>CM047937.1:13737851-16137851 GCA_026230145.1 Diorhabda elongata | reverse complement strand
TTGGAGATTTACTATATCAGCATCAACATCAGTATTACTTTATAATTTACCACCTTGAATTTGATTACGTTGCTCGAAAATAATTTACATCCGTAAATCTAACTAAGAAGTGGATAATAAATATAGTTTTAAAAAAACAGAAAACACTCTATTATACAGATCAAACTAAAAAATTGAAAATAATTTTCAAAATAAGCCTCAAACAATAATGAATGAAAAATACTAGTATTATTGTGGAAAAACTGTGTGGCTTTGTTCTATATTTCTTGTAAATCGCTTTGTTTCATATTCCTCAAACTTCGCATTGTTCCATATTTCTTGTACATCGCTTTGATCCATATTTCTCGTACATGGCTTCGATTAATATTTTTCGTACATCGCTTTGTTTCATACTCGACGCTTTTTTCACATTAATACTAGCATTTTTCATTTTCATTATTAAGCTTATCTTGAAATATATTTTCAACTCTTCAATTCAATGTGCATTAGTTTATTTAAACTCTATTCATTATAAGCTTCCATACGAACACGGAAAATACTGAACGTCCTGGTACAGTAATTTGATGTAACTACCCTAGAAATGGTTCATAAGGTCCGTGCTATTGTATTTAGCGATTGTTAAGTAAAAGTAGCTGATATAGCTATCGCGAAAGTTTGCATGTCCTCAAACCTATTTCAAAACTACTTTTTCCACGTCACGTGTCATGTATGTCACAGTAAATGGAACTTGAGAATACAGCTATATTCCCAATGGAAAAAACAATCGAAACAATGGACGATTTTGTTTATTAGGTCAATGAGATCACTACCACGCTTGGTATTCCAAAGTTGTTATCAAAATAATTAAGAAAACTGAAGAAATGACCAATATTCTGTTTATTTTGATACCGAGCACATGAAAAACCATCTCATGTAATGAAGAAAAGAGTTTTGTTCCTCAACGAGAGCGCGTTTGTTCAAACTTTCAAGTTATTCAAAAAGCATCACAATTTATTGCTTCATCCGCCATAGTCACCTGATTCGGTTCCCTTCGATTCTTTTCTGTTTCCAAACTAGAAGGAAAGCTATTTCAGACAAATGATGGTAGAGACAAACGTGTGTGTCGCGTAATTTTCGAAATTTTATTCTATTATTCTCTCATTTTAGTGACAGATGGTAGTGCGGTTTGGTAAGTAAGATGGAGTGAGGTGAGGAGTCTAAATATGGAATATAAAATTGCAGAAGCAGCTAGGGGCGGAGATATGCTAATGTGATTTTTTGACCATTATAATGTGCTTATCAAACCTGTAAATACAAAATTTTTTTTAAAGAGTTCTGAGTACGCAAAATTTCACATTTTTGAAAGTTGATACTTAACAACGTCATATGGGTTTGACAATGGCAGCGCTATCTGTGTGTCAGTCACACGACTTGTCAAGCGATGCCGATGTTACAATTTGTGATTTTGCAAATGATTTATTGTTTGTATATTTTCGATACACTCCCAAATGGAAAAACCGAGTTGTGTGAAATCTTACACGGCGTATTAATAGTTTATCAGTTTTGATAAAAAGAGAAGTCAATGTATTAAAATATCAGATTCATAAGTGTTTTATTGGCTTTAAAATTTGAATATTTTCGGATTATCACTTCCTAAAAAACCAACGTTTATGAGAATCTTGAAACACACAAATATATAGTTTTCAATGCCTTTCAGTAATCCCTAATTTTTTTCTTCATTCAACTGCAAATCTACCGATTCAAACGGACAACAGAAATACACGAACTATTAATATAAAAAAAAACGAATGGTGATTGAGTTTATCAAATGAAGCATGCAATGAGCAAAAAATATCCGTGAAATACAAAAACATAATAAGATCTAATAATACCTCTCTCTAAACAATACTGAAATAAAGGAGCTTGCACAAAGACAGAAACGCCCCTACATCGAAACAGCTTATGAAGGGTGAAGTTGAGTGAACCGCGTGAAGTACATAATGTACTATAGTGCTTGATAGTGACAAGAGGAGTACTAATGCGGCAATGTGAAATGGATAGAGGGGAAATGCCGATAGATTGAAATCTTCCAACGAACACAAATGTGGTGAAGATTTTATATAAACCAGAGTCCATTCCTAAATTTCTGAACGAAATCTCCAAGAAAAATTAACGGCATGATTACAGGGCTCCATGGAGTTTTACACATGAAATGAAAGGCAGAAGAAATATTCACTAAAATGCGTTAAATTATCATTTCATACCAAGTTTCTTAAAAATTTAATACTTCCAGTAAATAAAAATCCTGAACAAACGGCTGTTAGGCATGTGGATACATACAGTAAAACATCGTAAATTCGGAATCGCTGGGAAAGGATTGGTTGCGGATTTTAGATTTGATTTGAATGCATTTATGATGGTGCCATCTATCGCACTAACGAGAAATCATATCGCACTACATAATAATGTAAACAGAGGAAGAGAAAATATTAAATAGTAAACAAACAATAAATAAAAAAAATCATAACTGGAAAGGGGAAATATTCTGATACTTACTTCATGCTATCGTTATGTCGCCATCTAGTGTCAAATATAGAAGCTAAAAAGTAGAATACGAATGAGTGAGTCCGGATTTTAGATATGTCGCGTTTTAGAAGTCCGAATTCACGATGTTCATCTGTATAAGCTCACGTTCGGAGGTGAGGTGTTTGAGCTGCGACACTATTTGGTGAGCCGTCAGTATCATGAGTCGGCGCAAAAAACCCTTGTTTGATACAGTATAGTAAACAATGGTTGTTTTATTATCTACAAGGTGAATTTCTATTATTTGTTTAAAAATACAAATATATAAATCTAAGTAAATAATTTTCTCTTTTCAGCTAGCAGAGCAGTCCTATAAGTACTTGACTCTTATAAAATTGAGACAAAGCTAGAATTGGACTGCGTAAGGAGATTTCCTAGTATGGTCACTGGACACTGTTCATTGAAATACCATCTGAAGAATATCGAAGAAGGGAGTTAGGTTACTTTGCCAAGAGCATTCCGATTGTCTACACAATAGATCATTAAGTCAAAGTGTTAGCGAGGTAGATTCACGTCCTAGCTCATCTAATCTATTCTAAAGTATGTAATTACGAGGACCAAACTGTATATTGAGATGCCACAAAACTAGAGGAGTTAGGTTGACAACACTGTGTTTTAAAATAATAAGCAAGCTCCAATTACAGTTGAGTCACTGCTATCTCAGAGTAAATAGTGGTATATATGAGGATTGCCTACAAGTACTTGGCCTGACCTAGAGATGGCTGTAGTTGCTTGAAAAATACCACTGTATTTGAAAGTACACAATCTATACAGCATATGTTTCAAGTTTGAAAATACCCAGTTGTTTAGTATCTATTTGGCAGCCATCAATTGTGAACGTGTTCAGTGAATTTGTACATGTTATGTGATATAATACTGTTTTTTGAAGGCATTAGCCCAACCAATATAAAAGATGAATTAGATTCTACTCTGGATAAGTCGATTTCAACAGTAAAATATTGAGTAGCGGAGTTTAAACGAGACCGTACGACTTGCGAAGACTCCAGAAATGTTTAAGAAAACTCACAAAGCGGTACTGGATTATCGTCGATTGGAGCTGCACAAGCTAGCAGACAGTAAGCATTTCAAAAAGTGCGTCACATGTTAACTGAAAATTTTGAACACGAGAAAGCTGTGCGAAAGATAAGTGCCGCGTTTTCTGACAATGGAACGAAAACAGCGTCGTGAAAATGTTTCCATCGAGTGTTTGGTAATGTTTTACAGAACTAAAGTTGAATTTTTGCGCCGTTTCATATCCATAAATATAGCATGGGACTGAAAAGGGGGAAGCGGCGCCAAAGAAGGCAAAAACCGTTCCATCTGCAGGCATTGACTACCTTGAAAAATTTATTGCAACGTTTGTGCGAAGAAATCAAGCAAAAACGGTCCCATTTTCCTATAAAAAAAATGATGCATGCACCAGTTTACACATCCGTTATTGCACTAGCCAAAATTAATGAATTAAAGTTTGAATTGCCATCTCATGCATCCTATTCGCTATATTTAGCTCCCTCGGATTATTTTTTGTTCCCAGACTTGAAGAAATAGATCCAAAGATTTTTTAAAAATGATGAGGTGATGTCGACAGATGAAGACTATTTTGAAGAGCTTGACGATTCTTATTATAAAAAGTGTATCGAACTTATTGAACATCGCTGGGAAAAGTGGAGCTTCGTGCTTTCTTTGTTGGGCCATCTTCGTACCATTTCAAGAGATGTGTGTTCTGATCTATTATGATATGAGCATCGAAGTCTTGGACATTTGAAACGTGAACTTCGTGATGGTAGGAGTTAGTAGTTTTTAGAAACTTTTTTCTCTGTAGTACATTTAAGTAGTTCCTTATGGTGATGCTCCAGATCAAATTATTGAATATGGTGGAGTAATTATTTACAGGTGAGTATGTGACTCCCCCTGAAATCATCAGATAATCGTGTGAATGTTTGGTATGGTTAATTCGAAGTTTTCTCATTGTCATAGCTTCTCTTCTACTCAAAGTCAAGGAGAGGTGAGAAGTAGATGAATGGATGTTGTGAACTGCTGTTAAACCTTTTTGAAGTTGAACATTTTGCAAACTGAACTAACATTTCTGAAGGGTTCTTAGATAATCCTTTGGTATCTAGATCTGCATTTTGACCCCAGTCAGCCAAAGTTTAAAAAAGGTAGATTATTATACCACATGTAAGGAGAGTTTGGTGGACTATTGAGTGATCAGTGAAAATGGTCTCAATTGGACTAAGTGGACGAAGAAAAATCAATACACAGGGCGAAATGTTTGTGAGGGTGGGAGATATATTTGAAAGCCTAAAGGATGCTGTAACAGTAACCGGAGGGAATTTATAATTTAAAGCGAATGCGCAACCGACACCGGAGTAGAATGTCGATGTAATGGATTAAGATTTGTAAAATTTCTAGAGTGCTCCTTCCACAAGTGCGCTATGGAATTTATTTTTATTATAAATTGCGAGTGACATCTGAACACTGAATGTGTTATTCATTCTACATGCTAGTTTTGAACCTCTTCAATATAGAATAAACAGGTTGGGGTCTTTGCTAACTATACAAATTCTAAAAAGAGAATACGAGGATATATTGAAAAATTCTTAGCCTACTATCGAACCAAACAAAATTTCAATGTCAAAATATTTTATTACTCAACATATTCTCCTCTTAATTGGATACATTTATTACAGCGAACCTGCAACGTCTCTAGAACTTTCAAAAAAAATTTTCCTTCTTGCTCTGCAAACCACACATACACAGCTTTTATTACCTTCTCGTTGGAAGAAAATTTACGACCTTTTTTTCCCGTACAGTGGACAGTAATGTCGAAAAGTAATCTACAGTTATTATTCTTCCCTTATCCAAAAAATCAATCATGATTACTCCATGGTAATCCCAAAAAACTGAAGCAAGAACTTTTCCAGCAGATTTTTGGACACGAAACTTCTTAGATCTTGGAGAACCAGAGTGACGCCATTCCATCGATTGTTGCTATGTTTATGGATCGTAGAAATGCACCCAAGTCTCATCCATAGTAACAATTCGGTTTAATAAGTCTACATCGTTTTCAAATCTAGCACAGATCGAACGCGATGCTTCTATCTTTACATGCTTTTGGTCAACATTCAAACATTTGAGGATCCAGTTTGCAGCAATTTTTCTCATGTCCAAATTGACGTGAACTATGTGATGAATGCGTTCGTATGAAATATTCAGTGCCTCAGATATTTTCGGGGACTGACACTTCAATGGAAAATTTACCTCTTTTGAAGCTTGCAGTCCAATTTTCCACGGTCGCATACGAAGAACATTGATCACCAAGGGTATTAAGCATATTTTCGTAAATTTGCTTACCTCTTAACCCTTTTAAATACAGGTACTTGATGATGGCTCGATACTCCAAATTTTCGATTTTAACAATTTCGGTGGACATCTTTTTTCTTTTAATTTATTGCTTAGCTCTCGATTATTTTTTTGACGTCAAACTTTACACTGACACTTCTAATAAGTTATTGTTCGTTGCTATGGTAACGCAATATTTTGTTTATGCATGGAACTGGTCTAGGCTAACTAGATATCAATATATCCTCGTATATTTGAAACATTATTGCAGTTAGTAAGATTAAATAAATAATTTCTAATTTTGTTAATTCATCCAAGTGAAAGAACTTTAGATAGACAAAACTTTCAATGGAACATTCGATGCCGAGTTATCAGTATTTTTATATAAATTAATCAAACCAAAATTATACAACTCAATCTGACTTCAGTCTTATTTCGTTATATTATCAATTGTGTATACTTTTAAATTTCTTGTAAAAGTGTAGTCAATAAAAGTGTTTATAAAAAAGTGAATTCATATTTTGCTATACGTGAGCGGTCAATTTCATTGAAAATATATGTCAGAATGTATATATCATTAAGTCGTTCTTTTTTACACTCCTTCTTTCATGCGCTTTTGAAAGTTGACGGTTTCACTATCGACATTATAAATAAACATTATCTTAATACTCTAACTTGTTTCTGATTATTTTAGTACTTCAGTCTGTCATTGAAAAAGGCGTTAATTTTCATTTGTATGTAAAATTTGTAAATTTACTAAATACTTGTCGCGTTTGTTTGAAGAGTACACAATGTTTGTTTACCTATTACGACGATGACGTGAAACACGGAAAAATGTGGCTTTTGAGACAGTATGACATCAAAATTTCATTAAAATATACTAAGTAAGGGACTAAGACTGGGAGATGACTCTTTAATCAGGCCGAATTCGATAACACAAATAATCAAATAAATCGCATAAATAGTAGAAGACTATCTCTTATACGTTTTTTCGAAAAGTAAACAAGAATATGAAATGGTTGAATCATCTCTGAATATATCAAAATATGAGTAAATTATAGTGGATATAATTTTTTTTACAAGGTTCTAGAGAAAGGATTTTGTTTGGTATGTAAATCCAAGTGGGCATCATGGGGGGTGTCAGCGTCAGCAGCCATTGTGAAAAACATGTTTTAACGAATATCGCACGAACCGCGCATCCTACGACAAAAATAGTTGAATTCATTTTTATCGATAATAATTTTTGCTATCTTTTTTATTGAAACTTTTTTTTGTATAACGCATAGGTTTTTAACTAAACCGCTCCAAACTTTTCACAATATGATTTTTGCTAAATACATAGTTCAACAAAACCTGTGGTGATGGCAAAAATTATTATCTATAAAACTATTCTTTAGAACTTTTTGCTCTGGCGCTTGCCCGAGTAGTGACAAATAATTAATGACACAAGTGGATTATAATACAAATATACGGAAAGAATAATAATGAAATTAAAATGATATAGGAGATGACATACAGTCAGACTAAACGAAAAAACTTATACGTAGTGCGTAGTTCTTAGCTTAATGGCGGTTGTACACTTTCGAGCGGGTGCTCTCGACTACCCTCGCTGAGTGCTCTTGCCCAAGGGGCTCATCTACGAGTGCTACCATGTTCATTCTCGTCTGTTCAGTTGCGATGGCGAACGCCAAGAGGATGGACAGATTAGAAGTAGTTTCCAGAAGGAGCTTCCGTTGTTCCGCAGATTTCAAAGAATTTTGATTATTTCGTATGTGTCCTCTGTACGTTGCCATTAAAGAGTTCATCCACAGGGTATTCGTCTGTTCCCATATTCTAATCAAAGCATCATGCCTTAAAAAGGATTTGATTGAGCTTCCAACCTTAACACCCAACAAGCGAGTTCGCGGTAATGGTGATATTTTATGTTCAGTCACGACCAAATCCTGAGCTGCAGTACCAGTCTTCTTTGTAAAACAGCAGCCTGGGTTTTTGCCGCATCAAACTCAAATTATTTCTCCCGTCCAGTGAAACAATTTTTAATTCTTGAAAATTATGGACACAAGTCATCATACACAGCTCCAATCTGTTTTTGATTTGTGTTGGTTATAATCCTTCTTTAGTCCAAAACTTTATAACAGCGCGAAAACAATTTGTGCTAAGCTTTTTAAGACTTAACACTGACACGTGCATAAAGATTTTTTGAACGCACTCTATTCATTATACGATGCCAAGAACTTCTGTACCGCACTACGTATATGGTGTATAGTGTAATAATTTATGGGGTAGAAGTTTGGTATGAATAAAAGAATAAATATCAACCGGAATGAGAAGAACCAACAAGTGTTCAAAACTAGGGAAAAATGGATAAAATCAGTAACTAACGATGATTACATATGCAAGAAATCCTCGGAGAGTACTAGACTAGATACCACCAGATTAAAGAAAACGCTTATCACTAGGGAGAAGTGAGAAAAGCGATATGAAGAAAACGATAACTAGCAGATACTTTATTATGATGTCGAAAGGTGAAGGTGTATAATAAAATAAGATTTCCACAACGGAAAATATTGTTGTAACTCCCATAAGACGAGAACGTTAGCTGAGTACCCAAGAGATTAAATAGTATTAATAAATCTCAACCTAAATAACTGCGGAGGGAATAACTTTTGAAATACGTGGACCTTGATTTCACAAGGGCCACATTTTACCATAATACTTGTATGCATAACGTCCAAGATACTCACCTCCTTTGAAATTCAAAATGCAAACGGAGTACGTCTTCAAAAAAAATTAGAATTCTCTTTATAATCACCTATATGTTTTATCAAATATATTGGGTTTGAAGAAATAACTGTTTCAATATTTTTAGATTTTAAAAATAATCAGATTATCGTATGTATTGTTTGAAATGATTTTTATTGACTGTCTGCTGCCCATAAACGGTTTTCTCGAACGATTCTTCAACTTACATCTTTTAGATCTAGAGATTAAGGTTGTGTTGCAAATACTTTCAATTAAAATAGCTAGAGAAAGACTTCTAAGAGAGTTTAAATCAAATGATCGAACTAACCATGACAGGTCGACTCATTCTAATCCATCGACAAGGAAAGTGATTATTTAGAAATTGAAGGAGCGGTGCGGCAAAATATGGCGGCGCTACTTGTTAAAAAAACGGTAAGTGCTCTAAGAATGCTTTTAAGAATTTGGGTAATCACAATAATCATTTGGTGTGCTATCCAGTGTTGTATACTTGGGTAATTCTACAATTTGTTAAAAAAATAAGCATTTCGTGTTTTTATTTTAAAATACATGGTATCCCAAAAGTTTTTCGCATATCAATTCTTCATAGATTAAGATGAAAAATATATCTATGAGAAACTCATTTTATTTTACAAAAAACAGATTATTTATGGGAAATAACGTTCGTTAAGACAGTACCGTGAATGGCAATTAGTCGCCGACAGAGGTCTGGAGAAATATTTCTCAATTTCTTCATGGATTCGTCATCTCTATTGGTTAAATTTTTTTTATTTTCGTTGTGTTGTATACCCTTTTTATAGTGTAACCGTATAAAAAAAAGTCCATGAAAGTTAGATGAGGACTCCAGAGTAGCTAGCTGATATACGTTCAAAAATCCTGATGACTTCTCAGTGTTCTCGCTTTTTCAACATGTCCATGTATCCAGGAGCAGTAACTTCAAGTGCCGGACCGGTAGCATTTGGGAGACTAAAAGGTCCGATATATCTAGAGGCGCACTGGAACAGCACAGTCGCCTTCGGTGTTTTTCTTGCGAGTAGTAATGGAACATTTCCTTAATCACAAAGCCTTCTAAAAGAAACTGCACGTCGTCTTTGAATTAGAAAGTGTCAAGCACCTAGTACGATCATAAATAGAAAACAAACTTTGATTATTTTTGAATATCTTCTCCCCCTATATCCCCACACTTTTCAAAACGCCTGACTAAAGCTTTTATGCCACTATTCAAAATATTCGTCCACCACTTCAGTTTGATGTGAACATCCGTTTTTGATAAATTTGCTATATTGATTCGGAAAGAAATTGAGAATTTTCTGAATTTCTCCCAATCCTCGGACGTTTTGTATGCTTTCTCGTACAAACCAACATCCTATTAACCTTGTTGGAGGTGTCTCATTTCTGTCGATAATGTGATAATGGGTTCGATATAGACGACAAGTTGTTACGAAGAAATTATGGTTCTAGTCAAATGCTAGAACACACATAGCATCAGTAAATTGCTCTATTGTAACTAATTTTTATATTGCTGCCTTGATGTTCAATGTACATCCGTGATTCCCAAAGTGGTCCCGATGGACCTTCCGGGGTTCATGGGAAACTCGACGTTGGGCGTTACAATAAATAAAGGTCCACAATCGTAAGCGGGAGTCCATGAAAATCAATTTAGTTTCGATAGTGAAGAACTAATATGTTGGCTTGACTTCTATCAATATAGGCACCTAATATTTTGATAAGCTCAGCTATAGATACTTGTAAAAACTTCAGTAAAAGGCGTCGAAACTTGTGTTATCGCGCCGGCCGCCATCCCGTCCACAACGCTTTTGCAAACGTGCAAATTAATACGACTTGTGAATGTGCCTGGAACCTTGCATGAACTTGTTTGATTCTTTACCAATATGGATACGAATGTCAAGGATAAACTATTTGTTATATGCATATAGTTTTATTTCATATATTATCCATTTTACAATTTATTTTAGACAAAAAATGGAAATCAAATGGAAAGAAATCTCTTCTAACCAATCTGCTATATGAGATTTAAAGTAAAGAAAAGTGAAGATCCTGATTTAAAAGAAAACCTGATCAATTTCAAAGCAGACAGATTTGACAGACTTCCTCATAAAATTTAATAACCTAAACTTATAATTACAAGGTAACAGCCTCAATTTAATAAAAACAAGGAGTGTAATTTCAGCTTTTATTACAAGAGGAGCTACTCCAGCTTAGCACTAATGAGTTGTGAGTGACATTTAAGAGAGGGTATCAAAAATTTAGGCTACTGGTGAGAATACTCAAAAACTATCCTGGACTGAGGGAAATTGTGCAAAAGCTTCTGATCGCATTTATCTCTTCATATGTGGTCGAAAAAAGTTTTTGTGCTGTTACAAACTTATTAACAAAAAAAATGCGATCAGATTTAATATCACATAACGGGTTATTCCTTACAAAACTCAAGCCAAATATATATAATTTGCTGTCAATCCATCAAGTACATCCCTCTCATTAAAATTATATTTTTTTGTAATTAACATTGATTATATTACGACAATCAATTAAGATTCAATTGAAACCTTGTTTAATTGATTTTATTATCAAATAATTAGCTGTTACAAGCAATCAATTCTAACCTTTTTTTTCTAATACTGTTAACTCGTCGTTGAAACTCAGCTACAATACAATTTACCATAGATAGATCTAATTTTCACTTTTTTCGAGATTTGGAAATTGGTACTAATGTAGCTGCAGGGGTCCACCGGATCAAGTAAAATTTTGAAAGTGGTCTATGAAATAAAATAGTTTGTACACAAACGCTCTTAATATTTGACAAATAAATAAGGAAAACCTTCCAGGACATCTCGTAAAAGTTATTAAAACAGTTATTCTTACAAAACTATTGATAAATTCTATGGAAAATTGTATCAAACATCTTTTAAAAGAACTATACTCCCTTTCAGGTGAAATGTATCTTTCTTGAAATCAATTCCACCTCTTTTTAAGATTTTATAGTCTCCTCAATTACTTAGGTATTTGCCGTTGGGACACCGGGTATAATGATGAATTTTTTATCTTATTTTTAGTGAGTTTATGCCTCGAACGAGAAAATTAACGATTTTGGGAGATTTTGCCGTCCCCTACCGCAGCTATTCTGGGAACCAAAACAATTAAATAAATTTAATATCAATTTCCCGACTTAACAAAGAGCCTATATTCGATGTCTAGATTAACAGCGGGAATTCATTATATGAGGTTATTAAAAACTGAGATTCCTAATTTGAATAATTTTGATGACCTTAATTTAACTTTACGAAGTAAAGCCTGGCCATGAAACGACTGTTTACAATAAAGCACCGTTTTTAAAATCACAGGGTGCGTTTATATTAACTATCCTTTTGGTCCGTATCTCGATACTCATCAAATTATTTTATATATGAATATTATTCATTTTATACTAATTTTATTCGAATTTCATCTGCCAATGTCAATAAAGTTAGCAGAGCAATATGAGCAGACAGGAAAAACTATAAGCGGAAAATTAAGTGCTAATTAAGTGCCATACTACGAAATTTTTCGCTGTGCCACTGCTTGAGAAATTGGCTGTTCTGTTAACTTTAGAATGAAGTTAAATGCTAATCAAATGCTTCGTTGTTCAATGCTTGAGAAAATTTTTTGTCAAAAGAAATTTACTATTCATGCATGACTTTCATTTCTGTTTACGTGGAGGAAACAATTACAAAAAAAAACGAATAATTAAATGCTTGACTAATGCTGATTAAATGCTAAGAAAAAGATGAATCATCTATCTTTAGTGAAGAATTATAGACTTCTGTGACCTCTTTAAAGCCTGAATAATTAATTGGTCGACAAGTGCTTCCGAACATTGATGTAATCTTCAGTCCAAAATCTCGCAGATTTGGAAATTTCTCTTTAGACAGTAATTTGAAAAATTCAGGTCCCCTTTCTTGTCTGGTGATTAGGAACATGTCAGCTTGAAGGTCACATAACTCAATTTGTAAGTCGGGTGGTTGATCTTCAATGATTGCTCCAAAAGGATTATTATAAAGCAGTAAACTGCTTTTGAGATTTTCGATTTCTTCAAATCTTATATTGAATTCATCAATAACTTGTTGAATTTGTGAACTGCAGCATGAAAACTCAATATTTTCCTCACTATTGAATTCTTCTGCTAGTTGCAGACAGCTAGGGAAGTATGTCAGGTTGTTCTTTTCCAAAGCATGTTTAAAATGCTCAGCTTATTCCGAAATCCGTTTGTTTTTCCGATTAAATCTGAAACCGTCTGGTTTCTTCCTTGAAGACTCAAGTATAAACTGTTAAGATGATTAGTCAGATCTGTTAAAAAAGCTAACTGTCTTAAGAATTCTGAATCCTTAAGCTTTCTTTCCAGTTCAGTTGTGTCCGATGAAACGTATTCATTGAGGAATGTAAGGATTTCCTTCCTTATGGTAAAAAACCGTTCCATACACTTTCCTGCACTCAGCCACCTTACATGGTTGTATATTAGCAAGTCTCCATACTCAGCCTCTGTTTTCACTAAAAACTGCCTAAGTTGCCTGTGTAGAAGGGATCGATTTCCTCCTCTAATCTTATTTATAATCTTACTCACGGTTTGAAAAACTTGATTTTGCTTGACTGATTTTCCACATAAAGCTCCCTGATGTATAATGGATTGCAGGATAAGTAACACCATTCTATCGAAGCAGACCCACTAATCCAGTTTTTTACCTGTCATTGATGGGGCCTCGTCTGTTGCTATGGCTGAACATTTATCGAAACCTCCAATTCTATCAACTGCTTTCTTCACAGCCTCATAGATGTCTTTTCCTTTAGTCGTTCCATAAAGAGGGCAGATATCAAATAACTCCTCTTTACCGGTAAAATCGTCAAAAGTAGTACGCACAAATATTAGGAGCTGACTGATTGATCAGTGCTTTCATCCAGACAAAGTGAGAAATATGAACTTTTTTTAACTAGGCTAAGCGTAGACTGTTCTACTTGCTCATCCATAGCAACTATCCTTCTTTGTATAGTTTGATGTGAAAGTGGCACTGATTAAAATTTCTCCGCCATTTTAGAATCTTCAAAAGCTTTGGCCATTTCAACGGCACACTTTTTAATTAAATTGCCATCAGTAAAAGGTTTTTTTGCCTTTGCTAACTCAAGCGACACGGCATTTTCATGTTGTAACGTATGTAAGGATAAAGAAAATATAATCCTCTCCGTAAAACATTTCGCGGGCCACAACGAATGGCATCGCGGGCCGCATCCGGCCCGCGGGCCGCCAGTTGGACAACGCTGTGTTAGACTAAAGATGCGGAAAAAATAAATTTGTCGCATATATGCAGATGTATGAAAAAATTAGTTTTTCCGAGTTTGCTCAGTAGAACACTAGTATTATTGAAAAATTATCCATTTTGTGTGGTCTTCGCAGATTGTACGGCCTCGTTTAAGTCTCACCCAGAGTAGAATCTAGTTCAGCTTTTATATTGGTTGGGCACATAACAATGACCAATTTTTTCCATGTTCACTGAAAACATTCACTATTAATGGCTGCCAAATAAATACTAAACAACGTGGCGACTTCAAAACTGAAACATATGCTGTACATATTGTGACTTCCAAATAAAGTGGTATTTTTAAAACTATATAACTATATAACATATCTAGGTCAGGCTGGGTACTTTTGGGACCATCCTCGTAGTTAGTAATACGCTTTGGTGTTGCGAAATCTATGATTTACAGATTATTAAAAAAGAGAAATGTGGCTAGTTTTAAACAGCACGTAAAGATTCAGGAAAAAAAATTCTAAAAGGAAAATCATTCAGAATAAATATTTCGTTCTTTTTCAATAAAAAGAAACGAAATTGTGGTATGGAGAAGAAATTACCTAAGAACTATAAAAGAAATGAAAAACCAAAAAAGAAATAATTTTATTTAGATGAATGAGGAACATACAACAAATAAATTTTGGTGAAATGAAACTATTACAAGTCGAAGCCAGCCTTTTTCAAATTATTTATTAACTGGTTTAAATCCACCAATAGGAAAAGTGCACAGATTGACAACAGTTAATTAATTCTAAATTAATTTTTGAATCTACTCGTTTCGGTGACTAACACGGGGTTATAAATACTGATGTTTTTAAAAAATAGTTTGAACAAATGATAGATCTTCTTCCTCAAAACTGTATAATAGTAATGGATATGCAGATTATCCCTAGAGAATTGTAGAAAAATTGCTCGCAACCAAGTGGTTAAAAAAATTACAGAATTAGCTAAATTCTAAGAATAATAATTTCCAATCCACTTCTGTGAGAAAGAACAAGAAATCGTGTTTACATCATACACCATACGAGTGGGAAAAGAGAAATGCTTTATTGTCAAAAAATTGTTACAATTTTTGAATATACCCTCGAATTATTGCGGAAAAAAAAGATATCGATTTGATTTCAATTGGCAAGTGACTGTGCATATTTTTTGCATTGTAAAATATTGAGCCCTTATCTAATTCTAAACGTGGAGTAGGTATGTAAAGATCATGCTCCGTGTTTCTAAGTGCAATGTACTTTCTAAAATTGGAGAAGTATGTTTACGAACTAGGCAAACGGATTCAAAGACGAAGAAGGAAGGAAGAGTAAGAATTTTCAATCTTTTAAAGAAGTCCCAGCAGTGAGCCATGCTATTTAGTCCGAGTAAATAAATAACAGCTCTCTTCTGTATTTTGAGGATTCGATCAAATTGAGTTGCACCACATGTTCCCCAGAAGGGAAGGGCATAATAGACTGTTAAGGAGATGGATAAGTTCAGTTCTTTGGAAACTGATTTCAGTACAAAACAAGAGAAACTTAATTTTTTAGATAAGGTGTCAATATGGAACTCCCATTTCAAGGAATTGTCCACAACAAGCCCTAAGAATTTTACAGATACAACGACATCAATGGTGGTGTTATTCAATAAAAAAGGCGGCAATGTATTTTTATATGATAAAACTTTGGTTCTAGAAACGTTGAGACAGAGATTTACCATCATTTAACAGTGATTAGGTCACTAGATATGGTCCTATGAAGTACCGTGAGATCATGGTTGCTGAGAAACTAGTGTCGTTTGCAAATAGATATAGTTTACCACTGATGTCTAGATAGGCGATGCCGTTTATAAACAGAAGAAACAAAATATGGCCTAGTACTGATCCTTGGGGTACACCACATTTTATTGGTTTGCTTGATGGCATCGTTGTATCAACCCTTACAAGCTGACTTCTGTTGGTAAGGTATGACATAAAACCATGCGAGAGGTGTTCCTCCGAAGCCATAGTATTGCAATTTGTTAGTTAAAATATTATGATTAACACAACCAAAAGTTGTTGCAGTGGAGTGGTGGCTGTTTAGGCTAGAGTACACATTATTACGGAAAGAAATATGGGATAATTTGTACATTTTTTACTCGAAAATATAAATTGGTGGATAGTATTTTTTATTTAAACAGAAATGATAAAAGAGTCTTAAAGATAAAAGGGAAAGTTTCAAGAGAAAAATAATTCTTTTTAAACGTTGTTACAGTACTCTAAATCCCCCTTAACAGCATTCCAAGCGTCCGCAGCTCCTTGTAAATCTTGTTTTATGTACAACCCTCGTAGTAATAATTGCTAAAAAATTAATCCGTTGGGATAGAATGAACCCTTTTTCAATGAAAAGAGAGATTATCACAAATCTCACTACAATCATATAAGTAATTTGCATTTATAGCCAGAATGAAACTAGATCAAAGTCTGAAATAAAGTTGTGTAACTATTGAAAGTATCATTGTTCAGTAATCAATAATACAATCTATTTGCAAATTTTTCTCGAATTGTTCGCAACGTTTCCTCAGCAATTTTTCTACATTATTCAGTTATTCTAAGATACACAAAGTGGGTCAATATGCTTTCCAGACGATGTATCTTTAAAAAAGCAGACGAGATACGCTTATATATAAGAGAAAATAAAAATGTAATTTGAAATTTAGAATAACCCTCGTATACAACAATAACATTTTGTTAATGTACTTATATTCATTCTTTGAAAATTGCATAATAGTTTTATTCTTTTTATTTGTCTACATTAAAGAAGTAAAGTCCAGTAAACTTGTCATTTCGAACTTCGTAAAATGATCACGGTTTCCAATATACCCAGTGAATTATGCATCGTATTTAATAGTTATTGTCGAACAATTTTGATTTTGCAGCACCTAACTGCAAACTTGCTCCATTAAATTGGTTCTATTAATTTTGACGACATCAGCGCAGCATAATCTGCCCTCATTACTAGATTGGAGCAAATAGGACATAAACCAAGTTTCAGTTTAAAATTATTTACTCGTATATAAAATGCGGTTCATATGTATGGAAAAATTCAATTTTAGCGTTATTATGTACCAAGTGAAAAAAACCTGGTCGATTTTTATTATTAAATTGACAATTTACAGTATGAAAATATTATCCTGCTCTAGCAGCCCCTCTGAATTATAAGCACTCCATCGAAAATTGTAAATAATAAGGGGGTTGTGTGGCACCTTCTTGTAAGGGGATTCTAGACCTCTGTTCAGCAATATAAAGTTTTTTAAATTTGGTGCAATCATAGCTGAGAAAATTGATTTTTAAGATATAAAATTTTGATAATGTCTCTCTCCATCAAAAAACTTTACGAAGAATAAAAATAATAATGTCGCATAATATTTAGAATGTATTTTTCGATGTACTTTACAATTAACTAAAATGTTCAAAATGTCCACTTCTTGACAATAACAGAGGCGATTTTGGAATTCTCCTACAACATCGCAGTCTGCAGATAAAATCGGAAATAAGATCCTTCACCAACAACAAAGGTCTTAGACAAGGGTGCCGGATCTCACCTTTCAAAATATATGTTTTAAAAGCTCTAGAAATTTGGAAGAAGAAATGCAAAGTAATGGGGATACAAGTCGACAATGACACCTGGTTACATAACCTTCAATTTGCAGATGATCAGATTATACGACAGAGATGCCAGGGAAAACATTGGCACACAAACTAAAGGAAGAAGGCGGAAAATGGGGACTGCAGATGAACGTAGAAAATAGATATCGGAGAGAACACAATCAACATACAACTAGAAAACAACGGAATTATATTGAGACGTTGGAACTATATATCTAGAAGTTAGAGTAGATTAAACAGAGCAAGCACAATAACTAAATCACCGAATGGAATACTGTGGAGTATTGAAATAGGAGAACAACGAAAACTGAGAATCGGAAACATGGAGAATAAAGAAACAACTAAAGAAAAATAGGAGCCATAGAAATAGTTTAAGAACAAACAAAACGACAAGGTTAGATGGGATCAAAAACGGCACAATAGAGCAAATGAACCTGGAAATGTTGCCAAAAAAAACAATGAAATGGATACCACAGGAGAATAGAAAGAGAGGAGAGCCCAAATAATCATGGATACGTACTCTTTGGAATTTTACTGAGGCACATTGAGGCCTTGGAATCAACCCATAAAAGGGGAGATTCGTTGCGTCGACTAGGCAAATTAAGACCACCATTCTTTTGATAATGGCTCCAAAGTTGGAAAAGAAGCATCGGGAATTTTCAAAATTCTATTGGGTAGAACCAGAAGACTGACAAACTAACTAGCATATTATTTCCAATATATAAGAACGGGAACAAAATGGAATGCAAAAATTATAGAGGCATTATACTACTCAGTAGAGTTGGTAAACTGCGAAAAAAAAAGATAATGTGAAAAAGGCCGAGAAAAGTAATTGAAGAAACGTTAGAAGATAATTACTCAATACGTCTTCAGCTCAAATAGAGGGTTAATAGAGGCGAACTTCACGATGTAATATAATAATCAAAAACTAAAAAGAGAATCAGGAGAGAGACGCACCTTTGTTTCATAGACTTTGAGACGGCTTTCAACATATGCAGAATCGTAAAAAATAGAGATTTAGATGAGAGAACGATAAATAGAATCAAAGGGCTAATAAAAAAATGAGAAATGCTTTAAGAAAGACACGAAATATCAAAAACATTCAGAGCAACGCGAGGAGTCAGACAGGGATGTATACTAAGCCCACTGCTCTTTTCGAATATTCTTGATGAGTGTATTAAAGGAGGGGGGGGGCATTGGAATGTGGAGAAGGTCAAAGTATCGAAAAGATGAAAGATAATTTGGTACTAGTAGCTAACGATAAAAGAACTACGGCAGAAGACATGAGCATGAAGTAAAGTGTGAATAAAAAACAGGTAATGATTATAAGCTGCATGAAATATGCCTAAATGGAACCAAACTGAAACGAGTAAATAACTTTAAATACATACGATCGCAGATAACGGAAAATGGAAGAGCCGAGAATGAAATGAAGTATAGAACAGGGACAACAGGAAGACTCTTTGGTTGTATTGAAAATATTATTCTGGAAAAGAATCACTCATATACTTACTTTTGGGGCAGAAACTTCATCATAACACAAAGACCAAGAGGTAAGATACAGAGCATGAAGATGAAATATCTAAGGAAGATAGAATGTGGAACAAGATTAATCAGGACAAAAATAATATAAACAGGAAAAGTCTTGGAATAAAAAGACTTTAGATACAGTAATAGAACAAGCCTAAGATGGTTTGTACATGTTACAAGAATGGGAGAAAAAAAATGGTTAGGAGAGTATACGAAGCATGAGATGCATAAAAGGAAACAAAAAGGAAGATCAAGAAAAACATGGAAATAGCGGTAGGAAAGAGGAATAAGGAACGAAATGGAATAAGACGAAAAAAATGGATAATACAAGCACTAAAAATGGTATTTTAACGATAAAACATTTTTTGTAAATATTTTAAATTTATTTCCAGTCTTCAAAATACAAAATGTTAATACCACTAAGTCCTTTTTATTATTTTTTCATCCTCCGTATCCCCATTTCTATTTAAGATTTTAAGGGTAACATCCAACCCTCGTAGGAAATTGAGCCCGAGAGCTACAAATAATTTTTTGAAGTGTACTCATGAAAAGAAAAATGACTTGATTTTTCGATTATTTACTGGAAGATAATAAGGGTGGAAAGTTTTCAAATTGACACTTCTAAACGAGATGAGGGAGCATTGGGTGAGGAAGAATTTGAAAAAAATGGAGGTGAAACGGAAATACAAATCATAATGAACTGAACACAAAGGATTCTAATAAACTTGGATGTAACTTGACAAGAAATTAAAACACACTCCGATCAACCTAAAAAAATTGAATTTATTGTTTTACGACCCAAAATTAGCCACATTCCTCGCCTCAAAAATCTCTTTTTGCTACAAATGTGGTTTATACGCCTTGAAAAAGATTAAGAAGTGTTCAATTAAATATTTCAACTTGCATTAGATAAATACTAGTGAGGTTTTCGGATTGGAGAAAACCAAGGTCTACTACCAAAAGCCAAAGCTGCTTAATGACTATCACAGCTCGAAGAAATGGAATTAGACCAGCCGAGTTAAAAGCTGCTGATTTATGAAGAGCTAGTGTTGTTACTATTAAATACAGAACGGTTAATAACCGACTACATAGTATAAACTTGGGAACATGAGTAGGATGTGATACTGAATGGAAAAACTTGATGTTCACGATGCGTAGTTTGGATAAAAGCTAGAGGACGATTTCAACTCGATCGAGTTGCAGAATTTTATACTTATGGAGATGGTGGTGTCATAGATCCCCAGATACCAATCCCTTAGAAAAAGTTTGTTACTGTCTCAAAAAGCCGTTTGTTTCTACTAGCGTCCTCTGAAAACGCAAATATGATGTTTTTGGACCAATTACCACAAAAAGTGATTGATAATATTTTTTTTACGTGTGTATTTGAATTTTCCTATTTTTGCAATTATCTTAACAGGAAACGCTTTCACGCCTTCGTCAAATAACATTTAAACCAATACAAATATTTGTGTGGTGTCCTTGGGATAACAATTTATTGTTAGAAAACAAAACAGATCTTAAAACCCAACCAAGACAAATATAGATTTTGCTATCCGCAATAATTCTAGTAATTCCGTCAATGTTCCAAGTATTCCAATTTCGAAGTGCAATTATTAAAGTTGGTCCAGATTTAACAGTGTTGTATAATTGTTTAATCAATTATATTACTAAGAGATTGATCAAGTTGTAACTTTCGTGAGTTTAGATTATATTGACCTTTGTTCAATTAATCCCAACGAATAACAATCATCAGTTTAATTCCATATCAGTTACAGAAGTATAAGAACTAATCTAGATAGAGATATTTTATTAACTCAACTTTGTTTCGTTGTTTCTTTGTGAGTAGTACATCCGCAATCTCGGGACACATTTTTCATTTGAATTTTGAGGTATTTGAGTCCCTCAAATCTTTTACAAACTTCATACACTTGGATATCTTTTTTTTTTTCACTAGATTCAATCAATTTCCTTCTGATTACAAAAAAAAATTTAACAATAAACAACAATGGCAGACAATGGATTTTTTTCATGTCTGAATATCAAAAATGCTGCCAATTCAAATATTCTTGGATAAAATTCAAATTTATTTTCCAGTAAACAACAAATGAAAAATTTTTTTTTTTTTCAATTTTCAGATAGAAATCGTATGGTGCAAGATCCGGGAAATATTTTCATCTCTTTTTGACTTTCTCAACATCTTCTTGGCCATCTTGAACACGCTTAAGCCAATCAAAAACATATAGACACGAAAAACATTCACTGTCGCACACTTGTTTCAATAAATTATCTTTTAGTTGCAGTTTTTCCAAGTTTCATGTTATATTTCACAACTATCAGTTATTTTAATTATTTAATTTCATACAGCAAAACAAAAAAGCCCACAAACAAACGAAGGACACGGCTACACTGGTTTGCCTACAGACGCGATAGATATCACATTCAAAAGAATAGGCCTCAGGCATTCACTGGCTGGCCACAATTCGTAGTAACAAAGCTGATTAACGTTTATCTAAAGGACGCTTGACATGATGCAAGACAACATGAAAATAATTATATGCAATTCCTCAAACACTGGAAATAATTATATCTGCCTTGCCCTTGCTTTTGGCATCTGATGGGACAGTTTAGCTAGAGAATTAGATGGAAAAACATAAAAAAAATTAGTTGAGATTGGATGAAGAAAAACTCCTGAGGAAAATAAAACGTAATATAAGCAGTAGATAAAAATGGCACCTAACACGAGATATTTGATAAAACAATCAGCTGAACTTCATCTGCGCATGCTTTTGATCAAGAAATATTGCGTCTTGCATTGCATTGCAGGTTGGATTGCGTCATGTCAAGCGGCCTCAAAAATTATAACGACAGAAGTAAAATTTTTGTATGTAACATATCGTTATGTATTTTCTCCACCCTTGACGTCCGAATAACCTTTCGCATCTTTAGTATAGTCACATCGGAAGCTTTGTATATAATCGACAGCACTGCGAAGCAACATCAGAGACATAACGGTAAATTTAATTAGATGCGTGCAAGAGAAAGAGACAAAGCAAAATATTCAATACAGCAGAATCCAAATTGTATGCAAATTCAAGTAGCAGGTTCACGTTAGGCAAAGAGTCTGTTTACTTTTTATAAATTTTACATATTTTTAAAGAATTGAAATTGTCGCCGGAAGCTTACTGAGTTTTTCCGGAGTGGAAAATAAATTGAAAATTTTTCATTACTTGTGTAGGTTACACAAATATTTGAGTTCAAATGTAAATTGGAACCTTTCGCACAAAATTAAGAGGAAACGTTTGTTTTTTCACTGACTAAATGATTTGTATGAAATGAATTTATCTACAAGGTGAAAAGTCAATTTAGTTATCCGGAAGCCTCAACAAATGCAGTTGCCTTATGCTCTGTGTGCAGATTTATTTGTTTTGTGAAGTTATTTGTTGGTTTTTAGACTTCATGATTACCGGCTTCGTTGCGAAAGGCTTTCTCAAAGTGTTGCTACTTAAAGAAAAGCGGAATTTCCTCTCGGAAACGTGGCTTGTTTGGTATTTTTCGACAATGCAATGGTGCTTAATTTGAAATGTGGTCGAAAAGCATGTTTTAGGACGTGATTTTGAAGTTTCTGGATGATTAGACGTAAAGCGGTCGCAGCTGCACCCAGTACCCTTTGAAATTAATACCCAGAATTACTCTATTTAGTATGAATCAAATAAATGTGGTATAAAACACGTGTTGCACCTACACATTACCAGTGAATTCTCATTACTTAACATACACGTAGTAACGGTTCATGAGTTCTTGGCCTCATATAGTAAATAGAGTACGTTCACAAAAATCTTTATGCACTCGTCAGTGACAGTCATACCAAACTTTAACGTTTAAATTGCCACTTACTAACCATTTTATTATATTAGAGCTCGAACGACCACACAGTCAAGTTGTTTTGAATAATGTCTTGAATTGAGTTTCACGCTGTTATAAAATCTTTAATTGAAGAAGGATTTACATCAACACAAATCAAAAAAAGAACGGAGGCTGTTTATGACGTCTCTCATTTTTAACAATTAAACATTGATCTAAGTTGTTTTGCTGGGGACGAGTATCATAAGAAAATGACCCACGTACTAGAAGTCCTTTCCCAGTGACTATTCCAGAAAGCCTTAAATTAGTGGTTCAAGTTCAAGAATTTTTCTAAATGATCGGCACCAAAAAACAAAAAAAAAACTGCAGCAAATATCGGAATTTCAACAATTGGTCTAAGGATCCTACATAATTATTTATATATGACAAAAATTAGTGCAATGTCGAATTCTCAGTGCATTGCAAAAGAATCGTCAAGTAGAATGTTGTGAACGATTTGTAGAGCTTTGCCGCGAGGACCAAGAAAGTGTAATTCGATCAATTCCAACGGGTGATGAAACTATGATCTGATGTCCAAAAGACATTCTAAGGAGTGGCTTCGGAAAGGAGAGCCCGTGCCAAAAAAGCAAAGGTTACTATAAGCATCAAAAAGCAATGGCTACAATATTGTGGGACTGCGAAGGTATCTTTTGATGGACTTTAAGGAAACACATACAACCATGAACGCGGCATATTACTCTAATTTACTAAGAGAGGGCGCTTCCATTATGACAATGCTCCAGTCCACACTGCTTCGCTTTCCGAGGCTACTGTACATGAATATGACTTAACAGAGATTGAACCCTCATCATATAGCGCTAATCTGGCCCCCTCCGACTATTTTTTGTTCGCAAAGCTGAAGACCGAGTGAAAGATTCAACATGAAATTAAACAGACGGCGTATAGTGGCATAGAAGCTTTAGTTAGACATTCTGACAAGTGTGTGAAAATAAATGGAGAAAATAATGAAAATTATTCAATTTTTTTTGTTTGTGACTTTTCAATCTATGTTAGGCTGAGAACTCAAGGACCGAACTATAGTATGACACAGATCCATACGAGTTTTGTTTTAATTATTCATGGTAGTTTCATTTTCTTTTCTAGTTAAGTGCAACTTTACTTTGGCCGTGGTTATACTGGATGCGGGTCCGTGCGTTTTTTTAGTCGTGCGTGGTCGGATGGAATTTAGTCGTAAGAGTTTTGGAATGAAGCCATTATATTAGATGCGTGTACGCAATGTGAAGTTGACAAAATGGACGTCACTATATTTATGTTATGTGAGAACGGTGAAATATCTAATACTTTTGAAAAAATGAAAATATTGGGTAAATAATTTATATATAAGATGTGGAGAAAGTGAATTTGTGAAGGTTTTTGATGAAGATTTTTTACATCATTTAGAAAGTGGGTAGAGGCTACATCGTGCATGAACCACAATGTTCAGAGGAACTACATAATATGGGTGGGAAATCATTTTGGAGAAATTCTGAGTATCACTGACCACTAAATTATTAGTTTAATTGGAAATATTTGATTGAGTTTTAATATCTCCTGTAAGTATTTTCAATAAATTATTACAATTTTCGAAAATTTTCTACGGAATGTCATTTATGGCGAACGGTTTTCTTGGCATGTACATCGATCTAAGCAAAGAGTACCTTTTTGTTAAAAAATCGATTGAAAAATTCATTTTTGCTATCTTTAGATTGTATAGGGTTGTCCCTGTAAAACTTTGGATTGTTAATTTAGAAAATATACTTAAATTTAAGTTCCGAGTTTGCTTTAAACTTTAAAAGCCTATAACTCAGAAACGAGGGCTTTTTTAGAGATTTTTTTATGCCCCAGCATTATTTTGCATCAATTCCCGAAACACCTTGTATGCTATACAAAATGGCGATAAAACAATATAAACTGAATTTAGTAGATGAGGGAAAATACATTATTTGAAAAATGCGTTAGTAAATTACGTGATGAATTGCAAAAGTCAGTATTCGACAAAAGTTTGGTATACCAAATAAAAATGAGGAAATTCATTTTTGATGGAAACATGAAAGTCGTAAATTATAGGACGCAATAAATGAACTGTCACTTGCGGAAAATATTAATTTAAATTTTCAGTTAGAGGGTTGTCCGGTTCACAACGTGAAGATTGTCAAGCTATGGCGGAGAATTTTACGACTCATTGGATAGGTCCAAGTAGATAATAAATTTAAAAGATTTTTTTATTGTAGCAGACAAACTTGTAAGGATGCTATCAATGCATTCCGATGTCAGTAACCCTGGTCTGGACGATTTTTGTGACACAATTCAAACATTATTTTTTTCTACGTCCGTTATAATATTCAAGTTTTTTTTTTCATTCATTTGCATTCCTAAAGAATATAATTTCTGAATCGGTCAAAAAGCGTGAAAAAAAGTACCGCAGCAGTTCCTATTTTTCACGCTTTTGCGTTAAAAAAAATGCCGTAACGTGTAATTTTTAACGCAATTATGAAATTATGAAAACAGTGGGCTTTGAACGCTTTCTTTCTCATGTCAATTCGTTTCTCCGATAAACTGTCACATTTTTATTTCTTGATATTCATTTAAGAAAATCCGTTTTGTGTCTAATTAAAAGAAGTGTAGTATTATTATTAGTGATGGAGAGTGATGGTGAAGAAAGTTTAAGCTGCACACCAGAAGATGTTGTTGAATCTGCAACTGCAGCGACTATGAATCTTCTCCCTGAGAAATCCAAGGAACAGTATTTAAAGGAATATAATTCTTTTATGGAGTCTTCAACACTTTGGTCGACTTATTCAAAACTGAAAGGCACTCTAATGGTAAATAACGAGACTTCGGTAAATATTCGAAACTCGTTGCATATTTGAAAAATAAATCAGTTGGCTATAGATCCAAAAAATCTAAAACATTTGCCCGTGAGGAAATTAATAAGTTTTTGTTTCAAGCTCCAGACAATCATTGTCTTATGCATAAGGTATGACAGTAAAAAATTTCAATGTAAGTTTAGATATTATTTGTAACATCTTTCAGGTTGCGAATTGGGCTAAAACGGATATCTGAAGCACTGAATATTTCATACGAACGCGTTCGTGATATAATTCACGTCAATATTGACATGAGAAAAATTGCTGCAAAATGGATCCCCAAATGTTTGAATGTTGACCAAAAGCGTACAAGCGTAAAAGCATCGCGTTCGATCTGTGCTCGATTTGAAAACCGAATTGTTACTATAGATGAGACTTGGGTACATTTGTACGATCCAAAAACAAAGCAACAATCGGTGGAATGGCGACACTCTGGTTCTCCAAGACCTAAGAAGCTTCGTGTCCAAAAATCTGCTGGAAAAGTTCTTGCTTCAATTTTTTGGGATTACCAAACACCCCCCTTATTCACCAGATTTGGATCCGCCAGACTATCATCTCTTTCCTCAACTGAAAAAAGTTTAAAAGATCGTAAATTTTCTTCCAACGAGGAAATAATAAAAGCTGTGGAGGTCTGGTTTGGAGACCAAGAAGAAACATTTTTTTTTAAAGGTCTAGAGACGTTGCAGATTCGTTGTAATAAATATACCAAATTAAGAGGAGAATATGTTAAGTAATAAAATATTTTGACATTTAAATTTCGTTTGATTCTATAGTAGGCTAAGAATTTTTCAATATATCCTCGTATCTGTTATCTCGCAATGCATTTAAAAATAAACGACTGCTTTTGAGCAACAGTACAGGGGGAAAATTATAGTGCTTTGTGTTCAGTATCTAGTAATTTTATAATTTCTATAGTTTTTTATAACTTAAGGTGGTTAATGTGGAAGAATTAGTCAATCGACCTAAGAAACCCTTTCAGTTACGTTTCTATGTTAAATATTAAGATTTTGTTATTAATGGTAAATAATAAATGATTCATTATTAAAAAAAAAAAATCGTTATTTATGAGCCTGTACTAATATCGATGATTCAATGCGGGAACTCGATATCAAGTATTCTCCAAGTGAATGGTGCTTAATCATAGACTCATTGAAATATAGTTGAAAAGCTGTGTGATTATATTATGCGAATTTAGAACCATTTATACCAGTTGTCCATTTAATGATAATGAAGGAAACTTACGAAAATATGTCTTATTTTTGATAATACATACTACAACCGATACAAGTATCATATACGTGATGATTTAAAAGTTATCGCAATTTTAGTGGGATGGTTTACAAAATATTGCTGTTTACTTTATTTGAGAGAGATTCGTGCAGTGAGTAAGGTAAATTTGGCCGGACAGTTGTACTAATGGTAGACTCTGCAATGGCTATAAATAAAGAGGTTAAAGGATGTATATGTGGATATTAGGATACCATGTACCGGAAGGATCTACTGTGTCCCCCTTTCTTGCTCCGATACTGGGGAACCCAGTGTTTACAGCTGATCTATTAACCTCAATCTTCTTAAGAAGTTCAGGATTTGGAATGGCTGTAACTGCGACAGATCTTCCTTTACTATTTTATACACTTCTGAGTTTAGTGCTGTAGAGTTCCATAGAATGGATAGAGGTTTCGTACTCTGCGCAACAGAATCTGCACGGTGTAATATCTGCTAAATTTAGCGTCTTCAAGTGACGATCGAGGCAACAGTGCCTGCTCTTAGTAGTCGTAGATTGCTCTTACTTAGAATTATACATTCAGCAGATCTTCTCTGGTTATAGTTTACTAGTAGAGTCATTGTCTGTTTCAGTTCCTGTAAAGTCACCCATTCCTACCTTCTTTACCAATGTTTACTCTATTTTTTTGTAGCTGATACCACAAAAGTATTCTTCTGTCCCTAATTTAGCGAGTCTGTCAGCTATTTGGTTTCTCTCCACTCCAGTTTGTCTGGGAATCCATTGGAGAGTCCCTAGCTCATTCAACTTGTCCAGATATTCCCAAACTAGTTTGGATTTTATGTTCTGGGTTGCCCAGGCTTTAAGAGTACTTGGTTCTAGGCCTGTACACTCTTATTCCAGTTCTGTATGCTGCTTCACAACCATCCTTGTACCATTTGATGGCATTTCTCTTTATTTCTCGTATAGTGTTTTAATCTCACTACAGCTGAGTCCTGAGGTGAATTTTTTCTCAAAACTAAAGCTAAATAATGGTATTTTTGTTGGGTTACAAAATACAAAGTTGCTGAGTAATAAATTTCTTAGCTGTCGCATTTTATTCAAACTTTATTTTCTCCATTCCCATTTATTATTTTTTCCTGAAAATTTAAGCGCTGTCCGCGACGAGTAATGTGAAAGGTTCAACCAAGATATCAGAACAATGGAAATTCGGTACAAGGACGATGTAATCCATCCATGATTTTTTTTGAAAATTGTAGTTTCAATATCAATAATAAATAGCAGACTTCATCGTATCTATAAACTATTGTTGCGAAGGTTACTATTTCAGAGAATTCTCTTTTTCTATGTGAGTATAAAAAATTTCATTTCCTTTAAAAAATCGAATACTTGTATAATATGGTTTAATAATGAAACTCAATCAGATTGTGCAAATTGTAGAAAGCAACACAAGCAAAATAATTATTCTTAGAATTTCAGTGATGAATCGAAGTTGAATGTACTTACTCTACGAAACACATTCAATTTTAGGATAAACGCAAACGCACTCTACCAGTGTACATTTCAATAGAACTTTGAGATAAATTATGATAAATTCGAATGCTCCATTGGGTTCTCACTTCAGTCTTTAAGTATTCTACTCATTAGATTCGAAATTTATCAATATCAAAACAAGAACGGAGAGGTGTGCGTCCGATAAATCCTACTGATGATAACGTGACAAAAATCAGTGTGGAGTACACAGTACTGTAGCGAATTATATTTTTCCAAAATTTTTTCTAGTTTCGTTTCTTTTTCACTTAGTTATCGTTTTTCGTTTCCTCCCATCTCTATTCTCTTAGCTTTAATCAAGTACCCAAGTAGTTTTTTGCGTCAGCCGACAATATCGCGACGAACCAATTGTAAGAGGCGTCATATAATATTATAATTAGAAGAGTTAGTTGCTTAGAAGGCATGAGTACTGACTGTTTGAGATATTCTGTAAATCCAAAAGACGTATTATTTTGTTCAAAGACTTAAAAGTTAGTGTTAGTTAAGGAGTTTCATAAAAGTCGTGAGCACTGACTGTTAAGATCGTGTGTAAATCCAAAAGACGCACGGTTTCCAGAGAAGACGTTTACGTAAATGAAGTTAGTTAAGGAGTTGCTTAGAAGACGTGAGCACTAACTTTATAAGATATTCTGTAAATCCAAAAGTCATACGGTTTTGCACAGAAGACGGTATTATTGTGTTCAAAGACTTAAAAGTTAGTTGCTTAGAAGACATGGCACTGATGGTCTAAGATATTCTGTGAATCCGAAAGACGTAAGGTTTCCAGAGAAGACTCTACTATTTTGCTTAAAGACGGAAAGTCGACGGATCGCTTAAATATCAGATTTTGACGTGTGATTGAACTATCCTGTATGAAATTTTGGGCAAAAGAAAGCGCTGCCGTAAGACTTCAAAGCTCTGTTTGACGCTGTTGAAGTTAGAGAGGCGGCGTTTAAATGAAACATGAATCCACTAGTGCATACCAGAGACCAAGGAATAGTCAACACAGTGAATTTAAGCCGGCGTACGTGCTCCAAAGAAGTCGAAGACTGTTCTATTTGCCGGAGAAGTGATTGCCACCACGTTCTGGGATTCACATGTGGTGATCTACAATTACTACTTGGAGAAGGTTATAACGGTCACAAGATTTGTAATTTCTTTTTGTTGCCAAACTTAAAAAAGTCATTCGCTGGAAATTTGATTTGAATGAAAAAGCCATCGAGACCTACTCTGGAGTTCTCGAGAAAATTTTTTAGGTGGTTTAAAAAAATTTGGGTCATTATCACTGGGTCACTTAATAATAACGATATCGGACTAAAAGTATATATATATATATATATATATATATATATATATATATATATATATATATATATATATATATATATATATATATAGAAAAATAGAAAAAAATTGTCTGTTTTGTAAATTAATTACTAATCGGATTACCCCGTAGAAATGATAACAACGAAAAAAAAAACAATATTGTTAGAAGTTTTATTGCCTTATGAGGTCTGAAATAATTCATCTCCTTTAGCTATACAATATCTAGATAGATATATGGAGTTGGTTCCATATCTCTCAACTATTTTTTCTCAAACTATGTCAATAAATATTTTGTTTCGTATAATCCCAGGGTAAAAATCATTTGCAGATAAATCTGGAATCTGGAATGCTACTTGATGGCACACTCAAAAACGAAGCACTTTTCAAATAATTTTTACCTCACGTTTGTTGTGAGCAGGACAATCATCTTCCTGGAACCGAATCTCCTCAAAATTAACAGAAAGTACTGTGGGAATATTATGATTTAGCAAAACTTTCGTACAACTGTTTATTTACCTAAAACGGAGTAACTAAAACGTAGATCAATTTCCTTAGTTGTATATTCTTGAAATCAACTTCAACAATTTCGTTTCAAAATATTCTGAGTAGTTTTCGATGTACACATCTTGTTTTGATGCTGATCGATTTGATTATAATGAGAAGCGTACTCGGAAATCTAGTTACGTTTATTATATATTATTTTAATGGAATTCACATAGCGTAATTCTATAAGTGTTAGCTTAGAATAATTTGTGATTAAACTATAGTTCGATAATCGACGTTGCTAAATAGAATAGAATATTAAGTTTTAAAGCCATAACTAATATAATTAACTCAAAATTGAAGGTATAGAAGCGGAAAGTAGATACGAACTGTTTTCTTTTTATGAAAATGCATTCATAATAGTGGAAATTATTATCATTGTATAGAGAATTATATTAATTCTACTCTGTTGCCTCTAATACGGCTCAATATATTTGCAAAGGATATATTCGACACAGACTTACAAAAAAAAAACAGCGATTATTAATATATATATATATCCAACTATCAGATCTTGATGCTTAGCTATTGAAAAAGCAAAAATTGCATTGAAAGAAAAAATAAACTAAAAAAATTATAATTATAATATCCAAAAGAAGTATAAATAAACACATATACACATATATTTGAATGAGAAGGAAAACAGATCGTAAGCACTAAAATTGTGATGTGTTGTGATAAAAAGTCATGAATATGATAAAATTGGATTAATCATGAAATATTGAAAAATTTGTAGAATAGAAACGGTGGAGGTTTCAATCACGTGACTCAATCTTCGATTTATCGAACACATATTTTTAACACACTATCTTTTTCTAACAATACTAATTGATTTGATTGACTTAACGTGAATAACTGACCGTACTAAAAGTTGAAATGAACGTGAGCTTTGTTTACTGTTATTTTTTGAATTGGACGTGTATTTATTGTTAAAATCAGTTCTTTCAAGAGCTAATTTGACTATTTAACATCGCAACATGTCAATTTCTGACATAATATCTAAAATGCCGTAAGACGGGAAAATTACAACGTATTATTATGTAACTTCTACTACTTATTAGTGAGAAATAGTGTTTATAACTTTATAAAAATTCAATTTTCAAAAATTGCGACAAACAAATGCCGGATTATACTTGTAAAGGTATATTAACCACTGACAATTATTTCAGTTATTTTCAGAAAATGACTGGAAAACAGCTTAGCTCACGAGCATAGGAGTTTGTTATAAATTTGATTGAATGTTTGGAACTTTTCAACTTCTCTCAACTGTTCAGGAAGTATTAAACTATAATTAACATCTATTAAACATGTTACTGTCCATACAATAAAATGAACTATATGATAAGGAAACTCTTTCCATTGGAATTACCTTTTTATCGGTGTGGGTTAAACCATTGGGTTTCAAATTTAAAAAGGAAAACAACAGAATATCATTTTTAGAACGAACAAATATTGTTAGCCGAAGAACATACTTTTTTGCAAATATAGCAAAAATTGGAATAGTATATTATCAAGACAAGTTATATTTGCAAATAAAAGATGTATATATGCCAAAGGAACCTTAATTACGTGAGCCATTTTTCGATCAGTTTAGACTCCCCCTCTCTTAGTGAGATTTGCCTGACCCCCCCCTTACGTAAGATTTATGTTAATAATATTTTAAACTAAATTTTTTTATTATTCGGAAAAATAATGAACCGTTCAGGTATATTATAGTTAATTTATTTGAAATACATGAGATTCCAAGTAAAAACAAAATTTTTACTTAATCCATGGAGACTCGTGTACTTTTTCGATTGAAATAATTGGATACATGTCATCTGGGATTTCTGGTAATGCTGGAAGATAGTTACGGAAAATGTCTATGTTTTCTTCGTCTATCCATTCCAAACTTTTACAGCAACTCTTTAGCTCGACTCTTGACTACACGCACTGGCTACAGTTTCGTCGAACCGCATGATGAGCTGATCTGTATTTCTGCAGCTTTACGGAGCTTTAAATGAAGCGAAATAAATGCCACATGTCTTACATCTAATATCAATAGTTTATCATTTTCTATATTAATCTCAAACTGAATGATTTTAAGAGCCAAGAGTTTTTTTTTATCTGGTATCATGAATTTTTAAAATAATTTTTTTTAATATCTGTAATTATTTCTATTTTTTGAAGTTAACGTGAGATTTTCGATTATCCCCCACCCGTTTTAAATGAGATTTGGTGAGATTCCATTGAACCCCTTCCCCCCATTCTGAGCTCACGTAATTGATGGATGCCCCCTTACATAAAATCCAAATCATTCTGCACCAAATCAGCTCTCCAGGAATAAGCCAGCTTGGCTAATGTTAATTTTGGATTTTGTAACTCATTCACCGAGTATATTGATATTTTTATCGAAACAATTTTCTAAATAAGTCGATGTTAAGCATATAAATATGACTTATTCGTGCGGTTTGATAAGAGTATACCAGTAACTTGTATAATATTACATCGTTAAAAACAATTATTATTTTTCACTCAAATATGTCGAACTTTGTTCCTGAAAAAGTGTTTTTGCGGGGAGTTCTTTTTCATTACTTTAATATGAAGAAAAATGCTGCCGAAAGTCATCGTATTATGGTGGAAGTTCATTGTGAACATGCTCCATCTGAGTGAACGTGCCAAAAGTAGTTCGCACGATTTGAAAGTGGTGATTTTGGCTTGGAAGACGATGGACGTCCTGGGCAGCCAAAAAAGTTTGAAAATGAAGAACTGCCAGCATTACTCTATGAAGATTGTTGCCAAACACAAGAAGAGCTCTCAGAATCTTTGGGTGTCACTCAAGCAGCCATTTCAAAACGGTTTAAAGAAGCTGGATATATTCAAAAGCAAGGAAATTGGGTTCCAATTTTCCATCATGACAACGCTGGGCCCCACGTTGCTATTCCGGTTAAGAACTATTTGGAAAACAGTGGATGGAAGTTTTACCTCACCCGCTTTATAGCCCAGATCATGCTCCTTCTGACTACCATACCAGAGCAAAATATCAAAAATTGGCTTGTTTAATTCTTGGCTATTAAGCCGGCCCAGTTCTTTTGGGATGGGATCCAAAAATTGCTAGAAAGATGGGAAAAGGTCATAGCTTCAGATGCGCAATACTTTAAATAATACTATTGTCCATGTTTTTCTTAAATAAACGTTCAAATTTTGAAAAAAAAACCGCATGAATTGAGTTATAGACCACAATAAAGTACCAACAATTTAAAAAGTTTAATTTCTTCTTTAATTGCCAAATCGTAGAAGACCGACCATTGGAATATTAATCATAACGATTATTTCTACTGAGTTGGCAGAACTTTTGATTTGATTGATGATAAAATGGCCGATTTTCCGTTAGCTGCTACAAAATTAAAAACATTTAAATGCATAAAACCATTCATAGTTGCCGTTTGACATAGCTGTTTGGTGATCGGTCTGCTGTTTGGTGATCGGTCTGCTGTTTGTGACTTTCAACAAAAACGAATTTCATCTTTTCCCGTCGTCTCAACACAAAAATATCACAACAAAAAGCACTACGTTGAAAAGAATAACAAAATTTTTAATGGCAGCAAAGTCAAGATTCTGAATAGAATTTGCTACGAACATCAAACGGCAAGCATCACCCGCGAAAAAAAAAACGGAAAGTTAAAAATTGGAAGATCCTTAAAATAAAATCAAATGTCAAAAAAAATCTGTTGAAAAAGGGTAATCTAAACATCCAACAGCAGTGAAATGAATTGTGTAGTGTTTGAAAAGATGGTTAATGGCCATATTAATTAATAAAAATAATAAAAACTTTGAAATATCGTCAATCTAGCATTTAATTACGTCTACTGATACATGAGTCGTAAAAGTTTTAATTTTGAAAGTATAACAATAAACAGAAAATAATTATAGATTAAAAATAACACTTACACTAATGAAGAGAAAAACTAAACGCTGATCTATGTAACCAACTACGATAACCTTTTCACATCAATTTATAGAAATGAAATAACAGAAGAAGATTGATTGAAATAGCTCAAGTGGTACACTTGTGTTCTTAGTATTTCAGACTAAGATAAGACCGGCTTTACGATTTATCGTTACGAAATTATAGATTACTGTTTTGTTACGAGTATACATCCATACGTTATGAAAACACTTACTATTTAAAGCTCTACATCATTGAAAGCTTATGTCAAAGAACGCAAGACGAAATGTAAACATTTCCAAGTTGCAACTTGAGCGCGTTACGAACGACTTATAGGCCATGCAAGGCAGATTGAAAGACAATTATGAATTGAAAGATAATTATGAAGCACCGACACTTTTGGAATAGTATTAAAAAATAACTTCGACATATAAGGTCATTGTTAGACATTGCATTATTTAACGTAATTTGCTTTGCAGCAGTTTACAGTTTACACTCTGTTTAGTTTTACATCGGAAAAATCGCATTCATAGGAAAACTGATCTTATACTAGCTGAAAGAATGTGTCCGATAAATGACTGTCCAATGATGGAATGGAAATCGAGTGTTACGTTTTCTTAAACCTGGCAGTTCAAATTTTCACTTGCCAAGAGATTCATATTCACCAAAAACAAAAGTAGAAATTTTGCAATAAGTTAGAAACTTTATCATAATCATCTGGAATAATCAGGCAAGTTTAAAAAAAAAAAACAAAAAGCACGAAAATTTTTCTGCTCGGATCATTCGAATGGACGTTCCTGTAAAACCAGCTAAGCTAGCTAGTTAAAATTTTACTGATTAAAATGGCAAAACTCATTATTTTCGGCAACCCTCTTTCCAAACATAAGCAAGCAGATCTTAATAAAGGTACTATCGACTTTTGTGAACCACAAATGCTAGAACAAGAAGAGGATATTAATCCATGAATCTTGCCTCATCACACCCCTATTACTATAAGTATAACATAAACTATAAAGTTATTATTGCATATTAAATATATTATTTTGGTTTTTACTTTAATCTAAATACAAAGCACCCAACCTTTCTTTTTAATGCTATATACTATATATATGAGGTAACTTCATCTGATTACCTATAGCAATACGTAGCAAACGCTTCACATCTGAAATGTAAAATGTTATATTCTGTAATTTTTTGTTAATTAGGGTTACGGTTGCAATGATATGGTGGTAGGCGTAGAACTGTTCTAGAATAGATTCAAACCACAGTTCGGAGCAATAAACGCTAAATATTCTCGTAATAGATGGCTTTGTTCGCGTGTCAAATTCAGAATCAATTCTGAATCATTTGGTAACCAATTTGTATCGCTGTGATGCGCATACTGAATTAAGAACGAATAAAATTACCCTACAATGGATTCCGGGAAACATCGGAACGAAGGGGAATCAAATAGCTGATAAGCTCGCTGAAGCGAAGGCATACAAGCCCTTCATGGGTCCAGAGCTCTTCTATGGTATCAGCTACAGAGCAATATAAAAAGCACTGGAAAAGAAGGTAGGTAGGAATGAAACCAATTATTGTGCACAACCTACAGGGGCTAAGACAGGCAAAGATGTATCAACCTAAGTAAAAACAATCTACGAATACTAATAGGAGTCCTATCGGAACAGTGTCGCCAAAACAAACACCTGAAGTCATTAGGCTTAGCAGATAATACGGCGTGCAGATTTGGTTGCACAGTGGACGAAACCTCTATCCACATTCTCTCGAAGTGTGAAACCCTAGGGAATTCCAGAGCACTACACTTGAGAGCGCTTGAAATAGAGGACGAAGATCTCTGGAAATTACAGCCATCCCATATTCTAGACTTTTTAAAAGGAGTAGGATTAACGGATCAACTGTAAACACTGGGTTCTCCAGGGTCGCGCAAAAGGCGGAGACACGATTAATCCTTTGGGTTGCAGTGTATACGATACCCCAAAATCCATACATCAGCTCGATTGACGATTATTAGGGACGGTTAGAAACTGCGACCATCAGCGATATAATCAGAAAAATTCACCAAATGGTACCAGACCCTTGTCAGATTAAGGTTAGCTATCCGCGCGTTGAGTGGTACTTTCACTAAAGTTGTACCAAAAGCGCATTCGAATTCACCAGGCCTTATTCATGCGATTTAAGCGAAATGAGTCGCATTTTTGCACCGTTTCATGAAATGTGGACCCACCACTGTATTCCTTATATGAAGAATCAGATTGCATCGAAGGAATTCGCTCCGAAAAAGACAAAGACGGTTTCATCGACTAGAAAATTAACAGCAAACGTTTTGGGCTAGCCATGGGATCTTCAAAAGGTGAAACAATAGCAGGAAAGTATCACGCATCATCGTTTTATAAGGTGAATTGCAAAAAAGCGACCAGAAGAAAGATAAAGTTCTTTTACTTTCACTAATTTGGTTAGTCACCCACCGTATTTACCAGATCTGGCCCCAAATGACTTTTTCCTGTTTCCCAACCTTGAGTTTTCACATGTAGAAGAGAGATTTTCGTTATCGCCTACGTAACCGCCTATTTCGATGATGAAGGATTTTTAATCAACATTTTATGATGATCTATTTGTCTAGAAGAGGTACTAAAAACAAATTAGATAATTTTAAATACGGTAGTTTCAAATATATATTTTCAATTACAATTGATGGTACAGAAGGTAGAAATAAACTGAAATAACATAAGTAAAAGGTGTCATTTTTATACAGGTGTTGACAATTTGTCATCTCGTAACGTGCCTCTACCTTTTTATGTATATACTACCTATTGAAAGTCTGGTTCTGATTCTAATGAGTTCTTACTTTTGTGCGAATTATTATATTCACTGGTCTATATTTATCAAAACATCCGGAATAATATTTCTTGGTAAACAGACAAAACATGAGACCATTAGTAACGTGTCAAATTGTACTAGCAAGAATGAAAAAAATACGAAATTGGATTGCAAAAAACGTTCTCTCCTCGATGAATAAAACAAAGAATATTAGTATTCAAGTCATACTTACAAGCAGGATGTTATGTTTCAGTATTTTTATATCGACCGGAGTGATTAGATTAAATATACAAAAATGTACGGGATTATTCACTATAAATTAACAATCCCAATCATCGTTATTATTGCCTATAGAAAAAAAAGTGGTGTACGAGGTGTAGCTATCAAGTAACGAGACTACCACTGCTACAGAAAAAGTACGCATACGCCAAAGGTTAGCGAGGTAGTATTAGAATAGAAAATAAAGAAATAGGAGTCTTCGTCCCCAGCCAGTCACTTGACTAAGCAACCATTTTCGAATTGTGTATAGTTAAAGCATTATTTTAGCAAAAAAAAGCTTGAGCTTATAAAGAAAAAAATGGTTACCTAAGCTCTAATCATTGGAAATTTTGGCAGTCAATTTGAAGACAGGCAACCCGAGTGTACACTATAAGATACTACCTAAGAAACTCTAAGAACAATGTATTTTAATTGATGAATATCCTATTGAACTGGTGTCTCATTCCGCACTCTAAGTACAACATCCCACTGTTAGACCAACCACCTTATTTGCCGAATCTTGCACCGTGTAACTTCAACCTCTTTCCTAAAGTCAAATCTGAATCAGAAGGAACGAGATTTGAATCTGTTGAAGCTGTGAAAGAAGAAACGGGTTGCGTCCAGTTGGAATAGACAGAAAAAGATTTCCTGCACTGTTTCGAACAATGGAAGCATGGAGAGATTGAAGATAATAATATATAAATATACATAATAACACAATAAAATTTATCACCATTTTCGTCATTTGTTAGCCAAAAATTAATTTTTTTAAGGTTTATTTTGGAAATTTCAAATTAAAAATGTCTTCTAAATGTAGGAATTTTTTCCGTACGCAGTAGTAAGGATTGTACATTTAACACGTGGATCCACTTGTGAATAATAAGACGATCGTTTTATTATCAATATCAATGGAAAAATTATAAAAAATAAAAAAAACATCTACTTTTCTATCTTTTCTTTCCCTTTCATGAAATCGGCTTAAGCCATAATGCCGTTTTAATACTTATCGATTTCGATTAGTGAAAAAAATATGTTTGGCAAAAAATTTTCTATGTTTAAATTCAGTAAATCCAATGAAAACCATAGGCAATTTATAATTAAGGTGTCAGTGATAAAGATTATGTAGTTATTGTAAAATTACTCACGTAAGTTAATTCAGATGTGAAGAACATACCTGCAACAAAAGAAACGTATTACATTAATAGTTTAACAGTTTTTTCCCATACGATTCTCAATATTAGTATAAATATTCCTAGACAATTATTCTATAAGAAAAATAGAGGTTTTACAACCTGGAGAGTTATTTTTATGTATTTATACTAGCAAGACGTTGTCCGACGAGTATTCATGAAAATTTAATTAACGAGGGTTGTCTGAAAAGTTCCAAACCTAACAAAGAAAAAAGAGTTTATGTTTTCATTATTATATTATAAAAATACCACTGTACATATTAGAAAGTACACCATCTACACAGCATGTTTCAAATTTGAAGATGCCACGTTGTTTAGTATTTGTTTGGCAGTCATCAACGTTTTCAGTGAATTTGTATACATGGAAAAAAATTATCATCGTTATGTGATACAATACTTTTATTTGAAAGGCATTAGCACAACCAATATAAAAGCTGCTGAACTAAATTCTAATCTGGGTGACATTGCTTCTTTGTGTTCAACAGTAAAATATTGGGTAGCAGAGTTTAAACGAGACCGTACGACCGGCCAAATGAGGTGACGAATCCAGAAACGTTAAAGAAAATCCACAAAGCGCTACTGGATGACCGTCGACTGAAAGTGCGAAAACTAGTAGACGTAATAGGCATTTCAAAAAGTGCGGCACATCGCATTTTAACTGAAAATTTAAACATGCGAAAGCTGGGCGCAAGATGGGTGCCGCGAGTGCTCACAATGGAACAAAAACAGCGTCGTCAAGATGTTTCTATCGAGTGTTTGGCAATGTTTCAAAGAATTGTTCATCACTTCACACCCGTAACAAAAGAAAAGTCCAAATAATGGGCTAAAAAGGAAGAACCGGCTCCAAAGAAGGCAAAGACTGTTCCATCTGCGCGTGGGATAATTTTCATTGACTATCTTGGAAAAGGAAAAACTATTAATGGCGAGTATTATGAGAATTTATCGCAACGTTTGAGCGAAAATATCAAAAAAAAACGGCCGCATTTGGCTAAGATGAAAGTGTTCTTTCATCAAAACAATGCACCAGCTCACACATCCGGTATTGCAATGACTGAAATTAATTAATTAAAATTTGAATTGCTATTACCTCAAGCACCTTATTCGCTAGGTTTAGCCCCCTCGGATTACTTTTTGTTCCCAGACTTGAAAATATGACTCGGTAGTCGAAGATTTTCTAACAAGGAAGAGATTATATCGAGAAGTATTGGTTGTTTTGAGGATCTTAACTTTTATTTTTAAAAACGAGTATCGAATTTATTGAGCATCGTTGGAAAAAATATAAGGAGCTAGAAGAAGATAAAGTTGAAAAGTAGAAAGATTTTTTTCCAAAATTTTTGGGTTAGGTTCTTCAGGGACCATCCTCATACACCGTTACTCCAGCGATGCTCTAACCTTTTTAATTCTTCCCAATAACAGTCGCCGTCCGATAATGTCCTCGTCTAATGAAAATTTCTGCAAGTGGAACTTTGTGGTTAGGACAAGCTGATAATGCCACGTTTAAATTCAGCAGCCCAAAATTTTACGTTCGTAAATGATGGTACATAGTCTCGGTTGCTCATCGTTCGCGGTAAATAGGTTTGTAATCAAGAATGCGCATCACAGCGGTCCTAAATTGATTACCAACTGATCCGGAAACCGAAATGTGAGAAAGTGCGATGTCTTATTAAGCAATAGCTAGGCATTAACGGAAAGGATTTTTCAACGATCTGGTCTCGTATCGATCAGTTCTTTTAAATTATCTGCTCGTTAATGCGCAACGACAGTCAAGATCAGTGCAATATTTCCTCTAGATCTATCTTCTCTACTCTCGAGTTATCGTTTCATTAGTGAGTAACCACGTGGTTTGTGGTGTGCTTGGTTGGGTACCTAATTGGTTTTATTCTTTTTATTGTGTACGATCCGTAGAGTATCAGATCAGTATGGAGTGGACAAAAGAAATAATAACTGACGTGATTGAACTGCACAGAGAAATTCCTTGTTTACGGAAAATTAAAATTAAAATGTAACTTAATAAAAACTAGTCAGAAGCGTACAATGATATTTTAAACTATTGAGAGCTAAATCTCTTTAAGAAATTGAAAACAAAATTGCAGAATTTAAGAAATACATTAGGGTAGAAACCATAAATTGAATTACTAGTAATTTATAAAATCCCCTTATTCATGGTCACGAAGTGAATACATACGAGGATATATTGAGAAATTCTTAGCCTTCTATAGAATCACACAAAATTGGAATGTCAAAATATTTTATTACTTAACATATTCTCCTCTTAATTGGATACATTTACTACAGCGAACCTGCAACGTCTCTAGACCTTTCAAAAAAAAAGTTTCTTCTTGCTCTGCAAACCAGACCTCCACAGTTTTTATTACCTCCTCGTTGGAAGAAAATTTACGACCTTTTAAACTTTTTGTCGGTAAAGAAAAGAGATGATAGTCTGACGGAGCCAAATCCGGTGAATAACAGGGGTGTTCTAGTAATTCAAACCCTAAATCACAAATTTTTTGCATGGTAACATGAGATTTGTGTGCAGTGGCGTTGTCCTGCAAAAACAAAACACCTTTGGACAGCTCTCCGCGTCTTTTCTCTTTAATTTTTTCCAGTAGAGTGGTCAGTAATGTCGAATAGTAATCTCCAGTTATTGTTCTACCTTTATCCAAAAAATCAATCATAATTACTCCATGGCAATCCCAACAAACTGAAGCAAGAACTTTTGCAGCAGATTTTTGGACACGAACCAGAGTGTCGCCATTCCATCGATTGTTGCTTTGTTTTTGGATCGTACCCAAGTCTCATCCATAGTAATAATTCGGTTTAAGAAGTCTACATCGTTTTCAAATCGAGCACAGATCGAACGCGATGCTTTTACCCTGCACGCTTTTGGTCAACATTCAAACATTTGGGGATCCATTTTGCAGCAATTTTTCTCATGTCAATATTGACGTGAACTATATGACGAACGCGTTCGTATGAAATATCCAGTGCTTCAGATCAGATCCGTTTTAACCCAATTCGACGATCTGATAAAATCATGTCATGAACTGCATCGATATTTTCGGGAACTAACACAGAAATTGGCCTTTCCTGTCGGTTATCATTTTCAATGGAAAATTTACCTCTTTTGAAGCTTTCAGTCCAATTTTTCAGGGTCGCATACGAAGGACATTAATCCCCAAGGGTATTAAGCATATCTTCGTAAATCTTCTTATCTCTTTACCCTTTTAAATACAGGTAATACTTGATGAAGTCTCGATACTCCAATTTTTCGATTTTCACAATATCGGTGGACATCTTTTTTCTTTTAATTCATTGCTCAACTCTGGTTTACTTTTTTGACGTCAAACTTCACACTGACACTTCTAATAAGTTATTGTTCGTTGCTATGGTAACGCAATATTTTGTTTATGCATGAAACTGGTCTAGGCTAACTAGATATCAATACATCCTCATATGTCCATACTGATTTTTTTCTTGTACCAATTTTCTTTACCCATTTTGTTCTGTTTTTTTTATTAATTACTACCATGCACAAACCCAGTAATGCCACTTTTCTTTTCTTCTCCATTTGCAAGTTTGTCACACAACTGTCGTTACGATCTGTCCTTCCGTCCGTCCTGATTTTACTAACAACTATAAAATATCTGATCGACTGTCCAAACCACACATCAGATTGGTAGTCCGTAGTCGAACTAGATGTTTATGTAAGATGGAATGACAAATCTCGACAGAGGACAGATCGTTCGAAATTGCATAGAATGTAACCATATAAAGAAATACAACTATGTTGTCAAAAACGCAAACTTTTCATTTACAAATAATTGAATTACACAAAGAAATATTGACTGGATAAATCTTTTTTCGAATTATCTTTTTTAGTTTCTGTCCATATATCAGATATGTTTATTTTTCTCACACGTTAAATGTTGATTTTATAACGCCACATACGAATATTTCAAACATGTTTCACTACAATGTTCAATTCGTTTTGTTTTTGGAACTGATTAATTCAAACTAATTAATGAATTAATTATACAATTAGGAAAATGACAGTCGAAAATTAGGTAGTCTGTAAATAATGAGCTCGTATGGTAGTTTGGCATTAATTTTGTAATTTGATAAATTAATGGTATGGACCTTAAATAAACCATGCTTACAATAATTAAAACTAATATCCGATAAATTACCTATTGCATACAATCAAAATTAAATGGACTTTGATGAAAATTTCATAAAGAAAATTCATAAATACGGCATTCTATCAAAATAAAAAATTCGTCAAATTTTTTCAATAATTTTTGATAAGTAACCGTCAATTTTTATTAGCGGGGTGCAATAATAATATATTTATTCAGTTCCTATTCACTCCACCCTATAAAAGTCGATAGAAATATGCAAGCAGTCCTTTAGCATAACAATTAGGTTATGTTCGATAACGTTGTACTTATTATTATAGCAGATTCAAAAATTATTAAACGAATCTAATAATAAAAAAGTAATTTTCACCGGGATGGTTAATATCAGGTTTCTTATTTGCAATGACCTAATTGTGCAATGTAGGGACTTTTAAGGAAGGTTCCATTGGTTTTATGAGGTACATTCTTCAAGCAAAATCAAAGGATGATCAGTAGAATTTACATGCTAACCCAATGCAAGATTCTATTAGATGAAGATACTAATCTTCGACAAATGTATTGCTTGCTGCAATCCTGACAAGGGATTCTATAAACGACATTAATAAGGGGTATGCCCATTTTCGAAACGACCGAAACGCCAAAGCTTTATTTAAAGAGTGTCTAAGCGTTATAAGGAACGAGATTTGCCAAGTGTGTAAAGACGAAAAGCGAAGGAGCAACACCTTTTTGTCATTCAACTCCAATACAGTAAGGGGGAATGGATTCAGAGACCTAAAAGAAGTTATAGAGCATTATACTGTGCCAGGAAAGTGTTGTGGACAGGAAAGAGAAATACAGATTCGATACGGTCCATATCTACATATCGAGACATCGGCGAAAACACCGAAATGGCGCTGGAAGATTTGTCACAAAGGATCGAAGTAGCTGAAAAAAACCAAACTTAGCAATATTCTGTAGCCGGGATCAATGCATTTCACGGATCCTTCCACCAAAACAGTATCGGGCATTACACTAGCTACGTAAAAATAGGAGTAGTAAGGATATATTTTGACGGAGGCTTCAGGAAAATCCATGTAAAGACAGTATCTAGCCTGATTAAGATACATGTCCACTTGGCTGTATATACAATAAACCAAAGAGGATAATGCATCACAATTATTTTTATATTTTTAGGATACTGAATAGTCACGCTTATTTTTACGTATAAAAAAAGGCATGGACAATAGAATTTAACACATGCAATCCGTGTTTTTTTCTCTTTAAATCCACGATTATAGTGGTTTAATCATTAATTTCGATGAAATAATTTTTCGTATCTACTGCACAGTGGCCTAGGATGCTAGCACAACCTAGCAAAATGTTAACTTTTGCGATAAAGCAATCCTGTGTCGAGTACGAAGGTGATGAACTATGTTGCCCCTATGAAATACACAATTATAAAAGTTTAATCATTAATTTCAATCCTCATTTCATTGTATTTAAAACATAATTTGTAGTTTTTTATGCATAACTATGAATTCTTAGCATAACATACCTAATATTTAAGTTGCATAATATTTACAATGCATACACTACTTTTTCTTCAAGTTACAATATACCATTGAGACACTTTCCCAAAAAGATTTTCATTTATTACCAAATTGCCTGTCAATCAGTTGTATATAATGATGTTTTTATATATCTCGTAGAATTGACAAAATTTGTATATCTATTTATTTGTCGCTGTCGTTTTAATAATTCCAAAACTATTATTTGACGTCGACATTCAAATGAGGTATTGAATTCAGAATTAGTCCTGAGTTGATCTTCTTAGTCACTCGAGATTCATGTTATTAGTTTTGTTCTGGAGCCCCAACATCATGGAAACTAAGTCGCTTTTGTGAACTTGTTTTTCATTAGATTTTATTAAAATCACGAAAATAGTTCATTTTGATTGAATAAAGAAATACATCATTAAGAGACCCATTGGATGATAAATACAGAGGATGTCTCATAATTAAATCGGTTTTCATATGTGAAAATTTAGTCTAAATCCAAGCTTTACTTCTCATCAATCATCTTGGTTCATTGACGACGCAGTACGTTTTCATAATAAAAAATATGAAGTACGTTAAATATTAAAATCGTGAATTCTCACGACATTATTGGAAAACAAAATTTAAAGCAGTCGTAGGACCAAGGTAAATATGTCAAATTGTCTTCCACCTGCGGTTACAAGGGAAGCTGTAGAAAATCAACACTCGCCGATTATCGGACTTTTGAAATCATAAGATAAAATTTATAAGTTTGTCAAATTATTACTTAACCAAGATTCAAGCGAAACTTCCAGTAGAGGTGTGTAAACAGTTTATCGTCCTGCTGATCATTTTATTTGACTATCTATTAAGAAATGTGGTACGCCGGTTTACCAATGCTTCGCCATTTTATTACTCTCTCAAAGATAAAAAGAAACTTTAGTTAACCGAAAGACAACAAGACAATGCCAAACTACTTACTGCGAATAAGATCAAAGAACTTGGTGGCATTGAGCTCCTAGCACATCCAACATTTAGACTTTACACCGTCACGTTACTACTTATACAGATCCTTGGCAAAATTCTTCTGTGAGAAAAAACCAAAAGAGATGTTAAAGATGTAGTACGTTAATTTTTTGCATCTAAGACCATATAGTCTAGTCAACAAGTTCAAAAACGTGAAAAATAGAATTAAAGGTCCTGTATAAAAATATCGGCGATAGTTCATTCGATTATGAATCACATCTAGAGAAATGTTTTTGAAGGATTTTGGTGCAGATAAAAGATAGCAATTGTTATTAACATAATGAGATGAAAAAAAATGGTATTTAGTTTTTCGTAAATAACAACAAAATCTTAATTTTGGAAAACTCGTTGAAGAAGAGAAAATCTCATATATGAAAGTCCTAGCTTCCAGAACTCTATCTCCATTATTTATAATTTTTACGTTGAAAATAGGGTGGCTTTCACGGTATGCACGCGCCGCCGCTAAAAAAATAATGTCCTTTATCCTATCATTAACAGTTTGGAAGATATATCAATTTTTTTAATTAACAAGTAGGCACTACAATTACTGTATCATATGTTATTTGAAAGAATTATTTTGGTACATTTTCATAATTTTTTTTGCTTCAGAAAAAAATATAACGTTGGACAAGATTAGTTTATCACAAATTGTTAAACTAATAAACGATTAAATAATTCATAGAAAAAAAAAATTTGTCAAACTATTTAAAAGTGTAGATTATGATTTTTAAAAGCAAAATTATTTTTTAACTAATTATTCAAGCAATCGAAATATAATTAATTAAGAATTTTTTTTAATCATAATTTTCTCTGGACAACAAAATAACACAAAAAATATTTAAAAATATTGAATTTCTCTACTTGGTTAAAGAAATTTTATAAACAAATATTCATAATCTATATTAATTACTGCCATTGTTTGATGTGAAAACAGGCATAGCTAAATATTATCAGCATTTTTTAGATATTTAATTTTGCATTAGTTATAGCCTTCGTTAGAGTTAATTACACCATCCCATCCTTCTAACATTACTGCATAAAAAAGGGTCAGACAAACAAGACAGCGAGTTTATTAGAAATCTTTATTGGAACCAAGAAGCAACGGTTAGATATGGACAAAGGACCTCAGAACCGGTGTGTATAGAAAAGGGGATACGACAAGGTTGTGTTTTGTCGCCAATACTGTTTAATATGTACTCAGCGCACATATTAATTGGCGATGACGAGGATGGAATAAAAATTAACGGCAGGACATTAAACAACATACGTTATGCAGACGACACGGTTATCATTGCAGACAATCCAGAAACACTTTAACTCCTAATCAACACAATTGTAGAAGTAGGAGATAAACTAGACATGAAAATTAATGTTACAAAAACAAAAATAATGGCCATAACAAGTTAAATCATGTATAGAATAAGCTAGAGCCATATTTCTAAAGGTGAAAAACCTGTTATGTAAAGCAACCTTGAACTTAAGATACCGTTTTGAAATGGCGTATGTGAATTCAGTTCTCTTGTATTGAGCAGAAACATGGACATTAAAAGTGGATACCATGAACAGACTGGAGGTTTTTGAAATGTGGATCTTCCTTAGACTACTAAAAATATCGTGAACTCAACATATACCTAACGATGAAGAGCTTGGACGTATGGGAAAGGATAGAGAATTACTTACAACAATGAAGAGAAGAAAGACGGGTTATCTGGGCCACATATACCGTAACAACAAGTATTATATACTAAAATAAAAAATAGAAGGAAAACGTGGACCTGGTCGCAGACAACATTTATTGCTAAAAAACAAACGCGATTGGACTTGTATGAACACATCATCTTTAATTCGCACTATTCAGGACCGAAATAAGTATTCCGAAATTGTCGCCAACCTTCATTAAATGGAGATGGCACATGAAGAAGAATAGTTATAAAAAAACATAATTAACAAATTCTTTTATGAACATTTATCGCAGGACCTTATAAAGTATATATAGCAAAATTGCTCCATAAAGTTTAAAATTTATAGGCCAATTATTTACCAATTATTTATACCTTTCATCCCATTACCAACAGATATTAGGAAAAAATTTGTTACAACTGAATAACTCTTTATTTATTTATTATATTTATAATTATGAATAATGAAGATTGAGTTCCGGAAGTCAGGACTATTTTATCGGAAATTTCTTCCTCTTTAACGAGCTTTTTTCAAAATTCTTTGTATATCAATATTTTCCGAGTTATTAACGAAAAACTGAAAACATTTTTTTTCTATATTATAAAATGGGATGTAGATATTAAAAAAAATCATATATAATGTGAGCTCGACATTTGTTATTTATTAATAAAATCAAAGAATGCGAGGAAAGGATACATTTATTGGGCCACAAATACATCAGTAAATGAAACACTAAAAGTTTGAGCGGACGTCAAATAACAAGGTGTTAAAAGCTCCGATTTCACAAGCTGTTATAAATTACTTTTTAGGTATAGCCGAAAATACAGGAAATATAATCAACAGTTACACGCTTACTCGGATACAGCATGAAGGATCCAACAGTTGAGAATTTTTTATTTTTTACTTCAGAGAGGCATTACGACACTTGGGAAATGAATTCAAGGCCGTGCGTATTGAAAAATACATTTCATTTTAATTTTTATATAAAATGTGCTTAGTGCTCAGTTAAATACAGTTTTATTTGAATGTCCATCGAGATTCCTGAAAATGGAATAAAACGGAAGTATAAAAAAATATAAATGATGATTCAGCTTCATGTTGTTTTCCTTTCCTAAGATTGCACTTTTGGGCGGATGTAATTTGGGCGTTAAAGTATTAATGTACTTTTTACAACATGTAAACTAGGCGCCAAGACCGAAGAGTCATTTTAATCCTATGTGTATTTTGGGCGCTAACCGACTGAAGTACATGATTTATGAAATACAGTTATTTATTAAATCACCGACATTTATAATAAGATATATTTTTCTATTTTTAGATTTTCCTATAAGAGAAATGACCTATTATCACTTAAGGTCTGAAAAAAATTACCGTTAGAGGGGGCTACTTTGCACTTTTTTAAATGAAAAATCTGCCCTTAATAAAGTTTCTTCACAACATTTTTCAACACTCATATTACATATAAAATAAGAGATTTACATAACCTAACCTGACCTAACCTAACCTACTTAAAAATCTATCAACTTTCCCTTTATTGGGTTATTTCATGACTTGACCTACCTGCACTTCTTAGCGCCGAAAATACATGTCGGATTATATACCCTTCTTGGTCAGACAGGTAAAGAAGGATGATTAGCGCCCAAATTACACCCGCCGGCATTTTTTGTTATTGTATAATATACAAATTTTGAAAATTTTGTTTAAACAATAGACAAGGGTTTTCTGAACAGTTTTTGACTTAACAAAGAAACAAGACTTTTTTTCTGAAAATAGGCATTTAAGTAAGCGATAATTTCATGGTCTGACGAAAATCTCTCGCCCACAAGTGAAACATAAAGATTAGGGAAGGGGAAAAAGTCGATTGACGCCAGATCTGGTAAACATGATAGGTGGTCAACCAATTCCATATGAAATTTGTATATTTCATCCATGACGATCACCGATGTGTGGATCTGATGGAAAATTACTTTCTTTTTCTTCGAATACGGACGCTTTTCTGAAATTTCTCATTTTACTTCATCAAACAAATATATGCGAACTTCTTTCCTGCTATTGTTTCACCCTTTTGAAATAATCGAAGGGACACTCCATGGCTATCCGAAAATAACGATAACTTCGTGGTTCTATGACATAGCCGACATACCCACTGTCAAAGATTTAGTAACAAAAATTTGATCAAACTTTTACTACTATTGTCGGTTAAAAGATCTTCGAGGAAAATTTGAAGCCGCAAATCGCGCAGAAGATATCCACGACAGTGGATGTAGGCTTCTCCATGGTTCACTAATCACAGAGTTCGGTTGAAAAATTTTTCCAAATTTAATTAATACCAAAATCATCGTAAATTAAAACTTCCTCATATTAATAAGAACTATAATCAACGTCAGCCATATTTCCGTTCGAAAACCTAAGCCCCGATGGATATTTGAAACCCTGTTTTTCAGTTGCTTTTCAGGGATATTTCAGCCGAAAGATTCTGGGAGTCACAACTATATACTAGGGACAAAGTAATTGTATCTATATCAAACTTGTGTATAATGCCCCTTTGCAATGAACCACAACATTGCATCCAGACATACACATGTCAACTACGGATCGCCAGAACATCGATCAACGTATATTTGTAAATCTATTAGATGAAATGTAACTAGGGAATTGAACCAGAAAATGAAGGAATTTTTAATAATAATAATAATGAAAGCCATCAGTTTTCCGGCCGATCACACCTTCTTTGCTTTTCCCTATAAATCTCAGACAGTAGGGAATTAATCTCCGCCGGAGGAACTTTTATTGTGTACAAAATACGAATCGCACCTGGTGTGAAAATCAAATGGTGGATCCATCTCTCACGGCTACCGAGACAAGAATGAACGTTGTAGACAGCTCGCCGGGGAGGGAACTGCAAGAAAGGGAGCCAAGCTACACGCCAGCCTCACCAAATCCCGCCGTTCTTAGCGTCTGCAGCTCATTGGGAACCATATTTATAGACAACCCTCGTAGGTAATTCAATTAATATGTCAAATATGTTCAATTAATTCGTTATAATATCAGAATTAAAGAGGAACACATTATGTTTTTGTCGATATATTTCATGTTAATTTCAGTAATGCTTTCTTCTTATTTTTATTGAATCTTTCAAATATTTCTTCGAAAATGACTGACACAGACACACACTTTTTTTTACTCAATACTGACTTTTTTTAATTTTTTTTTTACATGAGCAGTTTTGAACTTAAATATAAAAAATTGTTGTTTCTAAATGAAGCGGTTGGAGAACTTAGGAAATCAAAAATTCACCATTATATAATTTTCGAATATTTCAATATGTTTCTACAAGGATTTGGTAAGCTGATTCTACCAAAATGAAATTTTGGACCTGGTCCACTTTAGGACTCACTGTAAAAAGTAAGTAAAATAAACTCACAAAGTAAAATAATTCGAATTATTAATAAAAGTTTTCATTTTTTAAATCCTGTACACATTTCCAAATAATGTTTTTTTTAACAGTTTAATGTCAACTAAACCGATAGTTGGGCAGTCATGAATTTTTGAATAAAATTCACCCACAATGTCTGCAGATACACACTGATTCTTTTGATACTGATAGCTACTTTTGCGGGTAGGTACTGACTTTTTGGAAGCTCCGGTAAACCAGTTTCCTATTTTTTCAAGTCAATAATTTGTTCATTGAGTTCATCAATAAAGTGTTTTTACTTTAATTTAGCGTAAATTTTTATTAGAGGTAATGTAAATATATAATGTATACACAGAGTGTTTCTAAAATCATGCGACAAAATTAAGGAGGTAATTGCTTGTATGAGATTAAGATTAATCTTTCCTAGAACAAAATTTCATCAGCCCACCCCTTTCCGAAATATTACCCTTAAAAGTTACCCCTCTGCGAGTGCACGAAAAATGTAGAATTTCTAGTTTTTAGCATTACTGAAATTTGAAAAAAACACTTTCAGTCACCACCTTTTAAGGGTGATATCTTAGAAAGAGATTGACTGAGAAAATTTTATTATAGGAAAGACCATCTCAATTTCATACGAGCAATCACCTCCTGAAGTTTGTCGCGTGAATTTAGAAACACTCTGTGTATAGAGAATAATCTATTGAGTAAATTTTAACGTTTCTAAATTCAGGAGAAATCATTATTGGCTATATAAATACATCTAGCAGGCACTATTTTCATTCAATGAAAAAATAAAAAGGATTTGATAAAAAAGTGTCGATAATTTCAACCCTTTTATAGTAAAAGGTGGTTAGACCTTTGCGATTGTACTAAATTTACAACATTCCATAATTCTAACTTAATTCAAATTTGAAAAAACTCAATTTTAGTCACCATCTTTCAGGGGTGATATCTACAAAAAAGTAGATTATGTTATAGGAAAGACCCCCATCATAATTTTATAAGAGCAAACACCTGAATATTTGCTGGTAAAAAAAATATGTATATGAATGAATATTGTTTCCTAATAAATCGTCTTGATTTTAGATCTATTTTGATAGATAACTAGTTTCAAAAAGAGACAAATTCACGTTTCGACCTATTTCGGTCTATCATCATCAAAATGTGATATCGACACTGACAATTTGAGTATATATATTAATTAATAGATAACCTACACCATGAAAATGAAAATAATTTTTACTCAATTGACTACCATCGATTGATTTATTCGTATTTGTATAAAATTTGGAAAATAGAACTTAAAATTTTACTCAAATTGTTAAAGTTTTATATCATTGATAACTTGTGAACTATTTCTAAAAATTCTCTTTTCATTTTATTTGATTCTTTCGATTCAAGAAATTTTGAATTTTTATTTGTTTTATTTATTTTTATTTATATACCTTTCAGTCTGTGTTCTATATATTGAGATGTCTGTCTTATGTAAATAACGTTACAATCATTACAAGGTACACGATATATAATATTAATCCAATAAATATTATATTAGTAAGTCATAAAGTACACAATACATTATCGTGATATTTCACTAAACTAAAATCTAAAACACCCCAAAACCGAAGAAGTAAATATTATCATCAGAATAGGTGTTCTACTATTTATTAATATATTTAGGTATGCAAGTTGTTAATATCAAAGTCGAAACGTCAATTTTTGCCTGTTTTTTGAAACTATTTATCTATCAATGTAGACCTAAAATCAAGACGATTTATCAAGAAAAAAATACAAAAAGGTCTAAGAAATAAGAAGTTAAAGGGATTTAACTGAATATTTTAATAAAAATAGTTACTTACTATATGAGAATACGATTTTCCCGCAGTTTATACACTAAGAATTAAAAAAAAGACTAAAAGTACTGAACACTGTATAAAATCTGAACTTCAGTCTAGTCTTTTTAACGAATTATTATCAACCATGCAGATGGGAACGCGCTGTAACAGCTGATCGGTATTTTGATTTTGTGTCGCACAATATTTCCGCTCTCTAACGTTCCCTATCGACGCCAACGACAGACTTTGACGTACATGCCAACCCACCAGTGGAAATACATCGAGAAAATGATAACTGCCCGTTCTTGGGTAACTCTGCGCGTTGAAAATTAACACACAATTAATAAAAATGAATAAACAAAAAACGTTAATAAATGAAAATTGATGTTTGTACTAAATTATATATGCACTGCTGTAACATATATTTGATTATAGTGAACTGTAAGCAGCCCATACCACGTAGAGGTTTCTAATTAATTGTAATTAATAAAAACAGGGATTCAAACAACCCTCGAATTCTTGAAAACCTAGCCAGTATGAAAGTGGAATATTGTATATTTTCAAATACGGATGTGTTTGACCGAATATTTGAAATGTACCTTTTTAGAAGTTCCTTATTCATTTAATTTGCGTTACAAGTGTGAGATTCATCAAACAAGATTTTTAATGAGTGAGCAAAATATTTCTAAAATTCACAATGGATATTTTAATTCAGTCTAACCATAGTTAGACCAACTTTCCGTTGGTCCGATATCATAATCCTCATCATGCCGTTCAATACCCTTTTATTGGAGTGGATTACTCCCATTGCTCTTTTTGTTAGTTTTATTGGCCCTGGATTCGTTTGTCAGCTTTCTCCATTCTTTTCTGTTTCTGAATTTTACTTTCCAATCTACTATGGTTTCCTTCTCATCATGTATCCTGCCCAAATTAGTCTTTGGACGATTATATTCCTTATTATATTTCTTTTCTCGGTTCTTCTTCTATTTCTTCAATCTTCTCTTTCCATCTCCTGTAATATTCGGTCCGAGCACTAATTTTTCCTTTAGATGAGTGTCCTATTATTACTCCTAGATAATTGAACGAGGATACAGTTTGAAATACGTTAAACATCTCCCAAAATCGATTTTATTCGTTAATACAACCTAACTTCTCGATATCGTGCTTGAAGAAGGATTCATCTTTTGCCTCAAAATAAGCTTCAGTTTCAGCACTTGCTTCTTAATTTGAGCTGAATTTCTTACTGGCGAGAACTTTTTTGAGATCAGCGATTAGCTAGTAGTCACTCTGGACTATACACGTTGTTTTTGATCGACTATAAGTAAAAGCGCGACCTACTTTTAAAAAGTTTTCTCATAGTTAAATATATGCATAATTGTTAACACACTGCCTTCTGATATCTTTACGGCCTCAGCTATCAAACGCAATTTCAATTTACGATTAAATATAACCATTTTGTGGACTTTTTTGACATATTTGCATCAGTGTTGCCAAACCTCAAAACTTAAGTAGCAACCTTCGTAGCTACACTTCGAAAATTAGGGTTTTGTTTTTGTATGATTAATAAATAAACAAAGTGAACATTAGAAAACGACATTATATTATTTATAAGTCATCCATCTAATATATCCAGTTATAAGAATATTTGTTAGAATTTGAAAAAATATTTTTAAAAGTTTCCCGATTCTAATAAGTAGGGTATCAAAGAGTGAAGAGGAACAGATTCGATGTAAGTTGGATAAAGTATTCACATTGAAATTCGTATGTTCGATAAAAAATTTTTCAATACTGTATAATAAATTGTATGACATAAACATTTTGAAATAAATTTCCTAATAATACGAAGTAACTTGCGTCAACAGCAATTTTGGGAAGAAATATAACCGATTTATTTTTATCGCATACTATACATAGTAGATACATATTTAAAACATGCCCCAAGTACGCGTAAAGCCCTTTTATTTCCAAAATCCCTTGTTATTAGATATTCAAGTGGTTCTGAGTCTTTTGTCTCGTGTCTTACGTTGTGTTTAAAGCTTTTTTGTCAGAGTAAGGCCATTTTCCCATGAAATAATGAAAATACAAAAATTAACATTCCATAATGGATCATAATAATTACTTGCCTTAACGAATGAGTATATTTTTAAGCAATTCAAAACTTCATTAGCATTAAAGTTTTTTCAGAGCTTGGCTGATTTTTTTTATCCAATAGCTGTCCATTACCGTTGACACAGAAAATAAAGAGAATATTAATGTTACACAGAATATAAATAGGGTAAAGATTGTCCTTATTATAACATTTTTCTATTTCTCATAGCTTTACCCTATTTTTGAAATATAAAATTATTCGATTCTTCATTTTTATATATCCTAGCACTTTCCCAGCGTGTGCACAATTTAATTTGCACAGAAACTACCGGAGAAGAGACAATGTAATACTCTTCGGCAATCAAGCAGCTACAAAGGCTATTAACTCACAAATAATCAGTCTAAGTTGATCGTAGAATGCCTGAAAACACTAAATGGCTCTAGGCAAAGAGAATCAAAGAGAACAATGTTCTCCGTATCTGGATGTCATTATATAGATGTATACAACAAAACTAAAAAGAGAATGATCTGTTGAAAAGGAGAACCTAGACACCTTTCACTCAACCAGATCCATTGTGTTTTCCAGAGATACTATGACCGTGAAAGATCTAATGAATAAGAAGGAAGAACCTACGCATTTACAGACTTTCTGACGGGTCACTATGATAAACATCTTTAGATAGTACAAATAAAAATCAGCACCTGTTGCACGTTTTGTAGAGAAGAGTAGAGTTCGAACGATCACTAAGTCAAGTTGTTTTAAAAAATTGAGATTTTGACTAAAGAAGGATTAACAAAAACACAAATCATAAACAGAATGAAGGCTGTTTACGGTGACTTGTGTCCATAAATTTGTTTCGTTGGGGACTAAAATCATTAGAATATCACCGTCGTGTAGGAGATCCTGTGACTTCTCCAGAAAACATTAAATTAGTAGAGGAAATTGTTCGAAAGACCGACCGCTAAAAACAAAAAATATGCGCAGATTGTCATATCCAAAAAAAGTTTAAAAACATTTGAAAATGACAAAACAGCGTTGAATAGAATGTTTTGAGCGTATTTAGAGTGTTTTACTATAATCCGACATCTAGAATAGATTCCATGGAGTGGTATCGGAAAGGAGAGCCCGTACCAAAAAAAGCAAAGTTTATGAAAAACACTGAAAAAGTGATGGTTCCAATATTGTGGAGCTGCGATTGGCTTTAGGGAAGCAAAAACAACCGTGAACGCGGTATATTACCCTAACTTACTGAGGCAGAATCAGCCGAGGTGTGCGCTTGCTTCATGATAATGCTCCAGTTTAGACTGTTTATCTTTCCAAGTACACAAATATCGCTTAACTGAGATTGAACACTCACAATATAGCCCTGATCTAGCCTCGTCCTTTTTTGTTTGCAAAGCTGAAGGTCGACTTAGGGGGTGAAATATATTGAAAAATAACCACAGTTTTTTTTTATTTCTATGTTAGGCATTACTTAACTTGGTCAATTAGTCTTTAAGAATAATTTAATAATGGATGTTGATGGTGATAACTTTGAAGAGTATATTGTGTACAAAAATGAAACGGAAAGTTGGTCATATCAAAACAACATCTTTTTAATAATCTATTATTGAGTAAAGTTAAAATTAAAATGTCTTGGTTACTGATGTACAATGTGAAATAGTTAAAATTATTGAAAAATCATTATATTTGAGAAAATACCTGGCAAAACAAATAAAACACAAAAATTTTGGAAAAAAATATATTTATTTTTCAACGTTATCTCCTTTTAGCTACATACACTTTTCCCAGCGATGTTCAATAAGTTCGATACACTTTTTATAATAAGAATCGTCAAGCTGCTCAAAGTAGCCATTAACTGCCGATATCTCCTCTTCACTGTTGGAAAATCTTTGACGACAAAGCCATTTTTTCAAGTTTGGGAACAGAAAATAATCCTAGGGGGCTAAATCTGGTGATTAGATAGCAATTCAAACTTCAATTCATCAATTTTGGCCATTGCAGTAACAGATGTGTGAGCTAGTATATTGTCTTGATGAAACAACACTTTTTTCTTAGCGTTTTTGCTTGATTCCTTCGCTTAGACGATACAATAAGTTCGCATAATACTCGTCATTGATAGTTTTTCCTTTTTCAAGTTAGTTAATGAAAATTATCCCACGCGCACCCCAAAAAACCTACGCCATGACCTTTTCAGTCCATTGTTTTGTTTCGGGTGTGAATTGATGGACCCATGTTTCATCCATGGTCATGAAACAGTGCAAAAAATTCGGCTTTATTTCTGTAAAACATTATCAAACACTCGACGGAAACATCTTCACGACGCTGTGTTTCTTCCATTGTGAGCAAACGCGGCATCCATCTTGTGCACATCTTACTCATGTCCAAATTTTTAGTTAATTTGAAATTTACCACACTTTTTGAAGTGTCTGCTATCTTGCGCATTTGCAGTTGACGATCATCCAGTACTGCTCTGTGGATTTTATTCAAAATTTCTGGAGTCGTCACCTCACACCACTGCGATGCTGGTCTTCACAGGTCGTACGGAGAAGAATCTCACTTAGAGTAGAATCTAGTTCAGCTTTCATATTGTTTGGGATGAGTTGCGTCTTCAAATTTGAAACGTATGCTATATAGATTGGGCAGTTTCTAATACAGCTAATACAGTGGTATTTTTCTAGCAACTACCGCCATTTCTAGGTCAGGCCAGGTACTTCTGGGACCATCGTCGTGGTGGTTATAATTATTACTAGTGATGTTACTAAATGAAATGATCAATAGAATGTTCAAATAGGTCATAATAGTTTGATTATGTTATTTGACTTTCTTGCATATACACTCTGCAGCTTTGATTGTAATCAAGATATTTCGTGTAGTTTTTGTTATTTTATTTTTTCGTTACTTTTTCTGTCATACACCAAGTGTAAAGTCATTTTGAAATATTGGATTCTGTCTTATTCTGACCGAATAAAAATAATGTTCATACTTGCTGTCTGGATTGATAATTCAATGAAATTTACGGTGAAAATCAATACATTCGTAAACTAGAGTTGGTAGTAATGAAAAAGTAATCTCATTTGTCTGAAGGAAAGGAACATGTTTCCTTAATAATTGTGATTAACTTTACTTTTTGATTAATCGACTGGCAACTTTCATAACGCATTATAAAGAACGTCAAATAATCTAGAGTGAATTCGTTTCAACACATTATTCATTCATTCGGGATATATATCAAGCATCTACGGAAGCAAATCAAAAAATGACAAATTACCAACTTGCTCGTGGTTAACGAATTTTGAATTAATAATTATTAGAAGAAGAAAACTAACGAGTAATACTGTTGATAATTCAATACGTTACATATTTTGACTTTATTTTCCATTAAACAAATGTTTTTAAATTAACCCACCTTTCTCGTCTCTAAATAAAAGTCTCGCAGGTTTCCAATCTAAATAAAATAAACCAACGAAATCACTTCAAATTGTTATTTATAATAACAAAAACCTAGTAATCTAACAAAATGAATAGAAAAATAAACGAAATTTTAACTCAGATAAGTGAAATGAAAAAAAAAAAAAGAATAAAATCACTCCTAATTTTTCTTTCAACAAACAAAAACCAAAATACCGAAAAAAACAAAATCTATTATAGTGTGTTATATTATATCTCTCAGTTATTAATAGTACGGTTCTTTTATCAAACTTTTTGCCTTTTCGTCTTGCCCCGCAAGGAAAATTTGAGTATCGTCTCGAATGCGAGACGAGATTTTCGCAAACGAGAATATCGCGGACATCACTAATCTGTCTGGGGTTGAAAATAGGTGGAACGGAAAATAGAGCATTCTAGCATAGGCTGGTAGGACACAACGTTGTCAGATAGTTCGCAATATAACTACTACATTTCTTATACAGACATCCATAATCAAAATAATTTACAAAAAGACGGAACCTCTTCTAGTCTTTCTTAAAAATCTCGTTACTACACTCAACTTACGAGAACAATTCATGTAAACGAATGTAGTTTGGTTGATTGTCAGAATTGGAGAATAGATTACGCGTGTATAAATTAATGCTTTGAATAACAATCTCTAGTTATAGACCTGGAAATTGTTAACCTTTTATAGAATAATCATTTGTAAAATGATTTTTTTTGCTGGTATCTTTTTGGCAATACTGTCTTTGACAGATCACGTTTGAATCGTATCTTGTGTCATTGTCAAACTAGTTCAGTTTGGTCTATAATTTAATCATGAATCGACTTACGAACGAACAACGCTTGCAAATTATTGAATTTTTGTATCAAAATTCATGTTCAGTTAAGAGAGTGCATCGCGCAGTTCTTCCAATTTATGGGCAGTTTGGTCGGCCTACTGAGGGATCATTCGGAAGCTTGTGACTAAATTTTGAACCCAGTTTGCACTAACACACAGTTGGGCATCCGTTACTCCACTTCGTGGAAAATTTTGCGACGGAATTTGGATGTAAAATCTCATAAGACACGGCTGGTGCAAGAATTGAAGCCACACGATCTCCTACTACGTCTAACATGAATGGGCGCTGGCAAAGTTGTACGGAGATCTATTTTTTTATCGAAAAATTGTGTTCAGCGACGAAGCTTATTTCTGATTGAATGGATACGTCAACAAGCAAAATTGCTGCATCTGGAGTCAACACCAGCCAGAAGCATTGCAAGAGCTACCAATGCACCCCTAAAAAGTCACTGTTTGATGTGGATTATGGGCCGGTGGCATCATCGGGCCGTACTTCTTCAAAAGCGATGATTGCCGGAACGTTACTGTGAATGGCGAGCTCTACCGTGTAATGATTGACGATTTTTATTCCCAAAATGGAAGAATTGAACATGCCTGACATGTGGTTTCAACAAGCCACACGGCACGCGAAACAATGGCCATTGAGAGCCGCTTTCGGTGAACAGTTCATCTCACGTTTGGGGCCCGTCAATTGGCCGCCTAGATCGTGTAATTTAACGCCTTTGGACTATTTCTTGTGAGACCATTTTAAGGCTAATGTCTACAGGGATATATCGGCAACGATTGACGCACTGGAAGCCAATATTGAAGCATTTATTCGTGAAATACCAGCCGATATGTTGGAAAGAGTGTGCCAAAATTGGAACTTGCGCATGGGCTATCTAAAGTGGAGCCGCGGCCAACATTTGCATGAAACTGACTATATAATTGAATTTTAGATTTTTATTTGGGGTTAAGCTTTTATGCAAGATTTTGCATAAAGATTTTGTAAATTTTGTTCAGATAATATTTTATTGCACTTTTGTGTTAATTAAGTTGTTATTTGATTTATAAAAAATCGTTTCATCGCGAAAACTCGCAATTCTCGACTGGTTTTTACTGAACAACGAATGTGAATCATTCCGATAAAAAATTTTGTGGCTATAGAAACAACAAAAACAAAATATCGAAATGAATAATTTAGGAATATATTGAAAATGATAATAAGAAATTAATTTTGTTGGGAAGTTATGTGCTGATTCCGTTTTTTTGTTTAAAATTTCTTAGCAACCAGAGTAATTTGGTGTTACATAGTAAAACTCAAACTTACTAATACCTAGAGGCTAGTTTTTATAATTATTATATTTTGCACAACTTCATAATGAAAGTTTAGATACTGTCCTCAAACTTTAATGAGATTTAACGTCGAGAGTAAACTTAGAGTCACTCTGTTAGTTTTGTATCCAAAATGTATGAGACGTACTAGAAGAATAATTTTTCGATGATTTCATGTCATAAAGACGATAACGGTAGAACGAACTTTATTGGGCTATAAAAATATATTTCACTACGTAAAACTGGTCAACCTTAGAAAAAAAAGTCGTTATACCGAATGTCCGGTAATAGTATATACTTTGAAATAACCATTCCATTAAAACGCATGATTAAAGAGATAAATGAATACTTTCTTTACTTCTACTTCTGTTTAATTGGTTAGACTTGGATCATTTCTTTTCACTAGCCTGTTGATATAGTTCTTCCAATATCAATTACAGCTATACGAGGAACAATCAAAATTTCACAAATGCGCACGCACTCATACCAAATTTTGAAATGAAAAATAATGTTTACTCCCCATTTAAAATTCGGCAAACATCTAACAAACCGTCAGTCCATGTGGACTACACTGTTTACCAATGAAAACATCGAATCGTAAACATAAATGCATTTCTATTGGTCGAAGCTGTCGGTACACAATTTCTTTGAAATATTCCTGCCAGAAAGTCTGCGATAAGCATTGGCGTAGCTTGGTGGGATTAATTTGATTCATTATTTTATTCAAATAAATACAAATGGACGAATGAAGAATGAAATTACCCAGTGTAGTGAGAATAAAGACAAGTATGATTTTAATAATTAAGATTTAGATATACAAAGACAGCAAGTTATTTTAAATATATTCGAATGTTTAAAAAAGGAAAATACTCAGTAATCTGATAATTCAATCATAATAAGATTTGCTGAATTAACTAGAGTAAATAAATTTTCCATTTATCGAGTAGTCATGGAAAGGGGTTGCTGTGTGCATCATTCACAGAACCGAAAAACATGTAAAGAAAAACTAAAATCAGTTGACAAAGCTACTCAAGATTTTATTCGTGGGACAATTTATAGTTTATAGAAGGAGACCAGGGTAGCAAATTATCCAGAATACAATTATACCAGTTTAGAAACATTTAGAATCGTCAAGAATAGTTCGATGGCGACAAGATTCTTTGCGTCAGATAAAAGACTACCGAAGTTCTAATAGACACATAATTTATCTAGATGAAACATGATTTGACAGTTTGAATGGGCCATGTTCTAAAGGGAAACGCATTATAATAGTACACGTTGTAAGCAAAGACGGTGCCTATTAATATGTGCTAAAAAAATTGAGAACTGTGCAGTTGATTATCATGAAGATATGACAGCAGAATTATTTGAAAAATGGTTTAATGAACAGCTTTTACCTAACATTCCACCACAGTCAGTGGAGATACTGATTAATGCTACTTAAATGGCAAGAAAGTAATTCTACGATTGTTTTTAATCAATCATAGGAATTGTTTATCCAATTTATTTTCAGAAGAGGCGGATCTATATGTGAGATTTTTTGGTCCCGTAGATACAAAAATCAATATTTGAATTAATAGATGATATTGTAAAAATGAGCAATCGTGGGAACAGCCAAGAGAAGTGAAAACATTTATTCGATGAAATTATATCAAGTGTAGTTCCCTAAATAGTATTAGTTCAGGGTTCTAAGACTTCCTGAACCGCTCCTGGATTTTAGACTATTAGACACTTACGTTATCATTCTACTATCTTTAGGGATCCTTATTTCTTTTTGAATTTATCATTTCAAAGAGAATAACGGAGATAGCTTTATTCATCTTTTTGAGAATTGGTGTTTTTTATAATGCAGTATTCTGGAATAAATATTAATGCGTTAGCTTCAGGTAACTGATTTAAAAAAAAATATAGGAATTAATTTGCTTTTCTACTTCCAAATTAAAAAGTAAGAGGATACATTTATTTCACTTATAATGATAAATGTTTTCCAGGAATATTTGTAAAGGGAGATAGAGGACATCGGCAGCTATACGACTGAAAATACGATTTTTCATAAAGCAAATTTTATATTTAGCTTACTTAGATACAGTTTTGATTAACTGTCATCATATGTGCATTGGGAAAAAGTTCGGTTTTCAATGTTTGTTTTTAATCATCAACTTCGTTCTCTGCCAAGTCCATCGTCTTAAGGTGGTATTTGACCTATCAGAAGACCAACGCCAGTTTCATGTTGTTTCTGGTCATCATGAGAAGTTCTTCAGACTTCTTAGCTGATATGGTTGTGAACTTTTTCGATCTCTTCAGTAAGACTCCATCTGATTCTTAGCCATTCGTTGAGTTCGTTATTTATATGGCATATCGTGATGCCACAGTAGAGTTCTGGTCCAAGGTATGGAATCGTCGCCTCTTTTTTGGCAAGGCTGTCTGCTCCCTCATTTCCTGGTATACCCTGGTGGTTTGGAAACCCCATTAGGATCCCTTTATTATTGTTAGCTGGTGCTTTTATAGTTTGTTTATACTCCCACACTAGTTTTGATGTGCACTCAATAGCGTTTAAGACCTTCAAGGCAGCATGGTTATGTGAGAGAATGTATATGTGCTTTTTAGACAGGTTTCTATACAAACCCTCTTAAGTATATTTGGTTTGTTGCTAGCAACTCTACCTGAGTCTAGTGAGTGGTGTTCTTAGAGGTATGGAAAGCTTGCATTTTGGTTCAGAAATGCCCAGTAAAGCTCCTTGCGCTAGCCTCGATTCGTCTGTATAACAGAGAGATATTCCAAGTTTGCAGAAGATTTTTATTAACCCATGATTGGCGGTCGCTAATTACTACTTCGAATGGGGTATCGTTGCCCAACATGATATGCATTGGTCTGTCAAGGCTTTCTAGCTTTATTAGCTCTAGAATCCTTAGGTTACCACATTAATATTGAGTTACTATTTTTCCAAGTACAATATTAGTTATAAAGATTGTTATGAATATATGTATAATTTGAATAATAAAAAGAGCTGCGGTATGCGAAGGATTTGTTGAAGGGTAGGCGACAATTATGGTCTCACGAAGAAAACATACTCGATCTCAAATAAGGGAAGAATGGTGATTAGAAAAAGAGAGTATGTTCAAAGGACCATCTTCTGAAAATTTTTTTAACTGTGTGAAACCGAGGTAATTAAGCAATTTATTAAATATGTTTGAAAACGAATATTTCGAAGAAAGGAATTAATAAAGGACCGCAGCAGTCAAAAATTTGAACCGAATAGGTGTGCATTTCAAATTGATGTTTAAGTTTTACAATATCTGTTTCATCAAAACTATGTCTCCTGTCACAAATTAATGGATGAAAACTATGGCAAAATTGCATCAATTGAGTCTCGGAATGCTTCCGTATCCACCGTATTCTCCAGATCTGTTCTCAAACATCAAAAGGATAAAGAAGTTACTGAGGTTACGACACTGAAGCCTATTTTGAATCTAAATTCAAAACGTATTATAAAATGGGTATCCTAAAATCGTTGTAATCCCTTAGAAGGCAACTATATTACTATATACAGTGCTCTGTTTGTTTCTACTTGAGAAAGCAAATAAACTTTTTTTCATACACTCTGTCTTCTTCTTTTATTGATATTGATCACAGTTTTTTATTGAAAACAAATAATATTCGTAGTATTGAGTAAACTATTCAATTAATAAAAGATATGAACATTGTCATATGTCACACCCAATAAAAACGAATCCATTCTAGTTAATCAATAGTTTCTTAAAATAGATTTGTTGTAACAATGACGAATATGTACATTGTTGCTCGTAAGGTTATGTTATGAATATCATGTAATTATGGAAAGTTATTTATAAGCACCTTTAACATTTTTTACATAGACATTACATTTGTTTCAATACAATTTTACCTAATGCTTGCTGTAGGAAAGATTTTAATATGACAAAATAGAATTTCTCTTTCATTTCAACATTTACTTTTATTGATTTGTTTTGTGCGTGTAATATAAATATTTTAAATTTCACTAGCCGACAAGATTTTCGTAACACAGGTGAGACCCTTATTTTTAAAATGGAAATACCCGTCCAATAATAGAATAAATATTTATTAAGCCCTAAACACGTACCACTTTTCAATAGCTTAATTATCCCTGTTTACATTAGCAGGTAGGTAATTTTATGAAGGGGCGGTTAATATCGGTAAATTTTATGGCCGAAAAAATACTTGAACAGTATTATTCAGAATAATAAACATAAAAATAACATTAAAAATTAGTATTCTGTTGAGTTTAATAGTAAGTGGTTCTCACTTCATAGTGCAAAAACTGATTAAAAGACGAAAATGTCGAGTCAAACGCGCCGCAGTTGCAAAACTTCTCCTGACAAATTTGGCTATATTTGTGGAGAATTTCTGATGAAAACATAAGCCAGGCCATTTTCCGAAAATGTGGAAAAAGCCTATTTTAATTATTTTGGTACTTTAATTGGAGACTAAGACAAGCAATGGGACTCCCACGCGTGCTGTGTTAGTTGTAGCGTGTCATTGGTGCAGTGGATGAATGGGGAGAAAAAAAACATTCCTTTTGCAATTCCATTGGTATAGCGGGAACCTACTCACCATTTTGACGACTGCTATTTTTGTCTAACAAAGACTGAAGGTTATTCTAAGAAAGGAAAGCATAAGATCGAGTATCCAAATTTGCGTCTGCTCCACGACCTGTTCCCCATAACGAAGATTTACCAGTACCGATTGCGCCTTTAGATCCGCAAAATATTGTTTTAGAAGATACTGGTATAATACTGACCCTATTTTTACTACAAGTTCCAGTTCCGGTGAGTCACATTTGATTGTTCAAAGTGAGTTAAATGATTTAGCACGTGATTTGGGGTTATCAAAGCAACAGTCTGAACTTCTTGCTTTGGAATGGAACTTTTCAGCCAAAGAGACAAAAATTACGACCTTTAGAAAAAGAAATGCTACATTTTCTGCAGTCTACAGTATGGATAATTCGTTTTGTGCGTGTGCGGATATTGATGATCTAATGAAGGAAATTGATATTGAACATAATCCCAGTGAGTGGCGCCTATTTATTGACTCGGCTAAATACAATTTAAAGCAGTGTTATTACTGGAAATTCAAAATCTTCTATACCAGTTGCTCATTCTGTGAAGATGAAAGAAATGTCCTTTTGCCCCCCTTCACATTGAACTTGGATTGAGGAGAAACTTTGTAAAGGCTATGGTTGAGTGATGTCAAATTAAAGGAAGGTGTTTTAATTGGGCCACAAATAAGATAATTGCTGGTCAATGACAATTTTGCGAAAAAGCTCACCAGACAGGAACTTGAAAGAGCATGGAAGGTATTTGTTAGTGTAGTGAGGGGATTTCTGGGCAACAATATGGATCCAAAATACCAACAGTTATTTGGCCTACATTAGCGTCCTTGGTGCTCGAATGTCTTTGAAAATTCATTTCCTCCATTTCCATCCGACATTTTTTCCCGAAAATTTGAGAGCTGTCAGTGATTTTTTTTAAGTTTTAGTTTTTAATAGATGAGAGGCATATTTATTAGATATATCACGCAAACTATAGGTTGGGCAAAAGCTTTTGATCGGTAGTGTATGTATCATTGCAAAAATCGCAAAAAGGCGATCGCAATCGGAAGAAAAAGTGCTTTTCCTTAAGGCAATTCATGAATTGCATTTTCAATTGATTGACCACCCAATGTATCAGAATTGGCCCCCATCGATTTTTTGTTTCGAAACTCTAAAGTTTCACTTGCAGGAGAGAGTTAAATTTGAACGCCCATTTTGAGGAAAAAGATGGAAACTATTATTTAAAAGGGTTGAAAATGTTGGAGCTCCAATAGACTAAGTATATAGAAAAGGCGAAATTTTGTTGAAAAATAGAAATGATTATTGAAAAATTGTGTTGTTTCTTTGTCAGCTTGGTAACTTTTTACGCAACCTCCGTAACAATGAGTTCCTAATTTTTTGAATGAAAAACGGATTTTTTGTTGAGATCATCACAATAGGTATCATTTCATCGTGATAATCGAATCTCTTTCCCCCTAATTCATTTATTTAAGGTTCGAAACAGGAAAGAATGACTTGGAGGTAAGTTCGGATAAAAGGGTGGTTGAGGGAGTACTTCATGGATATTTGTCTTAGAAACTGTATATGCGTACATATTTGCTTTGTACTGGTGCCAAATGCCTTTCTATTTTAAAATCGTCAATAATTCGACCAATTTGTTGACATGTATTTGACAATGATTAATTCATCCTGTTGAATGTAGCGAATGTGTATCTCAAAAAATGGTCATTATGACTAGGCTGTAAAACCTATTTCTACCTATGTCGACGCTCATGAATCTCGTGGTGTGTTGCGTTTAGAAGTTAATACAGTAGTTGATAATTCAGAAACAGGAGACGATATTTCAGTAGGAACCAAAATAACGCTTAGATTGTATCAACCAAATCTACTTTCTGGGACACTGTTTTCAGCTTCATTTTTTAACCTGGATGCACGTATTTCAGTACTCAATAAGATATTCAGGTTTCATATAAATTGTTATTGATTGGAGCACTACAAAGTTGTTAAATTAACGGCCTTCAACAGAATCAATTCTTTGAACTTCATGTAAAATCTATATCGGTGTTATGTCGTTTGGTGTCTATTTATGGCCAAATTAGCAGTTCTTATGATGGTTTCGTAATTCTTCCCAAACTACACAAAACTGGAACCAAATTTGCAACATGTTTTACATACGAATTGAGGGATCAAATATTTAGACTGATCTCCAAAAAGTTTGCCACAATAGGAAAGAACAACCCTTTTCACGAAAGGCTAGAGAATAATGAACTGCAATATATGATGGAAGGACAAGACATAATCAAAATCATAAAATCCCATGGGGTAGAATGGAATGAACACGTATGGAGACGGCAATCAGATTCCAGAATGAAAAAAGGTAAAAACTGGATATCAATGGAAGGTAGACGAAGAGAGAGGACATCAAAAAAAGTAATAATTAAGATGTTAACTACAAAAATAATAATAAAGGAGCAGAATAACGGAAGAAGCTAACAACCATAAAAATCTATAGAAAGATCAGCCATGTGTAATAAAATAAAAATGTAAAGATGTAGGTTATGTTTTTCTGTATGAACGTTTTCAATTGAAACGTTTTTGAGAAACACTTGAAATCATTTCTTGATAACATGCTGTGACTTTATAGCAGAATATTGATTTATTTTCTATTGTGAGTCTTCAATTAAGCGGTTTATTAAAATTCAAATATTAAAAATTTACCACAATCTTCATATATTTGAATGGCTCGTACAAAAGTTTATTGCGGTTTACATTGTCCCAAAAAACATTAAAGTACACAGTTTTAATAAAGGTTCAGAAATGTAACGTTTTCTTTTTAAATTAAATGAGGGCCTCCCATGGCGTGTCACCAGCTTCAAACAGTACACAATGAATAGTAATGAAACTTGTGTCACCAGCAACATCAAAAGTTAATTCAATTACAACGTTTATTACATTTTAACTTTCAAAAAAGACATTAAATAATAATACGGCCGATATTCTATTAATTAAAAATTGATTATATATTGAAATTTCATTAGTTTCCGTTTCCCAATTCAATAATTACACATACAATAAATGCATTAATGCAGGGTATTTATTCTGCTTAGTAGATGGGTTCAGTCCACTTTTCATTTGTTGTTCTGGTTCTGTAAGTAAACCAGAGTTACGCAATAAATTAAAAGAGAAAATATGTCCACCGAAATTGTGAAAATCGAAAAATTGGAGTGTCGAAGCCATCATCAAGTACCTGTATTTAGAAGGGTTAAGGGGTAAACAGATTTACGAAGATATACTTAATACCCTTGGTGATCAATGTTCTTCGTATGCGACCGGGAAAAATTGGACTGCAAGCTTCAAAAAAGTTAAATATCGATGCAATTCATGACATGATTTTATCAGATCCTCGAATTGGGCTAAAACGGATATCTGAAGCACTGAATATTTGGATCCCCAAATGTTTGAATGTTGACCAAAAGCGTGCAAGGGTAGAAGCATCGCGTTCGATCTGTAGTCGATGTGAAACCGAATTGTTACTATGGATGAGACCTTGGTACATTTCTACGATTCAGAAACAAAGCAACAATCGATGGAATGGCGACAATCTGGTTCTCCAAGACCTAAGTGTCCAAAAATCTGCTGGAAAAGTTCTTGCTTGAGTTTTTTGGGATTGCCCTGGAGTAATGAGGATTGATTTTTTGGACAATAACTGGAGATTGCTATTCGACATTATTGACCACTCTACGGGAAAAAATTAAAGCGAAAAGACGCGGAAAGCTATCTAAATGTAGTTTGTTTTTGCAGGACCACGCCCCTGCACACAAATCTCATGTTTGCCATGCAAAAAATTCGTGATCTAGAGTTTGAATTACTAGAACACCCCCCTTAATCACCAGATTTAACTCCGTCCGACTATCATCTCTTTCCTCAACTGAAAAAAAGTTTAAAAGATCGTAAATTTTGTTCCAACGAGGAGGTAATAAAATCTGTGGAGGTCTGGTTTGCAGACCTCTGTAATAAATGTATCCAATTAAAAGGAAAATATGTTGAGTAATAAAATATTTTGACATTGAAATTATGTTTGGTTCTATAGTAGGTCAAGAATTTTTCAATATATCCTTGTACAAAAACTGTTTACATATTTGCGTCTATCAGGGAAGAATACTGAATGCTACCACTACACTAATACTCACAATTATAGTGTTTACTCAGTGACAATGTAATTGTGAGTAAAAAGAAAGCGCTTTTGACCACATGAGGCTGTCAAAAGAGCACAAGATGCGAAAACAGTAAACAATGAACAAGACAGTTTATCTATAACCGCAAATAGAAGATGTCCACAAGGGAGAATGGCATCCCCTATCATGTGAAACATTGAACTAGACGAATTTGATGCGAGGGAGAGTTCAAAAAAGACTCAACTATAGAAAAAGTCGTGTCGCTCGGTGGGAATGAATGTCAACCCGAACAAGACTTATCCAATAGTAAACTCCTTTGAGACAAACACGAGAAGAGAATAACCAGTAAAACCCTGATGGGATGCAGAAACTTCACGGGGAAGATCCTGCAAAGTGAGACCAATTATCATGTATTTGGGGTATTAGAAATGATCTGAACACCACAGGAAACAATCTCTCGAAGGACAAAAAGAATGGCTCGCATATGTGCAACCAGGGCCATGAGATCATGTTCCACGGCTCTAAATCTTTCACTCCTCCGCATAGTATGCCTTAGCATGAAATACCTAGAAAGTTTAGCTATAAAAGAAAAATTACCTTAAAACTGAGCTGTAGAAGCAGATGGGAACAAAAAATAATACTAGAAATGGAATACGGATGGCTCAAAACCAGTCGACAGAACTGGAATAGTGTAGTGGTGGTGTAAACAGTATATTCAGTATGAATATCGCCAATGATTCAAGAAATTTCAACTTAGTTGGAATGGGAGTTAGGACCAGAACTAAACACTCCTGGCCAATACAATAAGTATGTTTCAAGCAGAAATATATTCAACTGGATAATTTATACAATTTAATTATCGCTAACAGGAGGTTATCATCTTACACAATAAATATTATACTTGATTTAAATGAGCTAGGTAAGAAGTATAAACTTGCCCTCTGGGACACACTGGAGTATCTATTACAAATTGGCTAAATTGAATTTCCATTGAACAAAAAAATACAAACGAAAAATAGTGCTCAATAAAACGAGTACCAGAATTTGAAATCTAGAAAATCACGTTAAAACGAAATTGAAAATGTATCAGTATTCCTCCCCTATTCTGTAGTAAGCGGTTAACTTGTATGGAAACAATAAGGGCGTTGATGGTATCCATTAGGAAGTTATTCCATTCTTTTTGGACCGCGACTGCGAGATTCTAGAGGGCGATAGGAGAATTTTTTTTCTTTGAGATTGCTCGTCCATCCAAATCCAAATACCAATAAGCTACATACAACGACCATCTATTATGCCTCCTCTAAACATTCCTATTCCTCCTTAGAATGGAACAACTTCTCTGTCCAAAAATGGTCTTTCTGTCCGCCTTGGATCTCTCCAATCTCTGTGTCGTCGATTACTACTAACTAAAACAAATCTGGTTTCTTCTGAAAAAAGAGCATTTGGCCACTGAGCTAGAAGTTAGTCTCTGTGTTCCTATACCCACTGTAGATGGGCCGTTATATAATTTAGAAGTAACCCTTAACACATTGAGCCCCAACCTAAATTGATAAACTTTCCCCTGGGCCCAAAATTGTGTTTGTGTTTTTACACTCTATATGGAGTGTGGATCCAAGGTAAAAAAGGAAACATTTATTTGAAAGTAACAGTACGAGAAAATGATGTTCTTTGTGTGCGGTGCATAGGTTTCCTCTGGGGCCCAGGTGAAGTTTAGCGCTAAATCTGCATCCAGGGCCCAGAGAGGTTCAATGGACCGTACACAAAAAACACCATTTTTTGAACTTTTTATTTGAAATAAAATTTTTCAACACATTTTTTTGAAGGTACACATAATTGCTTCACAATCACACACAAACACACTAAATCGTACAACAAAAGAGCGACGGTAAACATTTTGTTTTAAAATTTACGGGGGAGGTCCAAGAATTTTGGCTGTGTGAGTGAATTATGATGTTGTCCTTCCTCTAATTGATTATTATAATACCATTCCTCAACATCTAGCAATTACGGATATTTGCACATTCAACTACCTTGAAGTAATTCATGATTATTAAGCGTTTAACTCAATAAAATTTTATTATAGGAGGTATTCACCTTTGGTTAATGGTTTTATAATCATTAACAATTTTTTACGGTCGCCTATTTACAACCGATCACATTTGTACTAAAAATTTACAGTGATATACATATCTGTCATTAGCTCCGTGCGAGGCGAATATCTTTGATAATTCTGACTTTGAGAGCGAGATATTCTCTTAATTTATAATGTCGTTAAAATAACAGACGTAGGTTGAGATTATATGTATATATATAAATATATTTATAAAGCCTTTTTACTTGAAAGCTGATTCAACTCCAGTTTATCATAATAAAACTGTTCGCAACACAAATTATTTTGTTGTATGGAGCTAAAACTCATTCAAACAAACATAACACTAAGAATATTTTGAATTATAGAATACGTGAAGCCAGTAATGAACCATTAATATACACTACCGGTCAAAAGTTTTTGCCCATCCTGAAGGGTGGTGATTTGATATTTATATTTTAAAGAACATATACAGATAAGAATATAGTAATGATAAACTTTAAGTCTATAATTTGTTCATATTTGAATTACTGATATAACCCGCATTTGCTTTTACTATTTTAGTGCAAAATTGATATCTATTTGGTTCCCTTTTTTCAGGTTAATCCAAAGATGTGAAGTGGAAGTAGGACAGTGCTTTCTGACTTCCTGTCAAATTTGTCCTACAACTCAATCGGGTTGAGGTCAGGCGACTGTGACGACCAAATCATTACTTTGAGTACATTCTTTCTTTCCGATGCTTTCAAATACTGTTTGTACAGCTTCCAGGAATGTCTATTCCTCCAAAACATTCCCAAACCATCATCGACCTTCGCCGTGTTGGTTATAAGGATTACACATAGTTCTAACATCCGTTCTTCCTTCAACCTGCGCACAAACACTCTTTCTTTAGACCGAAAAACCTCCAACTTTGACTCATCACTTCATAACACTGTCTCCCACTCTTCATGCGTCCAATTTCTATATTCTTCCTCTTAATTTTCTTTTGATGTCTTAAAAGAGGTTTCTTCACTGCTAGCTTCTCTCAATGTCCTCTTTAATGTAGAAGTACTCAACGGTATATTTATTGATTTGATCTCTTGGCCCTGAGTCGTCGATCACTGATCAATACAATACGTTCATCTTCAGCGGTTGTGAGTTTTTGAGGCTGCCCATATTTTTTCACGTTGTAGGCCTTGGTAAGACGAGGTATTTTCAATTCGGAGGCAATGGTACGGTTTAGCTTCAGTCTCTGAAGAAACGCGCGTCAGACAGTGGAATGGTGAGTGTTGGTGTGAGCAGTGTATTCAGTATGGTTACATCTGCCTAGACTATAAAGATTACGATTAATGCACGACTTTAAACGGATAGTTCCTTGGTTTTATCCATTTTAAGACTCTTAAGTCTGAATTCACGCAAACGGAAACAATTCGTGTGCGAATTTCACAAAAAGATGTCTTGGTCCAAAAAGTATAAATCACAGCACCGTAAAAATAATTCAAAGTTGAAGAATAATAAACAAATCAGCCGGTACTTGTAAGTTTCAACTTGTCGCACTCACGGACAAAATATAAACAAGCGCGCATTTAAAGTAAACAAATAACAGACACTAATATTGTCAGTTCATAAGACATCGTTTCGACCTTAATTTGTTTTTCATTTCCATCATTTAAGCATACATATTAATCGATAGCAGGCGTATTGTTTTATGTTAAGATTAGTTTCTAAAGTTTTCTCATCATGAGTCGTTCAAAAAGACGTTTTTTAAACAATCTAGATCATGTTTCGTACATAAGAGAATATATGTTTAAAAATTGTAGAAAATTTGGTCAAAAAATACCTATTTTGAGTATTATGAGATGCTTTAAGATGAGACTTTGTTTGTGTTTGTAAATCGTGTGTGGAACATATAAGATAATGGAAAAATGGTAAAATAAATGCTTTTAAATATGAAACACAATTTGGTGAGAACCACGAAATCATCTCAATGGAGGTAAATGGCGGAGTCCAAGTATTAGTTGTGTTCAACGTCCAATGTAGCGTCACCTGACTCCCCAGTACCTAAAAATATATCTGAACCATTTGAACAAAACATTGAAGGACCAAGCTCATCACAAAATTATTCTGGTTATAAAGGTATGTCAAATGAGCCAATATGCTTCTCCCAAAATGAGTTAGATGATCTTGAAAGAGATTCAAATCTATCTAAACAATCTTCAGAATTATTAGCATCAAGACTGACAAAAAAAGTTGCTTTCCTCAGACACTAAAATAAGCTCTGTATTTATTAGCAGCTCGTGACAAAATTATCATCCTTCCACCATTAATATAAACCTGGGCATCATGAACCAGTTTGTTAAATCCCTAGATAAAGACGAAAACTGATTTTCTTACATTAGTCAAAAATTTGGGGAGAGTACGATTTCCGTGGCGCCGGAGATATCGATACTTAAAGTTATAATCAAACGTTAGGTCAAAATTCGCTTTATTGAACAGATGGCGTTAAATACTTCGTTTAAAATCACTTCAAATTCAATATGAATCTTGTAATTCAATAAACAAAAGATTTTTTATTTAATTTTTATATTATTTACCCTTATACTCCAAAATTATATTGGAAAAAACAGATTTTTATAGCAAAATGAGCCATTTTTAGTAACCTTCATCACTCTGTGATGAATATAACTTAACATACGATGAATACATGAATAATTTGATGTTTTTCATAAAGAACTGTCGGTTGTTTTTCATTATTTATAAAATGAAAAAAATATTTAATAATAGTTTGAAGATTTAATTATTTATTTTAATGTAAAAATATCCTCTTTCGAGCAAAACGTACGTTCTGAATTTATTTTCGTTTATTTTATAATTTAAAAGCCAGACTACTGTAGTATTTCACAATTATCCTGAAAAAGTTCTATAGCAATTATTTTTATCATCTGTTTAACGACAAAATCAACCGAATAAGAAAAATGACTGTAAAAATCGTTCCAAATCTACTCGCTCCGAATTTATCTGCCCCCAATCACCCATCTCCAAACTCACCTGTTCCTCGCGGCCTGTGGCTTTTTGGCACACCAAGGTCCGGGGTCCAAGTTAGTTCTATGACTGCGTTACAACTAAAGGCTTAGACAGCTTTCGTCTTTGTGATGCAGAATTTTGAAAATTATATGAAGCTTCTAGAAGACCTTCTGCTACAATTAAAAAATATGGGGTGCAATATGAGCATAAAACTCCACTTCCTCCATAGGAGACAGGTTTCCGGAAAATTTAGGACATATGATCGGAGAGGAGGAGAGCGTATGCACACATCATAGAAACGAAGTTTTCGGAAACTCAATGATTAATTTTCGTTATTATAAATACATTTTTTTTCTGTTTTACACCTACATAGCTGAATATCAGACACTAGAGCTGATAAAAATATTCTAATTATATTTTTGAAAATAGCATATCATGTAGTCAGTCACAGCTAACATTTCTTCGGCAACAAATGTTCTGTAATATGCGAAATTGTATAAATTGAAATTGATATTATTTTATCTAGAATTAAATAGTCTCAGTTTTGTAGACTATTATGCGGTAGAGCCTTCATTTAATAAATAAATACATGAAGGATTTACAACAAAAGACCAACGAAATCCAATTAAAAAACAATACGTGGATTATGTACACCGATGTTGAAAATGAATGGATTCAATTATAATTTTAGGTGAATGAAACTGAGCTTGGAGATTTTTAGTTTCGATAGAGTGAACAGTACACATGAGTAGAGTAGGAGTGTATTGAGAAAAGCAAATATTACTTTTAGTAAAAAAATAGACTTTATATAATTCAGTTTTTTTTATACGAGGTATATCCTCACAATTCCGTTTGGTTATAGAAAAAATTGCGTACAGACACAGAAAAAATATTTATTGTACAAAAATCTACAACGATTGATTAAATTTCTACAGAGCTTTCGAAATGTTTTAAGCATTTGCCATAGCGTGTCACAAGTTTTTGCATACCTTTTTCATAGAAGGTGTTTTCCACCATATTCTTTCCGCTAGTAATCATTGTTGAAGTGTTGACCATCAAGAAAATATTTTAGATGTAAGAAGAGATGAAAGAAAAGAGGTCCGTACGGAGGATGAGCGAACACGTCCCAGTCAAATTCCTATACTTTTTTTGTTGTGTTCACAGTATGAGTCATTGACAAAAACAATACCTTTTGACAGTAATTCTCGGCGATTGTTCAGTGTAGTTTTTAATGATCTCACAGTAAACATGTATGTGCATTTATTGTTTAACTTCGTGCTAAGTCAATTATCAAAATGACTTTTCTGTCCCAAAAAACGATGTATCTAAGTTTTCGAAGTGTCAAGATTTACTTAGACTTATCTTACGTTGGGACATCCATTTCATTGATTGCCTTTTGGTTTCTGATATAACGTAAGATAATATTACGAACAGAATGGGTCCGTAGACCGGCCCTGTCCAGCTACAGAGGAATTTTAAAATTTGGCGTAAGCGCATATTGGGGGATGTTTTAGTGTAAACAATTTTTTATAGCAATCGATTTATTTATATTGTTTCTTTTGAATAATTTCCAGTAAAGTCTATTTATATATTTGTTTTGTTTCTTTTTGTTCTAGAGAATTCTGTTAGGATAGGTATATAAGTACATAATGTAACGTAGTTAGTTTAGTGAGGAAATTAGAAGAAAATATTAGGATAATAAGAAAGTGAATGCCGAAAATGAAAAACTAATGGCTACGATTAAGTCCTTAATGGACATAATTCAAAGGTTGGAAACATGCAATCAAAGGACGAATGCAAAATTAGACATATTTGAAAAAAATGGCGCAGAAACGCAAATCCTACTACAGTAGAAGTAGAGAAGCCAAAAATCAACCCAGAGTAATCGAAGAGAAACAAATTGAAAACAGTCCCATGGGATGAGATTATATAAAAGAGAAAAACAAGAAAAAAAGGAAGACACCAGAGAGGCAATCCTCCGAGGAAGAAGACAACGGATAAACAAGTTCCAAAAGAATTAGAAAATATAGGAGGAGAAAAACAAATAAAAACAGACAAAACCGGAGAGAACGCAACCTCCGATAATACTAAAGTACCCACTCATATGGACAGCACTTCGAAAGCAGCTAGTGCAGAGTCCCAATGTAAAATGGGAATACATACAGGGAAAATAACGACGGCGATAAGATGCACCTGAGCGAGTATAAAGAGGTTGAGTGGTATACGAATCTACTCAACGAAAAGAAGGAAAGGAAGCTAGTCATAAAAGGACTCGCAGTAAATACCCCCGCGTTGGAAGTAGAGACAGAGATAAGGGAAAATGGACTAAGACGAAAAAGAGTATGGCAACTAACGAGCCGTACTCAAAAAAACGATGACAACACTCAAAAATTACTACCGATATACATTGTAGTAATAGAGCTTGCAGAGGAACAAGCATACAAGAAGCTAAGATACCTATGCCATACCAAAATAAGTGTGGTAGAACAAGATATGCATGACGGACCTGTACAATGTTACAGATGCCAAGGATTCCACCACGGACAAAGCACGTGCAACGTGGACGTGCACTGTGTAAGATGCAATGGAGCGCACACAGCGGCGAAATGCACACTAAACAAAGAAGACGGAAAATAAACCATTAAACAAGCAGGAGCCAACTAGATGCTAAGAAAACGACAGGACAAGGAACGCCCGAGCTATTGGGTGTGCTGCAGAACATGCACACTCATAGCAATACTCATCGCCCAACAGGTAAAGTAAAATGGAGGAGAATAGGTTCATTAGGTTAAGTTAAGTTAGTAAAAAATTTCTAAAAACATAAAAAAATATTTTTACAAGATTCTGGGTCGACCAAGACAGCCCCACAAGAAGACACCCCCCGACACGGTAACTCCGCATTTCATAAGTAAGTGCAGAGTTATACATCGGGGACAGATATAGAGAAGGCGAAGGACTACTCGGATTAGATTTCTTCTTGCCGAAGAAGGTTGGAAGTTTTACCCGAGGCAGCGAAACACACACATTAAGACGTCCAGAAGCCAATGGTGTATAGCCAACAGGCTAATATCTTAACAAAAAGATTATACATCCCAGAATCTCCCATAGAACTCAAGGGAGAGGAAGGAGTCTACGCGAGAAACTGCGACGCGAATGAGGATGAGGACCTGTCGAAAAGACAGGGGGTTGGTGGAATGTCCTTCTTCGCATCCATACGTGGATTTATCCGGGGGTGGATGCTTAGAGGGACGGGTTTGTGTGTGCGTGTGTGAGTTCATTTAGTTTTGAATAATATTGAATTAGTATTAATTATTCAATATCTTTTCAACTTTCTCTCCACATATTTAAATAAGCAAATACCAGTACAATCAATGAATTTTTTCCGGGCACAAAATAAATACTACTATTAGATGGAGCATCCTATAAAAAGAAACTACAATTAATATTATCCAGATGAGCATAAATATAAGGCAAATGGATGTTGGAAGATCGAATACTCTGATAAATCAATCTGTGCAAATAGCAGTGGTCTTGCCTAATAAAACAGACGGTGTAATGGACGAATACAACCGAAAAGAGAAACCAAAAACTGGATTAAAAAGAAATGTTAGCAGTCTTGGATTCGAGGAAATGTAGAGTATCGTTTATTTAGATCTAAATTCATTATAGAAGGATAAATCTTCAAACCGTATGTTTGAGGAAACCTTTTGTCTAATAAAAGAGAATGAAATATGAAGAAGACGATACTTTAACTTAACGCCTATTTATAGATAAAATCTGGATCACAACAAGAGGTTGGCTGGAAATACGGAAAAAATTCCAGAGAGGAGATTGATATTGTAATTTGAAAGTGTGTAATTTGAAAGTGTGTGATTTGTAACATGCCATTCGGCTTGTTATCTTTATTAATATTTTGTTTTGAACAAATTTTGTATAACAATTCCCGTCTAAATTCGTATTTTCTATTTATTTCGGAAACAGAAAGAATAGGTTTCTGTTTCGTTATATTTTAGAAATATCAATTCAGTTTTTTTATATGTTACAGCATAAGCTCCTTATTATTCAAATCTTTTCTACCTACTCGTTTCTTCTTAAGTAATTTCCATCTGTTCCCGTTCCCTTCCTTATTTTTCCGCAGTTCTACAGCTGCCAGGTTGAGAGTTCAACCACACCCAAAGTATATATACTGCCGAAGCAAGTACGCAATTATTTAATGTTTATACTTTGACAACTGTCAAAGTACGAGAAACAATAACTTCAATCTCAATCAATGCCTACTTTACTTGCTAAATTCTCTGAAAATTCACGGATTTTTTGTCACCACACCCTTATTCACGACGAACGATGCTTTGGATATCGAGAAAAAACTATCAACATCGCGTTTAGTAGCAACTTTGACATCTTCGTTTGTTCTAAATCAGTGCTTCTCTATATACAAAGTAAGTAGATGTATAAATAGTATTTTCTACTTGTACCTAAATGCAATTAAAACTTGATGCAAAATATACTATTATTGATAATTTGTTAAAAATATTCCTCAATAAAAAACTGTGTTTTAAGTTTTACCGCGCGTGGTTCTTTGAAATGTATTGATTTAGTAACCTGCAAATAAATGTTACATTGTTTCTCAAGCTCTATAAACAATAAGGAATTCCTACATTTTACTACGCTTGTATGTGGTAATTATTTTGACTTCAAAGCTGGCCGTTAAGAGTGATATAAGAGAAACAGTTTCAAATTCATTTAACATATGTAAATATATAGTGTTTAACAAAAATGTATTGTAACGTGTCGCGATTAAGGTTCGTCATGAATATTTTTGGTACTAAATTCGAAAAAAGATTTTAAGAAAGCTATTGAATATAACTTGAGGAAATTTTCAGCGATTAAAGTAACATATCATAACTTCCTACCGCCTAACAGTCGAACTACAGATTCTTTACGAGTCGCTTCAACCTACCTTCTCACATATTGAAGTTCTTTATTCCGATGCGAGCAACTGCGTTATTTAGTGAGAATGGCCTTTTTTTGTTTTTTGTCCAATTGGGCAGTACAATCTAGGATTGTATTTGAATGGTCCAGAACAAAAGGGTTCGTGTCGTGTTTTGGAATTGCCTCCGTGTGGGGCGTGGGCACCACTTTGGGAAACACGGTTTTAGAGTGTCTAGTAATAGCTAACATCTAAACATAGTTCAACGCTAACACAATAGATGGAGCCACCCATTATATTAACTTATGACCGGCGCCGTCAGATGGCACCCGTTACAGCATGTAGATTTTCACAAATTTGGTTATTGAAACAAGCGTCAGTGTTGGTGAAGTGGAAGCAGTTTGCCATAATTGTAATGGAAATAAATTTGATTACAACAGAAGCACCAAAAAGGGCATCAGTGAAATTTTATTGCGCGATTTTTTAATTGTGAATTGGCAATAGATAAATAAAAAATTACACTTACAGAGTAATTTACTTTTCGTTATTTTTATATGAGGTGTGTCAAGAGAAAGCTTATATTTTGTAGAGCGATATTATAATAAATGTTTATAAAATTACAATAAATTTGTTATTAAGTTATTTTTTTTTTCAAATATCGCCTAAATGTGAACCAACTCTGTCATGGCAGCGGAATAATTTCTTTTCAATGGGCCAGTGAGATAACCCCTTAAATAAAAGTCTGTAGAAGTTGAATTAGGAATACAAGGTCTCTGACGTCTTTGCAGAAGAACAGTTTACTAGGTAGAACGTCTTGTAAAATATATGTATGAGATGGCTTCATCCTGCGGCAATCATGTTCCTTAATTATAAATAGAGAATTTCCGCATTTCTACAAAACGCTCTTAATTTGAAGTAACTACACGTCTTCTTAATTATTAAACAAATAAAGATTCAATAGCTTCCGCGCAGCTCATATAATCACTTCAAATGAGTAGCTGCCTATTAAGGTGAAATTGAGCCTCCGAAAACAAGACGTTGTTGAAGATCGGAAGGCACTCAATTGACTGATATACAAAGTAAAGCCTATCAATGCCATCATGTGGTTTATATTTTTATAATAACGGAATTTCTGCACTTTTAAATCCTTATGCAAAACGGTATATGATGATAAAAATCTCTTGCAGTTGCGTTCTTTCGAATCGACTATTTGCACGGGCAATATTTTGATATATTCAGTCCAAAGAGGTAAATTTGACTTTTTCAAATACTGCAGAATGTTTTAATCAGTCCAATCAGTTAAACACTGTCTAAGTAAAACGATTTGAGAGTATGCCAGTAGTCTAGCTACTGGCATACCCAAGCGCAGTTAGCTAAACAAACTTAAACTTCATTTTAAGACACCTTGTATTAAAAGGAGTTTATAGTACATTAACCTATCTCAGACTAGTACACTATTTTTCGCAAAGTGCTCATCAAAAATAATAATTCGGTGTGCCACTAAACCCCTATCACACACACACACACAAGATTCAAAAAGAAATAGCCTTGACCGAAGACCTTTTTTCCCATTCTCCGTTACAGGGAGAAATATACTAAGGGATGAGAAGTTTTGACCACCTACAAAATCACTAATTGTTTTTTCTTCAACGGTCATGCTTCCAACCAAGTATTGTAATTGTTCTGAGCTACTCAACACCAGCATTTTGCGTAAGTCTATATAATCAAATGATCCTAAAGTCAGAAACAGAATAATGTGAAACGTGGAAAAAGAGGAGAATTTATTGGAGACCTAGGATAGAGATATAATCGACCAAACAAATTAGAATATACGTCTAGATCGAAATCTTAATCTAATAATGGGTTTAGGAAACTGACCTCCACGGGGTCTCTCGCACAATAAAATGTAGACTTAACAATCAAGGCACAACCAAAATGTTAACCCTCGCTTAGCTGAACAGACAAAAGCCCATGACAAGGACGCAAAATGAATTAAACAGGGTCCGTGATTTAATCTGGAATTCGCTTTAAATTCCTGCTTTTTCTGTTTATATCCGCGTTTATTATATCCAAGTACATAATATTTAGCACGAATGTCGTTAATATATTATTCTCAGATTATCAAAACGAGAACGTGTTGATCATGAGTTGCAAAAAAATTAATTATTAATCTCAATTGATTAGTACTAGGAGAGTTTGAGAATCCTGAAATAACTACGTTCAATTTAAATTTGGTATTAATAGAAACGTAATAGGTTTTAATCAAACCATTTCAAAGCTTGCGAATTCGAATATTTCAGCCAAATGCAGTTAATTTGAAGCACAGCCCATACTACACAGAGAATTTCTGAAAATAGTTCACTCACATGTTCGATAATCGTAACTAGTTTGAAATAACTACCTTAAGGACACTAATATCGAATATTGTATATGTATTTACGTAGGTATTTTGATGGAAAGTGTTTTAGAGAAATTATGACAATGCACCAGGAAAATTATGAGTAGTGACAATTTCAATACCATAAGACAAAAATCTTGAAGAAAGTTCTACTTTTCTCTAGATTTTGAGACAAAAAAAAATGCTAAACAAGATCTGTGATGGTATCGATAAAATATGCAATATTAAAATATACAATACCGGTCAAAAGATTTTGCCCACTGAGGGGCAAGGGCAAAAGTTTTCTGACTTCTCTGTCCAATTTGTACCACAACAACTCAATCGGGTTGAGGTCGGGCGACTGTGACGGCCAAATCATTACTTTTAGTTCAATCTTCCTTTCCAATTGTTTTTGGAATACTCTTTACACAGCTTCGAGGAATTCTTGGAATCGTTGTCATGTTGGAATATAAATTTTCTGCCAATCAGACGCTGTCTCCAATCGCTCCTCCTCCAAAACATCCCCAAACCATCACCGAGCCTCCGCTGTATTTTACAGTCGAGATTAATCGTGGTTCTAACATCCCTTCTTCCTTGGACCTGCGCCCAAACACTCTTCTCTTAGAACCAAAAACCTCAAACTATGACTTATCACTCCATAAAACTTTCACTTTTCATCCAATTATTATGTTAGCCTACTGCAACTTCTTAAAGCCAGCTTCGTTCAATTTCCTTTTACTGTAGAAGTATTCAAAGGGAGGGAGCGATTCGAAGTGTAATTCGTTCAATTCAACCATCGTTACCATCGACTTTTGAATCGGTGCGTTGTCTTGGCAAAACGGTGGTTTTATCTTCAACATATGAGGTCGTTTCTCCTTGATTTTTGCATTCAAACAAACTAACAATTCTATGTAGTATTCGCTATTAATTGTTTCTCCATTTTGGAGATTGTCGATTAACTCTCAGATGATGGTCGTTTTGATTCCGAAGTGAAGTGATGGATCCATTGTCAGATATCGACGTAAAAAATCTAATTTATTACGTGTAAACATTGCCAAACACTGACCTGAATCATCCACACGTTGTTGTTTTTGATGTGAGTAAGCGCGGCGCCTACTTTGAAAAGTTTTCTCTTGGTTAAAATTTCAAGCATAATTGTAAACACACTGCCTTCTAATATCTTTATGGCCGCAGCTATCTCACACAATTTCATTTTACGATTAGATATAACCAGTTTGTAGACTTTTTTGATGTTTTCTGGAGCAACCACCTCAATTGGACAATCACAATCACCATCATGGGTGTCGGTATGACCACGTTTAAATTCAGCAAACCAAAATAACAAATGGTTTTTTTCGACAAAGCAGATTCCGGATAACACTTTTGAAGCCATTGCTGAGCCTGTACAGTTTTTCTTCATCAAGAAGCAATGATAAATTAACACACAAAATTGTTCTGTCACTTTGACTAATCGAAATGTCATGAAGTTTTACACATAGTCTTTTGGAAGTTGGTACTTCATGAATGTCACATGGATTTGACAATGGCAGCGCCATCTATGTGTCAGTCACACGACTTATTGAGTGATGTTATACTTCTGAATGCGCTCGTCTTCAATAAGAGCAATTATTCTAACAATTTTCTCCCTTACTTTATCTGAAATTCTATTACACGTTTTTCCAGAGTCAATATTAATTTGAAAATGCCCAGTAAAACACAAACTGTGTATTCTCGACCTATGTAGAAAAAAAAACTGATAAAAATCCGATATTGTTAATATCTGAGGAACATCTACAGCTAAGTTCGGATTATTAAATACGTTTACGAGGTAATTCGCTACAGTTTAACAAGTATTTAAAATTTTATGACTGCAATATTTCATCAAAGATACGAATGTTCGTAAACAGTGTTTTTACACAACTCCTACTAATATTTGAATGGCTACATGAAGAAGTCATTAATAGTTACATGTTTTAAAATGTAACTAAGTAATTTATACGAGACGTGCAAATTTAAATTACTATTTAATACGAGGGCGGTTTAACTGGGACGTTTCTGATGTAATTTGTCAAAATTATGCATAAACTTGAAAAATAGATTAGTTTCAATACTCATATAAGAAAAATGTTTTCGTTGTTAGGTAAATATGAGGAAAAACATTTCTCTAAAACTGCTAAGAAAAGTAACATATTTTTCATATCTAACTTAATTTCAAAACCACATATTGCTCGCACTGTGAGAAAAATCATTTCTCACGGCACTTTGACCACACCACATATATTTATATGGAGAATCAACAAAAATCGACGAAAACTTAGTTGGCTGTTGTCAACTTTAAATAGTTGACACAACGGAAACTGTACTTTTGGTATACTTAAAGAAGAGTTGTCGAAAATTTTAAAGGCGTCTACACTTTGGCCACAATATTCATGTTGCGAAGTACTATCAGTATAAAAAATAACATTGATATATCCACGTTAATTTTTGAAAAGTCCGACAATTACGTCCCCAAAAAATCAAACATATTGACAGCAGACCCATTGCAGAGATTTTTAAACGAAGCTCCAAGTAATATCTACTAATAAAGGTAAATTTAATTAGAAGGAACTCTTTTTAGAATTTAATTTTATTATTTCCTTGAATTAACATACATTTTTTTAATTAGTGGGTGTTTCAGTAGATAAAAAGAATCAAATAATCATTAAAAATCCGCTTGGAACTCAGTATGGCAAGAATTTTTTGTAAAATTTCAATTCTGGTTTTTTTATTTGCAGGCGTAGCAAGGGCATGTCGTAGAGAGGAATTGTGGAAGTTAAGAATCGATAATTTAGAGGATTTAAATTCAGCCTTACTTGTGAAATTAGATAACACGAAAACAAAAAAGGCAAGAACTGTAAAGGGAGAATATGCTGCTTTTCGACTGATTGATTTGCCAGAAAAACGTTTTTTCTAAATTACGAGCACAGAAAATGTACTAGACATATAGTTGGCATTAAGAAATTCGGTAGTATGGCTAAGATAATTGCAATTTTTTTAAAATTAGAAAACCTCCATCTATACACAGGTCACTGTTTCATAAGTTCTTTGCCAACAATTTTATAAAATGCAGGAGGGGACATATTAACCTTGAAGAGTCTTAATAATAAAATTAACGTTGCTAATAAAATCGTGAACTCCAATGGAAATCCACTCGATCCCTTTACAGAAATGAAGACAGAAAATACACCGTATATAAACGATCAACCCTCAACATCTAAAATTAACATAACAGAAAATTTAATAAAAAGAAATGACTTTCCGGGTTTAACTATACAAAATTGTGAAAATTCCATAATAACTACTATTTTAAATAATATTGTTACATAGTTAAGAGGATACTTAGTATTATTTTGTTTTTTCTAATCGTAAAAATAACCATTAAATTCCAGTATTTTTATTCGTTCAATTTGTGCGGTTGTGGAAAAAGTATAATGTTCAACATGTGGGAAAAGTACGCAAGATAAAACTAGAGCAGAAACAGAATTTCATAGGTTCCTGTCATCTAGTGTTACCACTATAGAGGAAAATGTGTTAAGAAATGTGGAATGACATGGGGATATTTTCCAGGCTTGATAATTTGTTTATCTTGGCAACTTCGGTATCTACTCAGTTATTCTACTGGAGCTGATATCATCCAGGCGAAAACCCGATTACTGGACACCAGATTTTTAAAACCATTATTTTTAAAGTCTGTTTTTAAAAAAATGAAAATATTATTCAAAAATAAATGTTGAAATAAATGAAATAGTCTCGCACTTCTACTAAAAAACATTAATGTATCTATATAAATATAAAAATGAATCCCTATTTCCTTTGGTCACACCATCACTCGTGAACGGCTGGACATTATTTTTTGTTGTGCTGGTTATTGTGAGGAGGAGATTCTTATGAAAGAAAAAATTTGAAATGTCGCGGAAAATTCAAGAATACTAACTTCTAGTCTAACCTAAGCGCTTTGGACAATATAAACATTTTTAATGTAACATTAAGACGTTTGACATAGAATTGACGGAATGCGTGCTGCAAAGAGGATGTTTAAAACAAATGCTTCGATCGGATTTATTTTATTGATAAAAAATACATGTAAAATAATTAATTTATTACTTCCCACAAAAAGGTTGTAAGAAAACTGAATTTTTAAGTGTACATCACGGTTAGTTCAGAGCAATTACGCCTAATATCAAAAGTTCAATTTGATATGGAGTTTCGGTAAGTTTGGATAGACTAACTTGAACGTTACTAACATAACAAGTTATATACTCGGTTATAAAGAAGAATAAAATACGAAGATATACTGATATCTAGATAGTCTAGACCAGTTTCATGCATAAACAAAATATTGCAACGAACAATAACTTATTAGAAGTGTCAGTGTAAAAGTTTGACGTCAAAAAAGTAAACCAGAGTTACGCAATGAATTAAAAGAAAAAATATGTCCATCGAAATTGTGAAAATCGGAAAATTGGAGTATCGAGACTTCATCAAGTATTATCTGTATTTAAAAGGGTTAAGAGGTAATCAGATTTACGACGATATGCTTAATACCCTTGATGATCAATGTCCTTGGTATGCGACAGTGAAAAAGATGTAGACTTCTTAAACCGAATTGTTACTATGGATGAGACTTGGGTACATTTCTACGATCCAGAAACAAAGCAACAATCGATGGAATGGCGACACTCAGGTTCTCTATGACCTAAGAAGTTTCTGCTAGAAAAGTTTTTGCATCAGTTTTTTAGGATTGCCATGGAGTAATCATGATTGGTTTAAAGTTTAAAGAGAAATTATAGAGAAAAGACGCGGAAAGCTATCCAAAGGTGTTTTGTTTTATTCACCAGATTTGGCTCCGTCCGACTATAATCTCTTTCCTTAACTGAAAAAAAGTTAGAGAGGTTGTAAATTTTCTTCCAACGAGGAGGTAATAAAAGCTGTGGAGGTCTGGTTTGCAGAGCAAGAAGAAACATTTTTTTTGAAAGGTCTAGTGACGTTGCAGGTTCGCTGTAATAAATGTATCCAACTAAGAGAAGAATATGTTGAGTAATAAAATATTTTGACTTTGAAATTTTGTTTGGTCCTATAGTAGGCTAAAAATTTTTCAATAGATCCTCGTAGTTTTCTTTAATTTATAGTAGAATTTGAAATTGCCGGCAATTGGACGTACAAACTTAAGTCGCAGAACTAGCAATGCAGCGAGTCAAAGATATACAAGAGCAAGTCAAACTGACGACCAATGCGAAGCACGAAATGAAGTTAAACGAAATCAACAATATAGAAATGTTGCCTTCAGCCCCTATCGAGTTGCATTCAATTAGAACGTAAAAATCAAGTACAGTTCACAGCAAATCGTTGCTATTGGACCAATGAACGTTCTATGCCAATATTGCAAGACATTTAAGGTTAAAAATGAAGCTCATGGATTGTGTTGCGCGAGCGGTCAAGTCAAAGTGACCCTATTGGTACCGCCACCAGAACCATTACATTCATTGGTTTCCGGAAATGGGCCAGATTCTGAACATTTTTTGACTCATATTCAGCAATACAATAATACGTCTTCAAATGACGTCATTTGGTGCAACAAAAGTTATTCAAGAAAATTTTATGCCAACTTTCAAGATTCAGTCCAATATATAATTTAACAGGTTCCTTATTGCCAAGGCCGAAAAGTGAATACACATTCTCGTAAAATTATTTTATGGGCAATTCAGCAAGACAAGTCGATCAGCGTTGTGCACACAAAATAAGATCAATTGTGGAACAAGTACAAACGTTTTTTCATCAACATAACGAATTGGTTGCATTATTCCCGACCGCTTTGGACCACATGCCGTCTGATAATCACAAAATTGTCATCAAAGCTGATAAGACGCCAGCAGGAGAGACGTTTTAATGCGCCAACAATTGACGCTATTGTCGTCGCAGGTGAAAGTTTAGAAAACCGAGATATTGTTTTACATTTTACATCGGCGTAGCATCAACTGCAGTGTGTATCCAAAACACATCGATCATATGATGCGCTACAATTTACTATCTTAATTTCGCTAGGTAAAGATGGATAAAATTTTTGAATGAATATGATAAATCCAGTTACAGGTCCGAAACTAACAAATAAGTTAGTTCAATGAATTATATACAGACTGATGGTTCGGGAGAATGAGTACAATCATATCTTAAAATGTCGGCGGCTCTTCCACTAATATGCTGTGGATATGTACGTGAAAGTTGAAACTGAGCGATTGACATTTATCAGTTTGTACGAGGCAAAACTGGTTGTGAAGAATACATCCATCTACGAGATGCCATCAATGCTGATGGAAATGCACAGAATATAGTTAGAACAACTATTCACCCAGCAACATACGTCGGAAGTCCGCGATATATACATGAATACGCTTAGGATGCTATGTCGTGTGTACGTCATTATGACACACCAGATTTGTTTATAACGAAAGGGTTTGATCAAAATTAGATTTTGAATACAATTTCGAACCGGAAGATTATGAGAAATCACAAAAATAAATACGAAATTTTTTTTTAATGTTTTTTTTGGAATAACTTTTAAAGGGCTTCACATATCGATTCCAAAACCAATTCGAATTCAGCTAGTCATTCATAACCTTGGATGTTTCTAAGATCGATGTTTTTTAAGAACGAGGTTGCGTCCCTATGCGTAAACTATTCGCGTTTTGTGTGCCACGTTTGCTAACTTTGAACCAAAAACGCATTCAAATGAACATGTCCCAACCTTGCCGCTGTTAAAGCAAAATGAAGCGTTTTTTTGCGGCGATGTATAATTGTAAATGTATCCTAAATATTCCACTCCACTCTCGAAACGAAAACAGGGTCGAGTCAAGGAAATGCAGAGAACGAAAGGCAAAGACGATCATCGACCAGAAAAGTGATAACGACCTATTTTTGAGATAGTCATGGGATTGTGTTCATCGATTATTTTGAAAAAGGTTTAACAATAATAGGATCATTGCATCGATAAGGTGAAAGGAAGAATAAATTTGCAAATAACGACCCTTTCTCATACCTCGGTGATCTCTATAGCCAAAATACACGAATTATACTTCGAAAAATTGACCACTCAGTGTATTTACCAGATCTGCCCCCCATAACTTCAAAATTCAAAACGAATAGATTGAATCACATTGAACCCTGACCAGCCGTTAACGTTAATAACGTGGAATCGAAAGAAATGGCAAAGAAACATAGTGCTTCTACCTACCGAAATGGTGCTGGAAAGTAATTATTTTTATCGAATATCTCTTAAAGAGAGCTATTGGGCCGATAGAAATAATAAAATGTTTCCAACAAATTTCCAGTTACGAAGACAGTTTTTTTTTCAACCTTCAATCGCTCCGTGCAGACGCTACGCGGGCAGAAGAAAGCGGGCATGCGCTATAGGCGACTGCGAAGCTCTAGCACTATACACTCCGCCATTGTTGACATTCAGGCGTCAGTCGGCGATGTGCTACAGCCACATAAAAATGTAATTTAGTAATAAAATTATAGTTTTATATGAATTTCATTTATAGCCTGTAGGAGGTTGAATAAAACGGCCCTCGTATGTTTATTTTTTTAGAAAAGTCCCGTTTGCTATATAAGTTTGAGGGCAAATCGATTTAAAAGTTTGTTATTTTATTGTCTTCTTCTATGTACGTTAGGGGACTACCCTGTGTTTTTCCTAGGAATAGTTGAGATGATGAAGACCAGGTTTCATATTGAATTTGTTAATTGGTCCGCTACAAAATCATTGTACGGTACTTCGTATTGTTTCTTTTACCAGATAGTCAACGTGAAAAAATTAACCAAAAGATCAATATCATCCGGATTCTGCATAAATCGAGGATACGTTAAAGTTTGTAGGTTATATGTCAAGATATTAACTGTCTTGTTATGTTTTGGTTTTATGTAGGTAAAAATCCTGTCACTAAGGAAATTGCTTTTTAAGGTTAGATGAAGGAACAATATAAATTTTTTGCTTAAATTATAAATTGCAAACATAAAACTGTGATGCCAAATTGATAGGATGGGCAGAAAACAGCAATTTGAAGCTCTTCGTATTCAGTAAATTGAAATTGCTATTGTAAATAATTTTTCATTTAAGCTCTTTGTGGTTCAAACTATTTATTTACGAATAAAAATAAACATGGCACATACGCAGTTGTTTGTAGTTTCGAGTAGTGACGAATTTATTTGGTTGTTCAAATATTCTAGTGATTCCCAATGTGGTATAGTTAAACCCTCAATGCCGATAAAACTAATCGAATCAACAGATGACAATGAAAAGATCAAAATCATATAGGTACTAACCACATAAGGTTAGGACAGACAGACGTGGACCCAGGGGTGGGAAACCCTATTTGATATAGCTCTCAAGGGAGCCATAAAAGAAGCTGCAATCGAAAGTCTTAGAAAAAACAAAACAGGATAGGAAAAGTGATAGAAAAATAAAAATAAACACTAGAAAAAAATAAATAGGACCACCATAAAAAGAGGAAAATACAATTTTGACAGAGCGAAGCTTTCCAAATATTTAATCAAAATATGTTTATAGATATTATATTATTTATATTTCTTATAGTTTTCTTATTGGGAATGCGGCAAAATTGAACAATAAGAGTACTATCTCTAATATATTTCCGGCTTCCGAATACTTATGTATGAATCGTCTAGGACTGAAATTATGGTTAAGTATAATAAAAAAATTTTCATCAGGTCAGGATTATGAATAAAAGAACTTGGTTCACGGGTTGACCCGCGTTGAAATTTTGAAAATTCTTGACGTTTTATCTCCCGTTTTGGATAAGAGAAGGGTAGTTACGCGTTCATTTGTAAGAAATGATCCGATTCCGTGGTCTCAATATGCCTACACCACGCAAAGAATTAGTTAGCGCAGAGTAAGCTCAAGACCAGCAGTGATTGTGTTAGTAACAACAGTGTTCGCGATGGTAAGCATATTATTTTCATTTTCTATTTTAATCATTTCATATTTTTTCAGCGTTGAAATTACAAGGAGTATGCAGATTAATGCCTTGGAATCAACGGGAACCGAAACGTTAAGAATTTTCAAAATTCCAACGCGCTTCAATCTGTACACCTAGTTCTTTTTTTTTCCATAGTTCCTTGGATGTTTCCACTTTTCATGCAATTTTAACCATTTTTTCCTGTCCTGGGTCCTACTCCACCATCCGCGGACTCTCAGATCATTTGAAGCTTGACTTGCCAAGTGATTTGTCGGTCTTCCTCTGGACCGGTTTTCGAAATGTTTCCATTCTGTTATTTTTTCAACTTCACTATTATTTTTTATTCGTTTTATGTGTCCCATATTTGCTGCTATTTTATATGATAGTCTCTCTATTTAAGATTTCTCTAATTTCAGGGTTCTATATTCTACATTGTCCGTCACCTAAATTTTTTGGCTCATAAATTCTCCTTATAATTTTTCTTTCGAAGATGTTAAGTTTTTCTCCATCGGCTTTCGTTAGATTCATCGTTACTCTTTCATGGGTTACTATTGGCTACAGCTTTTTTTAGATTTTCATTTTAGTACGTCTACTGATGTTTCGCAAAGCATTAGAAACCGGAATTTCCTCTCCTCGTTCATTAAGATTGTTTATTGTTACTCCCTAGTATTTAAAATTAATAACCCCCTCGATATATGCAAACAAACATACTAGAAACACAACACATTTATAAGAAGCAAGAACTTAAGTACAAAAACCAAGTAAAACATTAACAAAGCAGTCATTAGATGTGTTGTCAATTATGCCGCAGAAGTCATGTGCTTCGCGTAGAAAATTGATGTTTGTTCCAACCTGCTAGTCGAGACCGTACTTGGAACGGTTATCGGAAAGGTTTATAGATATTCTCTGCGCAAACTAGGGTTATGCACGGTTCTTGTAACAGTACTTGCTATCAACCAAGTATCGAAAAGACTGTCCCGGAAACGGTTAACAAACGATACCTAAATCGGTTGGAACGCGAATAAGAATCGTTCGTATAACGGTAACCGCCCGGTTGGAACACCTAATCTCTATTGTGCAAAATCATTACCGTACCAAGGACGGTTTTTTCATGGGTTGAAACGAACCTGATAACAATCTTTAACGGATATTGAATCCATAAACTCAACCTCAACTTGGAATTTGTGGAACCTTTAGTTATTAATAATGAACACACTGTTTACACTACCCGACACTCACAATTACGTTGTCTGACGTGTGTTTCATCAGCAAGTTATCGTCTTCAGAGATGCGAAAAGCGCGTCAGACAGTGTAATTGCGAGTTTTGTGTTAGTGTTAGTGTAAACAGTGTATTCAGTACCTATTCAACCTTATCACAATTTCGGTGCATGACTGAGAAAGATTACCGTAAATAGTAATTATTCTAAACAAAAAGAAAATATGGGAAACCAATAATTAGAAATGTGACTAAAAAACTTAAGAGAATTGTTTATCAACATACATGTCCGTAAAATAATATATACAACTTGTTTTTATATACATGGATACAGCTATTGAATGTGCAAAAACACAAATGAGAAGGCAACGGTACTTCGGTATCTCTTGACTAAATTTAGTCGTGTTATTAGTATTATAAGAAGTAATTAAGTGTAAGTTTAAGAAGGATTTTAAGTGTTAATTAGTAGGGTAATAAAATTCCAGTGACATTCACCATTGGTTTCATTCCTTCTTGACGTACCAGATGATCTGGTAAATATTCAAATACCATTCACAACAGATAATGGATAAACGAGATAGTAAAATTCATAAAATCTCAATGGTAGGGATACGTAGATAGACTACAACCAGATTCTATAACGAAAAAGGAGAAATTCTCATAATACTTCTTATGGATGTTCTTTAATTCAACATAGCATCTTTTTATTCGTATCTGGTGCTTCTTCTATATTAAGTTACCACTATTGTTGGGCCAAGAGTCTTTTCTTCATGTAGCTATAGATGAGAAGTCTGCTTGCAAGATAGTGTCTACTAAAATGGATGGAAACCCATGAGTAAACCTTACAGTTTTCCCAGTGACATTAAAAGGTTCAAATCCAGATTTTGATAGTGAACTACTACTATTGTTTTTTTAAATATTGCGATTTATGGTTTAGCTTCATATTATGTTCTTATTTTAAGTTGAATTTCATTTGGATCTTTAGAAAAAATAACGAAGGAAGAAGTTATAGAAGCGATCAAAGGGTTAAAAATGGAAAAGCTGCGGGATTGCACAAAACAACACCTGAAATGTCAAAAGCTATAGGTGATTAATTCACAAAAATACACAACATGGATCCTGGATACCGCGAAGATATAGTAAGTAATCCAAAACCACCCTCTTCACAGCGGCGCATCATCATCAATTACTTATTTATTATTATGAACACTAGCCTTATCAAGTTATCGTTGCTATAAATTAGCCTGTGTCAGTTTTCTAGATTCCACTCCAACCCCATTAAAGTATCGTCTTCAATTATTAATGTGACTATAATGAACCATAAATATATTTATTTAATTTTATAATTATTATTGTATATAATACAATATACTAATATATCAAGAAGCCTGTAAAACTAATACTTAGTTCATTCAATTTGATATTCGTCTAGTACGCCAATCAGATCGGTGTAACCACTTGTAACATTAAATTTTTAGTTCATTCAATTTGATATTCGCCTAGTACGCCAGTCAGATTGGTGTAACCACTTGTAACATTAAAATCTTAGTTCATTCCATATGATATTCGCTTATTATGCCAGTCAGATTGGTGTAATCACTTGTAACATTAAAATCTTAGTTCATTCAATTTGATATTCGTCTAGTACGCCAGTCAGATTGGTGTAACCACTTGTAACATTAAATTCTTAGTTCATTCAATTTGATATTCGCCTAGTACGCCAGTCAGATTGGTGTAACCACTTATAAATTCAAAATCTTAGTTCATTCAATTTGATATTCGTCTAGTACGCCAGTCAGATCGGTGTAACCACTTGTAACATTAAATTCTTAGTTCATTCAATTTGATATTCGCCTAGTACGCCAGTCAGATTGGTGTAACCACTTGTAACATTAAAATCTTAGTTCATTCCATATGATATTCGCTTATTATGCCAGTCCGATTGGTGTAATCACTTGTAACATTAAAATCTTAGTTCATTCAATTTGATATTCGTCTAGTACGCCAGTCAGATCGGTGTAACCACTTGTAACATTAAATTCTTAGTTCATTCAATTTGATATTCGCCTAGTACGCCAGTCAGATTGGTGTAACCACTTGTAACATTAAAATCTTAGTTCATTCCATATGATATTCGCTTATTATGCCAGTCAGATTGGTGTAATCACTTGTAACATTAAAATCTTAGTTCATTCAATTTGATATTCGTCTAGTACGCCAGTCAGATCGGTGTAACCACTTGTAACATTAAATTCTTAGTTCATTCAATTTGATATTCGCCTAGTACCCCAGTCAGATTGGTGTAACCACTTGTAACATTAAAATCTTAGTTCATTCAATTTGATATTCGTCTAGTACGCCAGTCAGATCGGTGTAACCACTTGAAACTTTAAATTATTAAATCCTCAGTTTACTAAATAATTTTTTTTAAAAGAAAAGCAAGTTATAAAGCAAGTTAGTTAAACGAGCGTATCAAAATTTTTGGCTGCATGTAGAAATACCAAAATTCGACTGTGGGTTAATTATGCAAAAGCAAAAGTTGTGATATTTCCGACTGAGAATTTGACGATCGGAGAGGTTCTTTTGATCAGCGACCGTGGTAGCGTTAAGATCAATTTCTCCAGAGATTTTTTAAAAGCGGTATTTAGCCGGCCTAAAAGTGCCTTCCGCCAATTTCAAAAATTCTGGAATATTAAATTGTTAATTGACATCCAAGAAGAAGTAGATATAAGTTCCCTTCGTTAAAAAGAAAGGTAAGATCCTTGTGAAAGCAGAAATAGTTCTAATTACTGTCTTATGAACTAAGTTAGGCTCTAAATTATAGACTACCTTTTTTATTGCATTCAGAAAATGTTAAAAAATTAAGTTATAAATTATTTCTTTTAGTAGTCTATAAATTGGCGAAATTTTTCAGATTGTATTTTGTACATTTTTCTTTTTAACTTAATTAGGGACCAAGTTTTGGATATAGGACCTTTATTGGGGTTTAAAACTTAGACGACCTTAATTTGGATTTAACGTCAAACTTTGACTAGTGGAACTACCTAGTCTGGGACGATTGACTAAAATGAACTTTTTTGGTTCCTGACCGCATTCCACGGATGTGGTCCTGTTTGTATTCTCCTGACAAGTAGGGAGTCTCATGTGTTGTTAAAGGTCAGATCAACTCTTATTAGTTTTTTTGTAAAATTTATTTCATTATTTCCTGTAAACCAAAACTCATGACTTTTGCGGGTAACTTTTTTTAACCTGTTTTTTTTTTATAATTTCAAATATAAATCATTGTATTTTATTTTCAACAAGTATCTTTATTCCTAAAGATACCTCAACCTATTTCTATACTTTTCTCAGTTTAGATTAAAGTGGCGCCCCATTTGGAATTTGAAAACGTACCAAATTTCTGTACATATTAAACACAGCAAAATCTTGCAACGAACCCTGACAACACACATTACCATTGTGAGCTTAGTCGAAGCCCAAAATGTGACCTTTTAGGTTACAATTGCACAGCAAAATCTCTAAATATGATGATTTCTGCCTCCAAAACAAAAAGCCTGACAACATCAAAAATACCTCTTAGATGTAAGCTGGTCGTAGACGACAAAATAATCCAGTCAGAAATGAAATTCAAATATCTGGATATAGAACTATCCGGATATGGTGATATTGAGATAGAGGTAAGGCAGCAAACAATAAAAGCAGCAAAAGCAGCCGGATGTCTGCTATATGGAAAAACAAATGCATAAGTATTGAGGCCAAGTCAATAACCCACAAAACTGTAATTAGATCTATAATGACGTACGCAGCAGAAACTCGGTCTGATACAGTAAAAACAAAAAGGCTCCTGGAAACAAGCGAAATGAAAGTCCTTCGAAAATTGATGGAAAAACGCTCCTAGACAGGGAACGTAGCGACGACATGGAGACATGGGGAGAAGAAGTATAGGAAGGCCACGAAAAAGATGAAGTGATAACCTTACTATCAATAGGCATGCTGCGAAAAATGAACAGGCAATCTGCCTAAAATGGAGTAGGAAGACATTATGTTTAAGTGTTTAATTTAATTAATAATATATTTGAATAAATACCTACAACACAAGAAAATATACTATATTTCTTTTTACCACTCCAAATGGAAAGTTTTCTAAGTAAAATTTGTGATAATTGATTGGTTCTTGTGCTGTCAGTCACTATAAATTTCAAAAAAGTTGGATGGATTGAATTTTTCTATTGACCAAGTTTGCTTTTTTGATATCCGCTCACAGCACAATCAATAAAAATTTCATTTAAACTTTGTTCAGTTGATTTTATTATCAAATAATTAGCCGTGACAAGCAATCAATTCTAACTTTTTTTTTTTTCGAAAACTATCAATTCGTCGTTGAAACTCTGCCAAACAGCGCAAGTTTCCATAGATAGATCTATTGTAGCTGGGTCCACCGGATCCAGCAAAATTTTGAAAGTGGCCTATGGAAGAAAAAAGTTTGGAAATCAATGGGCTAGTCGTTCCTTTGTTAAAATGGTATAACAAAACTCAACTGACCGCTAAACGTAATGTTATCTATAGGCAAGCATGATTGAGAGTTGACCATTAATAATGCCGCGACCAACATGATCTAATCTTTGTCGAGGAAATCGTAATGTAACTAGGATTCGAAACTTTGCGAATGAAAGGATTGAAGACGAACAGAAAATTACACGCGAAAAGCGTTATATATGCAAAATATTATTTGAAATTATGTACTTATATGTTATACAGAAAAAATATTTTCAAACAAGCTCCCTTAAAATCCGATTGAAACTTTGGCTAAAGGCACAATCAAGAAAATCAATTTTCCCATTTGCATTCACCACAAAAGAGTAAACAGCTTGTATATTCAGTGGAATTTCCTGGCACTTTCATATCGCGATTAGAAAACAGAGTGAAATGCTTCTAGGACAAAAAATGGAAAATAGGTTATTATTTGATTTTCAAAAACTCATAATAAAAATATTCTTAAATTTAACTGGACAAAGGATTGAAAATATTTCTTATATATTTTTTACGTACCAAAGAAAAAACATTTAAACAATCTTTCTGGAGAATTTGTTGCTAATCAAATGTCAAAATGTGAATTGTTTTGCTTCAGAATCAGAATTGAATTTTTCGAGCTCAAGCATTTTCCTATAACAATTCTTCTCAACTTTCTTCGTAATTAACAAAATAGGAAATTCTACATGTTTTTTTGAGAAAAATATCTTGCCAGCGTCATAGATAATTTTGAATATCTTTAAGATCATAGAAAAATTGTTTTTGAAGCAATTTGCTTTAGCGTCGTTTTTGAAAAATCGACTGAAGCAACAAAATATTTCTTTAGCAACTAATTCTCCAATTAACACTTATTTATCACTGATAGCTTCTCAAATAAATACCTATTTAAAGAAATTAGGAATATTTGACATTTAAATAGTTCTAACTAAAATTTCATGTACAAAATGTAGTTCAGAAAGTTAAAAATAAGGGAACTTATATGCACTTTTTTTCTAAGCCCGAGGATTAATCCTTAAAAAGAGTGTATTAAGAACCTTTTTCCTTCAAACATCCGACAACTACAGAATTCATATTTTAGGAATTATTGGAAACATTAATTTAGGATTGTGGTGTATAAAGTAGTTGTATAAAGTATTAAATTCATGCGATTTAAAATGACATAGATTGGAGTTTGTTGATTCTTGTTTTTATTTAATTGTTTTTTTAAACGTCAAAATTTAGGATAGGTTAAGTTGTTATGACCATTGACTTTTTTAGGTTAGATTATGAAGTTGATTACTGATGACGATAAATTTTTTATACATTTTTTTTCAAAATCTAGAAAATATGCATAAATTATAAGCTTATTCAAATCAGTTTTTTTATCAATATACTGATATTATGGGCAATATATATTGTTTCTAGAAAAAAACTTATTTTACAGGTTTTAGTTGTTGAAAATTTGGCAGATTTATAAATCATAAAATGACCTGCAAAGCAAACGTGTCGATAAACGAGCATCTGTAAGGGTTGTCACTTTTGTGAGAGATTATCCGATTGATGAGTGACCTCTTAGATTGACCAATCTATTTTTTATCACAATTTAAACAAAAATTTTATAAAATATATTAAGATATTTGATTTTAGTGTAGACAGATTTAATTGTGAGGTTTTGAATGTAAGTTACCTTTATATAAAGTTGTTTAAACATTCCAGAATATTTAGAGGTAACTGATTTTATATATAAGGTATATAAATAGATACGATAGTATTGTTAGAATTAGTATTAGACGTCAAGCCTCGTCTGATGGCCAAATAACTCTCAAATGTATTATATGGAATTCTTTTCAAACCGTTGCCACAATCTCAAAAAAAGAAACATTCACTAACTAGTTGGCAAAGACTTCGTTCCAATTTATATAAAGACGGCAATATATACATTCTTTAATTATTTTATTATTATACTGTTATTGAACAAGCAGAAAGTATAATTAAAAATCGAATCGTATTTAATAAAGTTCAAATAATATTCTTGTCAGAAATTTTCAAAAGTTTACGATTTCCATTAAGTTCCCCAACTCAATAAAAGCCGGGAGAATTGAAGGGAAACTCCTCAATATAAATTTCCTAAAGGAAAACAATAACTGCGTTTATCCCTTTTATCCAACAGGATGTAACTCGACTATCTTATATTGATTAATCATAATCAAAGATATCAACACTCCACTGGATATTGATTTATTAGAATCCAACTCAATATTTGTTGTTTCTTTAATCAACGTGAAAGTCAAACTTTTATATACGTTATTAATTGCTAGAATAATCATTTCTAATATGAAATAAATATGAATCTTTCATGTGTATTCGGCACCGTATCTTGAATTTTTTCGAGGGGACTAAAAACTAAAAATTTCCGTCCTTCTCTCATTTATTTTTATATCTATCCCCAACATAAAATCAAACACCAGACGCCCAAAAATGGTACGACCCATCCAAAAAAAGGGAAAAAGACGGTTCCCAACAACTAGCGTCCGATTAATTTAGCCCCATAAATTGCCAAGTTCATGGAGAAAGTCGTCAACAAGCAAATCTTCAAATATTTTGAGTCTGCTAACATCATCAGCGACCATCAATCGTAAACATAGGTTAACCGGGGATCTTTTGGCCTGTCATCAATGTATAGACTGAAGCTACAGAGAAATATGAGAAATCCAGAGCAAACTCACTGGATATATCGAAAGCTTCTAGCAGGGTTTGGCATGCCAACCTTCTAAACAAGATAAGATCATACGGTTTGTCGCTCTCACTGATCGACTGACTTAGTAGCTTTTTCAAAGATCGATCCATACAGGTCGCTATGGATGGACACACCTCAGAGAGATTTGAGGTCAACGCTGATGTTCCCCAAGGATGCATCTTATCTTCTACCCTCTTTCTCCTGTACATCAAGGCAACAAAGGATTACCACCATCATTATCGACCTCGAAAATATTCTGGACTAGGGAGGGATCAATCTCATTGAGTGCAGCAAAGACCTAGGCTGCTGGTGTGGCTTTTTGGTAGTTGAGTTTGGGTGCAATATGTCCTGGCATAGTCGCGTGGCCGAATTAGCTGAGGCAGTTTCACAACAACTTAGAACTCTTTTTAAAACCAAAAAGGTATATACTCCGCAACAGCTTCTAATCCTCTACAAGGCTCGGATTCATCCATTTTTGGAGTATTGCTCGCATATTTAGAGATCGACTACCAATTATACCCTTAGGATGTTCAACTCAATACAGAAGAGAGCAACTTGACTTATATGCGACTTATGAGTTGACCAGAAAATTTTTTACCGATACTATTACGACAGATGCTAAAAATGCTCTTGTTTTAAGATCAAACACTTTCTTGAGACCGATACACGTGCCAGCAATACCAGTAACGTCGGTCGATCCAACTGATTTGTGTTATTGAATCGGAAAAAGACTATGCTAAAACACCAACAGTAAATTGCTTTATCCCCCTTCGAGTGCCAACAAAAGTATACCACGACCTTCCTGAAAACTATCTACCCTTTCTAAGCTATTTACATATCGGTATAAGGTAAATCTTCGGTTTTTTTTACGGGTTTCCTGCAACCTAATGCATTCATATATCTAACAAATGGCAGTGCAGAATCTGCATTTGATTCAATTGTGTCTGCCGTTCTGGCTGCAGAGGAAAGTTTTCTAAGCATATAAAAAAACATCAACCCCAACGAGCGTCTCTCCTATTGCGAAAAAAAAACTATTTATGTGTTTTTACTGTACTGGACGTTTCAGTGATTATGTGTATATCTGCGTATTCGCAGCCTTCAGCCGTCTTATCTCCTAGGACCGGGCCTGCGTGAATTCCTTACAATGTATCTTTCAAACATTAAATGGAGCAAAATAACAGCTGTCGATCGAATAGAGCCATTTTCATTATGGACTTTTGTACGCGTTTAACAATCTTGTAATAATAAATAGCAACCTAGAAAAATCTCAACATTTTAGAATGTCGTTTACCTACTAACATTTTTTCTTTGTGGCTTATCTTATAGTTCATTAAGTAAAAAGGTATTATTTCCATGATAAAATATTGTAGTCAGTTAATCCTGGCAATAAATTTTAACTACCCACTTTAGTAGATAGAGCACGATTATAAATGACTAAGGGTGTAAAATAATAAACAGGGACGGGCTGTCGACTCAAAACGTAAATACCATTTTTTAAGAAATTTTCAGGAATCGATCTCGCGAAGTTTGTATTATTTCTGTAAAAAATATATTTTTTCAATTTGCTAATTTCTAATAATTTTTTTTTCAATTAGTTATATATTTTTGTCTTCGCTCATCTCTATTCTTTCAGCTAAGTTGCTTGATAGACGAAAGCATCGAAGTTTGAAGATATTCTGTGAATCCAAAAGACGTACGGTTTCCAGAAAAGACGATTATACTAAACTAGCTAACCCGGCAAACTTCGTAGCTCCTAATAGTCGATTCTTTAGTTTTTTTAATACTTATTCTGCTATTAGGTAAGCTGTGTCTGCTAATACGATGAAAAAAGAAGGTTAATAAGTCAACAATTACATTATGTCAAAATGAAAATTTATAGAAAAGGTAAAATTCTTCTAATAGTAAATAAAAAATGACATTTTGAAAATTAGAGTTCATATTTTCAATTATGATACCTACTTATTATATTTCATATTATTCTTACTTATTCTAAATTAAATTTTATTTTTATTGTAGTAATTTATGATACGTGATATTTTTTGTTTGATTACCTGGCGTGTAAGCAAACAGAGCAGATTGTTTTCCAACACGGACAACATACATAGTCCAGTCATCTTAGGCCAAATTCGGTGAATATCTTGGAAAATCGACATACCCAGTATACTACCACGTAAAGACTTGTATTTTGGTATCCTGAAACTATACTCAAAATTCACATATAATTGAATGGTCGCAAGTTTTAAAGTCAGGGGTCAAAGGTTACAACAATCGATTTTTTTTTTTTAATTTTTCACAAATATCTCGTTGTCTATGGGTGCAACGTTACAACTTTTGTATTTAACATTGGTTAAATCAACTACTGGTTGATTTAAGAGAATTCTCTGACCGCGCGCTCTACGCCCTCTATCTCGAAAACAGTTCGAGGTATAAAAAAAATGTAAAATACAAAAGTTGTAGAGAATTGAATTCTCTACAATATTGATGATAAATACAAATAGCGTAAAACTCATAGAAAACGAAATATGTGCAAAATATGTGAAAAAAAATCGATTTTGCTGACCTTTGACCCCTTGACTTTAAAAATTGCGATCATCTAATTACATGTGAATTTTGAAGTTTTTACGTGGTAGTACACTATAATGACTGGACTAACAATTGACCATGCGAGAAACATGGGTTTTCTATATTAATACCACGAACACTCAATGACTGCCCCTGGGATTTGTTTATAGTTATAGCGAAAGCAAGCCGTAGTGGAAAGTGCAGTTGTTTAAACTCAAATGGTACGTCAGTCGGAATCATTGGAATGCGGAGTATCTAAACGTCTTCTTCTTTATATTTTCCTTTCAATATGATTGCTTTTATTACGTTATTTAGTAAATTTTTTATTGCTAATCGTGTGCCGTTGCGAAGTCGCAGTTAGTTAATATTTCGGGTTCCTCTGCCTAAATTTATCCGCCGCCTCATAGGAGGCATGTCGAGTATAAATAAATCACAAACACACAACACTTTTTTTAATTTTATAGAAATTTGTGGCTTTTAGATTTAGTAATATTAGGTATGGATGCACATCAAAAAGACGTTTACATTTCAAATGACATTTTACCTCGGGCATTTTGTATTGTTACCATCGTATAAATATTGACATTGATTGATACTACGCCACCCCTGCCTTTCCTGAACCTCTCCACGAGCACTTATATTATCGAAGATAGAAAAGGCATTTTTTGAAATTTTTCTCTCCGTAAGAATCATCCACCATACTTCAAGGAAAATGATAAAAAAATGACCAAAATCGGATCATCTCTTCTCGAGATTTGCGCTTAGCATCACATTTAGCGATTCATTTTTATATCATAGATAATATCTAAGATTTCTTATTATGATTGAGAACAGATGCTTAAAAATGATACTTCGGAGTTTGGGATTGACGAAAAAGTTGACAAGAGCTATATTACTGAAATGGGAGCAGTTTATTCATAGTTTATACTTATATTTTATCAAAAATTTATGAAATACATCGTTTATTGCAGTCGGAGTGGGGTAAATCACTACATATCGATTGAGTTCCAATTCTGTGTAGCCTTAAGACATAACTGTTAATTTATTTTCTATTTGCTGCACCCTGTACATAATACTTCATAAGTAACACAAGATTCGAGACAAATTCTTTGTTTGATCGTTAACTACACTTAACAGGAAACATAGAATCAAGCTTTGGAAAATCATATGTTCTCTACTTAAAGCGAAAACTATTGAGAAGTTTGACTAAAAATGTAAAAAGAGGTCTGATAAAATTTTTTGATGCACGTGTGAAGTTTTAGCGCTACAACTCAATTAGTGTCTGTTTTTCAGCTGTATGTTCACAATATAAGTTATTGAATTTCGAAAAAAAAAATTTGCGGCGGCGAAATCGTTGACAATGTTGCAAATGTATTTTTGGAGTCCACTTTATCACGGAGGCAAGTATCAGAGTGGAGAAAAAATCAGTTAAAGTCGCCCATCATTACTGGTGATGAGATATGGGTTTATTACAATATAACGAGCGCCGCTCCAAACTGAATAAACTACTTGGCTGTTTTGGTAATGCTCCGACAGACTCCAACATAACTGTGACTGATTTTTTGACTAAACACGAACCGAGATGGCTGAATCGTCAAATTTGGGTTCCTGTGACTTTTCCTCTTTTTGGAACTCAAAAAACGGTCGATAAGTCTATTGAAGTCAAAAAAGTAAATCGCTTAAGGTACTGGAGATCATTCCAGTCCAGACTTATAACAAGCGTTTGAAAAATTGGATTAAGCATTTTAAGCATTAAGCAAGATTTGGCAAAAAGTGCGAGACACAAATGATGAAGATAAAACAGGCATGGCTGTGGTAGAAAAGAAAACGAGCTTGCGAGTTACGGACAAAAGAACGAAGCACTAAAATGCTGCAGTAGAAAGAAAAGACAGTCTATAGAAAGAAAGAAATGGGGAACATACTTTGGAGCCGATGTCAGAAAAAGGAGTTTTCAACACGAAAATAATCTAGAAGGAAACGACGAAGGTGTAACAAAAGGCACAATCATATCAAAAATATTTTGAAGCTAGACTAGTGGAATAAGTTGAGGGAAAACTTGGTGGCTATCAGCAGGGTTTCCTAGCCGGTACATCGACAGTAGATGTAATGGAGTGAACCTGCATGTGATGTTTGTAAACTTTAAAAAAGATTTTTATAGCGTCAATAGAGCAGGTGATGAGAAAAAACTCTAAGGCCAAAATATAAACAAAGGACAGATATACAAAGGTGTTTCCAATACAAAGAGGTGTTGGGTATCAACGACTCTGATCAACATCGCAATAGAGGGAGTAATAGATAAGAGATGTGGGAGAAAATTATGGAAATGATGAAGCTTCAAAGGCTTGAATGATTTGAACCTATAGTAAAGAGATTGGAGATGTGGATAGGAAGAAGGATATTGAGGGAAGCAAGCAAGAAGCTGTAACGGGCTGGAAAATAAAGAAAAAAATCGACGCGGAGTGATTGACCGTAAAAGATGAATCCACAGAGCCTGAAAGAGCGCCTATCATTGACAATGGATGTAAGACCGTATATATAATGAGAACGAATACGTATAAATGTTTTTCTTATCTATTCGTGTCAAATTTGATCACAAGGTATAAGATAGTGCCTTACATTTTTCAAAAAACTATGAAACACAAATATCCTCAATATAAACAATGTTTTTCGTTTGTCGGTAAATGGAAAATCAGTGCATTCACGCGATTGAAAACCAATCAATCCTAAATAGGAGAAGCGAACTTTAGACAGAATACTAATTAATCATGTCGAAACAATTGGATTTGTTCGAGATCAAATCAATAATTAAAAATACAACCTATTCAAGACATTTGAATAAAATCAAACGTAGATTTATTGTGAAATTCTAAACACCCTATTTCTCCAGATCCAAATGTATTCCGTGCAATTTCCTGATTTTACAACAGAAAATAAAATTCCAGGTTTTCCACGTTCGTCACAATTTTCAAATGCGTAACGTTGTAATATCATTAAAAATCCATACGGGAAATTTTAATGGCAACAATTATGATACGTACCATCAAAAGTGGGTCAGAATCGACTAATATTGTTCCAACCGGCAACTGCATCAAATCATTCGACGATATTATTTGAGAGATCGAAAAATGCATAAATGCACCAATTGCGGAATTTAAAATATTTCAGAGAAGGACAAAAAACGGTTGATCGTTGGTATAACCAATTCAATAAATATACTATGTGGATCTGCACTACCGATCCAAAGTTTTTGCCTACTCCATAATATAATATATAATACACTTTAACAAATTTCTTTTTCATATTGTCAACAGAAGGTCGAAACGGTGTCTTATAAACCAAAAATAATCGTGTCCGTTATTTATTTAATTTATATGATCGCATGTTTATATTTTTTCGGTGCGACAAGTCAAAACTTGCGAGTACCGACTGATTTGTTTATTATTCTTTAACTGAGAATGATATCTTCGGTGTTTATGATTGTAGTTTAGTCCCAGTTAAACCTGAAATCTTTTTGTTTTGTTTTCATGCTCGCAAATTCAGACATGGATAAAAACATTGAAACGATTACAGTTGAATTAAAAATACCTCAACTAACTGAAAAATATGGATCCTCCAGGAGCTTTGACGATAGAAAACGGTCAGGGCGGCCTCGAACTGCTGAAGATAAACGTATGGTATTGATCGGTAAACATGATCGACGACTCACTGGTCCGCAGGTAGCAGCTCAGATCAATGAATCTAGGGATCTACCTTTGAGTTCTTCTACAGTGGAAAGGAGATTGAGACCAGCTGACCTTTTTGGAAGGGTGGCAGTGAAAGAATCTTACGAGGTTGCAGTGGACTAAATAACATAAAAATTAGACACTTAAAGATTGGGAAAGAGTGATGAGACAAAGTTTGAGGTTCTTTAAGGTCTAAGAGGAGAATGTTTGTGCGCAGATCAAAGAAAGAACGGATGTTAGATCCATGTGTAATCCCGATGGTTAAAACGACGGAGGCTCGGTGATAGTTTGCGAACGTTTTAGAGGAAGAACGACTGGAGACCTGGTAAAAATTGAAGGGATTTTGAAGAAAGAATTAAAGGAAAATGTAGTACGTTCTAGACAAGGCCTGATCAGCAGAAAAAGTATCTTTCAGGATGACAACGGTCCCAATCATTCCTCGAAGCTATCCAAAACGTTACACATTATATTTTTTTCGAAATCGTCTAGATTCAAAAATATTTGGAATTAAGGCGAGCTGAATAGGTTATGAGTGTCGCGTTTAGTTACTCAGCTGAATACTATTGTTATGTTTTTTTCATTTATTTGCACTTTTTCCTATTAATAAACACTGTCTCTGACGTTCTTAATCCATTTAAACACTATACACTACACTTAACTAACTTATCATAATTCACTTAACACTAACACTCATAATTGATTCAAATTCTGCGGTTACTTTTCTATTTCATTCTGTTCACAATGACTATTATAAACTAAACAAACTCATTTATACATCCAAACGAAATTCTCAAAAATTCTAGAAAATAAAGAAACAAATTTAATAAATAAATAAACCTTCGTAGAAATTAGTTCAAAAGAAGCAATGTAAACAAATCGCCTGCTATGATAAAAAATTATATATATATATATATATATATATATATATATATATATATATATATATTATCCATAAGAACCGGATAGGACTGGCTCCACGGCCCATATCGCGGACTTGTTCGTAACAATGTGATTATTTTTTTAAAATCTTATTTCTTTTAATTTATTTGTAAATGACAGTTCAGTTACTTCAGTGCCTAGGCACTAAAAAACGATTTCCTGCCTATTTCTATCTACCAATCGGCATTAATATTTTACTTTCCTACTGATTTCGGAAAAATAAATTTTTAAAGAATAACGATTCCGTATTATCAAACAGAATTAAATTATAATTGACTAATTTCGAAAAAAAGGTTAAAATGATAAATAAAGGGTGCATATATAAGAATAAAAACTGACATATAACTGAATCCTCAAATTATGCGCCTATATAAATGAATGTATATTTTGAAGAGGAGTTGGATATACGCTTAAGCAATGAGCAGGATCATTTTTTACGTACTCAAATATTCAACATGTGACGCTCAAGGCCATCAAGAGTTGGGGTTTGTTGACTGTTATCTCAGATGATCATAGGTTCGTTCCAGCACATCAAAAAACCGTCTTTGGTACAGTGACGATTCTGCGCAATAGAGATTACGTGTTCCAACCGGGCGGTTACCGTTATATGAACGATTCTTATTTGTGTTCCAACCGACTTAGGTATCCGTTTCCGAGACGGTCTTTTCGATAATTGTTTGATAGCAAGTACATAGTGCATAGCCGGAAATTGCGCAGAAAATATCTATAAACGCTTTCGATAACCGTTCCAAATACGGTCCCGACTAGCAGATTGAAACAAAGCTTATAATTTCAGATATGTTTATCTCTGTTCAGTGAATCAATTAAATAGGGATATATACCTGGGTTTTAAGACTTACGGGTTTAGTTACTATTACATTTTATTACAGAACAAATGGTACATAATTTAATAGACATATGTATAGGGTGACTAAACTATGATTTTAAATGCAATCAATTTCTTTTATAGAATATGAAACAGAGCCGCGCGAATTTGATTGAGTCTGATGAAGGGGTACATATTTAATTCGGCCTCTTGGTCCCACATTCATTTCAATTGAGGTTTTATTGCGATATTGGTGGGTGAAGTTATAATTCCGCATACATTTATTGGAGGCCAATTTTTTGCATCAGTTGAGATTTTGATGAACAATTTCGTGGAAAATAAATAGAGAATTTGCACAGACGAACTAAAAGATGAAAAATGCTAAAATATAAATAATCATTTGAAAAAACATTTTATGGGAAAACCAAACTAAACAAGAGAAAATCAATGATAAGCTCAGTGTGCATATCCCGAAAGATAGTCGTCATTATCTTCCTTGATGACATTTATTCGTGTTTTACAGAGTCATCATTCCATACACTGTCCTTTTGCTCAAAACAGGTATATCTATATAAAATAAAGTCTTCGTCTGATGAAAATCTCTCCTGCAAGTCACTGGGGACAAGATCTGGTGGATACGGTGAGTGATCAAGCAAATGTGATTTTAGACCAAAGAGAGCAGATGTAGCACCCAACAAACGGAAAGCTTACGCATGCATAATTCTTTCATCAATAACAGGAAAATGCGTCCACAGTACCATTGAGTGAATTTTTTTGATGATATAACTGGCTATCATAATTTTTAGCCGTCCCGAACGTTCGTGATTAAGGCTGAGACACTTATATCATAGATATTTCCAACCCGACTCCGACCACACCTTGTGAAAAGTGAATTATAAGGCCGGGACACACTTGTCATATACCACTCCGATCCGATTTTCCTCCACAGAACGGATCGATGCGGGATCGGAACGATTGAGCAAACATGTCCTACACGCTTCAGAGGTTTTTACGATTTCCAACTCCGGCTCGAAACATTCACCACTTTCGCCTGCCTCGATTCAATTAAAATCGCGGTTCTGTACGCGAAATGTTAAAAATTTTCAGCAACTAATTTAGTCATAGTGGCACTTTGTTTAGAAGAGGAAGATGAAGACAACCAGACATTTCATGTAGAACGGAGGAAACTGAAGGTTTTGAGTACATTTTTATTATCGTCCAGATTTATTAGATATACAATGTACTGCCTATTCAATAAAATTTTTGTAAATTAATTGTGTTTATGCCTTTACTTTGTATGTAGTAAGAAAGGATAATATTTCAATCTGAAGTGTACCTTTGACATTTAATTCCTTTTCAACTTTTCTTTTAGATCATGTCTTTGAAGTCGGCGTTTCGATACTGCTCGTTTGTCTGATCATACAGTACTGGATACTCCTTTGTTTCTTCAACAAGCTTTTCCAGTTTTATACCCGATGTTATTGCCATCCTGCAAATTCCAACAGGCGCGCTTCCTGCTGATCTTAAACGAATAGTCTGCACGATCGGATGCATGATCTCCGATCTCGTGTAGGACTGGGATCGGACACATGTCGGAAAGTATGATCGTAGTTGGATCGAAAGGATGCATGATAGGTGTGTCCCGGTATATACTTGGGTTGAAGCAGTGTAGTTCGCATTTTTCCATTACGACTCCGCACCTTCTCCTATCTTGCTTCCGATCATGGTCCGATTGTACAGTCTATTCGTTGTATCGTGGAATGCGTGTCGCTGAACTATTTTCTTGTCGATGCGGCATTCTAATACGACTGGAAAAATGTTGACTTTTCGTCCAGCAAATGAGATAAGAGTGTGGAGTACTCTCCTTGTGTAGATCTTGTTTTCCAAGCAGAAGAAATCCAAAATTCGCGTGTTCTGGTATCCTGAACAAACATTCTGCGATGTTATTCATCTTCTTCTTCCAAACACAGTGCAATCGTTGCTACATTGCAATTACTATTTTTTTTTAACATTTTGTGTAATATGTGTGCTCAATTATACCAATCCCGCAGCTATCCGCTTTCAGTGGCACAACCAGATTGCAGTCGGATCGGAAGTGTGTATGATATATATGTTCCAGCCTTTATTCAAGCTGATACGGCTACGTCTACGTATTTCCTTTCGAAACTACATATTAAATGATTCAACACAATTTTTTCAAAAAAATCTTCACAATGACTCGCTCATAAGAATGTTAAAAAAAGCTAAGCGTCTAAAATTGCTGAAATTTTAGTGAGAATCTCTAACGGAGACGTAAAAAAATATATTTCAAATTGAAATCGACTCAATACCATCAAATTAATTTTTTTCGTTGTTTCCATTTTCTTAATAATTATCAATTTGAAATTAGTAGAACTATCGTTAGTTAGATTTAAAAATTCTATAAAGTTTATATGAAACGATAAAGGATGCGAAATTCCTATTCAATAGGTTGCTTGAAAATTATTGGAATTTGATTGGAAAATTCCAACTAAATATACAAACAAAATAACGGAATAAGTTAGATGAAATGTATTAAAAACAAGCAACTATTAAAAACCATTTATAACAAATATACTCTAAAAGCTCTGATTCATTTAAATATTTTTAATATCTTCAAATCATTTATTCCAAGAATTTAATGTCACATTTCTTATAGTAATAAAAGTTTGTTCTTAAGATATTAAACAGTAATGCATCAGTCTTGTCAGATGATTAACGGAAAAAAGGTGATACATACCGTCAGTTAGTTAGCTAGTTAACTGGAAGTTACCATATAAAAAAGTCAATAAAAGAGATTGTCGAAATTCTTTTTGTCGCTAAGTTAGTTCAACTTTTCTCTCACGTGGAGTTTGACTACCATTTGTCTTCTACAAATGACGTAAGTTCGAGGTTGGAAATAAAGTAGCGATCAGCAATGGAATGGGTAATACACTTTTCACAGTTCGTTCCGTTATAGAGATTTAGTTTTTTTTTACAAAAATTTAATCCGGATTTAACTTTTTCTACCTCTCGATATCACGGATCTCCATTGGCCATTCATATTTTGCCTATTTGCGTCGTTGTTATTTCTAAGGGTGTTATATCCTAAGCGCATATTTATCATAGGATTACATATAAAAAAAGGGGCGTAGATGCACCAGAACCCTAAACGCTTTTTCAATTATGATAACCATATATACAGGGTCCTTCACGACGAACTGAATCGATATGTATATGGGAAAGTATTGCGACTAGTGTTCTGTAAATTTGCTTGTATGGGTTTTCCGAAAGCCTCTTTTCAGCTAAAATAATTTTAGTTTCCTGAAACTTCTGGTTATACCGGAAGTGGGTCCAAACTTCGTTATTTTAAACGGAATGCTATGGTTTTTATTAAATTTTTGGAATCAGCGCGAAATTTCAATATAACTTTATATAAGGCATAGTATGCCTAAAGTCCACCATTTTTTAATTATTTCACATTTTCGAAAAATGTTTTCACTGTGTGTTTGTTTGTTGATATGTTACCTTCTGTTTTTTTTGGTGCTCTAGACAACAGACAATTAAAAACCATGAAAATTTCAGGTAGAACCGGATGTCGACTGTAACTTTGTTATTTTAAATGGAACAGCCTGTATATTAATACATTTTTGAAATTTACATCAAATTTTAGTATAGTTATGTCTGAAAACTTTTTTCGAAAAATGCATACTTTTTGAGTTATTAATTTTTTTGTAAAAAATTTGACCGTTACAGACCCATATAAATTATTTTTTTACGAGGATACCCTTAAAGATATGAAAATGGTTTCTGTTCGGTTGCTTTTAGTAAGGTTAGACGTATTTGAATCTATGTTGAAAACTTTTTATTTCGTACAGGGTGTGTATAAAAAGTGTTCAAAGTTTAACATCATAAATTTTTTATGTATACTTTTAGTAGGCTTTGTAACAAATGACATTTATTCAACTGTCATTATACAATTGTTGATACTTTCGAAAATCGTTAAAATGGTTCGTTCTCAATTTAATAACGAAGATTATATAAAATTGCTTTTAATACATGGTGAATGTGACAAAGTTGTTACAAGAACATGTACTTTATTTGCTGCAAGATATCCAAATAGACCACATCCAAATTCGCATACAGGTAAAAGGATCCTCAACAATTTGAAGCTATACGGTTCATTTGAATCCCAAGTTAATCGAATTAAACCAGTTATTGACAATAATAATGCCGATATTTGATATTTATGAAGTTAAACTTTCAACACTTTTTATACACACCCTGTATGAAATAAATAAATTTTCAACATAGATTAAAATACGTCTAACCTTTCTAAAAGCAACCGAACAGAAATAATTTTCATATGTTTAAGGGTATTCTCGTAAAAAATAATTTATAAGGGTCTGCAATGGTCAAATTTTTTACAAAAAAATTAATAATTCAAAAAGTATGTATTTATCGAAAAAAGTTTTTAGACGAAAGTAAACTAATATTTTACGTAGATTTCATAAATGTATTAATATACAGGGCGTTCCATTTAAAATAACAAAGTTACTGTATATTCCGGTAGAACCGGAAGTCGGTCATCTTTGAAAATATTTTAGTTAAAAAGATCGTATCCGAAAACTCAAACGTAGAAATTTTCACGATTTTAAGTATTTTGCCATATACAGATAGTTTTAACTCGTTGTGGGACACCCTGTATAATTTAAGTTTTTAATTTCTAAAACAATCTATTTTTCGTAAATTTTCTAAGTATCAGAGTAAAGTTTTCTAATATAATATTATACCTAAGACACATATTTCGAGTTAAGGGAAAAGGAATACTTTTAAAGGAAATACCAACAATACATCGGTTTATGCGACAAAACTGCACTTAACACGCACCATTGGATCTTAATCGTATAGCAGTACAGGAATATAAAAAGAGATACTTGGAATCCTCGGAAAAATAAACAATTTAAAAAGCTCTCTACTATAGTATTTTTATTACACTCACACCATTTAGACACCCCATTTTAGAATTCTCTTGAGAATACAAGGAAAGTTTTACTCCAATATGATGTCCTTATATGTTGCTTTCCTATTTTATTGTAATGGAAATGCCTAAATGTAACCGAAAAATAATTTTTTCTACAAATACCATGAAAAGTGACGTATTTGTCATGGGTTACTTAATTTCAAAATTACTCATACTGTGTACTAAGCCTCAATCATCATAAAATGTCTATTGCGTAATTAAACTGTCACGATTTTAGTAGCTTTTTAGGGCGGTAATAACTTCGGCCACATAGATCAGTGGTTCTTAACCTTTTTAAGCCGCGACCCAAATTTGAGAAATATTTTCATGTCTCGACCCAAAAAAAGTCAAAATTTTTTCATTGCTTTATTTTAGATCGTATTTTTAAAAAATCTTAAATCCTACGATGATGACTTTTTTTAACTTTTAATAATAAAGATAAACAAAAGTACTTTTCCATCCAAGGAAAATTTAATTAATAATCAAGTGTTTTCAATAATTTTTATTGACCAAATTAAAATATATTCCTAACTTTTTGAAAATAATTGACATTTTAACTTATTCCTAAAAAAAAGAAATATCAATACATATGTTAAGTCTTTTAAATTTTAAATCATACAAGTCATAAAGTTTTAATGAGAACCTTGTGCTTGAATACATTTTGAAAGACTCAAACCTCGGTTGAATGCTTGTCAAGGAGCACCTTATATCTATTTCAGGATTTAACTTGTTTCGGTAATTGTTTTTGATTACACACAGAGCCGAAAACCCAGCCTCACACATATATGTTGTTGAAAAGGGCAATAATACTTTTAGGGCTTCTTTAACAATTATTTGCTTTTCGGTTTTTAATTTTAACCAGAAAGCACATAAAGATTCAGTGTTTTTGTAGAAATTGTATCGAAGTGCTTGGTCACTTTGTATTTCTATTAATTGTTCTTGAAATTGATTAATATTAACACACTCCTCATGCAAATCACTTACATCAAAATTGAATGGCATTCGAACCCAATTCTATTTGAAAACATCGTCTGCAGGGAAATATCGATCAAAGTCTGCTATTAGTTTTTCTAAATGATTATTAATAATTTTCTGTATTTCAAAATCTGTGATATCAATATTATTATCTTCAACAAGTAAATTAATAGTCGGGAATGAAGCAAGTTTCTTTACTTCAACCTTATTTCTCCATAATTTGAGTTTATTTTTAAAACATGTAATTTTTTCAGTTAATTCAATAATAGTATGATTACGTACTTGCATAGACGTATTTAGATTATTTATTTCAAATAAAATATCTGACAAATAAGCAACTTGAGTAATCCACTTCAACTCGGAGAATTTAGATATTGACTACCGCAACAATTTCATCCAAAACGATACATAATTCGGGTGATAATTTTTTTGAAGCAAGATTTTGTCTATGTAACAAACAATGAATCGATATAATTTGTGGATTCATTTGTTTTGCTCTTTTCGAAAATCCCTTTTGAGATGCTGTCATGGCAGCTGCAGCGTCTGTGCAAATACTGAAACACTGATTCCAATTTCATCCTTCTTCTTTAAAAAACGAATCGACCATACGAAAAATATCTTCACCTCTAGTTGTTGTTGACATTGGTTTGCAAAATAAAATGTCCTCCTGTATATCTGTTAAACCTGGATACCGCACGTAAACCATGAGTTGAGCATCTTTACTTACATCTGTCGTTTCATCCAGTTGAATACTAAATAAACCAACAATTTTTATAGCAGAAATAAGTTGATTCTTAATATCAAATGACATATCATTAATTCGTAAACGAATTGTATCATTTGATAATGGTTTCTTTTGTAATTTCTTTGAACTTTCATCTCCGCACATGATACGTGCCATGTCAACGGCAGCAGGTTTTATAAATTTTCCAGCAATATTATGGGGTTTCTTTTGTCTTGCAATATGCCAAGCCACATAAAAAGAAGCAAGTTTAGCTTGTTTGGCAGAATTTATAAAACCATTACTACTTGGTGCATCCAAACGCTGTCTTTTTAAATGGGCTTCTTTTCTTTCGAAAAAAGTACGATGTTTTCCCGCAAAGGAAAAATTTTCATGTTTTGCCTCAAAATGTCTTTTAAGTTTGTTCGGTTTCATCGATTCATTACTTAATATTTCACTCCTCGATCATAAATGCAAGTAAAACCTAATTCTAAAAATGCTTCCTTGTATTCACGTTTTGCCATTATTAGGGTGATTACAATTTTACAATATGATCACTCCACTATTAATAATAAGACAAAATTTGTTTCTAAAATGCTTGTATTCACGTTTCACTGTTATTACACGTTTCAGTGTTATTCACAACACAATACGCAGAAACGAGTTTTTGACAGAGACCTTACTGAGTCTGCGCGCACGCAAAGTAATGGCGTGCGTATTACCAACACCTCCTAGAAGAGAAAGCCACAGGACAGAATTTGGACGTCACTTCCGGAAGGCCATTCGCGAAGAGCGGTAAAACCGAAACATTGTATTAGGGAATAACTCTTCTAGGAGGTGTTGGTATTACTTATTATTTGGTGTATTACTAACTTTTTTGGTTCGACTCAGCGCGACCCAAGAAATATGCTTCGCGACCCAATTTTGGGTTAAGAACCGCTGACATAGATTACCTTTTGTTGTAGTAAAATCGACCAAAGAAATTTGGGATGCAATATTTGTACAAGGAAACTCGTCCAAATTTTAGGGTGCTATTTTAAAACTAAAACAACTTAATTAGATATAAAAATATTTGATTGAGTAAGGAAAATTGAAGTAAACAATAACTCTATCAAGGTAGCAGTGTCAAATTAGCAAAAATCAATAAAAAAATATGCAAAATTTGTAGCTTGTTTGTTACTATTTAGTTGCTGAAACCACGATTTTGTTGCTTAAGCCGGTCACGAAAAGTTGCAATTAATGCTAAATTCTAAATTTTAAAATTCTAAATGCTAAATCCTTAAGAATAAGTAACAAAATGGAAACTAAAAATAGGCCGATCCTTCCGATCAGCAACAATTTTTTTAGTGCATGCTAACTTGAACATGACTTGTTGAATGGAAGATGCCGAAGAAATTTTGTTGCTACATTGAACAATGTTCAAATGAGCCTAAAGAATAAGCAACAAAATGGACAATAAAAATCGGCCGATCCTTCCGATCAGCAACAATTTTTTAGTGCACGCTAGCTTGAACTCGAATTGTAACACGGAAAATGGAGACATTTAGTTGATACATTGAACAATGTTCAAATGATCCTGAGGAATAAGCAACAAAATGGACACTAAAAATCGGTCGATCCTTCCGATCAGCAACAATTTTTTGAGTACATGCTAGCTTGAACTTGGTTTCTTGATTGGAAGGTGCCGAAGAAATTTTGTTGCCAAATTGACCATTGTTCAAATGACTCTAAAGAATAAGTAATAAAATGGAAACTAAAAATCGGCCAATCCTTCCGATCAGCAACAATTTTTTGAGTACATGCTAGCTTGAACTTGACTTGTTGAATGGAAGGTGCTGAAGAAATTTTGTTGCCAAATTGACCATTGTTCAAATAAATAAATATAAACATAAGAACAGAATGTTATAGGAAATCAATTTGGTCCTCAAGATATTTGAACTTCATTTCGTGTCATCCTATGTCACAAAAAAATAAGTGATAATAAGTTTGGCTGATAGATATATCCAACTATCATATCCTGAATTTAGATGCGTAGCTATTCAAAAAGAAATATTTAAATTTGTAAAATGTGCCTTATAAAATAGTCATCTATTTTTCATTTTTATTATCTTGATAGCGTTAATTAACGCATTAATGTAGGGATAGGGATTACGACACTTACACTGGCACTGACCCACTTTCCTTTTTATAATTCCGAAACGTAGCGAAACGAAAGGGTGAACGACGAAATAGTAAGCAAACATTCTACCTTAGGGATTTTAGACTATTTGGGGAAGATAAAGACGCACCTGTTGAATATTTAACAGCCTCAAGATTCGAAATGAATGAAAAATAAAATGAGAATGTACTTCCTCAAATATAAATGTAGGGCGGGGCGCATCAGTTTGATAATAAAAGTTTGTGTTCACAACAACTGCATACCGCTTTATATTATTCATTTGTTATTTATGTCCAGTATTTACAGTGCGTTTCCACTATAACATTACTTCATCCCTTAGCAGCATAATACGAGGGTTGTTACTTATATTTTGAAATATCGCAACACTGTTGTGATTATGTCAAATCTGACATTGTCATCAGAAAGTTTGATATTTTTATTAGTGAACGTACTCGGAACGAGTTGTCATACGAGGGCTATTTGAGTTTTATATAGATACTTGAAACATTCATCTTGGTGCAAAAAATGTAATTGAATCGTGTATTTGAACAAAACCTGATTTGATACACAGGACGTAGTAAACCTGTTTACGTTGATAACTCTGGTAATCGTATCTTAAATACTCCCGCAGTAACTAAAGCCGGTTTTGTATCAAATGAATTTCTTTCATACGCTTACTACGACGAGTTAATGACTACGGCATTATTTTAAAAATGGTTCACCAATCAACTCTTACCAAACATTTCTTCAAAAGCCATTGTTCAGGCCAAAAAGATTCAAAAATCTTTGGAAAGCTTTAATAATATACATACTATTCCCACATAAAATTTATATCATTATTGTTCTATTACCAGGGTTGTTACTTAAGTTTTGAAATATGACAGCACTGATCTGATTATGTCAAATCAGACATTGTCATCAGAAAGTTCGACATTTTTAATAGTGAGCGTACTCAGAACGTGTTGTCATACGAGTGTTATTTGAGTTTTATACAGATACTTGAAACATTCATCTTGGTAAAAAAATGGAATTAAATGGTGAATATTTCCCTGTGAAGATTTTCCACGACTTTTGACGTGGATTAAACCAACAACACTGTGCCGATCAACTCGCTTCGACTCTTGGTGATGGAACACCATCTCAATCGTGTTTCGCTGATTTTCCAAATACAATCGTGGTCGTACTTCGCTAAAGGATGAATTTCGTGAAGGACGTCCAAAATCGGCTGTTGTACTAGACTGATATTGCAAGATCGTCATATGACATACCGTCAGATTAAGGCATACTTGGTGCAAAGGAATGATGAAGGTAAACAGTTTACTTTCAGTCTCTGAAGACGATAACTTGGTTATTGAAACGCGCGCTAGACAGTGTAATTTTGAGTCTTGGTGTATACAGTGTATTCACTATTCCGCTTATTGTTTTCTATGTCTGATCATATTGCTCTGCTAACTTTAGTGACATGTTTACACTAACACTACATCAACAAACATTTCACCTTCATTTCAAAGACGATTATTTGGTAATCGAAAGGCTCATCAGTCAGTGTAATTTGAGTGTTGGTGTAATGGTAGTATAAACAGAGTGTTCAGTATGAATACCACTGACTGTTCCAGGAATTCCAGCTTGCAGGCATCTCTATACAGCAGACACCACTCGAACTATTCGAATGTAATAGGGTTAACTCTGGAGCTTACATAAAAAAGTATATGGGAATTAGGAGTTTGAAGTTGTGCGACGAGCATTTCAATATATAAATGAGAAGTTCCCTGTAGATAATTGGTCACGTACTTGAAAGTATGTTATTTAAATGCTCATAAGAGTATTTCTCGAGGTATTGTGATAAAGTTTGTTTAATATGGCTTTTGTTAATACTATTTATATCTAAATTATTATCTTTCTACCTCATGCACCATATTCGCCAGATTTAGCCTCCTCTGATTATTTTCTGTGTCTAGACATAAAAAAATGGCTTGGTGGTCAAAGATTTTCCAACAATGGCTATTTTTAAAAGCTTGACGATTCTTATTATAAAAAGGGTATCGAACTTAATTGAACATCTCTAGGAAAAGTGTATGGAGCTAAAAGGAGATAATGTTATATAAATGATTTTTTCTTAAAAATGTTTGTTTTCTTTGTTGGGCCAGGGACCACTCTCGTAACTATGAAGATTTTTCATTTTTTGTGACAATTGGTCTTACAGCAATAACCTTATTTCAGATTTTGTAAAACCAACCTTAATAAAAGAAGTATAAAAATATTTTTCAATACAGCTGAAATTATAATTTTCAAATTATGCTTTAATATTGTTGTGTATTTTGATATACAATATAAAGAACCCTAAAAATTCCCCCTGTTTTAATATTGTTTGTATGCCTTTTGTTTACCAAAGCAATTCCAATCCAACTTGATCGATAAAATATACAAGAGTTCCACATACTAAATAATTTTAAGAAATCCAAACAAAAACACGGTTATTTCATTTGGAAATCAATATTTACTGTCATACGAATTATGTCTATTTCTTGTCAATTTTCCTATGATTAGAAATAATCCTCCATATGGTGCAAATATAATTTTGATAATTAGAAGAAATAACGACATATTAGGAAGGAACTTCTATGTACACCTAAGCTAATGGAGATACACTGCATGCCAAAAGTTCAAGACCACCTTAATTAAAGTAGGAAAATTTAATAGAACTCCAATAAAATATTAAGTATTCAATTAAACTGTTAAATCACATTTTAAGGCTTAAAAAGCTTAAAGAAACATAAATAGTCTATGCATAAAAAAGGGTATAGTTAGCTAAACTAAAATCCTCCTTTACATTCTATGGTTACAAAGACTGGCTTGCTTATGTGCAACTGAAACTATGAAATCTTGTCCAACAGCTACACTAGGAGTAATTCTAAATCTCCAACCTCCCCACATAGTACTGAAAAGCGTGACAGAGGGATCATCACTTAAAATATTCAGAGACGGAATCATCAAAGAAAACCTGGGAAACTAACCAGAGAAGATCTGCTGAATGTATCAACCTAAGTAAGAACAATCTACGAATACAAACAGGAGTTCTATTGTGGCAGTGTTACCTCAACAAACACCTGAAGACGCTGGACCTAGTAAATATTGCGGTGTGCAGATTTTATTTTACAGAGGACGAAACCTCTATTCACATTCTCTCAAAGTGTGAAACACTAAGGAATTCCAAAGCGTTGCACATGGGAGCACTTGAAATAGAAGACGAAAATCTCTGGAAATCACAACCATCCCATATTATAGACTTATTTAAAAGGAATGGGATTACTGGATCAGCTGTAAATACTGGGTTCTCCATCATCGCAGCAAAAAAGGGGGGCACAATAGAATAGATCCTTTGGGTCACAGTGTATAAAAGACCCCAAATATATATGTATATATACATTCTATGACTTTTTTCACAAGTCTTGGCATACGAGCAATCAATTTGTTTAAAGCGAATTGCTCAAACTTTCGCATGAAGCATTCCACATTTCTTCTCGTGAGGATGGACTACATTTACGGACGTGCCTATCAAGCTCTTTGGACGAAAGGTAAATGAGATTGAGATCCGAGCTCTGAGGGTTAACACCTCTTGTGCCTCTTTTTTTTTTCAAATATCCTCTATATAATTTGGAACTATGCTTTGGATCATTCTCCTGTTGGAAAATCCATCTCCAATTAATCGTAAACCCGAAGGAAAGACATTTTGTTCTGAATTTTTTTTGTATTATTACTTTTTCATAAATTCGTCAATTTTGATCAAAATCAAATCGACAGTTCCCTAGCTAGAAAAGCAACCCAGTCTATAATTGAGCCACCACCATGCTTGATTGTTGGGACTACACAGCATAATCTTTTCTTGGGCACTGCGTCGAATGTAAAGGTTTTCGAACTGCGACACGACCACACAACTTCACGTCTTTCAGTCAGAGTTTGACTGTAGTCAATGATAAATATTTAATTTGGGTTTTGTTTACTCAAAGCGAATTGATGGTGCTATTAAGCTTATACTTCGCTTGCTGGTAACAACATAAATTATCTTCACTTGACGTGGTATTCTCGGCCTTGCTGAGCGCGGTATTTCTACATCGTGCTGGACATATGTCAAATATTGCAATGTTGCCAACACTCGTCATTATTCAAAAGAAAATGGAAATTTTGTTTATATTTACCCCTTGTTTACAATTACCCCGGCCAAGCCTATTTAGTTTACATTTTAGATTTATAGTGAATGGTTCTGTATAGCATCTTTAACAACAAAAATGGCAAGCAGTTGTAGAATTTACCCTGAAAAATGCTATATATTTGTGAAGATTTTATGGTTAAGTCACCAGCCAGATCTTTTTGATCATTTCTAAGTTCCCCGCTTAAAAAGTGGAATGTACTTGCCAAGGAAAAAAAATTAAAAGCTTTTAGAATAAAAAATGCCGCATTTCATACATTTTACAATATGAAAAATTTGTTATGTACTGATTAAAAAGTTTAATGAAGAAATTCATTCCTCTTGTAGACCCAAAAAATCTCTTTGTGTCTTAGCTTCATATTTAAATTGTACTAATTAATGCTATAAATAAAGGAGGTGAAGGATTTAAACACTTTTCCCCAGTGTCACCCCAAGTGGGTATTTTTATCGGGTCAGAACTGGCCAAAAAATTTCACTAAAGATTAAGGCATTCCTTTTATTTTATGTATTTTTTCGAATAATTGTAAATTACGTCTTTCGAGTTATATTTTAGCACAGAGTATATCTCCTTATCTTGGATATAAACAAAAAATGCTACCTACGATATATTGAAAAATTCATACCTGAATTTTAAGTAATTACTTAGATCTACTTTTCTATATTATTAATAACAATCGTTTAAAAAAAATCCTGGATTAATATGAATTTCTTATGATATATTAACAGATTTTGAAAGTATATACTAAAAATTAATCAACAGGAAATCTAATATTCAATTCTATTTTTAAACTAACTTTATTTTTATTAGTTGTCTCTGGGTTTTAAGTTAATATAAATTTCTGATTATGTTACATTGATACAATTTGAAAGAATTTACTAAAAATTTATTAACAGGAAATATGATCTTCAATTTTATTTTTTAGCTTAAGTTTAGTTTCACTAGTTCCTAAATTCCATACATATTTATATATTCAAGCAAGTGATTAAATTTTTATAGACTCCAATGTGTATAATCAGGAACCATATGGTATGATAAAATTTTATTAGGCTGGGAATTATACTAACAATTAATGTCTTCTAAGAACTACAAAAGTGGAATATTGTGATAATTTTCAAAGCTAATAAGTAAATTTTTCAAGAGATTGGAAGTATTTATATTAAAAAATATGATAGAATCATTGCTCTTCATGCACTGAAGAGGTCTCTCTTCTAAACAGTACTTTTCATTTCAATACACTTAGTGTTTTTAATCTTATCAAATTATTATTAAAATAAAATTTACCTAACAGTCTATAAGAAAATTAATTTTGAAGAAAAAAAATCTAAAGTAAACAGTCTAAGTATTTAGGGAATGAAAAAAATCAAGAAGTTTTTAAATTAGACGACTTTTTTCAATACATAATGTTGCTTAATTCAACAAATTCAAATCACACACAGAAAGCATACTGGCGGACTAGCAAAATGAGTTCAGACCACCACAATCAATGCAATCCACACAATAGACCAAATAATACAAAAAACATGGGAATACAATAGAGAGCTTATACATAATCTTTATAGATTTTAAAAGCGCCTTTGACTCAATAAATAGTCAAAAAATGATAGATGATTTAGAAACAATAAAGGTAGTCTAAAATTAAAAATATAAATAAAAATTATATAACAAAACACAAAAGACAAAGTAAGATATCTGGAAACACTAACAGAAGAAATAAAAATAAACAAAGGAGTCAAACAAAGCGATGATATCTCCAATCCTTATAAATATGATTTTAGAGAACGTAATGAGAAAAACAAGATTAAATAATGAAAATATTATAACAAACCAAATACAAGCAGTAGCATACGCAGACGAAGTAACAAACTTTGCTAATACAAGAGAAGAACTAATAAAGGCAATCAACAAACTGGAAACAGAAACAGGAAAAGGCGGTCTAGAAATAAACAAAGAAAAAACCAAATACATGAAGATAGCAAAACAAGACGAAAGAGGAATAGACCACCTAAGGGCACAGAAATATGTATTTGAAACTGTATCCAAACTGTATACAAAAAGGATATCCAACATTTGGAAAAAATAAAAAGTTACTCAAAAGCAATAATATTGGTAAAAAAGAACAAAATAAAAATATATAAAAGAAGACCTGAAGATAATCAAGAGAAAAATACTGAGAACTATACTCGGACCACATATTACAGAATATGGAGAGAGAAGATAAATAAAGGAATAAAAGAAGAACTGGGAGGAGAAAATATAATAAGGTATATAAAAGCACAAAGACTAAATTGGGCAGGACACATCATGAGAAGGAAACCTACAGAAATGGTGAGGAAGAGAACACAATGGATAACTCTATGGCCAAGAGGAAGAACAAGAGATACCTGGAAAAATCAAATTGAAGAAGATACCAGAATCCTAGAAAGAGTAGACTGGAAAGCCCTATGCAAAAATAGAAAAGAATGCAGAAAGCTAACAAACGAAGTTAGCACAAACAAAAAACTATTACAAAAATCCAAGGGAGTTATCCACCCCAATAAAGGGATATATAGGCACTCCAAGGGCTAGCAATAATCCTAGAGATTAAACAGTATAATGATGATGATAAATGTTGCTTAGTTATTTCTCAACCGTAAGAAATACTTGGACAAATATGATAATCAACTAAATTATGAATATGAGCTATTTTTCTATAATAAAACTATGAACGAGTTCAGGGGAGTGGTCTAAACCAATTAAACCATTATCCACAAAAGTAGTTCAATATATTTTGGAATATTGCTGATGCATGGAAGTAAGCATCAAACTCAACTACATGAAGATCTAAAAGTCTTATGAACAAAATCATACAAGAGCAAAACAGGAAATGCCATAACAGTTACTTAACTATGAAAATATGTTAAATCCTCTTTTAGTCCTCGAAGGTTATCCCAAAGATACAAATGGTTGAAGAGGAATTGTCATTGCACAAAACCTCAACAGGGCATAGTAAAAGTAGTTAAATGTATATTTTGATTCATAACGAAGACATTGTATGGATTTAATATTTTTATTAGCCCAACCATCTTCTATTTTTATTACCACTGTTATATGAAACCAGTGTCTCAGACATTCAACAGTACATTCTACTGATTTTATATATTCTCATTGAAATTCAAAAGTTGTTTTTTCATTTGCATAATCATAGAATGAAAAGAAAATATGTCAATATAATTAATAGGACCCAAAATATATTGTAATTGAATATTAGAAATGATAATTAGATATTTGCTACTAAAGAATTGATATTTATGATTGTTTAAAGGTAAGTATTATTATCATATAGTTAAATAAAACTGAGTAGATTCTACAAGAAGAAACATTCAATTTCAGTAATGAATAAACAACAATTCGTTTACACATATTCAGAAAATCAAAGTCAATATTCTTTAACATAAAATTCCAAAATGTAAAGGAGTTATAATTATTAAATTATCATCTAAGTTGGGTTCAATAGGAATTTTGTAATTGTGGATAAATTCATATGTATTATTAGTTGAACTTACTGTTGGCAACAAGATAGAATAGAAATGTAAAACAAATAGTATAAAGTGAAATGGAACTTAGAAGTAGGAAAAATATAATGGGATGTAAGAAAGATGAATAGCCTCTGTCAAAAAACTATTTAGCAGTGACTAGGTGTATCTGGAATTATAATTGTCAATAAAATCTAACAGGAAAGGTACCTTATTTAAATTATTTAGTAATTAAATAGTTCCTTAAGCATTTGAATTCATGAATGAACTTTTTCTTTATGGGCAATTTTTTATGATAAATTTTTAGTATAGAAAAATAGACAGTAATAAACATTCTTTCAGGATTAATAAATTCTACAAATGTTGTAATTTTTCTCCTAAATATAAATAACTACTCAATTAAACTGTTCTATGTATCTATTAATAATAATAACCAAAGATAGCCTACTTACATATATATATATATATATATATATATATATATATATATATATATATATATATATATGAACACATGAAATCAAAATAGAAATCTGTTTTAACAAGAAAAATTAATTTTTCCTTAGTTTTTACATCTCAAAAATATGTAACAGCCATCAATCAAATTATTTGTAGTTGTATTAAAATTTACAAAATAGAGCTATAAATTTTACTTTCATTATTTAAGTCTTTTTTATCATTCACAGCTTTTTCATTCTTATGAATGCGAACAATTTCTAAAAATTCTTTTTTCGTGTATTTGATTTGGTTTCAATAATTTTTGAATCCTTATATTTGAATTTGTGTTTTTTTTATATTTCGTGGTTTGTTAATTCAGTTTTATTTTTTTTATCATATTGATGATCTTTTATTCTGTTCTATAAATACTGAGATATCTGCTCTATGTAGAAAGCAAATGACCAAAATACCTAAATAATTCAAGTAAATTTTTAAAGCTCTATTTTGTAAATTTTAATACAACAAATGATTTGATAGATGGCTGCTACATATTTTTGAGATGTAAAAACTAAGGAAAAATTAATTTTTCTTATTAAAAGAAATTCCTATTTTGATTTTCTATTTATTTTGATATTCATGATGTAGGTGATCTATTGATTAATATACATACACAAATTGTCAGTCTCAAATCATATTTTGAAAAAGACTGAAAGTAGTCGAAACGTCAAATTTTTATCAGTCTTTCAAAAATTCAAAAAATCAGAAGAGACCTAAAATTAAGACGATTTTGAAACATAGACATATCAAAAGGTCTTCAGCTGACTTAATTTCATTTTATAGTAACTTTTTTGTATTAATTTTTCAACCCTTCAAATTTTTTATAAAGTACTTTCATATTATACTATATTAATAATTCAAATCAATAAAAATATAAAATATTATTAGGTAAACAATAAATCTTCACATTTCAATTACCTAATGGAAAGTTGTATTAATAACACAAATCCTAATAATCTAAAAATGTTTTGTCGTGCATTACTAACATGCAAAATTAATTTTTAACAAAAAATATTTATGGCTTTCTTACCTTAAAGTGAAGAGTGAATGAAAATACACAAAGGTCATACATAGATCCAGCATCCAAATAGCTGAGTAAATGTTTACTGCAAAACCATCAATAACACTGTCGTGTCGTCAAATTATAAAGATACTTCACCTATTGGACGTCTTATAAATAAAAGTACTCAACTTTTTATCAGTAGTCTTATAAACAAACACGCACGTTGTCTTATTAGAACAACAACAAATGAATATCTACTCCATTTTGAAACCTTTTATGAGAAAAGTTACTAACGTGATTTCTTTGTGCCTTGCCATCATTCCGAGTTTCTCATCTATGAACTTCACTCTATTTACCAACTTATTTCCAGCAGATATTTTATTTCTTTTCAATATTCATTTGGGAGTGTCTGTTCTCTAACAATTTATATATTCCTAAATTACATCGATGCAGCTATATTTTCACTGCCGATATGCCGACACTGAATGCAAACTAATGGATTAGTTTCTATTTGTACCACCAGATGATGTTACATTCAGGGAACTGAATAATGAAAGGGTTACCGACCTCATTGGCAAGGAGTTGACGTATTTTTCCAACGTCAAGTTTATACACTGATACAAAGGTGGAGCCACCAACCAATTAATAAATAAAGAAATATCAATTCAATAATACAATATTTGTAATGATAATAAAAAAAATTTCTCATAAACTTAGTTTGTTATATACATTATAATTTCTTCGAGCATAACTTTTTTTAGTGCTGCAAGGCTATGTAATTGTCATCTTGTCAAAATTCAATGAATTCATAGAAAGAATAAAAGTGAAGACATTCAATTAATTTTAAATTAAATATTACATTCAAATTCTCATATATATTTTTCCATTTTATAGATCAACGCTTTTCTGTTTTTGAGTTTTACTATGTAATAATACTTGCTTAATGAAAATATTCAAATTTTTTCATTAAGTAAATACGCCATAATATAAATGTCTGGATAACAGTTTCCTGAACACAATTATACCATAACTTTCAGTGCCTTTAAATGATAATTAGCATAGGTGTCTATCAACGCTCAAGTCAATTCCTCTTAAATTTCGGGTATATTAAGCTTTTAATTATATCATTGTTTGATACTTTTCATAGTGACATATAATAAACTAATAGTCAAATTATTAATATCACAAAAAAACATAAATTTCTCATATACTCTGTCTCTATGATTGCTCTCTTCTTCTTTCTACCCATTTAAAACAATCCATGTCTATACTTTTTATTTCATTGTTGGCGTCGTTGCGCGGGATGTCATTTCAGAATTGGGAGTTCGATATGGGCGAAATGGAATAGTCATTTTAAACTGAATTTATGTTGAACGAAATATTTATTTAAACCGCGTCGAATCGTTTATTCTATCACAAGTTTGAATGATTAGGAGAACTTAGAATATGTTTGGATGTGTGAAAATATAAGTGAAATGCCATAAGTATTTTTTAACCAAAAAAGCAAATTACTTACATTTCCAATCTGTCAACATGGCGGAGGTATATGATATTTTCGACAAATTCTGCATTCAGTAAGTACAATATTTATAATTAAATTAATAAATCTACATTTAAATAAACAGTTTATTGAAAATACCTTACGATATATAATAATATTAATGATTCGCTGTTAAAGATGCAGAGTCTCCTACATACTCTGCTCTCGAGATTATTATACATATAACATTTGCAGTATATTAGTGCAAAAATATGTCAGTGATATCCGTTGTGACATTTTTACAAGATAATATTGGCATTAGATGTTAGTTTGAAACTTCTAAGGTTTTCAGAAAATAGATCTGTAAGCTGCTTCTCTAAACTAATTTGTTTACTTGTTTCTTAAGTCCTCTCCATCATTAATATATGTTTTATGTGGTTTTTATCATTTAGAGAATGGTTAAAATCGAATTTAAAATATTAGTTTTCACACATTTCTCACCTCTAAGTTTAGTACAAAAAATTATGTCAATTGAGTATTCAACCACACATTTTTTAGGTATATATTTTATGTAAATTTCTTTAATCCAGGTGAGATCAGTTGTCATTTATGTTTTTATTCTTCACAAATGGTACCAATTTCTATTAATTTTACTGATTTTGGATATAATAAACATTCGATTCCATATACAAACTATGAAAGAGTTTCCATATTACATCAAATGTGATCTCTATAACAAGAATATTTAACTAAATAATACCTTAGCTAGTGAGAGCTTTTAATGCTGAATTTTGATCATAAATCTTGTCACGTGATTTATGCTATAAGATGTCTCTAATTTGATATTTTTTTATGAAATTATTTATATATATATATTTATATATATATATATACTTGAATGTTAAATACATTTGATATTATAAATAAGAGTTTTAGGTGTGCTTTGATACATTTGCTAAAATTTCAATAATTTACCTTAAAGTTTAAGTGAAAATTTACTAACTTTTTCTTTTGCTTTAGCTATTTCAACAGCAGCTATTGCCCTTATGGTGATCAGTGTTCATATCCACATAAAGGACAATTTGAAGTAGAACAGATTCATTACACACCAGGCAACGAATATTTTGTGGGACATATTAGAGTACACCACAGAATATGTCGATTCTTTTTGAGAGGTAATTGTGTCCATCAAGAGAATTGTCGTTATCGTCATGAAATGACTAATGAAATACCTAGTGTACAAAAAGGAATAGAAAGATCAAGTAGAGCACCAAGAGCAAAGTAAGTTGTGATCAACTATTTGTCTGTTATTAACTTTTGTTCACACAAATTTTATTATTGAAAATGAAACTATTTGAAATCTGTATTTGTATTATAAACATAAGTTTTTTTTATTGGTAATTATTAAAGTGTGCTATTAATTTTTAGTGCTCACTGTATGCCATCTACATCCCAGTCAGAAACCGTAACAAATAAGAATTCCATAAATAATAGCAGAGATTTGCAAAACAAAGAAAGAATTATACCCTGGTAAGATTTTCTGAAAGTTCACTAACTGTATTGAAAAATGTTCAAATTCTTTGTAAAATTATGTAAGTCTGGTTTAGTTCTCATTTATTGCTATTCGCAGATTAAATGAGGTAGTAAGCCATTATACTAAATTTTTGCATCAAATTTTCATTGACCAAATCAATTGTTTTATTTCAAATTTCTAAACTATATTAAAGCTTGGTATTTTGATAATTTTACTGTATTACTTCATTTGAAAAGAATAAAGTATACCATCAAATAGTACTTGAGATGTAATATCCCTTATTGCATGTATGTTTTATAGCTAATATATTTCTAATGTCCATTGTCTGCCCCTCTTGCCAATAAATTAATTATGTATATCTACAAAACCTTGTTTGCATCTTTAACACACTCCTACCATAAAACTACTATGTGTGATATATATTTTGATAACAAAGTTATAGTCTGTAAAGACTAATTTACCTTCAAATGTATAGAGGTGGTTAACACTCTACTTATTGCAAATTAATATTATCAACCAAAATTCCTACTTATTCACATATATATTGAATGAAAGACTAGTATTAGTTTTCTACATCTTTACTAAAGTATTGATTACATTATTTATATCTAGCATTAAAGATAAAGACAATAAACCTCAACCTGATGGAGATAAAGTAGAGGAAGGTGCTTGTGCTTCCCCGCCATTAACTGATATTTACGATTCTTGGGTTAATGCCCCTGAATTTGTGCCAAAAAGTTCAAAACCAAAAAGTTATGCAGAAGCTCTCAGTTCTGAATCAGTTGCTGAAAATAATGCAAATAAAAAGCTGTGTCCTTATCTCAGCAAAGATGGCTTGTGTAAAAATTTGACTGTTTGTAACTATGTCCATGGGGAAATGTGTGATATGTGTGAAAGACTTATTTTACATCCTTATAATGAAGAACAGCGGAAAAGGCATCGACAAGTAAGTTCTGTTTTCTACATAATATAACATAACATTCTATGGTAATTTATCTGCTTCCATAACATTGAAAATTGTTGGAATTTCACAATGTGATTTGTGTTTCTGCATTTATATATATATATATATATATTCACCTATAACCTATATTTTTCATTACATTATGTTAAAATTCTTTTTTACTGATTATACAATTTGAGCCTTAGCGATTATGTAAAAAACTGAGAAACATCACATATTTCTCAACAAGTAATTTATTTTATGATACATGTGTTTACTCAAAATATCACTATAATTGATCTACATAAATTTATGAATACTTCTCTTTAAGGAATGTTTAAAGCAACACGAAAGAAACATGGAATTATCCTTTGCTGTTGCAAGGTCTCAAGAAAAAACGTGTGGTGTATGCTTTGAAGTTATTATGGAAAAAACAAATGGAGAACAAAGATTTGGTATTCTGCCAAACTGTAACCACTGTTTCTGCTTAAGTTGCATTCGAAAATGGAGACAAGCTCGTCAATTCGAAAATAAAATAATCAGGTAATTTAATAATCAAATTTGTAATTTGCTATAATTATTTCTATGTTTAGATTGAATGATATAGAATTTTGTTTTTTTTTTATATGCTTATGTAATATATGTATTTATATAGTATTATTTTCATTAAAAAATAGATCCATTTTTCTAGCAGATTGTCAAAAATCATATTTTTATACCTGAAATGGCACATTGAAATTATTTCACTGTAATGTGGGGTTGAATTGTAGTGAGTAGTGAGTTTTTTAACTCCATGAACAAATTAAAATCACTTTTAACACATATATCACATATTTTTTTATAAAACTCTTCTTACAAGAAAACATTTTTACACTAATTAAAATAGTTAGGAGCCGTTGATGTGATATTTCATTTGATCTTTCTAAAATCAATCAACTGAAAAATACAAAATTTGATATTTAGGTAAAAGAATTACCTAATAACGAAATTAGTAGATGCTATTTTTATCCATTGTTTTTTATATTTTTTAATAAAGTCAGAGAATGAATGATTTTGCACACAGTAGATTCATGCAATGGTGTAAACCGAGCTGAACAAAAGTTTAGTGAAACTGTATTCTTGGCTTTTTTTGAGGAAAAATCGATGGTGTGGAAATCTTCAACAATGGTCCAACCATCCCATGATAAAAGCCAGTTTGCTGTTTTAAAATAATGTAGAATCAGCAAAGATCACAAATCACTTGCATTTCTGAAGACACAAAATGTGGGGAACTGTCCAAAGGAATCAAATTTTTAAATGAAGCTGCTGATACTGATTATTTGAAGATGAGGGTGGTATATAATTGTTGGTATATTTGATGCATGTCGCCGTGAAGAGTTATGCAGTGTGAAGTTAGATGAAATAGAAGAATTGGAAAAATTTTTGCTAATACATAATTTAACCAACGTCCAGCGCAGTTTTTGTATCCCATCAAACTACGTCAGTTATTACTGCAAATATGCTGTATTACACTCTCTTAGCATTTCTCGTCGACTATTTTTCTTTAAAGTACATTAACAATAAATGCACCAGTTGGATGGAACACTGGTATCGAAGATCGTTAGCGTTTTACTTTCTCAAGGTCCTCAATGGTCGCTGTGGGGTACATTGAGGAGACTTCATTGTAAATAAGAATAAAATTGCTGGCAGCATTATTCCTGTTTCATTTACGTGATGATCTTTCTATTGAATCAGCAGCTGCAACATCTTCAAATAGCGATAAACAGCACTAGTGTCATTTTCATGTAGAAACACTGCATAAGCAACTATTGCAAAGTATTACTACATATGTACAAATAAGAGAATTATATTATTAAAACTTAGTAAATAAAAGAATATGCTAAATTTTATAATTAATGCTCCACTAATTAACCTTGTTCCTACATATTTCACTTTAAATGAAGAATAAGTGAATAATTTTTTATAAAGGTATTTTAACACTAGTGTTAGAATTAAAAATGTTACTTTTAACGTCAGTTTTATAAAAAATATTTTGTTTATTTAGATATAGTATAAACTTAAGTATCTGGTTCTCGGTTTAGATAGATTTGCATTGATTGTCTTCACTGTATCTAATCTGACCACTATTACTTTGTAGAGCTTGTCCTGAGTGTAGAGTCACTTCAGATTTTGTCTGTCCAAGTATGTATTGGGTTGATACCAAGGAAGACAAAGATAAATTAATTGAAGATTATAAAAAGGCATTAGCAAAAAAAGACTGCAAATACTTTAAAAAGGGACAAGGCAATTGTCCATTTGGAAACAAATGTTTCTACCTTCACGCCTTCCCCGATGGCAGAAAATGTGATGTTGGGCCACCACCAAGACAAAGGCGTGCTAGAAATGTTGACACTGATATGGATGTCCTTCAGGTAAAATCGTTTTTAAATTATTATTTGATTTCACATCTGAATTTCAGATTTTTTTGTTATTTGCATTTAAAATGTGCTTATTTTTGCAGCAGGTGATGCTATGGGATTTTCTCGACGAACGAGATTTTCCATGGCAATCTCTGGCAGATGATTTGGAGGATCTAGTTTCTTTTTTTACAGATTCAGAGGATTCAGATTTTTCAGATTTCGAATTCTTTTTAGATTAGTCTTTACATATAGTTAGAATGCCAAGATATTTTGATTACATTAATAGATTTTATTTTTAGGTTTTTCCTGAATTCTGAAGCAGAACAATATATGTCGAGATATATGCTATTATCGAATTATTTGTAGAATAATTAATGTATATATTGTTAGTTGATATTTCCAAACCAGTTTCTCAACAGAGTGTGAGCAACAATGACTTTTCATTGCATTGCTTTGTAATTTTATTTGTTCCCGTTTCGGTTTTGGGTGCGTGTTTATATATTCTAGCTATTCAATGCAAACTGAAATGCAAAGTATATAAAATATATTTTGGTGCTCATTTGTGGACTTTTTGTCAAGCGTTTTAAACAGAATGTACCTTGTTCATTGTATAATATGTGTTAGTTCAGTTATTTTATAAAAAATTTTTAGTGGGCGAAAGGAATTGAATATTTGTTTTTTATTGAAACCTTAGTTCTAATAAGAAAACCATGTAAGACTTGTAAAAGACAAAAAAGTTGTGGTAACTAGTAGAAAACTTCGAATATATATTGAAACAATGAATTGAAAAAATAGCCGAAACAATTTTTCTGTCTATAATCAACCCTTTACTGGTTTTGTACAAAATTCGTGTGTGTTTATTTCCATTTATGTTTTTTTAAAGCCTTGCCTTTACATATACATATTGGCAAAAATTTTCTCAACGTGGATAATTTTTTATTTTAAATTGAATTTTAGTCGTCTTCTCAATGTTTCCAATTATTTTCTTATTATTTTTATAATTTTTTCGTTTTATTACGTATAACTATCTGTATTTTTTTTCTGTCCATCCTCACTACCTTTATCATATACTATACCATCAACTCAACATCATTAAATTTTGTTATCAATTATCAATCTTAGACATATAAAGGAAAATAATAGTCTCACGTTTTTTTATCAATGGTAAAGGTAAGATGATAAAGCTTTAGGTTTTTCTAGTGCGCACAGTACTGCAAATGTTTTACAAAAAAACACATTCTTGAATTCAGACCAAAGAATCAATAATATGTTCTCATAAGTCTATTCTTCCATTCATCTAAGCCTTTCTTACATATTTCAATTTTGATTATCCTAGTTTCCATTTTCAAAGACATGAAATTATTTACCACTGTACCAAATTTTGTTTAATGGCATATTTTTACCCATCCGTACAGCTTTTTATCTTAGGCGGATTTTTTGGAATGGTTATTTCATACCGACCATACTTTTACTACAACTAAACAAACACTTCAATTTCCCTTGGAGGACCAATTGTTGGTGTATTGGTAATAAACAGTTTGTTCAATATTTTTTAACTACTATACGAAATTTGTACACATCAATACAACCTTGTAAGTTTTTTTTCCAATAAATGCTAACCAATTCACAAAAGCGCAGTGAATACACAGAAACTATAATAAACTAAAGGTATTAGTACAAAATAGCATTATTGAATTGAGCATACTGAAATTTTTGTGTATTGGTAATACTTAAGTTATTGATTTGTAATTGAAAATTTTTGATATTTTATGTATATATTTAAATTACAAAAAATGCCAGTAATTTTCATTAATTTATAACAGTCAAAATGCTGTTATTTTTTCATTCATTAAATTAAGAACTCGTTTATATAAAATCTTCTATTGAGGGCCAGTTTATATCATTTATGCTGATGATTCATACTCCTGTCCAAAACTGGTTCTCAAAACGATCAAAAAAAGTTCTCTAAAATTTTTCATTAGAAATTTTCCAATTGCTTATCTTATATTTAAAGAAACGTATTGGTTCCATCTAATTAACATTCTTACTTTTTCTTTGAAATATGTGAAGCCCGAACATACAAAGTATGGAGTTTTTTTTAAATCAAATATCAAAGGTAAATTAAAAAACACCAATATTAGATGAAATGATACCTCAACAAACAGTAATACTTTGACATTTTGACACATTGTATTTTGTTGCACTAGTCTTGACTTTAACATGTCTTGTTAAATTCATAAAGGCAGTTGTAGGGTTTCTACAGTTGGTACCGTCTTTCATCTCCCAACTATCTTCAAATTCCACATCTACGTTTTTTTCCATAAATGTTATTTTACGTTTCCTTTTACATATAGGATTCCATCTCATTCTTTTAACCCACACTATTTCACCACATAGATGTTTTATCCCCTATACGACTCAAAAACACATTTTCTGTTTACGTTTCGCCTTCTTTGTATTCCGTCTAGTGTATTTTTTAAACTACACATGTACTTTAAATTGATATCAATCACAAGAATTGATATGAACATTAAAGAAAAAAATATGCAGGATAATTAAATAAAGGTATACAAGATACCGTTGAGCTCTTTTGAAAATAAAAATAATTTTTCAAATACTGACATAATTTGTACGGATTATTTACAGACTGACTGTTAACAAGAATATATACATATATTATACAAACTGGGCGATCCAATATTTCTTATGAGGCGGGTGGAAATTGAGTTATTTTGAGTTGGTTTTATAGAGTGAAGCAAACCCCTTTTTCTGATTTCAGTGGTAATAACTATCTGAACATATAATAAGACAAGTTAAATTGAAGACTATTGATATGATTTCTAGTCAATAAAAATTAATATTTACATCAAAATGTCAAATTGCAGCTGATATATAACATTTTTTTTTCTTTTAATGTAATATGGATTAACATTAATTTATGTTGATTATGACAGATTTCCTTATTTGATGTTACTGATTTCGATTGCAAACTATAACTAATTTTTTGAATGTGGGGTCTATTACATTATCCTCCCTCTCCTATTCAATTTTCTCTGAATTTTTGTTAATTTCTTTAATGGAGATTAATTTGTTTCCATTACTTAGAACATTAGTTTTTCCTAGTTTTCCTTATAGCACATGTTGCTAAAAGAATTATTATTCATTTAACGTTTATTAGAATTTCCTATATTCTTTGTTCTATTTCTTTCTTCTATTATTGAAGATATTTACATCTGTTACATAATTCCACTTTTTTTTTAATTTGTTTGGTATTTTACAGCTTTTCTGTATTATTATTTCTTACAGTTATTGCTGTTAAAACCAATATTATAAGTTACTTAACGTTTTATTGTAATTCAAATGTTTTCAAAATTTTTCTCATGATTATTATTTACATCAGTTATGTATACGAGGAATTCTCACTTGTTTTTTATGACCAAGTTTTTTATGTTTATTATTGAATTTATTTCCATCCTATATAAAATTTTGCGAATATATCGAGGAGTTTTCACTTGTTTCTTAACTATTGAGTATTTACTAGTTGTTCCGAATGTTCCACATAGCAAAAGCAGTATCATTGTTGAATTTTCTTCTGCATTTTTGTTTATATGTTCATACTTCAATTATTCAATTTAAATGATAGTTGAAAAAATTTGTTCCTTAATTTTTTGGTATTCTATTTTCCTCGAGTAAATTTATTATAGTTATTTATTCTTCAATTATTTTCATATCAAACTAGATTCCACAAACAAGATGTTTTTATTTTCATATACGATTTGGTTTTAGTTTTCTTCCGTAAATATAACAAAAGTTCAGTTAGTTAAAAAAAGCTCCAAGTAACATTAAAAAGTAGAAGACTATGTAATGATACAGCAGTTAACACGAATAAAAATTTATATTAACGTATTATGACAAAACCGCACAAGAAAACTAAATAGAGAAAACTAGCTTTTTTCTGATTTCTTCATATATACATTATTTATTTTCAAATTGATATTGAAGTAAAGTCTAATCTCTACTAAAAGTGCAAGATTTTTAAAAACCCTAATTAAATTTAAAAATTCTTAATCATAGTCATGTTGAACTGTATTTTTTGAAAACTAGTAATCACCTTTTAAATTTTTGTATTACCAAATTGTGATTGGCCTCTATATACAGTAGTCTGTAAAATAGTTTATATAATACATTAGTACTATGCATATAAACTGGCTAAATTCTCTTGTTTTTATTTGCTGTGGCTTTATCTTGTGTTTGTTTTGTCATGGTGTCGTTTATGAATTTCAAGTGTTTTTTTCAGAATATTCTGGCAAATATCAGAGTTGGTTGTGATAAATCTCTTTCGGTTAATATTAATAAATATATGTAACTTAATAAATATTTTATTGCTAGATTTTGTTGTATTGAGTTTTTTTAAGTTCCAACTTACAGAAAATCAGCATTTTTAAAAGCAAAAAATATAGAATAATTCCTAAAATGTTTTGATTATAGCTGTTGATTTATGAAAAAGAAAGGATTGCATCGGTGATTTATGTGAAGATTGATATGAAAAACTTCAAAAAACAAAGATTCTTAAATTTTTTTTTATTAGAAGCAATATTATTAATAATATATAATAATAAATATTATTAATTTTAAGTAAGATGAAGTATTCAATCCAAAAAAATTCGTCAAGGAAACCTCCGATGGAAAGCATTGGATTTTGACATAATGCAGATAAAACAATAAATAATGCCCTATACATATTGTCTATTATTAAATATATTAGAAATGCAGTTTTTCAGGTTGATCTTCCCATCTATAACAAAATGACAAGAATTTTTTTATTCCATATTAAAATAGCTTTCTGACGACCTTTCTATGCCTAAAGTAATTCAAAAATTTATTATTACTACGTCCCCCTCAGTGCACTATTCGCCAGCAAATGTATTGTAGTTTATTTAGAATATTACTGTTATAATATACAAGCTTTATTTTCTAAACATTTAAATACGTTTTCTTGTCATTCTGGAGCAACTGAGTGACATGAAAATAACCTGCATGAAGTATATGGACACATTAAATCCGCTAAACCGACATTTGCTATTTCTATCATATGTATGTTTAAGAATAAGATAATTTCTTTGAATTAGATTGATTGCCGTATTAAAAACTCGATATTTTCATTAAATAGTACAAGAAAATGACTCTTTGACTAATATTTAGTAGGTTTAGCCGAACTTTCAATTTTCTTCAATCATACAAAATTACTTGTAACAAAAAGCGAATTTTTTTCGATAAAAATCTGGACTGAGACAGATGTTGGCAAAATTGGGTCAATGAGGCCTCTTTTTATTTAATTCAGAACATGAAACATGCTTTCACATCATGTAATGCAAACTCTGAGATTAAGTCTCATATTCCGTCCTATCGCGGTTTTTGAATGTGGTTACATCCTAGCCTAGCAGTTGCACTTGAAAAGGTGTTCTTCCGGTGATCCAAACAAACACTTTCCAAATTTGTGACAATTTTTTGAGTGTAAAAGTAAACAAATGTAGGTTATTATATATGTAAAATCGTTAAGGCATCCTAAGGTCCCTCGGTTAGCTGGTATTCATGTATTCGGATGTCATTATCAGAAAAATATAAGCATTTGAAAATTTAAAAAACGGTTTACTATTAATACCTTTTTTGAACACATGTACTTCCGAAGTATCTTGAGCTACAAATATACTATATCTAGGGGAGGAATAGGGTTAGACGGTTCAAAGTTATTTGTTTGAATTTTTAAATTGTTAGTAAAACTATTGAAAAATATATTTCCAAAATTTTAAATTGAAATTTCGACTCTGTCTGTTATAAGAACCATCAAAGTGAGTAGCTTTCCTTCAGACCTCAAACTTATGTGGGGGTTCAACATCTACTGTCCTTCCTTTCTTCTCGGCAATCTTTCGCGTATGCGTAACGAGCTGGTCGTGGCGCCTTAATCTTTACTAATGTGATGCAGGACAATTTTTGTAATACATGGCTTAAAGACTCGTTACAATCACATCCCATCTTACATTTTCTCACATGTAGTGGATTGGACAGGATACCCTTGGTAGGTAGGAGATAAAAATCTGACCCTGACCAGTAGGGCGGAGGGTTGTTGACCCAGCTACCATTTTCTATGGAGCAGCCATCTTATTGTAAACCATTGCCAGAATATCCGTTGTTTTTCCTACGCGTTTTTCTCAAAATGACTTTTTTCAACTTAGTACACGCTAATTTGAAGTTTTTAACTAATAGTTTTGAAAAATGGCAGTTACTTCAAAGTATTGAACTGTACATGAACCTAAAATAGGAATACTATCATTATTCGGAACAAATTTGTTTATAAAAAATGAGTTTTGTTTTGAACCTTGTAAATTCAATTTTTAATAGAATTTGGATTCGTAAAGAAGGGGGACATAAAAATAACTCCAGATTAAAATTGCTGCTTTCTGATTGTACGTAAAATGCAATTTGTTTATGATCTGCAATATGGAACAGCTAATATCTTCAATTTTTTCAAAGGAAATACTTCAAAATTCGTATAGTATTTACTTGAATTTTTGCATAAAATATTCTCAAAGATTCAATGAATTATATTCATTTTTAATAAAAATTATCAATTTATTATGTCGATAGAATTATTTTGGTTTTTTTGGGATAATAAATAATTTCCGACGAAGTGAATCCAATTTTCAAGTAATTTATTGATGAAATCAACCAAAATATATAAAAGGGTTCTCACTACAATACTATTTTGTGGTATTGTTTCAGTTATTTTTGATTAATTGGATATTAATCACAGTCTGCGATATTTTAAATAGTTTTTAACATTCCCATTCTAAAGGGGCTATTGTTACCTCTATAGTTTCAATTATATTGAAAAATGTCTAGGTAACGTCAACACTAGAATATTTTCAAAGAAATTATCTTCTACATGTTCCACTGTAAAAATTGTACCTAAATCGTTTTATGGATACACTGTTAATCGTACATCAAAGTCTATATATATGGATCTGGATTTAGAATTATGATTATTATTGAAAGTTGAGTGTTTTGCGGTTTAGTCATACAAGTGAATATCTAAGTCATTTTAACTTACTCTTCTAGTGAAAAACCTGTTAGTATATCCCCTATGTGTGCATCCATCAGCATGTGTTTGTGTCACAGTCATACGTTTGAATTGCAATTGCTTCAAAACGTATACAGTTAATGTTTAATAGAACATTGTGGTAGTTCTCCCTTATATCACCCGCGGTATTTTGTTAATATTTCATAAGTATTATATTCCGCTTTATCTGCTGTCACTAGCTTTCGGGATTTAAAACAATGTAAAGGCCTAATCCAGTGATGGCGAACCTTTTGAAGAAGTGGGTGAAATTTTAATCAATATTTTTTAGATCTAGCCTGTAGCATGGTTTATGCAGCCAAAATTAAAATAAACATTAAACTAAACTTTCTTGGTGGTACTCTTTTGGTTTATACAGTAAATTGAGGATACACACTGTCATTTAGTGTTCTATCCTTTAATGGACATTGCTGCGAATATTTTCACAGCCAAAGAACAAGAATGTTGCGCAGGTACAGTAGTAACAGAAGAAATAAAAAATCAGCTAGACAATGTCCAGTTGAAAAATTTTCTTTCGTAAATTCGATTGTAAATATAAAAATTTTAGTTTTTCCGTTTTTTGAGTATTTATTCTGACAAAAAATAAATTTATGAAAATCAAAATGTAGAACATTTAAAAAGCTTGGGTGGGTCATGGGTTCGCACTCTCTGGCCTAATAAATACATAGTTTCTTGGCGACTGAAAAAACAAATGCGGGAATAAAAATTGAGGACTGTTGATTGAGATAAGTCAGGATACTACTTTCTATTTAAAATCTCTAAAAGGGAAATACTGTAATCTAATCATAAGATTTTATGCGTGAACAGTTAAAATAAGCTTTGAAGTAATATTGCTCAATAACTTTTGAAGTACGTGTGGTGGTAATATCTTTTCAGTAGATGTGCTAATGATTTTTTATATTTTTGTGCGAGTAGCGCATTATAATTGTAATATGAATGCAATAAAAAATTTTGATTAATTGATTTTCTTGAAGTAGAAATTTAGACATGCCATATAGAAAAGTTTTTTAGACATATTGTAAAAAATACTAAACGATTAGAAGCCTAATTGCAATCGTCCAAGGCTTGTTTGAATATGATTGAATCACACTAAATGGAAAGCTTAAATATATCATAATAGTCAACTAAAACACATCGAATTGAATAGAAAAATTTTAAATATTAAATAGTTTCTTCGCCTTATTTTTTGAAAAGTTTCAAAACTAGAATTTTTAAAGATATTTATCAATCTCAGCACTAGAGTAACCATCAATAGGTATTTTTTTGAAGAAAATGTGTAATTAAATGAGACTTGTATAAACAGTTACTTTTTTCAGTTTAGTGAATTATTATTCGAAAATAAAAATTAATTCTAAAGTATTCACCAAAATATAACCAATTGCGGCCTCTTATTGATTTGTGTTGAAGTAGTAACTAATAATTATAACCTATATGAGCAGCTTAGTGGTAGGTCATCCGACATTTTATAAAAAAAATTGTAATCTATTGAAAAGATAATAATAATCAAGAAATGTTATTCTCTTGAAACCTCTCCACATTCATTTAGTATGTAATTATTTAAGCCTGTCAATACCTTTCGAGTATGGTACTTTATATTACAAAGAAATGTATATTAGTAGAAATATGAACAGTTACTTATTAAAAAATACATGGAAATATGTGAACCTAAATACATAGTAGGTTTAATCCTATTTAACATAACATAATAATTATATTTTATTTTTGTGACTAATGTTGCTGCTTCTTATCAATTTCTTATTATTGTGCGACATTTTATATAAAAACAAAGCTTATACACACACCAATGTTTGCACACATAAAAAATTATATCCTCCCTTATCAAATTTCAATTGTTTGTCTTCCTGTTTAAAAAATTGAAAAGAACAATTTAATGTGTACTGTACAATGTTTATCTAGCTTCATTATATTATTGTTTTTAAATAAAATATAATTTGTCAATGTAATGATTATTAATCTACAAATTATATATGGAGATCTAGAATGTATTACAGCACAGTCAATAACAATTTGAATAGTTATAGTTACTAACTTGTGTGGTGCTAGGACAGATGAACTAGAAACTGGCAAAATGGCCATGTTGCAAAGACCTGTGATTGTTAGCTTGTTAGATGTAATTAAAATTACAGTAGCTTTTTATTTAATTTATCCATTCAAATATTTATAAAATTCCTTTTTTAATTCCTTCAATCCCCAAAAATAAACAGTTGATGGTTTAAATAATTGTTTTATTTTAAATCCTCATAACAATAAGTTACAAATGGGTATTAGATTCATTTAATTTTACATTGACGATGCTAAGAACAAATATATACATTATTAATTTAAAGAAAATGTTTTGAATAATAAAATGAGAATGGGATGAAAATAGGAACAGGATAACTCCTCAAAGGTGATAGAGAATTAATGTCTACCAACTATTTACAACCACTACACAAACATCCACACCTTCTGATATAGGTTTAGATAATCAAGTTGTCTTCAGAAAATAAAGTTAAATCTGGGAACAGAAAAACTTCTAAGATGATAAGAAGAAGAATCACCAAATGGCTTTTGTATATCTGTCACATAACTCTTCCATTCCAAAAAGAATGAATTTTGACTGAAGATTAAATATATTCTTATAAACATTGTTTCTATTCAAAGCATTTGAGTATCACATATTCTAAGAACTTTGAATTTTTAAATATATATGATTTTCAAGTAAAAGTTAAAACAGATAGAGAAAGGTCAAAGATGAGACAAATAATCAATAACAGATATCCATAAAATACTTTATTAATTGCAAATAGACTAAAAATCAACAATATTTTAAAAAAAGGTGACAATAAAGTTACATCACAAACTTTTTTTATTTACAGACTCCATTTGTTCTGCAGATATTAGATTTTGTTTGCGTTTAATCTCCTCAAGTGTTGCTTGAAATTTTTTTGTTGCTTCAGTTTCTGGTGGAAACAGTTCTCGTTTTGTGTTAACCACCCATTCTTCAAAATATTGCGGTTGATTAAAATAATGGAAGAGTGCCACAGGAAATGTAACATATAGAGCCATTTTAGCAACTTCTAATGTCCATGTACCCATAACGACCTAATAATATACGTGCAAATTATATAGCGAATAAGCAAGTAAATTCTATGTAATTATATCGAATAGGCATTTAATTAGGAATATTAAGCAGAGCTTGTGCAACTAATACTGATATGCAATTTATTACATTCTTTATATAAACACCATTCTTCAATCAAAAACTATCACTTTGGTCCTTATAGAGGGAATTGGTTTAGTATCTCTTCTTATACTGTCCTAATAAAATTGTTCTCAAATTAAAATGAATACATATTGTATTTACCTTATATCAATCACAATATTAAATATAATTAAAGATTCAATAAACAATTATTTACATGGTTATGTTCTCTTTTTCTTCTTCTTTAAAAATTTTTTGCCCTCTATCTGATACTACCCGACCACATTTGGTTTCCTTAAGTGTTTACAGTAACATTGTCTATATAATATGGAATATACTAATAATATATAAAAAATGTCAATAATAAGGCTCCATTATTTCATGAATGCCTAATCTTAGCACATTCTCATTTTTTAATTTAGTTTTATGGTATACTACTTGTGTTAGGCTAAACCACAAACCACATATTTTAGGTGATTTGTGGGATACACCAGCCTTATGAGACCGCATATGTGCTTAAATGTTAGGAATTCCATATCTCACGATTTATAGTGAGATCTTACGATATTTGTTCTTATTCTCATGATTTTTGAAAATATACATATTATATCCATAATACTTCAACACCACTGACATAAATACATGAAAACAAAACTAAAAATATTTTATTATCTGTACAAGGAGAAAAATTCAGTTTCCAATAGTCCATGGGGCCTATCCATATTAACGAATGGCAAAACAGAAAAGATAAAGCGAACGCTTTAAGGGGTTATGTTAAAATTTGTAAGTTATTGAATTTTTTAGTTGAGTGGTTAACTAATTTACATTGAAGTAAAATATATCTTGTGGTGATAATACCTAAAATATTTGGTGTACTTCTACTATCCCACACCGCATCAAATAATGAGATAGATTCATGGTTGCGATCTGCGTTGCTTGAGTTTTGAAAATTCCGCCAATTATTTCAACGCTCATTTCGACCCACCTCATGACAAGGATCGTCGTGAAAGTTAGTCATGATATTATGAGTATGGAGTGTACACTCCATAATTATGAGTGATTTTTTTGCCGCGACAACAACGATCGTAGTCGCTATGTGGAACGACCAAAAAGGGTATTTTTGGCGCAGTGAACGCTTAGTAGAATGCACCATACGAGAGATGAAGCGAGCTGTCGTTAAAATGCCTGACAGAGAACAAATAATACTGATCACGCAGGAAATGTCGTTCGTAGATTCAAGAATAGGAATAGAATCCCATAAAATAATATTTTCCGAAATGTGAACATCATATACATGTGATGGTGTGAACTATTGATGATCGTCAGGAGTTGAACTTTACCGCATTTCAGCGATAATACCAAAAGAGTTTTTTCATAAGTAAATCTTAACAATACTCAGCTGAGGAATTGCCTTTAAACCACAACGTTGGAAGGGTTCATTTCATCAAAAAACTAAGTTTCTACAGATTTAGAGATAAATTATATTCTGAGCAATGTATCCCCATAAAAGTGATGCAGAATCGGACTGAATAATTTTATTTTATGAGGTCTCTTGTTTACATTATTTATGTATTACTCCTTTATTAGGTATTTTTTTGTGTTAAGAGTTAACTCTACTTATTGTTCATATTTTTGTGAAAGAAGATAAATAAAATTTCATGTCCACTCGAGGAGCTTTATTTCGAACTTTCACGCTTTTAGAATCTTACTATCTGGCATCCCTATTAGACGTCCACTTGAGTTGCTGTGATAAGCATGTTGAGCAAAAAACAAAATAAACGTTAAATAAAATAACTTTTGTTTCATTAGGGTGGCAGTCAATTTGTTGTCTTTGTGTACTTGATTTAATTGGTTTGTTCTAATATAAATTTTCATGATATTAAAAATACGAATTGTGCGGGATGCATATCTATTGGGGTTAATATTAATGAAACTTCCGAACATTTTTAGAAGATCCTATAGAAGTGAAAACTATAGTGAACAGATACAATAGGTATATGGTATAAACAAAAATACAGTCACATTTTTTGTAAGAAAGAAAAATACCAACACTGTATCACAGTGATAAACTTGATGTGAGATATTTCAAAATAATGTTATAAAATCAATTACACAAATACATAAATTAATCATATTCTCTCATACAGCTTGGTGGCTTTAAGAACTCTAGAATTTTTTTCATTTTTGTCGGGAAGTTAAGTGTCTCCTTGAGGTTGGTTTTCGTATCAAAATGCTAGTATGTGGTAGTCTGTAGTCAGTGTGGTGATTGTGACGGAAAGTATATTGGGCAGACCATGAGAGCCTTTATTATCAGGTTTAATGGAATTAATTGTCGTGGGAGATGGTTTATTGGTGGGAAAATTAAGTATAAAACAGGTAAGTGAAGTCATGAGATTTTAGTTTTCCTTCAGTCTCTGAAGACGATAGCTTGGTCATTGAAACGCGCGTCAGTGTAATTGTGAGTGTTGATGTAAACACTGTGTTCAATATGAATATTACCAACGTTCAAAAAATTCCACCTTAACTTGTGACTTTCTGAAGACATAAAAAAGCCGTATGTTTTGTGTGGTTGGTGTGTTGTAGTCTTCTTATTGTCACAGCTTCTCTCCTATTCAAAAAGTTTAAGAGCAGGTGAGAAGTAGTTGGGAGGGTATTGTATAGTGTTGTAGTACTCTTGCTCCTTGTGTCACGCCAAGATTTTTGAAGTTAGTCTTCAGATCATTGGCAAGCTGAACTGGGATTTCAGTAGGATTCTTTGCCATGGCAATGTGCAGATTAGTTTCCAGTGTGCAATGGAAGCCAAATGAGAGACTGTTATATCAAGAGCAATGAGAGTTTAGTAGATGTCATGAATGTTTTGGACTATTGGATGGTCGGTGAATATGGTTGTGATTGACTGTATGGATGAAGGAGAGTCAGTACATATGGAGATATATTTATGGGGAGGAGAGATAAATTTGAAAGCTTGAAGAATACTGTATAATTCACCAGTGTAAAAACTACACGTCGAAGGTAACCGGAAAAAACTTAAGAGTTCGTGGTTTGTGACTGCGCAACTGACACAGGATTTAGTTTTGGATCTGTATAGAGAATTAGGTCGAAGGATTATTTATGCAGAATTTCTAGGAATGCTTTCTCTACAAAGACGCTAGGGAATTCATGCTTATTGTAAATGGTAGGTGAGGTGTCTACTATGGGATTATTTTTGGTCCAAGGTGGGAAGAAGGCAAAGGAAGTGGGCAGGTTAAAGAAAGGTTGATATTTTCGAGTATAGATACGAGCAATTGAGAATGGAATTTACAACTGTTCGGAAATCAGTAGGTATGGACGTGGTGGCAATGACACTCCAGGATTTTAATAATTGTGGATGATAAAAAATTGTAAATGATACAGTAAAGTCTCAATTATACTTGGAACTCGGGTAACTAACACTGGACATCTAAAGATAACTTTTTAAATGCTACTCTATGAATTACATAATCAAGTATAAACTCAGGACTAAAAGTCTTTAAGTACATTTAAAATTTTATTCAAAACAAAATAACAAGTCAGAAATTGTTGGAATTTCAATCAAACTGAACAATACAAAAATACAACTGTTATACAAAAATATAGATAAACCATAGTAACTTTGAAATGCAAGTGAGTACTAACAATTAGTTCTCTAAAGTCTGGCAGTTGCACGTTTGCGATTCTGGAAAATAGAATCAATATTGCTGAATACTTTATCAGCAGACAGGGAAGCATCTACATAGTGATGGATACCTCTGATTTGGTAGTAATCCACCAAGGGTTTTGTTAGAGAATGATATGTATGAAGACGTTTCTTGAGTGATTCAATATTATCATCTGATCTTCTAATTAGAGGTTCCCCAGTAACATCATCAGTCATTGGTTTCTTTGGTGGGTTAAATTCTTCGTGATACGATCTTCCACTTGTAGCATGGATTAAACGACCTGTGATTCTTTTAAATAGGAGATTGTCATCAATTCCAAATTCAATTACTGCATCCAATTGAGTATTACGCTTCTCAAGAAGATCATCCAACTGAAAACATACATATATGAGACTAATAGTTGTCATCATATACCAACTACTAATTTGTCAGATAATCAAAAACTAAACATGTGCTGATCACACATTTACACAATGGAACTTTCTCTAGCAGTCAGCATAATATTTTTTAATTGATAAGTTAGTCCATTCATTGACATTATATGTGCCCCATTACATGAATGCCTGCATTTAAAATGATTAGTAGAACAATTTTTGGGACCAAAACTTGCAGTTGGGTACCATTGGTATGTAATAATATGAATCAGATTTTTATATTAAAAAAACCAATGTTTTTTATTAGAATATGACATATTTTCTGCAATTATTAGAATACTTCAACTTTAATCCTGAAATAATATAAGTAAATATTTATGTAGTTTATTTAACATAAATTAGTTGGTAATTGTCATTTCAAGATGTAATGGTAGTCGGCATAATCACATATCTGTATAACCAAGGAGCAGATTATCTGATTTCCTTTGAACTACTCATTAAGAGTTATGAATTGCTTTTTGAATAATTTGCATATGGTCATCAATTGTTTTCAATAATATCAAGGCTCTTAGCACACAACATTTTCAAAAAAGGTACTTTATGGACCAAATATGGAAAAAGGGACTTTAGAGACCTCACTAAAAGCACTGTATGCTTCGAAATAGACTAATGTAAAAAAATATCTATTAATAGTCAAATTGATGATAAAGACCGATCTCATTGATATCCAATGATGCCAAAATTTTTGAAAAAATTATTTATGGTAGAATAACAGATTTTATAACAAAAAAACTGAGTTCAAAACAATTTGGCTTTATCAAAAATAAAGGGACGAAAGACGCAAAAATTAAAACACAATAAAATATTTGAGATATTAGAATAATAATATAATCAAAAGTTATCTTAATGGTAGAAAGCAAAAGTCAGCGATTTCCAAAACACATAGGAGTACCACAAGGTACAATCTTGGGTCCTTAATTGTTCATAATATATTTAAATTTATTGATAAGTATGCCTGAAAATATAGTAAATTATATAAAAAAACGGTATGTTTCTTTTGGAAACTACTGTGATAGTGTTCCAAAAGAATTAAATATAACTATAAATAAAGAAAAGATAAGAAGTAGATAAATGTGAACATTTAGATATCATTTTTGATTTTAATCACAGATGGAATGAGCATATTAAGCATATTATCAATAAAACAAGATATCTACTTATTGTTTACAATAAATTATCGAATATTATGACAACAGATACACTATTAATAATTTACTACTAATTTTTTCATAGTAAAATAAGTTATGGCAATATTGCATGTTATAAAAGCAATTTACAACTACTACAAAATCTCCAAAACAGAATACTAAAAAGTAAAAATTCTTTTCCAAAAAAGAAATCAATAAATCTTGCACAAATTCTTGTATTAGAAAGTCTCAAGTACAATTATAATGTTTTAAAAATATATACATGAACTCTAACAGTACTACAAGAGATAAATTAATAAAGCTTCCAAAAACATACAAAACTGTAAGTAATCAAAATAACAAAATTAAAGCAATATAAATATTTAATATGTTGCCCAAAGAACTGAAAGAACTATATATAAGTATAAATGCTTCTCATAAAAAAGGTGAACAAGCATGGCTTAGATTCATGTCATGTTTGTCTCACATCTCCAGACTGATGAACAGAAAACTCATTTTCCTCTGTCAGATTACTTTGTGATTTGTAATTACCTTGTAATGTAATGTCACTCTAGTAAATGAATAAATAAATAACTATTACTTAATTTTTGTATGATTTCGTTAGCCATTAAGCTGTGAACTTGATACTATATCCTAATTAGTAATACAGTAATCCCCCTTATAACACAGGAATTCCTCCATATAACACGGGGATGTCCAACATTATATTTTGTACATTGAAATTTATAATAATTTGTACAGTTCATAAATAGTTTTGCACGTGTATAAAACGAGTTGTTATAAAATTAAATAAAATTGATTTACAAAAATTGTGTATTTAAAGGAGGAAAAATTCTTTTTTAAAAAAATATTTAGTTTTAAGCCATGAAAGTGGAAAGGAAACAAAACCCAAGGAAATTTATTTCTCTACAACAAAAAAATTGATATTTTGGATCAGCTAAATAATGGTAAAAAATCAACAGTAATAGCAAAGGATCTGAAGCTAAGTCAACAATATGAACAATTTTACAAACTGAAAGTAAAATTAGAAGTGCTGTAATATCTAGAAAATAACAAAAATTCAAAGGGTAAAACGTCTAGATATTTTATTAAAAGAAGACGTCAGTGGAACATTATTTTAGATAGATCCGAAAGCAAAATAAACATGTTATAAAAGTTTTTTATTTGAAATGTTCTTAGTTTAATTTGATTTTAATGAAACTTACATATTTTGTTTATAATATAGTGTTTTCTTCATAATTAATTTAAACTCCCTCTAGCGAGAAAAATTAAACATGAATAATTTATATACAATGCATTTTCCTACAATGTGAAACCAATCTGCAGTGTTACAGGGAGGATCAATGTAATAGAACTTAGTGAACTCCTACCTTCTCAGCCTGTACCACAGTTCGTGGGAAACCATCCAGAAGGAAGCCATTCTTGCACTCTGGTTTATCTAAATTCTTGTCAATCATATTTACAACAAGGTCATCACTAACAAGTTTACCTTCATCCATAACTTTTTTCAATTTACTCCCTAGTTCAGATCCAGACTGAATCTCAGCTCTGAGCATATCTCCCGTTGATAAGTGGCAAACACAATATTTTTCTTTCAGAAGTGGTGCCTAAACAGACAGATCGTATATTATTTTCACATTTAATTCAATTGTAATAAAATTAAATCATTAGATTTGACAAAATGTTTAATTTAAAAGCATGAATAGAGAAAGATTGTTCGTGACATATTTACCTGAGTTCCTTTACCTGAACCTGGAGGACCTAATAAGACAGCTTTAATCCCATCAGCAATCTCATCAACTTGAGGTGCTGGAGCTAGAGGTGCCATGCTTATTATCGGTGTTAATGCTCCCTAGAGGTTCTTCTAACCTATTACAAAATTATGTAAATGAAAGTGTTACACAACATTTTACTAACCTTTACTCCCAACTGATATACTTTATACTTACCAGTATTACTTGTAAAAATAGACTAGATAAGATACACAGAGACACCAATATTTAATTGACAGATTCAATATTTAAACGTCGTACGTCAATGATGTTGCCAATAGACAAATAGTGGTCTCTTATTGAGTGCATACTCATATCATTCGTAACGATTTTAATTAATATAAAGTACGAGGACGAGGGTGTATATATAGAAAGAATAGAAAGTGAAACACCTTCAGTGTTCGGAAAATAAATTTCTTCTAATAAATGGTTGTTCACTATTAGTTATGTATAGACTTCTAACATTAAATTTTAATACACTGCCAATTGAAAAAGACGCAGAATATAAAATGGAATATTGGAGGAAACCGGGAGATGCGGAAGAGAACCAAATTAAAAATAATAAAAATGATGAACAAAAAATAGTATTACAAATTGTCGAAGAAATACTTGAAATGAGACTATGAAATGTATTATCAAAGCTTTGTGAAAAAGAAGTAGTTACGGAAGAATGTGACAAAATTAATTCAAAGGCGTCTTGAGGGTTTTTGTACAGGGAAATGAATTCAAATTACTAAAGATCCCTTACCTACCACCTACGTTATTTACGGATGCTTCATATGCACGAGGTCAACATAATCTAATTATTCCTTCTAAAATGGATGAAAAATACCTATATGCTCTAAATTGTAACAAATCCAAATAGAGACTAATTTTTTTGAAACCAACAGACCGATCGTTTAATCCCTATAATAGTTTCGTACAATTAGTATAACTGAAATCCCTAAAATCTGTTTCTCCTTATATACTTTTTTATTTCTCACAGTACAGCCCTGTACCTTATCCTCCAATATCCGGTGGAATCGACTGGAATGCTGGTTGCATTCATCAGCGCGCTTTGACCAGAATAATCTAACGTTCTCTAGTCACAAATTCGCATAGCTGCCGGCTTGCGTATGCTTTATTGGAATATGCTGCAAAACATAAATATTTAATAAAATTATTTTTTGTTCAGCTTATTATGAAAATACTAAATCCAGCAACGTTTTATTTTAAAAATTATTCGTTTAGGAACAATTGTCCTTATTCCTATCTCCATATATTTATTCCATGAAAATTTCTTCTATTCCTACTTTTCCAGTTAGTTTCTTCAACAATTGCATTTGACTGTATTCAGTTTATTCAATTTTGTTGATGTATATGATTTGTTATATACGAGGGTTACCTGCAAAATTTCGTCCTTCAACCTGAAGCTGACAGCACTTATCAATATAAGCTGGGATATATATTTGTGCGTGCATTGAGAGATTCTCACTAAAATTTCAGCCATTTTTGGAAAAATGGAAAAAATAAGTATCAAGATGTCATTAAATATTTGTTTTTGAAAGAGACTCTGTTGTACCATTACGACCGTAACATTTTTGGCAGCTGAATGCAAACGTGGCCGTATCAGCTTGACTTGCGACGAGCGTTGGAGACGGCCAGAAACTGCGACAACCTGCGATATCATCGAAAAAGTTCACTAGACAACCGTTGGATTAAGTTTAATGAGATATAATGGGATTGTGTTCATCGACTATCAAAAAGGGGAAACAACAGGAGAGTAAATTCATCATTGCTTGATAAGGTGAAGGAAGAAAGTGCCAAGAATCAACCGCATTTGAAGACAAAGGAAGTGTTTTTCCACCAGGACAATGCACTTTCTCACATTTCGGTAATCGCAATGGCTGAAATTCATGCATTGCTTTTCGAATTGGTTTTTTTACTGCTTCCTAACCTTGAAGTTTTATTTTCAAGAGAGAGATTTTCATCAGACGAGGTCGTTATCGCATAGGTAAACGTCTATTTTGAAGAGAATGGCTGCTATGAAAATTAGGAATAGAGACTGTATGTGAAATGAAATTTACATATTAAAAAAAAAGATAAAATACATACGGTATCAGTTTAGATTTAATTCTCAATGTTTCTTATACGTTTTTTTTTGAAGCGGCAACGTTGCTTTAAAGTTTTGAATAAAATTTATGACTTACCATGTCTAGATTGGTGTCGTAAACTTATTTTTCAGATGCCGATTGGTGTTCTCATTGTTAGTTAGAAAGGACGCAACAGGTTGGTCCTTTAGGAATAATACGTTTTAAGTGAATTTTGTGAATAGAATTATTATATTTTAAATCAAAGATGGATTATAAACTAACTACTCTTTTAATTTTTTGTGAGTATAAATACCATTATTATTTATTTATCATCTAATTCATTTGATCATTATATTGATGTGAATTTTGAGATGCCCTTCAAATATTAAGGTACATAAATTTAAATGGTAGTAAGAAATTATTCTATTTGAAGTACGTTCGCTACAATATTCTTTTATTTCTTCCATTCTATTTTATAATTTTTTTTCTAATTATACTTTTTACCTAAATAGTTCCTAGTACTAACGGCGAAAGAATTATTAATTCTACACATTTTCTTCACTGTTATTTCGACTGCATTACATATTTAGGTAAAAACAATTTGAATGTGTGAAACCGCTTTAGATCATCAAAATTAATATTGGGTTATCTCATGCTTTCTCTAACTTTCCATTTAGTGAATTTTTGGCTAACTTTTTCATCTCTAAATTCAAATTTTTATCGCCGTCAAAAACAAAAAACTGGTACAAGCTTTGCGAATTTCACCTGCGTCTCACCCCTTCCACTTTTTTCCTGACTTAAAAATGTTTTAGGTCTTATTCTTCCTCATCTGAGTTATCAACAGTCAAAATCCCACAAAAATAACAATAACAGTAAATTTAGCGGTGAGTATTATTCACTATTTAATTAATATCGAATGAATTTGTTTTGAATTTCCAGTTTTGGAATGATTCTTAAATCAAATCTTAAATTAAAAATATTACATAGCTAGAAACACACCTAAATGTTATCAAAGTTTATGGTTTTAATAAGTATTGTAATTATGGATATATACATTTATCTGATACATTATTACGTACATTTATTTATAACTTTCAATTAATTAAATCAAAATCTGCCAAATTTTAATTTAAAGTATATTTTCAATATTCTATCCAAATAATTTGAATATTTGCCATATTATGCTAAGCAGTCTCATTTCAATTACTGCTAATAATTACCGCTAAAGTCATAAATGATTTTTTGTTTGCATTACTAATCTTATTTTTTATATTAGTAATAAAATACGAATTAGTTTGAATGTGTAAATTGCATCATTTCTATGGAATTTGAAAGAGGTAATTTTATTTTTAAATGATTCACTCTATACATTTTCAATGTATAGTTCAATATTTATTTTAAAACAAAATACATTTTTCTCGAAATTATTTCCTCGACAGTCGTTATATAGAGATACGTAGAGGGTTTATTGATCCCATTCATATACGATGGCGATTTGACGGAAAAGCTATTTTTCAAAAGATGATAATACTACGATTAGTTTCCGCCATTTTACTTTGATCTGATATATAAGATTAGTTTTAATTTTCATTCATGTATGCAAAGATACAAAAACCTCGCTCTCATTAAAAATTCAAATATAATCCAAATGGATTATTCCATCAATATGTCACAGTAGATGAAACGGGTACACTATTGTAGCCCAGAAACAAAAAATACAGTCGAAACAATAGACTTATAGCTCAAATATTTTGTTTTTTTTTATGTGCCGCAGGTACTGATATGAAAAAGTAATAATATACAGACTTCCGTGAATTATTTATTATAATTATTATAGTTATTATTGTAACACTAAGCCATTCTAGTGAAACTTTATCCCTGGATCAAATTGGTATTTTCTCTCAAAATTAATGAAGTATCATACGAGGATATATTGAAAAATTCTTAGCCTACTATAAAACCAAACAAAATTTCAATGTCAAAATATTTTATTACTCAACATATTCCATAACCTGCAACGTCTCTAGACCTTTAAAAAGAAATGTTTCTTCTTGCTCTGCAAACCAGACCTCCACAGCTTCTACCTCCTCTATAGAATAAAATTTACGACCTTTCAAACTTTTTTTCAGTTGAGAAAAGATATGATAGTCCAGCCCATCCAAATCTGGTGAATCAGAGGGGTGTTCTAGTAATTCAAACCCTATATCACGAATGTTTTGTATGACAACAATGAGATTTGTGTGCAGGGGTCTGGGACTTAGTTGTTATTCAGTGGAAACAACATGGCTAATTTTCTATGCCAGTGCCCTCGATGGTACGTGGCACAACTAATCTATTTTCGCGGTTTATTTAAATTTACAGCTAAGAATATCTACTGTATTCTATGTTGTTGCATTTTCCTAAATTCACGATAAAATAAACAAAGTGAAAAGTGTAATATGTAAATTAATATTAACCAGAATCACAGTTGAAATAAAAGGTTGTAGAGACATTTTTGTACATAAAAACGAACAACGGTTTTATCCTCTATAGTCAATGGTTTTCCTGTCTATGACTGATTCTTAACTGTGAATTAATAAATTCTTTCGTTACATTATTTACTTTTTTTCATATACTCAAATCTTCCAAATTCACACATCTTCTTCAATGTCTTTAACTGCTCTATTTTTGGCGATTGTATCCCGATGAACTTGATACATTACCATTTCCCTATGTGTTAAATTTTCTCTGTAACAATGGAGTCTTAAAATTCACTTAAAAACTGCAATGACTCTTCTATAGAAAGTTCTGTGGAAGTAGACAATGAAGGCAGATGAGAGGTAGGAATAGATGGGATAGCTTTATACTTCAAATGATTTCTATTGAAATTTGTAAAATCACTTTCCAGAAAATGATTTTTACATTAGCGGCAATTTGATGTTGAGCATTGAATTTTACAAAATTCATTCCATTTAAAACACACATCAGGAACGCGTTTGGGAATGATTATTCATCTTGACAAATGGCATTGACAATTATGACACATTTTTATTACATTAACGCCACGGCGGGTAAGTGGCAGAACTAAATTCGTGTTGCTGAAATTTTAGACGCAAGTCGACCTTCTTTTTGTGGCTACAACCAGGGCCGTAAATAGGGCGGTGTCACCGGTGCCCACGCAGAGGACGTAGATTCTGGGCGGCGTAAGAATGGCCAGACCAGGCAGTACTATTATTTTTTCTGTTTGCTCCTGATAAGTTCCAGCTACGCCCCTAGTGCTCGTTTCCAACACATACGTACCTACATGTCCGTATCATCATCATCAAAAACGTCTGTTGAATTAGACAAAACATTGCGCTCATTTTTTTGGCAGCGCATGAGCGTATTTGTTTTTAGTATTTATAGGAGTCAAGTGGTGCGAGTTTTTGCGGACACCACCACCTGCGGACACCGATTCGCACAGGCCGATTATTAGTGGATGTTGATAGCAAATATCTGTGTGACGCCTTTCCCTATGTAATAGTTATAGGGTTCAATTACCATTCTATGTTCAGATAATATTACAGTTTTTACTTAAGAACAGCGTTCTATATAAAAAAGACGTTAACAGAAAATTGATTCGAAATGTAAAAAGAGAACTGCACCTGTAAAATATGCACCATTGGCCAAAATGCTACTTGCTGTTAATGCGTAAAACAAGGCTTTTAGAAAATTTACTGACTTAAATTAAAGTACAGTGGAAACTCGATTAACCAGACTAATTGTTGTCGTTAGAGATTCGGATAATTGAAAGTCCGGATAATCTAATGTATGAAGAAAAGCGGGTTTTGTGCAATAAAATAAGTTTAATAATAGTAATATGTATTAATAAATAAAAATATTATTAATGAAAAATAATAATAAGTTCAATTTGGTTTAAAATATTTGGTAATTGGCATTAGACGTAAGCTACTTTTTTTCCTCAATGCTGCTATATCAAGAATTCGTTTCAGCTGTAGTAAACTCACTGTATCACTCTATTTGTTTGTCAAACCATTTGAGAGCTGTTTCCAGAGCCTGAAGTGCGTCATCATGAGATGGTCCTATATCATTTCTCTCGTCTAGATTTTCTTCTGTTTCATCTTCTTGCATTTCCTGCTGTTCATTTGTTTGCAATATGTTTTCTACGATTTCGTCATCCATCATAATCTGAAAGCCTTGACCCATTAATGTCAAAAATGACCCACTCTTTGATATCATCATAATAACAATTGCTAACTAACTAACTAACTAACTAACTAACGAAACGCGTGGGGCAGTGATCCCGTGGGGCGCGGGCGGGATAATGCCAGTTCCTGCTTTCATAAATTCGACTTTTAGTACATATTTAAACATTTTGTAACTTGGCTCAATATTACTTAATTGGTCGCAGTTCATAGTCCGGATAATCGCTAATCCGTATAACTGAGGGCCGGATAATCGAGTTTGTACTGTACATATGACTAAAAACAATAATTGAAATTCATAATTTTGCTTCAATCACAAACTTCTAATATTTTGATCACATTATCTATAGAAACATCAAACGCCGTCAATCTGACGGTAGCGGTATTTGAATGTATGGCATGTTCGCCGACCTTTCTAGTGTTAATAAATCTTTACTATCTGAACTCATACTTTTGTCGTCTCATTCATTTGTGTATCGTGTAGTTGTGAATAATATTTGCAAATATTTTCGAATAAACGTTCCTTCCTTATTCAAAACTACTATAACAAGTAGTGCAGGGTGCTATTTTTGATGGACGTATGTAGACCAAAGTGGCACAAAAATTAAATCTTTAGCAAAAGCCATTCACGGCACACTCATATCTGGAATTTGATCGATTCATGGAACGAGCTTGTTTGTTGATCTCAATGACGAGCATATACGCCCGCTGAGGTCCCTTGGGTGAATGAGTGAGCGGGCTTATACGTCTGCTGTAGTCGTTAAAGTGTTAAATTAAAAAGGTGTTTTTAAATGTCAGTTTATGGCTCGTATTTTCACAGGAGAACAATTTTCTAAGCAATTTAAATAATCCTGAACCGTCTTGAAGCTTTCAATACCTACACGAATACGAGCTGTACAAGTTGCAATATCTGTTTTCAAATTGGGTTCAAATTCTCCACAAAATGTAATATTTCATCCCTCGCAACAAACAAAGTATGTTGTTTGAGTAGATTCATAATATTTGATTTCAACGATGTACTTTTAGTAATTTTCTAGAATTTTTTCACTCATATTCTCATATTTATTGAATGTAACTATAACCTTTCCGTGGTAGAAAATCGTATATTTCCAATATAATACATAATTCCATTTTTATTGTATAACCAATAACTATGTTGTGTTTCTTTCCTTTTATTTCATTTATTTTGCATATAATAAATATTCAATTAGGTTTAATTTTATTTTCCTAAGTAATTAAAGTAAAAAAATACTGTTAGTCATTGAATATGAAAATATTATACAGAGTAGCCAGTCGAATTTATAGTTTCAATATAGAACATTTTAGTTCCAGTAATTATTTACTTCCAGTTCGACTGCAGCATAATAAATTTGCATTTATGTTTATGAATTACTAATATTTTAAAATAAAGTTATTTGTTTGACTAATGTTAAATTTAGAAAGGTCGCGATCACGTGTTAAAGGCGGTTCACGTTTGTCGCCTGTTTGCATGAACACAATAAACTGTTGACGTACTACATCCATTTCAGACATTTGAAAATAAACTCACCGGAATTGCACGCGAAGTATTTACGCGGATCCAGTATTTTGCTTTCACCATTGCAATGTCCATTACTTGTTCAAGTTCTAATAAACCCCATCCAGCATTTTTACATCCCTGGAGTGCACGAGGCCCCGGCAGGGTGACGTGACGCGAGTGCCATCTATTGAATAGTCATGACAACAAGGCGTCGGCGATGGTGTTGATGCGTTTCGAGGAAAGAGGATATTCCTGGAGCATTGCTAGTGATTATTGTTTGATGAAGTATGGCATTTTTAATAGGATATAGTGAGAAATTGACTCATCATAACTGTTAGCGCTATCAAAAAAAAGTTCTGGAGTGAGGTTGTGACCTGTTTGAGTTGTGGTACGAAGATATAGAGGAAGATAAAGACCAGTGGCCACGAGTAACTTAATTAGATGGACTGGATTACCTAGTTTTCCGCACCAACTTTACTCTAACCTTGTATTTTCTCCTCGTGTGAAAGTCCTCTTGTTCTTCTGGAATCAGGATTTAACTCTTATAACATTTTGTCTTAATGTCCGAATCACTTTTCCTCTCAATTACATTGCTTTCAATTCTCCTAAATCATTTTATGTGTATCCCTAAAACTTTCTATTCGTTGAAACAATATACAACTGAATAGTGTTTCTTTCTTTCCACTCGATTTCAATTTCCCTGCTGAAATTTATGTTTTGTGTGAGAGTTTTTTCAGATATCAAATTAACAATTTCAGGGTCTCAGATCATCTTTGACATTTCGTTATTTTCAGTCTTTTACGTAGTCTTTTTCAGTCTCATTATTCCCTGTACGAAAAACCCAAAATTTCCCGTATTATATTCATGTTGAATGTTTTCATCGGGAATATGGATTGATGATCCGTGTTGAGTAGATGTAAAAAAAGCAATATAGGTAATTAGTCCTTGGTACTATCCTTCACACTTCTTTCCATAAATTTAGGCTTTTGAAAAGACTAAAAAAAAGGAATTTGGCGTAATGATGTCTGGCAAGGTATTTATATGTTCTATGAATACAGTTCATTACAGCGTAGTGAACGTAATTCTTGAAAAGAATTGGAAGCCAAATGTATGTGCTATGATCACCCTGGTTTGTTTACGAAAAATGCATCAACATTATGGTCGACGCTCAGTTGTCGTATCTGACGGCTAGATGGCGTTCGTGTCACAGGGGCCAGAAATGCAACCCGCATAACTCGTGAACAATGGACCGCTTCACACTTGTTAAGCAGGTATTCAGCTGACTCAGTGGCTTCTTGGCAGAAGTGACAGTTATCATCTGGAATCTTTCCATGTTCCGTTTGATCATCCACGAGACAAAATACCGTGCATATGCTCATTCTCTTTATTTTCCATTTACCTAGTGATAGAGCTCTTTTTGTTTTAACTAGAATGATAGTGAAGGATAGAGCTTTTTTGGTCCAGCTCGTCGTGTAGAAGAGAAATAATTTAACCTTTCTTTGTTTTTCGGCCATTTTCCGGAATGTAATCTTCCACTTTTGTTTTCGTTCCTTAAACAAAGTGCCATCGCCTAGTATCTGGCTGGAAAACCGTTATGATTCAATGAAATGGGTTACTCCACCTTCTCTTGTTAGCTGATATGCTAATTCACTACCGCAAAATTCAGAATGACCAGGTACCCAGACAAGCTTAACTCGATTATTTAGACCAAGTGCGTTGAGTGATGTATAACAATCCATATTAACTTTCATCAATCTCTCGGGAATCAAGTCGGTAGAAAGATTTTTCATGGCCGGATTTAAGATAGACCTATGAGATATCATATTTAATTTATATACCAATTTATTGCCAGTAATTTGAACAGGATTCAATTACGATACTCAATTTCCGTCAAGATGTTTTTCGGTTTAATCGATTGTCGGATGTACGTCGAAATGCATGTCTCGTTTATTTAAATTTGAGATAAGTAATGTCGGTTTTTAGATGTGAAAATTCTTACGGAGTGAATTGTTAGGTTATTATTTGGAACAAAATTTTAAATCAGCCATGACAGCCAAAAAAACTGAAATTGAAGGGAAAGACACAGTTCAAGAGCGAACGGCACAGCATTGGTTGAATCTTTTTGATAGTGGAGAATTGATGCTTGAAGATAATTCGTACTCAGGTCGTCCACTTCGATAGGATATTGAGTTTATAAGGGAAGCAGTACTAACCAACTTAGTACGAGCAATCGCCGATTATCGGACTCAGACCTTCTAAAGGTACCATTTATCGCCATTTCAAATCATTAGGTAAAGTAGAGGGATGTAAACAGTTCCTTGGGCTGCCAATGAAAAATGGATTTCTTTTAACAACCCCAACATGGAATATCATTGGTTTACAAATCACAATTATCAGAATCCGTCTCAAAGAGAGGTGGGTCCGAGCGAAAAGTATTGTTGTGTGTTTGGTGGTATAATGAATAGTTATTGTACTTCGTAATCATTCCTGATGGTCGAGCTATCAATGCCGAGGTATATAGTTGACAGTTGATGCTATATATATATATATATATATATATATATATATATATATATATATATATATATATATGTGGTTTAGTTAACCGATAGCAGGTTCTTTTACAACAAGACAAAGCTAAACCAAAATTACGCAGAATAACTTAGTCCTTCCACATCCAGCACTGTCAGATTACTATTTATTCAGATCCATGGCGTGGGGAAAATTCAAAACAAAAGACGAAGAAGAAGAAGAAGAAGAAGAAATTTAGTACGACAGTTTTTTGCATCCAAGCTCAAATAATGGTTTTACCAAGGTCTAAATGAGCTTGCTGACCGTTGGGTTAAAATCATAGAATACGATTGGAAACATACCTATTTATGATACACCCATTATAATACTAACCACTCAATTGGTGAACTTTCTCTTATCATACCATAAGAAAGCTTGATTTGTAGGTACTTATATTATAGTAAAAGATCGACTCCTTACCGTTTTTGAAATCCTGAGAGTAATATGCAATACGCTTCCTTCTTCCTTGATGTCATGTATTCACATCTTGTACAAGATGGTTAACACCTTATAGAATAAATATGTAATACCTGGTGCATCAATGAAAATCGTGGTCCTTGAAACCGTATGCCTTTTGGCTTCATCGTTATTAGTAAGCCTTCATGAATGCATGTATTTTAAATCGAAATTTTTGTTTACCCGACATATTTAATGAATTTATAGTCCACATAGTCAACACCTTGTACTGCTCCGACGCATTTATCTATATCTGTTGTCTTTTACTCTTCCTTCAATTTGATAAAATCTTTTTTAGTGTTCCACGGTTCTGCTTTAGTCATAAGTAATTAAAATTATCACTAATTAAAAAAAATTAGATTGAAGTGACATATAGCAAATTAATTCTTATCATTTTCCTACATTTTTATATGTAAAATGAATGAAGCTGTGATCAAATACACTGTGAATAAAAATTTTTGATTTGGTTATATTGTTTACCACTTCCTGTACATTTTCCGTAATTTTATCGTTTAACACCAGGCAGTTTAAATTATATAAAGATAAAGTAGTGCATAAAGAAATCTTTACTAATTGATGTGTAATGAAAAGTGGGTCAAGTAAGCATACTAATTAAGTAGATATATGAAAATTCATCATAAAATTAATTACGGTCATTATTATAATTATATGATGGTATTTTATTTCTTTTCATTAAAGTAGTTGAAACACAGATGAAAAAAACTTATATTAACATGAAAGCAATGGAAAAAACCTAAATTTAATGTACAAAACTCTCCTTCTTGGCAGGCGTTATTTTTAGATCTATAGGCCGTTTGTACATGGTGCAGGACAACGTGCAAGAAATTGCTAGCAATTTATTGCAAGGTCATAATACTGCATAGATGAATATTGCACGTCGCTTGATATTATGCAAATCTCTTGCCATTGCATCATGGTTGCCACTATCAACTCCATAAGAGAATTAAACAAATACCTCACCTAAAATATGTTTCAATATTTTGTGACCGGTTTAAAAACGATAATAACCAAACTAAGTAGGTAAGTAACGAAGTGAAAATAAAAATGGCACCGAACCAATGATGTTGCAAGTGCGAGATATTACATGAAACAATCAACAACAATTTCATTTACATACGCCTTTTATTAAGAAATATTGCACGATTTCTTGATCAAAAGCATGAACAGATGAAGTTCAGCTGATTGTTTCATGAAAGACTCGCACTTGCAACATTATCTGTTTTGTTCCATTTTTATTGCGTGCAAGCTACAATTCTAGGGAGAAAACTAGTTACTTTTGGCTTAACAATTACCAAATGCCAGTTTCGAAACAACTGAATTTCTTATAACTTAGCTTTGTTATTTTCATTCTTAACTTATGCACAAAATATTGGATAAAAAAATAAAAAGTTAGTACTTTTTTATGGAATTTTCGTAAGTGGCAGCCATGATGCAATGGCAAGAGACTTGGATAAGGCAACTTGACATGATGCAGGACTACTTGCAAGAAATTGAATGTAATTTTTCCAAAAATTTGAAATATAAAATTTGAAATGATCAAGAAAAAAGTGGTCAGTGAATAATTTTCAATAATGATATCTGCCGCTGCTTCCTTCTTTGAGCCTGCTGGACCAGATGGTTGTTACGCGAAAAGTAACTAGACTTCTCCCTAGAATTTCAATTTTCAAGTAATCAAGATGGCATCAAATCGAGAATGTTGCAAGTGCGAGATTTTGAATGAAACTATCAGTTGAATTTCATCTGATCTTGCAAGGAATTATTATTATTGACATCTGTATTTGCTGAAACTAGTTAGTTAATAGCTAGGCGATTTCTTATATCTGGTCACCCAGTATAACACTTCGATTATAATTATTAAGCAACGATAAAAAATCAATAGTTTTTACTATTCATGTCTATAACATAGTAACGGGCTAATCAACTATCTTCGATCAATAATTAAGTAGTACGAAGGATTTAGAAATGTAATGTTCGTGAAGTTTGTTTGTTGCTAATAGATTCGTTCGCGAGTCTAATTCCGAATCAGTTTAGGACTGATGCGGGGAGTAAAGTCATCGACTTGCGAACGACAATTTTGAATTGCAATCGGTCCTAAACTAATTTTGGAATTTGAGCCGCGAACAAAGCTAATATATAATATAGATATAAGTTTTGTAACTGAATCGCTTACAATTTAAAAGTTTGAAACCAATGCTATTAAAAATTTGATGAATGCCTTCATCTATCCCATCCTCGTGAAACTTCGGCTACTTAAAGAAAAACCAAAAATTACACATGGCGCATTAGGTGGGTGGATACCCATGTACTATGCAGTGTATCACGATACATTATTGTGATGCAACAGTAACCCCGCGCGATTCTTACTCGCTCTGCTTTTTTTGAATCGCTGATCGCTTGTAGCACCCTATGAGTAACAATTTGTTTCATATGGAAATGATCATATAAAATTGAATTTACTGCTGCAGATCCCACACCAAGAGTTGCCTCAATCGTTTGATAGGTGCATTTTGAATCTCCTTTGATCATACGTTTCAATCTATTAACAGGATCTGAAGAGAAGTTGTGCCTCATCTCCAAACGGTATCCGTTTTCTGTTAAATCAACAAGAACATATTTATTCTTGAGGATATTTTATCCACAATTTCTCCTGACAAATAATCATACGCTACTGTCCATCCAGGTGTAGCGCCGAGTCCCTTCTATTTTTTCTTTTTGTGAATGAACTTGGCTTATTCTTATTTTTTGTCATAGCTGTTTCTTGATGCCATGTTTTCCCTCTTTTTTCTAATTTTCTTCAATACACGTTTCCTTAGGTTTACCTCTCTTCCGTGTCGGCCTCTAAGCATACCCTGAGGATGCTCGACTCAATACAGAAAAGAGAAATTCAACTTAATGGTGATCCACAGTTGACCAAAAACGTAGAGATTTCAGAGTACAGGGAAAGGGTCTCTGACCTGACTGTTTTATCGAACTTCACACTAATCATACATAGAGCAGTATTTGCACGATCTAATTGATAGGCAGACATAGCCCACGAATACAGAGTTCCTTTGCAGATGCCCATAAAGTCAGTCCACGATTCCTTTTGTAATCCTGTTGAATTAGCTACCAAGGCACGTCTTTTCTGAACACTACAACCGACAGAAGTTCAAAACGTACATTCTTCCGTATACAAGGTCTTCTTTAAAAAATTTCCCTTGACGCTTTAATTTTCTGTCATAATTTCACCAAATTCTATATCGTCCTCTGGAAACAATACTTTGTACGTTAAAACAACGATAACTACATATTTCGTTTCAAAATATTCGGAGCAGTTCTTTATATTCTTGTTTTGATACTTATCGTTCTCGTTTATAATAAGATGTGTATTCCTATTTCTAATACTGCAAGAATCATTTTTTTACTATTATCATTTTCATTAGGCAAAAACTCCGAATCATTTTTCCTTTATCGGTTTGGGATATGTTCATTCGATAGTGCTTTTGGCCCATAGTGAACAAATGCGGCACCCAACGCGTGAAGAGGTACGCATGCATAATTCTTTAGTCAATATATGGCAAATACCAATAGCCTCTTCTAATTCTTTAATCTTAATCCAACGGTTGTACTATTCGCAGTTTTTGGCCATCCCGAACGCTCTTTGTCAGTCAAACAGATACGGCCACGTTTGTATCCAACTGTCCAAAATTTGACGATTGTAAATAATTGATTACATACACGATGTGCAACTTTTCTTTTATCTCCATTTACCTGACCTACAGTTTCAAATTCAGTGGTAAATTTGGCCTAAAAGTGTCACAGGTATCTGAGTCCAGGAGGTAGGTAAGTATCCGTTAATTGAAAAGGGACAATGGTTTTTACTAAATCGGTACACTCTAATTTACATTTTAATATGATAGTTTACTTAAAAGAATACTTAAATCATATTTTTATATGTTCAGTTTTTTATGGCTTTTTGGCCGAACTTGTACCACAAATTTCTCTGGCCGAATTCAGCACACCAAAAGGTTCTCTACCTGCTATCTGATACTTGGTACACGCAATGTGTTTGTTTTTATTGTTACCTATATACTGTAATGTTTTTCGTATTTATTTACACTATTTCCATCTTACGTTCTTAATTAATTTACACACTATACAATAGACTTAACTTATAATAATTTATTTATAAATATCACTTAAATAATTTCTGCGATTTCTTTCACTAATTTGTTCTTTTCAATACGACTATTTATTTAAAACTGCGTTCACACAAATCATTTATATACCTGAATAAAATTCTATAAAGTTATAGAACCAAAAGAAATAAATAAATAAAAAGACTTTCCTAGAAATTATTCAGAGGGAATACCATAAATAAACCGCCTTCTATAATAAATAGTTCATCAAAGGTGCGATCGCCATTTATCAAAAACAGATGAAAGACGCCGCGCCGCTTCGGCGAATTTTAAAATTCCATTGTAGCTGAACAGGTCCGGACTAATGACCCATTTCGCGAGCTTATTCGTAACAATATTTTGGACGAGGCATATTCGATATCCAAATGATCTCTATAAAATAGACATTAAGACATTGGGGGTTTTTATTATAACATACATGTCATGGACAAATCCCATTGAATTTTAATGGTATAAGGAAGCTATAAATTTCTTTATAGTTTATATCGACAAGGTTTATATTGAGGCGTACTAAGATTAGTTTACTTTAACATGAGTTTTATTATATGTAATAATTTCGGTTACTCAGTTAATACGGATATATTACGTGATGGAAAATGTAAACCACTCGACGTCGTTGTATTACAATTTTTGATTCTTAAAATATTAATAATAACAAATCTACAAGGAAAAAAAATTGGCGCGAAGAGAAAAAATAGAGACATAACTAAGAACAGAGTTAATAAGCATATTTTGAACACATTGTGTACTAGTATACTCGAAATAATAGAGATAACCGCAAACGGAATGGAGTTGATGTTATATATAGATAGTGTCTCATAAATAATAACGCTTTCTAATGTTAGTTTTGTTTAATAAATAATCATACAAACCGAAAGTCTTAATATTCGTAATATAGCGCATCATATTCTATGGTTTAAGCCCAACGTTCAGCGATCTCGGTCAAACTATTCTTTGATCTTAGGTGCAAAAAATTGGTGCACTGCAGAAAATATCATATATTCGCGTCAGCTGCTCACTGGCTACATCGGCATTGATAGCTCGACCATCTGAAATGAACTCGAAGTACACTAAACATTTATAATTCCACCAGACTTTCTTCTAGAATCTACCTCTTTTTGTGAGGTGCTCTGGTGATTGTCCTCAGTTTAAAAATTGATTTTCCGTGTTGGGGTTGTTTGGTTAAATCCATCAATCGCAATTTTTATAGATCTAAACTGACAATTTTGAATGGTAATGTGTGGTATCTTTAGAAGCTACAATAAGGTCCGTTAATCGGCAGGTACTAGGTTGGTTTTCTACTCCTTCCCTTTTAACCTCAACCTGAGCACGAACGACCTTCAAGCGCCAAATCTCCACTATTAAAACGATTAAACCAACACTGTACCATTCGCTCGGTAACCTTTCTAATTTTTATTGCTGCCACGGCTGCTTCAAACGTTTCCAATAATATAATGTTAACAATGCACGAATTTTATATTTATTGCACTCCATACTACACATCGTCAATAAAAAAAGAGAGAATAATTGAAAGAAAGTAAAGCAACTGTACTCTTGATAAAATGTGGCGCAATCCCACTACGAAAACGCTCATAATCTAGTTGGCAAAGACTTAGTTCCAATATATATATATATATATATATATATATATATATATATATACATACACATATACATATACATATACATATACATATCGGTTTACAAAGCTCTCCGACGTCTTCTTACCTCTAACCACCATCTATCTGTCTCTGTCTTGCAATAGGTCTTCTGTAAGTCCTCTCTCCTGTGTTTCCTTATCTATACTTTCTTTTTAGCTTGTGGTTTCCACTTTAGGATCTGTTGTATAACATTCTTTATACATGACCATACCAGATTAGTTGTTTGGTTTTGATGTCATCGATTCATGTGTGTTTGACTCCCATTATATTCCTTATTCTGTCATTTCGTATATTATCCCTGCTGGATTTGCCCGCTGCTCTTCTTCAGTCATTAGCATTTTTTCCATTTGATAGTTTTATCTGCTACACTTCGTTGCCATATGTTATAATACTGTTAAGATCGTACTTGTTGTTTGTTGGTTTTTGATATTGTTTGCTATTTCCATCATTAAAACATTTTTTTTATTGGGACACCAAGAAAAAGTTACTTTACATTCTCACTTTATTATGTGTCTTTGAATAACGGGCTTCCTAACCGCAATATGTGTTTTAATGTGTAGAATAATAAGTATGCTTATGAATATTAATGTATAAATTGTTCATACGATATGTGAAGAAACTGTATCAGTTTTTGAAAGCAAGGTTTTGTAGATAGCGTTAAATTAATATTTTCCATAATTTTGTTGATGCAGAAATTCTGTGCATAGACGTAGATTAATAAGGTATAGGTTCACTAAATAATTCTAGATTTAATTTGGCTGGTACAGTAGTACTATTCTTACTTGAAGGAGCAGAAAATATGGTAAAAGTGAACAATAACAAAGAATTAGATCTTCTTCAACCTTTCGCCTCATTCTTAAAAAACCAAGTTGTATATATAACAGAAAATATTGTTATGCTAGAATTTTCATAGTGCAATACATTATTCATACTTTCAAAAACAAGGTTTGTCTGAAGAAATTTTTGAGGTTGGTTATATTGTACGAGGGTTGTTACTTGACTTTTGAGATATGGCATAACTGATGTGAATATGTTATATCTGACATTGCCATCTTAAGGTTTGATATTTTTAATGGTGAACATACTCAGAACGTGTAGTCATACGAGTGCTATTTGATTTGTTTACAGATACTTGAAGCATTCACACGTTATCACATATCTAGATATCCAACGCTTACCCGTTTTTTACCCCACCCGTCTAGGGCGCCCTCTAGGCGCCCCATCTCGTTATTTAATAGCCACACCTCGTACATCTCGTTTGATTAACTTCAGTTCTTGAGCGCGGTTTGCCGATCGAGATTCAGTAGTCTAAAAATCACCAATTTTTTATGAAGTTAGTGGTAGCTTATTTTGTGTTCGACAATTTAACCCAATAAATCAATGAATCTTGTGGAAAATTAACCTAAAACTACGGTATTGTGAAAAAGTGGTTAATAACTATTCCGTCAGTCACAACGCTGATACACCTACTTTTCTCTTTATCATAGTAATAGTGATGGAACCGTGTTTTGGGACGTGCATAGACAAGATATCTAGGTACCCAACGCACTACTCGCTTTTTACCCCACCCCTCTAGGGCGCCCTCTAGTCTCGTTATTTAATAGCCAGACCTCGTATACATAATAAAGTTACCCTTACAAGTTACATAGTATCTCGACACCAACAACATATAACTTAAGCACATTGACACTACAGTCCTGTCGGAATTGTTATGCCGTATATAAAACAAATTGTACCAGATATGGTACTTCAAGGTCACTGAATCTGAAATATGTACGCAACGAAATGAAATTATTAAGAAGGGAAAAAATACGTGGTAGCGAAATATGGACACTCAAGATATTTGAAATGTGAGCCTTCCTAGAAACTTTGATGGTTTAGTCATGTTAAAAAAATTGGAAGGTGGTAGATTGAGAAAGAAAATCATTGGTACTTTATTATCCTAAAGGGCCTATACGAAAGGCGCGTTTTAAGAGAGGAAATTGTAAAGTAAAGTGAATAACAAAATATTCGTGATAATTATCGAGAAAAAGCAAACAAACGATGATAAGTGATATTAACGAGTCATAAACCTTGCTAAAACAAACAATTCAAACAAATTTGGTGTATGTTTGTCCTGTGATTATTACAAAATTTTGAAATCATGTCATTCACTATGTTATTTATCTTTATTACAATACATTTTAGAAAAAAATTGGCAGAGATTTATCTAGTTCAATTATAAGCAAGACAAGAAATTGAATTCCATTTTTATAATCAGTTCTATTCGGTATGTTACTTGATGTTTGTTAAAGTCGTAGCCAAATGATTATAGGAAAGTTCTAATTTTATTAAGTTGAATTGGAACAATCAATACTTTTGCATGTATGTTTTCCAAACCACTAATTATCTATATGTTCCTAATAAGTCTCTCAATTCTTTCCATAAGGAGTGGAAGTTGTTGTTGAAAACATATATGGATATTATGATTCTAAAAGAATTCTATTTCGATTTTACGTCATTATCATCTCTGAGTTGTTTCTACTTTGAAGTAACATTTCAAAATATTCCGACCACGCTCTTCTTTTGAACCTGATCGATTTAGATTCTAATATGTAGGGAAGGTAAAATTCTAGCTAGTGAAAGTCCAGTAGAACATTGAGTTTATTATAATATATTGCGATTGCCCATTGAAATTTCAAAAGTAGATTCGAATTAAGTTTTTATACTGATGTTTCCCAAATATCTTTTCATTACTGTATGTTTGTATTGTTTTTTTTGCTTTCTAAACCTTTGCCTCATTCCATTATTTCTACATTATCAAATTAACAGCTGCTATGTTCTTCCTTGATCAGTTAATGATGTACTCTTTACTTTTCTTACATTCTTCTCTGTGTATTATACTGTTTTGTTGAGGAGTTGAAAACTAAATGGTTTCTGTAACGGTATTTCCTATTTTCATGCGTTTTTATACAAAGTCCAGTACCTATTAAGTTCCGCCATCTTATTACTACTATTACTATGGATGAGAAGGCTTAGTTTGTACAAATTGCTTGGGTAATCTCTCTACGCAATTTGACAAAAGTCATTATTCATGAGCGTTCAAAAGTAATTTTAATCACTTGAAACTATTAAACTTTGTATACAAACCAAGTTTTTTTTTGAAATTACGAAATAATAATTAATATGACAAAAATAAAATTCAGAAAACATGAATTGATTAAAATACATTGGACAATTATATTGACTTATTGCTCGTGGACGCACTCTGATCAGTTGACATAGCTGAGATAAATTTGATTTCTTATATTATTAATGAAAGTATCTGTTGTGGCGTGATCCTCGATGGACAATCAATCGATTTTATTTGGTTTTAACTTTTCCCTTGTTAGTTCAGCAGGGAAACTTAACCTAACGGAATGTCTTGAGAGTAGATCTTCAACTTGTCTCTTTTTAGTTTTTTTGAGACGCTTCCTCAAAATGTACATGTTGCCTTCCCAACCTTGAGGAAAAGTATTGTTTTGGAATTGCGGATTACCTGTTCACATGTATCCTTTCAAAACTGCCGGCTTAAACAAATCATTATATAACCATATTATGGTGACATTCCAAGTACACGATTGCCATTTCCTTTCCAGTCATAAATTTTTTCCGTTGCTTGAATGGCCTGATGTATGAAATCTGAAGGTGCAGAAAGGAGGAAACGATCCAAGAAACATTGTATTTGGAATTTATCCTGGTTTCTAGAACACAATATTATGTTTTCTGAAAGAAATAAACAGAGAAATATGTCGAAGTTTTTTCGAATTTTCTAAACATATTAAATGTTATTCAAATATATTAAAGACAATAGTATTCATGAAAAAAAATGGAAAATGGTTATTAATTAATTAAGAGCCCATTAAATTGAAATTGTTTTGATATGATAAATAAGGGATTTGCCGCTTGTTCAAGCATTATTTCTGTCCTTTTTTTTGTAATAACGAATTACAGTTCCACATTATTGACGTCACTATGAAAAAAGATTTTTGCCGTAGTGCGCGTGGCGGTTCCGTTTTCTGCCTTTAATCTAAATAAAAAACATTACTGAATCACTGATCATTCAGACGTTTTCTTTTCTGTACTTTGTTGGACGAGTCTGAAAATTGCGAGAGGAACGAAGCGAGGCGAGCGACAGACGAGTCCAACAAAGTAGTATTTCAGCCGCGGCGTACACAACATTTTTTAGACGACCCATATTTATTAATTTAGACAAAACTTCGGATAAAACAAATAATTTCAGAAAATTAAAAATTTAAGGTTATGCAAAATCATCGAAGTGAAACTGTCAACTGTCAACATTGAAGTGGCTAGAGTCACATTTAAGGAAGTTAAAGTTATCTGCTTCAGAGCGTTCCGAAAGTGTTTTGCAGTACGGATCTGTCAGTTTAACTACATGGAACGCTCAAAACGCAACTTTCGGTTTGTAAATGAATACAGAACGAACAACTTTCAGATGGCGTCGTCTAAAAAAGTTTGTGAATTTGAATACCTGGAAGCAACACTGTCAAATGAAAATGAAGAGCGGACATAAAAAAAAGAGAATAGCCAAAGGAACTAAAGCTGTAGGATCATTAAGTAAATTGATGAAATCGAAGGAGTTATCTAGATCAGCCAAAATTAGAGTATATCGAATAATAATACGATCAACAGTTACATACGAAAGTGAAACATGGGTTTTGATAAAGGCTGAAGAAAAAAAACTGGTAACATGAGAAGGAAATATGTTGAGGGAAATTTTTGAGGGAATGAAGACAAGTGAAGGAATATGGAGAAGAATAACTAACCAAGTATTGGAGATATCGCATAGATACCGAAGAATAACAATATGCATGGATACATAGAAGATGGTTGGGGCGGGATGCCGGGAAATATATTTGCAAAAAGGGTCATTGAAAAAGGGTATTGATTATATATATCATTTTGATAACGACCAAATATTTATATTTCAAATTGACCATCAAATATTGTTTTAAGAGGGGCAGTTATCTGGTATATGCATTGAATTATACTACATCAGAAGACGTGAAAGAAAAATTAATTATACTCACCAACTTTTTAGAAACATTTTCTCTATACTTCTGAAAAAGTATTAATAAAGTTTTATTATTATTTTCGATTAATTAATTACTAACAAAACAGAGTTTTTCTGAAGTACTGGCTATTTAGAAGGTTTCAATTTGAGATTGACAGACACACACAATTATGGTACAGTCTGTTAATAAATTTAAAGCTTTCTGATAAAATGTATTTTTTGTTTTATTTTGTGGTGCGTAAATAAATAAAGATGACGGTTTTCCGACGCGCGTATAATTGTCCATGCGCGAAACAGAGAAACTCCAAGCTGATTCCGCAAACTTCCAACGATTGACCTTGCGATTTATTTATAGTCATCGCAAAGGCCAGACGTACCGAAAATTGTAAACAGCAGTATGATGACAACTGACCCTACTTTTAACTGTAAATTGTGAGGTGGTAATCAAGGCAATTCCAGTGGATTTAAAAATTCTGTGAGATAGTTGGTTCATAACGGTGTGGACTGCTTTGAGGGAAACCAACTGTCCCGGAAGAAAATTCTGAATGATTTCATTGAGATTCTCGACATCTTTATTTTTCGCCGCTAATATTGCTCGTTCACCCAGCCAAGTAGGGTTATTGAACTGTTGCGCTATATCTGGGAAAACACGCTGAATAAGCTACTCTTTTGAGCCTGGGATGTGCAGAAATCTGTGGGTAACTGATCGAGGTGTCCACTGTGACTTTATTATTTCCAATGTCTAACAACTGCTTCGCAAATACACTTGCAGTTTCATCTTCTTGCAAAAATAACATATAACTTGAAATCGCATTATCACAAAGGATCACTGAAGTAAATTAAGTTATCGCGCACGTAGCGGTAATCGTTACTCACAAAGATAGAAGGATGCACTATTTGTCTGAGATATTGATCGAGGTAGAGGATGGATCGACCTAATAGTTGGTTGTCAAATGTCAAATATTGTGGATGCGTTCAGAAATTTAATTTGTGACAAAACCTAAGATTTATCAACCTACATATAGTTAGTTGTCAAATGTCAGATATTATGGTTCCATACAGAAACGTTCTATCTATCTGAGACAGTTCTTATGCTGCTACGAACAGTCTAGAGTTCACATTTTGACTTAGGAATTCAATATTCTCTCTGTACCCTGCGTTGTCTGCGGTATTGATAATAATCAATGATGTCTCACTCATCTGAATCTGAATATATTTAAAAATTACGTTTCACTGCTGCATCAAGTCATTTAATACTGATTACGAGTTGTATCCGTGCTCAAAAGTTCTATTTTGGTTGCTAAATTGTTGCAAGATCAACTGGTTTGCAACCTTTGTTTCAAAATAGTTGCATCGTGGGCGGTTGTCCTTAATAAATTAAGGTGGTTATGACATCACCTTTTCTTTTGCTGTATTCTTATTTGTGAGAAGAAAATGTTGCGTTTTGGAAAACACAGTTTGGAAGAAATGAAAGTTGAGGTAGATAACTTATTACCGTCCTATACAGAGGAATCAAAATCAACAGTATCGAAACATTTATGGACATTTTGTGAAGAACGAAAGTACATAATTGGAGAATAAACATCTGTAGTAGAGCTCGCTAAAATCTTAAAAGATTGGTGATTTAACATAACAAAGAAAAATTCAGAGGACTTCAAAGAATCGGTTGTAAAGAATACACAGGGTTTTTTCTTTATTCGCCTGTGACGTAAAAAGAAGTAAGTAGAAATCGAATTTCAAAACGTTTATACTTCTGCTATTATGACATTCGTACGTGACAGCTGTCAAGCCTGGGAAATTATCACTTATTAATATCGCAGTTAGGTCATGCGACCGAAATTTTTTTCGAAAAGTTTCAGCAAAAAAGACAAGCTTTATTTGCAAGCTCCAGCTGAATTTCTTAGAGAAATGAGGAAGATGATCGTGAATCGGTATGTTTTCGATTAGGGACATAATATTCCTTATTAGAAAAAGTTGATGGTTTCCTAATTTCCCCGGACTATATTTTTTATTTGGGTATATAATTAAAGCTAAATTTAATTAAAATTATCAGTGTTGGCTACTAGCCTATAAAAAGATTGAATCACTTTTTTATAAATAATTATAATTTAATATCAATCACACAATATTTCACTTTATGCGAAAATTTAAGGTGATTTTACCCGAATTAAATCAACAATAAAAATTTTCCACTCGTATTAGTTATTTATTCCGGAAGGTAAACACATGTAATACCGGAGGTTGCAGAAATTGAATCTTAAGTAGTTAACATAATAGTTTGTATTGTGAAACAAAAATCAATGTGACTGAAAGAATACAAATGTTCAATTCCTTTTATTTTCGAAGGATATCTAACGCGTTGTGTATATTAGTTTTAGATGAAAATTTGTATGTTGATGAGATTTGGCGTAATTATATAATTTTGGACATTTCATATTTTGCTTCTTCATAGATCCCAAGCTTCCATATTTATCCTGAAAGCTTGCCAAAATCAAAGTGAGGGCAATGTTTATTGTTTTCTTCAGTTATGAAGCGTTGTACACCATAAATATGTTTTGATAGGTCACAAGATCATTAAAGTATACTATACTATTAGTATTGTACCTGATCTGGCGATAATTGCTTGAATTATAGCACTGTGTTAGGAAGTACACATTCTATACAGTATATGTTTCAAGTTTGAAGATGTCACGTTGTTTAGTATTTGTTTGGCAGCCATTAATATTGAACGTTTTCATTAAACATGGTCATCGTTATGTGATACTGACAATACTTTTATTTGGAAGGCGTCAGCCCAACCAATCTAAAAGCAGAACAAGATTCTACTCTGGGTAAGACTGCTCCTTCGTTATCAACATATTGGGTAGCAGAGTTTAAACGAGGCCGTACGCCCTACGAGGACCAGCATCGCTTTGGTCGACCAAATGAGGTGACGACTCCAGAAATGTTGAAGAAAATCCACATGGAGGTACTGGATGATCGTCAACTGAAAGTACACGAGTAGCAGACATTTCAGTTCAGAACATGGTTTGCCGCGTTTGCTCACAACAACGGCGTCTTGAAGATGATTTCATCGAATGTTTGGTAATGTTTCACAGAAATAAAGCCGACTTTTTGCTTCGTTTCATAACGGTGAATGAAACGTGATTTCATCACTTTACACCCGAAACAAGAGAACAATCAAAACAATGGACTGAAAAGGGAGAACCAGCTCTAAAGAAGGCTAAGATCGTTCCACCTGCAGGCAAGGTCATGTCGTCGGTTTTTTGGGATGCGCATGGGATAATTTTCATTGATTATCTTGCAAAAGAAAAAACTATCAACGGCAAGTATTATCGAACTCATTGTAGATCGCTGGGAAAAGTGTATGGAGCTGGAAGGTGATAACGTTGAAAAATAAATATATGAAGTGAAGGATAATCAATACATTTCAAGTATGTCGCGCTAAACCTCAAGATGATGTTACACATTGTAGGAACTTATTATGATGGTTTAGAGAATATAAAAATAAACTGTAACCGTGATCTCAAACGAGTTAACTTCAAACGATTAACAAAGATGATTTGAATCGAGGAAGCAACGTTGAAATTGCGGTGTAGAGTTGAATGGAGTGCAGGTTGAAAACAAAATTTTTTATTCTTTTTATGAACAAATTCCCGAAACTCAATAGGCTCATATATCAAGTAATACTAAATCAACTTATGCACTTTTAAATACAGTATTTTTTTCTCAAGAAATTGAATTGTTTTATCTGTGTTATGAAAAGAGTATAACCTGAAACAAAGTTACTACTTTTTCTTTCTTGAAGCTCACGATTGAATATTTGTGACAGCATTTTGACAGTTTTTAATTCATTGAAACATCAGTACAAATCAGGATTCAGTAATTCAAAACCTTTCGTTCTTTATATAGTATTTGACTAGACTACAACTCTACAAGAAGTTGCTGTATTCATAAAACTATACATTGGTGAAAAACGTGATAACCTGTCATATCCTGAAATATAAACTTTTATATCGTAAATATCTTCCACATTATAGTATTTATCTTTGTTACAGGAGCACCGTTCTATAAGGAACCTAGTAATTGGAAAACTATAGTTATTATAGTTTGCAGCGTTCTGTTCTTTGGTGCTGTGGTTTATGGTACAACATGCTTGCAGATTTGTAAAATGCATTTCTTCGAAAGAACCGAAAAAAAATACACAAAAATGGATTCTTGCACTGACGTATGACAATATAATAAACTGAGAATCTATGATATGTTTTGTTGTGATAAATACTTTGGTTTTAATATTGTTTGAAATTTTATTAAAAAAAAATTATATAGTAATTAACGGAATTATACAGAAAAATTGGAGAGAAACATTTAACATTACATAATTATGAGTTAGAGATGCCTCCATATTTTCGTTATCTGGAGAATTTAGTCCATCAAAATTTTCAATTTCGAATCATTCGAAATATGAGTTTACAAAAATGATAATATTGTAACTATTAAACGATTTATTTGGGTCCAGAATCCATGCTTGGTCTAGCATAAAGTGTAGCTATTACATCTCTCAGTAGTCTGCTCGTAAGACAAATTCTGCGGAGATATATGGAAACACCTGGCATGAGATAAGCTAAGGTACACATAGATAGACCTTTTACCTCTTTTACCAATCAACTGCTTCACTTATACAAGCGCCTTTTAATTGAACACAGTCATCTAAGACGCCATCTCCATGTTATAGGCATCACCGACGATATGGAATACTGTTGTAGCATGGAGGGGGAAGAAACTAGAGATTATTTCATCGATGAGTGCCTAGTATTCATATCCAAGAGGTTGGAACACCTCACAGTTTGACCATCGAAAAAGATAAACGATCAATGATTCGTTAAAGAATATTATTTGATGTCCACACAAGATATTAATTCTGAGAGAATTGGTTTTTAAAATTTTTATACAAATGGGAATTGTCTGTGGACCAGCTTAAAGACAATATAACCCCATAAGTAGTAAATGTAGCGCCATGAATAAGCATAATTCTTTTACGAAATCAACATGCGGGTGTATTCGATTAGGTTGACAATTATGATGAACCTGCTTTCCCACAGGCAAAAATGATCTATAAATAATTGGATTATTTCATTTTCTTAAGTAACCGGCAACGGTGTGACATAAGAGATTGTTACTAAAAATCGGAAAATATTTACATGTTTGTTATGTTCAATCTAAACTGAAAGACCGTATAGTCCTGTCAATTTAGACAAGGTCAAAGGTCAAAAAAATGAATTTTTCGCGATTTTCAGCAAAACGGTTTATACCTTAGACAAAAATTGTAGATCATAAAATTATCTATTGAAAACGTATCAATACTTTTTTCCTACGAACCACCCACTGTTTCTGAGATATAATGATACAAAATGTTGTATAAGTTGTAATCGTCATAATATGCACACGTTTCCACGCCACTTATGAGGTAGTGGCTTTTCCACGTCTGTTGTGATGTTTAACTTGAAACTACTGCAAAATAATGGAAATTAGCAGAAATTGAAAAGATAAAAGCAATTTAAATTGAAAAAAGTAGTTTGAAATTTAATCGTCGTAGCTTTCAAATCCTTCTTCTTCTTCATTTTCATTCTGAGTGCATGTAAATTGCGTCAATAGCGATGTATTTCATGTCAGAATCAAACCGATCTTCCACATTTAGCACTGCATCCCTTTTTGCACTTGCAAAAAATTGTGTTCAGTGGCACAGGTGGGAGTAAAGTTTGAATGGGTTCTAATGTATTATTGACCAACTTCAAACCCCATTCTGTAGGGTCTAGCTGATAACCAACCATAGTTGAACTGGGTAATATACCCGAAACAGATGTTGATGAGCAGCAGTTGGAGTAAGAAAAGCCAAATGAACTTTTAGTATTTTTAACGAAACATGTATATCGGTACTTATCTATGCAGGTAGTTTTTTAGGAGCTCCGTATATAAAAAGAAGAAAGCGACTGCCGTTGATAATAACTTCTTGTCGAGTTGAATTATTGTTTTTAAAAACTTCAGCACATTGAACTAAATCTTGTTTTTCAAATTTTTTGAAACCTGTTATTTTACCTTTCCTGTAAAATGCTGATGTCGTGTCACAGCCAATTATTGCGTGTAAAAAGAGTACATGATTTTAACACTGCAAAAGTAGATAAACTTTGATGAATAAATTTCCGATTGATGTTGAGCTTTTCCTGGTCTTAGGAAGAAAATAGTTTTTTCAGTTGGAGCTAGAGCAGTGAGTAATACGAGTAAGTCTACATTTTCACCAACAAGAATAGTTGTATTTGTATTTTAAGTGTAAGTTACAATGACCGATAGAAAAATATTTCAACATATATTACAACTCTATATACGTGGCGTACTCGTGGATATTATGACGATTACAACATTTAGAACGTTTTGAGTAGTTATATCTCAGAAACGGTGAATCATAGGAAAAAAATATTTCATTTTTTGTAAATTATTTTATGATCAACAATTTTTGTCTGATTTATTTTTATGATAAAACTTACCGTTTTGCTAAAAATCGCAAAAAAAACCATTTTCTTGACTTTTGACCTTGAATAAATTCTTTTCCATACATTTGTATGATGGGGAATTTTCAAATTTTGTTTTTAATTATATTCTAAATAATTTCACTGATTTACAGCTGGGAATTTATGTAGCTTTATTAGTTTCATGGTTTAATTTGACGGGACTAGTATATCAAAGTTGAACAAAAAAGCGAATATTCAGAGCTCCGATTGAATATTCGATAGTTTGAAATCCGATAGTTTGAACTCCAGTTGTAAAATTGGTCTTGAACCAGTGTTCCCTCAAGGCAGTGTTTTGAGACCAATACTGTATCTATTATATACTTGTGACATCCTTGTTACGCAATATGTTGAATTGGCTACATTTGCAGACTACAGACTACACTGCAATACTAGTTGTTGGAGAATCAATTGGAAAGGTGGTCAAGAATCTTCAAAATTCATTGAAAAAAAAAGTTATCTAACAAATGGAGTATTAACATGAATTTAGGATAATCTGCTCATATAATTTTTAACTATAAATATAAACAATGTCCCAGTTACATTAAACAATAAGATTATCTCATATAGAGAACTGTCAAATATTTAGGACTACATCTGGATAGTAAACTCAAGTGGCAGGAACATTTAAGAAATGAAGCAGATTAACTGAAACTTAAATATAAAAAACTAAATTGGTTGCTACGAAGAAGCTCACAACTTACTATTGAAAATAAGGGGCTAGTATACAACTATGGGTCCGTACTAGTGAAAGTAACTTGCTTGCGTTTAAAGAGTCTAAAACTGAATATCAAAGAATATAGTTGATTCCCCCTAGTAAGTCAGCAATAAATATCCATACCGGAAACTCCATATAAAAACAGCCAAGAAGAACGACATCATAATCACATAAACAACGAAATGTTGGAACTTTATCAGAATCAAGACATAGTTCGCATAGTTCTTTAAAATAACGAAAATATGGAAATGTCTTTATATCCAATGGGACACATTGTATATTTGAATTTATATAACATTACTTGAAACAAATTTAATTTATATGTAAGATATCTGACATGTTTTAATGTTTACAGAACTACCAACATTTATTAGTGGTGTTACGTGCTTTTCATTCTGAATTATATAAATCTATTACGTTTTCAATATTTATGATTCTAATAAGGCTATTGTTACAATGTAACTCAACACAAATCAGTAGTAAAACAAAAAAGTGAATAATAATCATTTTAATCTGTTCGATTCATCTCAATATATAGTGGCCTGAGTACGTGAACAAAATTTTGTTGAATACTATATTTAAATACTGATCCAACTTTATAAATACCTGTTGATATAAATTTTATAGAAAGCTGTATACACAATGAGTTTTATGTATAGAATGCTTCAATTATCTCTGAAACGGCATGTATAATTTTTTTAAAATTTTGTGCACATCATTTTTGATATATGGTCAAATATTGTTGTCAGATTTTTCGTTTTTTTATATTGAGATTATATTGCAACATATATTTTTAGATTTGACACTTGCATTGCATACGAACTTTGTGGAAAATTACAGATCAGAAAGCTCTCGCATCTAGATATGAGTCTTCTCAATCTAAATAACAACATTCCTGGACTTATATCAAATTATACTTTATTATTTTGACACGAAGGAAAATTGTTATTATAATTAGTTCATTTACAGACCACACACTACATTATATTGCAAAAATATAGTGCCGTTAAACACTTATTTATTTTCATTATTCTATACAGAGTGAGTTTTACGTATGGAATGCCTGAATTATCTCGGATACGGCTTGTACGATTTTTATAAATTTTTGTTCGTCAGGCATGATACGGCCGGTATTGTGGTGGTATCTACATTGTTGCCTACATCTACATTTCCATTTTGCGGAAAAATAATGCTTTTTATTATTTCAAATGGATCTCCCTATATATTTTGTGTTTCTAGAAATACTGATTATTTTTCATGAAATATTCTCTATAATTAAATGTCACAATTTCCATTTACAGTATCTCCACCAAAGTTACAATAAATATTGTACATTTAGATGGCTACGATTGACCAAACTAGTTTAATTTGAATATTCTTTAATAATTTATGTGCTAATACAAATCTCAAAACAAGGTCTTGTGTCAATAAATTAGTAAAAATGTTAACGAAACTGGTGCGGTAAAATATTTATCCAAATCATGGCGCATAAAATCTACAACAACTAAAGACAAATCTTTATGTTTGTGTCATGCTAGACTTAGATCCACATTTGTGAAGTAGTAAAATTACGAATTTTAGAAAACATACAGTAAAGTCGATTACAGCAGATGCTCAAAATGTCTATTTACTTCAATACAAAAAACCATGCGATTTTCAAAACTTTTGCAATACATCTTGCAACATCCCTGACTGCTCAATTCTTCTCATCTTTGTGATAATCCTATCTTTTAATTCCTGAATATTGGCAGGTTTTGTTTTATAAACGATGTTTCTTAAGTGACCTCACAAGAAATAATCTGAAGGATTCATGTCGAGTAATCGCGAGGCCCATTCGATAAAACTACGCCTTCCAACCCATCTTCTGGGAAACACATTATTTAGGTATTGCCTCACCACACACGCATAGTGAGGTGGGGCACCATCTTGTAGCAAAATATTGTTGTTTGGGATATTGTTATTATCTGAAAATTTCTTATAATGAAATTTTTTTTTAAATGTAATTGAAAATACTTGGATTGATGTATTATAGTATCAGAAGCTATTTGTGAAATTTGGGACTCTGTCATTAGTGCTGTTATGACAAAGAGAACAACAGCAAATGATGGAAGTATTTATGGTGCAGAAACTTCTGACATGAATTTATACATAATGCAGATTGAATATTTTTTGAAACATTTGAAAATTGATCAGTCTCTGAATAATAACTAATTGACTAAATTAAAATCTTAAACATATGAATATTATCATAAAATAAGTCTTTGTTGCCATTCTTTTCTCATGTGCATATTATTCAATTGTGTGTTTGGATAAGTGAATTTTTTTTGTAATTTTAATATTGGCAGTCGAATAGGTTTGTTATATGCCTTTTCTGATCCTTTCTGCTGGATTAGTTTAGGCACATTATTTTTTGTCTGAGTGAAAGGATCTGGATTGAACCCTATGGAACTATGATTTCAGTGTTGTATATTCAGAATAATTTAAATAAGATTTACTTAGATGAAAGCTTTAGCAACTAGATCTTTCGTATATCTTATCTGGTATATTCAAAAAAATATGTTCTCTCCAATATATCGCCCAAAAATTATTGTTACTGTTATTAACATTTCCTTTTATTTAACAAATATCATTAAATATTTACTTTTTTATATTGACATTATATTTATTCATTATTAATTTTGTCATTGAAGGTTTTGTTAGATTTATGTTTATTTTAGAGATAGGCAAAGCGTTATCTCCTACAATTAACGGAAAACTGCCATAATAGTGTCTTAAAAAATTATACATAAGATACATATCTTCAGATATCACCATTTGTCCGTATTTTATTAACCAAATGTAGAAAGGGAAATGTCACCGAATAAATCTAGGATATTATATGCAGTTTTCCTATACAAAAATATGATTTATAACATATCCAACAGAAAATCCAATTCCAACATTTGGTTTTCTTCTTCTATAGTATTTTTTCAAGCTAATAGATTCCATTAATACTGCTTTGATTGCAGTATGATTATATCCCATCACTTTTTCACGTGTTGCATTCCAGTTTCTTAACGGTTTGAAGTAGGATTTTGACTTCGACAAAAAGCTTCATGCGTGATATACTTTGACTCGACACCTTGCAGGACGACTCGAACCACAGTTCGAAGCAATCGACGATGATGATGACAGTTGCCAATTTGTAAGGTACCTTTCTCCAGAAATCTAATGTCGCTACCTATGAGGATATATTGAAAAAATCTTAGCCTACTATAGAATCAAACAAAATTTAAATGTCAAAATATTTTATTACTCAACATATTCTCCTCTTAATTGGATACATTTATTACATCGAACGTCTCTAGACCTTTCAAAAAAATGTTTTTTTGCTCTTCAAACCAGACCTCCACAGCTTTTATTACCGTTGAAAGAAAATTTACGATCTTTTAAACTTTCTTTTAGTTGAGAAAAGAGATGATAGTCGGACGGAGCCAAATCTGGTGAATAAGGGGGGTGTTCCAGTAATTTAAACTCTAAATCACGAATTTTTTGCTTGGCAACATGAGATTTGTGTGCAGCGGCGTTGTTCTGCAAAAACAAAACACCTTTGAATAGCTTTCCGCGTCTTTTCGCTTTAATTTTCCCCGTAGAGTGATCAGTAAGGTCGAATAGTAATCTCCAGTTATTGTTCTATCCTTATCCAAAAAATCAATCATGATTACTCCATGGAAATCCCAAAAAACTGAAGCAAGAACTTTTCAAGCAGATTTTTGGACACGAAACTTCTTAGGTCTTGGAGAACCAATGTGTCGCCTTTCCATCGATTGTTGTTTTGATTCTGGATCGTAGGAATGTAACCAAGTCTCATCCATTTGGTTTAAGAAGTCGTTTTCAAATCGAGTACAGATCGAACGATTTTGGTCAACATTCAAATATTTGGGGATCCATTTTGCAGCAATTTTTCTCATGTCCAAATTGACGTGAACTATATAATGAACGCGTTCGTATGAAATATTCATTGTTTCAGATATACGTTTCAGCCCAATTCGACGGTCTGATAAAATCATGTCATGAACTGCATCGATATTTTCGGGGATTGACACAAAAACTGGCTCTCCCGATCGGTCATCATCTTCAATAAAAAAATTACCTCTTTTGAAGTCCAGTCCAATTTTTCACGGTCGCTTACAAAGGACATTGATCACCAAGGTTATTAAGCTTATCTTCGTAAATCTGCTTACCGCTTAACTTTTTTAAATACAGGTTCTTGATGGTGGCTCGATAAACCAATTTTTCGATTTTCACAATTTCGGTGGACATCTTTTTTCTTTCAATTTATTGGTTTACGTTTTTGACATCAAACTTTACACTGATACTTCTAATAAGTTATTGTGCGTTGCTATGGTAACGCAATATTTTGTTTATGTTTATATAGGCTAACTACCTGCCTATAAACGTTAAAAAATAGTTGTTCGACTGCTTTTGATGGTTGTCACCTAATATTTACTTAAGTCTCATCTAAATAGTAAATTTTTCAATTTTGTTACATACAATTCGTCTATTTTATGTTGCTCTGACTGCTTTCAAATTAATTTCTATATGATTATATCTGTTTCGTTTAAATTGATTCTGTATCAAAATTTCAGTGCACCAATCTATTAAAGCATTTGCTTTGGTCAGTATTCTTGATCAATGATATTGTTTTTATTGATATTTATGTAATTTTTAATCCGACAACGACCGGATCTCCATTTTTATGTGCTTGATATAATAACTGTTATGTTTTTGTACTTTTACTACTTGGGTAAATGATATTTTTATCCCTATTACAAACATACTAGTGTAGTCATAATTATTTTTGAAATTATTTTAACGAAAGCTAATATATTGCAGAAGAGAAAGCTACAAACTAAAGTTTTCGGTATTGAACGTTTTATTGCGGCTTTGAATGATATTTTATGTCAAAAGATATTTAAATTATTTATAAAATTATATCAGCCCGTGATGATTTCATTCTGAAGTATAGGTAGTTATTTCTCTAGAAACATTCTGACTATATTCAAGAAAACGAATGGTATATTCTGAATTCACTGTAATGTGACTTTAACAGTTTTTCTTTGTACCTATGGATAGATTAAAAAATTGAATGTTAAACTGCTCAAATGAATGAATCAAAGACTTAATTACATTAATTAGAAATAGATTTAAGATGTTGTGTTCAAGTTTTTCAAGTTGATCCATTCAAAAACTATTTTCATAGACGGTAGAATTTATTATACTATAGTAGTATATTTTTAATATTTTTAAGTTACTGATTAAACACAAATTTATACGTATTGTAAAAGTATTTATATTGTTTGTTAATAAATTTTCATTATATATTTCTTGTGTTTTATTGATTTAGCAAGTTTTTTTTTTCTTTCTCAGGTAAGAGTATGATAAGCCACCCCACGACGATCAACAGAAACTTCTCATCAATTATTATGACTTTTTACACACAGATAGATCTTGATGAGATCTATCGAACAAAGTTATCCATGGTTCGATATATGTTACCCTTCCTGAGATAATGGCCACTTCCGGTATCTCCGGAAGTAAATGTTTCCGCATAAAATATATGTGATAAATCGATTTCTCGTAATATCAATAGTCTTTGTATAGCTTCATGATGACAGTTGTGGGGTGGCTTATCAGACTTGTGCCGTTTCCGTTTATTTTACTAAACTTTCTTCAGTTTTTTGAACTGACACCTTGTAAAATTGAATTTTTTCGTATGTTAAGATAGACAAAAAACTTTTTTGGTAGAATTTGTTTATATTATTCAGGATAGTTGCCCTTGTAAGCGATAGAACGATTATAGTTTTCACACAATTTTTCGACACAATGTATATATATTTATCATTACCATCATCAAAATAGGCTCGAGTTTTGGTGATAACCCTTCTAGCGGGCATTCATGTGGATGCCGATCGGTCTGTGAACAGGAAAATCTCGCTAGCGGCCAGATCTTAAGAATAAGGTGGATGCGGAAGAAATTCAAAGCAAAATTCATTCAATTTTGTTATAATTTTTATTGATTAGTGAGACGGAGCATTGTTTTCATAGAACAGAACTTTCTTCTTTTACAAATGGTGTCGTTTTTTCGATTTCTTCCTTTGAATGCACCAATAATAGTACCTTAATAGTCGCTATTTATGGTCTATCTTTTTACCATGCGTATCCTAAAATACTGATGCCATAACCTTGCCAGTTACTTTTGCGTCTTTCCACGCTTTGGTGTCGATTCATTACGTGCAGTCCACTTGGATGCCTGTCGATTGGACTCCAGGGTGTAATGATAGAGTCAAGATTAATTAATTGCCACGTATCGTCTCAAAAACTCGGGTTGATTGCGATTGAAGAACTATAAAAACTACTCAGAATCATCAATTCGTTGTTATTTTTAGTGCATTGTGAACAGATTTTTCGCATAACAAAATATTCATTCGCTCATTCATTTCGCCCCGTTTAAACTTAGCAAAACACTTTTTAAACGGTTGATTTTCCTGGGGTAACATCCGAATAATGTTTATCAAGCCGAGAATTGGCTTTTTTTTTCAAATAGCAATGCTGGAAAGCTAGTAAAGTCTGGGCATGAGCTATAACGCCTATGTGTAAGATAGAGAACTCTGTCCTATTCTATTCTCTTTTTTAAATAAAATTAATGGCGGTCGTGAATGTAAACAAAACTTACATTTGACTCGTCTTTTTTCGTAATTTCATTTCTATGAATTTTATTTCCTTCATAAAACTCGACAACGACCGCTCCGGACTTTCCTATAACATGGACTTCAATACTATTAGTAGCGCCGTCTATATGTCAGCCTACGAATTTTTCAGCCCTTCTAATCAAAATATTATATTAAGTGTCTAAAAAAATATTCATTTATACATGGAAAGTGCTTATTTCAATGAATTATTCCTAAAGTTAGCTTTTCTAATCAAAATTGAATATAAGGAACAAAAAAAAACACATCTAATTCAATTCTTCAAAGTTTGGGAAGGATTTGAAGTGAACGAAGTACCTTAAAATTCAAATTAAAATTTTGAGAATGCGGATCCAGTCACAAACAACCAGAAGAATGTAATTGTTCCTTTGTTCGTTGAGATTGACATGAAGGAAAAGAGGATTGAAACAATGTTTTTATTTATTTTTTATTCAGTCCGTTATTGACACATGAATCACAAAGTTTTCTAAACTAATATGTTCTATATTCAATAATACATTATGCTACAATATAGTTGAAACTGTAATTTTTTTGAAAGTTAATGAAACAAAAATATAATAATTATAATACAATGAGCTTTAATATGTTGAGAGTAATATTAATAACGCACCCATTTTGAATATTTTTGTTTACTTTTCAATATGTATTATAATAAATTACATTGATCTAAGTTCTACAGTATTTTCTAACTATAACTTTGAAATGTATGTGATATACATGATCATCCACAAAATTTACGAAATATTAGTAACGAAGTATAAAAATAATTATGTTAATAAAGTTTGGTTCATATGCTTATTGAAATATACAATTACACCACTTCGACGAAAGAACTTAATATTTAGACCATCTGTAATTTGATATACCTACTACAGCTCATTATATACATTGGAGAGAAAAAATGAATTTCTATTTCTTTTATAAAGATGCCATTTTCTTCTCAAGCTTTAAATTTGTTAGTAGTTATTACCGTTTTAATAATTTTCAAGATAAGAAAGCCACTGTATATATTTTGAGATGCCACGAAAGTAGATTAGTTAGAGCTGGCAATACTGCATTTTTGAATACCTCCATCCTTAAGTTGTAAGCTCTGATTAGATGAGCTATTATCACAGAGCGAATTGCCAAGATTTCAAAGTTGCTTTAAGTGAACCACAAAATCCCTAACGGTTGCAACACGCATTTGGTGTTGAAAGACCTTCACGAGCAACTGTGTTTCGCTTTTATAGATAATTTGAAAGACGATAGATATCATTCAGTGATGAGGCAGATGCTTGTAGGCCCTGTTCTTCAGATATCAAACGAATAAGGTAACTCTTGGTGTTAGATACGCAACAGTAAATTCAATTTTACATGAGCTTAGCGATTTTGAAAAGACAGTGCGAGTAGATGGTGAAGATCGTATTATTTCTTAAATAGTGACAGGTGATGAAACAAACATACCATTTAATGATATTCCTACGTACGTTTTAGCAATCTGGTACACCACAAAATATTTACCTGTAGGTCTTTAGTCAGTTAATATTTGTGGGTGTTTGTTTTGTTGCATCGTCGCACACAACAGTTGATTTTTGACGTAACAATCATTAAATACTCACCCTATGCACCTGATTTGGCAATGTGTGATTTTTAGTTACGATTTAACCTAAAGAAACATTTCCGTGGTCAAAATTACACGACGGAGGGTGATATGGATGAAGTAAATTATCAACCTTCTGAGAGTTTTCCAAAAGATTACAAGCTTCAAGTTTTTAAGTTGAAATAATTTTCCTAAATAAAGTATTGTTTTCGTGTATCTCAAAATATACCTACATATAACCTGTATTACTGAAACCACCTGATGTTACTTTTATAATATTGTTTTCTGACGTATTCTTTAATTTTAGGAATGTTCAATAAGTGTGAAGGGATGATAATAAGTCTTAAAAAGCAAGAAATATTTATAAGTACATATAAGTTATAATAAACTTTACTTATTTTTGATAAATTTTGTGGATTGTCTTGCATAGCGGGTATGTATAAATATTCACAGTCATCTTCTTTGGCAATATGTTCATAGAGCCCTACAAACAAACAAATAACTTCTTTGAATGCAATTCAACTCTAAAATCATAGCTATTCAACTAATTGGTAGAATCCGGAAACATATTATGATAATAACAAGAACAAAAATAACAAATAAAAATTTGCATTAATACGAGAATTAGTTCGTCATATTTCCACAACTAGCAAAGGATTTTTATAATTCTCCTTGAGAGGTAATTTGTTATTAAGTAAATTCATTATCGAAAACAAAATTTTAAACAGAAATATTTTGATGAATATTTATTACAACCAAAAAACGATAAAAAAATTCACAGGATTGTTTTGCATAAATGTAGCCGAATTTTGTTGATATAGCGTTTATTTTTATTCTGATATAATCGAGTGATTGTAGGTTTGTTGACGATTCTGATCACTGGAACGAAAAAGTACACGACCAGTATAATATCTCGAGTAGCTTTGATATACAGTTTTATACAGTTTTGACATAAAGAAGTGCCTTATTCTAGGCATGACCAGTGTCATACCTCCAGCATCAAATCCGCATCAAAACTGAAATGTTTGTTTGCTTCATCGCTTGGGATTTTGCTAGAATTATCATTATGTCCTTGTTTATTTTCAATGATTATACCAATCATTCGTATGTAGAAGCTTTTTGAAATTTGTAACAGGGTAGTTGCATTTTTTAAAAAGTATTTACTTTTTGCTTATTTTATAAGTTATTGATATGAGATTATGTCGGAAAGTAGAATATTTATTTAAAAGTGAGAAAATAATATCTAAATATTTAATTGAGAATCGCAAAAATTTCAAATTTTTAACTACATAAGATAACGATTCTCATTGGCTTTTAGTTGTAACGTCATAGGTTTAATAAAAACATTGAACAGTTGTCTGCCTGATGAGCAACGTAGCGTGAGCTGTTAAAAAACAGTTTTTATTTACTAGTTACGTATCAAACATCACTAAGGATGTTTAGAGACAGAATCATCAAAAAACCCGTTCCTATATAATAACCAACCCCTCGACATGCCTCAGGACGTTGCATCGAAAAATTTTAGCTTTGAGGAAAACTTTACCTAAATAATAAAAGCAAGCGGGTTCAAAACATCACAGAAGAAATGCCATTAAATGGTATACGGACGGATCAAAAACAACAGACGGAACTGGAATAGGAGTCCAGAACTAAACACTCTGAAAGACTGGGTAGCGCACCAAACATTTTTCAAGCAGAAATTTTTGCATTTGTAAAATGTGTTCAGTTCAATCTAGAGAGAAACTATCGCAAACAGGAGATCCTCATCCTGTCCGATAGTCAAGCAGCCATTAGAGCTTTAAGCTCCAATATCATAAAATCCAAACTCTTAGTTTGGTTAGGTTAAATCATAAAATCCAAAACTTAGTATTACGAAAAATTAACCGAGTTTGGTTGAAAAATAAAATTACCCTACAATGGATTCCGGGACACACCGGAGAGATGGGAAAATAGATAGCTGATAACCTCGCTGAAGCGGGGCCAGACAAGCCCTTCATGGGACCCGAACCCTTCTGTCATATCAGTTACAGAACAATGGAAAAAGCATTGGAAAACACAGAAGATTAGACAGATTGCTGAGACAAGCAAAGACTCTATTGGGAAACTATAATCAGAGTAGATCTGCAAAATGTATCAACCTAACTAAGAGCAATTGACGAATACTAATAGGAGTCCTATCGGGGCAATGTCGCCTCATCAAACACATGAAGGGGCTAGACATAGTAAATAATGCGGCGTGCAGATTTTATTGCACAGAGGACGAAACCTCTATCCACATTCTCTCGAATGTAGTGCTCTGGAGCTCCTTGGAACGTCTGGGAGCGCTTGAAATAGAAGACGAAGATCTCTGGCAATTGAAGCCATCCCACATTCTAGACTTTTTAAAAGCTGTAAACACTGGGCTCTCCAGTATCGCTAAGAAAGGGGGACTGGGTCGCAGTGTATACGAGAGCCCAAATCTATATACACATATACATATACGTATAAAACAACAAAGTTTTAATAAATCAAACAATTTTCTATATATAAGAATGTAGTGAATAAACTTTTTATAGGTTAAGTTCCAAGCATAATATACTTAATTATAATAAAATATTAAAGTAAGTTAAATTTTAATCTTACATTAAAATTATCCTGACAACAAAGATAATTACATCTCTCAGGATTGTTAAAATGACCAACACTTCCAAACAATTTTTTTTGTATATTCGAATTTTTTAGCACCTAAAAAATTTTATCAGGTGTTTTAGTCGTGGTATCTCTACATCCTGGCACAAAACACGATTTACACACCATGCTTTAAAGTAAACAAAGTTTAATAATTACGCTTATTTTAGATTAACTGTCGTATTTACTTTGTATCATATGTTCAGGGTTTATTTTATACTTATGACGTTACGCAATATGGAGCCCTTACTGAAATGTACTGAAAGAACTATGTCAGCTGTCATATTATTCGTTGTTTCAGGATCTTTCATTTGAGATGAATTAGAATTACCAATTTTTAATTGCAAGTGAGTCAGAGGCAGAACAAAAAAATCAGCCCTCGTATTGTAGTCGGTTGTAGTAATATTAAATTTTTTTGTTTATAAATTTTGGACTCGTTTATTCTGTTTTAACACTTCCAGTAGTCTAATTTCCATTTTTTTCTATTATATATTTTTCTGCTTCATACTATAATATGATTCTTCGTGTTTGTGATATCTGTAAATTATTTACAAGGCGCTCTATTGTGAACCTTCCCTAAAGTACAAATATACACAGCGTTCCAACCAAAAGTATACAATCTCAATAACTGCGGGACACATTTTACATTAATTTGTATACAACCACTTTTTATCTCAGTACTTATTAAGGTTAGGTACTCTTCTTTGGAAGAGTCGGCGCCAGTAATCAGGTACCACTCACCAATTCTAAATTGAGACTACCTATATGAGCTAAACTAACTAGACAGAAGCAGTAAGGATAAATTGATGGGAAACGCCACTATTTCCACATCAATCATCTTCTGTGTTTAATTGATATTTATTATCTGTGAAATCATCCTTATTAGTAAAAAATTAAATTGATGGAAGACTATTGTAAATATTCTAAACAATTTCTCGTATTAAGTGTACAATTGTAGGCTATAAAATATTGCACATTCCATAATTAATGATATATTATTGCGAAATATAATAGTTTTGTTCTATATTTTTACGTAGATATATTATAAAAACATTTCATATGGAGAAATACTAACTACGTCATATTTTATATGAATCGTTAAAAAAATAATTAACATGTAGAAAAATTAACACAACAAATAATATTTTTATTCTAAATATGGAAGCCAGTGTATTACTCTTACACAAAAACAAGTTCAAACTATTTTTAAACGTATGTGCCTTCTATTATTTGTTCTGTTGGTTTATTTCTTCCGTAACAGCTTGAAACGTATACCAGTCACAGTTCATACTACATAGACTGAGAACCAGTGTTCTGCAGACTTACAATATAGTAGCAAATTTCATATTGATGCCAGATACACTGTTTCTTCTGCCTTTAATGAAATGGGGATTCACTATTTCCATCGAGAGTTCCTTTGAGCTTACCTAGATGTCGAAAAGCATAAATATTGACATTTACAACGTACAGTAAGTCTGCGAAACACTGGCTCTTAGAGTAATAGTAGTAGTAGTAGTTATTTTACATTAACGATTGTGCTTGTTCATTAGTCAATTGGCCGACGATATGGAATACTACAGCTGGAGCTTGTGAATACAAGCGTCAGCCTCATTATTTCATATTTTATAACTTCCTCAAATTGTTAATTTAATTCCATGCGCTATAGTAAGGGAAAGCACACATGGTAAGCGAGTGACCATGACTAAGGTGACCAGATGTCTCGCTTATGGCGTCCCGTGACGTTTTTCAGAAGTCTGGACCTTTAGAATGAAATTAAAGTTTATATTTATGAAAATCATTGTTTTGCGTTCTAAGAATTCTACGGGCTACGACGACTAACATATTGCTTTTGCTACCCAGTTACATTTTATTTGTCCCTTTCCATAGAAAATTAAGGTAAGTAATTAAACAATCTATTGAAAAAAATTCATTCAAACAAAAAATATGTCTAGGAATAAAATATTATACATTTTTTTATGTTTATAAATTGTATTTATGTTTATTAATAATTTATGTATTAATTTATGTTAATTAATTTAAAATATTGTTTTTATTCTGTATGAAAATTTTTGTTGAGACCCCATCCCTCCTTCAGAGTTGTCCCGCTTTGCCCATCTAAAAATCTGGTCACCTTAACCATAACCCATATATAAATATCCCTATTTCCCCTAATAAAATAACTTCGCTCTTTCTCTATTAAAAAAATTTTAAGAATATATTTTATAAAGAGTATCGGCATATGACTATCTTAACACAAAAGACAGTAAAATAGAAGAAGAGTTTACAAAAAGAGCGAAAAAAAACATTCAAGTTAATTGCTAGGGCAAATCTCTATTAAATAAATAAATAATGGAAGTAAGTGAAAGGGAAATAATGTGAATCAAGGAAAAAGTACAGAGAAAGACTATGAAGACAATGGAACAAATGAAAGGACTTTCTATGGACAGAAAAGCATGGAAAAAATTAGTGAAATTTGCCGCAGTTTCAATATGATACGCCTGAATTAGAATAGAAAAAAAAAACAAGAAGACAATACTATATATATATATTCACTGAATGTATCAAAATAATTGAAAAACTAAAAAAAAAACTACTTAAGTTGTAGATAGATACAACTATCAGCGCAAATTATATCAAAACGTTGATCCTATTGGGATACGTAACTAGAGATTTTATGAACAAACTGTGGATGTTTATAGCGACTGAATTAGCAACTAATAATATGGAGCTAGTTTTAAGTAAAAAACTGCGGAATAGAATTCTCTGATTGAGGTATTTTAGTTTTTGTGTAAGAGATTGGTATATAATGTGTTTTAACATTTTGTTATGTATTGTAGACCAAACGGGAAAAAATAGGGAATAGATCGTCAAATAATGTCAGTTTATCTATATATTTCTATATATGTTTTGATTACAATACTAGTACCACAGCTGAATATTATAAAATTGAATGAAGTCTTATTTCAGGATTATGTTCTAGGTCTACACACTCAATAATAATCATCGTTTTAATCATTCTTCTACGGAGGAGTCGAAATTATTATTTTTCTTTGTTGAAACGCCTCCATTTTATCTGTCATTAACGTTCTTATTTTTATTTTGATTGGACTCATAGATGACGCCACCAGAGTTTCGTTTATTTCTCTTTAGGTTAGTACCATACAGATATACATAAAAATTTGGTTATAGAAGTTTTATCGACGCGACATTTGAAATTGAATTAAAATTATTTTGAACGTAAAAAAATTAAACTCGGTGTTAATTCTGGAAAATTCTGGAAAAGTAACCAAGAATAACAAACGATACAATCAAAACTTCAAGACGCGTGGGTCGTACGAAAATGTTGCTACAATGGAGATCGCAGACAAAATTATCATATATTCCGAAAGAAGTGGTGAATGAATAATCAAAAGTAAAAAAAAAATATAACGAGAGACGAAACTTACGTTTGAACTGAAATTAGTGGCATGATGAATTACTAGAACCAGAACATAACCTCAAAACAATTCTCGACCAAATAACATCAGAAATCAAATGTTTATATAATTATTTAAAAATATTTACTCTACCATTTGATTAACCGTATTGTCCAGTCTGGTCTAGAGATAACATATTGCAACCTGAAAATTTTTAGAAAAGATCGCCATTAATTCAATCCTTATCACAAAAGTTGTGCTATAACTGGCTGTAACAAACACATATGTTCAGCTCCACGGATTGGTAGGCGATTTATTGAGAAGTGTTTGATCATTTCCGGTATCGATTTGAATGGTTTACTAAATTGTCCCAGTACGAAACTACCATCTTCTGAATTTTTCTGGATACGCATATGCATAAACCCCCTTGCACTCCTGAAAAAAATAATTTTGTGATTAGTAACCACATCGGAAATAAAATCGTGATGTAAGTGACGGTACTTACTTCAGAGATAACGAAAAATCATTTTTAATAGACTCGCTATTTCGCACCAAAAAGCTTCCTTCGCGTAGAACCCTGAGTACATTTTCCGCTTCAACTCTGCTGATTTGTCCATGAAACCATCTAAAATACAAAAAAAAAAATAATGCAAAAATATAAAGCGAAAGGTACCAGTCCCTCTAACTAAAGATAGTAACAATATATTTAGGCCTGGTTTGTGAAATATAAATAACATACCCTTGTTTTTCCAGAGGTAAATAGACGTCGATCGTATCGGAACTAGAGGGTTGATTCATATTTGAATTTAACGTCAATGAAAGAGTTAGTCCTAGACTATGTTTTTGTCGACTTCCAATTTCGGTGAAGTTGAGTGTCAATTTGGGCCGACTAAGAGCTGTAACAAAGTTTTAAATAAGATTTGAATAAAAATCGAAATGTTTCATTTACTGATAGATAGGTCTATGTTGTTATTCAGTTATTTTTTGGTAAAAAAAATATCGAACGAAAAGAAATCTTAAACAATGAAAAATGTTTATAATTAACAGTAAAGAAAATACAAGCTTCAACTCATTATTTGAAATTAACCTATTAATATTTAGTGTTCCCTCCCTTAGGTCTAATAACAGCTTTTTCACTGATCGAATAAGTTTTTTTACTCGATCTTGTTCAATGCTATCGCATTCTTCAGTGATCGCTGTTTTGTGGTCAGATTCACTAAAGTTTTTTGTATGTATCGGTTCGGCGTTAATCTCCCTGCTCCACCGCCAGTTTCTATGGATACCAACTCGGTTTTTGCTTACATTGAAATGCCCGTCCAGGACCCTCCTCCAAAAGCCTCGTCTTCTTCAATCGCTACTATGCAGGCATACTCTGCTTTCGTCTGAGAAGGGAACGGAGCTCCATTATGTGTCAGTCCAATTAAAATATTCTCTGGCAAATCGCAGACTCGCTCGGTGGATCGGGGTTTATTTGGGACCAGTAGCTGGCTCAAGGTTAGCTGTCTTAAGTTTTCTAACATTTCCAGCCACTCATAGCCACTCTTGCGTTTCTATAAGGTCTTGCTGGATTTAAGCACCAATGATGGCCCGGATGTGCACCTTTTTTCCAAGAACCGCGACTTCGATGAGTTTTTGGTAACAAAGGTAAACTCTGGAAACAGCAGACTAACTCATGTTTAGTGCACTGGCCACTTCTCCTTGATTCTGGCCTTATCGCAATAAGATGACCGATTGAGCAGCTTTATAACTTGTATCCATTTTCAGGTAGAATTCTTGTTTGTTAACGAATATGTAGATCAGTTAACGTTTGATGCGATACTGATAGTGAAGGGTTAGGTAAATAACTTATTATAAGAGTCAATTACCCCTAATTAGCACTATTGAAAATAAGCATAAAATGTTGGTTACCGATCATAATATATTGGTGGACTGTTAGAGCACTAATATTGTAATATTTTATATCAACTTGATAAAAATAGGTTTAAGAATTTTCTAAAATAATTCAATTTCGTGTTCAGTTTATTTGCCTGTGACTTGCGATTGCAAGGGTGTTTGAGTCGATTTTTTTTCTCAAAAGTGTAGTTATTGAAAGAATCAAGCAGTAATTTTGATGATATTGATTACACTTAAAATGAAAATCGAGTTAATTTTCAAACGGTTGGCTGCGAATTTCTTGAGGTTAGTCTAGTCGGATATTTTCTATGTCGATGTTGATGTTGAATTTTGGGGACGTCGCAACTATGGCATCTATGTCGGGGAACAGGATAGGCTGATTCGGATTTGAATATGGAGTATGTCAATTAATTTTTGGATTTCTTCTTGTCTGAAGTGTTTTAGTTTTACGGTTGATTCGGATGGAAACAAACCGTCAATTGATCCTCGTTTTGGGATAATATGACGTGAAAGTGAATTTTTCAATTTTGATTCAAGTTTGTCTTCAGTGAATGTAAGATTTAAAGATAGTTTGATGCCTCTAAAGAATAATTTTTAATGGTAACTATTAAGCTAAGGACACATTTTTAACACGTGTCGTGTTAACAAGTGCCAACACGACACGTCAGAATGCGACACATCAGATAGGCCGGACACATGTGTTTGTTATAAAACGTGTGTGCCAGTTGACATTTTGATGTTTTTAAACTGTTAAGTAGTATCCTCGACCTTCAGGTTCACACATTCACAATCGTCCGGAGCTTATAATATAATGGAGCACCTACAAGAAGAGATGGATTGGTTGAATGAAGAAGAGGAAATGGTTGCGGTTACTGCAGCATTGCTTGTGCTACAGTATGAGTCCAGGGAATACTGGGTTTATCTAATAAACCAACGTAGACACGAATGTGGTGAATATCATGTTCTGTGGCCCGAAATTAGCAATGTTGATGACAGGTGTAAAATGTATATTAGGATGACCAAGAAGGAATTCGACGTGGTTTACAATATACTAAAAAGTAAATTAAAGAAGCAAAATACAAATTTTGTATAAAATTATTATAAAACTAGACATAATATTATTTTTGGAAAAGTAGATTAACATTTTATAAATTTGTAAAATTAATGAATGTATTGGAAAAGGAACTTCCTTGAGTATTTTCTGAAACATAAGTATTGGTTTGAGATTGATGTTTTCGTTGGTCTCGGTAGTCCTTATTTCGGAAATTGTACAAAAACTCATACTTTTGTACCTCTTCTATAAATTGTACCTCAATTAACATAAAGATAATCTATATGTATAAGAGAGTATGACCTGACTGACTGACTGATTCATTCACTCATCAACGCTCAGACAAGGCTATTAAAGATAGAGACATGAAATTTTGAGGGTATGTTTGTATCGGTGTTTAGAGATGCGTTAAGAAAGGATTTTGCGAAATTTCGATTTTAAAGGGGTAAAACGGGGTATGTTTGCAAATTCGATTTTTTCGTTTTTCTCGGCCGCTAATTGAGATATCGACTTCGTTTTTACACCAAAACATTCTCTGTACAGATACTTAAAAATCAATTCCTGCGATTTTCAAAATTCGACTTGGAAAGGGTTTAAAGAGTTGAACAAAAATTTTTATTACGGAACCATATATTTAGCAATTCTTCATGACGAAATGATATATCAAAGCGATTCTTTTTTAGAAATGGGTCCCGTGTGAATATCTAAAAACTAATTTCTCCATTTTATCACAAGGTCAATCTTTGAAAGTGGCAGGAATCGATTTGAGAGAGAACTGTTTCTCTCATGGTCAATTTTACGTAGCCTGTTCACGAGTAAGTTCTCCGTCAAGTTTAGTTATTTTAGCAAAAGATGGCAAAACAACTAATGTGGTTTACAGAGAAGTATTGACATAAATTATATATGATACAATATTTTGTTTTGCGTTTTTGTAATCATTGTCACTTTAATAATAAATCATTTATTTAATATCTTTATGTTAATGAAATGTATGTATGTATTTGTTATATTATTTATCGTATAAATAATAAATGTGTGCAATTTTTAAATGATAATGTGTCTGTTCTTCATAACACTTCCAAATTGAATTAATGCATAGAATACATAAGTCATTTCTCATTGAATTATCCCTATATTACGCGAGGTTCAATAAACCGCGGGCGAAGCCGCAACGGGTATTGTTAGTTTAGATATATTACGGAAACGAATATAGTTACGGAAACACTTTCCAGTTACGCTCAGAACAAACTCGGCACAGGTGGTTAGGTGTTAATCTACAACATTTTGTAACATTTATGACGAAAATCTGACCAACGTAGATATTGAGAACACGTGCTATGACGTGTTAAACCGTGTTGTCGGTCTCCGACGACATATCACAATAATATCCATAGATATATTTAAAATAACGTAATAGATATTTATATAACATGTATTAATGCGAATTTTGGTTTTCTTAACGAAAAATTCGTTTTTAAAAAATATATTTATTCAAGCAGTTACAAGTTTAATGTTGGAGATATGAACAGAGAATGAATTATATTAAATGAAATTACAAGAAAGTATGATTTATCTACATGTTGTTAAGTAACAATTTCTCAGAAAGTATAATGTTTCTACTGCGCTTTTAAGTTTCCTCGATAAGCGGCGTATGTAACTTGCGTGCTAAGACGACACGTGTTAAAAATGTGTCCTTAGCTTTAGTCTGGTTATTTTCCGAGATTTATGTTGGGTGACGACATAATTCGTGGATGAGAAGAAAGCAATATTAAATTGAAGGTATGTACGGTAGTTACAAGAAAGGATTTGGTTGAAGAAAAAAATGTGACGTGATGGGTATTCTAGAAGGGGTGACACATTAATAAACATTTGTTTCGGATATATAAAAAAATCAAAATTAGAATGATAATTCTGAACTAAGAATTGTATTTGTTTTAAAATTTAAAATTCATTCAACAGAAAAACAATGTCACTTATTGTTATCACTAACTGTTAGATTAATTGCAATTTTTTTATAATATTATTTAGTTTATCATTGAATAATTGTAATAATGTTGTTGCGGAAGTTGTTTTATCTTAAATTCAAAATAAGATAAATTGCAATTGTCTCTCGAATCATAATAATTTCAACTATTCTAAAGAACATACCGATTCTATTACAACACTTGATTTAAGAAATGTCCACCTCAAGGTAAACATATTCATTTATTATTATTTGACCCTTTTAGATAGATTCTATATGCTTGTTTTATATTCATCTAATAATATATTCATATAGGGTATTTGTGTATGCAAGCGAATAAATTCAGAGGGTGCATGAAACTATGATATATCTTATAACAAAGCTCATCTCCATCGTTTATTATCACCAATAGAATATTTTCTTATAAAGTCTTCGAAATTAAGGCTATTTTATTGTTTCCCATCTAATTTTTTTAATATTGAATCCGTAGATGGTTATAGGTTATACTTTATTTGATCTTTTAATGTTCAAAATTCCAATAGAAGAACACAATAATTTATACCTAAAATTTCAATGGTTTGATTTACACCTACTTTCTTAATGTTGTGAGAAAGAAATCTATCATATCTTAACTTTATTTGAAACTTTCCAGGTTACATTTTGACTTTTGATCACTTGAAGACATTTCAAAACTATTTACTTTCTTCTAGATAATGGTAGGTCCAAAATTTCGAGATATTTCGAGAAATGTGTAAACAGTGGAAATTTTTCTTTGAACGTTTCTTTGAATAAACGGAAAAACTTTATCCTGGATGGAAAGGTCTTACATTCGCCGACGTGCAGTAACCTAAAATTTTCTTATAATAATGTTATTTATTATTGCTGCCAGATGGCGTTATCTAAATGTAACGGCCCTTCTTAGTTGCTCGCCCGGAGTGTGGTAGAGACAATGCAGTAAGAGAATTTTTTCAGATATAGCTTTGAATTTTGGCTTATTACTCGTGTTTTCAGTTCTTGACAAAGGCTAAGGTTTTGAGATCACGATCATACTTATATCAAAGAGGTTAAGTTGTTTTCAATGGTTTCTGAGTTTGTGTGCATATTTTCACGAGTGAACATATTTAAAATTAGTGCTCCAGAGCTTTTTCAGTATTTTTCTTTCTCTTAAAACGAATTTCTTTTAACTAATTACCGAATGTTATGTGAGCATCAGCCCTTATTAAGAAACATGGCTATTGGAATCAGCTAATTCTGTTTGAAATTGTAAGACCACAAACAATAGAAATGTGACCTTTTTCAGGATTCTGTTGCTGGTCACATCAATGATTTGTATTAAAGACACTTCAGCAACAAATTTCTGTATTGCTTCTACTATTAGTACTTATACTAACGGTTATGAGGAATCGTTTATGGTTGTAGAGTGTTCTAAAGTTCAGTTTCCGCTGGAAATAAACGAACTTGTTGATAGAACATCATTTTTCCGTACAATATGGTTAAAAATTAAAGAATCTAATTTATCTGAGATTGAATCAAGCTCTTTCATAACTAACTCAATAATAACCGATTTGGAATTGTCGCAGAATAATATAACGAACATTAAACAAGATGCTTTCGCTGGACTTTCATCTCTACGGAAATTATTTTTAGCTAGGAATGCCCTAAGTGAACTGAAACCAAATGTTTTCGACTCTTTACAGCAGTTACGCACTTTAGACGTATCGATGAATAATATAAAAAAATTGGATCTAAACTTTTTAACCGATATAATACATTTGTCTTATCTTAATTTATCAAAAAATTCTCTAGCATATTTTGATGACGCTGTGTTAGGTCAGAATCATTACATTCTAGAGCTTAAACTAAATGATAATCAAATTTCACAGTTGATTTTAAATAGATCTTCTCATAGAATTGCTAATTTAGATGTATCCAAAAACAGGTTAACTATTGTAGATATTTGTATACCTGGGTTATTATCACTAAATATTAGTTATAATAATATTGTATACCTTCTATCTGGTAAGTGTTTGATTAATATGACAATTAATAACTTAGATGCTAGTCACAATTTTATTGATGACTTTTCTGTAAAAAATATTTCAAAGTTATGGACCTTGAAGATTCTAAGGATTGGATATAATGATATATCGTTAATTCCAAATGGTTTATTTGTTAATATGACAGAATTAACATATTTAGATCTATCGAACAACAAGCTATTAAAGTTGCAGTATGGTATATTTGATAATTTGTTTAATTTAAAGTATCTAGATCTATCTTACAATAAATTGAAATCACTTAAAAGATATTTTTATTCATTAGATCAACTTGTTACTTTGAAAATTAACAACAATGAAATTGTTTATACACATTCAGATCCTTTTAGCGATTCACCAAATTTAAGGAATATTTATTTAAACAACAATAAATTTGACTGTAAACAATTATTAGAGGTACTGCATGGACTTAAAAAAGTAAATTTTGATAGTAGCACTGTAATAGGTAAGGAAAATATTCATGGCATAACGTGTGTGGATTATAAATCAAATTCTGAAATAGAAGATGACCTCACTGGTTATTTTAAAAAAATAATTTCATCTAAGCTTGAGAAACCTGATGACGATAATGATTTTAAGCGTACTGTGATGTATAATTATTTCAACAAAGACTTCTTGAATAGTAATTTTTATAAATATCTAGAAAATTTCAAAACGAACAATGTTCATAAAGACGATACAATAAAATTTTTGAAATCTGAATTGGATAACAGTAAGTTTTATCAGTTTTTAGAAAGTTTACAAGTTAGTGAAAATTCTACTAGAGAATTTGGTAAATATATAGAAGAATATTTAGAAAAATTGAAATTAGATTTAGAAGAGAAATTAACTCTACGTGATAATGGTATTAACGAACAAATACATGCTTTTTCGGAAACTAATAACAAAACTAGTTACTACGGGATGTTTTCGGCAATCATTTTGATCATATTCATGTTATTGCTTATAAAAATTATTCAGATATATATTGAATACATTAAAAACAAACATGTTAGAAAAGAAGAGCTGCAGCTCCTTGATCAAGTACAAACAGAAAACCGTTTATAATCAACTGCAATATCATTGATGCTGCTTATATTTTAGAGAATTCATTTCACCACAACTATGTATTTAAAATTGTTTGTATCTTCCGCTGATATTTTAGAAATAATCAAAATGTATGTAATAAACTCTTATTGAATAAATTCTTGTGTTTACTATTTGGTTAGACCTTGTATATATTTTTGTTATTTTCTTTGATTTAATGAAGTTATAAAGATAAGCAAACGATTACAAATTATAATACAAGCAATTACTGTTGAGACGCGTTCAATCTTATTTGACATTTTCGCTCTAAGGAGCAGATAAGTTTGTAGGGTTTGAACATGTTTCCAATCGCTGAGCAAAATAGGTGATAGATTGCCACTTCTCACAGGATTTATTCAATGATAACAAATAAAATATCGTGTTTTTATATTACATTGAAGTATATATATTGGAATTTACCAAAACATCCTAGAATATTGAGTAAACTTTGAATTTTCTTCAAAATTTTCTGTTTCCCGGAAGGGGCTTGCAACTATCGATTTATCAATTAGTTGTCTATTTTTCACGATAAATCATCTACTTTGGGATGAAGCTTTAGAAGTTTATTCGAATTTTCAGACGATGTCAAGAATTTTAAGAATAAAAAATTGATTCATGCTACTGGTTTCAGAATACTTCGAAATAGCTGTTTTTACTAGTGAAATATTTTTAAATTAGAAAGTTATGACAACTTAAAGTTACAAAAGAATAATATGCAGTACTAATAGATGGCCATGAAATTTATCAATTTTTTTAATTCTGGGAATAAGCTACCAATGGAAAAAAATTGAAAAAAACTTTACACGCAATTTAGTAAATAATAGCACCTAATATTTCTATTTAAATTTAGTTGCTACTGACAGGTAGGGAGGATTTTAAAAACATTAAAAAACCAAACCAGAAAAACATAAAAGTCAATTTTTTTGAAAAACAAGATTTTATACATTTCGGACAAGTGTATTATCTGCGACTATCATAAACGGGAATAAGTGTAACATCTGTTGAGTATCCTAGACTGGCATTTTATCGTAATACTGTTCTAGGAGGGTCTATTTATTTATTTGTTTTGTTTCTTCATTTTCTAGAATTTTTGAGAACTTCGTTTGGATATATAAACGAGTTTGTTTAGTGCAGTTGGTTTAATTTGTAATAGATAGTCATAGTGATCGGTATTAAATAGAAGAGTTTAAATAAATTATATAAATTAGTTAAGTGAAATGTAAAGTACTTAAATAAATCAAAAACGTAAGAAAGAGTGTTTATAAATTCAACTCATGAATAGAAATAGTACAAATAAATAAGAAAAATATTAAGATACAAATAATGGTGCATGCGTATCAGGAAACCTTCTAAGCCAAACAACATCAGTGAATTCCAGCTTCCGGATAATAATCTATAGGTAAAAAATTAGTTATAGGTTAATCATGTTCATTAAAATTTGAATATTTACCTCTTATTGAACTGATTTCACTCTCCAAGTACTGTGACGAAGAGTCGAAAAATTGACTGACCGCTTTAACTCATAAGAGATAAATCAGAATGAAACGAAATGAAGTTAGAAAATAATATTGGTACATATTCAAATGATGTATTTTTCTAAGCTTCAGCACCTTCATATAAATGAAAAACAAGACTGGGAAAATGTTAGACTTTGTTATATAAGAAAAACTTTTATTGTTTATTAATGTTCTTTTTTGTTAACAATAAACAATCTTCAACAGAAATTGACTTCTAAAAAGGAAGGTCCCGCCCGAAAAAGAAAAAGAAATTACAACGAATAAGTAGATATATACTTGTAACCGAACATATCAATTGGAATTTAATTATTTACTCAAACATGGACGTATATTTAGTTGAAATTAGGAAATTTCCAATATTTTAAAATGCAGTCTATAGGAAACATCATAAGATAACTGTTATATTTTTCAATATCAAGGCTCATTGTAATTTTTTCTAGTTTCCCTATTTGCTCACTTTATGGTGTCTCATAAGGATTTTCATATGGGAAAATTGGCACGTCTCAATTTAAACATGTCGTTACTTGTTTTCTCTATTAGTACGTGAAAATTTTACCCATCCTCAACAAGCATTTTTTTTTTCGGTGCCGTTATCCGGCGAGTGAATGTTGTGTTGTTGTGCATCAACTAACATTATAGGGCATGTTAAAAAAACGTAAAAAAGTCATTGTTGGTGCGAATCATTTGACTCCCATCTCATATGTAGCTTGGGCAATCTTTATCCAACATTTCGATTTTCAAGTTCGGTTCAAATACTACTTGCTTTTCAAATCATAGAGAGTAGGCTGCGCTTCAACTTCACAATACACAACTACGATAAAAACTGAAGTAGTGGACCGTACCCAAAAACAAAAAGTAACCGGCGCGACTTTTTTACGTAATCTCATGCGTTAGAAACGCCAACCCGGTAATTTACGCGACCAAAGGTGACATTAAAAACGCTCGTGTGGAATGCTCAATTTAAGCTCTATGTTTCTGTAACACACGCGTTTTACTCACCAACAAACATTCGCTTTTTGTCGCTCGTGTAGAATGGCCGTTTCCCGGCGAGTAAAACGCGAGTGTTACTGAAACACAGAGTTTAAATTGAGCATTCAACACGGGCGTTTTTCCGGTCACGTGTGGACGCGGTAGTTAACGTACAGGCGTTTCTAACGCATGAGATTGCCTTAAAAAAGGGGGGGTTGTGACCGGCGTGTTATTTTACATGTGCCGTTTTGCAAGCATCTGGTCGCAGACTACTTGTTATTTTAGAGTACAGTTTACTTCAGCTCTTATCGTAGTTCATATTTGCCGTCGTTGTGCCTTGTGCCTTATATCTTAACCGGTATGTGTAAGGAAGGTTCATAATTGGAGTGGTGGTCATTACAAGCCTCTCTGATTCTTCTACACTTGTTCTCATAGCTGTGTCTGCTTTTGCTATGTGTGGAGAGACTAACCCCAAAAGTGCATCAAATGTTGCCATAGACATCCGGTAGTACCGGAAAAACTGGAAAGGTGAAATATTCATACATCGAGTTTTCAAAGTAGAAAACATTTTTTCTGAGTATTTTTTGTTTTTGGCCTTTTTTGGATTTTCTCGTGTAATTCCATGCATGCTATCAGAAACATTATTTATGTACAGATATTATTTTATTGTGTATCATGATAGAAACATTCGACTAGTACGTTTTTAGGAGGCAATAACAGAAGTATCAGGAGAGATATTTATAGAATATTCAAAGTGAGTCATTCAGCAGAACTGCAGAAGTAGATAAGAATCATTTTCGTGCAAACGAGAAATGACAATGAATAACTGATTCTGAATTCTTTAAGAAATAATTCTTATAGAAATTTCAGGATGTTGAAACAAAATGGAATTCAATTTTTTCAACTTTAATTTGTACACACCTTGCAAAAAAGCGACGAGGCAAAACGTTTGAAATATTGTTTATTACCCCAAGGGAAATACTTGAATGACAGAAACTCTGAAAAAAAAATGTAATATTTACCGTTCTCTACAAATGGGGAAATATAATCGATATCAGACAACTGCTAACCCCATTGGGTAATAAACTGTAAAAGCCAATATTTTTTTAAAATAAACATATAAGTATTGGACCTTACCTCTATTGAGTACAATGTTAACGCGCTGAATTTTTGTGGAATGCCATTCGAGGATACCAATCAATGGAATATTCAATTTACTTTTGCATTTAGGTTGAATTGATTATGCCAGGAGATCTGTATCCACACCAATGGATAGGTTGATACACTGGCAACTCACATCTCTAGATCTACAATTTCAAACTTTAATCGCTGGGGACTATATACAAGTTATTTCTAAATGAATGCGACAAAATTCTGGAGATGATTGCTCATATAAAATTAAAATGGATCATTCCTATAACAAAATTTCCTCAGTCCTGCCCTTTCTGAGATATTAAATGGTGATGACTAAAATTGAGCTTTTTTCCCTAAATAGCTGGAAACTTGAAATTCTATAATTTTCGTTCTCTCCCAAAGGACTAACTACGGGTATTTTTTCAATATTCCTGTTACATTATACGGGGTGAAATTAGAAACCCTTGGATACTCTTAAGCATTCATTAAGTATATAATCGTATTATATTTTATATCTTTATTGTTTTCGAATCATCTTGAAAAAGAGTTTTCATATGAAATTAAGTAAGGGCTGCTAATTTCAGCCTCGTACAACGTAACAGAAATATTGAAAGAATACCCGTTGTTAGTATTAGTAGAATTTAGTTTCTAGCTTCAATTTTGGAAAAAAAAAATAAAATCTCAATTTTAGTATCCACCTTTTAATGGTAATATGTCGGAAAGGGTTGAACGGAGGAAATTTTGTTATTTGAAAGACTCATCTTGATTTCATACTAGTAATCACCTTCTGAATTTTGTCGCATGAATTTAGAAACACCCTGTTTATCGTGTTAAATACAGACCTTCTAGGCCCACAGGGTGATAATAATTTTTCATCATTCTTTTCTATTTCTTGTCATTGCCTTCCAGTCCAAATCTCTTCTCTCAACTAGATCTCCTAGTTTTCTAAATCTTATTATTTGGTTTGTCTCTCTCTCTTTTTCCTTCCTTCTAAGTAACTTCCTCTCCCATAATTTGTTTTCCTCCGTTTTTTTAGTATCCCCGTTTCGCTTGCATTAAGTACTCTGTCGATCTGATGACTGCCTGACATAGATGTTCTTAGAGATTAGTATCTTGTTTATTGTTCCAGCTGTTTGCTTCCTCGAGTTAATCGTGCTTTTATGTTTTCTTACTCATCGCCATTGTTTTTAATAGGTGTTTCAAGGTAGACGTAACTGTTGACTTTCTCAAACTCGATTATTTTTTCGTGTGAAATTCTACTTTGTTTCTTGCGATTTGGGATGCCTCATTTTCATGAACATTGATTTTCGCTGGGGATTTAATCACGCATAAAGTTCACAAACTACGCACTAGAGACATAAAGGAGCTTTCTGCAAGTATTCCAAAAGCAAGAGCAGACATTTTCTTTCAAGAATTGTCTAGAGAATCGGCATCTACATATTAGTTACTTTTGTCCGTTCCAATTTACATGTAATTCTTTTTTTTTTTTTGAAATATTGATATTATTTACAATATTTTTCTTCTCTGTTGGCTCATTTGAAGAATTAATAAAAATGAAAAAAGTATTCTCTATAACTGTTAGCATACGAATTTTTTGGAATCTCAATTGTCATAACTTTATCGTTTTAGTAAAATTATAGTGACACTAAAATGCTAGTAGCAGGTATTCCATTATTTGACATAAGAAAAATTTGCTTCAAACCGGAATACCTTCTATCAATCAATCAATCTAAACAGTTCACACTGTATATTTTATATATATATATATATATATATATATATATATTATTTTAAGTAATGTATAACTGGAGAACAATTAAAAGTAAAATACCTTGTCTATCTCCTTCTAAGACACTTTGACTAGACGACGCTTGGGACGCACTAGTTTCTAAGTTGGAGGGTTGAAGCCGCATTCTCCGTCTCAATTTAGGCATATCGAAGGGTAAGTCTTTTAAATCCACTGATGTGGCGCTACCTGAAGTGCAAGCGGCCTCGGGGACCGCTCTTCTCCGACGCAATTTTGGCATGTCGAATGGTAAATCGGAAAAATCTTGTTGGCTTGGAGGGGCCGATAGCTCTGCTCCGGTAAAGCTGAATCTTGACTTTATACCCTTAATTTTAATTTCACTTTAGATATTTGGAAATGGTGAATAATTCATTTTTTGAAATACAAGGTGTTATTATACATGTGTTATTGATAGGATATTTTCAATAAATTTTATTAACTAGTCTATTTCAAAAAGGTGTAGAGTAATAAAATGTGGAATTCCGTCCAGTTCGGCTCAATTTCGTTTTCGGTCATAGGTGTAGGTCTTGAAATATTGTATAGGGATTACTTAGGTAGTAGATTATACAGTTACGTTTTGACTTTAACTTTTATTAGTTCCTCAAATGACGAAGAATATTATGATTTTTTATAATCATGTATTTTTTGTATAATGTTTAATAAAAAATAAGTGTACCTAATACTATGTACATATTGCCTAATTTTTATTCTGTAAAATTCCTTTCTTTTAACGAGAATACTACCGGCACGCCTTTGGTACACTATTTTCAATGTTTGTGAATGAATAACAATAGGCTAAGCCCATATATTCACCCCAACCCAGGTAGTACTACCTGCACTTGATAAAAAGAAAGAGTTTCGTTGGGTCCCTCTGTGGTCCCTTTGCATACCTAATGAGGTTTTATTACTCTATATCTTTCTGAAATCAATTATAATTTGATTCTCAAATCATACAAGTTGATTTTTTAAAATTATAGATAGTGTAGAACACTTACCTCTCGTGACAGTATAGAAATTCCACTGTCAGAGCCTTGGATTTCTGGATTTGTTGTGTGGAAACCCAAATTTAACAAATTTTTATTTTGAGGTAAACGTCGTTTGATTTTTAAATTTTCTGGCGTCGGTTGAACCTCTTCAGGAGAGCATTTCTGTGAATTATTATTGCGGTTGTTATCCGAAGTCTCAGATATTGGTTCTTGTGAGGATTTATCAGAGATTGGGCTTAAAATGTGTAGTTTGTTACCTAAGAAACCACCTGAGCATTGAGGGACGGTATAATTTTTTGGATTACCTAAAATTGTAAAAAAAACTAAGTATGATTTGTTTTCCGAATCAGCAAATAAGTGGTATACTGAAAAGTTCAGAAACATTCAAATCTAAATTTTATTTACTCATTCTGAACCTTTCTTATAAAATAAAATACGTTTTACCTCCTGAATCGGAGCTATGAGAACTAAGTGAAGGTGACTGCCTACTCTCAGAGCTACTAGTACTTCTGTTACCTTCGCTAGTACTACTTTTTATACTTTCCATACTTCCTCCACTGCTACTAGTCGTCATACTTTCTGTACTAGAATACTTATGTCTTATTCTCATTCCTTTAAATTCTAACAAACTATCTTTGGACCGCTTATTTCTCAACAATAACTCTTTCCTGGGCCTTCCTTTGATTGCAAAAATTCTCTCTTTTGCTTCATCTTTGGAATGGGCTGGTCGCCCTTTAAACTCTGCAATTAGTTGATGGGAGTTGTTACCGAATTCAATTTCAAAAGCGCTCCCTTGGCGTATTTGTAAACTGTCACTACTCGTAGTTAGAGATTTCACAGGAAGATGACGCGATTTTGGGTGTGAGGGAAGATTGGGGGCGCTCCGGATGCTGTTCATTGTGTGTTCTTTGCCGTGAAATTTAGCTGGTAAAGGCGCTGTGGATGGCGGAGAGGGTGTATAGCCTCGCAACGGAAGCCCACTTGATGACGCAGAATTGTTTTCCTCGGTCTCGATTATTCGCATATTCTGAAATAGAAGAATGTATAGATGTAAAATTAATTGCCTTTTACGTCAACCGTTTTAGAAATATTTTTCTATTTGTATTACCGATTTGATTGGGCAGGCACTATAAAAATTAAATTATAATGAATAGTAGGGTGAGAATGTTAGTTAAATTTATCTACATTACCCTTTTGTTCAATGATATCCAGGTAAGAAAATATTTGTTCTGATCTAATTAATTTCTGAAAATTAGATTAGGAAAAGGGTAGATATCTACTATATGCAAATATCTGGGCATATTTTAATAACGATAACCAAGCTCATGTAAACTTAAATTTTTTTAGAGTGGAAATATAATAACGATAAATTAAAAGATTAAAATGCGGGAATTGAATTAATGATAGTTACATGTAAGTGAAAAGACAGGAAATAAACTGAATGTATAGGACGGAAAACTGTACTTACCTTGATGTCATGAGATAGCGCCAAAATCGATGAATTATTCTCCTGCTGAGAGCTTGTGGTACATTCTCTCTCTTTGCCTCTATGTGTTCTATTGAGTGAATTACTATCTATGGAGGGCTCTGTAGCAGCATCGGTATTCCAAGCTTGACTAGCATGGACAAGTACCGGATGATTGGTAACTTTATCAATCTGATCTAAATCATTGTCTGACTTGCTAATCCGACAATCAAAGGCGGTTTCGTACACATGACGTTGACGTGTCATATCGTCTAGTCCATAATCGTCGTAGGCGGTGACAGTTACAGGATTTGGAGGCATTGAATTGCCATTGGAAGGACCTCTGAAGACAAAACAAAGTTTATCGGCAATAGAAGAGTATAAAAAAATATAATCAGTGTTACATCCAGAAGAAAAACCGAAGCGTGCAGATGTTCATAGGTATTGCAGTTATCTATTTCTGTTGAACCAAAATATCTAAATTTTGAATACGTCAAAATCATTACCGCTATAGTCCAATGGTTATCATGCACGTGAGTTGTGTGTGGCAGAAGAAGATTGAGAAACGTAAAGTAGATCAACTGGTAAGTCGAGTCATACCAGCGAGCATAAAGATATGCGCAATAGCTCTGCTAGACAGTTTTGCTACTCTGGGTCGAATATGGACCTCTTAGTGCTTTCTTGATTACAGATCATTGTTGTCAATTTTTAAGCTGACATATGAAACGTTAGCAGTGGAAACCAAAATAGCGTAATATAACAATCAACTATGGAGTGCAACGTGAGGTTAATTCGTTAATTTTTCAACTGAAACTGTTATAAGTCATTCGCAATGTTGGAGTCATATTTTGAGGTACTTCAGCATATTTTAGTCTATCACTTCTTGTATTTATTCGAGGCAGTGTGACAACTGGGCTTTATGTTGTTATCCTATAAACAACACCCGTCGAACTATAGAGCTTCTTCAAGAAGCTGATGTCGATAGGGATATCCAGACCTAGGGCAACTTGGCTATATCAAAATAACATACCTTCTGTACCAAAATAAAATAACCTCCTAATTTACCTCACGCTCGTCCACTTTTCGGCACTTTCCTCTCGCAAAGTGTATGAGGGAGATTGTCAATAGATGTTCAAGACCTAATGAGACATTGACGCTTAAAGCTGACATGAATAGAATAGAAGCGTTCGAGATGTAGTGAAGAATCCTCAAAATCGTGGACTGCACATACCAATGAGAGGTACTAAGACAGCTGAATCAGGATCGAGAATTTAACATCAAACAAACAAGAAAGGTCAGTTATTTCGGGCATATAATACAAGGTACCAAATATCACATCCCTTGCCTGATTATTCAGGGAAATGTTGAAGATGAATAGGTCACAAAAAGCTATCGTGGCTAAGAAATATTAGAAATTGGACTGGACTGGGAGTAGAACAACTATTCCAAGTAGTGAAAGATAGAGACCAATTCAACCAAATTGTCAGGCAGATACCTCACGCTTGAAGGCACGGCAGCGAAAGAAGAAGAAGAGGACTCCTTCAAGTTACTTTGTTAGTTAGTTATCCGTTAATTATGACAAATAAGAAAATTTTCATAATATAAATGTAAATATTATCAAAAAAGCAGATATTTTGAGGCTGAGTTATTCTAAACTCCAATGTTTTTTACTAAAATTGATTCGTTTTGAACCCAAACACGACGTACACTAATGTGCAGTATAGTCAATTAATTAATTAAAAAGTTACCTCGAATCAGTGCTATGGGTTTCTACACTGGAACTCTTCTTATATTTTATAGTTGCTTTCGGTCGCACGATTCTTTCCTTGTCCTCATAGGGATTATCTAAGCTTGAGCTTTTTCGAAATTTCCTATTGCTTCTAATTTTCCTGTTGTCTATCTTTACTTCCTTTTCACGTTCAGGCTGCAAGCTCTGATTCCAGTTACTCTTATTATCAACTACTTTTGTTGGGGAGGAATTGTCTGTTGTTTTATATTTGTACAGGTCACCGTAATAATAAGGGGAAGGATGCCTTCTTACGTTAGCGTCTGTTTTTGTTGGGGAGAGAACGTTAAGCGAAGAGATTATACCTTCGGTGATGCTGTCAGGAGAGTTAAGATCCGCAACTTTTGGATTGTCGTGGGTTAGGGGTTCACAGAGGAAAAAATCGTCATCTGAAGATGGCACGGACGATTCCTCTGTAACAAAAACAGCGTACTATTGAAAATGTCTCGTTTCTATTCAGTAGTATAGGGTATAAATATTTCAACTTTTATAATTTCGAATTTAAAAACATTTTTTTAACATGTATCTATTGTTTAATTATGATAATAGTAGTTAATTTATAGCAAATTCCATTCGACCGACTACAATAATTCCATTCTGAACAAGGATTTAACATCTAATTGTCATTTAATGCCCTTCTGAATGATTTGGTCTATCATTATAAATTCACCCTCAGAGCAATTTTCCTAATAATAAAAGCACCCTGTGATTCCTTCATTCATAATAAAATTTTCCTTTTCATCGAAAAAATTTGAACGTTTATAAGAAAAGAAATTCACTTGGGTTTAAGGACAGAAGTCTTTCAAATATAATTGGGTCATTACTTCTAACGGGCTTAGAAAAACAGATATGGCTCAAGGGGTTATTATTGCGTATTATAACTGTTCGAGAATTATATTCTCAAACCAATGAATGATCATTCGATTTTAGAATCGATGATCTTTCAAAAATGATTAATAAATTTTCGACTACCTGATCTCAAAAAAAATGGGAGTGAGTTGTCAGTGCATTTAAAAATAAAGAGTCAAATTAATTTCTCTTGATGAATTAACATAGTTCTTTTATTCAATTTACGTTTCAAGTGTTATTTACTGTATTTGGGCGCAGGACAAGTTTTGTGTTTAACATTTTGTGTAGTGTAGTCATATTTTATTATAACTTTTTATCCTGAAAGTGTCTCAATTTATATCGACAGAAGTCAATAAGGCACCAACTACTGTAGCTTTACGACCTAAAGTAGTTGCTAAATAAAAGATTATTCATAGTGGCGTATGTCTTTTAGCCTTATACTAAAATATCGTTTTGTGCTACCAAAAATCAGCAACTGCTACAGTCTAAGTGCTGTACAGTTAACAAGTACGTGCAGCGCTCCTCACGCTTAGATATAAATAGGCGTGTGGGTAAAGTGGTTGAAGAACACGGTCATTTTCCAACCATCTTTGTGGTCCTTCGAGCCGGATAGCAAAAAAGGTATTTACAGAGCCTTTCTTCATACTATTCTTCCAGATTATATGCAATTGTCACAGAAAATTCAACTTCCTTCAAGACATTCAAGTTCCTGTGTCCCTAGGCAGCAGTAACTTCCAGTATTCAAGGTAGGATCAAACCTTTAATCTTCCCAAGTGCATTGTGTGTTAAAAAAAAATCAATATATTGCTAGTTCATTTAATATTTCCAAATATTCGAACTCAATTTAGTATAATTTCATGTTTCAATTGTAAAATTCCAATCTATTCTATTTCGTACAATTGCAAGTGAAATTTCCAAAAAATGTCTCTGGAAAATTTAAAAACACAGAGAAGATCTGTGAAATCTTCTATTACCAGAATAAATAACTGGATAACTTCCCAATCTACTGTTACAAATGAAACTGCATTCATGAATGAATGTATAAACAGACGCGACAAGCTTGAAAAGTATTTCTTACAATATGAAAATATTCAAGGTCAAATTGAAATGCTTATTGAAAACTCTCAGGATGAATTATCAGATAACGAAGACATAGACTTAGTTGAGAAAAAATACTTCACAACTAATTCTGAACTATCTAGAATGACTGATGAATTGACATCGAACGATAATTCAAACTCTCAGAGTCAAACTAATAATAATTGTAATATCGACGTCAAGTTACCTGATATTTCCTTGCCTAAATTTAAGGGTCAGACGTCAGAGTGGCCTTCATTCATTCAACTCTTTGAAAATCTGATTATTTCTAACAATAGCTTCACAAATATCAAAAAATTGCTATATTTAAAAGCTTCCCTTTCTAACGAGCCCTTGCAATTGATAGACGATCTAGAACTTTGTGATGACAATTTTCAAATAGCTATAGATACTTTAAAACAAAGGTATGATGATCAAAGTGTTCTACTGTATAACTTAATTGATCAAATATACCAACAAAAACCTGTGAGCAAAACTTGCCCTACGCTTTTACGTGAAATAACGGCTAAAATGTATAAAATTATACAATCAATGTCAAAACTAAATTTAAATCCAAAACAGTTATTAGATTATATTTTTATTTTCTGGATAGATAAAAAACTAGATCTACCAACTCGTAAATTATTTGAACAAAGTAAAAAACAAGGTGAAATCCCGTCCCTTGAGAATTTTTTCGATTTTTTGAAACAACGTAGTGGTATCTAGAGCGCACTCAAAATATTCAAGCATCTACTTCTAATTCAAATGATACTAAACAAAAGTTTAGTCCCAAATATTCGAAAACAACTGCTCACGTGAATTCTATGATTCCTACAAACAGTTAATCAGATTGTTATTATTGTAAAAATGCTTCACATCGTATCTATACGTGTGAATCATTTAAAAATTTGTCTATCAGTGATAAATATAAATTCATACATTCGAATAATCTCTGTAAAAACTGTCTAGGAGGTCGCCACATCACAAGGGATTGTAAATCTCTAAAATCTTGTTCAATATGTCAAAAAAGACATCATACTTATCTCCATTCTGACTCTTTCCGTGCAAATGATAATGCACATAATAATAATAATAATGGTTCTATTTCCCAAAACCGTTATAACAACTCACAATCTATTCACTCCAATGTACATACGACAAATGGTCAACATCCTCACACCAAATCGATAAATAATCGAAATAATAACTTTAATCGTCAAATTGACGAAAATTCACATTCTCACCAGGCTACTGATAATCGACGAAATCCTTCTAGACCACAGAAGAATTATGATAATGCTGAAACCAACGAAAACTCACAAGATAATAATTCTAACGTATCTGCTATACAAACACAATCCTTATCTGCTCTATCCACTGAATGCCACGTGCTTCTAGCTACGGCTAAAATAATTATGTATGACTCTCACAATAACCCATTTAAAACTACTATTCTGCTAGAGAACGGTTCCCAAAACTCATTTGTTTCACAAGAACTAGTAAATAAACTACAATTGAAAACGTTTGAAAAAACACTGCAAATTTCCGGCATATCACAAACAGTATCAACTATAAATAAAATGGTTCATTTAAAATTCTTCCCACATTCCAATCCGATCAAACACTTTGAAATACCTTGTGCAGTATTGCCAAAAATTACTTGCAAATTACCACAAGTAAAAATTAACGTAAGCCAGCTACGTCTGCCTACTGATATTATTCTAGCCAATCCAGAATTTAACATACCATCGGAGATTCATATTCTAGTTGGGGCCGATTTATATTACAAACTTCTTACACCAGGTATCATAGATCTCGGTAAAAAATTACCTAGTTTACAAAATACTAGCTTAGGCTGGATAATTGCTGGAACTATTCCAAACAGTGCTTCTTTTAATTCCGTGAATATTCAAAATAATGATTCCGTGTTTACAAGCTGTAATCATATTTCTATATCGAACAAAGACCTAAGTTCATCTCTTTTTAAATTTTGGGAACAAGAGGAAATTCCTTCTAAGAGTATTCTCTCGTCTGACGACGAACTAGCGGAAACTATTTTTCAAAATTCCACACAAATTCTGGAAAACGGCAGGTTCCAAGTCAATTTCCCGTTGAAATCTGAAAAAGAACACCATAAACTCGGTGAATCATTTCTGATCGCTAAAAGGCGATTTCTCTCGCTCGAAAATAGAATCCATAAAAATCCAGAATAATTTTCTGAATATAGTAAATTTATTTCTGAATATGTAAACTTGGGACATGCAAAATATGTCACTCTTAACCTCACTAATTCAAAAAACGAATTAAAATATTTTATCCCCCACTTATGCGTAATTCGTGAACAAAGTATATCTACAAAACTTCGTGTTGTCTTTGATTCTAGTTGCCCTACCTCAACAGGTGTTTCTTTAAATGATATAACTTTGAAAGGGTACCAGGTGCAACCAGATCTATTCGATATTCTTTGCCGTTTCAGGCTAAATAAGTTTGCGATAACTTCTGACGTACAATAAATGTTTCGTCAAATTTCTATAAACACAGAACATCGTTTTTTGCAAAATATATTATGGCGAGAAAATCCTCAACAACCCCTGCAGTGCATTGAGTTATCAACTCTAACTTATGGTTGCAATTTCTCGATGCGACGCGACAAGAGTATTGCAAATAATAATAGTTCCAATTTCTCTTTAGCGGCAAACGCCCTCATATCCGAAACTTACATGGATGATATAATTTCAGGTACAAATTCTGAACATGAATTGATAAAATTAATTCAAGAATTAAAAATTGTATTAGGAAATCACGGGTTCAATTTACATTAGTGGGCCTCAAATAACTCAAACGTTCTCGCTGAAATTTCTGATTCAAACAATTCTTCCTTCTTACAAAATCCTGAAAAATGCATTAGTCTTGATTCAGAAAATTCTCAAAATAAAGTTCTAGGCCGAAATTGAATCCCAGCTTCTGATAATTTGAACATTTCTGTCCCCACTACCTTTTCAATATTCCCCGCAACCAAGAGAAAAATTCTCTCAACCATATCGCGATGTTTCGATCCTCTTGGACTTTATAATCCCATAATATTGTCTGGAAAACTTTTGGTCAAACAATTATGGCAAGCTAAACTTGACTGGGACACAGAGATATCAGATCCAGTCATACTGGAAAAATGGCATACATTCGTAAACAATCTTCCTAAGCTATCTCAATTAACTATTCCAAGATTCATTTTTTTGGACAAATCAATCAATCTCATCGAAATGCATGGTTTCTCAGACGCGAGTCTGAAAGCTTTTGGCGCATGCTGTATTTACGAACCATTTATTCTGACAATTCTGTTTCCTGTAATTTAATTTCGGCAAAATCGCGTGTATCCCCCGTTTCTACCACAATTACACTTCCTCGGCTAGAATTATCAGCCATGCTCCTACTATCTAATTTAGTGGACAAAATTTATAAAAACTTTCAAGCAAAGATTAATATTATTTCTGTAAATCTCTGGTCCGACAGCCAGATTGCTTTATGCTGGCGCAATGGTGAACCCAGCCGTTGGACAGTATTTGTAGGCAACAGAGTTGCTAAAATTCAAGCCATAACTAAAGATCATTCATGGAGGTATGTAAATACTATCGATAATCCCGCTGATTTGGTGTCACGTGGCACTAGCGCAAATAATTTAATTTCTAATAAACTTTGGTGGCATGGACCGAAATTTCTATCAAATCCCACACTCGATTTATCAAAATTTGATAATTTTGCATACCCAAACCTTCATCTTTCTGACATTCCCGAAACAAAAACTGTCGTCATGACTACCCCAACAGAAGAAAATTTTCTTTTAACTTTATTTTCTAAATTTTCCTGTTATAAGAAGTTGCAAAGAACAATGGCGTACGTACATAGGTTCATCAGAAATTGTAAGAATTCGAACAAATTTTCTGGTCCTTTGACAGTATCCGAATTGAGCAAATCTGAAATCTTCATAATCAAGACCCTACAACAAACTAAATTTCAAAAGGAAATTAATGAGATTAAACAGAATAAAATTTTATCTGATAAGCAAATAAATAAGCTGAAACCTTTTTTAGACGATAAAGGAATGCTTCGAGTCGGTGGACGTCTTGCTAACGCTGACCTTTCTTTTAACCAAAAATATCCATTACTTCTGCCGTCAAAAAATATAACTGTCAACTTAATGATTAAAGCTGAACATGAAAGGCTTGGACACGCTGGAGCTCAAACAGTGTTGTACAATTTTCGACTAAGATTTCTGGCCATTAAATGGTTTAAAAATTACCAAAAAGCTTATTCGAAGCTGTCATAAGTGTTTTCGTTTTTCAACTAAGCCATATACACAAATTATGGCAGACCTTCCACGAGATAGAGTCATCCCTGCTCGACCGTTTCAAAAAACAGGACTGGACTTTGGTGGGCCATTTCTCATAAAATCTTCCAAATTACGAAAAGCTCCCTTGGTGAAATGTTATATTGCGCTTTTCGTATGTTTTGTCACTAAAGCTATTCACATTGAAGTTGTTACTTCTCTATCAACTGAAGCCTTTATCTTGACCCTAAAACGGTTCATTTCCCGTCGTGGCAAACCTGCCAAAATTTATTCCGACAACGCCACTAATTTTCAGGGCGCTGATAACACTTTTAGAGATTTAGAAATATTTTTCAAAAATCAAAATAATATTGATTCTATTCAAAATTTTTTATCGCATTCCAAAATTGAATGGAAATTCATACCTCCTAGAGCGCCACATTTTGGAGGAATATGGGAAAGCGGAATAAAAAGCTCGAAAAAGCTCATGTCAAAAATTCTTGGAGACTCCAAATTAGCATATGAAGAGTTCTCTACAATTCTAGCCCAAATAGAGGCAATTTTAAAAAGCAGACCTATATCACCATTATCTAATGACCCTTCTGACTTGGAATGTTTGACCCCAGGTCATTTTCTTATCGGCGCTAGCCTAACTTCCTTTCCTGAAAAAGATAATACCACCATCCCTGAAAATCGGCTGTCACTATGGCAACAATGTACAAAGTTACAACAACAATTCTGGCGCCGCTGGTCGACTGAATACTTGAATCAATTACAAAATCGACCAAAGTGGCTTAAGTCTTTCCCTAATCAGAAAGTTAATTCTTTAGCTCTTCTTAAAGAGGATATGCTACCCCCTCTACAGTGGTCTACAGGAAGAATCATCGAAACGATGCCGGGGCCTGATGGGAATGTGAGGGTAGTAAAAGTTAAAACAGCAACTGGTATATACACCAGAGCCATCTCTAAAATAGTCCCTTTTCCTGAGTCTGATGAGTCACTTCTCGGTGAAAAGTGACTGATATTCAACATAGGCTTGTAAGTTATATGAACCACCTTGTTGTTTACATTTTTTTAGTAGTTACATTGGTTACTAGAATGTAGTTTCCAATAGGAATCGTTAATTTTTCTTAATATCATAAAATGCATTGAATTCCCTTTCTCGATTTTTAATTTTTACCGTGCGATATTGACATGCTTACAAACATTTTAATGCTATTTCAGTCCCATTTATCGAGCATTTTGAAACTTTTCAAGTTTCAAGGGGCCCAATATGTTCAAGAATTATATTCTCAAACCAATGAATGATCATTCGATTTTAGAATCGATGATCTTTCAAAAATGATTAATAAATTTACGACTACCTGATCTCAAAAAAAATGGGAGGAGTTGTCAGTGCATTTAAAAATGAAAAGTCAAATTAATTTCTCTTGATGAATTAACATAGTTCTTTTATTCAATTTACGTTTCAAGTGTTATTTACTGTTATTTAACATTTTGTGTAGTGTAGTCATATTTTATTATAACTTTTTATCCTGAAAGTGTCTCAATTTATATCGACAGAAGTCAATAAGGCACCAACTACTGTAGCTTTACGACCTAAAGTAGTTGCTAAATAAAAGATTATTCATAGTGGCGTATGTCTTTTAGCCTTATACTAAAATACCGTTTTGTGCTACCAAAAATCAGCAACTGCAACAGTCTAAGTGCTGTACAGTTAACAAGTACGTGCAGCGCTCCTCACGCTTAGATATAAATAGGCGTGTGGGTAAAGTGGTTGAAGAACACGGTCATTTTCCAAATAATAACAATTTTTATAATTTCATTTGGTGTTTTATACTTTGAAAATCCAGCTAATAATGATCTACACATTGATTTTTATGCACCGAGTAATTATTTCTCCTGTCTGATCGTGTCCAGTTTTATTAAATAATGGTTTTATGCGAAATTTTGTATCTCATGTTTCATTATATCAAACAATTAAAATATATTGTGAAGTTGTAAAATCTGGTGGCCATATATTTTGTCTAGAAATTTACTAGAACTTATCGCGGAAAACAGGAGTATGTTCAAGTACGAGCAACTAGCCCTTACTCGTCTCATATTTTTAATTCAGACACATACTCAGTGGCGGATTAACCGATTGGCCGACTGTAGGCTATTAACCTTCTGTCGCCTTCACTGACATAAGATGACACGTTCCATAATTGATTAACTGATGACAGGTACGAGTACGATTAATAAATAATAGCTAGCATCTCATACTTTACACATCTCAAGTACTCATATTTGCAAATTTTCGCGATGTGTTTAGGGTCGACTTAAGAGGATAGAACTAGGAACAGAGAATATTCTATATTGTAATATGACAAAAAATGATAGCGTGTTTAATTCCAAAAATATTGTAAGCGTGCCGCAAACTGATGGAAAACGTTTCACTTAAAAATCCAATTTGACTTTTTGTTCTGATTTTTTAATAATAAATTTTCATATACTACAAGCTTCTTAGCTCAAAATTTATATTATACCTTACTGTTTCTAATATTGAATGATTCTCATATGTTATCATTACTAAACCTCTGTTGCCCTCCTTGTAATGGTGATAAACAGAATTGTCCTCGCCGCTATGCATCTCTGTGATACTTCATCCGAGTAGCCAGTATAAACTAATTTCCGCGAAACCGGAAATTATTATCATATTCTAGGCATAGCGCGTAGGTGCAATTACCGCCCCCTATCAATCAATCCAACCTTTCAGGGTTTCGAGTTTTACCGCCATCCGTAGGCATTTCCCTCAAAGCTATGCATTACATCCAACTAAAATTTAATTACTACTTAATGATGATGAGGGGACGTATACTGTCCGCCATATTACACACATGGTGCTTGTAGCAGTGGTCAACTAAATAAATTATTGCGTGTTTGTTTCTACACAGCAAAAAGTATAGTTTCAATAAATATATTATTTAATTATATCCAGCTGAATCATCTGTCAATTTTTTCGTTAGTATTAATAAAAAATAAGCTCCCCTGATTAGCAGATAACAAAGATATCTGAGACAATCTCGAACTAGCTATCGGTGTACTGCAACCCTAAGGTTTATTACGTCACATTTCAGTGTCATTTCTAATATCTACAACTCGCTCTCTACTTTCAGAGTTCAAGAACGTAGTTAGATCTATGCTCCAAATTTTTTTTTTTGAGTACCTTTTCCATCTACTTGCAATGATGACTCATTCTAGAACTAGGTGAATCGGAATATCTTCTTCCTCTCAACATAATCTATGAGGTAGTGGAGGCAAATATGGCCTACCTTAATATTTTTTTTTATTAAAACTACGGTGCTTGGTTGGACAATTTTTATTAATATAATATCTCAGTATGTAGATAATCTATATATAATTTAGAATAGTAAAAAATGATTCACAGTTATATGTAATACTTCATTGTATTACACTTGGGCCATATTACACATCTGGTCGGATTATATGGGCCACAGTAAAAACTTAAAGAATATTGATGTCGTTTTAATTTATTTATAATATAATATAAAAAGGAAACATTCAACAGCATTGTCGTTAGGCTCAAGACCAACGCATTCCTCGTGATACCAAGTAAAACATTTTGAACACATTCGCATATCAAGTTGGTCTTCTGTTTCACAAGCTGCACATAACCATGAGTTCTCTGTAGCTTGATTACACGTGGACGGAACTGAAAGTTTCGAAGCTGGATATTCCCTAGCTGCTTGGCCATGTCCCTCCGTGAAAAGGCTTTTTGTTACTTGCTGCGCTTCATAATTTAACGCCTTTCGCTTAACCCTAGTCTCTCCAATATTCTTTCCTTCGGTAGGAGTCGGAAGTACATATTTCCTGAAAAGACGTATTCATTGTCTTAGCTGATTGTTGAGGAATTGGTTTGCTTCTTCTAAGTCGCCAGTAGGACATTTTCATCGTCTAAACTCGGAAGACTTTCATTTATTTCATGGGGCAAGGGTCTTTGTGTTACTAAAGAAGGTGCGAATGCGGCATCAGGTACTGCGTCAGGACTTAGAGGGAACAATCCTGTAGCTCTAAATCCGCTCCCAATATTTTCCGGCGTCATACACTTGGGCCAAACACGGGAAAATATTATGTTGAACCTACTCTTGTTCAGGCTTCTTTGTGGGAAGGTATCCCAGTATCTCAAAAGTTCCTGATCCCAGTTTACTTTGAAAGAGTGAAATACAGCCTTATCCAATGGCTGGAGCTCGTGTGTTGTATTTGAAGGCAAACAGAATAAAGTGATACCAAGAGACTCTGCTGTTTCAGCAATGGTAAAATCTAAAAGGCTTGTAGCTCCATCAAACACAAGCAGTGTAGACCCGTTCGATTTATACTGAGAAAAATGTCTTAGAAAGTCATTGAAGAGTTGTGTCGTCATAGCCTTTAGGTGCCATTTTTACCAGAGTTCCGTGAGGCAAATTAACACAAAATTCTGGTATTAAGTGTTTTCCTCGAAACAATATCAAAGGTGGAATAGAGTTGCCCATAGCATTACAACAAGCTACGATTTTTACATTCTCGGCGTGTTCAGGCACAACCATATGAGCCTCCGTACTTCTCTCTCGGACAGAGCGCATTGTTGATGGTGTATGGTGAGGCGGCAGCTTCTCTCGTCCATGTTGTATATATTTTGGGGTTTATCCTTAATATTCAATGTTGTCATAAGTTCGGTTATTTTGGTGAAATAATCGCTAACAACTGCCTTGTTAAGTTTTTGAGCACGGGCAGGATTCATAGGCTGACAAAATAAAACAAAACAAGCCAGTCTTTTCCAGTAAGCTGTTTCTCTTTATTAAAGTTATTGGGAATGTGGTTGATATCATAATATTGAAACATTTGATGTCGCACAAGTTTGGGAGTGAGAGGCAATCCAATTTGAGAGTATGCTTGGACGACCCAGTTTCTTTTCTGAGAAGCCTTGAACGAAATATCGCCGTAACGTGCGCCTTGGTACCTCGAATCTAGAACATACATTTCTTTGAGATTCTCCGCTTCTGACAGCTGCTACTGCTTGTTCAAGTTGGTCTTGAGACGAATGCTTGCGCAGGTTTTTGCAAATCTTCCCCATCTCAAATCTAAAGCAAACAAAAGATCACATCACATCGTCAGGGCCATATTAACCGAAAGTACATCCAGACAACATAATGGGTAAAAACAACACTTAGAGTTTCATCACTTAATAAATATTCTGTGTATAGCTACTTCGGTACGTACACTTACCTCTCTTACTTGGGTAAGGCGTTTACGTTGTTTGTTACAGAAAAACGTGTTTAAGAAATTAGCGGAAAACTTACACCAGCATGTGCTTAGCGTGGCAGATATAACCTAACTAGTTAGAATACGCAAACACGAGGCATCTATAGGTTGCCTATACAATGGTGTGTGGAGGGGCATACATGCAGTTGCCTACTGATGTCAGACTGCGAATAAATATACTTTACTTTTTGTGCTAGCGATTTTGTGCCATATTACCCGCTGGGCCATATTTACCTCCACTACCTTACTTACCAGATTCTGTTAGATTTAATTTCTTCAAGTGCCTTCTGAAGAGGTAGTGTTTTCTCTAGTTATACCGAAAAGTCACCTCCAGAGTTCTTGGTGATTATTCTTTGGCTATTGGCTTCTCCATTTCTTTCAATCTCCATATGACTAGATAACCATAATAAGGGGACTCTATTATTCTTGCCTATTGCATCAAAATTTCGTCGGACCTCAGACGTAAGCTTTGAAGGGGTACCATGGGAACTCAATGTTATCTAATGGATTTGTTACATTTCTAATTATTTGTTTCGAGGTTCAATTCCACGCAACTTTAGATACCAAGTTTTGTCTTGGATAGAAGTCTAACATTGATGGTAGAAACCCCAGTTATTTCTGTGGGGGTTAATCAACAATATATACACTATTTTATTGTATTTCTTCTTCCAGTCTGTTCCTATTTAGTAAATATCGTGATGAAGTTCGTTTCTTGATCATGTTACTGTGTAGATTTGATGATGTACTTGGCTAGGGACGACCATGCTTCTATATTTTTGACATTCTAATTGCATAACTTTCTGTTGATTTCCTGAGAATGTCTTCCTGAGCTGATCTGTTTATTATGAAGATGGAGATCTGTGATTAATTTTTATTGTTCTAGTTGGACAACGATATTGTTGTATTCCAATCAATAAATGATTATGATGGACAAATAAGTACATTGCAAAGCACATTATTGTTCAAGAAGTTTGCAAGGGTGTTTTAGATGAATCAAAAGAGTCAACATTCCAAAAATTTTCTAGTTTCACACACTTCAATGCCTTTTGAAACTTTCCATGTTCAAGTTCCAACAAGAAATCATTTCAGATCGATCATACTTTTTTATTTCATTCTTATGGTCGAGTCTATTTGAATAACGATGTCTCCGCAAAATATTCCACTAGTCTAATCGGAAATTCAGATTAGTTCGTAAATCCCCTGACGCGTTCTGAGGATTTTTCTTAGCTCATGTGATATACATAACGACGTTCATGTGATTTCTTCTCTATATATTTTTAGAGCAGTTATTATGCTAGCAAATATTTCTCGTTTATCTCTAATGATAGTTTCGTACATTTCATCAATGAATTTCAGTTGTACTTATAGCTTGATGTACTTCAATCTTACGATAAAAAAACCCTAGTTAATTTGCTTTTTCAAAAATTTTATCGACTTCTTGTACATATACTTTTGATATCAGAAATATATAGAAACATCAAACCCACGGGAAGTTTCATTTGCTAACTAATCAATATTTGTTTCATTGGTAATGAAAAATGAAAAATTTTAGATATTTATCACTTTTCAATTTGTCTCATTTCTTCTTCTAGACGAGCATAACCGAGATGATTACCTATGATTTATTTCAATAATTCATTTGGGATATTCGTAGATGTATGATTCACTCCTGACCACGACGTTAAATTGTTATTTTCATCCCCTTACGTTTTAATTATATCCAAAACCCTTCGAATTCATCCCTGGTGAAATAGGGGAGAGCAAAATATGTTACAAACAGTTCTCAATTTTTTCCCTTGTTATAAAATGACTAAAGACTAAATTTAGTTGACACCGACATTATGCAATAGCGAATCGATCGTACGGTAAACGTGAGAATGTATGTATACGAGGTGAGCAGCTAGAAATGGCCATCGGCCATATCTCAGCAAAGGATTTCTGGTCCAGAATTTTTTAAAAATCTACCCAAATGAGTGGCACTTTATAAGCGATAATGGAATTCTTTTACAAATTCTGTGCCTTTTCATTTCACAAGGTTTAGTCTATCTCTCCAAAAAAAGTGGGAGAATGTGGGAATCTTGTTTCAAAAAAATGCTTATAAGTCCGGTTCTGCTTAGCCGACTATTATAAGCTTGATGTCGTTTGAAAAAGCTTTTGTCCAGCATCACACAAGATATAAATTTAAAGCAGTTTAATTAGCAACGTGAATGTTAGAGGGCGTTGTTTTATATATTTTGGATATTGCTATTTCTGACAAAACATAGAAGCATAAAAGTTCAGGTAAATCTTTCGAAAGTAAACCAAATCAACATTAAATTAGCGAAAACCGCATGTCGATCTCTTTTTTCTGTCCCGAGATATCTCAAGAAATGTGTATACTGATGAAGTAAGTTTTGTTAAATTTTTTTTCATTATCAAAAATGTTATATTTGTTAGCCAGTGGATCAAAGCATAAAATATTAGTAAAAACCTACATATTTGTCAAACATCATAGGTGGTTAGGAACTGGAAGTTGATTCATTTAGCCATCCAGATCTCCAGACCGATTTTTATTTATGGGACCGAATAAAAGATCTAGTTTACACCAATAGACTCACGACAAAAGATGATATGATTAAATCAATGAGACAGGCAATATGAAGTATTTCAATGGCATAAATATAAATTGCTGTCCTACCAACCAGTCAGCGAGTGATTTCATGTATATAAAATGATGATCATCAAGGGCGATACTAATTACGTAGTAAGATTTGTTCTCATTGTTAGTAATCATAGCTTTATATTTAGATAAAAGCGGTAATAATAAGATTATTATAGGAACAGTTTAAGTTACTGCAGGTAGGCCAATGGAAGAATAAATTTTTAATTTCCGTTTGGGCGAACCAATCTACTAGACGTTTGAAGAAAAATTCCCGCCGTTTCCAAATGTCTTAAAATATCTCGGTACAGAGAAAAGACACAACGATCTAGTATTTATGTTGCTAATTAAAGTGATTAGAATTTATATATTTTTTATTTCTGGACAAAAGCTCAACGAACAATAACTTATTAGAAGTGTCAGTGTAAAGTTTGACGTCAAAAAAGTAAACCAGAGATGATGGCCGATCGAGAAGGCCAGTTTCTGTGTCAGTCCCCGAAAATATCGATGCCGTTCATGACATGATTTTATCAAACCGTCGGATTGGGCTAAAACGGATCTGATCTGAAGCACTGAATATTTCATACGAACGCGTTCATCATATAGTTCACGTCAACGAAACGATGTAGACTTCTTAAACCGAATTGTTACTATGGATCAGACTTGGGTACATTTCTACGGTCCAGTAAAAAAGCAACAATCGATGGAATGGCGACACTCTGGTTCTCCAAGACCTAAGAAGTTTCGTGTCCAAAAATCTGCTGGAAAAGTTCTTGCTTCAGTTTTTTGGGATTGCCATGGAGTAATCATGATTGATTTTTTGGGTAGAACAATAACTGGAAATTACTATTCGACATTACTGACCACTCTACGGGAAAAAAAATTAAGAGAAAAGACGCGGAAAGCCATCCAAAGTTGTTTTGTTTTTGTAGGACAAAGCCCCTGCACACAAATCTCATGTTGCCATGCAAAAAATTCGTGATTTAGGGTTTGAATTACTAGAACGAATCGAAAAAAAAATTCTTTTTCATTAAAATTTTAGATAGAATATTAACTAATGTTGATACATATTTTTACCAGACTTTTGTAAAATTTAAAATATCATTCTTTATAGTCTACATATTTCTTGGCATACCGCTAAAATTTTTATATTCTCAACTGTTGCTTACACACATCATAAGTGAAAATAAATATTAAGAGTAAACATCTTTTTCCACGTGTATAATAAACTCCATAATTTGTTTCAGTGTAGAGAGTATATGTTATTCAAGTATAAACTAGAATACGCTCAAGTTATATTGGTTGTCTATTCATTTGTAAGTTTACGGTGTATGGCAGTAACATTTCCAGCTCATAAAGAGGTAGTGTAGAACATAGTGCACGTTTCAAGGGAGTATAATATTCACTGTGACAGAAGTCGTCAGATGTTCGCAGGTTCACTAGAAACTTTCTTAACAATTTGTTGAAAGAGAGATCGGGATAAAACGATGGTTTTGCTTTTATTTCCTTTGAGTTTTAACTTCTGAAGGAGAAAATGTCTTTTTTGTTGAAAACTCTGAGTTAACCGCAAAATGATGGCAACAAGAGCTGTAAATTGCATTCTTGACAAACTTGCGTTGAGTGTAAACTAGTGTATGAAATGAGAATATTGGAGTACTTGAAATGGAATTATATCTTGGTGTGAAAAAAGACCGCAGTTTCCAATCATCAACAGAAACCCTGATCGGGGTAATAATAGAATTTCAAACAAATACAAAAATGTTAATGATGAAATAGTTATTTAGGTTATAAGTCCGGGAAGTGATTTAGTACGGTACTAGATAGATGTTTATGGACGAGGCGACAAAGGAGCCGAGTCAAGAATATCTAATCGAGTACTTCACGGACGTATATCATAATATGTTTTTTTTCATACTATTTTCGGTTTTGAATAAAGAGTAAAATTATACTAAAATATGAAATGTAATATTTGACAATTTTACTGAAAAATATCTTCTTTGATTATTCTCTTATTATTTGAAAAAATAAAAATTAACAAAAGTCACGTGACGTGAAAATATAGCTGTGATATAAGAAAAATTTTTTATACGACCCCTCGTTTATAAGTTAGAAGCCTTTTAAGATGCGATATCCGAACCTATATTTAAGTATATTCTCTAAATTATACATTTGAACTTTATGGATGATTACGTATGCCCATGCAGTGTGTTATGGGCCAGGGGTGGTTCATGCCCAATGGTTAACAATCGGCAACTTTTACAGGGACCAGTTGTACAATCGAAAGATAGCAAAAGTGATTTTTCCAATCAATTTTTAACAAAAAAGTACTCTACGTTTAACTGATCAAAATTATGGTTTAGGAGATATGTAGATTTTTTGATTTAGACATTCTGAAGAATATTATCATAAATTGTAATTATTTATTTAAAATACTTACAGAAGGTTTTAAAACACAATCAAATATTTCTAATTGAACTGTATACTGTCGAGCATCGAGTTACTTAAATAAGGAAACAATTGAAATGTAGAAAAAATTTGTTGGTAAATTTTTTTGTTAATTTTTGGGCAAAAATAATGGATAATAACTTAGTAGATCAATATTTTTTTGATAATAACCTGTATGGTCAGCGATACTTAGAATTTCTCAAAAATGATTTCCCACCCATGTTATATGGTATTTCTGTAAATATTCGCAGAGACATTCGGTTCATACACGATGGAGCCCCTTCCCACTAACGTAATAACTTATTTTAACAATATTTTTCTTAATAGGTGGATTGGTCGGGAAGGGCCATTTGCATGGCCACCACGTTCCCCTGAATTGAATATAATGGATTCATTTTTTTGGAGGTATCTTAAAAACTTGGTATATGCAGCAATAGTAGTATGCAGTTCAATTAGAAATGTTTATTTGTATTTATTGTATATATTATTACAATTTATGATAATTTTTTCAGAATGTCTCTTTATGGCGAACGGTTTCCTTGGCATAAGCAACGATCTAAAATCTACATATCTCCTAAATCATAAATTTTACCGAGTTAAGCAAAGAGTATCTTTTTGTTAAAAAATCGATTGCAAAATGAATTTTTGCTAACTTTAGATTGTACAGGTTGTCCCTGTAAAAGTTACCGAACCATTGAGCATAAGCCGCCCTTGGCCTTCAGATAGTAGTGTAGAATTATCTATTCCGTAAAACTCACTACATGGACATAATTATCGTAATTATCCATTGAAACTACATAATGTTCGAATGTATAATTTAGAAAATAGACTTCGCTAATTTAAAGACTAAACGAGGTTTCGATGATGAGATTTTTTCATGTCACAGAATTATTTTCACGCCATATACTCGAATTTTTGGCATCAAGTCCCGTATATTGAGGTGAGAATTTTATAGTCGGGCCTATTTTCTCATTAAGCATAACCAAATTTAAATTAAACGTGACAGAAACAAGCCATTGTTTTTATCTTTGTTTTAAGCTTTGTTGGAATAAATGCTTTAATACTGTATTTAGCTAATTCTTGAGACACATTTCCAATGAAATATCCAAAACCAAGAGGTGGGGGAGTGTGGGAATTTTGTTTTAAAAAAATGCTTATAAATCCGGTTCTGCTTAGCCAACTTTTATAAACTTGATGTCGTTTGAAAAAGCTTTTATCCAGCAATACAAAATATATAAATTCAAAGCAGTTTAGTTAACAACGTGGATGTTAGAGGGCGTTGTTTAATATATTTTAGATATTGTTATTTCTCTTCACAAAAAATTTTAGGTAAATCTTTTGAAAGTAAACTAAATCAATATTAAAATAGCGAAAACTGCATGTCGATCTGTTTTTTCTGTCTCGAGATATGTGTATTTTTTTTCAAACGTCTAATAGGCTGATGAAGTAAGTTTTGTTAAATTTTTGTAATCAAAATTGTTATATTTGTTTGCTAGTGCCAGTCGAAGTCATTTATCATAAGCTAATTCAAATCAAAACACATTTCCACAAAAAAAACCTAAACCAACAAACTTACAAAAATGACATTTCCTACCCACTTGATTACGATGTCCATATTGTTTTCCATTAATGTTATTAAAAAAAGCCGAGAATAATATACGTATTATTATACACTTAAAAAAATTTCTGTTTTCTGCTTTTCATTATGAATTACATATAATCAAAGGGTAAGGGTTGATCTCGTACACAGGTCCAAAATTGTCGATTAAAACTTTAATTTATGCGAATTGCGATGAAAATAATTTTCGCGTGAGTTAACACCTAAATCGTGATATCCTTAAACTTTTTTTCTCAAGTCTCAACAATTCGAACTATATAAATTGGAAAGAAAAAGGTGAGATTTTACTAATCAGATCTGTCAACTCGAGAAGTCGGATTACACTTCAAATATTTCATAAAATTTTAGGGTGGCATGGTAGAACTCCCTTAATCAAATATTCATCAGGGAATGTTGTGCTACTGATAAAGAATTAAAATTCTTGTAGAGGCAACGATTACCCCTATACCGAGTGATTATAGAATAGTATATTGTGTAACAAAGTTTGAGTACAAAAAAAAAACAATGTGTGAAATATTCATAATATATAAGTAACAAAATTATAGATAATAGTAATAGGTAATATATAGTTTACAGAAAAGAAGGCACTTTCTAGTAAATATACCCTCAAATTATTGCGGAATGCGGGAAAAGATGATATCGATTTTATTTCAATTGGCGAGTTATTGTGCATTTTTTTGCATTGTAAAATATTGAGTCCGTAACTAATTCTGAACGTGGAGTAGGTAGGTAAAGATCGTACTCCGGGTTCCTAAGTTGATAGCCGTGCAACGTCCTTTCTGAAATTGGGGAATCGTGCTCACAAATTAGGCAAACGGATTCAAAGATGAATAAGGAAGAGACAGATTTTTTAATGTTTTAAAGAAGTCCCCGCAGCGAGAGCTGCTATTTAGTTTGAGTGAATATCTAACAGCTCTCTTTTGTATTTTGATGATTCGCTCAAATTGAGTCGTACCACACGTTCCCCAGAAGGGAAGGGCATATCGGAGATGCGACTCATTAAAGGCAGTTCTTTGGAAACTGAGCGCAAATCAGGAGGAACTTAATTTTTTAGATAAGGCGGCAATATGGAACGACCATTTCAAGGAATTGTCCACAACAAGCCCTAAGAATTTTACAGATTGAACGACGTCAATGGTGGTCTCAATAAAAAATGCCTCAATGCATTTTTATATGATAAAACTTGGGTTTTAGAAACGTTAAAACAAAGAAGATTAGATTCGTACCATGATTTTAGGGGTTATTAGCTCATTAGATATGGTCCTACAAAGTTCCATGATATCAGGGCAGCTCCGAGGGAAACTAGTGTCGTCTGCAAATAGACATGTTTTATGTACCACTGATGTCTAGATAGGCGATGTAGTTTATAAGCAGAAGAAACAAGATATGGCCTAGTACTGAACCTTGAGGCACTTCAAATTCTATTGGCTTGCAAGATGACATCGTTGTATCAACCCTTACAAGCTGACTTCTGTTGGTAAGGTATGACTTAAACCATGGTGGTGTTCCCCTGAATTCGTGGTATTGCAATTTTTTGTTTAAAATATTATGATTAATACAATCGAAAGCCTTAGAAAAATCACAAAAAGTTGTTGCACTGCAGTGCATTTAGGATACAGTAGACAGGAGGGAGAATATAGCATCATTTGCGCATTTGTTACTTAAAACCCCAAATTGATGGGTTGTTAGTATTTTATATTTAAATAGTAATGATAAAAGCCTAGTTTTGACCAATCTTTCTATGATCTTAGATAAGGTGGAATGGAGTGCAATTATTCCAACCGAGTAACAGACCATCACTTTTCCACGACCAGATTTAAAATTCAATTTAATCTGAACATAGCAAGCCATCCATTGTTGTATAAGAACTATTGAAAAGTTTTTGGGTGTATTCATATTTATTTATAAAAATAAAATAAAAATATTAGAACTCTATCATTAATATGAAAGTTAAACATTTGAAGATTATTTTAGTTCACTTTATCCATTCCATTGTAATTAATTACACTTATTGGTATGCGTGCTTCTCAAATATTAAATTTTAATTTTGAAAATTCAGAAAACAAATCTTTTTTGTAATTAAAACATATTGTATTTTGATGCATGTGGTCGGAGATCTATCAATTCGTTTACTAAAGTTTTCAAGGGTTGGTATTATTTTGATAAAGATTGAGATTTGATAGAAAATTTCCAAACAAACAAAAATCCATCATTTATCAAAATATACCTTGAATCAAGAACATATATTCAAGTAATTGATCATAGACCTTAATCAGTGAAAAAATGTATTTAGTACCATCAATATATTAATTTAGCTAATGATAATAACCACATCTCCAATTTCAAGTAATAAAACTTTATTTTTGAGAAGAAATTAGCAATTCATTTAACTTTACGATGGAAGTATGATGAATAACCTTATATAAAGATGAATTTTCATATTCCCATTAAAGTAAAATGAATCATAAGCATATGATCTTCACCTTTTCATTGGAAAGCGGAAACTATTATCAACTGAAATTATCTTTAATAGCACGTATTATAATTTTACCAATACGTAAACACTCATGCCATTCCTTTCTTCCATTATCTGTTTACATTTAAGTAGAGAATTTATTCCTCATTAGGAGTTCTTTAAAGATTAATTTCCACTGTTGTATTCAAGTTTATGAAACATGAGTAAGTTTAACATGATAACCAAGTTGTAGCTGAAAGATACAAGGACAAAATTTAAGCTTCAGGTGAAGTTAACTCCTCTTCATTAGATGAAAAGAGCTTTAGTTAGAATCCTGGTTATCTTCCACAAGTTTTAAACATACTTGTGTTTGAAATTTTATTTACCGCTTCCCTAGACTAAGCAAAACACTGCATAGTGGAAAAAAACGACAAAGCCACGTTTCCAGGGGGAAATTTCGCACCTTTTTTAGTAGCTCTCTTTAAGAAGCAATTTCGCAATAAAACTATGAATAATAAAGTCTAAAAGCGAAAAATAATTTCATAATCAATACATAAACGTGGTTAGGTTTCGTTCGGTTAGGTAGATTAAGTTAGAAGAGAGCGCGTGAGGTTCGAGATCGGCAACACCGAAATAGTACCAGTCAGATGTTTGAAATATTTGGGTATATATATGTCTTCAGAAGAATAAATTTCTATTTCTATATAACTCAGTTCTTCACAGGCCATGGGAACGTATATGTGAAAGTGAGGACGAGAGCTGCATGTATTGTGGGTATGACGCAGAATACATCGTATTTCACTGCATGAGATTCCAGAATTGATGGGCAAGATTCAATGTACTGTTGAATGGATTGATGATAGACATACTTCATACTATGTTGTTCAGCAGGGATGCATATGGAAACATAAGTGACATAATTGTAGAAATAAGAAAAATAAGGAGATGGGATGAGAGGAGTGAATGTCAAAAAACAATAGTAATAATAAAATGATAATGAAAATTTTGGGTGAAGAAATAAAAGATTAGATGAGTAAAGAAATTAGTACGGAGAAATAGAAAACTAATAAAATAATCGCTGTTCATGCCAAAACAATAATATTCAATGTTATTCAAAATGCCACGAAAGCTTTAACTGCTCAAGCAAGTATCTTTTTATTATATTTCACGTGCTCCATTTTTCTTAGTGCTGAAAATTCTGACTTTTTAGTGTTCTACTAGAATAAAGTTTTAGAAAAATCGTTATTTTAACTGAAAACACTATTTTTAATTGGTAGAGCTCCCTGGTGAAAACTAGTGTTAATCAATAATCTAATTAAATGAGAAAAAACACGTTTAATTAGTAATTTCTAGTATTTTCTAGTCAAAAATGTGAAGAAAGTAGCGCCGAGGATACTAGTCAACACTAGTTTCGACAAGTAAAAACTAGTTTTCCCTAGTCAAAATTAGCTAAATAAACTAAAAATGGGTTTTAACTGTTCAACTGCTTTATATCGATCCAGAAGAATATGCAAAAAATTTGTCGCGACGCTGCGTATTTGAACACAAACAAACAACGAAGCAAAGTGAAGAAAAGGCTATAATAACTATGAAAAATATAATAAGTTTTTTTTTTTAATTTCAGTTTATCGTGCTTGGGCAGCGCTGTTCATTGGTACAAAAAAACAATTAAAAGATACATAAGTTACAGGAAGGACTGTTATAAAATTTAATACAATATATAAATTATATTTTATGAAACAGCTTGGTAACTTTAAGGAACTACAGGACTTTCTGAATGAGGTTATGGAGGTTAGTCTTCAGATCATTGGCAAACTGAACTAAGATATCAGAAAAATTCTTAGAGGCTTCTTTGGCGATTAATAAGATTGTCTATTATATGACAAAATTTCATACATAACTTAGATCAGGTGCTTTCAATTTTAAATGCAGCTAATTCACTTTTTTTCAGAGGAAAGGCTTTAATAATGCATAAATTATTATAGTATACAAATTTTTGAAATGCCTAAAGATAACAATTTATTCAGTAAATATTAATAAGGGACTTATGTACTAATTTACCAATGCATATAGTGTGTATTGCGAATAAACTCGCTATGAAGGGCACTTTAGTGTATAAACTCTCCATACCTTTTATCTCTACCCAATTCTTCCATATGGGGCAATAAATGAGGTGAATGTGAATATTTTTGACGTGAAGAAATTGCTTATCCGTGAATGAACTGGATACTATTTTTATTAATAGTCTCTAGTCTATGTGAGTACTGTTTCTCTTGTTTTCCTCAGGGAATCTATTAGTTTTTCACACCTCTAATAGTAGTTTCCTTATTTTTAGAGAAAATTACACTCAAATTTCCTAAATTGTTGCTTCTTATTGTAATATGTAATATCAATTATGAAGTAATAATATAATTGTTGAAGCAAGGGAGTGTCAAAATAGCAGAACGAATATATATGCACGCTATATCATTTATCGGAATTAAAAACGTGTTTATCACTGTTGTGATCTTGGCAAACTTGTCATCCTAAGTCTAGACGAAACTCACGTAGAAGCAGCAAACCAAAATAACTGAATTAGGAATAATAAAACACAAGTGAATAAATCAAACGACTATACTGTTTCATTGATACGAAGGTTCATAACTGGAATGAATTTTTGTGAATTACATGTTTTTGCCGTATGTTTTATTCCACTATTTTAACATAATACAGTTTTCTGTTTCTATCACTACAACAGGTCAAATTTAGTATGCATCCATGGTAGCTTAAAATACGAGGTGTGATAAAGGAATACGGGATTTTATTAAAAAAAAGTTAATCCATGTCTGGAAGCACATCCTGAAAGCTTCTTTTAAGACGTCAGGAAAAGTATCCTTTTAACAAAATTTTTGATTTCCGGGGAGAGCTAGGAGTCATCAAATGGTACTTAATCTGATGAATGAAGCGAATGTGGGTAGGCAGGAAAACGGTTTTTCATCCTCAACGATTTTATTACTGAAAAGCTCATTCTAAGAATCCATAGACAGTTTTGATATTCTCTGCCTTTTTTTTTAATTTGTTCAACATCTATGTATCCCAACATATTATAAAAAATAGTTACAGTAACAGCAAATTACTAACTGCTTGTCTCAACAAAACGAAAGTTTAGCTGGCTGATGCTATAAAAATTCATTTACCGTTTTTTATTATACCTTATATTCAAAATTTCTCATTCAAAATATTTAAAACTTTTTAGCTAAAATCTTAAACGTTACTATAAGAAGATATTTAGAGAAATAATAACAGCGACAGTAAAAGTCATGGTATTAATACTATTAAAGGTAGTAGTGGGGTTATGCGATGCAGAAAATGTGCAATCACAATCAAACAAACTCCAGCCGTTTCAATCAAGTACATGTTTTCGTATCAATCTACATAATGACCGACATGCAAGGGTAGATAGGGGCAAGCACTAGCGAAAAATAACTTTGCAGAAAAACGGATGAAAAATGCGACTCTGTTTAATCCCTGGTCTGATGAATGGTTTGTGTAAATGACGCCTTGGGTCTAAGGGTGAACACCAACCATATAGTTACAGTCTTTTAGTGCTGCATTTGCACACAGATCTGGACTGAGGAATTTGACTGACCAAATTATATAAGGAAAGCAATATTTTAGAAAGAATATATTATATTAAATTGAAACTAACTACGAATTGATTATTCAATTACATATATGTTTTCAAAAGAAAGAAGAAGAGAAAAAACCTTTGTGACATTAGGAACTCGGTTTTAATGAGACTCGTAAAAAATTTAGATGTTCTGCAATGTTTCCAGAAAAAATTACCTTGTAGAAGGTGTTGAATTTTTTGAACACAAATGAAACATGAATCTCCAAGCATTATTTCACGTCTTTAACGAGGTCTCAACTTTTATCATATTCAAAGAAATTTTCAAAAATGTCCTAGACATCTTAAATATATTTAAAATTTTCGGTAATTTAATCATGTTGAGAGACTATCTTCGAGTTCACCTAATCCAGCGAAAAAATTTATCTTTAAGAAATAATTCAAGATTATTGAAATCATCATGCCCCACAAAATTCAATATAATTAATCATTTTTTGACATAATATACCTATTCTTCGACACATTTTCATTATGTCTGTGTATATTTAACTGATAAACAGAACCTAATTGAGTCATAATGTTGATTGATCTTAATAACGCATATTTCATGCAATTATAAATATAGCGTTTGGAATTTTCATGTCTTTTATCTTAATTCAAGTGTTCTGAAGTAGAAATGGTGGAGGTCTTCCATCACGTGACTAATATGTCACCACCAATATTCACACCAATCAAATCAAAATTTTTGTCAACTCAGTAGAAATCATCGTTATGACTAGTAATCCAAGGGTCGGTGTTTTATGAATTGGTAATAAAAAAATAAATCCAATTTTTTTTAATTGTTTGAATTTTATTTATATGGTTAACATCAATCTATTTAGCAAAAATGTTTTGATAAAGTTATCGATACAATGGATGAATGAATAAGTAATAAAATCCAAAGTTAATATTACTGGAGAACTGATTTTTTGTAGAATGACATTATGTAGTTCACAAAAATGATGTAATATTTAGTATTTCAACTGGGTGTCTTCTTACCTAAATTAAAATCACACTTTTTGAACTGATTTATATTAGAATGTTTTTTCTGGAAAAGGCCTTAAATAGAGGATTTCTAAGCAGCTTGAAAAGCTTGAAAAGCCCTTATGTATATAAGTAGAACCTAGTACTTTACATCAATTTCTCTGATCTTACTATTTGAAATTCCATCGTTTTTTATAAGTTCACGCAATTTTTAAAAATAACTAATTAACCATAAATGAGTAAACGTTGCAAATTAAAAGTATGCAGAACTTTTTGTATTCTTAAGCTATCATTACTCAGATCCTCTTACATTAAATTACCAGTTTTCTCAGAATTTCAGATACCACACTATAAGTAAATGGTTAAAAATCACGCTGTATAGATAATACTACATGCATTACGATGTTTCATACTAATTTTCCTTAATTTTATTTAAAGTGTAAGCTGATTTTATTTTAAGAACATGGGACGGTATTGTGTCATATGTTTATTCACTTTGTATTAAAATAAGCATTATAATCTTCCCGTCTCACGGAATTTAAGGCATTACAAAATGTCAAAAGTTTACAATTTGATGATATTGGATCATATTCATACTTACCGATGTAAATTTAAATATAGTCAAATTAGTTGTTGAAAACTGATTTTTCCAAAACTTTGCTAAATACAACAAAGTTAACACAGCTCACGTCAAATTCAAGTCACGATGCCACTAATCTTCAGTTTCAAACAACCAACTTGCTTATAGTACTAATGAAAATGTATATGTATATATCGATTTATATGCATATATACTAATTGCATGTAGTGATAAGTGGGACAAAAAAATAGGACTTAATGCTACAAATATCTCCACTTATATCATGCTACACTATTTTAGACCCCAGGGATTATAACGTGGGTCATAGAAGGAGCCCGCAGTACATATTCACGTATTCCAGATGAATAATAGCACTGCGACAGCATGGATGGGATGGTAGGTGGATTAATCAATTGGTCGACTTAATTGAACGCTGGCATTTCGTTTGCAGTTTTCTTATTAAGATAGTACAAAGTGAATGCAAAGTATTAAACATTTTCTCATGGATAACTAATTGAAAATGTTGTATCAGTTAACAGATTATTATTATTTAAATTATGCAGCACTGCAGCGTTTATGCACTAGTCGCCCCTGTTATGAGAGGATTAGTTTGTGGCCTTCTTCTATTTGTATTTCTTAATTATTATATTTAAGTAACAAAGTTGATGATCTTAGAAAATAATGTAGATAAATCATGTTTCATCTGGATTTCCCATCGAAATATCAAATGCAATGCTGCACTTCACAATGGATATATTTCAACATTCCTGTTACAGAAGGGTGAAATTAGCAATCCTTATCTTTCTTTAGCAATCAAATCTTTATTCCGAAATATTAGTTTATGAAATGTAAATAATACAAGATACAATGTATGTGTGCGGCTATGAAAACAAGTAACTTTTCTTATTCAAGAATTATATAATCATCCAAACCAAATAAGTAAAAATGGCTGAATTTTATATTAATTTGTCAAACTTAATCCGGTCTTAACACCCTGTACATAATTTTACAGTTGTCTATATATGTAACCTTAGGTTAAACTCCCCAGGGCTGAGCTTTTAATCATCAGAGGGGGCCAAAGATTACCCTCTAGGAATTTTATTAAAAGGGTTTTTTTCCTATGAGGTAGGTACATCATTCTCACATCCAAATTAATTATTCCCGATTGAAACTAATTCATTCATTTGTTAAACTTACCACGTTATTTGAAACCAAATAAAAAACGAAAGCGTGAAATCATAGTATGCAACCATTCTCCTCGTTCTTTATATTTCACCCAATGAGTTATGCTCATGAATTTATAATATTTCAAAAGAAGACGTTCCCAACTGAAGTTGCGCAAGCTTATAACTTATCAGGTACACAAAGAAGTTTCCCCATATTAAAATATGCCATTAAACTTCTTGAAAGTTGAAAGTTGGGAGATCCTTTGTTTTTGACTGCACAAGAAAAGTGGCCGCAATAGAATAAAATCAGTGGAGTTTCACAGGCTCTAGAAGATCATAAAAGAAAATAAATCAAAAGCAGAAAAATATTTCGTCGATTTTCACTTTTTTTGGGGTTGAGACTTGGAATACGAGACTGATTACACCGACCGACGAGAGAATATAAAAAGAAGAGAATAAATTAGTGAATTATGATAAGGGATTCAATTTACTAGGTGGTTCTTTAAAATTGGAATTATACTTTACGGTTTTTTCATAGTAATTTCAATATAAATACTTTAACCAACTTACTTACCACCTACTAGTGTAAATTTCAATAATAATATTTCACTAGATTCTGACTCAACTCTTTGAGTACTCTACTTATTATAATCGAAATCTACCAATATCAAAACAAGAATAGAGAGGAGTATGTCGAATTATTTTGAAATGAAACGGTAACGTTGTTTGTAGATGTAAACAACTCTTATCAAAGGGATGGAATTTTGTGAAATAAGTATCTAATCTAACTACGTGGAAATTAAATTTCCATTCTTACTTAAATTGGCATTAAAAGTTTGATGAACCAGGTGTGTTTTGTCGATATTTATAGTTATAAAAATATGTTACTACCACCCGACACAATTTATTACTTCATTATTATTATTTCCGAAGCTTTTCAACTCCTTCGCTTTATAATATTGCATACTAGTAACCGACAAAACATAAAAACTCGTCCTATATACTAACAGCCAACACGAAGAGATAGTCTGGGTAACAAATAGCTACCAATAACCGTTCTATGCTTGAAGGCATTTCGTGATATAAATTTTTGATGGAATTCATTCTATGGTGGAAGAATATAGATGCCATGAACGAATATGACAAAAAAGAAAAATGTACGAACTGAATAATATCAAATCAACAAGATTAGAATTGGATTTTTGAGAGTATCAGCGAAGTATTTTTCTAAACGCTTATTTTTCAAAACTGTACGTGGTAAATTCAACTAAAATAAAATTTTCAAGATAAATTAGTAATCCCACTTGTCATATGATGCCCAAAAAAAGTAAAAAACTACAAAAAGTAAATATTATATGATATTATAAATCATTCTAATAAAGAAACAGCTTCTTTTTCAACATATATGATGATTCTGGAATGGATATAAACTTTCGTGGATGCTGTAAATCCAGTCATGTCATCTGTCAAAATTTTTATAAATCTGATAGAATCAAACATTAAATTTTACGTGGAAAACATTTGAAGAAACCAAGGAAACGTTATGTTTATATTATCCTGAAATCAATTCTAGGGAATCATTTATGAGTACTTTTCTGCTTTTAAATGTGGCTCGTCGAATAAAAGAAAGTGATATAGCTGATGAGGTGCATGTTTCAAACGAAACTTAACTTAATTGTTAATGAAAAGTGAGTGCTGCTATTGTTTGATGCTGATCAAAAAATTCAAATAATGGTTTCTTTTTTCTTAGGTTTATGTATTATTTATAAGAGAAACCGATAGTTGAGTGATATTATGCTGGTTTTCTAATACGTTTTAATGCCAAAATTAAGAAAAAACACCATTTTTTGAAGAAAAGTTTCATAGCGAAAATACGCCTGTCTATTTTTCCGCTATTGCAAAAAAACTAACCAATTTCGTTACGATTTGTTGTCATATGTGACACCTAATCAAGCTTCCATTTGTTATTTATCTGTTTTCAAACTGATAAATGAGAGACAACCACGCATTTTTCTAAAATATTATTTTTTGGACAGTTTGCGATAATTCGAAAATTGCTGGAGGGTAAGTTGTAGTCGGTCCTTATTACCTGAGTGGTATGTTTGTAGTCCTATTGTTTGCTTTCATCCTAGGCTCTCCAAAATTAGAGAATCAACCAGGCGTCACCTGGATATATCTGCCAGTGCGAAATTCAAATTTCTAGTTTTACATTTCTTCCTCCGATGGTACATTTTTTTCTCAAGTCATCTAATAATATATCCAATTATATTATGATAACTTTTTTGTAATTGTATTACGTATATCTGTAAAGGAATGGATTTTTGAGGTACGTCCACTTAGTATTCCAGTTTTCTGATTTTTCAAGGAGAATTATTAGGAGGAAAAGAACATGGCTTTCTACTCATGTGGAATAATATTTAAGTTAAAGAAATAGAACAACTCACACCTATATTCACTAAAAGATATCTGGAGCTCAAGGTTTTCCATTAGGCCTTTCCCTTTTTTATTACCGATTGTTCTTGTATAGAGGTTACATTTCCAACTAACTTCGTAAGGGTACAATGTGATTATAATTAATAATTTTCTCCAGTATATAATATATAATTCCGCCCTGATCTTTTAAATAATATACATCAGGAAAGAAATGCACATTTCTTAGTCGTTGCGAATATTGGGAACGATAAAATGAGAAACAGCATCGAGTATTCAAACAACCTCTTATACTCTAAACTGAAATTCTCTCGTTATTTTGTTTCCCTATGTATAGTCGAGATGAGAACACAATTATGTTTTATTAAATGAAAATCTCATGTACTTAACCAAGTATTGGAAGCTCTCGAAAAATGTTGAATATTACTTTATAATTCGTTAAATTAGTTTAACATCGTCAGATAGGGCTTTCCCCCATCTCAAAAGTTATTACATCTTAAAGTACTTTACTCGAGAAGACGAGGATTCGACTAAATTGAGAGTTAAACTATTTCTTAGTTTCTGATTCAAATTTTGGGACAAAAACTTTTTCAAGTATACTTTTATCGCTTATGAAGACTTCCTCTTTAGTCTAAACACAATAAAAAATAATAACTTAATTTGGCGAGGATATTATTCAAGCAAGAACTTCACGATAAGTATTTATTATTTTTTAATATGAAGTCCTAAAATTATTTGCAAATATTCCACTAATTGTTTTCAATAATCAATTAGAAACATATTTTGAAATGTCTATCCTAAAAGTGAGTTGTGAATCTTTTTTCCATTTCTGGTATAAAATGTGTTTTTTTCTACCCAAATACAATGCTTTCTATTCTTTGGCATTGCTATTGCCTGCAACCATGATATTTCTTTATTTTATACTAGTTTTGGACGTCATATTCTCCTTTTTACACCGGGTTTCGCCAGTTATACATTTTTAACTTTTCTGGAATTTATTAATATTATTATGTGAAAGACTTATGCATTACTCAGCATAGAGCTGGTATTATTTACCTATCCTGAATACAAAGTATTAAAAGGATTTGACGATTACAGCCTTCTGGATATCGGTGAAGGTGTTTTTTGATAATCCCAGTTTGGCTATGCTATCTTGCAGGGTATTAGGCACGACGTCAGTTGCTGACATAATAACTGGGACTATTTCCACACTTTCGCCGTGCCACATCTGTTTAATATCAATTGCGAGATCCGCATATTTCGCCAATTCCTCCTGGTATTTGTTGAGAACGTTATGAGTGTTCGGTATAGCTACGTCGACAAGAAGGACTGAATTGACTCTTCTATCAACCACCACGATGTCAGGTCTGTTATTCGTCACCTGTCTATCGGTGATAATGGACATATCGTAGTAGAGTACAAAATTTTCATTTTCTGGTGGATGATGCTACACACTTCGTTTTGCCAATGTAGATAGTCGGTATTATCTAACACACAAATGTTATATGCTGGACGGTTACTGATGTTTGTTGGTACTTTCTATATTTGTCAGATTGAGTGTTCGGATCCTTAATAATCTTTTTCTTGTAGTTATTCGTGTTAATAACTTGATCCTGGATAGCCATCATGAAGCCTCCGGTCTCTGGAAAGAGATTGCCGCTACTAAGCCATTTGTTTGAAGCTTCCTTGTCAACATGCTGTTGGTTGAGGTCATGATGATGTCTACCGTGTAGTACTTTTCGTGACCACTGTTCCAGCTTCTTGGTGTCCAATACTATATTTAAGTCAGATTCTGGCGATGCGAGGTTGAGGGGTGAATAATCATTATCCGTTTTGGATATAATTCGGTGCAGAGTTGAGATTTCCGGTTTAGTATGAAAGAATTCACGTAGTTTCATTACCTGTCGAGAGTGTAGGTTAGGCCAATAAAGCCTCTCCCACCCTCTTTTCAGCGTAATGTTGTTCTAATAGTGGATGACTTCGGATGGTGGTTGTTATTTCTCGTCATCATTGTTCGTGTCAACCTCTGAATACCCTCTAGCTCTTTTTTCGTCCACTTCAGAGTTGCAAAAGAGTACGTTAAAACAGGTGTGGCATAGGTGTTGATTGCCCGAACTAAGTTGCCTGCATTTAATTCGAATTTCATAAGTGATTTCATTATTTTGGTGTATTGATCCTGGATTCTAGCTTTTGTCTGCTTGTGGTCCAGCAACTTAGCCTGTTGAAATCCAAGATATTTTCAGGTTTCTCCGTATTCCATCACCTGTATGACATCTCCATTGGGAAGTTGCACATCTCCGTTCATGATAATAACTTTCTCGATATGTAGAGGAGTCTTGCACTTAGACAGACCAAACTCCAAATGTATATCGGTGGAGAATCGATATGTCATATCGAGAAGATGATTTATTTGATGCGTATAGCTTTATATCGTCCGTATAAAGAAGACTATTATGTGATCTCACCATAATTTCCTATCACGGCTTAAATAGTTTTCATTGCAATATCCATTTTTCTTACTTATTTAACTTTTCTTAGGTTGTAGCATGCCATTCTGTTTATTATGTTTTTCTTCAAATATTCTGAATATTTCTTTGTTAACGTATTCTATAGTCACTTCTGATTTATTTATTCTTACATTCAAGTTATTGAAGAAATTAATTTATTTGTTATTTGCCTCCCACTCCAATCAAAGAATTCGATGAAACTCCAGTTTCGCTATTAAATCGTCCTCTATCTATCTACACTCTAAAAGTGTTTAAGTCAAAGTAAATTTAGTAAAGTTTGGTGATATCATTCTTTATATTTTTGGCAGGTTTTTCTTATATCTTCTTAACTTTGCTTTTGTGTTATAGTGCTCACAAAATTCCAGTTATCTCTATTAATTTCCTTGTGTTTTGAGCAAATTTTGTTCTTTTCGTTTAAATTCGTATTTTTTTATCTATTTGAGGAACAGAACGGTACTTAAAAGTATTTGATTTCCTTTTATGCGTTTAAAATTTTTGGCGGAGGTTATTTAATAAACTAATTTCAAATTTTGGTGGAAATACTGGTTGTCTAAATTGTCTTGTACGTGGAAAACATTGTATGACTATTGTATTCTACAGAGATGTCTCATGATTAATGTCGGTTTTTATATGTAAACGTCCTACTCCTTAATTCAAACATATCGTGAGTTGTTAAGACTAGTCTATAATTCTATGAAGAATACAATAATTCTTCCTTTCAATCATACTCTCTCTCTCTCTCTCTCTCTCTCTCTTTGTTTATTGACGACGAAGTACATGATGGAGTACGATTAATATGAAATTCGTGAATTGTTAAGACATTATTAGAAATAAAAGTTTAAGGTAGTTAATGAGCAAACGACATAGTGTTGGTTCAATTCTTTTAATAATGGTGTTTTGGCCCATGAAGATCGTTCGCACTCAGGTCATCCAACTGTGTAAGATATTGAGGTTACAGGAGAAGCAGTAAAAAACTAACCTCATACCAGCAATCGAAGATTATCGGTCTTCCTGGCACCTCCTAAATATACCATAAATTCCAATTTAAAATCATTATATGAGACCTATGAAATTCGTCGAATAGTGCCACACGAATTAACCGAGAGTCAAACGTTGAGTAGAGGTGTGTAAACAGCTACTTGGTCTACAGAAATATGATCATACATTCGAGCAGAAAGTCTTGTTGTGTGTTTGCTATAATTATTAAGGTTAAGTGTACATTGAAGTCATACCAGTTATAAATGCCGAGGTATACAATATGGTTAGTTTAGGTTAGGTTAGGTTATTATTTTTGACGTCACTTATATAAGCGTGATGACGTAATAGCTAAAATTTTTCAATAGAAATGTGGACGTTGTAATACATTATTTAGAAGGTCTTTCTTATAACTATAACAGTCACACCAATATGTGTGAGTAAATGATGTTTATATTTGTCTAGAAAATTATTAAACTTTTATTATAGGTACTTCAATTGTTTACCTTCAGATAAAATATAGTGAGAAAGACGTGCCGCAAAATCTTCTCGAACCTTCTCTATACCTCAGTAGATGGTATCCTTTCTTTAAGAAAAATTATATTTTGTGGTCTATATTGGTACACTTTATTTTTCATAAAAAGAAATCAAGAGGAGTCAAATCAGATGACCTAGGCGGTCATAATATTATTCTTCTTCGTCTTCGACCCATTTATCGATTTGGAAAGACGTTGTTTAAGTAGTTGCGTACCAAAACAGTGTGGTGTGTAGGCGCACCATCTTACTTTAGTTATAAATTGTTTCTGTTTGGGAACAACCAGTTTAATTCGGGTATCAAATGGTTTTGAATAAATTCTAAATATAGAGGACCTATTGAGGTTACTTCGAAAAGTATGGTCACATTTTCCGTAGCCCAATACCGATAATTTTGTCCAAAATAGATAACAAATTATTATTGACTCAAAGAAAGTATACTTGTTGAGGAGGATGCATGAATAACTGCGAAAAATATAGAAAAGATTCGAGAGGAGTTCGAGGCAAGTCTTTCCCATTTAATTACAGGTGAAGGATAACCATTTGAGCACTTAATTTGGATTTCGTGTATTTAATGGATAATACAATTTATTGTAATGATAAAGTTTATTAATCTTAGGTATTAAAAATAATGTAATACAACACCCATTTCTATATAAAAATTTTAGCGGTAACGTCATTGCGCTCACATAGATGATGTGAGCCTGTTTAAAAATAAAAATTGACGGGTTTTCTTTAGTCGCAGATTTATGAAATAACAACTTACTCCTTTCATTTGCACCATATTGTATATTGAACAGTTAATGCGAGTGTATGAGGTTTAATCGGGGAAATATCCATGTTAAGGTAACTGGAAGCCAGTTCTCTTGAAACAAAACAATGCTGAGGCACATACTGGGAAAGTTACGGAGAACATGATCGATTAACTTGGTGGTAATGAACTCCTACCGCATCCAACTTTATTCCAGATCTAGCAAATAGTTCTACGAAGGTTTCAAAGAGCTTGCTGAGCTGAACGTTGAGTTAAAACCAGAATCCGATGGGCTATACCTCGTATATTAGGGCTTTCTTTTTGTATGATTGTCAAATAAATGAAGTGTAGATTGGAAATCGATATTATTTATAAGACACCCTTCATATTAATGTTAGAAAACGTATAAATCCTAGAAGATACAGGATAACAGTTGTTTTGTCCAACAAGTACGGCATATTTAGAAGTATTTTATATTAAATAACGCCAAATCGGTATGTAACATCTACAACATTATTTTCGGAAAGAAATATATGCATTTGAATTATTTCTTCCTCAAATTTAATAAACCATCAAAAAAATTATCAGCCGTATAAATAGTTACGATAACTATGAATAACGAACAATCATAATTAATATGTACGAATTAGTAAAAATAATTCGGTGGTAGTTTTAATGATTTTAGAAGGAATAATCGAAAAAACATTAAATTGGACAGAAATCGATCAAGTTGAAACTATTTCTTCACATAGAAATTTTTAAATATCGATCGATTCTGTTTCGAAACTTCGGCTAGCTTGTTGCTAAATATTAGAAGCAGATTCAGAATTAATTTTCAATTTAATCAAATGTATACAATTAAATACATAAATGTAGGAATTACCTTGCCTATTAATTATGTTTTCAAATCATTTATTTCGCACAGAATGAAATCGAAGTATGCTACAATCGAATTATAGAGATTGATACATGGAACTGTTTTTGCGGAAAATTGGGCATCAAGATAACCCAAACTCGTCTTTACGGCAACAATCAGTCACAACAAAAAACACTTTCCCATTATATACGCAAAAGTAACGATAATAAAAAGTGAGTGATTTATAATGTATAACAATGTACACAACTATTTTCCGGTGTATCATAATGTTGAAATTAGCCTATTGAAGATTATTCAAATACGGGCTTTTCAATATTTCATTTTCAAAATTTGTAAATCACTTATGTAGTATTGTGAATAATATTTTTTGAGTATCATTCAGTATTTGAGAGACGAAATTCGTTATAAAATTTCATATTTACATTTTTGACTTCACGTTATATTCTCAGTTTGACAAAAAACGTATCTGAAATGTAATTACAGAAAAAAGTTAACTCTAATTCAAAACTTTCCAAACAACTTTTTTTCAATCAGAAATTGATATATAAAATGACAAAAAATTAATGTATATCCTCCTTTTCTCTTCGTATATGAACAATTAATGATTTAAACGAAGTTAAAAATCAGCACGCGAATCTAAATTAATATAATGTAATTAAACTAAGTGGCAGACAAATCAAGACATTTGTTTTGATAACATTAGGGAATTTCCTAATTTCGATAATCATGGTCACGCATATACTCTAAATTGTTTTCAAAAATAATACCTTCGCTACCGTATTAAAGAAGATTTCTTGATTAATTACTATATATCAATATCAACTACATTTGCTGGTCCCTCTAAGACATCGTTTTTTGTTCTGATCTGCTCTATAGTTGTGATCTCAGAGAAAAATTTCAAACTCGAAAAGATGATTTGCAATACTCGTTGTCTCTTCTAATGTCGTATATAAGAGAGAGAAAGAGAGAGAAATGCTCTATTGTCAAAAAATTGTTACAATTTGTAGACAAAAGCTTGTAAAAACTAAAAAAACAGTATTTATTTTTGATGTCATTAATTGTACTGCGAAGCTTTGCTGAGACTACTGGTATAAATAAAAACTGTGTAAGTTAGCATTAGCATCAGGGAGAGATGAAAGCGGATCATGAGAAGGAAGTAAACCTTTAGTGGACCAGGGTTTATTTTGCTTATTTTTGATAAGCCTGACGGGAAAAGATTTCGATACCAAACTAGTTAGTGTATTTACGAATCTAGAAAATTTGAAGTCCACACCATCAGAAAGCATGTTCCAGTCAGTTATTTGACAATTGTATTTAAAGTTTTGAATTTTTTTTCCGAAAAGATACGGCATAATTTGTGAGAAGTATTTTTAGTATTGGATTTTACCAAAAATTTTGTTTACACAGCTTCGTGATCGGAGAGACCTGAATTAAAACACGAAATACATAGTCTATACCAGGGGTGCTCAAACTTGAACTGCAAGTATGTGTGATGCAGGGTTGTCGTACATACACGATACACCCTACCTACCTAGGTAGGGTGTACCGTAGCATATATAGATATTAGCTTTCTGCACAACATAGGTACAGTATTTTTGTAATAATAATTGTGCATAATTATTTATAATTTATATTATTAATCTGCTGTATGATACCGCAAAATATTTCTCAAATAGCGGTCCTGTTACATGCTGGACTTTGGCGTTTTCAACTTTATTTTTCTTCAATAAATAGAGTATACCACGTTTGAGTTCCGCTGCCTGTAATACTCAATGACAGCTCGATGTTTAATTTTTTTATTTTCAGAATACTTTTCACAACGAATCATTTGTACAAAATTGGCTGAAATTTGAGTTTTGGAAATTTTAAGGGAACCCTAGTCATAAAATTTTTTATAGATCAAATGCACCTGTAATTGCGACTTATTCCAACGAATACGTTTTTTATCAACTTACCGGAAGTATATGGTTGAGAATATTCTTTATCAGGACTGGTTAGATCTTTTTGGTCATCTTCGGGGTGGAGATGCTGCTTTGAGTCTCGCGGTGTGGAGTAGTTATCTAAAACTTCCACCTGAAACCAATATTACAAAAATTGAAAAAATGGAAATTATTCACTACTTTTTAGATTGTACTCGTAATATGCAATAAAATTATAATACCTTTGTCTAATTTCTTATTTCTTTATGTTTCTAAACCGTTTTGATTTTAGGTCTTTTCTGATTCAAAATTAGTTTGTTCTTTATATTTCCAAGACAGATAAAAATTTGACATTTTGACCTGTTGCGGTTTTTATCAAAATATTACTTGACATTGACAACTTGCGTATTTATATTAATCAATAGATCACCATCATCATGAATATTAAAATAAAAATAATCTCGAGATAAATCTGCTTCAACATAAAAACAAATTTTAGCTTAGTTTTCACATCTCAAACATATGTAGCAGCTATCAGTGAAATATTTCGCAGTTATATTGAAATTTACAAAATAAAGCTGTCAATGTTACTTAAATTATTTTGGTCTCTTTTATCATTGATAGCTTTCTCGTTCTTACGAATGTGAACCTTTTCTAAAAATTTTCTTTTTCGTATAATGATCTTGTAATGATTGGATTGCCCTACATCGGGCAGACATCTAAGTATTTAGGAAATATACTAAAAGGTCAATTTTAAATATTGAAAAATTCTAGAAACGGAATCAATTACATGAAAAATGGGAAGTTTTTAGAAATGGTTCATACTCATAAGCACGAAAAAATTTGCAGCTAATTTTCTAAATTCTAATACAACTGCGAAAAATTTGACTTATAGCTGCTACATATTTTTGAGATGTGAAAACTAAGGGAAAATTAATTTTTCATTTTTTTTAAATTCTATTTTTATTTTGATATTTTTATTTTGATATTCATGATGTAGGTGATTTATTGATATGCAAATTTGAGTCATCTTTTGATAAAGACCGCAATATGTCAACACGTCAAATTTTTAGAAAATTATGAAAAAAAAACTAATTTTAAATAAGAAGGTACCTAAAACCAAGACGATTTAGAAACATAAAAATGATAATAACTTATACATTATAACTGAGAGTGGTTTACTAAATCTTTGAAAAAGATTATTATTCCTTAGTATATTTTCAAATTAATACAGAAACCTTTAATAAAAACTTTGACATATGCTATTTTAGGATCCTTAATCCACCTCTGTTAGTATAATAAACAGTATTTAACGATACTTTCGACACGTTATCTGAAACGGTATTTAGTTACTACACCTTCCAGAACCCTCCGTTGACTGTTAAGTGACTGAAAGACAAAGGAATAATTAATCAAAAATAGATTTTTTGGCCTTGAACCATTACTCTAATTGTACCTCTCAACCTTTTTCACACGACCCTCCAGGGGCTAAAGCAAAGAAATATCTTTTAGGCATACCGAATTAAACATAATATGCAGTACCTTAAAAGCTTGGCTTTAATTAAGCGGGCAGATTTCCCTTGAGATCTATAAAGAGCTGGTTTGCTTATAAAATTTTGTCTTTTTAATGGTTTTGTTGAAATTTCCTTCATTATACAGTCACTTGACACTTCTTTGAATGACTGACAGTTCTATCCCCACTTAATAACAGAAAAATATGTAAAGCAGTGGTGGCAATAAAAGATATACCATTTTTATAAATAAAATTGATTGTTTTGTGCTACTATTTGTAGTACTTATTCAAAAGCATAACTCAAGTTCAATAAATTTAATTTTCGAATGGAAACTTTTACTTTGAGTCTCGACAGTCATCTTATGTTATATGATAAGTTTTATAGCAATTGCGAAATACAATTTACTGCAAAAGTTGTGTAGATTTCATTGAAGCTTCATTCAGTAAATACGATCAACTTCAATAGAGACTGTACTCAGTAATTATATTTTTAACAAGCTGAGATAACTGTTAGCTTGAAGTCGATAACTTTCTATAAAAGAAGGTGACTTGAAAGCTTTCAAAAGTTACTCGTTTAATTTAAATATTGATTGAACATCTAGACTTGAACAAAAAGTATTAATCAGTTTACTTGATAAATATCTAAATGGAAATTGCTTTTCTACTTTACAAAATATAATATTCAGTATTTTTATATTTTTATATCGGCAACAAACTTTAAATGTTTGAGATGGCACGCCATGTTCAAATTATATTTTTTCCATGCTTTATTAGCTCTGGATTTATTTGAAATTTTACACACATATAAAGGACCGATGTCCATATAATAATTTCGTCTAGGGTTCACTAGGGGTGCTAGTAACGTAATATTTGGACTTAAAATGATCAGATGAATTCAAAATTTTGCACACTTGTAAAGGACCGACAATACACGAATTTCTTAATTCAATTTTCTTGTGGTCATTAAGAAACATCTATCGTTTAAAAATTGTCATTTTGAATTGGGAATCAATCGTCCACAGAATCGTCTATCTAAGTGTGTTGCCTGAAGATTTTAAGAATAAGAGTTGGGAATATATTTGTACTTGCTCAGCGATTATGACCAAAATTTCAGCCATTTTGGAGCTGCAATTGAATATTTGTTTTTGAAAGGCAATACGCCATCGCAAATAACAGACTATCTTTTCGGCAACCCTGATGGTTTTTCAGATGTTTGAGCTGTTTACTACTAAACCAGCTTATTTTCTTAGACGGTAAACGAATAAAAGCACTTGATTAAATAGCAGACTCTCCTTATGTAATGATGAATATTTTATGAAATTATTAGATTGCGAATGATTCATGAATCTACCTCCTATTTTTGCCATTTATGATTTAGAAAATAAGTTTTAGTTGAAAATATATTGAAAATCAAACTTAAAAATAGTGAATATTTCAATATTTAAGCTATTTCTATTCTATTGAAATATTTTAGATAATTTTTTTCACCCTCCCCTCATTTGAATCAATATTTCATACTTCAATTAACGTAATTGGGAATTACTCTTTTTTCAAAGGTTTCATACGTCTGTATTTGTTTTCTTGTATCCTTGATGATAATTATAATAAATACAAAGTGAAAATCTTAATTGGCAAGTTTTATTTTCTTACGATTTGTTCTATTTGTGCTAAAGTGGTTTTATAACTATATAACATAAAAAACTTATTTTCATGCTGCTAATTTTATCCAAGCCCCATTAATGAATTTTTCAGTCCTTAGCAAGTAGCATTACTTGTCAGATATAATAAATTTAAACGTTGCATCAACATCTTCTTCTCTACAACTTTTTATTCTCTTTAGAGCGTCAAAGTATTGGGATTCCAGTTTTCATTCTTTTATCCATTTTTCTACTCTTTTCGATCCTTTGCTACTTTATTCATCTGCTGTTTTGTTTTCCTTTGTCTTCCCCTTCATGTGCTACTTGTTGTATCAAAGTTTTTTCTTTGCTTCTTTCCTTATATCTTTTTACTTCTATCTCTTTTCTTATTAAGCTTTAAGGTGTTCTCTTTATGTGTTCATGCCAGTTTAAACAAATACCCAAGTCTCATTTCCTTATATGAACATATACCTTTGTTTGTATGTCTCCGTCTTTTTATTTTTTCTCGAAAATCGTCTTATTTATAGTATAGTGTTTTGGCTGTTCCGGGACTTGATATAACAAATTAGGGAGTGAGGAGATGACGTGAAAATAACGCTGTGACGTGAATTTCTCCATACGACCCCTCGTTTCTGAATTATAAGCGCTTAAAGTTACGAAATCAGAACTTATACTTAAGATTATTATCTAAATTATACATTAGAACATAAAGAGACATTATGGAGGAAATTATCATAAATTGTAATTATTTATTAAAAATACTTACAGGAGATTGTTAATATATTCGTTGGAGGAGTACTGTTTACTGATGAAGCTGGTTTCCCACGAGACAGATTTATTAATTCTCATATAATTATGGCAGATGAAAAGCCTCACGATACAATTCAAACAGAGAATCAACATCGATTTTTTGATAATGTGTGCGTAGAAATAGCGGATAATAATTTAGTAGGTCCATATTTTTTTGATAATAGCCTGAATGGTCAACGATACTTAGAATTGCTCTAAAATGATTTCCCACCCATGTTATGTGATATTCTCTAAACATTTGCAGGGACATGTGGTTCATGCAGGATGGAACCCCTCTCCACTCCTAGATGATGTGAAAAATCATCTTAATAATATTTTTCCTATCAGGTGGTGGGTCGGCGAGGTCCATTTGCATTACCACCACGTTTCCTTTGAATTAAATACAATGGATTCAATTTAAATTTTTGGGGATTTCTGAGAGCTTGGTATCTGCATCACCGGTAAACACAAGGAAAGAAATGATCAATAGAATAAACTTCCATTGTGATGTTATACGGCAGAATCTTGGAATGCTCTTTCAAGTTCAAATACATATCTTCCGTAGATTCCGGAAGTGTGTAGAAATGTCAATTTTTTGTAAATAACACGATGTTCGACAGTATGTCATTCAATTATAAATTTATGATAACTTTCTTCAGAATGTCTCTTTATGGCGAACGGTTTCCTTGGCATGTACAACGATTTAAAATCTACATATCTCCTGAATCATAAATTTTATCGAGTTAAACTGTGATAGAAATATTATTCTTTAGTGACAAAATTCTAGTGTATATTTCAAACCCCAGTAAAAGGAGCTCAGGGGGTGTGCAACGTTGTTGAAAACAGAAACTCGAACACGCTTTAAGGAAATATGTATTCAAGGCATACTTGTGATCCGTTAGCGGGAAAACAAAGAAATAGAAGTCACAGGAAATTTGAGAGCTACAGTTAAGAAATGAGATCCAATTACAAAGTGTCGGTGTTTATGACAAGGGATTTCGTTTGTTTAAGGAATAATATGTTCCGTCCAAAGAGTAGTCGGTAATGCTGTAATTAGAAACGTGTCATTAAGACAAAGACAAAGATTGTTATTCGATTAAAATAAATTTTTCTCTTTGACTATTTGTTGTTTTCTAATGGGTTATGTTTCAATTTATCTTGAGTGAGAAAAATATACAATGAAATGAGAATTTTATGTAGAAATAAATGAAAAATGTTGGGTTTAATCTTTTGTAATACCTAAACTATCAACATTGGTTTGATCATTATATATCTATAAAGGTGGAAAAGTTTTCTGTAGGTATAATTTAAGTCATTCTTTATTGAACTGAATCCTTCAATGTCGATTTTAATGCGCAGTCTCCAATCTTCTTATAAATCTGGATGATAATGCTCCTTTCCATCATACCACAGTTCTGATTCTTGAAACTGAAGTAATCAATAAACATGTTTAAGACATGGCTACTGTAATTTATCGTTATTCATGCTGCGAGAATTTTTCAATAAGATGACGACATGAAGAGCTTGAACGAACGAACGAATGAAATTCTAAATAAGTTATAAATATAAATTAAACTAATCGAAAATAGAATATTTCCAATAACACTCCCCATATTTATCATATTTCCAATAAAATGAGAAATTGGGTCAACCTTGAATAAGGTTTCATGTGATAATTCATTTGCTGCGTAGAAGTTAAATCCCGTAATCTCAATGAATCCATTCAATGGAGGCGTGTGAAGTTAACAATGTTTAATGAATTGAACTGAATAGGATTTTTAGTTTCTAGATGTATACTTGAATTACTAATACGTAGCGCGGTCCATGAGTACTTAGCCTAATATAGAAAGAAAGGTCATAAATTTGAAAAACTGTGATTATTTTTTGATGTATTTCTCCTTTATTTCCACACACTTTTCATAACGTCTGACTAATGCTTCTATGCCACTATAAAATCTTTCACCCCTTAACAGCTTTGCGAACAAAAAATCGTCGAATGGCACCAGACCAGGGCTATATGGTGGGTGTTGATGTCTGTGAAGTCTCCTACAGTAACCTCGGAAAGCGAGGCAGTGTGGACTGGAGCATTGTCTTAAGGTAAGTGTACGTCTCAGCTGGCTTTGCCGCGCCTTTATTCGATAATTTTTTGAGTCAATTTGCTTTGTACATCAGAGTAATATGCCGCGTTCACGTTTGTATTTTATTTTTTGAAGTTAATCAAAAGGATAGCCTCGCAGTCCCAAAATATTGTAGCCATCATTTTTTGATGCTTTTCGTGACCTTTGCTATTTTTGGCACAATTTCTCCTTCCCGATGCTTCATGGAATATCTATTGGATATCAGATCAAAGTGAAAGACCATAGTTATATTACCCATGACAATTGATAGGATAACATTTTCTTGGTCCCCACGACAAAACTTTAAAAAATGCCCACAATAGTCTATAAGCAGTTTTTGCACTGCACTGATAATTTCAGTACCCACCCGGCACTAGTTTTTGGAAATGCTGATCGATGCTCTTTTGTTTTTAGAGGCCGGTAACAATTTATTTCACTAATTTAATGTTTTCTGGAGTAGTTATCGTCACAGGACCTCCCGCACGTGGGTCAACGCCTAATAATTCTCGTCCCTAGTCGCCAAATTTGAATTGTTAAAAAATGATGGTCACAAGTCACATTTTATAACTCAATTTAAGACATTTTTCGAAACCTATAATAAAATGAATCGCTGCAGCAAGTTGAAATTTCGTATAGAGCTTTATGAGACTTGTCACTGACAAGTGCATAAAAGTTTTTGCGAACGCACTCCATTTACTATATGAGGCCAACTCATAGACCGTACTACATAAATCAAGATAATTTTGTAACATATATGACGAATTGTATTTAACTTCTGTGAGATAATGACCAAAAATAATAACTTATATTATAAAATAATAACAGTTGTTCTACGCACAATATTTTTAACGTGTCCGTCTAGAAGGATATCCATCGAAGTAAGATCAAGGGAGCTAGGGAGATAATTGCATGGACATCTTCTTCCTATTCACTGCCACATCTTTGTTCTTAGATTTGAAGTAATATGCTCCAAAAGTACCCACAAGGCGTTTCCAAAAATCTTCGTCTATTCAAGTGAACATTGAAAAAATATAATCCTATAATGCGATTCTTCACAATACCACCAAACACATTTATGCTCCGTCGATCCTGACCATAGTATGGAAAAAGTGCCTACTTTCAGTGTTATAGTAAAAGTTGTGACTATTCACTGGACAATTATTGTGAATTTAGATCAGTCTGTGAATAAAACAAATTTGAAAAAGTCTATTCTGTAGTAGAAGTCACTACGGTATATATACTGATGCACCTGAATATGATACGGACGTTATTTATACTTTCTAGCACTCCTGGAAAGATAGGATTAACTTAACAAGAATTCCTTGCCTTCGTCAGTAGAAACTGTCATGGTCTTTTTTTATTAGTGTAAGCAATACTGGTTGTGGCATAGAATCTGGGCAGCACTGTTCAAAAACTTATCTTCATATCTTTTGCAGATGGTTTCATTCCGGATATTTTTGTATATATACTTTTGACACTAGAAAAATATTTATTGGCATTTACCTATGGTTGCATCTTTTTAATTCTTGTTTGAAGATAATATTGTTCCATAGTTTTGCGAAATTACTACAAAGTATTATCGTTAGAATAAAAACAAAGAATACTGGAATTGTCTAGCTGAACTATGCGATACTGTTATTAAAATGAAAGACTCAAACATAATCTACGGTTTCGTTTGTTATATTTAGTAAATCTGTCAAAAATATATTACATAAGGCGTCTGGATGAAAATTACTAATGAGAAATATAACTTTAGAGATGTTAGAGATAAGGAACTTCTATGCACTTTGATAGAAAACTAAAAGTGCTATTCGATGTTACATTATGAAATAATGGAACAACAAATATCAAGTTTGATAATTCAGGATATTCATCAGGATTGAATTTCTTCAGTTCCGTGAAAAATAAAATATCTCAAGAACAGCAAAACCCCATTCAAAGTTGACCTAATTTTCTAAGTAAAATTTGAAAATATGATTGGATATACAATTTGTTTAACTTTTGGAACATCCTGTATAGCTTTAAATAATTTTAGATGGTATCCGTAATTGATGTTCATATGATAATCATTAATATTACCGTTTGCTCACAAAAGATCCTATAAATTCACATAGGAGCGACTGTTGTGCCTATTCAATAATTTCATTGAGTTTTATTGTAATATTAATTTCTACAGGGTGTTTCTATATTCGACTGACAACGCTCTACCACAGAGAGATCTCAATAGATGATTCATTTTGATATAGGAATACGAACCTCTATGGGGCCTAATTGATGAAATATAGGGTGTTCAAAATTTTAAATCAAAATCAAACATTTGCCATAAATCAAAAACGCCTTTAATTTTTTTTTTTCAAATTTGGTGACCAATATGCTCCTTAATAAAGTAATATTTCGACATAAATAAACTTTGGTAATATTCAACTAGTGTCGCGCTGTCAGGGTTAGTTATCACTTTTATCCCCTTTATCCGCCACTGGAGCAAATTTTTTTTTAGTTTATCTGATTATTTTTAGTTAAAAAACTAATAACCTTTTATGGAGCTAAAATGAACGGTGTTGTAGAAATTTGCCTCTAAACAAAAGTCTGCAAGCAAGTAAGTAATTTACAAATTAATTAATTATTCATTCAATTTAGAATAATGATTAAGCATAAGTAGTTGAAAACAAATAAAAATTATTCATTATTTCAATTTCAAACAAAAATGTATAACAATAATAGCAAAATTGGCAATGAAAAAAAAATAATAATAGCACAAATTAAATTTAAACAACACTGTATCACAACATTAACAAAATTAACAAATTTTCAGTAGTTGTTCAAACTGTTCGCCGCTTACTTCAATACACTTATCACATTGTTTTGTCATTGAAAAACGTGTCTTTAAGAATAAATCTGGATGGAATTGAATGCTTTCTGCCGCAGCTTGAATTCTAGCTATTAGATCTTGTACAGATGCGATGATTGTTTCGTACACTAAGGACTTCATATAGCCCCATGTAAAAAATCGATAAGATTAAGACAGGTGGACTTGGAGGCCAACAATTGGGCCCACCCCGACCAACCTATTTTTCTCTAAAACATCTGTTTAAATAATTTCTTGCCGCTGTAACAAAATGAACAGATGCCCCACATTTGTTGTCTGATATTTAACGGTACATTATCCAATAATTTAATTTGTGTTAGTATTATTTTTATTTCCATTTATATCAAAATGAATCATTTATTGAGATCTCTCTGTGGTAGAGCGTTGTTATTTAATCATATTTTTATTGATTTCAAACATCCTCGTTTATCCAATCTGATTCTACATTATCGCTTTTTTAATCTTAAGAGAAAACACTTCTGCACGGTACAAATCTCTCAAAGTATAATATTTACGTTCATGTTTTGCGACAACCTGCGGCGCATATATCCCGAGAGCTTAGAGGCACTGGCCACAGCCAATAATTTTAGCATGAGGGTGGAAATTCTCCCTACATGCCTCACATAACGGATTATTCGACGTGGAAACTGGCAGGGTTTGGTATTTTTTATATTCGTTACAATTTTTATTTATTCAAGATTGTGTGGTTTTGGTTTACCGTGTATCAGGTGTAAAAACCGTGTATCGTCTGGCATCAATACGTTCAATGTGGCAGACAAAACCGAATAATATGAAGTATAAACATAAAAAGCACAAGACGCTCAGAAATAAAAAATTTAGAATCGATTACGAGTATAAAACAAAATTAAATAGAAATATGAAATTTTTCTTTTATCAATACGAATTTCGTTCACTAAAATATCTTGAAAACTCGAACATCATACTTGGTGTCGAATTTTGTGGCTGTACGAGGTCTGGCTATTAAATAACGAGACTGTGCGCCTAGAGGGCGCCCTAGACGGATTGGGTAAAAAACGTTTAGTGCGTTGGGTAACTAGATATCTTGTCTATGCACATCCCAAAATACGTTTTTTTCTCATGCCGAAAACCTTGTGTGACGAAAAACAGGAGCAAAGACTCAATTTCAAATTAAATTTAAAAAAAAACTCCGACTGAGTGCTATAAATTGTTGCAAGAGACCTATGGGGGCAATTCTCTATCTTATGCACGTGTTTTTGAGTGGTATAAACGCTTTAATGAGTGCCGAGAGAGCACTGAGGATGACCAGCGCCCAGGTCGCCCTGTGACTGTTTCAACTCCGGAAACAGTGACCAAAATCAACCAAATTGTGCATGCAGATCGTCGAATGAGCATCTGGATGATTGCCGATGCTGTAAATGCCGATAAAGATAAAAAGGTTAGAAAAAGATCTGCTTTGAAAGGGACCCGATTTGAGTCGATGGAAGCGGTAAAATAAAAAACGGCAGAGCTCGTCACCAATGAAGACTTCCAGCACTGCTTCGATCAATGGAAAAAACGTATGGAAAGGTGTGTGGCGAAGGGAGGTATATTGAAGTATATTGGAGGGGGGCATTCGAATGTAGAATAATTTTTATAATAAAATCCTTTTTCGTAACCAGCCTCTTATTACGATTTATTCTAACTTGTTGTTTATAACGTTTCATGCAAGCAGTTTGGTTTTTTCTCTGTTTTAATTCGCTTGAGGAATTGGTCGCAGCAATAAAACAGCTAAAGAATGGGAAGTCACCGGGAGAAGATGAAATTACATCCGTGATGGTAAAAATCATGGGAGAAAAAGCTGCTAAACCTTTTCATTTGAGTATTGATAGAATAAGATTGGAAAATGGAGTTGATACTACTAGTGTACGAAGAGGGAAACAGCAAAGACTGCAATAATTATAGAGAAATATCTTTGAAAGAGTCACTAAATGCATGTACAAAGAAACGGGAAATAAGGTAATATGCAAAAACATGGAATCAGAGATGTCCACTTAACTACACAAGAAAGACTGCGACAAGAATGCAGTCTGAGCCCATTACTATTCATAGCTTTCATGGATGAATTAATTAGAAGCGGAAAAAAAGCTACACTGGATTCTGAAGAATCTACAAGAAAATTGAGGTAACGAAAATAAAACCAAAGTTATGGTACTGACAAATGTAAAATAAAAAATTGAAATTAGGGTTGAGGAGAAACTTATAGAACAAGTTAATAGCTCCAAAACCTAGGAATTATATTGGAAGAAATAGGAAGCCTCTGAATCTGAATCTGAATCTCCGCGATCAGAATTATGAACAAAAAAACGGGTTGAACCGTTGTAAGGATGGGGATAGGGTGCTTATTCGTTCATTAGTAAGAAGTGAGCCGATTCGTATTAAAAATGATTGAGGCCTTGGAATAACTACCCTCCTCTTGTGAATGGCTCCAAAGCGGGGGAGCCGAAACGTAGAAAATTTTCAAAATTCCAACGCAGTTCGACCCGCAGCAACCTAGTTCTTTTGATCATAATCCTAATCGTTGAAACAATTATTTATTATGTATAACGTATTTTTGATTGTGTTATTATTATACTATCATGCATCAAAACGCTCGTCAAAAACTTTATCTATATGAGGTTATAAAGGAAATGGCTCACGAAATAAGAGGCTGAAGAAACCGATGTGTGGAAAAGTAGTTTTAGTGGGGCTTAAAGCGGTAGAACACAGAATTTGCCTATTTTGGGATAATTCAAGGAAAAGCAAGGGAGTTCTGTCAAATGCTAGAGCAAAAAACTTTAAGGCTGGATTGATAATTTGAAATAAAGGTGAGTTCCATAACAAAAATTTTGTAATTAAGTCTTAAAATAAACTTTTATAGATGTGGCACAATAAAGCATATGGCGAAAGCAGTGATGTGAGTGATGAAGATTGTAGTGAATAGAGACGTGATGATGAGGTATTAAGTGGTTGCCTCTCGACTATGAAGTAAATTCAAAGGCCTGGAAGACAGTAACCCTTTTTGAAGAATGGCTATTAAAACTGAGCAGAGATTTTGAAAATAAAAGAAGACAAATTATTGTTTTCGTAAACAATTTTCCGACCCATCCTAAAGACAACCAGGTGCAATTAAAATGTATCCAGCTTGCGTTTTCTCCGACGAATATGAAATCTAAATTACTATCAAATTATGGTGCTACCATAAAATGTCATTAACGTCGAGGTAGACGAAATATTCATGTTAAGCCGGAGACAATTTCTAACAGGTTTAAAATCCGGTCAGAAAGAAGAAAATTCAGAAATTTCCTTGATTTTCGTAAGTGAAGCTTGGAGAAATATTACAATTAGACGATGGTAGTAGCATCTTTAACGATGAAGATATTATCGATTCATGCAGATTTGACTTGGAATAGTTGAATGACAAAAGTGATTGTTACGCTCTGATAATGGAGAAGGATTCGAAAGATACTTTTCAACAACTTCCTTTAGACGAAATAATTCAACATTCGCAGCCTATACTGTGACCTTATTTTAAAGCAAATGAACATACAACAGACTCTGTATAAATATTTAAAAGAAATTATTCAAATTTCATTAGTTTCAACTAATGATGAAAAATTAATCACGAATAGAAACTTGTACATTCTAATACAATAGTTAACAACTATATTAATTTCGCTGATCGTAAAAATTTATTACCTGTTCCCCATTTCAGTTGTATTTCAAATTCATTTTTCTGGACGTACGAACTTATTTTACATTCGTTAAGGTTCAGTGCCGATTTCAACGGGGCTTTTAGCTTACTGTTTTCACTGCGAGTTGATTCAAATTGATCACGGTTCTTTGATCTGCTGTTTTAATTAAAATCAACATAGCAATGCGCCCTCAAAACTTGAATTGCTCGTAAAAATTATGATTATGTTCACAAATTCTGCGTAATGTATTTGTGGATTTATTTCATTAATAAATCATCTACGTAAGGTTTCATTCTATAATGAAAATGGAAAAATATTTTTTCATTAACTCTATTATACCATTTTGTATCAAAGTGAAGTATTTGTAGGTTGGAATCGTTTGAATTTTAATTAGGGTTAGTTAGAATAACAAGTATTCGCTAAGAATTTCACTCTGCAGGATTCACGCAGCGTCCCAGTAGAACTTTAACAATTTACATTGATTTAACTGTTGGGGATTAAACTCGATTCCTTCTCTATGCTGGTCAAGTAGAAGCAATAAATATAGTTTAAGTTGCTGGGGTTGTTTCTTCCCCCATTGAAGCCAGACTTTTCTTTCATGTAAATAGACATGGAATGTAAATAGTTAAACAGCTTTGATCAATTTCTTGTAGTTAAGGCTCTAGATAGTTATATTTTTCTGTGTGATCCAATATTTTTTAGATAATATAATGTGTACTATCCTGTTTACGCAAATAAAATTTAATTGACCAAGCATCTAAAAAGTGAAAGAAAATAGTAGTAGGATCAAACACATTAAAAAAGAATGGAAATATAACAAAAATGGAAGGGAAAATGATTTACGAAAAATCTAGGGTCATGAAGTGGAAAGGGGTGAGTTTTTGAGGGTAAAAAATGATTTATCTCGATTTGCGGTAACTTTTCCTATGGAAATAAGTTAAATAGCTACTTTTGTGCTTACCGTTTTTCCACATAACGTCAAAAATTCAAATAAACTTTTTTTACGAAATTTAGTGAAGACTTACCTTTCTACGTCCCAAACACAATGTAATTTTTTTGATTTAAAATAGGTTTATTCCTTGAATTTAGTTAATTTAGTTCACTTCTACTCAAACTTTCATGCTTTAATTCAAATTTGTTAAGAGAAATTACAACAATTAAAATATACGAAACAACGCCTTATATGGTTCACGTTGCTAATCAAACTGCTTAGAATTTATGCAGTGTCCGGGACTTCATGCAAAAAATTCGAGAGTGAGTAGATGACGTGAAAATAATGCTGTGATATAAAAAAATTCTCATACGACCCCTTCGTTTTTGAGTATAGGCTTTCAAAGCTGCGAAATCAGAACATATTTAAGTATATTTTCTAAATTATTCATTCGAATATTATTAATTTTTATGTTTGACGGAATGAATAATTCTTCACTACTATCTGAAGGCTGGAGCGGCTCATGCCCAATGATTAGCAATCTGTAACTTTTACAGGGACAATCTAAAGATAGCAAAAATAAATTTTTCAAGCGACTTCTTAACAAAGATTCATGGCTTAGGAGATTGTAGATTTTTGATCGTTGTACATATCAAAGAAACCGTTCGCCATAAAGAGATATTTTTTTACGAAATTGAGTGAAAATTCACTTTTCTACATTCCCAACACACTGTAATTTTTCGACTTAAAATAGTGTTTATTCCTTATTTTGACTTATTATCGAAAAAAAAATAATTTATACGGAGCATGTTACGTTAATGCATAAATAAAAATCTGTATAACTGAATCAATAACATAAAATGGTATAACTACTCAGTATTTGATAGTTGGTAATACAAATTTATTCGTACAGTAGTTATGATAAGTAAACATAAACAAGTTATTTCAATATTGTGATAGAGCAAAGATTTTTCGTTTTATCATCAAAATTATATCGTTAGAATTTTGACTGATGAGATCCTAATATTGTGCTGATATTGTTACGAACTCGTCTCCGCCCTGGAGCCGGTCCTGTCTGGATTCAGTGGAATTCTAGAATGCGGCGGAAGCGCGGCGCCTTTGATCTTTGTTCTTATATAAGTGTTTATTATAGCAGGCGGTTCATTAACGTTGTTTCCTTTAAACCAATTTCTAGGAAGGTCTATTTATTTATTTGTTTATTTGTTTTGTTTCTTTATTTTCTAGAACTTTTGAGAATTTCTTTTGGGATATATATATATATATATATATATATATATATATATATATATATATAAATATATATATATATAAAGAGTTTGTGTAGGGCAGTGAAGTATAGTTTATAATAAATCGTCGTAGTGAACAGTGAACAGAATGAAATAGAAAGTAATCGAAGAATTTAAATAAATTATTCAGTTTAGTTATGTGTTGGTGATAAGTGAATTATTATAAGTTAGTTAAGTGTGTGTGTATAGTGTTTATTGATCCACCCCACGAATAGAAATCGTATAAATAAATAAGAAAAACATAACAATATTACAATATTTCCATTTCTCACCCTTTCTTCGTTAGGACTTGATAAATTCCAATCGTTGAAAACGTTAGAATGTGGATTAGGCACTGCAATGCTATTTGGTCGTTTCTTTGCGAGGTGATCAACAGGAAGACTATAATCTTCACATACAGAAATCTGTAACAATGAGAAAATTATGAAACTATGTTCTAAAATTGAATCTTGAATATTAAAACGTTGTAAATTATAGAGATCAACATTAGGAATTACAGTCTAAAGCCACTTTGGTTGATGCAACAGTGTTTACTCCTTTCGTTTTATGAGAATATGCAAAATATGTAAATTAGTTTTAATACGCTCAAGTCCTAATTCAGCTTTCTCTAAACATCCCTTGTCGTAATTATCTTCGAAAACTGTCTTACATTTAAACCTAAGAATGAGTTATGCTCACTTGTTCCTTGTAATTTAACTTCGCGGGCACGTATTCCAAATAGAATTCTACTAAGTGAATATGTAACTCTATCGTTATGTAAATGTTTAACCAATTTTGTGATTTATTGTAAAGGGACAAGAAAGCTCAAGGGTTTCTAACATTATAGTAATTAAATATTTCCCAAAATGTAACAAACTTTTAAAATAATATTTGAAATGAAATGCTCGATATTTGTCGTGATTTTATCGTCTGATTAGATATCCTCCACACATTCGATCATTTATGCCAATTTTTCTCAGTGAAAAATATAAAAGAATTCTTAAATTAAATAGGGAAAATATTTTCATTTCCGTCTTTATTCTTTATTTGTTGTGCCTCCATTCATTCCGACTCTAAAAGTAAACTTCAACATCGGCAATCATTTCTTCCTTAGAGCCAAATCTTTTACTGAACATTTTTTTTGAGGTCTGAATAGAACCAATAATCATTGGGTCGGATCCGGAGAATACCCTGAATTGTCAAGCATTTGAAAGCAAAATTGATTCAATTTGACAAGAGCTCTAGTCGATTTTGTCAATCAATCAACATAGATCGTTCTTTATCCCAACATAGGTTTTACAGCATAGGCTTAATCAACATCAAAACCTATTTTTATCAATTTCAAACAGCAACAAATGTAGAGTCCTAAACCTCCAATATCTCGAACCTAGATCAACCAATTTTTAACACGCATTTTTTGAATATTTGCACTATCGATAAAAAGTAATATGGCATTTGCGGTGCCATCTGTGTACCAGTATCGGTAGACAGATCTCGGTGTTTTTTTCCTTTCATTTCTTCCTTTTCCAATAAATTTCAAATTACTATAATATTCGAAGAAGTTAGAAATTCGTTACAGAAAAATTTGTAAAATTGAAATTATGTATACATTGCTATTTTTCAGAACAACGTTTAAGGGTAATGAAAGCTCCAAAAACAAATGTCGATTGCTTTCCATTAGGTTATTGTTCTAATTTTGGTTTTATACAATTGAATACAAATTCTAGAATTAAATATCAATGTTGATAATATTGTTATAAAATTGGGACGTAAATTCTTCTTAAATGAATTAAACAAGATCCGTTTTCAGTTACAAACTAAGTTAATCACATGTTCAGTGAAAGAGCTATATATTTATATCACGAACAGATGAATTTAACCGTAAATAAATAAGTAAAATCAGTGCGAATGCTGTTTCGACAAACCGGTCTCTCCCTTTTCTACTAATGAACATGTCACCACCAGAATGACTAGTGGTCTTCATTTCCTACAACCGGCCCTTGCTTGTTTTCCAACTGCTCGCTGTCACTGATACTGTTTATTAAAATACCTCCATGTTTGGATACAAAACAAGTTGACTTTTTTAGAAATACATTTGTTTAGAGGTATGATCATTCTCATGACCGGTATTAGATTATATTCATTTCTATCAAAGACAGCAATATGATAGACCGAATGTGTATCTAGTCAAATTCACGTATTCATTTTATGAAATTATGCAAAAATTGTTTTGTATTACTTCTACCAATATTTTCGTCCTCCATTACTTATAAACCAGAGCGATTAGTCGGTAGATAGAGAAAAATGAAAAGCCAACATGTTTTATAGATAATTTTTATAACTCACTTTTTTAGTATGGTAAAACATTATCAGGTGTTACTAATTGGGTATTAATTTAGTAGCTAATTTTTTCTCAGTAATTCTTGGAAAAATATTAAATAATCTATTAACTTAAAACTTGTTGCTACAGATGAAAAGTCACGATTATATTTTCATTAGATTTACAAGATGTTAGAAATAGTAGCGAATGGGAAACTAAGAACAGTCGTCGGCCATATTTCAAGAGCGAATTATACTACAGCTTCAACTATAAATAAATATATAAATAAAAGAAGAAAAAAATTATTCACATTTACACATTTCCTGTGATATCTCGGGATAGAAAAAATATTTCGACATGCTGCTTTTGCTATTTTATTGTTAATTTAGTTTACTTCTAAAAGACCTACTCAAACTTTAATGCTTCTAACTAAACTTGTGAGGAGAAATCATAATATTTAAATTATATGAAGCAACGCCTTATATCGTTCACGTTGATAATCAAATTGCTTAGAATATATGCAGGGTATTCCGGTACTTGATGTAAAAAATCCGGGAATAAATAGATGACGTGAAAATAATGCTGTAACATAAAAAATTCCTCATACGGGTTATGGGCCTTCAAAGTTGCAAAATCAGAGCTCATATTTTTGAGTATATTTTCTAAATGATTCATAATTAATTTTTGTGTTTTACGGAATAAATAATTCTACACTACCATTGGGTATGAGCCTCCTCTGGTCTTTTAATAGTAGTGTAGATTTATTTATTCCATAGAACATACTACAATGATATACGTAATGATCCATTTATCCATTAAAAATTCATAATGTTCGAATGTATAAGTTAGAAAATAGACTTAAATATATGAGATATGAGAAGCATCACAGGATTATTTTCTCATCTACTCACTCCTGAACTATTTGGATCAAATCTCTGTATATTTTGTATAGCTGGACAAAAACTGTTTCAAACAACATCAAGTTTTATAAGTATCAGTTCAGCAAAATGGGACTTACAGGCAAGTTGCAATTAAACTAAACTGTTGATATTACACAACTTGGACCTTGTCACTATATAGAAAAGCCTAAAATGATATTATCGGTGAAATTCGTCAAGAAGACATTCTTGGAAGTAAAATAAAACATGAGTAGAAATCTTGCAAACCAAGGTTCCCACTCTCCCCTACCTCTTATTTCAAGAGATGAACTAAAACTTATGGATTGAAAAATGCACAGAATTTGTTGAAGACTTCGATAATCGTACATAAAGTGCCACTTAATCAGGTAAATTTTAAAAAACTCTTTCAATTTGATATTTTTCAAAAATTCTGAAAATAATTTCCATCTGTTTCTTGTACTCTTTTTATCATAATTTTTTACCTAAAGCTATAAAATCCGTTCTTAGTTGACCACCCTGTACAATGGGCAACATCTAAGCATAGAAAGCCGGGCCTAAATGAAAATAGGTAGGCTATACAGCTAAACTTAACGTAACGGTAAGTACAAATATTTCAATCGAAACCACGAGAAACAAAGAGAAGTTAGAGGTCGGCGTCGATGGGTGGTCGACGAAAGGAAATAGCAAACAAATATGGAATAAATTTACACTCTGGTTATGGTATATGGTTGAATTTATGACCTGCTTGGAAATATATAGATATAGAGTACATCAAGGAACCACAAAAAATAAGAAACGAAAAACTATGTATACGAAAAGGGGGTGATATAGGAACGAATAAAGAGAAACTATAGCGAAAACATCCACCCACTAATTTATACGAGTAGTAGAGAAAAAATGAGGAGTTAATGAAAAATAATATGTTTTCGATCTTCACATTTTTATGAAGGAATTTGAAATTGAACATCTAAATATTTAACCATGATAAAACTATAGTTCATGGAAAATATTCGTTCGTTACTTATGGCATTCGCGTGTGAGCTTCATGAGACCGTTAAATAAAAATTCTCCAAGATTTATATTGCTATAAGTACTTGAAAATTCTCTACATCGCGTGTCTTCGCTATACTTTCTTCGTAAAGTGTAAAGTATATTGCTAGCAATATTACGGTTTCGAAGATTAATAACCAGCGCAAGGCTATTGTATCCTACAGTTGAGGGAATCTTGAAGAATCCAAAAACTAATTTTTTTCTCAACTTTAAGACAAACAATTGATGAGAGCAATTTTTTAGTATTATATTACAAACTAAACATATTTTCCCTCATCATGGTAATCATAAAAATTTGTCAAATCGTGGCACTAGCTTTTGAATACCTTCATCTCTGTCCGTTAAAGCACTCTGTAGTAGTTTCAACTTATCTTCATTTTCGGAGATCTTTCAACAAAACTTTTGGAAACAAATGGAAGTCCAATGGTGTTAAGTTTGACTATTAGCTATACTGAGACTCTAACTGCTCCCACCTTCACTATAGAGGAGCTCATGCGGGTATCAAACGCGATGAAGACTGGTAAAGCACCAAACCCAGACGGGAAATAGTCGGAAATTCTTCAACTGATGGTCTAAATGAGGCTGGAGATCCTCCTCGACTTGTAAAATACATTTATAACAACAGGCACCTTCAGAGACCGGTGGAGGCTCGTCCTTATTGCTAATGGTAAAGTTGACCTGGTGTGTTTCGGTGTGGTGGATTGAGTAGCCCGCTGGACACAACTGCCGGTCCCAAGCCCGGGTAAAGGAGGAGGGTCAAGTCGATAGGCCAGCCCCCTATCACTTGGAAAAAACTTCTTTTGGCTAAAAATCCGAAAACTAGGCCTCGGAATATGGATGATCAAAATGGAAAACGACAATGGCAACGAAAACGGACTATGATTTGTGGAACATGGAATATACAGGGAATTAGAACGAAGGTAGATGACATTTTACAAGAAATTAAAAAACATAAACTGGACTTTATTGCTCTCTCTGAAACAAAGAAAAAAGGACAAGGTACACAAACACTCGGGGAATATATCCACATATACAGCGGCGTTAACAAAGAAGAACATGCAAAAAGGGGTATATCGCTCCTTATACATGAGAAGTATAAGAAGAACGTCTCCAGCTGGGAAGCAATAAGCGATAGAACAATAAAAGTTAATGTCAATTTAAAAGGCTGCAAAATAACAATAATTGCTACTTATGGACCTAATGAAGACGCACGGTTAGATGAAAAAGAAAAGTATTATGAAACGCTAAATGAGCTAATATCTCAGACAGGTAACGATCGAGAAATCATAATACTGGGAGACCTAAATGCTAGAACTGGCAAAGAAACGAAGCATGAGATAATAGGGCCCTACGGTGAAAATACCAGGAATGATAATGGCTCCAGGCTGATAGATGTCTGTCAACATAACTTACTAAGAATAATGAATGGGTATTTTAAACATAAGGAAATACACACATATACATGGACGCAAATAACTAGAAATCTAAGATCAATAATCGACTATCTTATAATGAAACAAAAAACGAAGATAAAAGTGCACAATGTCAGAGTATATCGATCCGCAGAATGTGGAAGTGACCATCATCTGATAAAAGCTAAGTTAATAATGCCAATAATCAAAGACAACAAACAAAAGAATCAACTGCAAAACAGTAAAGATTTAACAGATATAGATATACCAAACTATAATATAGAAAGCCTTATGAACGAGAGCACAAAATTATTATACCAACAAAGACTGGACCAAAACCTCCCACAGGAGTACGAACAAGAACCAACAGACAATCTTACCAAAGTAGTAATTGACAGCATACACAAAGCAGCCAAAGAAGCCTTAGGATATAAAGAAATGAAAAAGAGAACACGAAATTATTGGTGGACTGAACAACTGCAAAATTTAAAAGAACAAAAACAACGATTGTATCATACCTGGCTAAGCACTAAAAAAGCAGAACATAAGGAACAATATAGTGAAGCTGTATCAAAATTTAAAACCGCTGCGATAGAGGCCAAAAACCTCAGCTGGGAAAATAAATGCAAGGAATTGGATACCTATTTAGGAGGACGCCAATCCAGGGAATCGTGGAGATTTATAGATAATGTTAGATCTGGCAGAAAAGAAAATATCCCAATAGGCACCATATCACCAAATAAATGGCAAGACTATTACCGCTCATTACTCAGAGAACAGAGATCTGAATATAGTAACATGCCGGCTGAAGACATACGGATTACAGGTGAACCAATAAAAATCAACGTAGAAAAAACAAAGAAAGCTATAACACTACTTAAAAATGGGCGCGCTCCTGGTCCAGAGGGAATACCTACAGAATTAATAAAAGCAGGAACAAATAGGCTGTTTAATATCCTAACAGAAATTATCAATAGACATCTAAATGGAGAACCAATACCGCAAACGTGGAAAGAAGGATGGATCACGTCCATATACAAGAAAGGAAATAAGGAAGACTGCAATAATTATAGGGGCATTACAGTGACTAGTACGCTCAGTAGGTTATACGGAAAAATAATAAAGGAGATCATTTGTGAAGAATATCACCCATACGAATCCGAGGAACAAAACGGCTTCAGAGCAGGTCGATCGACGATAGATAGTATTTTCTGTCTATCACAAATAATCGAAAAGAGAACCGTAAGATCACAAGAAGTGCACCTACTATTGGTAGACTTGAAGAAAGCGTATGACACAGTACCTGTCTCAAAATTATGGGAGGTTCTGGAAAGAACGAGCATAAATACCACTCTAATAAAGGCTATAAAAGAACTATACAGAGACACAACAGCAAAAATAAAAATAGGTAACAAGGTGACAGACGGCTTCAAAACAACCAAAGGCTTGCGACAAGGGTGTTGTTTATCCCCAACTCTGTTCAACATATACATAGATGAAGCCCTAAGAGTTTGGAAAAAAAAATGTAAAGGAATGGGACTAACTATTGGGGAGAGCACCTTGTATACACTGCACTATGCCGATGACCAGGTAGTGGTAGCACAGGAAAAAGAAAATCTGGAGTACATGTCTAGAAAACTTATAGAAGAATACCAAAAATGGGGTCTACAGGTTAGCACGGAGAAGACACAATACATATGTATAGCATCAGAAGATTCACCTGGGAATTTAGATCTAGAGGGAAAAATAATTAAAAACTGTAAGGAATGCATATACCTAGGTGTAAAACTAACAACAACAGGACGAAACGAGGAAACAATTAGGGACAGAATAACCAAAGGAAGAAAAGTAATAAGAGCCCTGAACTCAGTGCTGTGGCAAAAGAATATTAGACCAGAAACAAAAAAGAGAATATACAACGCCATTTTACAACCAATAATTACATATAGCTCCGAGGTTTGGCAACTTACAGAAAAGCAAAAAAATAACTTAAATGCAGTGGAAATGGATTTCTGGAGGAGAGCAGCAAGAATATCTAGAACGGAACATATAAGAAACGAGGAAATAAGAAGACAATTGAAAGTAGAAAGAACTTTAGTAGAAGATATAGAAAAGAAACAGTTGATTTGGTACGGACACGTTAAGAGAATGGGAAGAGAACGACTACCAAGAATAATATTAGAATGGACCCCCACAGAAAAAAGAAAGAGGGGAAGACCACCTAGAACATGGCTACAAGGAATCACTAGAGCAATGTCCGAAAGGAACCTAGCAGTCGACGACTGGCAAGATAGACAGGCCTGGAGATTAGGAACCCAAAGGCGTATAACGCTATAAAAGGGGATATATATATATATATATATATATATAAAGTTGACCTGAATCCGCCGACGGCTTACCGACCACTGAGTTTACTACAGGTAAATTATTCCAACATTTATTGAGATCGAGACTAACAGACGGGATAAGAACCGGTGGCGGCCTTTCAGACCTCCAATTCGGCTTGAGAAAGGTTCGATCAACAATCGGAGCAATCCAGAAGGTGGTCGACACCTTTTTGGAATTGGACAGACCCTGCCAGAATACACTAGAACAATATAGACGTGGCAGCAATCGTGGTGAATGGTCGCGACGACTACTAAAAGACCTTAGAGTGTGGACCGAAAGGAACTTCGGAGATGTGAGCTTATACATTAGGCAGCTCCTGACGCTACTTCCCTTGGTATCTCCACAAAATGAAGAAAGTACAAAGAGCTGAGTGTACGTATTGTGAACACAACTCAGATGATGCCGAATACACGTTCTTCGTGTGTAACCACTGGGTTTGATGGGTTTGAGAGAGAAAGTAGAGAGTTCTGTCGGCAACATAAACACTGATAATATCGTCCAGGTGATGCTGCACAAGGTAGAATCGTAGCAGCTGGTTGCTACCTACACAAAAGAATGTAGACTGCTGTCTTGTATGACCATATCATAGAAATGTATCAAATGGAACAACATACAAGGACAAACCCATCAATCAGAAGTAATATCACAATAGTTCCTAGAAGGACAGGGATGACAAAAGCTGGCGCTTTAGTGGTTAGGCAATGGGAGTCCGTTACTTGAATTCCGCATCTGCTTACAAAAAAGTCAGGGTTTCATTCATAACAGTAGGATGTCTATATCGTTCTTTATCATGAACATCTATCCTCCTTTTATTAAATATCCTACAATATTCTAAAACATTACAATTATCATACCTTCACCATAAACTTGAACAAGCTGTCGGTGGAATTCAGCGGAATGAATATTTTTTGCAATTAAAAACCGAATAAGTGAAGCTACTTCACAGTCGGTGGAATTGCTGATTGACATGACCACAAAGTAAATAAATCATATAACCAACAACAGAGAGACATGAAATGTAATGGCGGCGTAGTGGACCTTAAACTGACATCATTTGATAGAATTGAGCAAACATGATGCGATATCGGTTATTACTTTCAAAATGACCCTCGTATTATAATGTTCAGTACTATATTAACACCACTTTTGTAAAATAATAATTAAACAGAAAATCTTTGTCCGGGCTAATAAGAAGTTTGATGTGATGTGATTGTTGAGTTCTTTGGGAGCTTAAGAAATTGAACAATTAGAATTATCTATTTTTGAGGTTAGAGATAGGATGAAAACTATTTTCGTAGAAAATATTTGGATATGTATTTAGACTGTTGCACATAATTTTCTTGGATAACTTCCAGTGTAGTGATAATAAATTTCAATGCAATGGATAAACTGTCATTTTTATTGAGAAATACTAGTAGTAGCATAATAGGAATTTCAATTGAAAAAATCCTTTTGTTTAGCCAGTCTAGACAAAGTACCAATGAGAATGGAAAGTTAATTATTTTTTTCAAAGAGTATAAAACCGCACTCATCAAACTGAAAATGCATTGCTTGACAAGAAGAAAATTAAAGCTTCAGATAATCATTTCGTTCGTTTGCACAAAGCGAAGATCTTCAAAAGGCTGAGGGAAAATGACGAAATGACAAGTGAAATACAATACAATCAAGTTTTGATAATAGATCTTATGAATACGACGTAAAGGCTCAAATATTAAGCGATTTCCTAGCGAAACTGCCAGACTGTTATAGCTTTCGCGGGACCGACTAAAATGAACGCCATAGATCATTTCGAGTACAAAAGGGACTAAGCCACAACTTCGAAAGCCACAGTGATGTTGGCTACTTACGGTATATACCCCTCGGTCTATGCAGTGGTGGCGATATTTAGAGCTAATCATACGTAAAGGGAGAGAACAACTATGAAGGGAGATATATAAGGGTAGAATTGCATAGCCTAACATTAATTAGAGCACTTTTTAATTTGATTTATTTTATTTATTTGATTTCTAATATTTTGCTAAGATCAGTTTTTTTATCTGACAAACAGAACAATCTCGTTTCTTTAAATATTTAGCCATTATAATCTTTATTAGCTTTATCCTTCATATACTCCTAAGATTGTGTTTTTTATGTTTTTATTAATTAATTAATTTTTCTATCAATTCGCACTTGTAAATTTGTTATAAAATGCGTGTTCGCGTGAAAAATTTTGTCTCTAATGACTTTATTTGTGTAATAATTTCGTGACTTACACTCGATTGAAAAATTGCGAGTCAAATGTATTTTAGTCGATAGACGTGAAATAATATATTTTAGAATGTGTACTTTCATTTATCAAGTCCAGAATATACTAATATATATATACTAAAAGTATTTTTCTGAAATAGTCAATATAAAAATAAAACGACTGTATAGTGACAACATAATTTACACAATTGCTCATGAGAAAAAATCAAATTTTAAATATAATAATACTTTTAGTGATCATCCTCTACAGTTTGAATAATATGTAGAGAATGAAGAAGAACGAAGTGCCTATTGGCACCCTCCATGGAAAAATCCGTGACTCTAATTTGAACCATAGAGACACGGACATTTTTAAAGAAATGAGCCGAATGAAGCTTTATCCGTGTCTCTAATTTCAGCTGTGAATGTTACAATAATAAGCTTTAACTCACAGATGAATACTATCATAAGGTAAGATTTACAGACACGGTAAAAAGCTTCATTCTGATCCGTTTCTATAAAAATTTCCGGGTCTATAAAGTTAAAATGATGGCCACGGATTTTTCCGTGGAGTGTGGCGATTTCCTGTCTCTGAGAGCCACGGAAATTTCCGTGGAGAGTGCCAATAACAGCACCGGAAGAACAAATACTGAAATCATAGAAATTATTCCAAGAAAACATTTATCTGATAATGAAATACTCCAAATGAAAAATCTCTTTCTAATTGCGTATTGGTTTCAGTTTCAGGCAATTCTTTGACGCATCAAAAAAATAAATATTCAGCCATGAAAGCTCCCACAATAAACTTTTTTGTACGACACTGAATGCTATATAAAACTTTCCTTTTAAAACGATAAAATATGGAGCTTTCATCGCTTTTATTAGATAAATTAATTAATGCAAAAACGGTTATTAAATATAGCTTGAACAATATATCACTGGTTTCTACCAGAAAAAGTGGCATTTCTACAACTCTTCGTTCTCCTGGTTTGTTTTTTGTTTTGTTTCTTGGTAGAAAAGTCAATTGAGACATGGAATATGAAAATATGGTGCATGAGTAGAATCTAAATTGAACCAATTGAAATCTATCAAGTTTTTGAAAAATTAAATATTTAACTCTCACACTGATTCAAAGCTTATTAAGTGAATCCGCAACTTCGCCGAACAGTTTTAATTTGAATTTTCAAGTACTTGAACACCTCAAATCTTTTTCATACGTAATGTGCATGTACTTTTTGTTCATTTTGATTTAAAAAGCTTATTTTAACAACAATAATTAATTAAAATAGGCACTAAATTCCACGTGTAAATAAATATTTCACTTAGATTACTTTTTCCACAAATTTTCCTTTGATTGAAACCAGTTTGGATGAGACAAATTTCTTGACCAATTAATCTGTTTGTACAACTCTTTTTAGTAGTACAGAATCATCAAAACATTTACTAATAATGTAAACCACGAATTTGATTTTTTAAAGTGATAGAAACGAATGTTTAAAAATTAATTTTTAAATGATTTTATTTTAGACGAGACGGTTTGTAGGCTGTTTTCAAAAGTTTATATCGATTAAACCAAATAATAGTACCACAATTTGTAAAATAGAACTGATTAGCCATTTTTTAAATTGAAAACTATATAATACAAATTTATTGAGACCACTATGCCAACACCAAGTTATCGTCTTCAGAGACTGAAGGTAAACTACACAATGAATAGAATTTCTTTAATACGGAACATTGGTATAAACATAAGCAAATTTCTGAATATTCACCTTATATATATACGAGGGTTGCTACTTTAAGTTTTGAGATAGACAAATATTTATAAATGGTTATGGCTTTATTTTTTTCAAACTATTTTCCATTTGTCGATGCATTTTTTCCATTCCGATTGAACTGCCTCCAAAATCCGTAATTTGAACGCATTAACTGCTTCTTCAGGTGTAGATGTAGAAAAACGTTGACCTGCGGGAATAAGAAGAAATCATTGCCAAATAAGAGCTGTACGACGGATGAGCCATTAATTCGTCTTTTGCGATTGGTTTCTCTAATTTTTTCGCACACTCCTGACAAACAAATGTTGGTGTACCATTCACAATGTCCCATTCTACAATGCTCTAATGAAACGTTGGCGAGATGTCCAGTAATTCCAATAAACCAAGTGACCATTTACTTCGAAGTGCTGCGTGCACCAACATATTTTATTGAATTTGGCTCGCCTTTAAAGACCCATACAGTCGACTGTTATTTTTTGTCAAATTGTTCACGCAACTATCTTGCAATATCAGTTTACGCACAGCGTCGATGTTTTTAGGCACAAAAGCTGATTTTTGATGATCTGCACTAAATTTACTCTGTAGAGTAGTGCGACTACAATTGAATTTGGAAAACCAGCGAATCACAGTGGCTCGTAATGATGCTTCATCACCAGAATCGAAGCGAGTTGATCGGAACACTGCTGTTAGCTTAATCCACGTCGTATGTCATATAAAATCATCGCAAGAAAATGTTTGCGATTTAATCCCATTTTTGGAACAAGATAAATGTTTCAAAGTATCTGAAATAGCACTCGTATGACAAGTTCTGAGTACGTTCGCCATTAAAAATGTCTAACTTTATGATGGCAATGTTAAATTTGACATATTCTCAGTGTTGCCATATCTCAAAACTTAAGTAGCAACCCTAGTATAACACCCTATAAAAATCATCAAATACCGTTCATTTCTAAGTTTCAATAAATATCATCGTGTACATAATAATCTGATTTTATAATATTTTTTTTTTCATGTTAAATGTGGAAAATCTTCAATATAACGGACATACGACATTTCCGTTATTTGCTTTTATTGATTCTAGATGTGTTATTTGAGTCACGTACTTTTGTTTATTTTGGAATCTATTTTGTACACCCAAGACATCCTAATGTATAACTTTAAATGGTTATATCTTTAGTAGTAGTATGTAGTCTTCCTAATATTCCCGATGGTTCTAAAGATATTGAACGCGAGGGCAAAACATATTCAAATATTTGATCGAGTAGAATTGATATACCAAACAATACAATAATTAAATCGATATAAATAATTATCAAAGATACTGAATTTTAAATTAACGAAATCTCCTGATATTTGGACCCAAAGCCTTCATTTTTTTCTACGTTTGTTACACTCCTTCACTATGTTAATTGTTTTCTTTGATGTGTCGTTGCATTTATTCCTTATTTATTTCATGTCATTTTTGGTCTATTTATTCTCTTCTCCTTGTATCATCATACTGTTCTCTCGTTCAAAACACTTCTGCGTAATGCAACATTTAAATAAATTATTCCTATGATTATTCTTCCACATCCTCCTACTTTCATTTATTCTTAATAATGTTTAGGTTAAATTTTCTAGTTACTTTTGTCAGTATTTGTATTGGGATCATATTTTTATAATAGACATTTATTGTTTGTGAGATTTTGTTCGATTTTTCAATATTGTATCAATGACTAATATGGATAAAATGATCCCACTATTTAACAATTTGTTCTTAGTGAAAACGTCTTATTTCTGTCTATTCAATTGTATTTGATCAACTACTTTGTTGTGTCTTCTTTCGAAATATGATCTGTCATTTCTTCCATTTAAAAAAAATAGAATCATCGGTTTAGTAGGCTATTTGCAGAACTGATACATGGTAGACAAAGAAATTCAGTGCACATTGTATATCTAAATTCCCTGGTTCATACATTAGCTGTATTTTTGTTCCGATCCGTTTTTCTCTTTTACTTTCATCCTCATTTTATATTGATTTCCATTATATATGTAACATTTTGTTAATTATCAAACGCAACGTTTTTTGTCATTTACCTTGTATATGAATTTAGTCTATATTCAGGAAATATTAATTCTCATAACAAATAACATTTGAAAATAACATTAATAAATGAGAAGGTAGGTAAAGCATATAATATAGAGAATAGAGGTAAGGAGAACCATCTCTGTGCTACAAAAAGTGTCCATCAAATCCTTTACGTTAGGGAGGCGCTACTATAGCATGAGTTTAAAGAAAGATAGTGACTTCGGCGTACTACTTGTGTTACTTTTTATTTTAGGTCCGCTCGGACAATTTTTCTCATTATGTGTCTATTGTCTATTAAAGTTTTGTGATAATTAACACTTCATAATTACTTGCAAAAATTCTTACAAATTGACAATAATTAATTAACATTCAGCGTTATCTCACAGTAGCTTTTCTAGTTTATATTTACAAAATTATTTTGGACTACGTGAATAGTTTCGATTTTGTATACCAATATTTAATTAACGACTCGAGTCATTTGAAATATTAAATTTTGTAATACTGCATACTTCACTCTGTCTAAAATAACTAAGTTCATATGATATCTCGTCCGACAGGTCAAATTTTGAATTATAATTTACCGTCTACAAGCGGATAGTTTTTAAGCTAAGCCCCCATATGAGATGGTCCTTCTTACCTCTACCCTCCATAGCGTATAAATAAATTCTATTGACATAAAATTTTGAATGCCGCTAATATTTAATATATAGAATTTTCTTAAGTTGCTTAAACTGTTTAAGATTATAATAGTTCTGCGTCAGTTTATATATTTATGCCTCTATTGTTGTCTTATTGGCAAATTATTTTCTCAAATTCTACACAGAAAACAATTTCTCCAAAAATATACGACTCAGAGTTTTCACTTTAATCAATGGCAAACCTAACGTTCACAGACTTTCTTTCGGATATTTAAGTTTGAATGACTTTTCGTTCTCTTCGATTCTAGTTTTCCCAAAAAGACTTATTTCCTTTTTTGTACAACTCTTGTATAAAACAATTTTTTGTTTCTCTACTAGTTACAAAATTAACGGGGGCGAATTATGGTGAAAAGCCCGGTACATGTTTCCACTTCCGATAGCTGGAGCAGTTGGAATTCGATTGGACAGCACTTTCACCACAGTTTCCATTCACAAATGCCAACGGCGACACAATTTAATACAGCTTCAATTAGACATAACATGCCAAGAGCGTATTTTCCTCCCTAAAATTACATGGACGTAGGAACCGGGGCGAACGAAAGTGAATGTTTTGACACAATAATTTCCCATTAACGTATCCACTCGGATTACCACATTTTTGTCTCAATTTTATGTGAATATGAGAATCATAAATTTAGCTACTTAAATTCAAGGTTTATTGTATTTATTAAGATTTATGGTAAACGATCCTAATGGGGGCCCACATCATAGATGATTTATTCCGGATAACAATGGTATCAAATTACGTACTTTATTTTGTATCGATGTGACTCTAACGACCATACTTATAGATGATTGTACACAATATGATTTTTCAGTATTTAAGAGCGGTCTGTAAACAGATAGATGTCTCAATATTCTGGCGTTCGTTCGAGTATGGTCGTAGGATTATTGAAATTATGTTTCTACTTCTACTTATTTTATCATTTAATGAATAGTTTATTTCAAAGTAGTTCTGATGGTTCAATACAACGAATATGGTCAACCATCATTGGTTAGACCGAAGATACATTACAGTGAAATCGTCATGTTCAAAAACTCAAAACTCAAAAACTAAATTCCTATGACCTCAAGAGGGTTTTCTCTGAGAATTATTGGTTTCAAACAATATAACAAAATCATGATAAATTTTAACGATGAATTTTTATTATTTAAGGGAATTCTCACTTTTTTGTCGATTATTATCGAGTTTTTGATAAAAATTCACGCGTTTTTTTCGGCGCTACTAACCTGCGAATGAATGACTAACTATTCTAGACTATCAACAAAACGTCTCAGATTTGTTATTACATATTTTGTCCAAATTGTGTGTGTTCAACCAAAATTAATGGGCGTGTAAATAAACGTACAAAAAGGAATTGGTGGGTACACCTAATTGATGTGAATCGCTTGACCCGACCCTACGTATTTTTCATCTCACCTTCGTAGAACATCCTGGAAAGTTTTTCGAGTACTACCAGATGTCTGTGGCTTTATTTACTGAACTTTTGAGGTTAGTCTCTCCACACATAGCAAAAGCAGACACAGCTATGAGAAGAAGTGTAGAAGAAACAGAGAGGCTTGTCATGGCCACCATTCCAATTATGAACCTTCCTGTATTACACATACCGGTTAAGATACAAGGAACAACGACGGCAAATATGAACTACGATAAGAGCTGAAGTAGACTGTACTCTAAAACAACAAGTAGTCTCTGCGACCAGATGCTTGTAAAACGGCACATGTAAAATAACACGCCGGTCACAACTCCCCTTTTTTTAGGCAATCTCATGCGTTAGAAAGGCCGGTACGTTAACTACCGCGCTCACACGTGACCAGAAAAATGCCCGTGTAGAATGCTCAATTTAAGCTCTATTTTTCTGTAACATACGCGTTTTACTCGCCGAGAAACGGCCATTCTACACGAGCGACAAAAAGTGACTGTTTGTTGGTGAGTAAAACGCGTGTGTTACAAAAACATAGAGCTTAAATTGAGCATTCCACACGGGCGTTTTTCATGTCACGTTTGGTCGCGTAAATTACCGAGTTGGCGTTTCTAACGCATGAGATTACGTAAAAAAGTCGCGCCGGTTACTTGTTGTTTTTGAGTACGGTCCACTACTTCAGTTCATATCGTATTTGCCGTAGTTATGCCTTATATGATGACCGGTATGTTGGATTAAGGTTGCCGAAGTTATGTATGAGATGAGAGTCAAGCGATTCGTACCAACTGGGGGTGCCTTTAAGTTTTTTATTATTCATAGCTAATCTGAGACGTTTTGTCGATAGTCAAAAATGAGTAGTCATTCACTCGATGGTTAGCAAAGCCGAAAATCATGGAGAATGTGTAAAATTTTCACGCGTTTGGGCGATTAAACGGTCGCGTTTTGTCGTTCGTGTCGTTCATATTTTACTTGCTGCCACGGCTGCTTTGAATTTTTTTAGTACTGCATTAAAAATAAACGAGATTCATATTTTATCGCACTCCATATGTTTATTATAAAAACGTTCTAATAGAGACCAGTCTAAATCAGTAACGACATGTTTAAATCGAGGTGTGTGAATTTTCACATATAAAAGCCGACATTACTTATGAGACACTCTTGTACAAAGTGAGCGAATAATGAACTCGAACAAATTACACTAAGTCTCGGAACTTATAACACAAAATATCTTATAATGTCAAGGTTTCTATAGAATATTACTGCATTTTCAAATTCTTTTCTAAAATATTCAAAATGCCTCAAACTTGACTCAATATTTGTTTGCAAGGACATAAATTGATTTACATTATGGATACGTCCATGTTTTATTCAATGTACTTTTGTGGTGATTAAATTAGTAAATGAATACCGGCAACAGTAGAAGAAGGGGTGAATTTAACCACTTAATCCTTACCTACTATACTGTTTACTGAAAAAGTTTAGGTTATATCACTCGACTAATTGGATAAGGGTTGTGCACTTTTTTTTCCGGAGATTTCCTTAATTCTTTCATCACGAAAAGGTAGTGAAGAAGACGTGGAAGTTTCATGCGTCAGCGGATTTTCGTGACCAAAACTTTATTTCTTAATTATTTAAGGGATAAAAGTTAGGTTACGTTTGTGACTAATTTGTTCTTGGAAAATTGAAGGCAGGGTCTTATACAGACACGACATTCTAGGTTCAAGATACGTTAATTGCTCCTTTTTTATTCAAATAATCTAATTATAACAAATTAAAGTCTTTGTTATTTAGTTGCTGTACTGTAAACCTAATATATTATATAAGTTACTTGTAAGAAACGAAACATGAGAAGTAACTTGAGTTATATATCTTCATGTTAAAACAGTAGAGAGACATCATTATAAATAATTGACCTAATAAATTCGTTTACGATAATAAAAGATATTTTTGAGAATAAAACTTCTCCAGAACAACAATATAAATTTCAGAATCTATCAGTTTCAGTCATCGGTCATTTCAATACTGAGCTCGTATAGAAATAAGGCTAAGAGGACATAACATTAGCTTAGTTCGCGGAAGAGATACTGAACATGTTCTGACATCAAATTAATGCCCAGTTTAAAATTGTATGCACGCGGTGTTAATAAAACAAATTCAGGATTTCAAATCCTGTATTTGTGGAGTACAGATTTCGAATTCCAAACATGTTCTGAATGATTTTTAATCCGTCGCATATGCATTCACCCTACTTGCCATTTTTGCGATATTTACCACGAACTAACTTTTATCTTATGTGTTTTTCTACGTATTTGTTACGATTCAGTCTGGATTATAAACTATAAAAATAGTTATCCTGCTATACCAAATATTACAGGAAGTTTAGATATGTCACAGAGGATAAGAATGTCAAACAAGACGTTTATATATCGTTCGTGGAGAAATACATGTTATTGACAACGCACGCGCATTAGAAACCTTCTGAAGATATTTAGAATATATTCGGAATGTGTTCAAATTATCTGCCGTGAACAAAGCTATCATTACGTTGAATGAAATTTGAAAATTTTGGTGCTTTACTATCCAATAAATTCAATTAAAAGAAGTCATACCAAATCTTATTAATTTTCTCCAACTTTTTACTTTCATTTGGGTGTTTTTTAATAGAAAATCAGTTTCAAAAACAGGTAAAAATTTGCTGTTTCGACCTATTTCAGTCAAGATAATAATTTGTACACAAAATCGAAAAAAGGGATTAATAAAAATAAAAAATATGAATGTTGGTAATTAAATAAATCACAGAAAACCTCAAGCAATTCAGTAGTAATAGTGGTTAGTATTGACAAATCGAAAAATTGTTAGATTGAATTAACAATTACTCTGATAATTGTTAATTGTGAAACAAATTTTGTACCGAAGATAATAAACTTCATCATTACTTCAAATTAAATTTGAAGAACTTATTTTTTGACTTAACAAAATCGAATGTTTACTAAAATATGCAATTCATACTGCTAACCCACACTGTAGTCTAAAAACTTCTGACTCTTTCCTGTCTTTCCTTGCTGTCGACAAAAGCGGAAGATACGTTATCTCAAAAGTTTCCTAATGAAAATCTTTTATTTTTCTAGTAACTGGTCTCCGAAAACTTAGCGAAGGATTTTTTACTGTACACTACAAGAAGAGATTGATTAGATTTTTATAGTCCCATAGAGTAAAAAAAGGATGAAGCATCGATATAGCAAAAAATAGGTTTGTATATTATGACTTAGTGCTCATGTCTTTGAATATCCTTATAGTATTAAAATTCAGTTTTTATATCAATAGTGCACAATATATTTTAGTAATTATCTATATTTCTTCATGCTTTTATTCAAGTTTTTAATCAATTTTTTTCCTTTTATTATACCCTGTCTTTATAAATTTATATTAATTTAATTTCAGTTGAAAATTGATGTTAATGCAAAGAATTGAAATTGAATTTAAGCGTTGACAATTTAAATTATAACCAACAATTTTTTACTACATGTATATGTACAAAATTGCTTTCGGGGATATTTTCATTTCTTCTGTATATAATGTGTACTATAGTTTGAAATTATGTCTTTAGAGTATATAATAAAAGCAAATGAATAGTGCCGACATCGTAACGATGTTTTTTCTCAGTGTAAAGAAAACGTTTTCAAACAATGCCCAAGCATCGAGGGAAAATTTCGATTCCACGCGTTTTTCTGTATCATTCCTCTGATTGCCGTATAACCCACTAAATGAGGGCCATTTGTACACCTTGTTCATGAAGGGAAAGGGACCTATCAACGGCTTATTGCCTCTTTGGTAAATTTTCAATAGAAGGTTTTCCTGTCCTCTTAATTAAACAATTCCGATTATGTTCTAGCTTTTATCGTCACGGGATGGGCTTTTAGAATTCGATTACTAATTTGAAATTTATACCGAAGTTTCCTGTATTCTATATTTTTGTTTGATTGAAAACAGCTTCCAGCTGCATTTTAAATATTATGTGTTGATTGCGATAGGAAAAATCGATCGAGTCGTATTTTTAGATAAATTTCGTATAATTCATCAAAATAATTCTCTTAGATATTGATACAATTATTACAAAACTTTTTATTATTTTTTATCGGTGCATAGTTTTGCTAAATGAGACTTTTTCCTCCAGCATAAGGAGCAGATTTCCTTATTCAGTCGGTAATAATCATTGCTAATTGTTTTTTTTTTTTTCAAATCGTCGATGAACACTATGCTGTACACATGCCAAAATATTAATAATCTTGTCAGCAGATTGTTAATCTGATAGCTTTCGCCTCAATCAACAGACGAACTTTAATCTGCTAATTCAAAGCTCACAAGTCGTTTACTTGAAAAAGCTAATAGTGAAAATATATTAAGACTCTGACAGATGTCATTTGAGAATTGTTAACGAAACCTTTCACTGTAAAACCAGGGATACATATATTTTTAACGAAATAAATAGGCATTCAAGACTTTACCAAAATATTTTGATAGACTTCAAATTAGTCAAAACGTTAATTTTTTATCAATCTTTTAAAAATTAAAAAAAAACTAATTTTAAAACAGAAGAGACGTAGAATCAAGAACATTTACGAGGGTTGCTACCTAAGTTTTGAGATATGACAACAATGATATGAACATTTTCGTACTATTGTTTTCTATTATTTTTAACGTGGATTAAACCAACATCAGTGTGTCGCTCAACTTGTTTCGATTTTTGGTCACTTCGCTAAAGTATGAATTTCGTGATGGTCGTCCAAAATTGGCTGTTGTACCAAAAAACATTCTATCGCGGTGCTTCAAAAGACTTGTATAAGATCGCCACATGCGACGAATCATGGATCTATGCAAATGAGCTCGAAACGTTTTTGAGCAGTCACATCGAACTGCCGAACAGTTTTTGTTCGGCACCCAATGATTATTTCTTATTCCTAGAGATGGAGGTACCTCAATCGGAATGGAAAAAACGGATGCAAAAATGTATCGAAAAGGATACTTAGTAAATTATGCAGCTTTGTAACTATACCACTCAATTAACTTGAACTCAATTAGAGAGACAAAATATTTTGTCTGTATAACTCGATCGAAAATAGACATATTTTGCATCTTTTTCGAGGCAGAAAGTTAAAAAAATTCATGCATTGGTAAAACTTTACTTTCGCCCTTTGTAACAGCGGGAGTCAAAAATACTTTTATTACCTCGACTGACATTAGTCATTTGTTACTAACAACGTTTATTTACGATTGATGTTATTGAAATATAGTTTGGCGGTAACATGTGTAAAATATATTAACTTTATTTCATTTGAGAATCATTTTCAAAAATGGTTTCAACTAACGAATCTGCAGACAAAGAGGAGATAGTGAGAAATTTTGATAATGAAAGGAAACTAATTCAATATTTAGATAGATTGCCAAAAGAGTCAGCTTTTATTATGTACTCTCGACAGGCTACAAAGAAAAATAGTATACACCACACTGGCAGAAGTTTGAGAGCCAGCCTATTTTAATTTACTATTCAATAAACTTTTCCTCTTTGACAAGCTATTATGTTTTAGGTAGAATTATATGGTTGTGATTTATTTCAGTTTTAATTTTGAATCACTAAATTTATTTAAAAATAAGAGGTTTCATTGATCTATAAATAATAAATACAAATAGCATAAATAGCACCATATATTCCTTGCTTTCATAGTAGTAAATCAAAATATCAGGAATTTTTGTAAATCTTTAAAGATTGTTATTGAAAAATATTAAATAGTTACGTATAATTACTATCCTTATCAGATTTACACTCAAAGATCGTAAAATTACACCCAATCTCAGTAAATTTCCTCAATTGTCTAAGAAAACTACTCAAACTGTACAATAATTTGAATTCGTATACTCTGATTCAATTTGTGTTAGGTCGATAGACCAATTATTCATTCCAAACTACTATACTATAAAAACACACAAATACAAAATTCAATGAATACTGAACACAGAGCACTACAATTTTTCACCTTCACTGCTGCTCAAAAAGTAGTCGCTTATATTTATTTTCAAATGCAATGGCAACATAACAGAAAATAGGGTAGAAAGTGAAATTTAAATAAAAGTGAAAAAATAATATATAAATATTTAATTGAAAATTGCAAAAATTTCAAATTTCTAACTACATATGAAAACGATTCTCATTGGTTTTCAGTAGTAACGTCATATGTTTCATAAAAACATTGAGCAGTAATCTGCTTGATGATTACGTGGTTATCTTTGCCGGCAACATAGCGTGTGCTGTTATAATACAGTTTTTATTTATTAGTTACGTGTGAATAAAACATTTTCCTATATATGAGAATAAAGTGAATAAACCTTTTATAGGTTAAGTTCTTACATTATTACATAATCACGTTAAAAATTAAGAGCATAATAAACTTATAGTATGCAGCTTCCTTCTATCTAAGCTAACCCGCATCTTTTAGTTTATACGAAATTCGTTTCACCTGATGCCATAGATTACAAAAGAGTTATGAGTTTTTTTAATTCTATGAGTATCACTTTTGTCTAAGCATGACCCATATACCATATGACAGTGATTAAAATGTGAAAGCACGCAAGTCGCAATTGCATCATCCTATTGAGTTCCTCTGCTATTGATTGATTGATTTTCAATAAATGTTTGTTAGAAGTGAAAGTAAGTTCAGAGAGGTCTTCATTTATTTTGTCTAAAGCCTTCTGTATATTAGAAAGATTAAATGCTTAATAAATCTAGAAGTCTCGGCATACATGTGGTATTCACAATGTGTAGATAAGTATGAAAGTGTATAATGTTTATAAAAGGGGACCTAAAATGCTTCCTTGAGGGACACCTTGTTATATTATTAAGCATCATCTAACATAACCTGTTGAGATCTACCTGAAAGGTAACACTTAGCCAAATGGCTAAATCCAATAAATTGAACAATTTTTATTAATATTTTGTTTTTTAAAATATTGAATACTCTGGAATAATCAATGAGGACTATCATCCAATGAATATAATATATCATCAGTGACAGCGGCCAATGCTGTTGAGCAGCTATACCCAGATCTAAATCTAGGCTGATTTGGAGGAAGGATGTTATTATGAAATGAAAAATATTCTGAAATTTTCGACATTGAGAGAAAAGTAATGTTTCGTAAGTGAGAATAATTAGTAGGTCTAGAAATTTTAACTACTAAGGCATGTTTCCAGATATCTGGGAAGTGATGTCCATAAATATGTGTTTCAAGTATTCTATAATGTATGAACAACATAGAATAATGAGCTTTATACTTTTGTTTCACCTTTTTTAATTATGTCTAAAACTTTATCATATGTTTACCAACACATTGGCTATTTCTCATAGCGTACTAAGTATACTTCATGTATTGAATATCATTTCAGAGTAAAATTTGAGAGTAGGTTTCGATATCTGCGTTGAGTAACACCATATTGGTTGAGAAATAATCTGATTCTATTATTTCTTCTGAGCTTACTAAACTACAGGGGATAGACAAACTTTAATACTCACACTCCATTGTGCATTAGGTGAAACTAAACGATTTTACAACATTTTTTATATATTGGTTATATCCGCTAAAAGTTTTTTAGGAACGAACATCAAACAATGAGAAAGCCATTTCCCAGAGTATGTATGTATTGAGGAGATGCGGAAATAACTAAAGTTGCAATTTTAGGGAGGAATGAGTTTCTAATCTGCTGATTAGATGATCTTTTCTTTTCCGTAGTAGTTTTTAAAATGTTTTTGGATTCATTCTCAACTAATTTCGTTTTCTTGTGTAGTTCTATAGCTAAACTCAAGTTTCCCCTTATTCCATCTAGTGCCTGGCCGACCATCACCTGGGTGTTCTTTTTCTGTCCATCAAAAGCAAGACAGCAGCAGATATAATTATTGCCAGTGATGCACTAACCAATTTTTCTTGTTTATCTTACCTAGCTTTGTTATTTTCAACAATATATTGAATGAAATTTGAGGTTAAGAAATTGTTTATTTTTACTTATGGAATTTTTAATAGCTACCATGATGCAATGGCAAGAGACTTGGATAATTTCAAAGCAACGTGCAGTACATTGATCTCATGTCAAGCGGCCTTAATACGTTCTAGTATTCTACATATTCATGATTGCCTTAAAGCCATTATACTACATTATTTCATAAACTTTTTACGTTTAATTCCGCTTTCTCTTTCATAAGCATCTTGTATCACGTTCAATTAACGCTAGTCTTTAATTAATCCTTTCTGTCGGGTTTTTAATAAAAATTGTACTTTCAATTCATTGGTATCAAAATGAAACATCAGTCCGGGATTATTTCTCCCCTTTTACTTTTCAAATGCCCTTGTCGGCCGAATGAAAATTTATTTCTAGAGGAGAGCATCTTATTAAAACCAATATTTGAATTATATTAGAAATACATTGAACTAATGGAACCCAATTAGTATTCATTTTCGTAGAATGAACTGTATAAATTTGTCTATGTTTTGTTATTTTCAGATATTTATTTAAACTTGACAATGAAATTAAAATAATTTTAACCAAAATAAATAATATTTCTATAGGTAGAGCCTTTGAAAGACATCTCAATCTTTATCATGGTGTTTAATTGAAATTGAGTCGATGTAGAAAAATTGTTCCATTGTGTAATTTATACTAATAACATAACATAACAAATACTGTCGATATTCAAGAGCATGTTCTACAGCTGCTTTACATTCTTTATAAAGTGATATTTACACCATTTTTCGAGAAGTGCTTTCCCAGTAGTATTTTGTAAATGGAAAGCGTCTGAAGAGTCACTTCCTGCTGGAAAATTTTGCATGATTTGTATGGTCGGTTGCGTAGAAAACTCATGTCTGTCGTTTAATGCAGTGGAGTGTCTTGCCGGGGTATGAAGGTACAAATAATACATTTCAAATTATTCGAATTAAACTTGAAATTTTATCTATAGATTTATTAACAAGATAACTAATGAAAATTTGTTCAGTCACGATTCTTTACTAAACTTAATAATTGGGATGAATTATTCGAATCGTATCAAAGATTAATCTCACTCACTCTCACAAGTTTTCTGAGATCTTATTAATATCTGCTTCGTGGCAACTGTAAATTATACATCAACCAGTTTTCTACTTCCTGCACATTGTAGTGTTTAAACATAAGAACTGAACTTTCCAGCTTAAAAGTGCACATAAGAAACTTTCGATAAGATCACAATATGTAATTATTCGGTACTATATATATATATATATATATATATACTATCTGAATTTTATGTACTCCTGATTGGTATATATATATGTGATTAGAGCATCATGTACACTAAGACTCTACAATGTCTCCTTTTCTTGCTATGGTACTGGGGATCCTCCGTTTTTACTGCTGATTCATCAATACTATTCATCTAAGAATTTTCAGAATGTAGGATGGCTCTATCTTCTAGATATTTCCTATATCTATGCCATAAGCTCCCAGACGTAATACTCTGTATTTCCATAGTCTGTTACGCTTCGAAAGATTGTGGACAAAGGTTTCGTCTTTCACGTAAAAGAATGTTAACAGCTCTTTGCTCAACCTAACGTCTTAAGGTGTTCATTGATTCGGCAACATATCGATGAGACTCCTGTTACTTCTGATTGAAACAAATTCCTAAATCTTTCCAAATTAAAGAATTCTCCTATAATTATGCCAATTTTATGTAAGAATGCGTGTTAAAATCAAGTAATTTTCTCTATAAGTTCATTAAAAGCAAGATATTTTAAGGTATTCTTGCTATTCGGAAGTATTCAAATTAAACATGGACGTATCATCATTATAAGTTCGATATTTCTGAAACCAGGATATCCGTGATAAATTATTTTGTGTTATGTGATTATTTTAGAATTTTGTGATAATATTTTCAGTTCAAAACATTTTTGGTTTGTTAAATTGTTATAAAAAGCCGCCGCTGAACTTTTCTCTTTGTAGCTGTTTATCAAACATTCAACAGAGAAATAAGAGTTATGAAGAGCTGTACCCCACATGTGATACTTATTTTTGATGTGCCATCTCTATTATAAATCACTCCTTTGTCTTATGTGAACCCTCATTTTTCCCCCTTTTGGATCATTGTCGCTCACAATGGTTATGGTAAATGCATGGGGATTCATAATGGTTAAAGCTATTACTTCAATTAAACTGGTGTGACTTTTCATATGCTGGTAAAATAGTACCATAAAAGTTAAAAATACGTTGATTTTAATTATTATAACGGGTGTTTTGACAACAAAAAATGGAATACAACGTATCGATCGGAAAAAGATAGAAAAACAATAATATTGATAACTTCTTGATCCTAAAAACTACTATTAATATTTCTTAGCTCCTTTTTTAATGTAACGTTTGTCGAACTATTTTTTTCATCAAAGTTATATCGAAATGTTTTGATTATTGTTCAAATGAAGATATAGCATGATTTGTTATGAGGTAATTGACACGATTTAAATAATAGCTACTTAGATATACAATGTATGATAAGAAATATTTACGTTATATCTATTTGTTGTAATGAATTTGCACCTATTCTAGCTTGTCAGTCATACTAGTGAAAATTTGAATGCCACTTTTAGATAACACCACATGTCTCAGAATTTAGCTCATCCAATTTATTAGATGATTATCCAAAAGCACGCTTAAATATGATATGAATTGTCCAAATTCAAAATACGATATTCTCCTTCCAGCGCAGATGGTCGGCTTCTTAGATGACATTTAGTAGAAACAATTCCAAAAATATGAATTTGAGCGATAAAACAAACAAATTCAAACCATGAGAAATGGTGCGAACAGCTACTATAATCGTTTTAGTGAGATTGATCGGTACGTTCGTCGATGTTACAAAAGCGTGAAAAAAAGTGAGCAAACTTGTTAGTTAAAATAGGCGATTGAGTATTTAGTGAGTTCCAAATTTGTTAGTAGACTTGCTGCTGATGAATAACAAAATCGTTTTCAATTTATATGGAATCGAAAGATCGTCTTTCCTCATGCAAATTCGAATATCATTGCCAAAAATGATACTGGATATGTAAGTTGAGTTTATAGCTATGACTCTTTAATTCTATAACTAACGTCGTTCTCGTCGAAAGATCCGCGTTCTAAGAGGAACAACTGTAAAGTCATTTTCACAAGAGGGATTGGAGCGATATGCGAAAACAGAGAACTAGCTTTGAGTTTTTATTTTGCATTAAGACAACATGCCAACGTGCGACAAGTGACTATAAATTCTTGAGTTTTTGTCAAATCCCCTTTACTATTATCATTTAATACTGTGCAACATTTGATTAATTTCAAAAATATGAATGTACTAAAACGAAAAGGTTTTGACTACATTTCTACCATTGAGAAGATATCTAAAAATCAGATGGGAGCCTTACGAGGATGCTCCCAGAACTACCTGGCCCAACAAAGAAAACACAAAAATTTTGGCAAAAAATTTTTTAATCTTCAGCGTAATATCCTTTTAGCTCAATACACTTTTCCCAGCGATGTTCAATAAGTTCGATACCCTTTTTATAATCGTTATAAGCTCCTCAAAATAGCCATCAACTGCCAACACCACCTCTTCATTGTTGGAAAATCTGTTTTTGTCCCATTGTGAGCAAACGCGGCATCCATCTTGAGCATCTCTTTTTCATATCCAAATTTTCATTTATTATGCGATATACCGTACTTTTTGAAATGTCCACTATGTCTGCTAGCTCACGCACTTTCAACGTGGAGTCAAACTTGAAACATATATTGTATAGATTGTGTACTTACAGTGGTATTTTTCAAGCAACTACCGCCACCTCTAGGTCAGGCCAGGTGCTTCTGGTACCATCCTAGTGCAAAAATATTTTCCGTCACGGATTAAACGTTGGGATAAGGTGATTCAAGTTTGTTGTCTGGTATCTTTTTACTTTGTTTTTGATAAAATAATTTACCGTGTTCTCTCGTGACACCTACAATCTTAATTTAATAAGGGATTTATTCTGGACTAATACGTTAAGAACATTTTCCTGAAGCTTCACAAATTCATTTTTCTTTCTCATTTGTAGTGAATTTTTTTTGGTCGATTGTTATGAGCAATAATATACCAAGAAATAGAGGTAAACAACAGACACAAACAAGAAAACAATTTCGTAGCCGCCGTTATAAAAGTAGTGAATGTCAAAATAGTACAATGGTGTTTACATTATTGCACAATTTCACTTTCACAATGAAACGAGTTCCATTATGTGTAATGTTGAGGTGACAAGCTTTTATTATCTTTCATACTGCTTCTCAAATATATAATATGAAGTAAATACTAATAAAAATGTCATTTTGAAATAAAGATATTTACCGTATCATGATATCCGGATATTTACACACAATATAAATGAATATTCAATTTTTTATGAAATTTTTCAAAAATATCTCATACAAACAAACTTTTCTCAATAGATTAGTTTCAAATTTCAACCTAATATAATGATAAAAATAGTCAGATAATCGGGTTCAATGGTTTTAAGACTGGTCTATTTGATTACCATAAAGTGGATGCATCATACTCAATATAAAAATCAACTTGACCACTCAATTGTTTCTTTACCAAATTTTATTTGCTCAGAAACAATTGCTACAAAAGTTACTTCTAGCTGCATATTTTTTCGTATATTTTACAACATAGTCTCCATTTTTCTCAAAACTTTGAAGACGATGCTCCAGCTTTTGTATCCCTAAGTGAAAGAAGTTGAGGGACTTCATTGTCGCTCTTAAAGCATTTGCTACCATAGTGTTACTTTAGCTTGTAGAAAAGGTGATAATAGCTGACAGCTAAGTACGAGCTGTATGGGGGATGGGGCATTACAGTCCTTCTATATTTTTTCAAAATCTTTTGTATGTGACGAGCAATGTAGGGTCGAGCGTTGTCGTGAAGAAGAACTGCTCCCTCCGTCAAACGGCATATCCGGCTGGATTTCTCACCGGAGTTTGGTTAATATTTCACAATGTGTAATTGGGTCTATTGTCGTCGGTTGCATGAAATTAATCAGCAGTACTCCCTTCAGATCCCGTAGCACAGTCGCCATAGCCTTTCCCACCGACAGCATTTGTTTGAATTTGTTTAGTGGTGGTGAACTACAGTGACGCCAAAAGATTGTTGTTTTGTTTTGAAACTATAATGTCTCACCCACGTTCCATCTCCTGTGACGATAGAGTCCAACAAGAAACTTGCGAGCACATTCCTTGTGTCCGTCAGTCAGCATTGTGGAGAGTTGCATCCGGAAACAACGGCCACTTGAATTTTTGATTTGATTTTATTTAATTCAGTCCGTACTAAACACACTGTTTACACTACCACTACAACAACTCAACAGGGTAATTTTGAGCGTTGGTGAACAGTGTGTTCAGTATGAATATCACCTTCAACGGTTCCAGAAATTCTAATTTAATTCAGTCCGATCATTGGGGGAAATCTCAAATGATTCATACCAAGTAAATATTGTCATGTGTGCGTGGATTTTTTTACGTTGTTTGAGCAGAAATTAGAGCAGGAGATTCTTGTATTTACTGAGGAATCATGAGTTAAATATGCAATGATGAATGTGTAAAAACTTCAACGTCAGGTAAATTAGTTGCGTGAAAATTTGTTTTAGGTATTTAAAAATGATTCATATAGTGTTATACTATAACAATTTCCAAAAAAAAATTATTTAATAAGAAAAAAACTAGCAGCGTTGATAAATTTCACTAGCATATATACGGATCTACAAGGCAACAAGAAACTCATTCATCATTTTCAACTTCCAAACCAATTTTCCTAAAAGTCTATCAAAAAAAGTTTGCTCTACTTTTCTCTTTTTTGTTTTAGTAATTGCATTATAGCTCTCGTCCATAATAGATTCTCTTCAAAATAATAGGCCGACGCCAAAACAAACGACACCTGTCCAATTTTAGTAATTTATATTGTGACAGTAACCGGGATTTCTCATCTTCTCAACAATAAATCTTGCCAACTTCATCATTTCTCATTACGTTTTCATCAATAATCATTTCGAATGATAGAATCGTCTCAGATTATTATGGCGGGCCATTAGAGAAGGGTACCCGACCCCTGTTTTGTTTGCTTTTGATTTTATCAAGACTATTGTCGGAGGGTCTTTTTGCAAAAACAAAAACCCTTTAGGCCAATAAAAGTAGCTATCGCGTTGATGGAAAAACTTCTCAGTGGTTATTATTAATCAGTAATGTTCTCAAGATAATATCTAGAAATAATTTTTTATTCATTTTCTCGCATAAGAAAACATCAAATTGAGTATCATTGATCACTAGGGTTCGAATCATTGTATGATGAAACATGATCAAATAATTAAATTAAAAGCATATGAGGTATAATGTTATGGTCAACGAAAAATTAATCTAGAATACAGTAAAAGGTATTTTTTATTCTAATAATTGAAATTCGCTGTTATTTTGCTTTGTGTACAGTTTTTTTATAGCAATTGTTTCATGTATATCACAAATGATTTCCTTCCTTCCATCCACTCTCACTTCTTGTTCTCATCATTTAAAATTGTATGTATTTTCGAGAAATTGCATTTGATTAATATTTAACTACCAATTGACGTTCTTCTAATTTGATTTTTCTATCTCGATCATCTAATACAGACATTATTCTATCAAGTTTTTTTATGGTTGAATTATACAAAAGAGATTGTATTTAAACAAAAAATACATCACTAGTCCTTAAAGAAACAAGTTATTGCAACAGCAATTATTATCCGCTGTTCTTCCACCCTCTTAGTTTAATCTGTTTAGATAGCGGTTATAATAATCGGGTTTATGCACTTCGTTCTATGGTGTTTCCCAGTAAAAACAATATTTTTTTTATTAGACTAATCTTTAGGTAACAACTGCGCTAAATATCTTTTTGCGATATCTCTTATTTATAGCCGATTATCCTCGACATAAATTGGGGTGAAGTGGGAGGAAGATTACGTTCTATAACAACGAATTTAAATTATTTTATGTTGCCGGAAATATTACCAATTTTTGTTGGAGAAAGAAACTTTTAAATAAGTTCTAGAATGATTTTATAACGAATTTCATTGCAGCTACGTAGTCAGTAGTAGACAGATTTAAATTACTAAAAAGATTTTATGTGATCGAATAGATGAACAAAAAAACATTTTTCTTCCTTTCGAACCAATTTTCCTTATACTTGTTGTTGGGATGACCTCCAATACCCTAAGTAAATTAGTAGGAATAAAGAAGAAAACACATATGATAAAATTAGAAGAATCAAATATAAAGCAGGTCAAAAGCTTGACACGACACTAACACAAGAAGGAAGATTGGAACAAGAGATAATCCAGAGAGTTGGGCATGACCTCCAGTACCCTAAGTAAATTTCTTTCATGGCTTCAATTGACTTTTATCTTAAAAACAAGAAAAAACTACCCAGAGCCAAAATGGTGGTTGACGATGACTCTCGTTTCGTGTTTAACCATTCAATCAGTTACCATTATGCTGGAATGTGACGGCTCATTATCTTCATGAAAAGTCTGGACGCTTATGAAGATATTTTTACATTGGTTAAGCACAAATTAGAGTAGTAGATTCTCGTATTTACCGAGGAATCCTGAGTTAAATATGCAATGTTGAATGTGTACAAACGGCAACGTCAAGAATATTTGTCAAAATTTGTTTCATGTATTGAAAAATGATTGGCATATATTAAATAATTGGAGTGTAACACTATAACAGTTTTCAGAAATAGTTTAAAAAGAAAAAAATTAGTAGCATTGATAAGATGCACCAACACATATGCAAAAATGGAAGGTAACAAAAATTCAAGCTTAGTTTTGAGTATTGAAAAGAAGAAAATGTCACTGGGTTCCAAATCTAGTGGCTGACGATGACTCCTGTTTCGAGTTTGTCCAGAAAATCAGTCGCAATAATGCTAAAATGTACATTATCTTGGTGAAGAATGAATTTTCTAACCACAAATCCGGACGTTTCCCCAAACAAATATCTCCACGTTGGCGTTTCAAAAGTAGTACTCCTTATTGACCGCTTAACTCTCTAAAATGAATACCTGCTAAAAAAACACCACAACAATCGAAGCACATGATAAGCATAATTTTTGGAGCGCTATTCGCTAGATTTTGGGACTGTTTCGACGTCATATTCATAAACTTACGTCTCGTTAGTAGTAATGATGTGTTTGACCTACGTAGGGCCTATGTTAACCATCTCTTTTGCGACCTCTACTCGACGTAGTTTTTGCAAAATTTCAGGTCTTTTGCGACTCTAGCAATGACAAGCGTCATACCCAAAAAATCAACTAATATATGTTGAGTCGGGTAAGAGATGGTGAGGTTGAAAGTTTCAGAGATTTCAGCTATGATATGAAAATTTTATGGTATGAAAATATTAGAAATTGAACAATGGAGATATATTAAAATATATTGGTTACCCCAAAAAAATCACAAAATGGAATTTTTTTTAAACTTTGGTTTATTAGGAAAAAAACAACTGAGCCTATGAGATTTTACGTTATTTTAATGAAAAATCTACAAGTTTACTTTCCAGATAACTAATTTAGAAATAATTATGAGCGTACAACATCGAGAGAATCGGGAAGAATTTGTAATATCTCCTTTATTGACGTGTTCGGATTCCCTCAGTTGAAAATCGCATTTTCCTACCTTGGCTTGATGAAATAGGAAATAGATATCTAACCATTATTGACTCTTGAAATCAATCATCATATTGGAAACAATCATTTCATAACACCAACATCAACTGACAACTAGTACTTTACACTCAGATATGATAAATAGGATAAATAGATCATTTGTCCTTTCTGGAAACGCAAATATGATAACTAACTTATTTCATTGTGAATATGGTTGTAACATAATTGATAAAATAATTCAATATACATACAGTAAATATTCACATACTAAAAAGTGCTCTAAACTTTTAGGCACACAGCTTAGCATCAAAAGATCATTTGATAAATAGATATAAAGCGGTGACACGCTAACCTTAAGGAAAATTTATGAAGTTCTATAAAGTAATGTTATCAACACCATGTAACGGGAGCTGCAACCCCACATCAAAGGGACTCCAGCCTCACAAGACGGCAGTCTAACCGCATACGCCCGAAATTGCTTGAAATGTTATGCAAATAAGAAGGAGGTGAAAGAAAAACGTCTAGAGTTTCGGATAAAAGCATCGTATAATCCCTACTTTAGATTCCGCGCCGGCAGCCTTTTCACAAAATGTACCTTTCTCTTTTAATCATCCATTTTATCTAACAAAAAAACTCCTATTGTTGCTAATAAAATAAGAAGAAATTTATCTAGAAAATATGCACCCGGGATAAAATCCTTTCTCAAATAATACGGTTGAGTTGCAGTATTTCTGCTAGGGTAGCATATTGGTGAACGGTGGTTAAGTATTCCATTATTTACAATTTTATGGCCAGGTATTGGATCAGATATGAAGTAATAACTGATTATATTTATAAAATAGATAGTTTACTGGATAATTATTAATGCAATCGGTATTTTATAACGTCCTTCTATGATATCAGTTATTGAGGTTACGTTAATCTAATTAAACTTAAATCCGAGGAAATCGGGTTTATATAGAAACAAATTAACATAGGATTCCATACAATTCTGAACAGCAACAACTTCAATTCAAAACATAGAACAAGGAATATTTAATTCTAGTAAAATGAAGTGATTTATTTTTACAATTATTCCAATTTTACACCAATGGTAAAGATAATGAAATAAGGAAGAAAAAATACCAATTTATCGATAATCGAAAATATTTATGATGAAAAGAAGAATTCTACATTCATTCACCATTAGTTGACATTCCAATGATTATGTGTTCAACTACACTATACACTGTTACGTTTGTCTTCACATACTTTTCCTATTTAGATGATTAATTATCGTGGGACCATAGTCACTTCTGTTTTATAACCACTTCCAACATCCGAAAATAACTAATTAGTTGATACCCCACTCCAATTCGATTAGTTTGAACGATTTTTCATAGAAGCAACAATAATAGGGTAACTTAAATATATACATTTTTCGTTTATAGATTTTCCAATATTAATTGCAGATTATAAAAACACTTGCCGACAGTTTTGTTTGATCTGCCAAAGTGTTATTTTCATAAATATTTAGACAAATGCACTTAATTGTAGTCCTACTTAAAACATGGAAAAAAATCATTATTATACCTCGTTAACTTGCTACAATTGAATATTAAATTATAAAGTAAGTAAAGTACTGTAAGGAAGTTTGGTTTAAACAGGGTACCAGACGTGAACTGAGCCCTTTTTGTACCCCATTCGTTTTTTTTTGTGGAAAACGAAATTCCAAAGCAACAATCGTAAAGGAAAATGAATTCTTTGCAAATAAAACAAAAGAAAATGAAATGTTTCAATTCCAAAGAGGATGATACCACATACTATTATTTGATAACATGTTCAACACAGTATTTACAAAGCTCTTGACGGTCTGTTGCTAGAACTTTCTTTACGAGTTCTACGACCTCTTTACTTAGTTCTGGAGACTGATTACATTTTCGTAATTCTGATTTTACGTTTGCCCATATTAACTCAAAGTCTGAGAAGAGTATGATCCTTCACTTTGCACAGCTTGTCAATATAATAAATTTCCTCTTACTTTAGAACTTTAATAACAGCAAGCAATTCTTTGTTTGCTGGGCCTTTTTTACGATCAATGACAAGAATGGGAATATTGCAAAATGCTAAAATTTAAGCTTTGTTACTATACTATTTGGTATCTTAAGGAGTTGCCGCGAGTGGTAATGACTACTCGATAAATGGAAAATTTATTTACTCTAGTTAATTCAGCAATTCTTATTATGATTGCTTTATCAGATTGCTGAATGTTTTCTTTTTTTAAACAGTTGAAATAACTGGCTGTGTTTGTATATCTAAATCTTTATTATTAAATTTATACCTGCCTTTATTCTCACTACACCGTGCAGACTTTCTGATAGGAATATTTCGAAGAAATTGTGTACCGATAGATTCGGCCAATAGAAATGCATTTATGTTTACGATTTGATGTTTTCATCGGCAAACAGTGGAGATGATGAGTCCACGTGGACTGACGTATTGTTAGATATTTTATACGGGGAGTAAACATTCTTTTTCATTTCTCAATTTGGTATGTCTGAAAAATTGATTGTTCCTCGCATAACTGTCTTCTGCAATTGATATTGGAGGAACTATACATTCACTAGCAAGTAAGTTTTTCTAATTTGTTTATGAAAGATTCATTATTTCTTAGATATTTTGAAAATTTTTTCTCTTACGTGGAAATTTTTATTTCCTATTTATTTTAGATAGAAAATAAAATACACGAGAACAGATTTCTGTTTAGTTATATTTTGAATTTCTTATTTCATATATGTTTATGTTTCTAAATCGTCTTGATTTTAGGTCTCTTCCGTTTTAAAATTATAGATTATGTGGATGCACATGGAAGTAAGATTGCAGGAGAAAATCAAGGAATTATATGGCAGGAAATTAAACAAAAGACATAAGATAAGAGGGAATGGGAAGTGCTGTGGAAAAAGATTCCACGTATTGACTCAAAATGCCATTCACCTGAAAATATGGAAATGTTTTGGGATTGAGTAAGTATTGTTAAAAATATGAATTTATCATTTTTTTGCAGCTCTACAGCAATAAATAAAGTTTAACGAGCACTACTAGACTATCACATAAATAGCTAGACCATAAATAGCTAGACCACAGTTTAGAATTTCTAACAACCGGTCTTCTCCAAATAAGATTCCGTGATTTATATGTGACATATATAAGTCTAGAATTGTTATTACTATATAAATAAACCAATTCTTTGTGTTTTTGCGTATTTTGCTTTCTTCCTTTTTTTTTACTGAAATTCTTTTACATTGTTATCAGCACTAAATATTTATTAGCAAAATCGTGTTCCGGGATTGTTTCCTTGGTTAAAGTGAAGCCAATTTTTATGTGTTCCAACTTTTTTCTCTATTTGTATATTTCGTTTCGTGGAAAAGATGGTGGTGTCCAATTGGAGATTAATTTTTCACCTCATCTGAACCAGATACCGTTTTCTAAGGAAAAATTTCCCCCAGGATCTTCGAGATTCCACAATTCAGAGCTTGTTCAGCCAACATTGTACTTGATCATTATTTTCAAATATTTCTACAGCTAGGACAACCATCTTGATTGGTGTAAATGTTATTCATTTTATCAACGGGAAGTGAGTCGTCTGTATTATCCACCATGGTGGTTTTGCATATCTTTTTATATATTTAACTTTTTTAGAGGTTTTCCGTATGGTATAAGTGTTTAAGAGAACTACCTTGATATCGATCGAAATGTTAAACAATAAGAAAGACAGAAGAGCTTGGCTCAAAATCCAAAAATGTTTATCATTCACAGTAATGCTTACAGTAAACAGTGAATTACTATTTGTAAAAACTTTTGAATATCAAATTTCCTTTCTGTACCGATAACCTTGTACACAAAAAACGTGTTATGTTTATGTAACCTCAAGCGAAAACGAAATCTACATTTTGATTGAGTTATAAATAAAACATTCAGTGAGTAAGAATTCCGCTAAAAAGTGAGTTATATAGAAAAATGGTTGTAATTTGATACGTCAGCGATATCAGAGTACACTTTTATTAGAGTTGATTATTTTTCAGTCACCCCTACACCTTCATCCCTTTGTCATTTGTTTTTTACCCTCGATCGGTTGAAGTAAATAGAAGCAATTTTGCGCGTTAGAGGTTTTTCATCTTGTCAATAGGACAGACTTTTATAGTCATCCGGGGAAGAGTCCTCTTTCTTGTGTTTGAGATTTTTTAAAATCTATTCTCGATTGTAATGGACCTTTCAACAGAAGAGGGGCTTTAGCCATTGAAAAAACGCTGGAGTGTTTTTCTTTTATTTTTATGGTGTAGATCAATCTTAGAACCATATGAATACTGCAAAATATTTTAATTTGTTGAAAGAGCTGCATAATTTTTCATCATTATTTGAATTGAATAACTATTCAAAATGCAAACAACAATTAATTGTCTGTGTTACCCCCAATTGCACGTAATATAACAACAGCACATTTTCTAGCATGCTCTCAGCTCTCCAAATTTGTGGAAGAATATCTTTATGGTTTTTGGTCGCAGATTTTTGTCATCAATGGCTTTTTGTAACTGAGCATGCTCTATGAAATCAGGTTTCAGTACGGCTTTAAAAACAAATTCTTTCCTTGGCTTTGTACCTCCTCTAAAGGGGTAAATTTAGTGATGGAAGAGGGTCAATGGATTTATTCATATTCGATCTCGTCCACTGTCTTGAAATAATTCATAACGAGACTCATCTGTGAAATAGCGTTCCTCGGTTCATTATGCTAGTGTTGGTGTTCCAATTCCTAGGAAAATATTTCGATGTATAAAAATTTTTTTACTAGGATTCTGAATGTATTATGAAGTTACAAGTAACTATCATCAATGGCGGTTGTTACTGTGGGTCTTCCAGTTCTTCGTCTTGAAGCATAAGTTGTTCAATATTTCTATACAAATGAGCATAAACAATTTTGAATTCAGACTGCTTATCACAGATTCAAAAAACCGAAAAAAAGATCTCCTACAAGCATCAGAAAAATAAAATTCATTAAATTTTACTTTTAATTATAACAAAATTTAATGAGCAATTCCAAAAAAAATAAATTTAGTTCAAAATATAACCGATGTAATAATTGTATCAAAAACTATCAAAAATTGTTTGTCAGTTTTTCAAATCTAAGTGCAATATGCAGAGAATTAGAACTTTATAGAAAACTGAGGATGACTAGTGGTATTTTTATAATGGCAATATATCTCAGTACTTTTCGGTAAATTTATTCTCTTACTTCACTCCACAAAAAAGTCTGTTAAGAAAAATACCGACATTTGTTACAATCATAAATAATACAATGGCTCTTCCTTTTATTATACCGATTTATAAAGGCATTTTTAAGTACAGTTTCCATTTCTTATAACAGATAACAATGTTAAAATTTACATTCGGTGGATTTTCAAAATTATCACTCATAAATCGTAGAGGAAGGGCGAAGAAACAAAATATTCCATTTCCCTCTGTGTGTAATCCAAATGTAAAGCGCGACCCTTTGGGTTTTTTTTTCCGCTCCAACTTTCTAATAGAAATTACTAATGCATTTTAACACTGTCGATATATCTTCTACGCATTCCGTAAATCTCATTTGTTCGAAAGTATTTTTATTAGAACAAATAGATAGGTAGAACATTTATTGATAAATAGCGATCAAATAAAAAATCACAAAGGAAAATATGAAGCATTCTGGATACTGACGATTCTAAAGAATAACAAAATTTTGTCAAATATCGGGTAAACTGTTTTTTTTTTTTGGTCCATTCGATGTTAAAAAGCTCAACTTTCACTAAAATATTTTATCAAGGTATGTTAGGAGTATTGTGACATACGGTTTTATATAGGATGAGGGGTTTAAACTGCGTTATATTCATAAATAATAATACAAACCACGTTACATTCATAAGTAATAATTTTAATATTTACGAAACCAAATCAGAATCGGAACCAGAAGATGAACTAAGGCAACTAATATTTGAAATTTTTTTTCGTAAAACTTCTACCTTTATCTGTAATCTTACCAATTCAATCAGGTTCAATTTGCAAAGATATAGTGTTGATGTAACTACCGTCATTTCACGATTTTTTTCAATTCTATCTATTCCATATTTTTCTAATTTCTCTTTATGAAGGGCAAACAAAGAATACAGTTCTTTTCTCACAGAACTGGGATGGAACTCAATATTCTTTGCATTTAGCGCCTTAGTCACTGGCAGTTCTTATCGAGTGGCAACTTGGATTATCCATTACTATTTCACAGTTCTGACAAAGAAGATATATCATAGATTCAAAAGTCATCAAGCTATCTTTAACAAAACCCTTTCGAATTGCCGATGTGTAATATTATCTGTCTGCGCCTCTTTCCTGATTGTGGATTTAAATCAGTTGATGAATCATTTGAAAAATCCGTTCATCGACTTGTAAGTGTGTCATTTTACCAAAATTTATTTGGTGTATGTCCCCTGTTGATTATAATACCAAGCGTAACACTTGCTAATTCAGGGGAACACCAACAGAACTCAGCTTGTAAGGGTTGATACAACGATGTCTTCTTGCAAGCCAATAGAATGTGGAGTACCCCAAGACATCAGTGGTAAAATATGTCTATTTGCTGACGACTTTAGTTTCCCTCGGAGCAGCCCTGATCTCACGGAACTTCGTAGGACCATATCTAGTGAGCTAATCACCCTTAAATCTTAGTGCGATTCTTCTGTGTCTCGACGTTTCTAAAAATAAAGCTTTATCATATAAAAATACATTGCAGCCTTTTTATTAAATAACACCATCATTGACGTCGTTGAGTCTATAAAATGCTTAGAGTTTGTTGTGGAAAATTTCTTGAAATGGGAGTTACATATTGCCGCTTTATCCAAAAAATTAAGCTCTTCTTGCTTTGCGCTGAGATTAGTTTCCAAAGAAGTCTATTATGTCCTTATTGAGTCGCATCTTTGATATGCCCTTCCCTTCTGGGGACGTATGGTGCGACTCAATTTGAGCGAATCTTCAAACTACAAAAGAGAGCTGTTAGATATTCACACGGACTAAACATCAGGGCTCACTGGACTTCTGACTCTTCCTTCCTTATTCATCTTTGAATCCGTTTGCCTAATTCGTAAGCACGTTTCCCCAATTTGAGAAAGGTCGTTGCACGGCTATTCGCTTAGGAACACAAAGCACGACCTTTACCTACTTTCTCCATTCAAAATGCACAACAACTTCTATTCTAATAATAATATTCAATTCCAGGCATAGTTTAATTTTGCTATGGACTTATATACACCAATTATCACCTGTTACTATTAGCTAAAATTTTGTTCCTCATTGTGGTTTTCTTCTGAGTATTGAAATTTTATTCTAGTTTTATCTTTATTTAGTTATTTTCATCTTTGTTTTTAGTTTTTACAAGCTTTTGTCTACAAATTGTAACAATATTTTGACAATAAAGTATTTCTCTCTCTCCCTCACTCTCTCTCTTTAGAAAAACCTGAAATCGTATTTCCGGTGAAATTTATAGGGAACGGATTCTTGAAATTAAAAAAAAAAAACAAAATTTCTAGCCTTTATTGACAAATAGGTACTCATTGTACAAAATATTATAACACGCTGTGTAATCTTTAGTACACAGGGCCTGTCTAAACCTTTTCTTATTATTCTGTACAGCTTATGGTTATAACTTTTATTAGCTCAGGTACATTTATGAAAATTTGAGGAAATATTCAGATTATGTAATAATATTCAAAATAACCATACTAAGTATTATTACTCTCTTGTACATAAAAATAGACAATAGAAAACAGTTTGCTATTGAACGAAGTGTTTCATATATTTTATATACGGTCACAAATTGTGCCGTTTTATATATAGTTTATCGTCTGACAATTTTAAATCATGTTTACAATATATCAAAATGTGTTTGTCAAGATGTTCGTTGAACTGAGGGTCGATTTATAATCGTGTGTCATGTCAAAACTTCTCAAACGATTGGAAACGACTGGAAAAAAGGTATAAAAGGATCGAGTACGAAGATAGCATATTCTGTTTAGTATGTTCAAGTAATAGATAAAAGGTATATGAGTTTAAAACTACTTAAGATAAACTGGAAACGTTGACGATGCGATGGTGTAGATGAAATATCATCATTTTATATCACAGTATATGCCACAGCTTATCATATATACTGCTATATAGATTTATTCTCTGAATTGATTTGTTCAATAGTTTCTAAACAATCAAGAGATCATCATAGTGTTCCACCAAATGAAGTCACGACTCCATTTGGACATGAGAAAACTGTGCTCAAGTTGGGTGCCACGTTTGCTCACAATGCAACAAAAACTGCGTCATGAAGATGATTTCATCGAGTGTTTTATCAAGACAATGCACTAGCTCACAAGAATTAACCCATGTTCGTTCGAATCTATAATAGGAATTGAGTATTTCAAAAAAGTAACTTGAAGAGAAAACCTAAAAAATTTTTAAATATTCACTGCTCGTTGAATATTTGCTAATAGCGATGACGTACAAAACATAAATCGAAAATACAAACATTATGTGCGTATAATTTCAGTAGTAACAGCTATAAATTAGCATCAATAAATGGACCCATAAAAATGACAAATCCAAATACCATCGTCGCCAGTTTACACCAACAGCGTTTCTGAAAAATGTATACGTGATTTTTTATAACCGCCTTTTAATGGTCCTAGTATCAGTATCGTAGAAGTCAAATTTAAAAAAATAGGTAAATAATTGGAATTTATGAATATAGGCAGGGAAAAAATGAATTCGGTTCTTCCTAAAGTATGAGATTAGAGTTCTACACATTTAATAATATTGATTCTAGGGTACAACGCAACATAATTCATTTACTGTTTCAAAAATTACTCATCTTTGACAATGTAGAATTCAGAACGCCATTTTCGTCATATTTTTCTTCTTTCCTCATCGAAAATTATTTAGTCTTTATCGTGATGATTACTCAATTATCAGAATTGATTTAGCTCCAGAAACTTAAAGATGAACCTCACCTGGCTGACCAATCACTAAAAAGTGGTGAATAAAATCGATTATCTACTCTCATCAAATGATACAATTGAAGCAATAGATCGGAAACAATATTGCTCATATCTTTACTCGTCGAGAGAGAGAGAGAGAGAGAGTTTGGCTGGAAAGTTTTGAAGCAATCATCATACAGCCCTGCCTTTGGTTTTTCAAAATTCTCATAATGGAGTAATTGTAAAATCTCTTGATTCAGTTTTTCACCCAAAAAGGTTCTATAATGATCAAACTATTATAACGAACTCGTCCCCGACACGGATCATGAAGTCGTTCCTGCTCGATTGTTAATGAAGTCGGAAATTTGGTGGAGGGTAAAAATTTTAAAGAATCTCAAATCCTTGAGTTGTTTTCATAATTTATTCACGTAATATTATGGCCGTTTCTATAGAATCAATTTCTAAGAAAAACTTTTTTTTGTTCACATTCTAGAGCCGAATTATCGAAGAATCCGTTCTGTATGATCATCGCGTCAGTCAGTAAATAATCTTGTGTCACCTCGAGCACTTCGGGATTGAAAAGTAAACGGTGCGTTCAGATGAATTGATATGTTAAGAATTGGATAATTGTTTAGTAATATTCTTATATGTCTTATTGTATATTTTAGTAAATAGTAAATAGTTTAGTGTGCTAAGTGTAAGTGTAGAAATGAAATAAGTAATTAAGCAGCAAACGCCATGTGTAAAAATTTACCCTACTGTTTAGAAACAGTTTATTAGGATTGTGCCTGTAGCATTGCTTGATGTATCTTATAATTTTCAAAAGTTCTTTCATATTTCGTTATATGTCTCTTGATTTTTTGTTTTTTCTCGAGTTAATTTTCAATATTAGTAAGATAATTATTATTTCAAAATTTAGTCATTGTATGATGTCATTTCTCTAAATATAATAGACCAAGCATTTGTTTTTGAATCCCAGTAGCCTATAGTTCGAAGTACAGTTTGCTCCGAAGCATGTGCAAAAGATGTATGAAAACTACGAGATAAAAACTAATTTCACATCAAACCACGTGGGGTATGATTTATTTCAACCTATATATTTTATTTACCAAATAAGTTTTATAATCACAAAATCCTTGTTAGATTTTGATTTGTTTTATCTTAAAATAGAAATATTCATACCATAAATCCCGTCAAAAATATTTTGTTCCAGCCACTGTATATAGGGTTTGCAAATTTGTGTTTGCGACATAGTATTGCTACAATTTTTATTTATTTCACATTTGATATTCCTAGTGGAATTTAACGGCACATTCCGAGCATACCGCAGAACAATTCGACGGAATTTTGTGGTTTAGTTAAAGAGGATATTATTGTTGCATAATCGTGTTGAATTGGACACATTTACTAGCCGATTAAATTGATATTCTAGGGGAATAGGAATTTATTTGATATAACTGCGGTATTAATACAAGTTGTCTGATTGTACAAAGCAAAGCTGGAAATTTATAGTCTCGGTACAAGAGCAAGTTTCATCATTAATATTTCATTTCACAATTAATTTTACTTATATAATAATAATGAAGCTTCAAACAGATGGTTTACTAGCGGCAATCTCTTTCCAGAGACCGAAGGCTTCATAATGGTTATCCAGGATCAAGTTATTAACACGAATAACTGCAAGAAAAATATTATTAAGTATCCGAACACTCAATCAATCTGACCTAACCATCCAACGTACAATATCTGGTGGCAACGTCGCCTAAAATGTTGTTCCATCTAAGCCATTAGGGGTGAGCTAGGATGCCTGACATCCAGAACATCGACAATATTTGCGTCAGTATATTGATCTGCTTCAGTAGAAGCTGAGAGCGAAATCCAAACGTTTATCGTGATACATTACTCATAAATGTACAAATTATTGGCTCTCATTGTGGTAAACTCCCAAAATCCACAAAAGAAATGCCGACTAGATAGCAGCCTAAGAGATGCGATTAAATATTGTTCCGATGCAGATTGATGATTTCACACTAAAAGAAATCACTGACGTAATCCAAAATACTAACAACTGGAAAGCACCGGGAGTTGATAATATCCAAAACTTCTGGTTTAAGAAATTCCTGAGCGTATACAGGGAATTAGCGAAGCAATTTTCTCACCTCCTAAGATATCCAAACATCTTTAGCTGTGAGCTCCATTCATTTGCTTCCAAAGAGCTCCCAGACGGATGACCCCACGCAGTACTGACCTATCACGTGCCTACCCACTTTATATAAGATACTTACAGCTTGTATCACTAACAGAAGTTATAGGCACGTCGAGCAAAATAACTTCTTAATAGAGGAACAGAAAGGTTGCAGAAGACACCACCAAGTGTGCAAATAACAACTTATTATAGACTCTTTGATACTTCGGCAAATACAGAAAGATTCTCGGAATATACACACTGCTTTTATGGATTACAAGAAAGCATTTGATAGTCTATCTCATTTCTGGTTTGTGTAGGTCTTGCATTTCCTGTCAACAACGATGAAGGGATGGCGAACAAACCTACATCTGCAAATCGGTCCAAACTCCGTCAGTACTAACGAAATACCCATTCGTCGGAGAATATACCAGGGCGACTCCTTGAGTCCGTTGTGGTTCTGCCGTGCAATGAATCCCCTATTTACCATGCTCAATGATACAAAGCACGGATTAACATAAAAGCTAACAGAGACACCAAATTTACCATCTCCCATCTTCTTTACATGGACGATATCAAGCTATACGCAGCATATGAACGTCAAATCAATCAACTTCTAGATATAACACATCGATTCTCCACCTATATACATATGGAGTTTAAACTGTCTGCAACTTCCCAACGAAGATATCATACAGGCGATGGAAAACGGAGAAACCTACAAATACCTAGGATTTCAACAGGCTAAGTTGCTGGACCACAAGCAGACAAAAGCTATAATCCAGGATCAAGACACCAAAAGAGTGAAGTCACTTATGAAATCCGAATTAAATGCAGGCAGCTTAGTCTAGGCAATCAATACCTTTGCCACACCTGTTTTAACGTACTCTTTTGGAATCCTGAAGTGGATGGAAACAGAGTTAGAGGGTATTCAGAGGTTGACACCAATAATGATGACGAAGAACAGGAACCACCACCCGAAGTCATCCACTATTAGAACAACATTACCCCGAAAGGAGGGTGAGAGAGGCTTGATCGACCTTCTTAATCTGCACTATCAGCAGGTAATGAAACTACATGAATTCTTTCATAGGAAATCAGAAACCTAAAGAGAGCCAGCGGTTCTGTATAAGATATTGAATTAAGCGTAATGTAGTGGACCAGTAATGAACGACTACACTGTAATTTAAAGTAATGTATACACCGATACACATATACATAGGTGTATAGGCATAAAAATACGCATACACATTCACGCTCACACATACATACGCATATATGTCATTTTTTTACGTTTACGAATGTGTATAGTTTCTTTAAATTCCGTTCTGTTTCTTGGGGTAAGTAATGATCCAAATCATCTGATTGACCCCGAGGTTTAATAAAATAGTTTTTTATATTCGTATACACACCAAAACTATATGTTCAAGTGTTTGTTTTTTAATTGAATTCTGTGAAAAGTATTTATAAGATGCGTGGTATGTACTTAGAAGTATTTTATTTAAATCCTCATAACAATTTTTCTGAAGGTATTGTGATTGGATTTTGTTAATATTGCACGCGTTGAAATTAATTACTTCTAGATCATGATAACAGATGTCATTATACTGCGGTGCAATTAATCAATCTAGTTATATTTTGGACAAAAGTTGTTAGAAGTGTCCTTCAGTTGGATCAGACGAAGAAGCGCTCTATGAGTGTTCCTTTTGAGATTGTGGTCTTTTATCCTTTAAGGCCTGCTTTATTATAAAGTAGCTTATTTTACAGAAACCGACTTCTTTCCTAATGACATTAGCTGCTGTTCGTGTTCGAAGAAATATGAGGTTTTGATTTTTTTCTGTTTGTACCAAGTATTTATTGAGTTGAGAGATGATATACCTGCTGAATTTACATTTCTAGCAGTTGCTTCTTGGGATAGTCTCGATTTTTCTCCTCGATGTTTGAGGTTATTTAGAAATATTCCATTGAATGTGAAGATGGTTCTCAAATGTTCATTAATATTCGAGAGGCCAATAGCAGTTTCTACTACTATTTTAGTTTTGTTGGGATTTACTTCTAGTTTAAATCTTTCACAGTAGGAGTCTAAAATCTAATAAAAAAGGTTTCTTCGCAGATCTATTTGAGACTTTGCAAATAAGACTACATATATCATCGGCGTACAGTAACATATTAATAATTTCATTGTTATCCAAAGCTACACCTTTAACACAATGATTTTGAAAGTAGGCTTCCAAGTCTAAGATGAAGAGAGAGAATGATACGTGGCTCAGTGTATCTCTTTGCAGAACATGTTAAGTTATATAATTACTTATATAATTGTGTTTGTTGTTGTTGTATATCCTCAATTTTGTATAGCATGAAACATTTAATTCTATTTTTTCTGATTTTTATTTGTTTTTTTTTTATTGTTTTTTTTTATTTATTAACAACGCACATTTTGATTATCAAACGGAAACCAAAGCTTCATTTTCTCAATATTTGACTGACGAGGATATGTTTGATTTCGCTTGTCATACACATTATATATAACCAAATTATTAAATTATTATCAAACTTTATCATCAATTGCTTTTTTTTGTTTTATCATCGTATAAAGTGTAATGATGAGAAGCTCAGTCCGTATCTGTGAATAAGAACAAGAGCCTACCGACAGCGATAAAATACAAAACTTGTTAGTATCATCTTATACTTCCCCAACAAATTGGTACCCACTTACTGCCTTTTCTGGGTCTGACCCTTCACAATGGGAAAAGCTCAGGTGTTCTTAGAGAATGTCATGAAATTTTAATCTAACAGTTTGATTGCAAATGCAAACGCGTAATCCTAACTCCAAAATTGTCCATAAATTTACGCTCCGTTGCCAAATTTATGACCAGTCTTGTGTAGTGCTCACCGAAGAGATAATCGGCACACTATGGCACTGTATTATGCCTGCTAATCGGTAATTGCCGTTTAAATTATGCATTACTTATGACACATCGATGAGAAATAAAATCGGTAGATAGCATTTCAAACATACATAGATTTGTATGAGAGAAGCTGTGAAAAAAATGATGTGAAAGTCATGAACAAAAGTTACTTGTTTGGGCTTAACAACAAAACTTTTAATTTGAAAATAGAATGAAGTAGTTTGGATGCAGTTTCGTCAATTGAGCAACATTGATACAAATCACACTGACTAATATGAGATAGGACTCTTTCGATGTTGGAAAAGGGACAGTAACTACGTTAAATTCTGTTTCAATAAATTTTATCGAATAGATGCTATCTTGTGAAACAATTATAAAAATATTGAAGTTCTAGGTAGTCACAGAAGAGGAAGCTTGTGATAACATACACAAAAAGTAAATTAAGCATTCGAATGAGTTATATATATATATATATATATATATATATATATATATATATATATATAATCAATCTCACCTTAATTTATTAAACGATGGATGATAAAAAATACGAAAAATGTTTATAGCAGTAAATAAATTGCAACAAAAAATGGAAGGTGAACAAAATAAAAACCAGTGAAATAGAAATCAAGAAAATTTAAGAATAATACAGGCAACATATTAAATACAAGAGAAAGGAGTAGTGAGAAGTAGTGAAAAAAAAAAGAAAATCGGCCACAGATGGAGAATACTTCAGTGAAAATAAGGAGGAGAAGACAAGAAAGAAATATAGTGATGTATGCGGCAAAAAGATATTGAGCAATGGGTGGAAAAACTTGTTCGTTCGTTGATTGAGTACGGCAAGAAATAAAAATACAAAATGAGCTGGCTACTTTGTTGTTTATTGTAATAATTTTTCGCCATTCTCTAGTCTGTCTACATCCGCCTTATTTACTAGATTTGGCCGCCTGGCTTCTCTCAAAATAGAAAAATATGCTACAGGGAAACGTTTGAATACCTTCAAATTTTAGAATGAGTGCATTGTTAGACAATCTGTTTACAGTACAACTCACAATAACAATGTCTGATGCACGTGAAAAAGACTAAAAAATTGCTCTGATACCTTTCAATCCTGTTCGTATAAAGAAATTCGAAGGAATTTTCAACATGGTTGGTTTAATAAAATTGGTTTGAAAAATTCAGCACGACATTAAAACAAGTGTTGTAATCCCGAGAATAAAACACCAGATCTAGAAATGAGTGGTATTTATGAAATTAGCTTTAATGATTATGATAAGGAGTACGTTGGGCAGACTAAGAGGTCCGTTAATGTCCGGTTTAAAGAGCACATAGCTGATTTAAAGTATAGAGGGACCGAAAAGTCGGGTATTATCTAGCAGGCTGCCGGTCATAAGCATGAAATAAATACGAATAATGTGAAACTATTGGATTCGTTTAGTAGCATTGAGATTTTTAAATGTAAGAACAGTTTAAATAGACAACTATAGTTTATTATGATACCATACGATTTATTGACTGTGCATTTGTGTAGTTCCAATAGTAAATCACTTATCGGTAATCAATAACATAAGATACTGTAGTAAAAAATTGAAATAAAGTGAATATTTTCATTAAATTGCTTTGAAATTCCATAGAACAAACTCTATATCAAATTTTTGTTATGTTCTTATCAGTATACAAATCTAGAAACTTGTTATACAGTCTTGTTATATTGTGTTCGATGTAGCCAAAAAATTGTACAAGGAGTCTCTCCGCACCCCTGTTGGTACAACTGTGGACATCAGAATGAGTTGTCTTATCCTATATACTACTGAAGAGTTCGCGGCAAAGTAGTCGACTTCTTGCGTTGTGAATAATACGCGAAGCAGTTTTCTGAAGAGTAAAAAGGTTCTGCTAGAGTTGCCCCATAGAGAGAGATACAATGAGCGAGATCTCTGGATCAAAGCAAAGTGAATCGTGCGCATAACGCCTTTACTGCCAATAGAGGAACACAATTGACTCATTGCTGGAGCTGTGATGTAATTTTTGAGCAAAGTGAGTCTATGTACTCTCCCCAATTGATACTGGGATCTAATGTGATTTCCAAAAATTTCACAGATTCCCCTCTAGTACATCGATTTGCAGAGCTCTATATTATTTTTTTAGTTATTGCTTCGTTTAATTTCAAATTGCTTGAATCAAACCAAGATTTAGCCACCTTCAAATTCTGGATAATGACATTTTCATCCCCTTTTGTTAGGAATGTAGCATCGTCGGCGAATAAAATCAATCGACATTGGAGAGAAGCCGGTAAATCGTTTATATATATGTAGCAAAAACAATAGTGGTCCCTGAGAGACTCCATCGCTCACCAATGCCAGATTCCCAGCTGTTGTAGTTTACATACAGCTGTTCAGTTTCTAAATTAGATTTAAGCAGCTCCAGCTTGCTACCTCTGGATTCATAGTGTTCCTGTTAGGCAAGGCTTAGTTATGTCACACATAATGGCATACGTGTTTATACCCTCAACTGTGCCCTCAATAATGTTAAAGATTGCCTGAATGGTTGATTTGTATTTCTTAAACCTAAATTGGCATTCAGATATTAAGTTATTTTGTTCAAAATAGGAGCTAAGTCCATTTTTAGTAGTATTTCAAATATTTGAGAGATTACAGGTTTAATAGCTATGGTCCTGTAGTTGTTAATGACGTCACCACACTGGAATTATTTTTGATATTTTCAGTACCTGAGGCCAGTTTCCTTCGAATATATAATTGTTTTATGAGATTGTCAAAAGTTCAACCAGTGAACTCGAAGCAACTTTAAAAATTTTTGCGTTTAAATTAATAAAATCCAAACTTGGCTTACATTTTCAAATATAATATTGCCTCGTGAACATCAGTCTCCAAAATGACATGAAGAAAGATGATGATAGTCTAGGTAGGTCTTTCAAAAAATGGGATGGATCAGTTTTAGGCCCTTCAATACTGTTTAAAATAGTTTCGGATATGTTTGCAAGAAATGTATTGAATTCATTAGAGGTGACGCTCTGTTTTAGACCTAAACTTCTGTCTCAAAAGATTGCATTCACTTTCCTAGTAAACCACTTCAATTCAGTCTTTCCATGAGAAATCAATTTCAAAGGAAAGCATGTATCAGCGCATTCTGACAGAATATCAGTAATGATATTTCTTTACTGATTTGAATTTAGGCGTTCATGCCACTGCACTTCCTGAATTTGGTTTACAAAACCTATCCAACTATTTTCATAATTTTTCTCTATTACAATGATCAAGTTTGAAAAAACAACATGATCCGACACTATTGGCTTGTATACTCCTGCTTACACTTCATTATCATCTAAGTTTGTTATAATATTATCAAGACAGGAGCTAGTATCGGGAAGTTATAGTCAGCATACAAACTAAGTAGTCAAATCCCTCATGATAATAATAATTCGGTAAGGAACGAATGTGACATTTCCTGCTGAGGAGTTTCTCTTGTTGGAATTCTTTTTCGCTGGAGGAAGTTCATTGGTGGAAAAATTTATTTAAACTTATTTAAATTATATAAATTATTTAAACTCGCGTCAAACAGTAACTTGTGAGAGTAATGGTAGTGTAAAAAATCAGTATGAATATTACCATCAGTTCCAGAAAGTCTAATTTATTTATCACAAATCACCGTATTTTCCACCACACAATCTAATTTATTAATTATATTGGTGAATGGAGGTGTTAATTAATAAAATATTGTTGCAATACGAAAGGAAATATAAATTTTACAATAAAATAAGATCGTTTTAACACAAAAATGTAATAAATACACAATAAAATATCTACAGTCTTTCAAAATTACTTTTAATGGAATCAATAAAGTTATCAACAAAGATTTGATTATGTCATAACATCTACTTAATGAGAAACAGTTGTTTTATCACCGAAGAAGAAACTTCATACATCCATAAAATCCTCAGATTCGAGACAATAAAATTCTAAAAGCTAATCGAACGTACCGTTCTAGCAAGTAATTTCTTATTATCTTTTATTTAGGATCATTACAATTTGTAGTGGAAAGAAAATAAACTGCATTATCTCATTGAATAATTCAGTTTCGAGGTATACATTCACCCTTAAACATAATGAAATGCTTTCATGACATTTCGGATTATATAGGTTTTGTTTATATATTTTAATACAAATATGATTTAATATTCTTTTGCATGCTAAAAATTTTGTATTCTTCTTGAAACGGAAAACATTTCCAAATTAACTAACCGTCACCTTTCAATATAAACTCTAATACTACTACAAAGGTTTCTACAAAATCTGGAAAGCGAATATTGAGATCTTCGAAAGTTAACAGACTGTCTCCTATTCGCAAATTATATTTATTTGTCGAATACACGCGAATCCTCAGGTAGATTTAATAAACTTTTAAATACGATTTATTTGAAAAGAAAAAGTTTCCGTATTTACTTTCGCCACAACCTAAATCAAGCCTTTTAAATCTGCAGACGACACTGCTATGCGCCGTTAAAAGACCGAGAATGAGCGTCGTCTTTTACTTTTTTTCTCTTAAGATGATGTCGCAAAGTTCTTCAGGAAAAATGTATACACATCGTATTTATACGTAGGCGTATTTTCTAGGGAAAACCGACTACAAAAGATAATAAATTCATAATTAAGTTGTATTATACAGTTGAAGAAATTGTATATCAACAATTAAATTGAAATAATCATATAATTTTTTTAAATCATAACATCAATATCTCGAAACTAATATTTCAATATTCTTTTTACTTCATTTTAATCAAATAAAAATAATGATGTGATTTCTGCAAGGAATGAGCTACTGGCTGCAGACTGAGAACTGATAGATAAGCAGCAAGAGAATTGATGAAATGCATCATAATATACAAAAAGAATATTGTTCGTTTCATTACTTGGAGACAACAGAAAGCTATAAAAAAATATATGAGTTGCAGTAGGAACTAAATATATAGGTGTATTAAAGTTAAGTTAAGTTAAGAAATACCTCAAAAAAAGTCAATAATTCGAAAGGTTCCATTTCTCAGTTTCCAATTAGCTACCTATGAAAAATGTGAACTCGATGAAGTAACTGACAAACTAGAAATATTTGAGTGAAAAATACCAAGCGATAAGGATATTAAGCACAGTAAGAAATATATAAATTCATTGGGATTCGTGGTCGGAGAACAACTTCACCTTCAAATTTGCCATTCAAAATTGTAGCTTCAAGAACATTGCCCATAATATTTTCTGTAACTAATCTCGTACTGTTGCATAGTTTAGGTGCATTTAAATTCCGAAGCATAATCATAGGTGAGCCAATTTTTAATTAATCAAATAACTTGGTTTTTTGTTTCTTATAAAAGGGCGTAAGTATGGATATATAAAAGTACGAATTATTTTACACCGTGGATGAAGGAAGCCAATACCCCCAAATATTTCGAATATCAAAACAATACCTAATGAAACAAATATAAAATGCTCAGGAAATTCAAGACTAAGAAGTAGAAGAATCTGACATAAACTAATTAATATGAATCCAATCAAACTAATCGAAAAAAGAACCGGGGGTCGATCTAGGGCTCTATGGGTAAACGACTTAGGAGTTGGTCTAGTCAAAAGAATCAAATGTCCGTAAAAGAACTATTAAACTCAAGAAATGATTCAAAAGAATTGATTTTCGATTCACTTGCGCATCTCTGGCCCCTCTACGTTACTCAGTCGCACCTCGGCATTTAAGGTCCTACTCTAGAGTAGTTATATTTTGTGGGTAAAAGGCTAAAAATGCCATGTCTTTGAGGGAGGACTCGTCCTAATACTAATGACCCCCCTTTGTCAAGACCTTTGTCATCGGATATCAAAACACAGCATACAAAAAAATTGAATGCATTGAATGAATGCATACACAAAATGAATGAAATTAATGCATAAATGCATTCTGCCGGGTTCATTTGTAAATCTAAACCATCATCGCATCCACTTGAACACACGGTCCAGCCGTTTGGAAGGAGTTCACTGTCAACACACGTACAGAAGAATTATATATATAAAGATATCAGAGCTTTATAAAATGAATGTTTAAAAGAAGGAGAGGAAACTAATGAGATTGAAATGGTTGGTAAATAATATTCAAATTGATGATATTATATACTACAAAGTGAATGGATTAGTTATCTCGATTTCGCAAAACTTTATCATTTTTAGTTATCTATATATACAATTCAAAAAAATCAGTTGATGCATTAACATAAAATAGTTAGTTATAGACATAGCAGATAATTTGTTTAATAAATTTTATTTCCTTCTGTGTTTCGGGCCAGTTTTAAAGTCCGCCCTTGTCACACAGTCTTTTAAAGAAAATGCACCCCATATTGCAACGGTGTTTAGCTCGAGTAGAGAAATACAAAACACCCCTCGAGGTATCAGCCAAGACAACAAATTGCCCGTCATTGAGAAACACCCATTTTCATCACAAGGCGTTAGGCACAATATAAATAGTTACATCAAATATGCAAAGTTTACTGCTGTCGCCGTAACTCCCTCGAGATTTGGCGAGAACTTCGCATAAATTATCTGTTACGGTAATGTACAGTCTACGGTTTATAATCTCTTACACCAAAACTTTATGTATTATGTTCCATTCTTATCAAGTGGCTAGAGTATTAAAATAATAAGAAGGGATTTTAAGCCTTTATATCGATGAGAAATTTTAACATAAACGATTAGATCTGCATTTAATAAAATGTACCGATGCTGCTATTGGTACCCTCCACAAAAAATCCATGGCCATCATTTTAACCTTATAGACCCTTTTATGGAAACAGATTAGAATGAAGCTTTTTTCTGAGTCTCTTAATCTTACCACTCTCCACGGAAAAAACCGTGGTCTAATTTTAATCTTAGAAGCACGGAAATTTTTAAACTAAACTAACCTAATCTAGTTATCCAGATTTCATCTGTAGATGGTATTTATCCGTGGGCTGTATTCATGCGTAAGTTAAAGTTTATTATTCACGGCTGAAATTAGAGACACGGATCAAGCTTCATTCGGCTCATTTCTTTGTCCGTGTCTCTATGGTTGAAATTAGAGTCTTGAATTTTTCCATGGAGGGTGGCAATAGATACTTCGAAAATATACAGTTTACGGCTCATAATTTCTTACACCGAAATCTTATATTCCATCCTTTACAAGTCGCTAGGATTAAAATAATAATTTTCAATTCTTTATATCGATTAAAAATTTCAATACAAAATATTGTATCTAAATATATTAACACGAATCCTACCAGGACCGGTCAAATGACCGTTTTTAAATTTTTCACTGGAATTTCCTACAATCAACGTAAGTGATTCGACTTTAAACTCACGTCTTTTCTTCATATAGATGTATGACAAATTTTTCAATATTTACTTGCTCTATCTTACTTACCAAGACCGTTCATTTGAATGGTAGTGAGGTTTATACAGTTTTTTATAGTTTGTTTGATAAGTGCCTTCCAGAAAATGTTTTACGGCATTTCCAAGTGTTCACAGTTCTCGCTCGACTATTCAGTTAGCGTTGTTTATTTATATTTTTAAATTTAGTGATAATTGATAAGAATATAATCGAACTGATAACAAAGTGCACAGAAGCAGAGGCATTTATAGTGTTGGGATATGAATGAGAACTAACTACTGCAAAGTTAAATGCATTTTTGCAATTCTGTGTGCACGCGGAGCATATGAGGCTAAGAATATAGATATAGCACTTCTATGGAAGAAAAAGTGGGGCCCACCTTTTTTCTCAAATACTATGAGTAAATATGACTTTACGGAGATTATGAGATTCATTCCATAGTAGAGCGTTATGTAGGATGTGAAAGAAATACAACCACGGATAACTTTTTCACACGTCTACCTTTAGCAACAAAAAAACTACGATTAGAGCAAATCGAAAAGACTAGCAAAACTGAAAAATGACGACCAGACACTTTTCTCAACAAAACTCTATCGCTCTAATAATTGTATGTTGACAGTTTACAAAGCCAAACCAAGAAAGAAAGTTATAATTCTTAATTCAATGCACAACTACGTACAAGTTGAATAAAGTCACACCCGAACACTGGAGACAATTCAATTGTATAATATTACCAAATTTGGCGTAGACGTGACCGACCAAATCTTGGAGATGGCCTTTGGAAGTATATTTTAATATCTTGGATTAAGCCAGGATAAATGTATGAGTGTCATATGAAGGAACTATGGGAGAAGATATTAAAAGACAAGAATTTCCAATTGGCAGAAGAACTTGTCATCGAATACCAACAACATCTCGGCAAAAAAAAATCAACCACTACCCATCGCAAGTACAAGTACAGGTTCCCGTGAACGGAAAACATGTCAGATGAAGTATTGTGAAGATAATAATACGAACAAAATCTGTCTAAAATGTAAAAAGTATGTACACGGAAAATGTACACTTGAGAAGCCCATTTGTAAAAAACGCAACGAAAAAGAGTAAAATTTAGATTATGTACTCTTGGATATATTTTTATACTGGTACGTTGACTATTGGTTTGCATTCAATATTGAAAAATATAGTATTAGAGACCGGTCATTTGACCGGTCCCGGTAGGAATAGGTATACGTGAAGTATCGCTAGGAATAGTGTTAAAGTCTATTTTAAAGTAAAAAATTAGTCATTGTTCACCACATCCACATATGTACTTGGTTTCTTTTCTACCAAAATATTCAAGGGACTGTCATATAATATGGTAAAAGTTATCAATATCACTTAGTATGAAATCTTATAATACATTGACTGAATTGCTTGTTGAACGTAATGAAGTTCTTAAAACATTCAAAGTTAAGTTTATCTTACTAGATATTGATAAAAAATCAACCAATATGAATATATTTGGCATGTTCTGCTAGAATACCAACTAATTACAAATCATAAAGTCACTTGAGGTTTCTTATTTATTAATTTTGATTAATATTGATGGTGATGGGACATATAGTTCAGTCAAATAAGGCTTTGAAGGTTAGAAACGTATAACGTATAACGGTTCAAAAATGTATATAAAAGTACATTAACGTGCATATTACGAATAAAATATTTTTTTTCAACCGCTATATCACGGAAATGGCAATACTTATATGAAAATAAGTGTTGATACATTTTTGTAGAGAATCGGATGATCGCGAAAAACCTATTTTTGCAAATTTTCACCATCATTAAAATTTTTTGCACAAGGGGATTGATGGGGACTTTTCACAATTCATTTATAATAGTATTCTGAACATCCATACCAATTTTTAGCTCTATGGGTATTTTTCTAACCTTACTTCTATTTTAAGGACTAATTTGACTGGACTAATATTCAAGACCTGTGTGAATGTTTATCGATTTCTTTTTTATATTCAAGAGCATTTATAAAATTCAGATCATGTCTGATCTATTTTCCCAAAAGGCGAATTTATGCATCGTTATCTGAATACTTCTAACCCAGTGCGTATTATAGCAGTACATTTACCAAACTCTAAAGTCTATAACGTTTAAATCTCTGGTCATTTCGGTTAGGTAGTTACCGCAATCCATCTTGCTGGAAATTTATGTGAAGACATACTGAAATTTTTTTGAATATAAGCGGGTCCATTGAAATGTACTATTTTCATAGAAAACAAACTTCGGTAGCAGAAAAATGTTTATTCTGTCAAATTTTATACTCCCTTGAATATTAATGTCTATCAAAGTACTTTCTATAGTACTATTTTATTAGAGATATTTTGATACTTATACTTTTCTACTGGGTTCTTCCACGGATATTTTTATTCGGTTCCACATTTTCGCATCAGATTTCTTTGTTTTGTCGGGCCTTCATGATGTATGTTTTATACTTTTTTAAAAGTTTATTTATCTCTTCTTATTATACTTTGTAAAGAAATTTCACACAAACTGTTTTTGCGCGTATGCAGTTAACGTGATGTTTATATTTATTTTGAATTACACTAGTGAACAGAATAAGCTAATAAAAATGCTTATTGACTTTTATTTTCTCGGAAAATATGAACTACTTCAGAAGTGGAAGTGGAAAGCGTTAATAACAAGGTTTATATCAACTCCAATGGACAGTTGTTTCAACATTTACATTTAAAGAAACGCAAACTTTCACATCAAAGGTATGTTGTGCTTTTCAAAGTTATTTGGTTTAGTATATTTTCAATATAAAGAGGGGATCTGATATCAAAGTTCTAATTTTATAAAAAAAATTTTCATTTTTATGATCAAAAAGACATTTTTCATTAAGATTTTGCGTTGTCTGTTACTGGAGGGTATATTTTTATTAACCAACTCCAAGATTTTGAAGTTACTGACGTAAAAAATTCTTTTATACATACAGAGTGTTCTTGGACTTGATGCAAAAAATTGGGGAGTGAATAGCTGCGAAATCAGAACTTATATTTGGGTATATTTTCTAAATTATAGATTCGAAGATAATAATTTTTTTATGGATGATTACGTTTGTCCAAGTAGTGTATTTGACGGAATCATGCACAAAAACCTGTACAATCTATATATAGAAAAATGAATTTTTCAATAGATTTTTCAACAAAAAGGTACATTTTGTTTAATTCGATAAAATTTATGGTTTAGGAGATTTTTAGATCAGAACAAAATTAACATAAATTGTTATTATTTATTGAAAAAGTATTAAAACCCAATCAAACATTTCTAATTAAAGTGCATACTGTCGAACATCGTGTTACTTACATAATATAAATTGAGTTAGTTAGCCTCCAACTCATCAAATAAAAACAAAAAAACTGTGTGCACCTTGTACTTCTACACATTACCGAAGTCTACGGATGATATTTCTTTGAACTAGTTGACAAAATTTGGAAATTAGTTTAAAACTATAGCTTAGCATCTATTTCAACCCAAAAATATATTATTTTGAGAAAAATAGTTTTTTTACGTTAGTATTTTGAGTTTGTATGAATTTGAAATTGACCGCGGAAAAGGTCAAGTCTTAAATGACATCACACCTCGCGAAACAGCTGTGTTTGTTTATGACAGTCAATTGTGTTTTCTAATAAATAATGAATTATAAATACTCTATAGCGCCTCAATGTGAAAGTACAACGATAAAAATGCCAGACAAATTATTCATATACGTTCCAAACAATAAAGAAATACGAAGAGTGGTTAAAAATGGCAAGGAGGCAAGATGCTCTTACTTTATCAACTAATTCCACAAATTATTTCTGTTCATTCTGTTCATTTTGATGTAAGTATTAAACAAAACTTGATGTATCTATTTATAAATGTATAGTAAAAGGATGAATTTTGCAAAATCTACCATAATATACCACACATAACATATAAAATGTTATGACTTAATTAAGTTAAAGTTCCATGGCAAATTATACCTATTTTTCAAAATTAAACTGAAAACGAACTTTATTAATTTAACAATAATTGCTGAAAACTCGAGATAACCTGGTCACTTTATACGAAAATGACAGCTACAACATAGCGTTTCGCGAGGTGTGACGTCACGTTTTTGTGATTGGTGTTTAATGTGTTTACTGGTATTGCATACACCAAGCTTTTAAGATATCCTCAAAAAAATGAATCCATTGTATTTAATTCAGGGGAACGTGGTGGCCATGCAAATGGGTTTCCCTGATCAATCCACCTATCAGGAAAAATATTATTAAGATTCTTAACATCATTTAAGAAGTGGAGCTCCATTGTGCATGAACCACATGTCTCTGTGAATGTCACATAACATGAGTGGGAAATCATTTTGGAGAAGTTCTAAGAATCGTTGACCATTCAGGATGTTATCGAAAAATATGTAGACCTACTAAATTATCTCTTCCAAGTTCAAAGAAATTTCTCTTTCGTAGAATCCGAAAGTGTGTAGAAGTGCAAGGTGCCCAGTTCGAACATTTATTATAGTTTTCTCGTTTTTATTTGATAAGTTGTAAGCTAACCAACTATATTTTTCTACATATCAATTTTTTCCTTATGTAAGTAGCACAATGTTAGACAGTATGCAGTTCAATTAGAAATATTTGATTGTATTTTAATACTCTCCTCTATGTATTTCCAATGAATAATCAAAATTTATGATAATTTTCTTCAGAATGTCTCTTTAAGACGAACGATTTCCTTGGCATGTGCAACGATCTAAAAATCTACATATCTCCTAAACCATAAATTTTATCGAGTTAAATAAAGAGTACCTCTTTGTTGAAAAATCGATTGAAAAATTAATTTTTGCTATTTTTAGATTGTACAAGTTGTCCCTGTAAAAGTTACCATTGGACATGAGTCACCCCTGGCCCAGTAGTATAGAATTATTTATTCCGTCAAGATTTTCGAATATATAATTTGGAAAATACACTTGAATATAAGTTTTGATTATGCAACTTTAAAGGCCTAAACTCAGAAACGAATTATGTCATAGCATTATTTTCACGTCATCAACTCACTCCCGAATTTTTTGCATCAAGTACCGGAACACATCAACAACTTTCAATAAAAAATGATCTACAAATTCTTTCATTTAAAAAATGTGATGTGTAAAATACGAAACTGAAACATAAACACTTGGAATTACTAACTGATGTTTACTCTTCGGTTATGATTTGTAAAGTACTTTTTAAATAATTTTCATAGTTAATTTTAATCCTCTGATCGGAAAGCGTGAAATCCCATGTCAGTTTTCCCCTAAGACCGTTACTAAACGTGACAGTGGTCATATATGGATAATATATAAAGTATTTATAGGCTCATCACGTACATAGTAACCGATGTTTCGCAGCCGGTACACTAGATCACATTACAGTTTGTAATTTAGTCCCCCTAGTCCCATGCTGCGTGTGCCGTACATAGTAGTTGACGTGGAAAAATTGACGGGCACAAATGAGGTGTTTTGCTCGAAAAGTCGAAGGTCAGATATATGTAGTGTGACTAAAATTTTAAAATAGCCTCAATAGCGACCCCGGACGTGAAGATAAAAAGAATTAAGAAAGTATATACCTATTCTTTATTTCACACTTCCACGTAAAAGTGGTTGAAGGCCCGAACCGAACAAGATAATGGAGTAGATTGACATTAGGTGGTTGCAGAATGTTTTATATATATATATATATATGGCGAATTTTTTTAAGCATGTTTAAACTGGTTATGAACATCAATATTGATAATATTAAAAAAAAGATCCTTAATACATGTCATGTTATAGTCACATTTTTGTAACGATGAAAGTAATTTGCAGAATTTAGTATCATGAGAGTACGTAAGGAAATGAATATATCATACTATTAAACCCACCGTGAAGCATTTGTAAATATTATTGAGGGTGAAATACGAATTGTCTTTGACACAGTTAATCTCTTTCCAACATGAAAACTTATTTTCTTGTTCAACTTTAAAGTAAAACGAAAAATAAATCACAACAGAGTGTGATACATCAAAATGCCACACAAGGAATAAATTGAAAGTGAAATTTATTTAGGACAGCATCTTCGGAGTGATTCTTCGACTTTTGACACTGTGGCAAGATAAATGATTGTGATGGAAAGTTGACAATGACTCCATCATATTTATAATGCATCAAGTATAATCTTGTTTAGGAATTTTAGGCCAGTCGCTAAATGTAACAACTTATATTCATAAGCAAACTTGAACTTCGGACAATCGTTCGAATTACTAGGGGTTCAAAGTAATTCAGTTTTATTGTGAAAATTAATCATAATGAATTTAATTTCATTCAGCTGACTTGAGTTTGGAATATGAGTATCAACAACAATTTTCACTAAGTTGGTTGAAATTTTAATTTGTTTGATTGAACGCTCAAATATCAAGACCTACTGGTTCGAATAAATAGACAATTATCATGTTTATAGACTACTAGAAGTGAAATTTTACTGCAAAGTGATTTTATAAACATAGTATTAATCCACATCGAAACAACTACTTTGTTTATTATAAATATTCATTTTAGTCCAAAATTGATTTCGTTTCATTTGATTTCAATGGTTATCTACTAAGTTTCAAAATTACCATGTGGTAAAAGCATAACGAACTAAGTTATATACTTATTTAGTTATTTACCATTCAACATATATAAAATTTAAAATGGAACGTTATAAAAATAGAAGCTTCTCTGAGACATTCCTCTATAATTTGAGGAATCGTCTCTATCTCATACTGGTGCTCTAGGAAAAGAATTTTCGTTTTTTGGGAGAAACAAAACTCCCAGGATGTTTTCCAAAATCTTTTGTTACGTATGCGGTGACATGGGAAAGCTTTTCAATAGCGGTATGACCTTGTATTGTTTGCTCCAAGGGACACTTTCGATTAAGGAGCTCCCGGACCATTACCTCTTACAGCATTTATGTGTTTTATTGATTCACTTTCAGCACCCCTTCTTGGATTTTGCAACTTTTCAGGCGATCAAGTTACTCCACTAGTACATCGATAGCGCCTAATTCGGGACATAGAGGCATTACAAGTGATTCTTCTAATAACGTCGTTTACTTTTGTTGCTAGTCTTCTAGCGCTACTAGAAACAAGTTAAGGTCAATGGTGCTTATTTACCAACTAATCGAGTTGTTTTGTTTACTAGTTTCCTGCTCCAATTGGTAGATACTTTTCAGAGAATCATTGCTAGTAATATGTATAGTTATTCGAAAGCAAAAAATAATTTATCTTAAAAAAATATATAGATTTTGAGGAAATCCCGATTATTTTTCAAATTAACCAATAAATATAACTCATTATACAAATATAAACATTTTATATTGTTGTTTCTCCCACGTGAATTTAAATTAACATTGTATATATCAATTTATATTGAATTATGTCCAATAGTGATCAAGTAGAGAGTAGAGCAAAGAAAGTTCCAGCTTCTTAAAAACTGTTTTGGGATGGTGAAAAGGTAATTGCGCTTTTCTGATAAAACCATTAATGGTTAAAAAACTGAACCAACTGATTCTCACAAACCTCTTTCGAAGCCAGGTTTAGACCTTTAAGGGAACAAAAGGTAGATCGACGATGCAAGACCTAAATCTATATGATGGATGCATTAAATATTCCCAACTAAACTCTATCCATTGTTAACAAGTCACTAGAAACTTATGAAAAACAACGAGACCTTCGCAGCTGCTTGTTACGCTTCTTCGCTCGATGTCTTCTGGTGTCCTGTCTTATGTAAATGGTTGAAAATTTTTCGATAATTGATAATTTTGAAGAATTTCCAAACTTACTGATAGCAGTAATTTTATTTAAAACGGAATCTTTATTTGGTTCATCTCATGGCCTAAAAGCTCTACAGAGAAATAGAAGTAAAATATTGTGCCATAAAAACTACGCGCATTTCTTGAAAACTTTTGGACTCCAGTGAAGGGCAGTCTGACTTCTGAGATAATCTTCATATATTATTATAACCAACTCTGACATCGAGAGACAAATTCAATTTCTATCCAGACCTCTTAAATTAATTTATAAACTTCCAAACTTGGGTGATTGGTTACGTAGTTATAGCAAACTATGTATCAACTGCAGTTAAATGGTTATAAATATGAAACAATGTACAAAGAGAATGCCATAAGAAGTGCTATAGCCAGAAGGAATAATTTCTTAATCGAATAATGTTTGTTAATGTGAATTCGAAACTTGAGTTAAGCCTTAAAAAATTAGTTCGAAAACAATAAAATTGTTGGTCAGTAGTTTGGTGAGAAAGGTAGAACTGTTGATATGTGTGTACTATATCGTCGTATTCAAGCCTTTTTAAAGCTATTCATACCGATATCGAATTTTTTTTCTACGGAATACTGTCGGTACCATTTGAGCTGATAGCACTAAGATGATGAGTCGCTTGATATGGTGTATATGGTATGATCAACTATTGAACTATTGCTAGTGGTAGCATATCAGTACTTGTTTCTATTTGTAGCAGTATGCCAACTGTTTTTTATGTTAATGATCCCTTACAAATCCACTTAATTTCCTTGTCTAAATGGGCATTCACAAGTTCTTTTTCAGCAAGACAACGCCTATTTATATATTCTGAACTATGGAGTTTTTCCAAAAACTGAGCGTTAATTTTTTAACAGAAAAGAGAGCCTTCTATCTATTTTGTTGTATGTACTATTGAAATTCAAAACTGCTATAACTGGCATGACTCTCTCAAATTCTGTGTATATTTCAGGTTTTATTTTTTTTATAAAGGAATTTACTCATAATTTACATATAACAAGTTTCAAAATACTATCTGCATTATATACGATGTATCATTTGGCAATTTTTAGGGGGTGAAAAGCTTGAACTCGTGTTTATGAAGAGATCGATAGATTTATATCGAATCCCAAAACATCACTAAATTTTCTTAAACTAAACACGGGATGTGTATAGAACTGAAAACCTGGAAAATATATTATCATAACAAATCAGCTTTTATCTCCAAAGTAACATATAAATAATACAAACAACTGGATGAATATAAAATTGACCGACTTTAGGAGTGGTGTAAACAAGTATGTTGAGAAAATATTGAGATACGTAAATTTAACTTGATAAAATGAGTGTTAATGTATTTTCTCAATTGTTTATCTTCAGTTTATCTGTTTATCTATGACGAAAATGGAGATGAAAACATTAGTATAGAATTTTAACGATAATTGCAAACTGCTTATTATTATTATAATTGGAGTAATGTATTTTGATTAAAGAATTATAGGGTAGAAAAGTTATGAGTAGCATATTGTGAAATAATAAATTTCACAACTACGTGAGATACCAACTCATGTTACGTACTTATTTCTTCTAGGCCTCAACAAGAGAAATTAATTTTGATTATTTCAATTATTAAATAATAATAGACGACTTCAAATTGATTTCAAATTTGGTGAAAATAAACTTTTGGTAGCCATTTCTGTTTTTAATCTAATTTCATCTTCATCACATGACATATGTATAATCTTAAGTCCAATCAGACTTATTCAATAAAAAACATTTAACGTCAGTAAAATAAATTAAAAAAATCCTGTCGCATTGTTGGAATTACTGTTCTACAAACTAAACTTCTATATAAACTACAATATCAAATAAGTTACGTATGCAACTCCGTACAAATTAATTTCGCATTCTATATAACAATTATATATATATATATATATATATATAATAAGGTTTCTTATTTGGTACGTGGCCTCAAAAAAATTAGAAATCAGTATATTTTCTGAATTATAAATTCGAATATTATGAATTCTTAATATTAATGATTACGTATGTCCATCAATTTGATAGATTTTTTTGTTAATATTGTAAAATTTCAGCATGAGCCGCCCCTCGCCTTAAGACAGAAGTGTAGAATTATTCATTCCGTCGAACACACTAAATGGACATACGTAATCATTCATTAAGAATTCATAATTCAGAAAATATACTGATTTCTAATTTCGCAATTTTTAAGGCCTCTAACTCTGAAACGAGGGGTCGTATAAAAAAAATTTGTTTATTTCTTAACATTATTTTCACGTCATTTACTCACTCCCAAATTTTTTGTCTGGATGATGATAATCAACCAAAGATCTGATTAAGAAAAAGTTAAATATACAAATATAAATGTGCCAAGGATTATGAACAAATGGATACATTCCATAAAAATAGACGTAGTTGTTGCACTAAAGTAGTTGTGTAAGTCAAAGATCGGAAAGGAAAGCCTGGAATTATATTTAAAAGAATTCGCAACAAATTTAATCAGGTAAAAAGGTTGAGAAAATATACGCAAACAAGAAATAGAAAAATTGCAGCAGTCAAGGGTTAAAGGACAGGGATAAATAACGTGATTACTCTTAGACTCGTCTTTGTAACTGACCCTTTCGGCTAGTCCTTCATTATCCTGAGAAAGGTCCTTTATTATTTACTTCATTAGAATAATGGTTAGACCTCAAAGCGATTTTGCACCCTAAACCATTGAGGCAAAAGTGGAAATGTCATCATTGAGTGTCAGTGGCATAGTCAAGGGTCTACTAACTGTCGTTAATCTATGCAGTTTTCTCAGTAGACATCCCTCGTTTTCTTTGTAATATGACGAAAATATATAACAATGCTTACTCCCATTAATGTGTCATTATCGAGCTTTGAATAGATTATACAGCATTAAGAAAATTAAACAAATAATCTAAAATGAAGAAACTATCTAAAGTACAAGCAATCAATATCATAATTATTGCTGTACTTATAACAAAACCAACAATAATATTTTTTGTTTGAAATGTTATATTTTCATCAATATCTCTCATCAATTATTTCCTGTTTGGAATCATTAAGTATTTATGTTCGCCTCTGTTTATATATTCTCAAATCATAGAAAGTGACTCGAAAATAATGTTCACTCCTTTTATTATGTGGTTTCAACTCAATAATCAGCAAGCTCTTTGAGACCTATTTTTTCGTTTGGATGCAAAAAATTGCACTCAGTTTTCAACATATCCTTTGGATTAAAATTTCTTCCCACTCAAAAATTTCTCCATGGATTTGAATAAATAGTAATCTGACGGTGCAAGGTCTGGACTAAATGCTGGATGCGATGGGAGTTCCATACCATTCAACATTATCTTGTTGTAAGAGAACTCGTTTTCAGTTAACTAAACCTGGATATTTCTGTGATAAAACCTCACCCATTTGCATCATCTGTCCATTTTTTCGAAAAACATTAAACCTTATAATACACAATAAGACTTTCCGCTCGACCTTTCTTTGCGACGGATTCCGGTAATTGTCTTTTGACTAACCCCTGATTTTCTATGTTCGAGGTGCTTAGATGAATCCATTTCTCATCGCAAGTAACAATGATTCCAATAAAACGATAATTTTTTGGTAAGAAAAGGAGCTGTTTACATTTACTGGCACTATTCGACAACTTTTATAGATTGTATCTACTGATTTTTAATAGCAATGAATGGTATCTTAAGAAAGTCTAAAAAGTACGATAATCGGCAAGTGCTGGTACCTCAATATTCCACCCAAGTGGACCACCTGAGCGTGAATTAACTTCGAGCGATTAACTTCCGAAACTATTAAACCAACTCTGTGCCGCTCGCTCATAAACCCCATATTTCCCATATTTCACTTGCTGCTACGGCCACTTTAAACTTCCGGTTCCAATGTCTTAACAATATACGATTTTTTTAAAAACCTACAGCAATTGTACTATTCATAGAATTAGAAACTAACAAATTACGACATATTTAAATTAAGGGGTAGAAATTATGAAAACCGAAATTACTTACAAGACACCTTCTGTATAATTATACAAGTTTTAAATGGAACCAGATAGCTCAAATTTTCTAAATCTAGTTAAGAATCGTCGCACATCTCTTTTTTGACTTAAGCTGTATCTGGTTATTTGTTATTTGATAAATTTCTTCTTGAAAAACACAATGGAGTGATAGATAACCAGAAAAAAATTATATTTGTTTTGTTCTGCATTGAGTGTAAGGTATTTATTTGGATCCATAATACTGAAAGAATCTTTAATCAAAAACTTGATCCAGAAATCATAATTCATAATAATAAATTCCACAAAATTCCTCCACCCTTCCACCAAAAGTTATAAGCTACTGCGCTGCTAAATATAATTGGTACAATTTTGTTTCTGGCTGATATTTCTAGAACGGCTTAAATGGGATATTTGATGGGGGGATGATGTGCCCTCCTCGTATTACACTTTTTGCGATATGCTGTCTAACGGGCTGTAATAAAAGCCCTGCGGCGTTTGAATTTCACTTTATTTGCATACTGGAAATGAATCATGTCTTAAGGGGATGGAAGCCTTTTACTGAAATCATAGAATGAATTTTGATATCATAAGAATTATTTCCAATAATCATAAATACTAATTTCAATTCATCTATGTTTTTGTTGAAATTAGTAGTCGAGATGTATTTTTCCAAATTTTGATAACAAAAAACTGATCATGAAAAGTATAATGTATAAACTGGAGTTTCCAATCATAAAATCTTGAAGCTTCACATTTTTTATAGGTTAAATAACAAAAATGTTAAAATCTATACAAGGAATCCACAAGCATTGAAAGCATGGGAGTATCATAAAAAATAATTCAACGGAAATATTGTGGACTATTTATGGAATCACTATTTGAAATTATATTATGGCGATTGAAATTTATGGTGGAGGCTCACTACCTATTCACCATTTGTCACGGATTTCTTATAACGGTTGACTGATGATTAGTGGCGTGAAAAAATATACAGAAATACAAAATAAGGGGAAAGGAAAGTATTTGTGAATAATAATTTGTGTAAAGTAGTAGTCTATTATTTATTTAATTTTATCATGAATTTCGAAATTATTAATTGGTTTTTTATTTTAAATTCAAGTTGTCGCAGCTCATATTTTTAATCATCTCAAATTATATATATATATATATATATATATATATATATATATATATATATATATATATATATATATATATATATATATATATATATATATATATATATATAATTTGTTATCAATAGAACCATTTTTAAAATCCAGTTATTGGGTATAAAGCTGGGATAGTTTCAAGAGCAAGTCTTGTATCTTTATGAGCGCAATGGAATGTGTGTGTGTGTGTGCGTGAAATGGCTTGGAAGCAACTCCATCAGCCACAGAATTTTTCAATGATACTATTTAAATATCAGTTTTAACATCCTTGATAAAAATTACTAATAGATTTAAAGTATACCGGCTATCTATGGTTAGAAGGTATGTGAGATTAAGAGGTGGGGAATCAATGGAATTCAGTGGCGAAGTATCGATCTCGTTCTAAGCTTGTTGCTGAATTACGCTGAATGATTATTCCGTAATTTTATTCACAAAATGACTCAAGGTTGGTTGGATAAAGTGATGGAATTTATCCAAGGTTACATAAATGACATCCTTAATCTAATTTCCTAGTAATTCAATGTTTTCTGTTGTAGGTTACTCGGTCTTGCCTGCAAATTAATATTCATTATAATTAAACAGGAGATTTATTAAAAATGGATTTAGTTCATTAACGATGAAGAAACCTTATTCCACTAACACGAAAGCGTGATTAAAACAACGCGATTTTCATGAATAAAAATAGACGTTGATGTAGTAAATACGAGGTTTTATTGAGAATATTAAGTAACAAGACGCAGGTGTCATACAGATAATTATGTGAGTGAGCTGGACTGTTCAGGACGATTGAAAGAATGTGGAACTGCAAGCAATAAATTTGTATTCATAAGTCAAAAATGAGAAAACCACAATCAAATAATTTGAGAAGAAGAATCGTATCAAGAAAAAGCCTGAGCAAACAACATTTAACAAACTCATGTTGCTATTTCAATCAGATATGGAACTTAAACGTCGAAAATATACACGGCATGAATCGGAATTATGACCAGTTCCGAGACTGAGCTATGGTGCACACCTATTCTAATTATTACGATATTCCAAGGTGTATACTGAGCTCGATATCCGTTATACGATGTTCACAAAGTCATACGAATAATATTTGGTCTTATATCTCTTCATCACATCCTAAATATTATAAAATTTGATGATAATGTTATGGCTACAACAGTCTGTGATTCATGTAGTATATGTAGTCCAAATAATTATTGTGTCACTTTAAGAAAGTTACGTCAAGCAATGATGCTATGAGAAGGTGTTATATTCCTGCACGATAATTATTGCGACTAAACGGGTTAATTTTTCATACAACTAAATGTTTGAATGAGTACAGAAATGTAATTAGCTTCCATGTCCTTTAATTCGCTTTTATATTTTCTGTCTATAGTCAATACCTCCTTAATCTTTGTCGTTCTGTCGATTACATACTACAGCTTCAAAATGTATATTTCCTAATGTTGGGAAACTTAGAATCCATGATTTCAGTAGTAGTAGCTCTCCAGGTAAATGTAAAAATTTTTAGTTAAAATGACGTGATCAAAGAAGCAAGCAACCTCTAAAAGACTGAACGGTAGCATGCTCAACCTGTTTCTTATTTATATTCCATTCTAAAGACACAAAACAGAGGAACTGTAACTTTTATTAGAGTAGGTTAATTTTCCAAAAATTGTTGCCATCACTCAACATTGGTTAAATAATAATGAGCCCGTGCTTGTCAAAAATTATATTATTTTATTTACAAAACACCTGACGCTGACGTCCATACTGTCTGTCACAAACTACTATGTGGCGATCTCAATATGGATTATTCCAGTATGTGTGCTGGTCAAGCATGTCTTCAGCCAATCTTTGATTCTTTTGGTACAGTTATGCATACAACTAGGACTAGTTCTAGTACTATAGACTATGTTGTGTAATCGTATGATCCAGAATCTACCGACTGTAAAATCTTTGATTCAGGTCTCTCCGATCATGAAGCTGTATTAACAAAATATTCGATAAAATCCAATACCAAAATTGCTTCTCGCAAATTATGTTGTTTCTTTTCGGAAAAAAGTTTCCAAAACTTTAAGCACCGATGTCATACAAGTCTGGCATCTAATTCTTTTCCCCTCGGGCGTATTGAAAATAAGCAAAATAAACCCTAGTCCAACAAATGGTCTACGTATATCTGCAATCACATGCTATCTTTATTTCACATAAAGAAATTATCGGATAGTGTCTTTTTCAAAAATTACGTGAAACTATCAAAAGACAATAAAAGTTCCGAAAGATATTTATTATAAAATGCGACTCGCCAATTCTCGTAGTGTTTCTAAATAAACATGATCCATTGTGAATGGTCTGCCGGATTGCACATTAAATCACCTTACCACTGTAATTCACGTTTCATTTCAAAATAGTATTTTCCCAATTGCTTTAAGACGGTTATGATTAAGCCTATGCATAAAGGAGGAGATAGAAATCCAGCATCGAATTATCGCCCAATTCCACTCCTTCCCACGTTATCTAAGATCATAGAAAGATTGGCCAAATAGAGGCTTTTATCATATCTCTTTAAATATGAAATACTACCCACCAATTTGTATTTTTGAGTAAAAAATGTACAAATTATCCCATATTTCTCTACGTAATAATGTCTACTCTAGCCTAAACAGCCATCACTCCATTGCAACAACTTTTGGTTGTGTTAATCATAATATGTTAATTAACAAATACTATGGCCTCGGGGGAACACCTATTGCATGGTTTAAGTCATACCTTACCAACAGAAGTCAGATTATAAGGATTGGTACAACGATATCTTCTTCCAAGCCAATAGAATGTGGAGTACCCCAAGGCTCAGTACTAGGCCTTTTGTTTCTACTGTTTATAAACGACATCTCTATCTAGAAATCAGTGGTAAAATATGTCTATTTGCAGACAATGGAGCAACCCTGATATCAAGGCCATTCATAGGACCATATCTATTGCCCTAATTCTAGAACGAAAGTTTTATCATATAACAATACATTGCTACGTTTTTATTAAATAGCACCACCATTTACGTCGTTGAATCTGTGAAAATCTTAGTGCTTATTGTCAACAATTCCTTGAAATGAAAGTTACCTATTGCCGCCTTATCTGAGTTCCTCATGTTTTGCGCTGAGATCAGTTTCCAAAGAACTGAACTTATCCACATCTTTATCAGTCCATTTTGCTCTTATTGAGTCGAATCTGCGATACGCCCCTCCCTTGTGGGGTACGTGTGGTGCGACTCAATTTGAGCGAATCTTCAAACTACAAAAGAGAGCTATCAGATATTTACTCGGACTAAACAGCAGGACTCACTGCAGGATTAAAAATTCTGATTTTTCCTTATTCATCTTCAAATCCGATTTTCTAATTCGTAAGCACGTTTCTCCAATTTCAGAAAGATCGTTGCACAGCTATCCACAGGAACGCGAAGCACGATCTTTACCTACCTACTCTACGTTCAGAATTAGTTAAGGGCTCAATATTTTACAATGTAAAAAAATGCACAATCACTTACCAAATCAAATTGATTTAATCTTTTCGCAATAATTTGAGGGTATATTTACTGGAAAGTGTCTTATACTCTGTAAGCGACACCTATTCTGATAATAATATCCAATTGCGGACATATTTTAATTTTGCTATGGACTACTAATTATTACCTATTACTATTACCTATAATTTTGTTACTCATCACGTTTTCCTTCTGTATATTGAAATGTCATTGTATTTGTACCTTTTTTTTTAGTTATTTTTTTTTGTTTGTCTTTCAGTTTTCACAATCTTTTGTCTATAAATTATAACAATTTTTTGATAATAAAGCATTTCACTTTTCTCTCTCTCTTTATGTAAAAAAAATGTGTTTTGTACAACAAATCTTATTCTAAATCTTTCACATAACCACGAATTATTATTTAAAAAAATCTTAAAAGTTAATTCTATTGTAGTCTTCAATTGCAGTCTTTAATGTAAAGATTCTCTGCACTATCACATATATGACAACGTTACAAATATTTTTCCATCTAAACTGACATGTTGATTTTTCACTATTTCAATATTATTGATAGATGCTTTTTAATTCATTTTTATTAGGTATTGCACCCTAGAAACATTGAACATTGAACATTCCAACAAACCCTAACTATCTAAATATATCATTTAGTTTTTGCACATTTAACACTTCTCACTTAAAATATTCATATAATTTCGGATTGTTATATTCGCACCCTAACATAATCGTTCTCGTTGAAACATAACTTTCTTGATATACTTGTAAACTTGACCCTTATCTCGTAAATAAATCCAAATCCTGGAAAAATGGATCGATACAGATTTTTAAGCATTGGTGAAGGTCAACATTGCTGAATAAATAAAACTCCATATTATTACCCACTTCATTCGATTGTTTTTTGAGATGTTGATGTACTCGTAATTTCAACAAAAATTTATGTTGACAAGTTCTATTATTCGTTAAAAATAGTTTTTAGTTATAATATTGTTCATGTCTTCAATAACTAGTATTATTTTTAGAAAAAATCCCTGAAAGACAATTCTGTAGTCTAATCTCGATTTTTAACTTACTATTAAATATCTAATTATTCCATATTTTGTAGAATCCTCTAGTAAGCAATGAGATATAGAATAATAAATGTTATTTCTGAAAATTCTTCACAAACACTAATAGGTTTTCTATTTAATATATCAGTCTCTTCCTTAAAAGCTTGTTTTTAATGTTTTTTTTTATGAAAAACTCAAACTTCTGAAGCACAAAAGAATGTTCTATCAGTGTACAATGCTTTGATAAAATAATGAAGCTCTTCCATCAAGTTTCAAATCATCAATCCTTATTCTATAGCAATTCAATATATTATCAAATCTTTGGTAGATATTTCATTTCTTGATGTTATTTTTCCTACAAACCACTCTATTTTTTATCTAAATAAGCGTCCTCAAGTTCTTTTTCAGCATGTCCATGTGTTTGTCTTGAAGGTTCTCCAAGAAGCTGACTTTGATAGTTATACCCGGGCCAACTCGGTCACCAGATTTAAATCTCATCGAATAAGTGTGAAATATGTTTACAAACTATGGCATAGTTATTCGTGACGTGTAACACTAAGTAAAATGATTATTTTGTAATTAATTTCATGCAGTATTGTCAGTTTTTATATTGTTCGCCTATAAATACTCTTTGAATGAAGTTTATGTTGTTAATGAAAACATAGATTGCCCTGTATTCATTGTACATATTCGCAGTATATATCAATGTAACAATATTGGTTGTCGAAGGTCTGCACAGGGTTTATCTCTGTTATCGAAATATGTCGATATTAAACACTAAAATAGAGAGTAAAGGGATAGCGAAAAAAATGACTGGATGTAAATATTGCTGCTATATATTATTTTGCGGGGACACAACACGGCATTTAGCGATAATGAAAATAGCCGTTTCGGTGTCGTGGGGTGACTAGCCCCAGCAGATTTTCGGCTTATGTTTTGTTTGCTAAGGGAAACACTCCAGGGAACGCTAGTTTTTTATTTGTTTCTTTCTCCACTGATTTATGGGATGTGAAATATCAGAAGTGTTGAGAAGTTGAAGATAGAAATAAAAATTTTGAGAGATATTGCTTTGGCTTTGAGAATTGTATTTTTCTGCTGTATATAATTTGATTCTTATGTGAAATAAATTCAAAAATACGATATAATTAATCTATAGACGTAAAACTATATGTACCTTCCTTATAAATACATTATATTCTATTCTAATTTATATTTACTAGGTTCGCGATTCTATTTCCTATTCTCGGAATGATATGGAAATTTTTAATGCTCTAAAAATAAACAAGTGATATTTTGGCGTAGATCTTAGGTCCTAACAATGATTTATGTCGATAATGACAAAGTTTAGAATGTAGATTTTCAACTTTATCATCATTAGTTTTGTTTTATTTTAATATTTTTCAGATTTATAAGACTAAAAATATTTTCTGAGTAAAAATCCAAGACTTTTTTTTAATTTCAATTTTTTATTCACGTTTCTAATGAGATAACTTCATTTGGTTAAAAGTCCAAATTCATGACTTATTTAAATAAGTCGTTATTATAGAACAAACATTTTCCAGTCAAACTTGCAGCAGTTCGATTCAAATTTTCATAGCATCCTGTTTTGTAAAAAGAAATAAGTTCATTAATGACAATGGGTTGAGTTGAAGTTAGTGAAAATTTGAGTAAAAACTTCAAAACGACAAACAATAAAGCAGAGAAAATAACAAAAGTAAGTTCATATATTGTAATGAAAACAATGCAATAGTATTTTTGATAATCTTGTATAATTATAGTTATCCATTACACGCCAAGAAAAATTAAAATAGCGAAATACATTCAAAAAGAAAGATTGTCGTCTTGATTGAACAAATTATGCTCCTTGGTTCTCGTAACCACAAAAACTGATCATGATTTCACTCAATTAGTATGAGAACTACTAAATTTACAATTCCTGCAATATGGTAGCATCCTGAATACAGAATAAAACAAACCTAAAACAAGCAAGGAAATAAAACTTAACATTAGCGGTGAGCAAAAACTGGTGATTTCAAAATGAATTTTTGGCGTAGATCTTGATGCATTGTATATGCTCAACTTTTTCATCATCGGCTTCCTTATTTTATCATTTTTAGATATATAGAGTGATGATTTTTTGCTGGTTCTCTTTTGGCCACCCTTTTTTTGACAAATCACGCGTGTCTTGGGTTATTGTCAAACGTTCAGTTTGGTCTATAGTTTAATCATGAATTGACTTAAGAACGAACAACGCTTGCAAATTATTGAATTTTTAGCAGTTTAGTCGGCCTACTGGGGGCCGTCGCCGATCGCAGGAACCGGAAAGGATTTGAGTGTAAAACCTTATAAGATACGGTTGGTGCAAGAATTGAAGCCACATGATTTCCCACAACGTCTAACATTTGGAGAATTGGCGCTGGCATAGTTGGAGGGGGATCCACTTTTTTATTGAAAAATTGTGTTCAGCGACGACGCTCATTTCTGGTTGAATGGATACGTCAACAAGCAAAATTACCGCATCTGAAGTGAAGACCAGCCAGAAGCATTGCAAGAGCCTAGCAATACATCCCGAAAAATTCACTGTTTGGTGTGGATTACCGGCCGGTGGCATCATCGGGCAATACTTCTTCAAAAGCGACGATTGCCGGAACGTTACTGTGAATGGCGAGCGCTACCGAGTGATGATTGACGATTTTTTTCCCAAAATGGAAGAATTGGATATGTCTGACATGTGGTTTCAACAAGACGGTGCAACATGCCACACGGAAAGGGAAACAGTTCATCTCACGTTTCTGGCCCGTCAGTTGTCGGCCTAGATAGTGTGATATAACGCATTTGGACTATTTTTTGTGGAGCCATGTTAAGACTAATGTCTACATGGATAAACCAGCACCGATTGACGCAATGGAAGCCAATATTGGGGAATTTATTCGTGAAATACCGGCCGATATGTTGGAGAGAGTGTTCCAAAATTGGACCTTGGGCATGAACTATTTAAAGCGGATCCGCAGCCAAAATTTGTATGAAATCACCTACAAACATAAAATTATACTGATCTTTATATCGGTCCAAATAAATATGTCATAATTTTTTTCAAATTTTTTGTGGTTTTTTTCAAAATCAACTCCTATACTTTTAAAAAAATCACTAAACACTAATAACTGTTACAAAGTACAAATCCACGAGTGTTTTTTGAAAAAATTGACTTTTTTATTCACATCTCTAATGAGATTCGATTTTTCAACAATTGGATTCATGAACCATTGAGCTACTAGCTTCAGTACATTGGTTAAAGGTCAAAATGAATTATTTATTTCATAAGAAATTGTTACGAAATTTAAACCCTCAAGATAATTAAATTGGAAATACAATTCTAAAATAACAAAATTGGATATTTTTCATGTGTTGACGAGGGGCCTCAAATCAGTAGGAACTTAATAGAAAAATATCTTGAAAATCACTGTTATATTTTCAACTCACACATTTAATAACAACTAGCCGTATCTAACATGTTGGTACAGACCTCCGGAAACCAACTAGTGACCGCAGTACTTATGCTTGACAACGATATAACTGTGTCTCTGTCTACAAGGTTTGTTATAATTTATCGTCTCGTTTCTAAAGGCACGTATTTGTTGATCAATTCGAATTGCACGGTTTTGATTTATAGCATCACAAATTAATCTTATATATAATTTTTAAACGACCGTCACATCCAGTCAAACATATACCTGTTTGATTCAAATTTATATAGCTTTCTTATTGATATAAAATAATTTATTAGATAATAGATTGATATAAAGTTAGTGGAAATTTTCATATAGACAAACAAAGAAGCAGAAAAACTAACAAAGTTGAATACATTGTGTTGAAACCATGTAACTCAAGTTGAATAAGTTTTTTGATAATCTAATATAATAATAAATATCAATTTCATAGTAATACATTGAGAAAGAGAGATTAACATTCAAATTGAAGAAATTATGCTTCTTGTTTGTGCATAAAATTTATAATCGTTAAAGAAATTTATATTTTTTTCTCATAACCACTCAAAACTGGTCATAATTTTAATCAAATATTATCTACTGAATTTACAACTACTGCAATATGATACGAACATATTAATTTTAACGAATAGATATAATGGAAATCAAGCATCATAAATACAGAATAAAATAAAAATAAAACAAGCGAATAAAACTCATTATTGGCGATGGACAAAATTTGGTGGATGCGTTAGTGATATTCGCCAAATTTGTGTCTCATTTAAAAAATGTTTTTTGTTCTGCTTGGTGTTTTGTGCTTGAAAGTTTAATGTTTAATCCAAGTCTGCTTATTCGATAACGGAAACTCTGTAGCAAATAAATAATCGTGACGTTCTACGGACATCAAGGTATTAAATCACAACCCCTATTAGTAAGAGATAGAGTGCAATTCAATTTGAAAACAGTGCAAAATATTGTAGTATAGGAAATGAATTGATGATGAATGAATTGAATTTCCCAGATATTTTTTATTCCAACAAAAAATTATTATTTAGACTTTATTCCTTGGCGTAAGTGGATACATTGATTGACATTCTGGATTTTTCAGTTAATTGAATTACTTAAGAATGTTTGTAATTACGAAATTTACGATTTATTTTTTAGATGGAAACTCACTAGACTAAGTATTAAGATTTAAAAGGTGATTACATTAAAAAATAAGATACTTGGGGAACTAACGTAGAAATAATCTAATTCCAGATTCATATTTTATTCACAAAGTACAAATGGTTTCAGTTATCATCTACACACAGTACGTTATTCAATACCTGCCGGTTACAGGCGAGGAAGAACATGAATACGCAATAAAAAGAAGATTTATCTGTATAAGATACACATTCAAAAAGGGTGTGCACAAGAAAGAATTGCATGGTGATAGAATTCAAACGAAAATATCAAAACGCATCTCGTGTGTCAACAAAACCGTTGGAGTATGAATATGAAATCAAAGGGATTTTTTCTACTTAAACTTAGGCCCAAATTTTACATAAATCACCATATAGGGTGGACGCTCGGAAATGTTTTATTACAATATCTCTTCAAAGGTAAAAACAAAATTATAGTAAAATTTTATCATTTTTATAAAGCTGAACAGATGTTGAATAGTTGGAATGACCAAAAAAAAATATAATTATATAATTCACATTGATTACAATTTGTGAGCTCAAAATGGAGATTGTGAGTGTTTTCATCAAAACAATAGTGGTGGGAAAATGCTACTAGGGCTCAAAGATCAACATCTTGGAAAATTACAGTTAATTATTCCATTGAGAATCAGCAAGCGAATCAGCGATAAAACTACACAGGAAACTTTAAAAAAAGATATAAACCAATTTCCTATGGCAAATGAAACGTTATTAAACTACTAGCATTTCATCAATTACACCGAACACATTATGGGGATTTTATACTGTATGACAAAAAGGGTGAAAGAGGTAATAAAAACCAGATTGAGGTTCAGTTCAACAAAATTCTATAAGATCTTGTATAACAGTGAGAAAAGTTGACAAAAACCATTTTTATGTCGGCCTGTGTAACCGATAAAAACATTCGTAGTTCTGAGATTTCGTTTTTTTTGAGCACAGATACTCTCAATTGAAGAGAACAATTTTTAATGAAAATAAAGAATAATGAGTACTAGAAATCCGGGAAGGGTAAGAGGGCAAATTTCATTGTTTTATCAGTTGAAATATATTTATTTCACTTTATTATTGGAAATCTTTTATTGCGTATATATGCAAATAACAAACCATAATATTATTAAATAAAGTAAGACAAATCTTCAAATACATCTCATCAAAGCAAAAGATGTTACTACTTTTCTCTGCCCGTATTGCAAATTGTCTAGAAAACACTAAAAAACTGAAAGAAACGCTTCCTTATAGCAACCTGGCAATTAAAAGTATTTAATTTGAGGATCCATGTGATTTTTGCCTTTCTAACTTTGTTTTTACTTTCTCCTCTAAATAAGGAAGAGATACACATATCTATACTTCTTGCAACAGAAAATTTGAAATTTCAGTAGAAGTTAAAGAAAAAACTAAAAAAATACTAAGAGACTGACAGGAAAACTTAGAATAGCTCCTCATTCAAATGAAAAATATGAGAAACTTAACCTAATGACAATTTACAGAAATAAAATTTGTTAAAAAAATTACAAAAACAGTTGCAAAAGACACTCACAAAGCTTTGATTAGAGGACAGTTACTTTATATGCTTTTAAATAAAATTTTTTTGAGAGAAAATAAAAATAATCCCTTATATTTTAATAATTCATGAAATTAGCCCATTATTATCGATGGCAACAGTGGTAATCAGAAAAAAAGAGAACTCTCTTGAGGACAGTTTCACATATATGGCAGGAACAGAATTCTTCACAGACCAAATCGAATATTTCATCCTTTGAGATCATTATAACGGTTTTTTTTCTTAATCCGTAGTAACGGTTTTCGAGTCGAATTCTCCACTAAATATTACCTCAAATAACGATATTGAATCTCTAAAAATTTTTGTAGTTATACTTATTTACTTTCTTCACAAGGATGACTTTGAAAAAATTCCTCGATTCAACAACGTCATAACGCATAGTAACAACTATTTATTAAATAACCTTTTTTCACACCTAATAGCGTTTTCCTGTAGCTCTGTAAATTTCCTCGGCAAGAATTGCCATCTCAAGCCCCAACACAAACAACAATAATTTTCGTTTGGCCAATCTCTTCCTAAAACTTCAACTCGTAAACAGGTTTGCTTACAAGTAGGGTCTAGAATGTATACTTATTTAATGAGTATCCACTATATTGCTAATACAGAGTGTAACAAAGAATTTCTATACCAATATCGCAATGTACGGAAATTTCAAAGCTCACAATCCAAATGATGATATTTATTTTCTATCAAAAAATATACAATAATTATTTATTTATCAACGAACTAAGTCATACTTTTTGTGACGACACGGAGATTAGTTACCGAGGCGTTTAGCCAAGAATAGACTTTAGTGTCGAGTTACAAAATCGCTCTGATTCAAAAATACTTGCGCAATATTTGAAATTGAGGCGAACAGAATAGGTTACGAGCGCCGCGTTCAGTTACTCTGATGGATGATATGATCATTTTTTTTTAAATCGGCATGCAAAACTTATTGCTTTCCATTTATTTATATTTATTTTAAAAGGTTGTAAGCTGGTTTACGTGTAATAGGGTCCTTGCAGTGGTCGGTAATTTGGGTATTTAACATTTTTAAAAATTTATACATCACTTCTTATTTACGAATTTAGGTTGAATTGTATAATATTTTAATTCAAAATATTATAAATCGCAAATATAAATTGATGATAATTTGAATAATAAAACGTGACAGAAAACATGTTTCCATAGGTTACTGCGGTTGTGACGTAGAAAGTAAGTAAATACTGAAACGTGGTCGCCGCGTGTCGCCTTTCAAACGCCATTCTGTTGTTGTGAGTGGAGGTAATTGGTTGTTTAGTCCGATTTGTGTTTTTGTAAGGGTCTCAAAGACTATTCTAATTGAAATGATGTCCGAAATAGGATTTATCGAAGCAGGATCGGACAATATACCTAAGGTAGACGCATTCATGGCTGCTACGTTCTTTGCTGATAATCATTTATTTACTTAGGCTGAAATACGTGGAGTAAAAGCAGATACGTAAGTACTATTAATTAGACTTTCTTATAGCAACGTCATTATCAAATTTTTTTGTTTGGACTTCATTAAAATGTAGTCATAAAGATGATAGCTTTGAAGGTTTTTTGACGTTTTAATGCCAACGGACGAGGTGTTTCACGAAATGCCCATTTCCGGTCTTTCTGGCAATCGAATTTGATTGGAACAACAGTTTTTTGCATTGTATTAGTTCCCAAATGATATAATTTTCAGAATTTGTTTCAAGCTACAGTAAAAAGTTATTGAATTGGTTTTCACAAACATATACTGGGCTACCAGGTTTGACGCTCGCATAATCCTTTCTTATAGATGGAAAACATTGTTTTCGTCGCTTCTCCTCTTGAGGGACTTGCACGAAAACTTCATTTTGTGTTTTTATACTAGTGTTTGGACATTCTGGTACAATGCACCAACGATACGTCATATTGTATTCTAAAAAATTGAATACTCAGTCATGCGAGTGTTTTTTCAAAAGAATCCCAACAACTCTGTTTAAACTGTATTCACTTCTAACCTCACTTAAGCCTGTTTACATATTTTCTACGTCACACAACGTCACACTCAGTCATGTGAGAACAAATGCGTTTTGGCGCGTCATTTAAATATTTAAATTCATTTTTTTATATAAACTAATATACCGTTTAAAAAAAATTAAAAAATAATGTATGATTAAGAACGATATACTAAACGTAGTTATAGTATAAAAAAAAGTATGCAAGGACCCTATTGACTGCTGTCGAACATGTGGATGACAATTCAGTTATTTCAGTGCCTAGATAATAAAAAGCGGTTTCACTACCGATTCGGTTATTTCAGTGCACTAAGAAGTGATTTTACTGCCGACTTTTATCGACCAATCGGCATTAATGTTTCACTTTACTGCCCATTTAGAAAAGAAAATATTGTAAAAATTAATTCATTCTTCAGTTCAATAGACATTCGTAAAGGAATTTAAGCTTAAAACACCATTCAAATGATGATTTTGATTGAAATTTCTAGGTTATTTGACAACACAATTCTTTACCTTAATAATCGGTGAAGAACCCTTCGTAGTCTTATACAACATGAAGTTTTTCTTGTATTTCGTGAAGCAGAAATAGTTGCTTCTCATTTTGACCTCAATTGTACTCCCTAATCAAGAGTATTGTTGAATTTTGGAATTCAAATATACAATATGTTAAAATACTATATAAAGATTGATATGAAGCTCTCAGACAATCTGATATTCATCATAAATCTAAAACTACATCAAGATTATAATGAAAATTATATGATATTTCTCGAAAGATATATTTCTTTCGAGTGTGAAGACAAATGTAGAAAACATGAGATACCATCATGCTCAATTCTATTCAAATGCAAATTATTCCAATATTTTATATTTCCTGCTACGAGATGTGATTGCCTAAATATCCTTACTAAAAATTGTCAATAAAAAATAGAGATTTATGTGATTATATTGATTGTGAATCTACTGTTATCTATACAACGGTGGTAGAGACCGAATGATAAAAGAACTTAATCGTCGTTACAAAAAAATTACGCAAAACTATATTGAAATTTTCCTTAATTTTTGTGAATCCTGTCAACAAAAACGCAAAGCGGACAGAAAAGGTGTCGTTGTTAATTTTTTCACATATTAATCGAGATATCAGGTTGACCTCATATATTTTCAATCACAACCTGATGGAAACTATAAATTTATTCCAGTTTATCAAGATCACCTTACAAAGTTTGTGGTTTTAAGACTTGTTCAAACAAAGAAAGCAGAAGATGTTGCAGGACAGTTGCTTGATATATTTCTGTTGTTTGGAGACCCATGTTTATTGCAGTCGGACAATAGAAGAGAATTTTGTAACAAACTTATTGATGACTTGAAGGTAACTTGGCCAGAGCTTAAGATCGTGCATGGTAAACCAAGACATAGCTAAAGCCAAGGCAGTGTTGAGAGAGTGAATCAGAACATAGAAAACATGTTGACGACTTGGATGCAAGACAACCAATCAACTTCGTGGAGTAACAGATTGAAATTTATCCAGTTTATGAAGAACAGAGCGTTCCATTATGGTAATAAGAGGTCCCCCTACAAGGCTATGTTTGGTTGCACAGCTAAAGTTGTACTGTCAACAAGTGCCATTCCAAGGGAAGCACTTAATCGTTGGTCGACGAAGATCAATTGCAAAATAAGTTGACTGTCATAAATGTTTCTTCTCAGCCTGATGATGAAAAAGTAGTTGAATAAACAGTATTATATAATCCCATTAAGAAAGAATGCGTTGTCTGTTTGAAATAATGCAATGAAGATATAGTCTAAAAGATGTTTAAAGATTCAAGCGAAAAAGATGAAATTAATGTCGGATAATGTCTGAAGGCTCTGTGGGGGTTACCGTCCGTATCCCAGTGCCTGAAGTTGACAGAGGAAAAGGTGATGCTAAATCTATTTCATCATAAAAATAACCAAAGAAGAATTTTTCCAATTGGACACAAGAATTATATTCCTGATCCCAGTTCAATGTCTGTTAACAAAAATTAATCAAAATCGAAGAAGTACCGGATGTAGAAATATCGCTCCGGTCGGTTGCTACAGCTCAAAATTTAGGTACTGGTCAGGGATTCAAAAAATGTTCGTTTAAAATCATCCAGTGTGTCAACAAAAAATGTTTTTGTTTCATGAATAATGTTCTTCGTAGTTCAAGTGTCATATTAATAATCCTTGTTGTAACAAATGATTTTATGGTACGTTTCCATAAATACCAGTTGTACACTACATAAATTAGATAAATTGCTTTTTTTTCATTTTAATCGTCTATAATTAGTTTGTTTATAGAATACCTAGTTTTCCATTTTAGAGCAATTGTTTATTTTATACTTTAACTATTTCTCATTAGTTAATTTATAGAATATCTAGTTATTTCATAGAATAACTAGTTAAACTATCAAATTAATAACATATTACACACTTTAACGGACACGATTACTTATTACACGGAATTACTAGGTATTGTATGAAATAACTGCATTATTTACTTCAACTGTAACATAAATTCATTACCAATTTCAACAAATCTGTTTAGGATGTTCCAAAATTAATATAATATTGATGATTCCCATTAATCAGATCAAATGTGTGTCAAATATGAAAAATTGATATATTTTTCAGTTTAAAGAATAATAAAAGAAAAATAAGGAGGTAGTGTATATTTCCTAAGATTTATCGAACGTATTCTCCTCTAACTATGAAGGGACACAAAAGAAAAAGCTAATGATTGATATTTCTCGTATTGCTACAACTCTGATTGCCTTATTGCTTTATTTCGACGAAGAGCTTATATTGGAAAAAAATTCATAGATCTTCCTAGCACCCTAAGCGTTCAATTTAACAGTGTTTTCGTAAATTAAAGACATTTGTTTCTTTATTACTTCAGTAGAAGACCGATTGCTGAAGTTTAAATAATCGACCGAACTTTAGAAAGGGTGCAGTAGTTAGCTTCTTATAGACTTGGATGATTACAGCTAGAATCTGTTGCCCCAAATATTGGTGTAAATAATATTAGAACTTTTCAAAAAGTTTTGAGATAAATTGATTTTGGTGAATATTCCTTTTCTTCATATGCTTTATATGTGAGCTGCATTTTGATCAGTTTCCTAAAAATTCCAATTTGACTAATAACAGAAAATATTGTCACTAGCTAAAGACGAAGTAATTGAAATAATACAGGAACAAAAGAATGGTAAATCCCCGGAAGAAGATGGAATAGAATAAGAATTAATCAAGTACGGTTGAACTGCACTAACTAAAGAGGAGAATCATTTAATAAATGATATATGGGATTAATGGACAAAGCCAGAAGCGTGGATAATGGCAATAATGGTATTAATACAGAAGAAAAGGAAAAAATGAGTACAGAAACTACAGATGTATCGTATTACTAGATAAAGTCTACAAAACAATGGCTTAGACTATAGAAAGTAAGTTAAATGTTTATGGAGAAAGCTTAATCAGAAACTATCAACGTGGGTTCAGATCTAGAGCATCAGTCACAGACCATATTTTCACTCTGAGGCAAACGCAAAGAATGAGGTATGAATATGTACGATACTGTCAATAGAAATTATTCGTACAGCATTATGAACTATCTTCACATTCCACATAACAAAACGAAGATAAAGGCAAACCTAAGAATATCAAAAATGTTTCTAGATCAACATAGGATTAAAACAGATCTATTATCCACTACGGTGGTCAATATAGTATTAGAATGTATAGTATGTAAAATGGGTTTGATAAGAAAAGGGACACTAAAATATAGAGAACATAACGGCTGGCGTAAGCAGATGCTGTAGTAATCTTCTCAAAATCGAAATTTCGAAATTCGAAAAATTAGAAATTTGCAGAGGCTTCATAGAAATGGCAGGAACAGTGAATCTGATAAGGGTAATGACAACAACAACACAAAGGACAAACACCACAAATGAAACGAGTAATGAGAAGTTTGTCAATACAACTAAATGAAGAAAGACAAGTTTAAAACTATGTGAGAAGAACACATAACGAAATTATTTGGAAAAGCCAAAAAATGAGATCCAAAAGATTAGAGTGAGTAGGTCACATACAGAGAACACCTGCCAAATTCCAGAGTGTTGGAGCAACAAAGCAAAAAAAAAATGATGTACATAGAAGAAGGACCAAGGGAAAAAGGAACATCAAGGTACAGATGGTACGTGTAGGTGATGGAAGATCTAAGAGAGAGAAATTTAGGACTGGAAAACGAAAGCAGAAAATAGGAAAATGTGGAAAGGAATCACTTTCAAGCTATGCGCTAATATATATTCTTGGTATGATATTTAGTTAATTTCACCGAAATTTTCCACCTGTCCTCCAATATCCATCTTTCTATGCTCATAACATATCATTCGATTTCTCATTTGTCTACTCATTTTTGTTTTATGAGGCAGAACTCAACAATTTTAGATGTTATTATTATTTCCGTGTTTCGCACTAGTAAAAGGAAACGAATGATTTTAGTGCTAGAAGGAGTGAGGAGTATACGAAGTCATTATCTTTCTGTTAAAGTATAGAAAACGTCCATTGTTTCTCTCGCAATATTGTGATGATGTGAACAATAGACTAAGAGCTACAAACCAAAATTTATTATTCTGATTCGATAATTTACCAGATGACATATTAAGACAATAAGAGAATTTCGCATGAAAACCCTTAAGCGCGGAAAACAAGAATAGTGATGACAGTTAGAATTATGTATTACCCGTCATTTTATTCGAGATACAGATTGCATAACGACTAGCTATCTATACTTTTGATTTATAGATTTTTCAAATATCTCTTAACATAATTCCATCTTAGTTCTATGTTTCAACTACAGCTGATGTTTTAATTAATATGTTTTGAAAATCCTTTAACGCGCGACTAGAAAGATATATTCTTGCTAGTGACAGCCACATTTTCGTTTCCCTGAAATTTTAAGGAGGGTGTTCTAAACACTCTTAGAAAATCAAAGGTTATTAATGAATAATTATTTGAATAGTATGAGTAGGTTTTGATCAATTTAGCGCATAACTTCATGTTTTGTGAATAATTTCAAACGAGTTTTTCTTAGTACTTATTAGTATTGCACCGTTAGACAATTGCTTGCACGATGTGCCGATGCACTTTTTTGGTACTTGGCGTTTGTGAATGCTCCAATTTAAAGCAAAATTTAGTCACTAAACACTGCACATGACACTAAACACAAACATGACAAATCTTTTAATGATGATACTGTTGCTTGTTTTCGAAGGACCGATTCGATAAAATGATAAGGACTTATTTAGTTTTGGTCATATCTTGTTATACATTGTATTTTGTATAAATCCAATGATATAAACAATAGATATAATAATTGTAAAATGTAAAAGTGAATTGATGTAACAAGATCTCTCTTATAAGTTTGTTCTCGACAATCTTTAGTAACAGACTATCTCATTAAATGGGCTTTCGATCAAAGGGAACAAAAGTATCCCAGTAAAAAAAAGAACGATAAATGTCTGAAATAGGTAGATGCCCAGTTTTTTATGTAATGGTGTAATGATAATTTTATCACGAGATATTAATAAATTCTGGACTATATTTTTTTCTACAGGCTCCATATTTTCTCTCTAGATCTGCAGATTGATAAGAAAAATTTGGGGAAGAACCAAATGATTGGAACAACGCTGTAATATTTCCTATCTAAAAGAAAGGGGAAAAGACCTGTTGCGAGAGCTACATGGCTATAACACTAATGGATGTGACTTCCAGAGTTTTGGCCAGGATAATAAGAAACAAACTGGGACTAATTTATAACCAAGAAGTCGGTAAATATCAAGGTGGCTTTAGGGAAACGAGAAGACCAGCGGATCAGATATTTACTTTAAAAATAATTCCAAGCAATAATCAAGATCAAAATATAGAACTACATCTGCTAGAAGCCTATTACACAATAGAGAGGACAAAGTTGTATAAGGCTTTAGAGTATGTAGATGTCCCCAGAAGAGCGCAGAGAGACCCCTTATCCACTTTACTTTTTAACTTCACATTAGAGGTAATCATAAGGAAAGAGCAAATACAGATTGGATCTATCACCGGAAGCATAAAATTTTAGAAGATGGTGTTTTTCACAGCCAGATACCGGGAGGAATTTGAAAAAGTCTATAGTAGACTGGAAAAGAAATAAAAAGATTTGGCCTCAGCGTAAATGGCAAAAAAAACCTGAATACATGGAAATACAACGGCAAAGGAAGAATCAGAACGGAAAACGAGAAATATCATTTTGAAAAAGTTGGGTCCTTCGACTATCTGATTAAGAATACGGATGATGAGAAAAAAGAGCTAGAGAATCGTATAGCAAAGAGTATTAAGATATAAGGTCCTTGAATAATATTCTTAAAGCAAAAGCCATCTCCAAAGTAACAAAGATAAGATTGTACAAAACAATGATCAGGCCGACTGTACTATATGAATGTGAGTCCTGGGTGCTAACCAAGTGCTGAAAAAATCAAAGTGTGGGAGATAGAAGTAATCCGAAACATACTGGGGGGATTTAAAACAATGAGTCATGGGGGAGATAAACAAATGCTAACCGGAAAGGAATATGTAATGAGTATAATATTACGCAAATAGTCCAAAGAGTCAGGTGGTTGGGACATGTGGGCAAAATGAATGCAAACAGGTGGAGAGGGAATTAGAAAAAGAAAAGGCAGGCGGTAGTGGAAATGGATAGGAGAGGTAACATCGGATTTGAGAAAAGTGGGAGTATATAGAAAGAACAAAGGACAGAAATGGATGGAGAGCTATAGCAAAGAGAGTAAAGGAACAAGAACAAAACATAGTTAATTTTTTAAATGATGGATTCTGTAAAGTTTTTAATTATAAATAATATTCTAGCGAAGAGCCTACAAGGCCTGCAATTTAGGAGCAAGGTAGGGCTGTTTGAGGTTTCACTCTATCCTTTGAGTACGTATATTTTGCACATTTGCTACAAATTGATGTATTTATTATCTGTATTCTATATTACCAATAAAAGCGTTTATTTTTTCTATGCAACACATTTCAATCTTAAACATATTGTTTTGGTACCACATCGATGGTACCGCTATTTTTTCTTTGATTCACATAGAATATTTGTTTATCATCTCAATTCGAATACAATTTTGATTTTTGTTACTTAACTAAAAATTTCAAGACTGAATAGAATTTTGGTTTTAGTTGGTTATTACATAACATTCCTTATCTTCCAGGTAATGTTTTTTCTTTGCTGCTTCATTCAAGCGAATTACTGCTAAAATCAGTATATTTAGATATTGACTGTGCAAACAGGCAATTACGAAAATTTTCAATTTTCTTCTTGGAGTTAAATAAATATTTGATCCATATTTCGGTTATATTAAAGTATGTATATAAAGTATAGTTGATAATGATAAGTAGATTAATATATGTTAAAAATATTCACAAATTCATGATTATCAAATTAGTATTCATTTCTAATTATACGTTTCTATTGTACTCTCATATTTTATCTATGGTAATTCATATTTTCCCCACTTATTCTGCTTTTCTTGTCTCTTTGTTCACTTGCTATGAATCTGCAAACTTTCTACGGAATACAATCATGTAAATGTTATACTTTTATGCTTTTTGTTTAGTTATATGGGAAACCTTTCCATGGAACTCCTCGGTTTATTTTACTCTATTTCACGACTAAACTCGGTATGGTTTTATACATCCTATTTTTGCTATCGTTTTTGCTTCTGTCAATTTTGATCTATTTTTTTCTAAAATTCATTCCTAAAAATTTTAGTTCATTTATTAGAAAATATACCCATAACAAAATTTTATGTCTTTTTGTTTTAACTACGAGGATATATTGAAAAACTCTTAGCCTACTATAGAACCAAACAAAATTTCAATATCAAAATATTTTGTTACTCAACATATTCTCCTCTTAATTGGATACATTTATTACAGCGGACCTACAAAGGTCTCTAGACCTTTATTTACGACGAGCGGAGCCAAATCTGATAAATAAGGGGGGTGTTCTAGTAACTCAAACCCTAGTCACGAATTTTTTGCATGGCAACATGAGATTTGTGTGCAGAGGCGTTGTCCTGTAAAACCACCTTTGGATAGCTTTCCGTGTCTTTTCTTTTTCTTTTTCCGTAGAATGGTCAGTAATGTCGAATAGTGATCTCCAGATATTGTTTTACCCTAATCCAAGAAATCAATCATGATTACTCCATGGCAATTCCAAAAAAACTGAAGCAAGCACAGATCGAATGTGATGCTTCTACCCTTGCACGCTTTTGGTCAACATTCAAACATTTGGGGATCCATTTTGCAGCAATTTTTCTCATGTTCAAATTAACGTGAACTATTTGATGAACACTTTCGTATGAAATATCCAGTGCTTCAGATATCCGTTTTAGCCCAATTCGATGGTCTCATAAAATCATGTCATGAACTGCATCGATACTTTCGGGGACTGACACAGAAACTGGGCTTCCCGATCAGTCATCATCTTCAATGGAAAATTTACATCTTTTGAAGCTTGCAGTTCAATTTTTCACGGTTGCATACGAAAGACATTGATCACCAAGGGTATTAAGCATATCTTCGTAAATCTGCTTACCTCTTAATTCTTCTAAATACACGTACTTGATGATGGCTCGATAATCCAATTTTTCGATTTCGGTGGACATCTTTTTTCTTCTAATCTATTGACGTCAAACTTTACACTGACACTTTTAATAAGTTATTGTTCGTTGCTATGGTAACGCAATATTTTGTTTATGCATGGAACTGGTCTAGGCTAACTAGATATCAATACATCCTCGTAGTTAAGCGACATAAAATTTTCCATTCTTTTGTAGAAAAGTAACTTTGCCTGCATGAGAATATGATAGTCAAAACATGAATCTACCCCAAATTTTACACTTTAAACTACAGTTTATTATATAAGGAACGTTTCAAAATATTACTAATATATCAATAGAATGGAGAGTTTTTTCTGTAACTTATTATCAATGTGCAAATAATTTATATTAATAAAGAAAAAAGAGAAAAAGTCTATAGTAATCAACTTAATAGATGAATAAAATCTACGATGACTTATTACCGATACCCCAACTATGGCTAAAAATATTCGCATTTGAAATATCACACAATTATTTTAAAATCTTATAAAAGAATTTTCTCCGTAACAATAAAATCCATTTTTGGATTGTAGTCTACGTACGAAACTTTTGTTCGAGCTGTGTTTATTTAATTCCGTATGACAATTGACCCTTTTAACCCTTCTATAGAAGATTGTTCGTAAATATAACGTTTACATGTTTAGTGCCGATCGGATAAAATCTACAAAGCATAAAAATATATCAAAGATAAACATATTCGTCTTCGAAATTACCGTCTATTCAAACAGTGAGGGTTTCGAGGTTTTTGTCAGCACCGTACTTGGTGTCGTCGACCATCGCAGCGAAATGAAAAAAATATGAAATAGTATGCAAAAAGAGGGATATCAGATTCCTTTATTTCTACATCATCCCTTTTATGAAAAAATGACATTTATATTAAATGAAAAGATGTATTCGAGAACCATGCACACACAACCATTAATAAATTTTTATTAAAAAGAGCTTGATGCTAAAGCTTTCGCTTCGAATTATTCTTTATTCAACCATATATAAGATAGCTACAATAGCAAACGATACGTTATTAAAAGGAAGTTCTAAGAGGTTGAAAACAGAATAATATATTCGATTACAGAAGCTTCATTTACTTGTACGGTTGTCTAAGCATATATTCCAGCCTACTGATATCATATTGAAATAATAATGAGCTTTATTTTTCATTCATAATACCAAAAATTTCTTTATAAATTTGGTACTCTATTTTTGCCGATATATTTGACATGATTGATCTATGTAGAAAAACCCTAATATAGGTAAGTATCAACATTCAGTTGATTTGTTCATTCACTTTACATGAATCTAAAAACCAGTTGCGGATCTTTCACAAACCTTTCTCACAATTTCTACCTAATGATGTTTAGTCAATTAATTTGAAAGGTATTCTTAACTTAAATGTAGACCAATATTCCATTTAAAACTCTTATCCTCAGTAATGGTTCAATATTATAAGTAATTATTCTATTCCTAGAACATTGCTTATAAATTAAAAAAGAGCTTGTGGAAATTTTGAAGTTTATGAATATATTCTATGAAAAATTCATCACCTTTGGTAAAACATCGAGAACTTTCTCAACAGATGGTTGGTATTTGAAACTTTAAAATGATAAAACTATGTTGCATGATTTACATAATTTGTCTTATCATACTTAGGCCAGGTACCAGCTGATTTCCCGTGGAATTTTGATAATCAAGGTCGATTTTCTTGAAAATTCGTATGAAGGTATCTTAATTTATTTCATCCAAATAATCTCGTAGGTCGATAGATTGACTAATTCCACGCATCTTTTACACTAAAAATTTTACGTACTTTTAGAGTTATCAACGTTTGAAACTGCTCAAAAAACGCATGTTTTTTAACATTTCGTGAATAACTTGCTGCTAATAAAAAAACAAAGAGATTCGTTTTTAAAGGATTTCTGTAAATTCAATAATACTCGAGTTATTGCCCGTTGAAGGATGACTATTTTTGGGGAGCCCCGAAATTGAAAACCTCAAATAGCTCAACTCAAGAAGATATTTTTCTAAGGACATAGAAAAACATTGAAAATGAGTATTGTCAAAAGTCTTTTGTATAAGAGTTGACTGATTTATAACACAACTAAGGCTTCTTCTTTTTTCTTTTTTGAAAAAATGTAATAATTATATCCTCGCCATTTCCCCCCCAAATGAAATTAATCGTAATCCACTTTTAATTGACTTTATTCAATTGGTTTTTCTTGCCAAAAATTTTTGAATCTATATATCATAAAAATTAGATGGGATACATTGGTTTAAAGTTTGTATTCGCGTACCAAATGTGGCTTATCCGACCTCTTTGAGCTGCACCCTTTTCGAAACCTGAGTTATAAAAAGTTTTAATTGATATGGCGTTGAAGTACTTGAAATCCCCTACAGAATTCTTTTTTAAAAAAGTTTCTAGCTTGAAAATTGAGCGAGTTACGGCCGAAAAACCTCTACTGCATTTTTTTTTCAAAATTTCAGAGCATGACTTTTGGAGTATTGGAAAAAGAGAAACTTGGGGTGTACAAGCGAGCAACAGTTGGCACGAACGCGAAAAGGAAGAAGATATTAGTGATGATGAAATATAATTATTCAAAATTGTTTTTTATATTATTTTCTAAATAAAAAATCTTATTGATTTTGAAAATATTTTTATTTTTTTATTATCTTTGTAAAAAAAATTATTATTGGTCATTGAAGATGGGTCTCATAAGGGTTGAAATATTTAAAGAGCAGCACGAAATATTCTCAATTCAATATAAATACACCACTCTGGAATAATTTTTGATCATATAATATATAATAAAAAGTATAAAGCACCCCTTCAGTAGATTTTGAATTAGAGCTTAAATACAAATTTTAATAGAAATCGACGTTGATTACTGTTTTTTATCTTCTGGTCTAACCGGAAGTTAACTAAAAGCATCATTTCTAATTCTAACTTTGAACAAAATAGGTTTCTGAACACTATTAGTTAATATCATCGAATGGAACTTTAAAGAGAATGTTAATAATTTGAGTTGTTTGAAAATTAAATTACTAAACGAATATTTTATATGAATATTTTTAAATAAAGTTATTTCTAAATAAGATATAATTGCATTAAAACTGAGTAAATTATGAATATTATACTACTGAAGTTGTGCGGCAGCTGTTACCAAACAAAATCCAGATAGAGCTATTGGCAGACGATGCATGAGAATTAAACTTGATGAAAATACCACAATAGTTTTACATATTTTCTTCTCGAATGTTGTTTCGGAATTCTAGTTCTGTTTTATATATAGATCTCTTTACATTTTTAATTAATTAATTAAGTTCTACATTCGAGGCCTACGGTGTAGGTTTCGTTTTAATAATAACCACACCGAACTGATATGTAAATAATGCTCTTAATTTAATAGAAACAAGGTTTGGGTTGAATTTGTACTTAGATAATGATAAGCTCAATATGTAGGTACTTATATTGCAAAATCTGTTCCAAAATATACCTCATCTATAATAAGTCTCCCTTACGAAAATAAAAACAATGTTAGTTGAGGAACTCCACAAAGATCCAATATTTCTCCATAATAATACATTTTAAAAAGATGTCTGGCAATTACCCAACGTGTCGAGTAAATTTGTAGTATAATAACAAGATTGAATTTAATATAAAAGGGGATACAAAGTGGTTGGGACTAGCTAGGAGGGTTTCACTCAAAATGCAAATTGTGCACACTCAAGTTACAACTCGAAATTATATCTTTACACATAATATCCATTATTCTCGTCTTTCAATACTATCTGTTATATAATAGCCGTAAATGCTTATGAATATAAACAGTCTAAGCTACTAAATAGTTATGACAAAACAGCATCATGTCAATTAGAAAAATAGCCTAGTTTCGGAAATGAATATACTCACACAGATTAATAAAAGTTTCAGTTATCGATGAACTGGATCATTAAATTTTCATATTCTTGGGTGAACTTATATTCCAGTATTGCATATAGAGAACCTGAAGTTTTATTTTAGCAATATGCTCCTCGTATTTTCGTTTCCTATTAATAGGCCGCTTTCTGTTATTTTTCGTTTCCTGCATTTCTCATAGCATTACTAGCACAATTTCCACTCCAAAATATTCACTCTAAGACCCATTCTTGGAAAGATGAATCCAATACATTCTAATATAATAGTCCTATACAATGGGATGTGTATGATAAAAGATCATATTGGAAAATAAATTCCTCCCTTTCCTTTTATTTTGGCTTTATATTGGATTTAATTGCTTCTGGGTAGTTTATGCAGTCTCATTGCTCACAATTAACAATTTTTCTGGTTATCAGCAAATTACGGAAATTCTAATTTTTAATTAAATAATCCATAGGTATTAGGAGAAATTAACTACATGTTGGAGTTGGTAAGGACATATATTAGAAATTAGAGATATAATATAGGGTATTATTTACTCTCTACTGGGGATTAAGTAGTTAACGTTATTCGATATTATTAAAAATTGGAAAATGACAGGGATGAATTTGAAATTACTTCATCGTAATCTAATCCCGCATTTAACTGTATGTGTATTTTGTACACAGCTGACTATAATAATCATATCTGCTTGGTTTACTCCAGGAACTGGAGGATCCCCAAACTATAAATAAAATATTTGTGTTGGCAAACTGCAATCAGGTATACATAACGCCGTGTTGGAAATGTATTGTAATCAAGGGTTGATTCTGAAACGACTGCCTCGTATACACAATGTGAGCTGATGATATTTATGGTGTTGAGTGTGGAGCAATTTTGAGAAAATGTTCATATAATCTGCAATCATAATTAAAAACTGTGTAGAAATATTGAGAAGTTTTTTTATTCCGAAATTAACGCACTTTTTCATTATTTTATTAGTGTAAAAATTACGATACAGTTTCCGAAGATTTACTGAATTCTTTTCAAATTACACTTGTAAACACTATTTTTGACACACGAACTTTGTGATGATTTTTATTCACTTATACAATATACAATGCGGTGTCCATATGTATGGAATAAATTCAATTTTACCTTTATTATGTATTATGTGAAAAAAACCTGAAACAGGTCGATTTTTATTCTCAAATTGACAATTTACAGTAACTCCTCTGAATTATAATCACCTCCTCGAAAATTTTAAATTAGAAAGGGAGTCATGTAACACCATATTGGAGAGGGATTTTAGTCCTTTGTTCAGTAATATAGAGTGTTTTTGAATTTGGTGCCATCATAACAGAGAAAATTAATTTTTTAGATGTAACATTTTTATGTCTCCATAACAAAACTTTACTTAGAATGAAGATAATAATGTCGCATGATATTTAAATTTCAATAAAATAATTCAATTAAATGTTCAAAACGACCTCCATTCACTTCTTGACCATAACCGAGGCGATTTTGGAATTCTCGTACAACATTTTGTATGACAACAGGGGTTATTTTGTTAACTTCTTCCGTTATCCTAACTTTTAAATCAGCAATATTGTCTGATCTTTTGAAATTTATTTTAGATTTTGAATAACCCCATAAAAAGTGATCGCGATCAGTCAAATCTGGTGATCTGGCTGGCCATTCGATCGTTCCATGTCATACAATTCACTTATTAGGAAAAACCTAGTTTAAATTAATTTTAACTGTATGTGCAAGATGCGGTGGACTTTCGTCTTGTTGGTAGTAAAAAAATCGATCTATCTCATTTGAATGATTAACATCAGGAAAAAATATTTGTAATGTAGGCACTAAGAAATTGATCAAAAAATCTAGATAAATCTCACGATTAACTGAGCCATCAAAAAAATTAGGGCTAATAATTTTATTGATAATAATATCAGCTCAAACGTTCACTTTTTTAGGATAAGGAGTGTGAGCCTCACACATCCAGTAATGATTTTCTTTGTTCCAATATCTAGAGCTTTGTTTGTTAACTGTTCCGTTTGAATGAAACGTCGCTTCATCAGAAAAACTATTTTATTTATGAACTGCAAAACTGCGTTCATTCTATCATCCTTCATCAATTCACAGAATTCTTGCTTTCTATCAGGATCAGGATTCTCCTCAATCTCTAGAATACATCTAAATTTTATTATCTTCAAAGATTTTCTCCTGATATTTAACAGAATATATACAAAAATACCTGATTATTTCCAAAGTATATTATAATAATATTGCTGATTTAAAAATTGGGATAAGAAATTAACAAATTAACCCCTGAGGTCATACAAATTCTTGTACGAGAATTCCACAATCGCCTCGCTTATTGTCAAGAAGTGAATGGTGGTCATTTGGAACATTATCAACATTACACTTTACACTTAAAAATTAGTTATGGTTGCACCAAATTTGAAAAAACTTTATATTGCTGAACAGAGGACTGAAATTCCTTTACACACGCTCTCCTTTCTTATTTAAAATTTTCGTGGGGGTGCTTATAATTCAGAGGGGATTATGGAGAGGGATAATATTTTTATATTGTGAATTGTCAATTTAAGAATAGAAATCGACATATTTTTGTGACGTCTACTTATTCATTTGCCTCAAATACGTGTTTTGTACCGTCAACTCTAAAAGAACCGAACTTATTCATACAAAGTAATTTACTACGTGATTTAAATCTATCTAAAAACCAGGCGAGCCTTTGGGGTCTACATTAAATGAATGGAAATCACTTTCTCCGGATATGAATATTTCTTATTTTTATTCACATTCATGGACCCTTCAAAAACTAGTTTGGAAGCAGTGTTGCTGCATAAGGGATATAAACTTCTTTCAATGCCGGGGGCTCATGGTCTGATATGAAAGAGACTTTAGAAAATATGGGATTTCTTCTTAAATAAATTGAATTGATTTTAAAGTCGCAGCTGTTTCGCTTGGACTACAGCTTGGTTACACAAAATTTTTCTCGTTCATTAGGAGTACAGAGGTGGTGGCCTAAGTGTAAATCACTCACTCCAGGTCACGAAAATGTTAAAAATGATCCATTGCACATAAACCTGTTAAAAATTTTGTAAAAGCTATGCTGAAGATGGCAGTGGATTTATACGAAGACTCAAAAATATATATGCTGGAATTCTTTCCAGAAAATTTTGGTGCTGAGAATGACGAAGAATGCGAGAGGTTCCATCTTGACGTTTCCTCAATAAAGAAGCGCTATCAAGGGAAATGTAGTCTAGTAATGCTGGCAAATTAATATTGGAAACTTCAAAAAGAGCTTCCAGAAGCGAAATATTCTCGAAAATTATAAGTATTTATTTATTTTATGTTTAGCAATAATATCTCTAAATGTAGCTGATGTTTATACTTTTCACAAATATGTTTTGATGTAACAAGGAAACCTGACGTGTCATTAATTCATTCAAATAGTCAAAATTTGATATAAGTTGTCATGTTACAAAAAGAATTGAAATTTTATTAACCAGTGTTATTAAGAATACCATCAAACATAACATGAAGTCTAATTTTTTACCACCTTTCACATTTTTGGAAAATTCTATTTGGAAATTGCTCTAACAAGAAGTAGGCGACGAAATATTTTTTACTTCTATATCGAATACCGTTCCATGAATGATATCCAAAAGAGCCCATATATAAAAATGGTGTTTTGTTTTATATCGATCCTTTTTTATATTTTTTGCTTATGAAGAATCTTTCTGAGAAGAAAGCCATTGTGGGATTTCGTATTTACTATTGTGAAAGCAATCTCCTTTCACGTTATTGCATACCGACTTTTCATTTCTTATGCCGTTGCTCATAACAGCAAATACCACAGACATCATAGGCGTATGTCAGTCATCTAAAGGGTGCTGACATGGAGTACTCAAATAACTCTCTCAAATATTGAATTTCAATTCATTTAATACTTTTTGTAGTGAAGATAACCATGGAGAATGCTTCTAATTCTTTTTACATAAATGTTTCATAGTATATATATATATATATATATATATATATATATATATATATATATATATATATATATATGAAAACAAGATGGAATTATGAGATTTTATTCTTATACTAGAATTTTTATTTATTGAAACTTTTAAAGTTTCAAACTCGAAAAATGCGATTAGATATTTTTTGCGCAATAATAAACGTTTGAGCGTTTCAAAAGTTGATTAAAACTTTTTGAAAATTTAGATTCTATGAATTTTTGAAGCGTTTATAGTAAAGGAGAGTCATTTCGATATTTGGCTCAAATAGTATATCCATTATTGTTGAGAATATTTTAAAGTTGATAAATATTAAAGTTTTCATATGATTAACTAAAAATTAAATGTTCGTTTTTCCAATTTATTTTTTGCCCTTAACATATTGTCGAATCGGCGCTTGTGATATTTACATTAACTCCTCTTAGATATTTTCACACCCTTTTGCCATCTTTAAATTGCAAGACAACTTGAATACTACGCGCTTTTTTATGCGTTTCACTAAATGTCTCTGGATTGAACTAAAAGAGGAGTAGAACGATACAGTGACTTGAGAGACAGACTGATTTATTGAACTAGACAAAGAAAAGTGTTTTAGAGATTGAATAAATTATTGAGCTTAGCATAGAGTAATGTTTAATAAACATTTATTATAGTTAATTAGAAAAAACTGGATACAAGACGTGTCAGGATTTTCTGTGTAAAAAAACTTAATTGGAAGACAAACATTATTTTGGTTATAAAACATATATCAATGAATTCTAGATTAGTTATATACAGTGCTTCTCAAAAATACCTTCACCCACTCTAATATTTCGAATGGTGGAACCTCAATAAGATCAAGACCAAGGAAAACGTTAAAGAATTTATGGAAGTACATTTAGCGAAGTTTACTTCATTCTACATAAAAAAATCGGTAATTTTGTTTTGTTTCAAACTATTCACACTTTTTCATGAATTTTATTTTCAGTCGTCTCACGCTTACGCTTACGCTTTCACCGCAAACTTTTTTTAAGGCCAAATCATATCGTTTCTTGAAATTTTCCAACCAACCAATGCTAATTTTGATATTATGGATTTGCAGTGACTTAACAAACTCTTCAGCTTTTTCCTTTAGTGTGGAACCGCTAACACTAATGTTTCTATTTCTACACTGTCCAAACCATGTAAATAAGTATAACTCTTCAATAGGGAATTCAGTAATTATTCGTCTTTAACATAGAAGACTTTCTCCCGATTCTTACTTCTTCAATAATTCAGCTTCATTTCTTAATATGATGGATAATCTACTCTCATATATACCAAACTGGACTGCAACGTCTTTCCTCTTCAAACCACGTGACTTATCAGCATATGTTTGTGCTTTCAGTTGTCACTCACAGTGTGCACAGAGATGCTTCCGGAATGAAGGCTTCAAAATACTGATATATACTACAAATAAGTTACTGTACTTTGTTTTAATTACATTTCAATCCATTTGGTTTAAGTAATGGACAATAACAATTATCTGCAGGGAATCGTTTTTGTTGGCACATCCATTCAAAATCACTCATTGATAGATGATTGAAGTTATCAAGATCGTCGTAGTCACAGCTTGGAGTTACTGAGCTACGAAGCCAAAATTATTCGTTTAAGTTTAAGTTATACAGGGTTCTATTTTGAGTGAAAGAGGTTTTGGACTCCGAGTGGAAGGGAACACAACATTTATGAATTTATTACGTTATCGAAACTTAAGCTATCAAAGTATTTAGTCTGATGAAATTTGGAAGGTAAAAATGAACTATTCTAAGCTTCTCTACTAGTCGTGACAGATGACGTCACCAGGTAACTGAAATCAGTAATATTAAATTGAACATTATGGCAAGTGACACTTCACTTGAAAGGTATTTAGAATAAATACTTATTCAATCACACGAAAATTTGAGTTTCGCTTCTAATTGATAAATATTTAAGAACGAACAAGTTCTTATAATGGCTAAAGCGTGATTTTTAAATTTAAGGTATCCTCACAGGGAAAAGATGTTAGGTCCGGTTGCCGATATGACCATTTTATTGGACCGCGTCGCTCAATCCATCTACAAGTATATTTCTCGACTAGATAACGTCTTGCTGCAAAGTAATACTGTCCAGAAGTACCATTTTGTTCGAACATTATTCCCAAGTTACCAAATTGATCTGCATTATTTTCCAGAATTTGAAGAATTGACGATTGAATTGCGTTTTCTCACATCTCGAGATATACTTCACAGATTAAATTGGAGTTAAAAAAAAGAAGCTCTGCTATGTGGTTTCCCAAAAAAAACCTGCTTACTTTTAATGAGCACGTTGTATATTTTTCAGAAACATGTGAGAGTTTAGTCTGCCTGTTTACTGGACATAGTTTCACAAAATTGCATCCTTCGGTCGGGGTCGTCATCTCAAATTTAATGCCTTTTTAGTTTGTATGAGTGGAATTTGTCAACAACGTGTGTACTATGACTAACCCAACAGGTAGACGCTACTTGGGCTGTTGAAGAAGATTAGACCAGTAATTATGTGCTAAGTTGAAACAATGACACAAACAAGTAATGATGTAAAGATGAAAAGAACGGAAAGGAAGATAATCAGAACAATAATGGGATCAGTAGAAATTAATGACGGGAAATAATGGATAAGAACGAACCGAAAAATAACTTACGATTTCAGCGGCGAAGATATTATATAGAAAATCAAAGCTCAGCGAGTTCAGTGATGGGATATGTATGGAGGAAAGGAACAAAATCTATAGCATTCAATATGATGCAAGGGATACCCGGTGGAAGTAAAAGACGCGGTAGGCCTAGTACAAAATGGTTAAAAGAAGTTGAAGATGACCTAAGCAGAGTAGGAGTTATAAACTGGCAGGAAAAGACATGAAATAGGTTGAGCGACAAGGTGTTGACATGAAGTATAGGGAGGATCCTCCCCAACAAGAGAGAGCATGTTTGCGGTGCAATCTCATTAGGGGTGTTAAGCCATTATTATAATATATCAATATTTTTATTAATACCAATATTTGGTCGACCTGATCGCTTGGCATCATGAACACTATCTATTTGCTGAATAGGGTGATCGGGGTATCTCTCATAAAATATGCGTTCCTCGACATTATTTCCACCAATTTTCACCAATAATTAAATTAGCTGTAGGTATTTGAATGTCTTGTAAAACAATGATTAAACCAAAATTTCAAGATTATAAAAACGTCAACATTAACATTTCACTATTTGTTTATGTTGACCATCAAAAACATCGTAAATCAGAAAAAAAGTGATTAAATAGATATTCTAAATAGCTTTAAAACGAGGTGTCAGTTGACATTAGGTACAATTTAATATTATTTGATTTCAATTACCTGGTAACGTCACCGATGCCTATTACGTCACCTGTTACCACTAATAGAGAAGTTCATTTTCACGCTCCAAACTTCATCGGTCAAAGTATCACCGTTCAAAAGGATAGAAGGTGTGGGAACTTTTGAGAAGCACTGTATATGCCTCCACTTTTTCATTTATGGAACATAGCAAGAAGCAAATGTAATGATAGGAATATAATTTTCGATGTTAGATTATATGGAATATTGAGAAACTTAATAGCAAAATTTCAGGAGCGACTAGAAATGAAAATAATGAATAAAACTGGAATATATAAATAATTTAATGAGTTTTTCGAAATGACACTTGTATTTGGATATACTTTATAAACTATACATTGGAATAATCTGAAATTTGAATGAGAGATTAGTAATTTGAAATATTTCAATGAGGATATGAATAAATCTATATAAATCCAAAAATAGCTTGTGTCTCGTAGTGAGTAATCAATAATTACAATAGAGACAATCTGTATAATATCTCAAACCCAAAATCAAATACTCCAATCCATTTATAAAGAAAAACGTTTTACTGTTAATAAAATAAGAGATTTGTGCTGTTAAAAAAGTAACAATATTGATTAAATTCAATTATAAAAGCTGAAACAAAAAAAATTCTCGAAAGGGTTAACTTGATGCCAAAAACAAATGATAAAAACTTTTCCTCATTTTAATATGCAAAAAATTAAATAAAGTGCTCCTATAGAACAATTAAACAGAAAAATTCATAATGAGAAATTCAATAAGAAGGATAATTAGAATTATTTTTTGTGACCCCATTTGCACATCAGCAAATCTTTTCAGCATGCTTCTAAGTTGTCCAATAAATTTTGTACAATTCCTGTCCAAAGTTGTGGAAGAAGATTTCTAAACTCCTGTATCTAGATTGAAGCGGAAAATCATAATTTTCTATTTTGCCTAAATCCACCGCAGCTGTTCTTGCATTATCATCGATTCAAATGAAATTCTTGTATGCAGTGGTATCAATGAATTTATCCAGATTCGTTCTGTCTTAAGATAATTGTCTATTCATTACGTGAGTGTTGGTGTTCCAATCTCCAAAGTAATCTTTGTTTTCTATGATCTTCTTGGATCTTTTTATTGTTTATATCGATACAGAAACACTTCTAGCATTAAAAATCATGGATCATGAATGTCGACTGTCATTCTACCACCTTTTCTTGTCTCCAGTTTCCCGGAACTGATTAACGAAATTACACTTTGAAACAAATTTTCTCGATTTGTAACATTCGTCTGTGCTAAGCATGGTTCTAGTAATCTAGGACTCTTCGAAGGTTAATTTTCATTTTAGCATTATTAGAATCAACCAAACATCTTTTATACTTTTGAATTCTTGTATTGAAGCGAGTGTATAGGAGCGCTTTTCTCATAACCTATTCATACAATGTGGTGAAATATATTGTTAATATAATAAATGGGTGAATTGTTTTTCATCTCACTTTCAAATGGCTTTACTCGCGACTGAAGTAAAATCTATGAATTATGAAATCCAGATCTACAAAATCTACAAAATCTTGTAGATCAGGAAATTGTAAACCATTTTACACAAAAACAATTTCAAATAGTTCATAACTTAACTAATTAATACAAACAAGATTGAGCTTTTTAGTAATTTTCAATAAAAACAGATATTAAACTATTGATCGAAAGATTCAGAGTATTTTTAATTTGTGTTAACTAGAAAATTTGATTCAATGATTAGAAAAGGTTGTCTGGTTTCTTTTCATAGTGAAATTAATGTGATTTTTGGTAGAAAACAAGACTACATTTTCCTTCGGCGAAAAATACCTTTCTAATTTGAATTCGAATTATGGGGAATAGATGTGGACGGCATATCAAAAAGCTATTTGATGAAGGAATTTTCCTGGAATCGATTTCAATAAAAAGCTTCGGGAAAACTTCACGAGACAAGATGTATTTAAATCAGCTTGGGTCATTCATTATAAATTACCAATTTCGTATCATCGTTATTACTGCCAGTAGAAAAGAAGTTTTAAAAGAAGTGAATCATCAAAAAAATTAGATGGTAGTTTCGTGAATATACATATTTTGGAAACGAACTTCAAACACGATATGTACATCTGTACGTCCAAAAAACGACACATTTATCAAAAGAAAAACATTTGGTAAATGAATCACTTAACATCATCGTCACCCCAAACCTTTTATAGATTTAAAGACCTAATAAAAATCCTCAACTTTTGTTTATGTCTTTCTCTTTTTCGATCCTTCTCGCTTCAGATAAGGTATCCATACCAAAGGTGTGTCAAGTTCTTCACCAAAAGGGGAACGGAGGATTTTATCATCATATTTTTAGGAATAAGTGATAATGGAACGCTTAAATATTTAGAAACGAAAAGGTTTTTGTCGATATTTCCTCAAAAATAATCATCGCGCTTGCTTGAAGATTTATCGAACCACAATTTTTAAGTCTAATTTCATTGATATAAGATTAAATTTTTAATATGAAGACGATTGAATTCAATCTATTGAAAGCGTTCGTATAAGAAACATGAGCAATTGTATTGAATCATTGATAAAATTATTATCTTCTTCTTCATGTCTTATACTTATGCCATTTCAGAGTCATCGCGTCCTCTTCCATCTTTCTATACTTTTCTATTAATGGCAAGTGTGAGCTTCATTCAATTCAGTTTTTTTTTAAATTTGCTCTATGACCAATTCTAAATTGGTTAGTGTTGACAAATTATAAGGATACGTTCATTTAGTAAAGCAGCCATTGTACTGCGACCATCTTTGTTGTTACTTCGTTTATTAACATAAAATTTCTTCTGTTCATATACATTAGTTCATACTACCTATTCCATATATTTATCAATTTCTATATTTGTTGGACGATGGCATTGTTGAATAGTGACTAAGTGATTACATGAAGTAGTTATAGAAACCAATGTCAACACCATAGTCAATTTAGTATTACATCGATTATGGCATTCGATGCATTTCAACAGGATACAAAAAGATAAGTAATTAGTTATGTATTGAAAATTGTAAACACCGATTTTATGTCATTAATAATTTGATTTTTTATTCCACACAGGTAAAAAAGTTGACCTGTAAAAACATTCTGCAAACGAGTTAACCTTAGAAGGTAAAAGTAAGTTTGTATTTACCGAATGACCAAATAATTCTGAACAACGAAAGACTTGAATATTTCTTCGATAAAACCTAATACCTTCGCATCAACTGTATACTATATAACTCGGCATAACTGCATAGTTCCACCAGACACATAATAAGACTTTCCGCTCGAATCGACCCCTCTTTGCATCAAATCTCCACTATCAAAACAATTAAATGAGCAGTGGGCCGTTTGCTCATTAACTGTGTCTTCCTCTTCATTTAAACTTTCCCATATGAAAACCGACTAATGAGACAATCTTTGTTTATTATTATCACCTATTCGCAAAATATATATACAAATTTACTGTATATATAAACAATATCATAAAAAAAAATTCAAACAAAGTGTACCTTAGATTTAGCATACGAAAGTTTTTTAAGCATTTCATTTGAAAATCCAGATGTATATTTGGAATGTGCCAAATCTCTTAAAGACAATATTTATAAAGACTCCCCTTTTTGCGACGGTCGTGATGAAACAGCAGTTGTAAAGAAAGAAGGAATAGCCTAAGGATGCGTCATCATATAGGTGAAGGATAAGGATTAAACTTAACTTGTGAATCAAGAGGGTTGAAATGGTTTCCCTGTGAAACGAAACAAGGGGAGACTATATCATTGAACGGTTTTATTTGAAGCATAATCTAATGTTGTGTAACTCTGATTGCATTAGGCCGACTCTTTGAAGAGAAGATATACGGAAGTTAAGAACATTTTATTTTTCATTTTTTCATTAGATAGGGTCAAACTATATTGGAAGGGAAACTGAAACTTTTTGATTATATTTTGTATCGAAAAGAATCATTTGAAATCCACTTAAGTACGAATTTATAAAATTCATAAAATGGATATAACTTTACTTTACGGACAAACAATAAATTACTGAAAATTCAACAGTCATTTTTGATTCATTAAAATATATATAGATTTCTAAACCAAGTTACGTGCTAAAAATATTACTTACAATAAAGAATATCAAACATGAGTGAAGGAAATATCTTTTAATATATAGGTTGCTGTGTTGAATTGTTTTTTTTTTTTATAAAAATTGATAACATAGAGAAATAGACTTCTAAAAGGAGAATCTAAACTTTTTAACCACACATTTCAATGAATGTCCTACTTTTGCTCCTATGGAAACTCATAATAAAAAAATGTGTATCAATCCAATCCTGGGCTTAATTGTTCTATTTTATTCTCTGGGCGTCGTTAGTTACTCAGCATTATAAAAATAAAATTTGCTGTGAGTGAGAGAAAGCTCTGAAAGAAGACATCTGAAATATAATAAAGATCATCAATAAATCCTGCTCCTGATCGAATCCTCCCGACAACTCGATAGTAGTCAGCACTGCATATATTTGGAATTTCATCATATAATTCTTAATCAAGTGTCTTCAGATTACGATATTAAAATTGATAGTAAAAGTGAACTAGATATATTCTATGCAGTGACATTTTACATTATTATTCTGTTGGAAAACAGTCAAATCCAAATATGTTTTCACATTGCGTACGTAATTATTAAATAAAAATTTGTATGCACATGTAGTCTACAGCGACTGTTGGGGTTTTTCCCTAACTTCATTCCGATTGATGATTTATACAAGAGGATACTATTAAAACTGCTGTAAAACAAAAAAAATAATCATGTATATTTAAGTATAGATAGTAGGTTGATATTTTATATTTTGACAAAATGATCTTATATCATAAGAATAACTATTTTCCAGTTTTGATTTCATTTTTTTTGGGTACAACTCAATTTCTTTACATTATCCAGCCTCACTGAAATCTATCTTGGTCCTTAGCTTTATTTTGGTCTATATAAATTGTTTTTGACTCATAAATTCTTGCAACTGCTTCTACCTATTATTAAAAGTCTTCTTTCGAATTCATCCTATGCTTCTTGTTTTTAGTATTTTGATCTATATCTGTAAATATTATGATTCTTCTCCATTTGGAGATCACTTGTGCTTCTATATTATGTATCCCTTTCACTTCATTTGGTACTTGGAAAATTATGATTTATGTAATGGGCCTGTAAACCTTATTAACATGATGTCGAATAGATAATGTCATTTTGCTTCAGATTTTAAGCTACATTTCTTAAATAGTTTCCTCATTCGGTATTATATTTTTCTCCATAAGTCAACGTGCAATAAATGGACGTGCGTAGTCTTTCTGATAAAAGACTTGGGGACAAATTTTATCGGCTACCATAAGCAAGAGTCCTCATAACATTAATCCGAAAGTCTTTCAACAACAAAACCAATATCACGTCGCCATCCACGATAGCGTTTCATAGAATCACAATATCATTGAATACGATTTTACAATACTGCCGTTCTCTGCTTCAGCTCGAATGTTGAGAACAAATATCCGGAGTGAGAAAAGCACCGATCATGAACATTATGCATAGTAACAAATCTACGTTCCCCTCAAAACTATTGCTAGATAGGTGAAGCGCCTAGCTAGAAGCCCATTGGCACGCCTTGGTTAGCCAGTTGATCTTCTTCATATTCCTCTGCTTTCTTTTGCCCACACATGACACACGCAACATGTCTGCCATTGTAGTACAATTAAGATTACGATTAATTTCCTGATAAGATAAACCAACATCTCGATAGGCCCTATCAAAATCGCTAGCATAGTGATAATTATGACGTCTTCGAACTGAAACGTTTTGTTACGTTCAACTAAGTTCTGAAGGTAACACTTTTAATGTCAATAAGTATAGATCTTCATGATGTGATTTGATTTTGAAGTAGTTTTGCATACACAAAAAAGAGTATTATTCTATGATTGAAAATTTTTCAATGCAAACAAATTCTATTCCAATCAATCGGTACGTTCGTCTATAGAGCATATTAATATAATGTAAAAGTATATTGATTTTGGTTTTGGAATAATTGTCTGTTCATTCAATCGCGAAACACCCTCCATTAGTGAGTTTTTCCTGAACTTTCATGAGAAGGGAGTCAAATTGAAATCTACCGTAATTATCACTTGGAAAAATGGGGGTTTATTTCAATATTTTCCTTCAATAACTTTGATAGATGACGTAAACTTTCTGACTGATGTTTTCAATTGAGCATGAAATATGAGAAAAAACAAGTTTGGGATTCAGAATAATTATTGTACAAAGTAAAAAAAAGATATGTGAATTTACACATTTCCAACACAATATGATGATATTTTTAAAAGAATACCTCTCACCTTCCAAACTCACAATATTTCAATTGACACACAGAAGTTAAATATTGCAGAGAAAATTCTTTTGAGTTGAGTACCCACTGTGGAAGAGTATTTGAAAAATACCTTGTCCATATAGTGCAAATATCTTTTGTATGAAAATATGTTTAGTAAAAATAAGTAAACAAATATGTTGATAGGCCATTGCAACAATCTTATTATGTTTACAATATCTAAATCTAATTAGCGTTCACAATTATCGTCTCTAATCACCAAAAGTTACTTGCAGTAAAGATAACATCAGACTTTGTAAATGTGAGTTTTGTAGGTGTGGATATGTTCAATATAGATTCATGAACTAGACGGTTTCGATATTTATTTGATTTGTACCAATAATTGCACGTAGTTTTTTGATGCTTCACTTCAAAATGAATGGATTACTCATAAGTGGATTCCATAATATCAAAGTTTATTAATGCTTCTGAATGTTCTTGATTTTAGGTCCCTTCTGTTTTAAAATTAGTTTTTTTTCAATAATAAGATTGATAAAAATTCAGTCTTTATTAAAATATTTTGTACAGAGTTTGAAATGTAGTACAGAAATATAATTATCCTACATGTGAAAGGGTAAGCGTAGCTTATTCAATTTCATATTTACTCCAATTTAAAAAATATATTAGCGTCGCGTCGTCGAAAATCGCATAAGCTTATTTCCAGTCAACAATCGCTGCTCGGAAAAGCAAACTGATAAAAAGGGGTTTGAACAATTGTAACACGGATTCTAATTTTTGCCTTTGTAGTTATCAAGTAATGCATATGAGAGAATTATGCTAATGCGAAATCGATAAACTACAAAGTGCAATGGTTGAGCTTACGGAATTTATAATTCATATCCACCGGAAAATGGAATACGCTTATTTTTTCCACATTAAAACGTTTAATTCATTCAACCAAGTTGAAATCCTATGATATATGATGAGATAATCCGCATTTAACAATGGTCTATAAGTGGTAATGTTGATAATTTTTAGAGTAAACTATTGGAAGGATATCTATATATTGAATAAATTTCTTTCTTTTAAAAACTATAAAAAAAATCTAATTTTGAAACAGAACAGACCTAAAATCAAGAACATTTAGATGCATTAATATATTGAATAATTGAGTAGAAACCGCTAGATAAATGCTATAAGCATGATTGGGCTCTTTTTCTACACTTTCTACAATATATTGTATACTATCTGAGAGATTACTACGTTGGAGTAACAAATTGAAATATATATGTGGATACAATGGACGTTGGTTAGCTGGTCAAAATAAAAAAATATAAAGTACCTTCCATTATATATCTTGATGACGAAGTACCTTCCTATAATGAAGTGCGATAAATATGAAAGTCTAGAGCAGCCATGGCAGCAAGGAAAATATGTGAAATTGAAGGAAAAGACACAGTTAATGATCGAACGATTCAACGTTGGTTTAATCGTTTTCATAGCGGAGATTTGACGCTTGAAGATCGTTCACGCTCAGGTCCTCCACAAGCGTGGGATATTGAAGATACAAGAAAGCAGTATAAAACCGAAATAGTACCAGCACTCGTCAAGTAGTGTCCAAAATTATCCAAGTCCCTTGGATTTTCTAAATATACTATACTATTTGAAATCATTAGTATGAAAGTTGTTGAATAGTGCTATAAGATTTTACCGAGATTCAAACGAAACATCGAGAAGAGGTGTGTAAATAGTTTCTTGCTCTACCGAAAGATAATTGTTTTATTACACATTACACATTATTACTTACGATGAAAAATGTCTTTATCTAAAAAACTCGAATATAAAAAATAAGTGGTAAGTCAAAGAACAATTATCAAAATCCGTCGCAAAGAAAGATTGATTCGAGCGGAAAGTCTTATTGTGTGTGTAGTGAAATTATGAAGATCTTGTATACTTCGAAATCATTCGAGATGGTAGAGCTATAAATGCCGAAGTATATAGGGAACAGCTGATGCGATTGTATAAGGATTTATCGGAGAAATAACCAGATTCAGTTAACCGGAAGCAAGTTCTCTTACAAGACAATGCTAAATTTGGAACCAAAAGAGATGTTAAAGATGTAGTGCGACAATTTTTCCATCTAATCCCAAGCAATGCTTTTACCAAGGTCTCTAAAAGCTTACTTTACCTTGGGTTAATACGATGGGCTATACTTCGAATATGAAGAATTCCTTTTGTAGGATTATTTAATAAACATAGAATTCAATGAATAGATATCTGCTAAACAATGTAAATATTGAAAACCCTCTATAAATTGGATAATTTTGTAAAATTACCTATTTGGAAACTTCAAGATGACGCCATATTCGGTTAAGAGTCTATGAAATTTATCGATTGTTAAAATTTTGAGAAAAAAAATAATACAGAGTGAATGTGAAGAAAAAAAACTTTGAATGATCTATTACCAATACGTTTTCGAATAGATAATATTTTTATTTTCAATTACTTCCTATATACCAACATAATTCAAAAAATATTTTAATTTCAAATAGTTTTATTCATGACATAATTAAATCAAGTTTTCACTAAGTGAACCAAATTTTTTTCGACTGAATTGCAATCCCAGCAGTGCTTTTTACTACCATAACGTACAGATGTAGATAATAAAAGAAGTAATAATTAACTTCACTACAGTTCCACTGATACATTACTCTTTAAGAAAAGATAAGAAAAATGTGGAAATTTAGAGTTGTCGCTGAACGGGTAGTTGATGAAATTAAGCCAACCCTAACTACGTTATAGTTATACTTAATTGATTTATATGTAAAAACTATTAAAAAGTATACTACCGATATCATATTGTCAATTTCGAAGAAACTTTATTTACTTTTTAATAAATGTTCGAAAACTTTTCCTCTTCTGTAGACTGTGAGAATGAATTTCTTGCCGTTTGTATACAAAAAATCCTTATTGTGTTTTCCATCAATATTTCGAGACATATGTATCGAATAACCGATCCTCATTCTTTATTAGAAGTTCTCCCATACAAAATCATCGCAAATGTGATTTTCATTTTGCGATATTGGACAGATCTCACCAAATTACATTTCTTTTATGAGCATCCTAATACGTTTCTCGAGACTTACATTGTCTAGAATTTTCTACTTCTTATAAAGAGTGGTTCTATGTAGGATTAGGTCACGAAATGTAGGCTTATAATCATAAAAACACTTTCCTTTATGGGTGAATAAGATCTTTTTGGTTATAGTTGATAACACAAAAGTGTCTACGTAACATACATTGTTAGTTTTAGTTAAACATTATTACGAACTCCTCATTAACATGTATATCAGTATATCTTAGTGTGCTTTCAAACAGAAAAATGCGAAAATTTATCAACACTTTAACAGCAAACAACTACACAGTCAACTCTTAGAACATAAATGGTTCTAACAAATTCAAACAAATTGCTTATGAACCAACATTGAATATTTTGTGTGATTTGATTAGAAATTTGACATTTCAATAGAAAGTCTTAAGAACGTTCCCAAGTTGATTTGGACTAAAATCATTAGAAGTGTATCTGAATATAAATAACACGATATACATTTTAAACATTCTTTTCTTTTAATTCATCCGCTGAATAAATTTACCTCTTGCCTACATAGTTATATAATTTATTAGTGATTCTTTATTACTAAACAGAATAATTCTATATTATAATGTCATTCAAAAATATAATCTCCCATCCATTGGGATTCTATAAGGAAATTATTAGTCTGTTTCGTTATTGACGACTGCCAAAGCATCTAGTTAAAGTACCTCCAAGGTTGGTTGTTCCCCACCTTGCACGAAAAAAATACTTTGTTTCTTGTTGACTCTTGTTTACAACGAATTTGATGATAACCCGAAAATATTTAAGAAAAACTAAGATTATTTTTGACAGACAGACATGAAAAAACTTCATTGTATGCCATTATTGTTATTATTTTTAGTGGAAAACAAAGTTATCTTCGTAAAATTAACCCATAATATATGATATATCTTCAGTGTTTAATGTAAAAGGCTTTATATAAAGCCTCAAAAATATATTTTTGTGCATAAAGAATTTATACCCTCGTGGAAATTCTAGTTTTTATTTCAATTCATAATTGTGGTTTAAGTGAAATTTTTAAATGAAAAGTTTGAGAAAGATTTGATGTGTACTTCAAAATACATATCAAAATTGTGTGAGATTTCTGATTCACTCACAAACAAACTACGAAGCAAAATAAAAAAAAAGAATAAAAAACGATAGCTACAATTTAAAAAGGTTGAGATTCAGTGAGCTTTTGTCAAAGATAGACAGTTTAAAGAAAATACAATAGTAAAAAAAATAATGTTTAATAACCAAAACTTTACGATTGGAATAGAAACTTTTGAGAATATTTGATTACTGAATATGCTTTTCACAGCATATTTCTTTTATTCGGTCTATTGAAATTTAGTTAATATACTGAAAAAAAAAAACTTTCTCATCAAAACAAAACAAAGACTGCAAATATTTTAAATGGCTAACTTTAAAAATTTTTCGGAATTGGAAAAATGCCGCTCTATTAATACATTCATTCAATGATTCTCGGTTTTTGGAGACAACTGAATAAGAATTTCTTACCAAATGAAAAATAACTTTTATATCAATACGAACCGAGTAACTAATAACTGGTAAATTTTTCCGAATTGAGAGAATACCGCTTGCCATAGTTATTTATTATTATTAAATCTATTAATACATTCAATTCATTGTTTTTGAAGACAACTGAATACGAATGTCTATTGTTGCCGACAAAAATATAAAATAGAGAATCTTCAACAGACAATTTCTCAATATTGAGTGCTGCAAGATATGAAAAAATAAATTTCTTCTCATATCTAACACTTTTAAATATGTGTACATCAATTTTCTCAATGATCCCATGGGAAATTATTTTTTTGGAAATATTCTCAAGTAACTGAGAGCCTTGTTGATCAAAAAATATTTTATATTTGGGGGGATATTTTAAATTAAGATATTTAAAGCGGATTTCAAGCGAATCGAAGCATTCATAAGGATGAAATTGTTGATAATTTGTAATTGAAATATTTATTTTGAGTACAACAAAAACTTTAATATAGATTTTGAATATGGTATGTGTATATGATTTTGATATGATAAGGTGTATTTTTGGGAAAGAGATTTAGAGAAAACTGACTGAACAGTTTCTGTATTTATCTCTTGATCCAGATTCCAAATAAAAATTCCGTAATATAGGCTTGGAAATATAAGGCTATTATTAAGATATTCATACCGATTCACAATTTCGTTTGTTTTATTAATAAGGAATCACATTGTTGTTGTTTTAACCTCCCTAAAATAATTATTTTAGTTTTGGAATTACTGTAAAATATCGGATTGTTGTTTTAAAATTTTCATTTAAACAAACAAAGTCAAAATAAGTTGATTAAACAATTATTACGTTCTATTCTAATATCTTTAGCCCCATTGTTTACGAAATATTACTCAATATAGTCTATAAAAAATGAGACCAGTCAAAGAAGTCGTGAAGCTGGAAAATTCGAACGCTATATACAATTTTATAGGAATTTCCGATGATGTCATCACTCACATATTTGAAGATCGACTTTGATATATGATTTTATTGGAATCAAAATAAAACTAAAACAAGTAAAACTAATACCACAAGAGCCAAGTAGTTTAATCAAAAATTACATTTTCTTGGAAAATTTCTTTCTTGAATTATTAGAAGCAAACTTATTATCTTTTGTTGTCAAGGTGAAAATATTCTAATCACAAAACAACATAAAATTCGTTTTACGTATTTCAAGAATGTTGTGAAATATTAAAAACGGCTTCTTTTTTTTTCTTTTAATAAGTTTTAACTTCTGTACCACATATTTTTTTACAGAAATGCAGAATATTACCATTAACACCGCAAAAAAAGAACAATGTCAAAATATTCAAAATAATTTCTGAAAATTCCGATGACAACCCAACAGCATTACCCCATAACACTTAAAGTTCCTTTCCTAATATTAAACTTGAAATTGTACTCACCAATTATATAAAAAAACACCCGCAAACCAAATCATAACATATACGACACAAATACAAACAATGCTGCTGCAACGTGCTATCGCAGAGGAATTTGGAGAAACACTGTTAGGTATATGAGTCATCGGCTATATATAGAATCAAGAATGACATCAGAGCTGTCCAATGAGATTGCTGAGCGAGAGCTTGCGCTGCCGCAGGACGAAAGCTCATTCGAATCGATGGAAAGCCATGTGGTATGCAGGACTGGCGTTAATTTTATGTTGGCCCTTAGGACAATTACAGATTCACAGACTCGGCATTGGGCAATGTCGGTAAAGGGATGGATTGGTTAGTGAGGATATTTATCTAATTAGGCGGAAATTAATCGAATAGTTTAATTCGATAGCTTTGGTCAGAAATGTTAGTATGTGAATTTATTCCGATATTCTTATTTTCTTAACTGAAAAAAATATAGAATTATTACGGAAACAGTGGAAATAGAATGTAAAGTATGATTATTGCATATATTAGGGAAACGGGATAAAAAAGGAGTTATCCTTTGCAGAGTTATGATTCTATTTCTTTGAAGTTGTTTTATAATACTTCAATGGTGCAATATATATTTGATATACCATAACAAAAATTATATTTCGCCCTAGAATATTCTTCAATTATTTACTCTGTCAGATGACTTATTGATATTGGTTCAATCAGTATGGATTTTTGAAATATACGGTAGCAGTTCAATAGTTAGAGATTGTTTGACCAAAATCTTCAAATTACTTAATTTTGACTATTTATTACAACGTACATTACTATCTAGTAAATGAATCTTTCTCAGATATATTGAAAGTATAAGTTATTAATCAAATTTCATTATTAAAAGATTGCAAATGAAAGCACAAGAGCTTCAAAATGAGATTTTATCAGATTCTCAATACCATGTAAATATTCTAATATGAATCGAAATAATAATGATAATAATAATAATAGTATATACATATACATATTGAGTTTGGACTGTCTAAGTACAGGTCCATGCACGCCATGAACGGAAATCGGAACTACCCAATATCGTACAGGCAATTGAAAACGGGAAAACCTAAAAATACTTGAAATATTAACAGTCTACGGTTATTGGACCATAACTAGGCAAAAACCAGAGTCTAGGGTCAATACACTAAAAGAGTAAAATCACTTATTAAATCCGAATCAAATGCAGATAACTTAGACTAGGCAATCAACACCTAATCCATGCCTGTATTAACGTACTCTTCTGGAATCCTGGATTAGACGGAACAAGAGCTGGAAGGTTTCCAAAGGTTAACACGAAGAATAATGAGAAGGAACAATTACCACTCATTTACTATTAGAACCACATTACCCCAAAAAGAGGGTGGAACAAGAAACCTCTTTCGGAAGGCTTCATAATAGCTATCCAGAATAAAAGTATCAACACTAAGCACTACAAAAAAATTCATTTCGAAAGTGTCAGCAAACATCAGAGACCATTCATCATATAATATCTGTTTGTGGTGTGTTAGCTAATACTAACTATCTGCGAAAGAGTTAAATCGAGTGTGCAACATCATTCGCCGGAAACTAACAGTCGTAGAAGGTGTTTGCAAATAAAAATTTTAGATTCTACCACGGTTCATTATTACTGATAGACAGATGACAAATAACAGACCTGAGGTTATAGTGGTCGACCATATCGAACACTCACAACATTCTCAACAAACACCAAGGGAAACTGGCTAAATACGCGAATCTCGCAATTGACATTTAACAGATGTCGTACAGCGAAAATCTAGAACTAGTTCAAGTTATTTTGTCATCAACCACCGTCGTGCCTAAGAGTGTTTGACAGTATCGTTAAACTAAGATTAACAAAGTCTTTCCAATAACAATAATAATATATTTGTGAATATTTTCTAAGCAGGTAATCGTATTGTAGACCTAGAAGTAAATCCTGTTACTTTATTTTGTTGTTCTAAAACTTTTTTCACTTTTCTTCTTTCTTTTCAATTACTGACATTCTTGGTTGATAAGTCTTCCTAATTTGAGTTTTTTCAACTAAGTTTCTGTATGTCACAACATTTTTTTTTCTATAAATGTTCCATATGTCCCAACTATCTCAGTTTTCGTACTCTGACAAAACATGTGATATCGGGCTCAATTTTTATGTCTTCTGTTCTTCATTAGTTCTTCTCTTAATAATAATACATTCAATAAATGAAATTTCAATATTTTAGAGAAAATCTGTTAATTACTAAGTGGTTGAAACGTTATTTTTTTTAATCATACAAGTTTATGACATGAAGCATCCCTTCATTTTAACAGAACGTTAAATTGCCAGTGAAAATTCCATCAAGAACAATAAATTATTAACGAATCAAGGTCAGCCGTTCGTTCCCTTCGAAGAGAACGAGAGGTCGTAATTGTCCTTAGGGTAAACATTGAATTAATATACGCAGTCTTTACTGAATCCTGGACACATGAAACGTGGGGCAGAGAATGAAAAGTTTTGAATTACAACGGAAACCAATATCTAAAATAACTTGAGGGAATGTAAAAATGAAACCGTGCACTTGTTCTATCAATTGAAATGAGCATTATCTGTATGTATTCGACATCAAGGTATACAGAAATTTGCCTCTAACTTTATAGTCGAAACAATTTTGCTTTATAAATTATGTCTATCGTGAGAAAAATAGAATGGAATATCTCTATAAAAACAAGTTAGTCAAACAAGTTAGTAATGTAGTAAATAGTTATGTAAGTGATAAACTGTAATTCCTACAATTTCATGCAAAAATGGAAAGCAATGGATAGAGTAATTGCAATTCAAAGATATACAGCAGCTACCAATTAAATTATTCATAGTTGCATTAAAATTTATGAAACTAACTATAAATTTCACTCAAATTGTTTAGGTCATTTTTATCATTCTCTCGTTCCTATATATGTGAACCATTTCATGGTTTTTTAGAGCAGTTTCTCTTTTGTCGTATTGATGACATTTTAATCTATTTTCGAAATACTGATATGTCTGTCCTATGTAAACAGCATTACAGTCATTACAAGGTACTTGATATATAATATTGTTTTGTTTATTGGTGTTTCAGATTTTAGTTTAGTGAAATATATCGATGATGTGTTATGTCCTTTATTACTTATACTGAAATCATATTTATGGAAATAATTCGATGGTTGTTGGGAAAGTCATTGTACATATGGTAAGGAAAAATGTTTTATGTTTACTTTCTGTTTTCTTCCTTAATTGATGATAGTATCTGTTTATCCTTTTCTTGCACATGCTGTTTATCATATTTTCCGGATAATTGTTTCATTTCAATGCAGTTTTTGCTTTTTGAATAGCTAAGCATCTTAATTCAGGATGTCATAGTTCTATCTGGATCTATCAGCTTATTATTACTGACCTTTTTTGTGACAGAATGAGATGATTCAAGCATAAATATCTTAAAGACTAAGTGTGTTTTGTGTACCATTCCGTTTTTATGTTATTATTAATTTTAGATAATATGACATCAAGAAAAGTAATTTCAATATATTGTCCAATTTCGATTGATGTTATCGATATCATTTTTTGTTACAACAGTAATGCAATCATAACGGAAAAAAGATGGAACATTTAAGTCAAGTTTGCTTAAGACAGCTGCCTCAGATCTTAAATTTCTTTAATTTCTTATACCTTTTGATATGTTTGTGTTTCTAAATAAAAAGATGGATAAAATTGACTTTTCTGTAAGTCTATCAAAATATGACAAAAACTATGGTAAAGAATTATTTAAAAAAAAAACGAATAACAGAAGAGACCTAAAATCAAGAAGATTTATATATATATATATATATATATATATATATATATATATATATATATATATTACTACAGTAAAATGATTTAAGTTGTTGAGAATAAAATCAATTTATATAGGCCAGAAGTAAATAGAATAAATGAGAATAGTTAAAAGGAATAAATGAGGGAGAGATAAAATAGATTAATGGAGTGTATCAACCCTAAAGAGAGGAGCCACGTTACTTTTCGAGAAGCTCACAAAATGTGTAATATACGATAAAAATCCTTCTAATACATACGTTAGAACTACGAAAAAAAATTTCGAATTATTAGTACAAACCCAAAAAATCCATTCAGTTGTTAAGATCAAATTTGGAGCGTATTATTTTGATATTTATTTAATGAACACTCCGTACAATTGGAGACAATTAAAATTCCATTATATCTACTTCGAAATCTGTTTGATATTGAAGGACCAAAACGTGGTTTATTTGGTCACCTCTAGTTTCATGGTTATGTGAACACTGCAGTGTTTGGCCACTTCTCCATTTTACTATTTCATTCTTGTCAAGAGAGGTTTCCACAAGAACGAACAAATTGGGAAGTTACGACGAGTTTTCTACTATGAACAACCCTTTTTTAAACTAACAGATTTGTGTTAAATGAGTTGGATTAATTTATAGTTTTCTCAATATAAAACAACTTCACTACTACCCTTTACAAACCATGTAAACGATTTGTTTGACATACTAGTTATTTGGATAAATGAGTTATTCACAGATTGAATACATTTTCATATTTTGTACTATATCAATATCAAGTTTATGTCAAATAAAATTATACAAAAAATAGTAGTAAAAATGTACTTTTTTGGAACCCTACATATTTGCTGACACAAGTTATTGGGATAGATGATTGTATAGATTATTACACTTGTACTATTTTAATATACATTTTTTCTCAAATTATGTTAACTGAGAATCATTTTAAAAGTTTTTATAAGAGATAATAGTGAAAATGTACTTTTTTCTAGATCCATTAATTTTTAGTAGCTTCAAATTCGTGCATTATCTTGAATTCCGTTAAATTATGTATAGCCTGCCACTACTCTCGATTATTCCAAAATAGGTTTCCACTTATAATTCATTCAATCGTCTCTAAATGAAGTAGTTGGCCACTTCAATTCCATTCTACTATTCCATTTCAGGTGGTTCGGAAGGTTTCTGCAAGGATGAACAAATTGCATCTTTACTTTTGAATGGGGTTTGAAAATTTGATGCGATTGACGCGAATTTTCAGGTCTGTGCGATTTGAGACTTGGATTCTCTATTGGGGTGCGAATTCGGGGGTTACTTTTTCGCGATAAAAGTCTTACCCTCCTAATAAATATCATATAGGAAGCTTCGAATAGGGTTACAAAAACATGCGTCTATTTGCTAAGGTGTGATTTTTCGTATTGGATTTTGGGATAATCATAATATCATCTTTGAATTCCTTTTAACCGTTTAAAATTATTCAGAGCGTGTCGCAATTATACCAGGGATACTTCAAAAATATTCTTTTAGAATGAGAAGTTGTTTAGGTAAATGTATTGATTCAATTATTATTAAAGCTTAATATTTGTTTTCTATTTGTCAAATGCGGGTTTCATATAACAACTCCAATTTCATCTTTATAAATATGATATTGATATTCGATAATCTATACTAGAAGTTAAATATATTTATTCTAATTTGGAGCTTTCACAACTTTTGATATATTGTAATGAAATACGACGGTAGCATAATAAAACAGAATTATTTCTACAATTACAACATTGTTTCAGCAAAATTGAGTGAGGAACCTTAGAATAATATTAAATAAAGATTATTAATGTACGTAGAATAAATTATAGGATTGAAAAAATCAACTTTAATTTTTAAAATAACATAATGACAAATGATCTATAAGGATATAAGATATAAAAAATGGAAAAAAAGGTGGGAGTTAGGCACGAGAAATAAATAAAAATTCCGAAGTATAAGTCGTGAATGGAAAATCCAAACAGAGTGTTACGTAAATGGATAAAGAAAACTCAAAAGTGTATATAGTGATTAAAGGATTCTAAACTTTTAATTGAATACAAAAATATAACAAAGAAAATTTCTGGAATGTGCATACGACCCAAAGTTGAAGTTTCAGTCATCAAGGTCAAACAGATTCCGGAGTGCATAGTCCTCTAGATCGTCTTAATATAATAATGGAATTAGCCATAGGAAATAATTCTTTAATTACTTTAATTGATAATACTTAATTCAATTTCACAGATTTTCGTTATTTAGTTATAATCCATCAATATAACCAATTAAATAATATTAACATATATGTCAAAATTTAATGCTATTTTTCCAATGTCTATCATTGATGACAGATCACGAATAACTTATAATAAGTTCTTTGATATTTGACTTGGATCCTTATTTGGAATTAATATAACTATTCAGAATAATTAATCAATATTTCATGATGAATTCTCAAGCATTATTATAAAAACCCACGGAGATAAAGAGTGTTTTCCATGTAATGTTTTAAATATCGCTACCTTGTTGATGGATAGTAAGTAAATACAGGAAAATCAAAATTTTTCAACAATATAGACATTATAATCGCTTTCTTTAAATTTGTTTTTCTTGTATTTTTTTTTATATCGTTCACAGTGAATCGGGATTTGCACATTTTTTCTTCTCAATTAATAGACGCATCCGCCATGCTCTAACATTACAATATTTTACTATTGTGAAATTTTTCCAATTATGATGCATTATAATATTCTTTTTTTTGCCCGAAGGTAAAATATAGCAATTCTTCTACCAAAACCTCTCTTATGTCTAGTTTCACAAATTTTTAAAAGTTTAGCTTCTCATTTATCTCAATTGAATAAATCTTAATGAATTACTTGATGAGTATAATTTTATTTCATTTGTATTATCGCATACAACACCATACACTGCATTTTTTTAATTGATCGTATTCACGTGAGAAAACCCTAGTAAATTTTTATGTCTTCACTGTATATTTAATTGTGAATCGATAGAATATAAGCATTGAATATCTACATACATTAATTCGTTTCTTAATTTCTTTCGTTTCAACGCAAATGGCGATCTGAATATATTTTATCAAAGGCGGTATTCAATTTAATCGAGGCTGCTGATAAAATGAAGCAGCTTCTTGTACGGAATACATATTTTCTGTGGGATATTATACAATATTTTGTAATTAAGAGGGTTCATGATAAAAAATCAACCGCATAAATTTTAAATTAAATCTGGCTACACAGTTTGAAACTAAATTATGACGCGAATTACAAATCTAATAATTAGTTGGCGGGATCAAGTTAATTGATTTTCCACTGAGAATTTATTCATACAAATTATTGAAAACAGAGAGGCAATCGATAAATTTTCAACGTACGAATATGAAAACTGTATATGTGGAAGACTTTATCCAGAATGTTATGAACAATACAACTGTAGTGCCTTCTCTTGATATTGACAGATACAATTGATAGAATAAAATGTTTCCAACGAAGATTTTTTCTATATCCATATATTCTATTAAGAATATGGCAGTAAAATTTTGGTTAGAACAAGATGCACAGTCATATTCCATTGTAATTAATAACTATTTCTTCGGCAATGAGTTCGTCTTGGACTCCAAAATCAATAACGTATGTGGCAATAGTTTTGGTAGAAAAAAAAGGTGTAATAATACATTATGAAAATAGATTATATGACATAAGTTAGAGAAGTCTTTTTTTATGTTAGAAGCGATATAATTTGATTGGACAGATCCCTGAGCCTGACATAGTTCGTATTTTTCAAAATCAAAATATTTCACACAGACACATTTACCGTGTTATAGCTGAATGTGGAAAAGAAATCATGTCTGAACCTCCAAAAAAGTAAAAAACTAAAAACTGATAATAAGAGAAATCGGTTGTACCTTATGAAAATTAGCGCGTGAATACTATACGTTAAAGAATATCGTATCGCGGAAATTAGCAATAAATGGTCAAAAATACGGGAAACGATGAAAGTGTCCTAAATATACCCCAGGATTCTGTCGTCAACTAAGGAGACATTATTAGGGACCATGAAAAATAATTCAACAACAATTTTAAATATAGATAAAAGGCAAATTTCCCGGAAAAAGTTCTGGAATGATGATTTCGACAAGAGGACCTTATGTGGGTCAAGTTAGTAGAAAAGTGTCGGAGGGTAACAAGCCGAAAATGAGGAACAATTACAGCGTAGAATTTTTAGGAAAATATTGGAAATTAATGTTCAAGTCGTCCAAGATGTAATGTTCGCAGAGTATACGTTATAAACATGGCGTTAATTTATGATTTGGGTAAATTTTTATTTAATACACCCAAAAAATATATGTACATGAGATGAAATTATATCGATGTCCGTAGCATGAAAACCGAAGAATTAGTAAATTTTACGTAAATCACCCAGTGTTTGCAATTAGATATTTATGTTCTAACATCCAGCATATTTTTTATTTGTGAAAATACTGAACAGAAAGTGAATACGGCAAATAACCGCAATACAATTACATCCTGTCAGCCATTACTCAATTTATCTCTAATTTTACGTAATTAATGAATCGTATGAGCCTTTCATGTCGTAAACTTTTTATTGAAAATGCAATAACCAAAATCAAATTGTTTAATCAGACTGTGGTTGCTATTGATTTTAACGCTACATTCATCCATTTTCTTTGTTATTTATTTGAGTAGTACATTGCGGTGGCAACTCTTTTTGTATTGCTCAAAAAGCTGAGTTAGCTATTCCAAACAATTTCCCTTCCCAAATTAAATGTAGTCTGCATGCATTGTCATGAATGTGTGTCGGATCTGAATAAATTCAAATTTGAACTAGAAACGTGTATAGTTTAAAAAATCAGACACACAAGCTTTTTAAATAATTTAATGATAATCAAAATATGTTTTACACTAGTTTACAAAATTTAACTTTTTATCACTTGCCGTGAATTTTGTGGTTCATAATGTTCACTTATGACTTGTTTTTGTCAAATCTACCATCAACATTTTTTTAACATCTTGAGTTACTTTCGTTTCAATTTTTATCATTGAGGGTATATATATATTTAAATGTTTTGCGTTATGAGTAGTTCAAAAAAACGTTTATCAGACAATCCACATTATTTTTGCTGTATATGCGGAAAATAGGTTTTAAACATTGAGAAAGGGTTGATATGATGTTCTTGGTTTTGTTTGTGTTTGTAAATCATATGTGGAATATTAAAGATTGTGGAAAAGTTGTAAAAAATTGCCTTTAAATTGGTAGCTTGAACGTAAACATTTTAAACATTAAAACTCGAGCTACGAGGATGGTCCTACAAGTACCTGGTCTCACCTAGAGGTGGCTGTAGTTGCTTGAAAAATACCATTGTACTAGAAAGTACACAATCTATACAGCATACAATTTGAAGACACCGAATACTTTTATTTGAAAGGCATTAGCCCAAACAATCAACAGTAAAATATTGGGTAGCAGAGTTTGAACGAGGCCGTACGACCTGAGATAACCAGCAACGGACTGGTCGACCAAATGAGGTGACGACTCTAGAAATGTTGAAGAAAATCCACAGACCGGTAATGGATGATCGTCTGCGAGATAGCTGACATAGTAGACATTCCAAAAAGTGCGGTGCATCTCAATTTAACTTTAAAATTTGGAGATGAGGAAGCTATGCGCAAGATGGGTGCCGCGGCAGCTCACAATGACTAACAAAGATCGTTCCATGTGCAGGTAAGGTCATGGCGTCGATTTTTTGGGATGTGGGTGAGATAATTGTCTTTAACTATCTTGAAAAAGGACAAAATATCGACGGCGAGTATTATTCGAACTTATTGTTACTTTGAGCGATGAAATCAAGCGAAAATGGCCGCATTTGGCAAAGAAAAAATTAATTCATTAAGACACTGCACCAGCTCACACATCCGTTGTTGCGATGGCCAAAATTAATGAATTGAAGTTTGAATTGCTATCTTAGGCACTCCATTCGCCAAATTTAGCCCCCTTGGATTATCTTCTGTTCTCACACATAGCTCTCACAATAGCTTGGTGATCAAAGATTTTCCAACAATGAAGAGGTGATGTCGGCAGTTAATGGCTATTTTTTGAAAAGTGTATGGAGCTAAAAGGAGAAAATGGATATATCTTTTTCCAAAAGATATATCCAGGTACTTCTGGGACCATTCTCGTAAATGGCAATATCCACCTGACTCTTCAGTGCATCAAAATATATCTGAACCCTCCGAACAAGCCATTGAAGGTCCAAGCTCAAGCGCAAAATTATTCTGATTTTGTATATATGTCAAATGAGCCAAATTGCTTTTCCCAAAATAAATTTGATGATTTTGTAAAAAAATTAGATATTTCTGAACAAACTTCAGAATAGTTAGCATCAAGAATGATAGAAAGATATTTACTTTTCTCATAAACTAAAATAAATTTTTATTGTGAAAGAAATAAAGAATTACGGCATTATTTTTTGAAAGATAGTATTACCTTCTGATTTCAAAATATAATAATGTTAAGAATGGGCTTGAAACAATACGAACCAAACGACTGGCGTTTATTCATTTACAATCAAAACCTATCATAAAATATATTTTATTACATAGTGGAAATAAAAACCCTGGGGTACCTATTGCCCACAGTACTAAGTTAAATCTGTGTTGATTTAAAAAAATAAAACATTCTTCCCGGTCAACAAAGTGATTATCCTAAGTTTTCATGTTTTACAAGTCTTTGAGACATGAGAGTCAGAAAAGAAAAATACAATCCACAATTCATTAGTAGCTTGTCACAAAATTATCATTCCTCCCTTTCCAATTACTAAAAACTGGGCATCATGAACCAGTTTGTTGAATCGCTAGATAAATACTGGAACCGCTTTCTTTACATTCGCCAAAAATTTTCTTTGATTGAAGCCGGTATTTCGATGACCCCCAAATTAGACCCCAAATTACTAAAGACATTCAACTTAGAAATTCTATGACTAAGTTAGAACTAATGGCTTGGGAAAGATTTCATTCAATAATTTGAAAATTATATTAAACTTGTAGAAAAACTTTTGCTACAAAAATATGGGGTGTGATATAAGTCTCTATAGTCACCTGGACGAGTTTCCGGAATCATGGATACGAATTTGATGTCTGACTATTATTGGTCTCTGATACATCCTTTTCCAAATTCTATTTTATACCTACGAAGCTGAAACTATCATCTAATTATATTTTTGAAAATAGCATATCATATGTAGTCAGCAATAGCTAAAATTTCTTCTGCAGAAGATGTATTATTACTGTTTCGTGACATTACTTCAGTTGATCATATACAGAGAGCGATAACATACATGTGAAAGATGGTTATTAGCAAAGCCCTTAATTTTACTATTAACCATGTGCTTTAATATATACTATCCCAATTTCTAATCGGAAGCTGCTTTATTATGTTGCCAAAAATTTCTTGATATTGATTTGACCTGATTTTTTCACTTAGATTATTCATTTCTATTCATTTCTGATGAAAGAGGAAAATAACTTTCAAAAATTACTCCGAGTTTCATGAAAAACTGGTAATAAATCCTAATTAAATTGAAGAATTATCAAAAAATTAGCACAACTTAGATCGTATTCACTTTTCTTAATTTGTGTCGATAAAAAGTAAAATTATATTGATTTTGAAAACATTAGTTATCCTTTAAACCGGAAAAAGTTAGTGGTTTCTAAAAATATCCAATTCTTGAAATAGATCGAGTATGTAGTAGATTGTAGTTTCACTCAACAATCGTTGATAGAAATGGGATCAATTTTTAAGCCAAAAAATTCATATAGATCTCTCAAGTGAAAAATCTATAATGTTTGTCAGCAAAAATATACTCATCAGTTATTTTATTGTGAAAATATCTACTGAGTTCATGCAACACCAGAGTTATTATACTCCTGGGTTATGCTGTCATCGCTCCTGCCCTGATAAATGTTACTCTATCAATTCTAATAATTCAAGCACATTTATTTTCCCATAGCCGAGTGTTGATTGGTGATTTTTCAAGATGAATGAACAATTTTGTATTTTGAAAGAACATGGTGATAGAGTCAACTTGATGACCGTTTTTGACGTGCAATGATAAAACCTTCTGATAACTTTATACGTATTATGAAGTTCAGCGATCAAGTAACACACTTTTATATTTATAGCGAAGGTTCTCAAACGGGTAAATGGATCTATCACAATTTCAATAAGTACCTATATTCATTATACAGAAAATATGACATGAATAGTACAACCAAAATATTCCATGATTAAACGATTCATAAATTTCAAAGACATCATCATCCATTATAAGGTCACTTACCATTCTAGTACAAACTCGAAACTAGGTAAGGTATTTTTTACAATTTGACGTTAAATAGTTATGGATATACGATGATTTTTCATACTTACTTACAGTTCAACTTTATGTAATAAATTTGAACGCTCAATCCATTTTCTCACCTCTAACCAGTTATCACACTACAATACACATACACAACTAATTTAGATTGTATATGTACTACTCTATAATTTATATTTATTGTTCGTAATTTGAATTCTTCTTTTTGGTTCCGATCTAAATACAGTAAGACTCCGCTGTTTTATTTCAACCCGGGATTCTCCGAAATTGTGCACAGCTCTAGGATTCCAAATAAGATATCCGAAACAATGTAGTGGAGTTGGTTAGGTAGATGCGGTGCTGTAAGGACACATTTTCAACATTTGGAATATTGTTCACATTATTGTAAGTGTATAAATTAATATAATACTCTAAATATTAATACTCTTACAAATTTTATGATCTGTTTGTTTTTATTATGGATGATAATAATAAACAAGAGAAGAAAACCACCAGAAAAAGCCTTTCACTGGAAACTAGAATGCAAGTGATTAGATCATATTCTGGTAAACGTCAATTTCAAATTAGTAGTACACTGAATGTGGCAACAATAAGGACAATTCTCAATAATAAAGAAAAAATACTGTCATCGGCAACTGCAACTACGTCAAACTTTGCAACAAGAATTAACCGTTATAGAAATAACACTATAGAGTAAATGGAAAAACGACCATCCATATGGATTGACGACGAAATTGAACACAATATGCTATTAAGCCAAACTATCATAATGGAAACAAGAATTTTTAATTAAATTCAGGCTGAGGCAAGTGACATAAGGGAAACTTTCGTAGTACTCGAAGATTGTTTAATATATTCAAACATGAAATAATCTTCACAACATAAATATTACAGGAGAAGCATTGAACAAGGAAACTATACTCCAGAATTTGTTTTTAAGGTCTGTTTTCGCCAATACGAACATTTCTACCCCGTGGAGAGAAACGAGCATCAGGATTTAAAGCTGCCAAAGATTGTTTAATACTTCTACTGGGTGGTAATGCAGCAGGGACTTCAAATTTAAACTACTACTAGTTCACTACTCCACAAACCGAAGAGCGATGAAAGGCATATCTAAATCAACATGGATAGCTATGAAAATTTTTCTGGATTGGTTCACTGAACATTTCTGCCCGTCTTTTAAACGTTATTGCAATATTAAAAAACTTGAAGGGGTTTTCTTGTCGCCTAACATAACTGTCTTAATCCAACTAATGGAACAGGCGTTATATCCAGCTTTAAGGCTTATCACTTGCGGCGAATATTTAGGCATTTGTTTGAAAAAACAGACGGAGAAGAGAAGCAACCAATAAGAGAATTTTGGAAAAACTACAATATCATGAATGCTGTAGAAAACATAAACCTTCCTTGGAATGATATAACAGAAAGATCTTTCTCTTAAGTAAGAGCGAAGACATTGGATGAAATAATGGAATTAGCGAAACAAACCGGCTTAGATGAGGTAAGTGTAGAAGACGTCGAAGAAATAGTTCAAGAAACGCAGATAGTCTTTCTAATGATGAGCTCAAGGAATTAACTGAGCAAGAGAAAATAAAAAAAAAAGTAAAAAGAACTTTCGATGGTGTTTGTAAAAAGGAGTTTGACCTCTAATAAGTTGAAAATTTTGACAGGAGTTCAAAAGCAAGACGCTGTGTTATAGATACTTTAACCATTTATCAACAACTTCTAACAGAATGCAAAAGAAAAAAGCAAAGTACATTAGATGCCTTCTTGACGAAATGAATATTGGAAACACATTGCAAACACAATTTTATATTGTTTTTATTTTTGTGAGAAATTAATGTTTGGTTTTATTTTTATTAAAAAAAAACATTATCAAATTTAATAACTAACCAATTTTCTATCAATCTTGCCCTAACCCCATTACTTACATGCAAAGATAGCTTCGTTTAGCGCTGTTTCACATTACTCTAATGATGGAACGTTAATCAGAGTTTTTACTATACTAAACAAGTTAACTGACGCTCCGTTCTTTGTGTTTTCACATGTCTCCGACAAAATTTGAAAGCACCACAATGTTCCATTAGACAAGCGTACACAAGTGTGTGATTTTAAAACAATGCCATATTTTACATATTACTAAACCCTAATAGTCCGATCTGTACGTTATATTACTGTTTTTAACATATCCTCTAGCCTAATTTCTAATCAACATCTAGAATGATTGCGAAGTACACTAAATCTTCATAGTTCCATAAACAAATCGAAGATCAAAAGGAGTCTGATACTGGTATGAGTGAATGCTGGTATTAAATTCGTTTTCTACTCCTTGTAACCACAGGTGGACGACTTGAGCTCGAACGATCTTCTAGCTTCAAATCTTCACAATTAAAACAATTAAATCAACGCTGTGCCGTTCACTCATTAACTGTATCTCCCCTTCAATTTGACATATTTATCTTGCTGTTTTGAGCTTTTGTTCCATTAATGTTTCAATAATACATGAATTCCATATTTTCCGGACTCCATACTATTTATGATCAATGAAAAATGATTATTAGAAAGTCAAGCAATTGTACTGTTCATAGAACTAGAATTAGGAATTCTCACATATGAAAACTGACTTCACTTCACCTCTGTATTATCTACCAATCACATTATCTTCTATAAATCAGTAATAATGTTATCTAATATATTTTAGTTTTTTATAATTAGCTATAGTAGATATAGTATATATATATATATATATATATATATATATATATATATATATATACATATATATATATCTGTTTTCAAATTGTCTGTTCACATTAAAATCAATTATAAATGTTGGTTTGATCAGAACTTTATAGCAGGAATATTGTTTTAGATAATCCCGGTCCTGATTGCAAATAGCTTAATGCAAGCTATTTATAAAGGTTACATTACGGTCGTAGCCCTAAATCTAAATAAAGGACCTGTAATTCGATAATAACTTCATTAGTTTGGCTGGACCAGGAGAGTCAAGTAACGAAAAATGTCATTATTCATCTAACTACCGTATCTCTTCATCATTTGTTTGATGTTTCACTTTAAACAGATTATTAATTTGTCTGCCAAATTTTATATAATGATCACAGAAAATTAATCAATAATTAAAATGAGACAGACTTATTAGACTTGATGGAATTTCACGTTGTATACCCACACTCTCGAAAGTTCCAAATATAAATCCCCATTGTACATATAATGAGAGTTGCTTTGAGAGCAACACGCAAAACAAAATTTATTAGTTTAATTTATTGATGAGCATTGAGAAATTGCGAAAATCGGTAAATTTACTCATTAAATGAATATTATAAATTGAGGTTTTCTGGTAAATTTGAAGCTTTGAAGTAAATCTCATTTGATTGAGTGCGTTCAAGGATTGAATATATACCTATTCTGTGTAATCATATTATCAGTTCTACGAGATATGACTGAAATATTCTCCTTCTTAATTCATATTCAATTCCCCATTTACCAGAAGTTGCATGCTACCAAATCTGGTAAACAGGGTGCGTTTAGACATACACGAAGAGTATATAAACAGGCACGACAGCGGACAACAACTGTAGATTCTGCGAGCAATTCATAGAGACAACCAAGCATCTCATTTGCGAATATCCATCAATAAAATTCCCAATCCGATAAAACCAGTTGTCAAGTACTTAGATAGAAAACTCACATGGAATACGCATATCAAAAACATTTACCAGAAATAGGGTGCGTTTGGACATACACGAAGATTTCTAGCCACCATAAACTCGCGAATAAAAAGCAACGTATGGCAGCGCATTAATGAGAAAGAAAGCCGTTGGCTCATTTGCTTGGCATTTTTTTAACACATCACTTCGCAGACGTACTTGTACCCTCCAAATAGTCAACCAAACGCGTGAACGAACAAGCTTATCCCCCTTTTACAGATATATTTGAAGTCGAACTACCTGATGATAGTTACTTGTCCTTAGCTGATTCTGTTTTGAAACGCTCAAATAACCATCAAAGTTAGTTAATTATAACTATAAACATATCTCAATACTTTGTGAGGTTATTTGGTTTGTTCCTTTAACTGATACTGCAAACACGATGTCACTAAAGGTTTATTTATACAGTTCTGTAATGTCATATTTGTACTATAACAACCTAGTACTTCACTAGTAGTACGTCACTGTCAGTACTCAAATAGACTTCCAAGATCCAGTATCCAGGATGAGCGATAATATCGATGATTATCTTTTCCCATTTCTTAAAGTGTATCGTTGTCTCACTGAACTAGACTGAACTGGGGCTAGCGAGTGGTAATAGACGACATTAAAATCAACAGAAGACCATGATGGTTAGACTGAAGTGTGAGAGATCACTGACTGTCAAAAATGGACAAATAAATATCTTTTTTTATGGTTTGAAACTAGAAGAAGAAGCCGGATTCAGTATTTTTGGACTAGGAAAAGCACTCACTATTTTTCAGACAGAGGTGCTAAAAATAAACATATGTGTTCAGGAGGGTTTGAATAGAATCCTCGCTAGAAAGCACATTCACAATTTCTCTGATAGCCAAGCGGCCTTGAAGGCCCTGAAGGCTATTGAGTGCACGTCCATGCTATCGTGAGAGTGTAAACAAATTTAGTTTACAGGGTATAACGGGAAATGAAGAAGCAGACAGCCTAGCCAACAGAAGAGGCAATGACTCAATATTTTAGACCAGGGCCCTATTGTGGCCTCATGAGATGTACAATAACAAAAACTGAACGGGTGGATAAAGATTCAGATAATCGTAATATTTAAGAAGTCTAAGGAATTTCTAGAGATGTCCAGATGCGACGAAAAACTGTTGGTCGATATCCTGACAGGTCACTACAACTGTGGATTTTGCGAGAAATTCATTTGGCAACCATCTCATCTCATTTGCGAATGATCATCAATAATATTCCCATTCAAATAAAACCAATTATCAAGTACTTAGGGTTATACTTAGACGGAAAACTTACATGGAAACCGCATATCAAGAACAAGAGAAAACAATTTGAAACTAAAAAATATGCACTGGCTACTCAACAAAACGTCTCAACTAAGACTCGAAAATAAATTGTTCATCTACAAAATTATATTCATACCAATCTGGTCATATGGAATAGAACTATGGAGCAGTAGTAAACCTTCCAATATTAAGATACTCCAAACATTCCAATCCAAAACACTCTTTATGTTGAGTAGAGTCACCTGGTACGTTACTAACAAACAATTAATAACGGTCTGAACATCTCACTAATCAAAAATGTGATATAGAGTAGATTGTGAGGGATGTATATTAATAAAAAAATGTCCTGTCATTTTTAGAAAAAGGCTTAGGCACGTTTTAGGAGTGGTACACCTTGGGAAGTAGGCCAAAAATCCCCAGAAAGATAGCCTACTTTGATAGGAGTTTAAATATATAAATATAAATAGAGGTGCAGAAGGCTGGAAAACCAGAATGACTTTTTTCGTTATGTTATCGTGAAATAATTGGCAGACGATTTCTCTTCAACTATTAATAATATATTTTCAAAATATAGTATGTATTTTTGTTGTCACTTTCCATTGTCCATCAGTATCCAATAAATGTATCTATTCACTTTTTATTATGAAAATAAAAATATGAACTAAAGCAGTGAGAGTAAAATTCGAAGAGGAAGCCGCCATTAGCCCAAAAAAGTAATTAAATTTAATTCTGCATTGTGCAAGTTGCATAATAAATGAAAGTATATTAATAATTCAAATCGAGTCTGGGAACAATTGCTTTCATTACGAAAGAATGCAATCAAAGCAGATTCAAAGTTTTGTATTTTTTATCAAGGCAGATGTAAAATTTACATACCTCTACCCTTTATAGCAAGCTTGAATGTTATTAAAACACAATTTTGCATTTGAAATGAAGTAGAAGTGCGTGAATAAACTTTATTAAATTAGGGTTTTTTTTTGGATTTATATAAATCATTGATTTTTTTGAAACAAAATGGTATTTATTCAATTAAATATAGGTGAAAAAATTAGAACAATTGAAACAAAATGAGACGTTATCTTTTGCATTCAAATGGAATTATAATTTTTCACTATATTAGCGTATCCTGTGACGAAATTTTGTGGAAATAATAATTTTTTGACCTTATAATAGCTAATTAACTGCAAAATAAAAGACTTTTGTCGAAGACCTTATTCATTAAAAAGCCTCATGTTCATTATGAACAGAACGGCAATAGTCCCATGAAATAAAATGCATAAATCCACTTCAAGTAAGCCCCTTACATTATGTCAAATAATATTTAAAGCTTGAACTAATCAGAACTGATTTGAAAGATTAAAGCTTTTAGTGTGGTGCTCCAAGTTATACTTAACAAGTCGAGATCGACGGCTGAACAGTTAAATCTCATGGATTTTTATCACGTTCCCGTTCCACAAAAATGAGGAAAAAAGGAGTATTGAAATTCACGATCACGACTTGGCTTATCTTAAATCAAAATCCAATTACATGAGCAATAGACCAGGTGACATTATATGGAAAACAGCTTTTTTAAAACATGTCTGACTAATAAAATTGAGATTGAAATAACTTTGTTAACATAAATTCATTTCAAACTTCACGTTTCCATATAATTCCGTATCCTAAGTGGATTTTCCAACAATCTGCATAATTAAAAACTGTAAATTTCCGCACATGTCTGAAAAAGTATCTGAACTGAGGAAAACCTTCGACATTCTAAGTTGAATGAATGGGTACCTTTTTGGTACGTAGAGATCAACGAATATAGACACAAAGGAGTGCTAAATCTGTCTGGCAAAATCATTCACAAGGTCAAATCGAATGTTACTTCACCATATGTGCTCGGCAGTGAACGCGCCAATGTTTTATATTGTATTTCTTTAGATTTTAGAGCAATTATGTTTATGCGAATTGAGTCTAAAGTATATTAAGATTTGAAAATTTGGAAATATATTATTTTAGTTATATAATTAAATATTTGTTATTAAGAGCTTAAAGTTGGAACAAATATTAACATAATACCGCTTAAATGTGTTTCCAACAACTTTAAACCAAGAAATTATTTCTAAAAATGAAGTGGAGACATGGAGGACTCAGTTGTTAGTTTATTTATGTAGGAAAATAGTGTGTTGAAAAACACATTAAAAATAATAATTGAAAAAAACAGCTATATTTAAAATGCTTACATGTCAATGAATTTAAACCTAAAAAATATCAAAAATAATATCAAGCAACCGTATTGTCCGTACTTATATACTAATATAATATTTTAGAATATCTAAACATCCTTCTCCAGTTAACAATTTTTTCAACTTCTTCAATATACTCGTTTCACGATCATCACTGCTTTTTTTCAGACTTCTATTTTTTTTGAGCTTGATTGTTGTGGAAATTTATTCTTATAAACAACAACTTGCAATAATCTAATATTATTTGAAATAACTACTTTTTTCCCTTTATTAGCCAATTTCCCAACAATTTAGGTACCAAATCTAAGTGAATTACCATAGTGTAGCTCAAAGTATGTGTTCTATGCTTTAATTTTTTCTAATCAACGTCGAGAGGATTTTATAAGACCACCGAATGGCAGTTGCCGCACCCAAGAAGGAACATGATATGTATGATGATTTTTCATTTTATAAGTGAAGTTTTTTGAGGGTTAATTGTTTGCTTTTGTACACAACAACAGCACTTCTTCTTCTAGGTACGGCGAACCTAAAAAATGATTAACAATGGAAATTCTATTGCTACAAAACAAAATAGTAGAATCACGGCACTTTTATTTAACTTTGCATAACAAACTTACTTGTCGAGATAAATCAAATTATTGCAAGCACGTCTTTGGTCTAAATCAAACCACACTAAAAGTACTTCAGAAAATAAAATTTTATTTAAGAAAATCACTCAGAATTATACACCAACTGAATGTCAACAAACAATTCAGCAATTCATTTGACGGTAATTTTTCTTTCCGTGAACTTAACATATAATGACGTTAATATAACACTAGATTGGGAACTCTGAAGAACTTCCAAAAGTAGATCGTTGTGAAGTATTAAACAGAGTTATTTACATAAGTGTTCGAACTGCTTCAGATAAACAGAAAGTGTATTGTCCACAATCAAGAAAACTAGCACTCAACAGAAGGTTAAGTGAATGAAAGAATGCACATAAATAATTAATTGGACCACAAAAGAATCCGTGGATAGAGTTTGGACCAGTGCCTGATAAATTTTCGTGTCATTCTCAAGCTGTGAACCTTCAGCATCTTAGGTATTCATATATACCTAAGATGCTGAAGGTTCAGTTGAATCTCTAAATTTTCCTTATTACAACAAACTCAATATTCTTAGTTAATATAATATTATAATTCACTTCTCGTACTGCTTTATACTGGACTATTAAATACAAAAATCCAAAGAATTCAAGTTCAAGTCTAGTTCATAAAGCTGTCGAGCTAGGAGATCGGTAGAATTTAGTATTACAGGTGTGTTTTATTGCGGTTATCTCACACTTTTTCTATCTTAGACAGATAATTGAGAAATTACCCAACAACTTTTATATATTTTATGACAGGTACAGTTATTTATTAGATGGGAATTTAAGTTTTAGATAGAGAACGGGAACTTTATTTAATTAAAAGGGATTTTCCCGATATTTATTGCAGGTAGGGGCCTTTCTTCTCTTTTCGAACATTTTGGTTTTTTCTGCTCTAAGGTAATTCACTTTTTCTCAAAACAATATAAGTTGCACTAATAAAGTACAAGGAAAAACTTAAATATACTAACAATACGAGGATTGTCTTCTAAGTTTTCACAAAAAGTGAAACAGAAACGAACAAGTTCGGAACACAGTGTTTTATTGCTTTTAGAAAGATTCGCCCTTAAGGTCTTTAGACTTTTACATACGCTCAAACCAATTCTGAAAACAGTTTTCCACTCTCGAGCTGATATCTGAGTAACATAGTTTTAACAACTTCTTCAGGTGATGAAAATCGCTGTCCACCCATCTGTTCTTTGGCAGTGGGGAAAAAGAAACAGTCATTAGGCGATAAATCTGGTGAATACGGGTAATAGCACATCAAATCGATTATATTCTCCTCCACATATTCAGTTGGTTGGCGCACATTATTGCAGTCTGCGATATCCTAAGAGACACCTCTTCTGTCTGTAAATCACAAACCAATCGGATATTTCTCGGAATGATAATCGATTTTGACCGATCTTCTTGACTTTCATCACGACCATGGCGAAAATCTGCAAACCAATTGTAAACAGTCTTCTCTGGTAGTGCTTTATTATCAAAAGGTGCACGAAGGGATTTTATGCATTGTTGTTGAGAGAGAAGACCTTTTTTAAAATCATAGAATCATCCAACGTAACCTTTCACGGGTAATTTCCATTTTTACATAAACTTGCTTCAAACGTTCCCTAACTCAATAAATTTCTAAATTGTCACTGGATTCCCAATAACAAACGTCAATGTTCACAAATACAGTGATGCCACAACACATTAACGCCACTTATTGTTCAATTGTAATAACTTGCGTAATACGAGGTGTTATTAAAAATACTTTCAATTATGTTTTGAGAAAAGTAGTTAACATCAATTCATCTTCATTTCCTTGATTAGCGGTTTCCGAACGACAGCTAATTTGTATGTCCTGTAACATAAGTCAAAATCCCCATAAAAAAAGGACACTTACTAGTGTCATTTGCAAATATCTGTATTAACACGCTTCGTACAGACCCCCCAAGATTCAAGTTTTTTCACTCAGCTCTAGGACGAACCATCGGCTGTTTAGATTGATAGATTTGCCAAATTTTGCCCATTTTCTCTGGAGTCGAAGGACGTCTTAACCCTAATTTCCAGCATGTTTTTCATCACAAAAACTTATAAAATTAGAGAGATTCGAGAAAAATATGGAAGAAAAATGAGAATGTATCTACCATTTCGTATCTTTATTTAAAAAATGAACTAACGCGAGATACTAGATTTCTAAATAATGAAAATTATATTCAATTCTACCTTGCGAAATAGATAAACGTATTATCTGGTTTTACCATTCATTATTCTCCCTAATCATCTTTTTGGAAACTGTAAGTCTGCTTGGCAAGACAACCATAACATTTTGTTTTTCCATTAATAAAGTTGGATTAGGACAGTCTGCTTGCAATCAAAAACTCATTATCACTCGTTCATACTTTTATCCAAACGCCAATACAATGACCGGATCCGTAACGGCAATCCCCGATCATTCTGGATAAAAAAACCTTTCGAAAAAGTATGAGAACCGGTCAAGTGGTGGCTATTGTTTGTATACAAAAAAGTATTAAGTGAAAACGAAACGTGATGATGAAATGCGAGTTCACGTCCAAGGTCGTTAACGAATATTTTCCACAAGTAAAATGCAACAAATAAACGCGTAGAAAGATCCATTCATATACAAGTAGGTAATAATTAATCAGTATTATTTGACGTGACAATCACAAACATTTAAACGTTTGCTTGATTGCAGTTTTGTGGATGATTCTTTTCAAAATCAGTATAAAATGTAAAATTAGAATTTTATACTGTATAATAACTATTATTTCTCTGACTTCAATAAATTTTTCTAAAACCATTTGTTGAAAAAAATAAACAAAATATCTGTAACACTAAACCTCAATGTTGATATAAGTAATATAATTATTATGTGTCACGTGTCTCGAAAAAAATGACTCTTAGAAATTGTTTATAGTTCAGTTTGCGATAAAAAACAGTGATAGACTATTTCCAGCATTCAAAAATCCATTATGAAAAATCTATACTCATTATACGATTTAATTTCTCAAGAAATCACCATCAGAATTCTAATTTAATATTTATTTATATCACGAAAATGAAGAAACGACACAGAAAATTATTGATTCGATAATTTCAGTGCACTCATTTCAAATAAATTGACGTCCTCTTTCGATTAACATTTGAGGCAAGAGACCATGAAGTGAATGGCTCCGCGATCTTAACACCCCATCTGTGGAATTTTGATTGACCGATTGTACCATTTGTAAGGTCAGAAATTGGTCATAAAAGGTCAGTTGGTCTTATTAATTGCTCAGCATTAGAAAATTTTCTATTAAGGGTTGAAATTTTTCAATATCACCTCATTCGGGAAAAAAATAAAAAATTTCACCTATGCGCTATCGAGAAGCATTCGTCTGCTTGTATAAAAATTTGGTCAGTTTAATGTAATATTTAAAAAATTAAAATAGTTTTCGTAACACACATGCTTTGGAACGGTTAAATGTATCAGGGTATTGAGAACTTACGCACAGTTTTTTAATATCAACCAGATGGAGTGGGAAGAATATTTTTTCATAATTTTTTTCAGATAAAAAAATATATTACATCAAATATATATTAGTGAAGAATGAAGATCAAAATGGGATTTGTTATAATTTAAGTTTTTCAACTTTAAAGATACTACTTCTATACATACTTATTTTCCACTTTCCAATGAAGATGCTCATTCATATAACAAATGAAACTGCTTCTCAATCGCGCACAGGTGGAATTTTTTATTTTTTTCGCGAATGAGGTGCTAATATTTTTCAATAACCTTGGAAAACCAAAAAAAAAAGATGTACAAACGAAAATAATAAAACAAATCAATAAATATTTTAAAAATGAATCCTGATATGTCTAATTTTTAAATAAAAATAACGCGTTTCTGAAATACAATGTGTCATAGTACGAAAAAAAAGGAATAGTACAGATTTAAATTCATCAATCTTTTTTTAATTAAATTCTTGATTAAAACCTTCAAATATTACAAATTCGTAACAAGTAGAATAAAAAAAATCACCAGCATACCCTCTGTTCCTAAATTCCCTCAGAATCTTCTGTTGTTCGATATTCCATATACGAACAGTACTCCGATCACTACTAACATTCATATATCGATTATCGTCAGTTAAATTCGAACAAATATTTTTAACTTCGTCGTTTTCGAAAATAATTTTCTTTTTCATGCCACTCCACATCGTAATATTCGTATCCCCTACCACCCAAAATTGATTGTAACACAAAAATATCGCATTTTTTTGGACCCTTGGTAAAAAATGACCTTTTATGACCAATTTCTGACCTTTCAGATGGTATAATTGGTTAATCGAAATTCCGCTCATGAGGTGCTAAGATGGCGGAGCTGAAGTGAATGAGAAGGAATCTGTGGGATTTCAATAGACACATTATCATTTCAGCTTCTTCAGGACAACATAACGATGGAAGGTACTACCAACTCTAACGATAATACGACAGCCTATTATATTGATAGTTCTATAAGTTTTGTTGTTTGATAAGAAAAACACGACTTTATTATTAAAAAAAGATTTTATTATACAATTGAATCTCCTCGAATGTCATTACACTTATTCCAGTGATACTTTAATTTATGGATTCAATTCCTCTTGACAGAATGTGGAATTTTTCACGGTTACTATCACCTCTTCTTCAGAGGTAGCCACGTCTGATGACATAGTTTTCATTTTAATTGACTGATTTTCGCTATGGTTTTTTTTGAGCTGTGTGATAGGAAATAACCCAAATCTATCTACATCTATGAAACGAGGTATAAAATCGTTTCTAAAGCGCTACAAATGTAGAGAAAATTACATACTAATGTGTTTTCCATAGATCTTTTTGTGGCCTAAAATGAGCTCAAACTGTCGATGTCCAGAACGAAATCTCTCTTGATTAATCGACAATCTTGTATTATTATATAAGGTGTTGTTGCTATGTTTTATTTTTTTATTTAGACCACCCAACAACCCAAGAGTAAAGAATTAAAAATACAGATGTTGATAGTGTGCTCAAGGATACGAAAGTAAGCCTAACAGTTGCAAATGATTCTACATATGATAGAAATTCTATAGAAAAGTGAAAACTTGAGTACATTAGTTCTAGCAACAAGAAAATACAATGAAAAGTACGATTGGATAGCAGCTCGAGGAGGATGTATTCTTAAAAGACGTAGCAATCTTAAGACAATGTCATTTATAAATATTAAAAATAGTAACAGCCCAAGAACTAATCCCTTGCTGATTTCCGGCGCTGATTCACTTTTTGAAAGTCCTTCCTACTATTAGTTTTGAGGGTAAAGAGTCCTTAAACACTTTTAATAATCTTATTGAATTTTTTTGTACCACACTTCCCAAAAATAAGAATTCTTTTAACTGTAAGATATACAAGTTTCTTCATCATACTCTATAGCAGCATCTCTTATTGAACAGCTGGTTAGTACGACTACATTAGAAAATACTTTTGTTGAAAATTATAAACATATTCCTATTTGTGACAAAATTTTACAACTTAAGTTACATAATCTAACATGAAAACTGATTCTAATTACTGAAATTAATAAAGTAACCTCGCTACTCAATATTGAATTATGGAACTATACCGTTGATGATTTCCATTGACATTGGCTTGACTCTTCCGAAAATATGCAATAAGAACATTTTCTGTATAATTTCTGTTTTTTTTAGTGTTCACCAATTTCAAAACATCGCCATTTGACTTCATTTATATTTTTCTTGACTTTTCCGGAAGCAGGTTTTGTGATTGTGAATGGGATTCTTCAGTCATGTTTATTTAGCTTAAGAATCAGTGCTTTCTCAATCAAAATTTGAAAAATGATAATTATAGTAATCTATTTTGAGAGTTTTGCACCCTTACAAAGTTCAGTTGGTTCAGGTGTTAAATGAAAATGATCCTGATAGAAGCCAAGAACTCCGTGAATTGATGATGGACAGAATGAACGCAGATTTGCAGTTCATTAACAAAATAGTTTTTTCTGATTAAGCGATGAAGACTTATAAATTATTTAATAGAGGTTTTTCCCAATAGGTGGATTGGAAGACGTGGAACGATCGAATGGCTGGCTAGATCCCCCTATTTGACCCATCTTGATTACTTCGTATGGGGCTATTTAAAATTTAAGTATATTTTAATAGACCAGAGACGAGAATCCCAAAATCGCCTCGGTTATTGTTAAGAAGTGATTGGTGGTCATTTTGAACATTTAATTTAATTGTAAAGTACATTGTAAAATACATTCTAAATATTATGCAACATTATTATCTTCATTCCATGTAAAGTTTTATGATAGACATTATCAAAAGTTTACATTTGAAAAATCAATTTTCTCAGTTATGATTACACCAAATTTGAAAAAACTTTATATTGCTGAACAAAGGACTAAAATCCCTTTCCAACAAGGTGCTACACGACCCCTTTTCTAATTTAAAAGGGGTCGTATAGCACAAGGGATAATATTTTTATACTGTAAATTGTCAATTTAAGAATAAAAATCGTTCTGTTTCGGGTTTTTTCCACATAATACCGCTAAAATTGCACTTATTCCATAAATATGGACACCGCATTGTATGTATGTTAAATAATGTTTACTTTCATGTTTAATTGCATAATTATAAAGCTGCTAATCCTATTTTAGAGCCCATAAAAACATTCTCTTTTTCACGTTACTAGTCCATTTATATCGTTGTGAGTACTTTAACAACTAATTCAATTTACTTGTAAGTTACTCCCCTCTTAGGAAACACCATAAAAGGGTGCAAGGAAATGGGCGAATATCACTTACGTGACATTGTCTCACCATTCCACGTAGCTCTATAAAATTATCAATATATTTTGGGTGCTGGCATTCATGTTATGAACAAACATCAGGATACTCCATATCCCAATATCAAAGTACTCTTTCAAGTTTCTACAAAAAGTGAAACAAATAAATTCGAAGCAAAGTGTTTTATTGTTTTTCGAAATATTCGCCCTAACCAATTCCGGAATCATTTTTTCAACAACTTTTTGATGTGATGAACATTGATGTCTGCGCATCTTTTGTTTGACAATGGGGAATAAGTCTCTAGGCGATAAATCAGGTGAACAATAAATCGATTTTTTTCTCCTTCAAATATTCAATTGTTTGACGTGAGAATTGGCATTTGTCTTCATTAATCATGTGGCGCACAACATTGATGTTTCTCTTAATGACAAACGATTTTGGCTAACCTTCTCGATATTAACCATTGACGAACACATAAACATAACGAAATTCTGAAAACTAATTCTGAATCTCTGATAATGCTTTATTATCAAAATTTGTACGAAGCGATTCAATGTATTGTAAAGTAAAACTTTTTTTTAATTATAAAGAATCATCCAACGTAAGCCTTCAGAAATGATTCAAAAGTGATTTCCATTTTTGTACGACCTTGATTCTCATAAACGTTCACTATCAACAACTTAGTCAATTTCTAAATTGCCATTGGCTTCGCAATAACAGGTTTGTTCCAGCATGCTTTGATCATGTTTCAAACTTTGGTGCTCTACTGACACTATCTCCAGAATAGTTTACAACCTGATAAAGCACGATACACGGTGACATGCGCGGATCCATATGTTCCCAAATTTATTAAAAACATTTTTGCTCGTCTCCAATTAATACTGAGCAAGTAAAACTTTTTGTTTATTACTTGTACTTGATACAGTTGGAACACAATTTTCGTATCGCGCATGATCAAGTAGTTATAGACAGTCTGCTAGAACAAACCTAACAAACGTCAATATTCACAAATACAGTGATGCCACAACTCATTAACGTCATTAAATCATTTGATCAATGATTACCTTCAAAACCTATACCAAAAGTTGAATGCGATTCAACATTTCATTAATTACGTTGTTATACTATAACCTTAAATAGCAAAATACAATATTTTACTCATTTATCAAAAGCAATCTCATGATGACAAATAAATCCTACTATGAAACATATTTCATATTTATTTGAACACACGCGATCTCGCAGACTCATGATAACTGTAAATATCTCGCAAAATCGATACGGAATTTACCAAAAAATATTGAGGAATCGAAAAATACTGAAATGTCTATTCCATCAGTAACGTAGAATATAGGAAATAAATCATTCCCCTTGTCCTTCTGTACTTCTTTGGTAATTTAATGTGTGACTAATCATTTTGGTAACCGCTTCTAATTTTTCGGTATTATTTCAAAAAATTTTTTTAATATATAAAAGTATTTCAAAATTGAGTGTAAACACAATAATTTATGATGACGTGAAGATATTGGGGAACAATGTTTAATAAAAATAAAAAATCCCAGGACGTAAATAACCTACGCTTTCGGGTTAGCCTTTCAAAGTGCCAATAAATAAGATACAGGACAAAAAGCAATCGCCGCGGTATATTGAGTGATTGAGATAGCACTTTCGTTTAGATGAGCCCTTATCACGAAAAGACCCTACACGCTAGTCCTTTAGCCCGTTATGGGGTAAAGCCGTTATACACCTAGAATTACGGTGTCTTATTAATTTGCATACCAAATGATTTTCATTACGGCAAGGTCGATTGCCTGAATTAAGCATTCTAAATTCATTCGTCGGGAACCGAAATATTTGGGATCAACATTGGTGGGTTTTGGGAAATCCGCAACTAATTTCTGGAAATATTATTTTTTATCGATAATTTTTCTGCGAACGAATGGGGTTAAGTTGCAATACTTAAAAATGAATGAAAACGCAGTAAATATACAGTAAGTCCCCATCAATGTGGGTTAAATGATTTAATGATTGTAAATTGTTTCAATATTTTTTCTTAAAGTTATTGGTATCAAATAGTTGTGTCACTACCTAAAATTGGCCCCATTCGTTGTCTTTTAGATTTCAGTTGCTTATATTTAGAAGAGCTATCCAATCACCCCGTATGACTTTATAGAAATTCTAATTTGGATTTGTCGAAATAAAAGATGGAGCTATATAATGGATTATAATAATTTTCCAGCCAATTTTGAAATAACGATACTTAAAATACTAGCTAACTGCAACAATTTTTTATAGTATTTCTCATTTCATTCATAATTTTATTTAAATGTTGAATATTTTTGATACTGTATCAAATAATAACGTTGGTTAATATATATTTGGCACTTGAAAACAGTGGGATAGTCAAATTCGGAATAACTTTATCATAAAAAATAATGAATGAAATTCACTACATAATTACAAACATGTGTGCAAATATTCAGATATTTTCTGCTTATCAATTACTCGCTACGACTAAATTGCATTCCCACTTTCCAATCAATTTCATATCCATATCATCCTCCCTCAATTATTCCAATACATAGGATGATATGCAGCTTCATTCATTCAACCTTAATGATTCATTTTTCCTATTGTAATGAATTTTGAGCAATTGCACAGCTCATACGAATTTTCCGGATGTACACCAGCAATCCAGACGATTTAATAAGCATTATATATGATGCATATTCATCTATGTTTATGAGTTTTGTACCAAATGTATTTTTTAAGTTGGAAGTAACCATGAACAATACCATATCCTGAAACTGACAAAAATCCAAGAAAAATGATAGTGTTTCATGTTTTCCCATGCTACGATTACAAGTTGTTTCCAAATTTCGAATTTATACAAAATACTTAAGAGAGTCGTCCAGTTAGGTCAAAAAATTATATTGATGTAATGTAATAGTCATTTATAATTTCAAATCTCTTAATTTATTAACCTAGTTATTTTTACGACAATGGGATTTAAACAACCAGTGAAGCTAAGAAGTATGTTTACATGGAAATTGATGAAAACATCAAGTATTAGACTAGTTGAAGTAGATTTACATACATTTTCTGCAACTCTTAACAAATTATTTCACTGAAATTCGACTGGTCAAGCTCTTCAAAATAGCCACTGCTGGAAAATCTTTGACCACCGAGCCATTTTTTAAGGTCTGGGAACAGAAAATAATCCGAGGGGGCTAAATTTGACGAATAGGGTGCATGAGGTAGCAATTCAAACTTTATTTCATTAATTTTGGCCATTGCAATAACGGATGTGTTTGCTGGTGCAACACTTTCTTCTTAGCCAAACGCGGCTTGATTCCTTCGCTCAAACGTTGCAATAAGGTCGCATAATACTCGCCGTTGATAATTTTCCCATTTTCAAACTAGTATATTCTGTAGAAGTGGCTATAGTGGCGACTTTGAAATTGGTATATCTATGGGCGCTAGTCTCATTGTCGAGAGTAATGGGGAGGTAGCACAATAAACAAAGTTCGATAACTTGAACTTACTATAATATATCAACAAAGCTATATACACAAAAATATATTCATCGAAAGATAAAATTACGTCGCGCGAGCTAAGTCTTCGGAAAGGGTGCTTCGCTAAGATCTCGGCGTTCGATATCTGATCGTTTCGCAGTCTTGAGACAAAATTAATATCTTCGCGGTTCCAAACGCCTTGCCTAGACTCGTGTGAGTATCGAACAAAGATCAAGTAGAAGGTTTTTGGTTTTCCCGAAGTCAGGTATATTGGGGAGATTAATTTAATTGTATGCTATTTGAACATTAAGAAGGTTACTAGGAATATCCTGGGTCAGGTATCGTTCAGTTAAGTGTGGATTATCGTTTTATTGAGGAAATTTGTTCGGATAAATGTTTACCTTTATTGAGTATTTTTTAATGCACGATCACATGGTATGGTCGCCACATATCTATGTTATATGAAAGAAGTAATATTTTTCCTGCTCCATGTAACTTTCGATATTGCAATGTAAATTTATTTATTCTGGAATCCATCTCAAAGATCTCTGTAAGTGAATTTTTATATAGTTTCTTCTATTCTTTTCTATTACTTGTCTTCGCCTTCCAGTACCAGACTCTTCTCTCCAACAGATCTCCTTGTACCTCCGCATTCCATCTCTTTTTGAGTCGTCCTTCTTTTCGTGCTTCTACCAGATTTATATCAGTCAATTTCTTTGTAGTTCCGGTATTATTTCTAGCCATCATATTCTTCGGGATCTTATAGTTTTTCTTGTTTATCTCCTTCATTTCCTGGTTTGTTCTTCTGCTACATATGTCTCCTTATTTTTTTCCTTCTAATATCCTATTCACGTAATTTATTCTCCCATATATCTAATTCGTATTCCTCCTTTCGTTTGAATATCCACATTTCGCTTGCATAAAGTACTGTCGCTTTGATGACTGTCTTATATAGCTGAAGTTTTTTGGGATATGTTCTTGGAGATTGGTATCTTGTTTTTTGATGTATTTGTCTGTTTGCTTCCTCAAGTTAATCTTGCTTCTATGTTTTCCTCTTCATCGCCATCGCTTTTGATAAGGTTTCCAAAATAAACGTAACTGTTGAGTTGCTTGAATTAAATTATTTTTTGCGTCTGTGATTCTACTCTAAGATTTCTCATATTTCCATACATTATGGGATGCGTCATTTTCATGAGCTTGAATTTTTTCCTTGTTTATCATTACGTTGGCTACTTCTGCCATTTCTATGAAATATGCACGTCTTAAGATCAAATAGAGTGCAGCAAGGGAAAAAAGCTACACAAATTCTGATCTCATTGCTTTGGTCAGAAAAAATTGAGCTGAACACAAGAATGACAATATACAATATACTAACTGACGGATAGAGAAGAGAAAATAAAAGAGGCTGTGAAAATGGACTACTTGAGAAGATCGTGAAGGACATTCAGAACAGAGCACGTACGAAAAACATAGTAGATAGATCTTTCTGTTTTAGCCCTATATTTGTGTTAAAACTATCTGATGTTTTATATTTTGTTCAACTGTTTTTGAGTGTCATTTTCGTGAGCTTTATTAATTTTATTAGTTTTTCCAGGTCACTATGTTGATTTTTTCTAATGAAAATTCCAAAGTTGTATTCGTATCCCTTTCTCTATTTATACTTTAGAGTAAATATATGGTTAGGTTAGGTTACTAATCTTCCAGTCCGAAATCTGCGGTGGGATTTTCCCAGCAGAGTTTCTCCATTATCTTTTATTATCCGATTTAGACACTTTGACATTATTTTGTATACTGCGCCCAAAAGTGCAATTTCTCGGTAATTCGTACAGTCGTAATATCCTAAAAACTATTCAATTGATTCTTCTCGAGTTCATACAGCATCTTAAACACATGAGTGGTACATCCAGAAAGTGAGTTTTCCTAATTAAAAAAAAGAACACACTTTCATGAACATATTCATTGGTAACAAATATAGCAACTTGACATTTGTCCTAACATGGTATTCACTTTTGTATCCATTCCAAAACGTTGAAAGAGGACAGGATTTTCTGGAGGTGCAAGAAAGCGTGAATAAGATCAGGGCTGTAAGATGATTAGAATACTCCCAGCTAAATTTTGTAACAACTGCTTTGAGTCTAGCCGTATGTGGATAGTCATTGTTATGATGGAACGCAACAATTGCAGTAAAAATTTCATGCTCCTTCTTTTGAATGACATCTTGCAACTTTCATAGTGCACCGCAATGCTTTGTAAATTCAAGAGCCTTGCAGACGAAAGGAAAAGAAATAAGAGCTTCAATCCCAAGAGACCTGTCCGGTTAGCATATAGTTGAGTCATAGATCTGTTTACTTTCCGGATGGATATTCATATTTTGTTAGTTTTTTACCAGCTTAATAGACCCTGAATTTTTTTTTAAATTGTGAAAAAAATTACTTTTCGAAAATTTGTTTTTAGTTCCGAATAGAGCCTCAATGTTCCTTAATTAAAATAGCAGTTTTTTCTTTAATTTTAGATCAGCAGCATCATCTAATCGTGAGCACAGGACCTTTTTTATAAATGTTTCTGGTGTGCTTCGATGATATTCAATATCTTGACTTAAAAAATATATACGATATATGTGAAAGTTTATCTCAATTATGTAGATCTATCTTTCAATTCAAACGCGGTTTTGTGAGAATATAATCTGTTTTTAGTGAGTTGAACTGCATCCAAAGCGTATTCTGCTCAATAACGATAACTCTATTGGCTTTTTTTCCATTATATCATATATATTATTAATTGGATATAACGAGCGGAATTTAGTTCTCAGGTTCCGCGGCTCATTTTTCTAGAACAAAATTTAGTCTATTAATTGCTTGATCAATTAATTATTTCTTGTCAAGTAAGTTTCACAAAATAATTAGAAGGTTTTTGTATTGTCTACAACAAAGCAGGATAATTAATTCTAAGTTTTGAAACACAATCCAGCCTAGATCGATGAGAGAGAAATCTATGCTTTCTGTAGTCTCAGAAAATTATTTTGAATCATTAAGGACTTTGTTAATTGAAATAAATTTGATATATTCTCCAAAATACTTGATCTCTTTCCATATCTCATAACACAAACATACAACAATGTGGACAGTGTAGTTTTATTTACACTATATTAATTTACCACTTGATAATTATTTATTTTACATAGTTAATAATCACTATCTTAATGTTGTGTTTATTCTTTTCACCAAAGAAAATGTTCTTGAAGAACATAGCAAGATGTTCTTTAACTCGTGAGAGTTTTCTCCTTAGGAAAGTTACGTTCATTTCAACCATATGGCTTGTACTCATCCGGTACCTATTAGCGTAGTGGTATAAAACCTTTATATCAATTTCTATTAATTTTCTTCACCCGAATGAGAATAATAGTCAGCGGCATGGAAATGAGTCCGATTCGTCGTGGTGATTAAAGTCAATAAGTTTGGAATATTATTTAAAACTGGTTTTGGAGAACAGAACTCTTATACTTTCTTCACGACACACAGTTGTTGAAATCATAAAGGATTCAATTTCCTTGAAATCTAAGGTGGTTCTCTAGTTTTTGGAGAAGTTAAAAAATCAAGGAGGTCCTTCACTGTGTATTATGTGTACGATAAATGAATTTTTCTTCTTACAGTTAGCTGGAAAATTCACCCAATCGTTGCATGTAGAAAGAGTCTATTTTTACCCTTTCTATCATGCTGTTATCCGTAGACTTTCGTATGTGTGTGACAAATCAAAAGATATTCGTGATTCATATCGTTGAGGTTAGGAATTGTTCTTGAAAGTCAAATGTACATCAGCACCACATTCATGTTCCTGCTTTTACCACTGTCGTTTTCCAACCGTACAGTTAGCTTATTGGTTGCACTTCCTATTAACTCCTGAACGGCCCATGAGTGAAAGTAAGATGCTACTTCATCTCATCCTCCATTTGCTGCTATTTCTTAGTATGTACTATATTTATTGTTAGGGTTATCATTGATTGTAAAGTCAAATTCCAGAGATTCCGAAGATAAAAGCTCTGTGAGTTTGTCATGTTGGGAGTTGGAAGACGGTTTTTTAAATCAACCATAATAACGGTACCATTTTTGTCTCTCTTAAGAGTTTTGTCCTCTTTTTTTTAATTTGTACCCAAAATGATGATCTTGTAAATTCCAATTTCAATCTGTTTTTAACATGAATTTCCAAGCAATTTTATTGAATTTAAACTATTTTTTTTCATGTATCGCAAAACTTCCTTTTAAATTGTTTTAAATTTTTTCTATGAATTAATAAGCGGAATAATGTTTTTGATTAATTAATACTATTGATTAATATAGTTATGCAAGTTGTCAATTCCAAATCATAGTTTTATGAAGACCGAAATAAATCGAAATGACATGTTTTAGAATCAGAATACACATAAAATAAAAACAAAGTAGGAACAAAAACTTATAAAAGGTTCTAAGAGATGAGGATCTAGAGAAATTTATATCGATTACTTTTAACTTAGTTTCTAATAACACCTTGTATCTAGCCAATTAGGGTTAGTTTCAACCAATAGCACACTTACTCTTTGAAACTGTGCTCCATATCGACGTAATTATCTCTCGCTTAATCTGTCGAACCTAATTATAGAAGAGTACTTTTATAGAGTGTATTCAGTTAGTTTATCAGCACAGAATATTTAGAGCAAATATTGTCCAATTGTAATAATAGTTAAATAAAGCATTGTACTTTATATGAAGCCCATCGTTTTCTATTTATATTTTTCGCACATATATCAAGATGGTATTGAATATTCTTCTCCAAAAGTATCGTCAGAATGTTTTCGTGTACTTTATTCATTACGACAAGACCTTCGACAGAATACAACACCAAATACATATATATATATATATATATATATATAATATATAATATATATATATATATACATGTAGAAAGAGAGAGAGAAATATATATGTATATATATATATTGGAAGATAAACAGACGAACGTCAAATCCAACGAGGTGTGTCCTGTCTCAATAGTTATGTAATCTATATTCCGACAAAGTATTTAAAGAAGAAATGAACTAATTAAAAACATTAACTATGCTGACGATACCTCTATTTTGAGTGATGATCTCTTGGGTCTCCAAAGTCTCATAAATTCTGGTAATGCAGAAGGGCAGGAAATGAGATTGTTTATAAATTTTAAATTTGTGGTCTACAGCCAGACATACCTCAACGCGTCACTACAAATAAATTAACATAACGTTGAGAAAGTCTCTAATTTTTCATACTTACATGACCGAGCAACTGGATCTGGATAAATTAGATGCAGGATGGAATCGGCCCGCGCGACTTTCCAGAAGATGAGATCACTGTTTTCTAACGATAGTCTGATCTTGAAACTAAAGACTAAGAGTGCAAGGAAATGAAGCAGGACAAATGCTGTTCGTGAATTGACAACAATTAAACTGTCATATCTTGGTGATGTCCTAAGAGTATTCTACAACTTATAATGAATGGCAAAATAGAGGGACATAGGAAGATAACGAATCTTCTGATATTCTGAAGAATATCCGAGACTGGATATGCACACATAGCATCGAAAAATTGTATAGTTAAAAACAACTCGTCAGGAAGACATAACGAGGTATAATAAGAAGAAAAAGATACAGATATATTCAAGATTTGTTTTTCAATACATAATTAATTTCCCAATTATCTAATTATATTATCTAGCGTGCTAATTTCCATTAGTTTGTGTATTTTGGGTGTTTCAATAATTAAAAACGAATCAGTGAAAGGACCTTGTACCCGAGGAAGTGCTTAACAAGGTATCCTACTGTTCAACTCTGTTTTTTTTGCGCGTGGTGTGTGATTTAATTGATTAAAATTTGCGAAACGATTTGTATTTTCCCTTATTCGTAGTATATTCATACGAAATCCTGTCGTTACCTATAGGTCGGGGTCTATTCCAATTCACAGAATTTCATATCTATACGAAACGCGGTTTTTTAAATTGAAATTTTCTCTTGCTGCGGCTAAACGTTGAAATATAAATGCTGGATTAATAATGATTGTTTGATATTGAGTCTATCATTTATGTAAATAAAGCGTCGATTGAAACGAGTGATGTTTAAAAATTGTGATTTTTGTTTCGAAGCGAACAGTATTGTAATTATATGAATCCGGTTGCACCGAGGAAATCAAATTAAATGCACACTGTTGAACAACTGATCTAGTAAAAACCATATAGATATTGGAAAAAAGCTTACATTGTATACAATAACCAACTTACTTCCTACAAATTTAACTGTTCCGATGGATTCCCAGTTTACTCTTATTACTCTACTTATTGGAATAGAAATGGATCAGCATCAAAATAATAATGGGGAGATTAGTTTACCTTCAATCACTGAAGATGGTAACTTGGTTGCAGAAACGCGCGTCAAACAGTGTAATTGTGAGTGTTGGTGTAGTGGTAGTGTAAATAGTGTGTTCAGTATAAATATAACAGACGCTTCCAGAAATTCTAACTAAGCCAGTTCTTAATGCATAAATTTTGAATTTACCAATCAAAAGCTTAGAAATAACTAGATATGTGATTGTCTTTTGAAAACTAGATATATGGCAAAAATTCAACCAATATTAAGATTAACTTCACGTATAATATTATGACTAATCACTGAATCAAAATAAAATAAGTAAACCACATCGTTTATTTTTTGCATATGTATATGGTCAGAGGTTATCAAGCATTAATTATAAAGCATCTATTGATATTAAAATTCCAACTAAATATATGTTAATTTCACAAACTGATAAGTAATACTAGTAGCAGTCAATGACATGGCGGATATTCCGTTCTTCTAGATATACATACATACATTTTATTGGTGACTAACGGTTTTACGAAAATATTGAAGTTGGAGAAAGATCAGGAAATGTCTCCTCTAGATTGATGAAAAATTTTTTTCCAAACAACTACCTGAAATAGTTTACATTGAAAACTATAACTTTTTTCTTTTCCACTCCTTTATATTTCTAACTCATTAATGATTAGTCATTTCACATCAACATTTGTACTCGTTTTCCCTCGTTTAAAACAAATGTATTACTAATTGCCGTTTTCCCCATATATATCTAATTTCCTACAAATAATATATGTAATTTTTATTGGCCGATTATAAGATTTTCTACTGACCACTTCATATTTAATCGGCCTGCCCCAAATAATGACTAAACAATTTTTCACAAATAATTTATTAATATACAAGTAGATTTGGAAAATTATATGAATCTTTGAGTCTCATGTAAATTATGCAACGAGTAGTTAATGATAGTTATAATGCACGTGTGTAATTCATACGAAGGGATGTACAATTTGCATACAGTATTTGTTCTATACTCAAAATATACTAGTAAACATATTCCGCAAAATATTTTGTCCATCATTTTTCCCATTCCATAAACTGATTCTAACATTGATAATATAATTTTTCAGTAACAAATTACTAGCTGACTCATTTACTTTTCATGTAATATCTGGTGAAGTTAACTGCATTTCCATATTATTACAACTGTCGCAAGTGCTGCCCATTTTATTAACTTCTTATTTGAATTTGACTTTCAAATGAAATCAACATTTGTACTCGTTTTCCCCCCTTTAAAACAAATGTATTGCGAATTCTCGTTTTCCCCATATATATCTGGTGTCCTACAAATAATATACATAATTTTTATTGGCCGATTATGAAACTTTCCACTAACCACTTCATGTTTTGATCGATCTTTCCCCAAAAGTGATTGAACAATTTTTCTCAAATAATTTATCAATATTCAAGTAGATTTGGAAAGTAATATATTTCTTTGCTACTCAAGTACATTATGCAACGAGTACATAATTATAGTTATAATACACGTGTTGTAATTTATACGAAGGCATATAGCACTTGCTTTACACTCAAAATATACTAGTAAACATATTCCGCAAAATATTTTGTCCATCATTTTTCCCATTCCATAAACTGATTCTAACATTGATAATATAATTTTTCAGTAACAAATGACTAGCTGACTCATTTACTTTTTCTGTAATATTATTATAACTGTCACTAGTACTGGCCATTGTATTAACTTCTTTCTTAATTTTGACTTTCAAGTGAAATCTAAGAATTTGCTTGAGTATTAATTTCATAATTTAGTTTCTAATTGCGTTTTTGTTTTTTATTTAGAAGCGACGTTATGAATATCACGCATTGCATTATAATTAACTTGGTTGAGAAGATGTATCATTATGAATTCCATTATTCCATATTATGAATATAGAATAAAATGGGATGTAGATATTTAAAAACTAAATTATGATATGCTTGCACAAAAAAAATGTTATTTCATGTTTACCTATAAAAATTCCAACGGAATTTTGCCACACCTTGTAACTTCGTTAGACATATCAGAACGGAGATACGTCTGTGGTGTTTGCGGAATCATCTACAAATATTTGTTTCTGTTGATTATTCCACTCTCGCGTAATTCCTTAGAGTGTTGTTTCTTCTTGGAAATAGATCGTCAGGCATAGCGGTTATTGCCGTCATACTGGCGGTCTCTATATTAGATATATATTTTATATTCTCCATTCTCAGTAACGAAGCACGTGTAGTGTTAAATTAATAAATATTTTTCCCTCACATGCAAAGTTACACGATATTCTACCTGATAACCTACCTGGTTAATACTTCCATGATTTCCACAACGATATTCCTTGCATTTATTCTATAATATTTATATCGATATTTGCTCTTTATTTTCATGTGAAATACGTAAGGAACTTAAGTGGAGAATTAAGACAGATCTTTTGATGAAAATAATTGAGAGAATCACTAATATTGAATCGAATTTGTTTTTTAATGATAATTTATATTGGTCAATTTTGAATATGTTTTGTGTCGTCATTTTGAATCTTCAACTATTTGACCTGGTTTATATCTGACACATAATATGTCAATACTTCGGACCCCGAAATCGCACAAGCTTTATTGCAAAAGTTGCTTTTTCTCCATTTCTGATTTTAGTATCTTCTAAAGCAGTCATATCAATCAATGTGTCACAGAAAGAAGAATAATGTATTTTTAGAGCTTTTAGACTTCGTTCGGTTACTCTACAGATATTTTAAATACTCGTATTCTCAAGTCAATGAGATTAACGCTCTTACATTATATATACAATATTTGAAGAGTCTGGATAATTACCCGGAATTAAAAAAGCATCCAGAACGCATTCTCTTCATGTTTGGTAGCACCTATTTATGTGAGCAGATGTTTTTCGTCATGAAAATAAATGAGAACAAACATCGTACAAGACTTACGAATGAACAATCTTTTATAACTTTGATTTTATAACTTTGATATGATTTTTAACAACCGTATAATATATACTTATATAATAATAATTCAGTTCATTTTTTCTTTATTTTCAATTTGGCCCACCTCCGAATTCAAAATTTAATATATATCCCTCTGCAAAATTGAGTTTGACACCTCTGTTCTAAAGCTTCTCTTATTGCGGAAGCATGTTGACTGACTTTGATATCTGAGCAAGAAGACAATTTCACGGACAAAAATGCACTCAATCTATTGATTCTTCGACAAAGTTCAATTTTGTAATAAGAGCATGTCCTGTTTGGCTAAATACGTCGAGTGACCACAACTTTTTTTCATATAGACAAATAACTATCCAACAAACGACACGAAAAACTTAAATACTCTTCACATTTCTCAACTCAATTTGTGTGCGCGACACTATCCGAATCTATGAAATTTTGTCTATGGTTAATTGCTTTGTGATCGTAATTTCTTTCTGTGGTATGCTCGCTACTTATCGATAAGTGTCCCAGGACCAATACTGTCTATCATAATGAGCATTAGTGAAACAGCTGATCTCTCTACCACATACAAGAACCATTTCTGTAAATGGCATCAAGTACCTACCAGCATTGAATCCACGTCTATTTTCTCAGACTGAGATATTCTTGAATTTCCTGTTTCACCCCGTTTTACTGTATCATTGATACATTATACTTCTTCCTTCTATTGGTTACATTCGGTATTGTTGCTAGTTGTTGCTTGGTGTTTCCTACTAGTAAGAAGTGATCTGTATTTGCGTCCGCACCTCTGTAACTTCTCACATCTTTTACGAACTTTTGATATTTTCTTCCTATTAACATATAGTCAATCTGGTTCTTAGTACTTCCATCTGGTGAAAAGCATGTTATTTTATCTATTTCTCTATGGTCAAAGCTCGTGCTAGCTATTTTTATTTCATGTTCCACAGCAAATTCAATCAGTAACTTCCTATTTTCGAGAAAGTCATTAACGCCAGATAAATTCACACAAATAACTGTCCATTAAACGACACCGAAAACTTAAGTACTCTTCACATTTGCTCAACTCAATTTGTGTGCGCGCCACTATCCGAATATATGATGTTTTGTCTATGGTTAACAGCTTTCTGGTCGTAATTTCTTTCTAATTCTGTGGTATGCTCGCCACTTATTGAACACAATAAGTGTCCCAGGAACAATACTGTCTATGATAATGGGCATTAGTGAAGCAGCTGATTTGTCCTCTACCACATAAAAGAACCATTTAAGTAAATGCCACCAAGTACCTACCAACATTGAATTTACGCTTAGCGACTAGTGATTCATCTATTTCTATAGTTAGACCGGGACCACCTATTACAAGTGGATTGGCCAATAAGTTTGCTGCACATACTTCTATGTTATTTAGCCAATTTTTGTTCAGGAACAAATTTAAGAGTTTTCATCGATTTATTCACAAATATCACTACATCGATCGGAGAGATATTTAGGAAAACCAGTTGTACAATTCGATTATGTGTCACGAGTAAAGTGGGAAACATTGCTGACTGTTGATGACATATTCTTTACCGCATTTTTAAAAACAAACATATTCTATTTTAAAATCTCTCTGGATAAATCTTTTAGAATCTAAAATGAATCATCTATGTCTCATGCAAGATATTTTAGCGACCACTTGGCGCGTAACATAAGTGTACATCAGCACCTGTGTTAATTAACATAAATATGTTAGTTATGAATTTATTTCATATTTTTAGACCTAAATCTTTCATTCCTCATGATGTTGATATAAAAAAAATTATAATTTGTTACACCACTCGTACCATACAAAAATATTGAAAAGCTAATACAATATCAAATATACAATTGTTAATGTAATCTTTGATTGAATAAATATATATATATATATATATATATATATATATATTAATGAAATAAATTATCATTTTATTTATCAATATATATATATTTTTATTTTCTTTTCAAGTTTTGGAATAAAACGCATTTGTATATTAAGCAGGATTACCAGTGCGAGAGATTGTACATAGAAGAAAAAGTGATGGGTTTGAAAATATATAGATGAAGATCAAAGTGAATTGCCAGATCTCTTTATTGGTTTGTGTAATTTATCGTACAAAAATTCATATTATGAACTGTATTAAAGCTGTAGACAGTTTCTTACCAGAAATACTACCTGTATGTAAATACATGGCATATTTGAACATTGACTTTTTGACCAGTTATTACGCCTATCCTATATCACAGTTATTTTATACTTTTGGTTTTTTACAGGTCATAAATGAGCCAACACAACCAATACAGATATTTTAACTTTGTTGGATCCTATTTTCATAAGTGACCCCCATATTGTAGCTTCTGCTGACACCCTCGACGCTGATGGTATCAGTGATCACAGGTTGACGTATTGTGAGGTTAACGTACCAGTTACAAAGAATCCTCAGAAATATGTAACACTTTCAAAGGGATTTCATCTCTTTAATGGACCATGGGATGAAATCTACTATTTCACATATATTGAAAAAAATTAATCTTCTTTACTAAACATCTTGTGTGCCTGTTTTAAAAGCATTTACCTCTAAGAACAATTCGAGTAAGTAAGCCCCTGCTCTCTGGTTAACCCCTGCCCTGAAGGTACTAATGGCCTTGAGAGATAAAGCACTTCTTAAGTACAAGAAAACGCTTCTGCGGGAAACTGGTAGTTACGAGTATATGGAGAATTGCATCTGAGTCAGTCAGAAGGGGAAAACGAGGATATCTTGATTTACTGGAAGGTCTAAATGATACAAAGGCACTTTGGAGGGGCTTGAGATATATGAATATTTACTCCAATTTCATAACAACCACAAAAAGTTTTCAAAGCGCCGATGAGATCAAGTACTTTCTGAGTATATTCAAGAAGACCCTTGTATGTCAGTAGAATATTGCTTTCTACAATAGCCATAAAATAGCCCCTTGCAGAAAGTTTAGCTTTGTTATGAAGTCTCCTGAATCAATTCTTACCATTTACGATTAAATCAAAGGCAGCTAAAAATGATGGCCTTACGTTGTGGATGTTAAAACTCTTCTTGCCTATGGTGCTAAATCTCTTGACGCATATTATAAATTCTTGTCTAGAGACTGGCTATTTTCCTAACGATTGGAAGGAGGCGTTAGTCTGTCCAGTACCTAAAGTACATAATCCGATTGAGTTGAAAGATTTGCGCTCAATAAGCTTGTTGTAAGTCCTCGAACGAGCAGTTAAAACGCAGATGATCTCTTTTTTACAGGAAAATAATCTTCTTCCCGTGTATAACTCAGGGTTTCGTATGAAAACATAATAAGAGCATTGGATAGGGAACGGCTGTCATATCCGTCTCCTTGTATTACTCCAAGGCATTTGATGTGTCGGATCTTCTTTGTGCAAAGTTGAAATATCTAGGATTTGACAAACTATGTTGTAAATTTTTTGAATATTACTTAAGAGGAAGAAGGCGGAGAGTTCGCACGGATCAGAATTTATCTGAGTCTGGCAAAATAGTATCTGATTGTATGTGTACCACTTTTGTTTCACACAGAATTCTCAGCTCGGTGCAAAAGCAACGTCGAGTAGAATGTTGAGAGCGAAGAAAGTTTAGTTCGATAAATTGTAACTGGAAGCACCAGAAAAGTGATGGCTACAATGTATTGGCTATATATCCTATTCATTTTTAGGAATCAAAAACAACGCGGTATATTATTCTGACTCAGTCCAAAAAGTCAAAAAATTAAGAAAAAATCGCCGCAAAATCAGGCGAGGTGTGTGCTTGCTTCATGACAATGCTTTAGTCCACACTGCTTCTCTTTCCAAGGCTACTATACAGGAATTTGGCTTCACAGTAAAATATTTAACCGCGACGATGAAATTGAACAGGCGGTAAACAAATCGGACTAGTCGGGCTAACTCATACTCTAGAAAAGTTTCGTTATGCTTCTGCGTTTGATTCTTCAGCTGCGATTGGTATAGGTGTTCTAGATGCTCGTGATCATATCGCATATCCAACCTCTTCTTCAGTCATAAGTTTCTTCAAGAGGTATCGTCTGGAATACATCTCAACCCCCTCCTCGCAATGCAATGGTTAACATCACTACCTTTTTTTGTTGGACCAATTATTCACTCTAGCGGCTACCTCAAATTATTTAACGTAATTGGTCCAAGACGTCTTACCGTCAAACTTGAGGCCTTGACTCGGCTAAAACTGCCATTCTCTTCAAGCTTTCTTTCTTACTCCTTGATTTTCCCATCAATCGTTGTCATCCTATTCTCCATATCAGATTGTATCTTCTTATTCATCATTTTCATCATGTTCTCGATATCTGATTTAAGGGATGAAATTTTACTTACGGCGTCAGCTGCGATTTCAGTTTTCAGCGATGAAATATCTTCAGAAATATCGCTCTTCATGGTTGAACTCTTTTCGTTCATATAGGCAGAGACGTCGTTTGTTAAAGTTGAAATATCGTCTTTCATGGTAGGAATCTTCTCGTCAAGATGGAGGACTCGTCTTTGAATAAATAAGTTTCTGGATCAAATCCGTCACTTGTCAGTGCCACTTTAAGGCTGTCTACTAGTTCACTCTTCTTACCGGACGTTCCCAGCTCGCGATTCTCCAATTCGGCTTTCAGTTTCGTCACATAATAATCAACTTATCACTAACACTTAACTAACTTACACAATTTATTTACATTCTTCGGTTACTTTTCTATTTCGTTTCATTCACTATGACTATTTATTATAAATTAAACTAAACTGCACTAAACAAACTCATTTATATGTCCAAACGGAGTTTTGAAAAATTCTGGAAAATAAAGAAACAACGCAAATGAATAAAAAGACCTTCCTAGAAATCCCCTGCTATGATAAAAACGTAAATAAAAAACATCAAACGGGCCACGACTTCGTCAAATCTTAAGAATTCCATTATGACCGGACAGGGACGAGTTCGTAACAATACGGTACGTGTCTCTGGGATAGGTTCAATTTTAGACCCTAGAGTAATCCTGGAGATTAAAATAAGGTTTAAACTCTAGTTTGAATCAATTTTGCTCTATTTTGCAGTTTTAGCAGTCATTTTTCTGTCAGTTGTCACTCGCGGAAATATAACTAAAATGTTCTCGATATTTTGCAATTGCAATTTCTTTAACAATGTAGTAGTGCTTTTGGTTGGCCTTATGAACTTTAATTTGAACTTACCTCTGACGATCAAACAGAAGTTTGATCCCATCTATAAACCGCGAAAAAATTGGTATATATAAAATTGGTACCAACCAATAGATCTAGATTCTATTCATATTCAGAGTAGTCCGAATTAATTTTTCCGTTACCAAAAAATACACACTAATAGTAGTTTACATAATAAGTCCCGAAAGTGGGCTTTTACTGGACGAGTGGGCAAACTGCAAGCCTGCGAGTCCAGTAAAAAACCACTTTCGGGACATAATACGTACAATATTTTTTTTAAAACGGGCATTGTTGTACCATAAACACAAACAAATGCATCATTTTAAATATCCATTTTATAATACATGTCACGTTTAAACTAAACGTTAAAATATGTCAAGTTAAAGTTTTAAATAATACAAAACTCGGTTACTATAGAAACCAATTAACCACTATCTTAAACTAACTATTTTATTATTTTTTTCATTAAATGTATGCCGGAAAGTAAATAAAAATGAGTCCGGTAAAGGCTTTTACCGGACTATCACAATAATTTTCTAGCTCGGTCCGACAAAATAAGATTTTCTGACCTAAAAATAAACCGGAAAGTACTAATTTCTAGCCTGTTTTTTAAAAAAAGGTGTTACCTTTCCTTTATTCTCAACTTCCCCATTTATGTAACTTGTTCAAAATTGTGATATCGAAATTTAATCATTTTTTACTTTTTAGTTTGTTATTGTTAAAAGCTTGTTCTTCGGCTCTTTTTTAAACTATAAATTATTTTTTACTATGTAGTACAACAAACTAATCGTATTTTCAGTGTTTTTATAATGTATTTTTTGCTTTTTAATAGTCACAGCACAGGATAAGGAGGATCTGGTGAGGAAGTTAAAGAAGAAGTATGAAAAAGTAAGACCTGGAAAATACATAATATCCAGCAATTACTGATAAAAGAGTGAATCACCTAAAAGTAGATGTAAACTTGTCAATTAAAAACGTGAATAAATAGACCGAGACAGACACGAAGATGCATTAGACAACTAAACATTATACTATGGAATACACAGATTAAATAAAGAGAAAACAAAGAATATACAGCTCAATGGTTAAAGTATGACATACGGTGCTGAAAACTGGGTGATCCATAACAGAAATGAACACAAAACACAGCAGTGGAAATGGACTATTGGCGTAGAAGTTACGGATTCACAAGACAAGACAAAACAAAATAACGAATAATAAAAATTGCCGCTGAATTTATTGAGAGATGGTTATAGTATTATACTATTATACTATTGTAAGCCCATCTTCAATGTGTCCAGATATGTATATGGTTGCATCCAGATTCTGAAAGTCTCGGACTTCGCGTTCACGTAATTCACCGACTATCTCGATTATTCCCAATTATTGCACTGTCGTTATTTTATGACAAGTGATCGCTCGAATAAAAATAGAGGACAAAAAGTTGGTTACAAACATACAGATAAAACTAATAAAATCGTGTTAAAAATATCAAATATTCGAGTTTTCGAGCATACTTTACGGTCTCGTGATTGATCGTTTACTAATGGATACTTTTTGACATGAACTTCAGTAATAGCTGGTTCTCTTTTCCTCTATCCTCCATTTCTATAATATCGTGGGTAAATCCGATCAGATGATAGGTTTTTTCGACTTAAATTTAAAATATTCAAATAATTAAAATCCACTATAATAAATTCGAATTTGTGTTTGGATCTAATTTCATTCCAGTGATAGTCCATTCTTCTCTCAAACAAATCTAAAGTAATGAATTCTCTCTTATTGAGATTCTCAGGAAAAGCTTTGTAAACAAAAGCAATATATTATGCCAAATCTGCGTTTCGTACTCAACGAACTATTCTTCTACCAAATGTCTATCTTCATGACAAAGTAATTGGCTCAGTTTAAATTAGTTCAATTTGATGATCCGTTTCAACTCGTTTCGTACATCTCAAAAATACGGGTTTGATGTATTTCAAAAAACAAATATAATATTTATTTTTAATGTAAAAATATAAATATAATTAATCACCTGATAATATCAAACCTTGCGTAAACTGATCAATAGTGGAAAATATTGTAGGAAGGCTATCTGCCTTTCTGTAATTGGTAAATATTTGGTCTAGCACCTACGTGTTTGGTATGTGCAGAAATTCACGGGACAATGTTAACACACACCAATATCGGCGGTTCACGGTAACAACTGCACAATGTTAATCGACAAATTAGAACAAATACTACAGGAATAGCCGAACAAATTTCCTAATGAAAATACCAAACAAACATAATATCCGAAATACAAAGTTTCACAGGGATATCAACTAGCCTATAACGATTAAAAAGTCACACAAAAATCTATTGGTAGTAAAAAAGAAGAATGTGGATAATGTGATACAAACCCTGACTAATTTTATCAATACATTATCGGGAATTCCTCAGATTTTAGTAAACATTATTGAGTGTGTGTGTTTTCCCTTTTCAATAGTATATTTAAATTAATCGTGAAAACGATATATTTAATTAAGTGCATTCCTCTTCATTTACTTCACATAAATGTCGGCCATTCATTTGTAAATTATTTTTACTGATTCATATACTTCCACATTGCAGTCTGTTTGGAAAATCATTGAATGTACGAGACATGACTCATATATAAACATGTGAATACTTGTAAAAAGACATTTCGTCAGCATCATTTTCCCATTAGTTTCAATTTCATACCTACCAGATAATTTTACTTTTTATATGAATAATAATAACAAAAATAATTATATCGAATGTCATTATAATCTTTTGTTAATTAATTACAACTATTATCATTATTTTTCTTATTATAACGGTGTATTTTGCTATGGAATAAATTCAAATTAATTACATAATAGTTATTTATGATACAAGTGCGCAAAAGTACTTCACGCACGAGTATCTAACAATATTTTATCTACGCCCTTATTAAAAAATACTTTTGTTCAAAACAGAATTATAAACATGTTTATGATATTTTCCAGCATTGAATAATGGGACCATAACGTTGATGATTTCTACTGACATTAGCTTGACTTTTGCGAAAAATATGCAATAAGAACATTTTCAGTGTAATTTTTGTTTTTTTTTTTTTAGTATTACACCAATCCAAAAAATCGCCATACGACTTCATTTATATTTTTCTTGATTTTTCGGGAAGCAGGTTTTCAGTTTTTCTGCAATTTTAGGAGGAATGCAAACATATTTTTCTTCCATGTTTATTCAGCTTGACAATCAGAATATTTTGCAAAATGACGATGACGTTACACACTTCTTAATAACAGTACAAAATTATTACAATTATAGAATGTTTGACAGAATAACAACACAAGGTAACTTGATGAGTATACAAATAAAAAAGATTATTATAATGATTATACCATTTTAAAAGCATTTTTATTGGTGTTATAATGAAACTTCCATTTGAACAGCATTGTTCTTTGTCACACGCTTCTAGACGTATATGTAATTTCATATTAGATTAAATTAGATTAACCAAATATTCATTATCGCAAATAGTTTTATTATTTTCCAAAATATTGTCATTTGAAATAAATACAATTAGCCTAGCGTTTGAAGTATCTTTCGAAGCTCTTTTTCCTCTCCGACTGAGGTAAGTCCTAAGATTATATACTCGGGGTCCAAAGTCCAAAGTAAGCGTATTACGAGTAGTAACTATTTATTTTGTTGTTGAAAATAGTTAATCCTATTTTATTCTTTGAAAAAAAAAAGTGTCAAATTGCCATTGTTCTTCTTCGCACACTTTTAGACGTATATGTAATTTCGCGTATTTAGTTAGTTAAATCCTTAATTTTAATGGTGGCCGTAGATAAAATATTGTTTTTGTGAATTTTTGTCACTTTTAGATACTTAAAGCTTATATTTATTTTAATATGAGGGTTGCTATTTATATTTTGAACTTAACAATGAAAAACCAAATATTCATTATCGCAAATAGTTTTATTGTTTTTCAAAATATTCTCAATTGAGATTGATACAATTAGTCTATCGTTTGAAGTATCTTTCGAAACCCTTTTTCCTCTCCGACTTAGGTAACTCCAAATGAGTAGAAACTACTTTACTTGATGTTGGAAATAGTTACTCCTGATAAAGAAATAGTTGTGGCAACCATTTGATTGCTTCTTTGTTTTGGAGAGAGATCGAAAGTACCCTTGTCAAAATGATTTTGATTACAATTAATTATTTCATTTGTTATCTAAATATATAAAAGTTGGGTTAGTTAAGACATTTATAGCAAAATATCGGAAATATTTACGAAACATAAAATCATACAAAATTAATTTACGATTAATTTACGAAAATACTGAAATCTCTCTCTCTCTCATCTTGATATATCTCCCGTGCATCGTTTTGTGGTTTTCGTCCAATTTTGTTGACGAGAGCTCTCCATTTCCTTTTGTTTTTAGCTATTTCTATAGCCTCTTCTCTAGCCTCTAAGCTTATCTGTTGCAATTCTTTCTTGATAATTCTTTTTCAATGTTCGTATAGGTCTGCCTAAATAAAATAAAATTTCACCATATATCTTCATTATGTTCTTCTGTTTGCTCCAGTCTTATTCTCATTGACGCAATATGATCGATGCAACCACTTCTGAATTTAGTTTGGTTTTTGCGTAGTTCATTATAGGACATACTCAAATCCAATGTAAAAAATAAAAACAAAAAATGACAGCAACTATCAAATCGAGCTATAAGTAATGTAAATTACCAGTTAATTTGTATTATTAACAATTTCCTGATAAGATCTAATCTTTCAGTTTTAAATCGTAATGCAATCAGGTTTCGCAACATTATGAATCAATCCACTGAAGAAAAATGAGAGATCACACGAGAAGAGCACCGAGTATGTAAGGTCCTCAAAAATAAGAGCAAAAAGAGGCCCGTATAACTGCTAGCTTATGAATGAGAAATCATCCAGCTTATTTCCTCAAGAATTAACGATTGTACAATTGTTTTCAGCTAGCACCCTTTCGTTCGCTTTGACTCAATTGACTCGCATTGTAGCTTGTTGTGGATTATGGTGCCTTAATGGTTTTATGAAATTGTCGATTCGCGCGGATTCATTTTATTTTTCACGAATTTTACGATTTCGCCTTATTTAAAAACGAGCTTGTCAGTTAAGTAGTATCGAGTATCGTTAGTAAAAGCATCAATAACAATTTATTGAGTTTTTTAGCTATTTTGGGGATGTGAATAGCAAATTAAATTTTTAACCTTCTTGGATGTGCTTGGATCTCATAGGAGACTACCTAAATTTTTTACACAATGAATTGAAAGGCCTACTAGAGGATGTTCCTGTAAATATTAGAATGCAGTCAGGTCAAGCAACATTTGGACGAACGTTTTCCAGAGCGTTGGATTGGTCGTGGAGGTCCCATTAATTGGCCTGCAAGATCTCCAGACCTCACACCACTAGATTTTTGTTTATGGGGCTGGATGAGAAATGAAGTCTACAAAATAAAAGTGGACAGACGGGATGCACTAATTAGACGAATTGAGAATACTGCAGTCCAAATTAAAGAAGAAAGAAATGAATCATTTGAGAGAGCAACAAACGCTCTTCGTAGACGAAGCAGAAAATGTTTAGAAGTCAATGGTGGTATTTATTGAAAGAACGCTATGATTAAGATAATTTTTATGTGATTATTTGTTAATATGCTATAACTTGAAAACAAATGAAAATCGGATAAGAACATATTTTCACGTGTATAATACACTCCTAGAGTTTGTTGCGCTCCTCCTGACTCACACTGTATATTATCCTAGTAAACTAGGAAAAAGTTTTGTTTTTATTATATTACGTTTCTTAATTAAAGTAACACCAAGCTAGCGGGTAATTAATAAAAAGACTATACATTGTGCGTGCGTAACTTATACAAAAACGAAAATTCGGCGACTGTATCGCAGAGAAAATTCTGCAATAATCGCTGTGTTCGCCACTTGAATGATGCGCCGACACTCAACTGATTGAAAAATTTTAAGAGACTGGATCAACACTAGAAAATCCAAAATTCGGGCGGCTAACGTCTTCTAGAACAGTGGAAAACGTAGACAGTGGTACTCGGTCTGTTTCTGACGAGCCTGATTTGTCTGTTCGAAAGCGTGTTGTTTCTTTAAATGTGCATAGATCATCACTATTTCGCATTTCACAGAGAGATTTGGGGCTGCACACTTACAAAAATCAGTTGGTGCAAGAATTGAAACCTCAAGATGCTGGTCAGAGGCTTGACTTCGTAAACCAGATGATTGAGCACTTTCCAACTTTTGCCAACATCTTGTTTTCGGATAAAGCTAATTCTCATCTGGACACGTCAATAATCAAAATTGCCACTACTGGAGTGCACCCAATCCAAAACACAATCGTCAAAAACTCGTACATTTGCCTAAAATGGCGTATGGTGTGCGGTGTTAGCGAGAGGAAGTATAGGCACTTATTTTTCTGAAAATTGAAGGGTACGCACAGTTAAAGTAAATTAAAAGCATTATGTTAGAAGCCTTCTTAGTGTCCGAACTGCAAAACTTTAATGTTTATAACCAAGGAACATGGTTCCCGCAGCACAGAGCAGCTTAACACTGGTCCTGCCACGAGTTAGTAAAATTTTCCATGGCAAATTCATCTCCAGGAGAGATGACAAAAGTTGACCTCCACACAGTCCCGATTTAAGACCTATGGGGTTATGTCAAACAAACCGAATCGTTTACATTTGGACGATGTTATTTTTGAGGATATAAATTCATATAAAGTAATGTATTTCAATGTATAACAAAAACTTTTGCAATAAACTGATTACTTTTCTTGTATGAACTTTCTTTTGAAACCCCGTGTATATAAAAATGGCTAGAACAGTTTTTTTCAAATATAAAGATGTATATCCAATAACGATCTTAGTTCTATCAGATTGTATTACGAGTAATATCGAAAATTATTAATCTTAGCAATCTAATTAAATTATTTGCATGGTGCGCAGTACAATGATGTTAAAATAGAAAAATAAAACATAACCTTAAATTATTCGAAGTAATATGATTATATTAAAATTTCCATCGCTATCTCCTTTATATAACCTATCTCAGAGTGATGGTAATTAACCACTTTAAAGGAACAAAATTTGATTCTAGTATATTGAAAAATAATATGGCCCAAAAACTAGTTATATGCTTCTAAATTCGAACCACATTGTTAATTATAACAATTTGGTAGTAGCCATAAATATTACTTAATTACACTCAGCAATTCCAAAGTTGTGCTTAAATTCCTTTTTTCTTTCTTTTTAGTTAATCACATTTGCGGAAGTTTAATGTAAAAGTACACCAAATATCCATATAAAACCTTCTATTTCGTTGTTCGCCATTTCCTCCTCATTAATCTTTTAAAATTAACTTTTAATTACACCCAATTGCTTTCATCCCATCCTTGTTTGTGTGTAGTTACTTTTCTTCGGTGGTTGTTCTAATTTCTCATTGAATACAGCCAATAATCATTCATAAGATTTGTTCTATTTACTGAAGTAAATGGAAGAAAGATTATGAAGAAATACTTTCCTGATAGAATCTTTGGAATACCATAACAGGAGAGTTGGAATTTACATGATTGGAGATTCTATGATAGAAATAACAATTTTTGTCTGTAGGATTTTCACTAGTGCCAGAAGAAATGTGGAAAAATCTAGAAATAATTGTGGAAACTTTTGAAATATGATGAAAAACAACCGTTAGCTGGAACGGTAGTCAAAAGAATTACACAAAATGTAATATATAAATATAAATACCGAAAGAAGGTTGCTACTTAAATTCTGAGACAAATAAAAACAAATATTTATGATTAGCTAAGGATTTATTGTTTTGCAAAATATTCTCCACTCAGATCAATACATTTTGCATGCGTTCGAACCAAATGTCGAAGAAGCATTTTTTCCATTCCAATGAAGGTACCTTCAAAAGATGTGATGTGAACGCATCAATCGCTTCTTCAGTATAGAAAAACGTTGACCTCGCAATGTATTTTTGATCTGCGTGAAGAAGAAGAAATAATTGGGTGCCAAACAAGGACTGTGCAGTGGAGGACTCATTAATTCGATATTTTGACTTATTAAAAACGTTTTTGTTTGATATGATGCGTGAAAGCTCGCATTGTAGAGGTGAAGAATGATTCGTCTTCTGTGATTGGTTTCCCTGATGTTTTCGAATACTTCTGGCAAACAAATGTTGGTGTACCAATCAGAATTGATTGTTCTACGTTGCTCTAATGGAACGGTGGCGACATGTATAGTTATTCGGAAAAATCAGACGAACAATTGCTTCGAAGTGCTTCGTGTGCGAACAACTTTTGTTGAATTTGGCTTGTCTTGTTGAGACCCATACAATTGTTCTTTAATTTCGTGTTCATATTCATTGATCCATGTTTCGTCGCCTGTCACGATCCTATAGACGATAGTTTTCTAACAAAACAGCAGATTTTGGACGACCTTCATGAAATTCATCTTGTAGCGAAGAGCGACAACGATTAAATTTGAAAAACCAGTGAAACCCAGTGCTTAATCACGAAAAGTCAAAGCGAGTTGATCGACACACTGCTGGTTTTATCCACATTGAAAGTCATAGAAAATCATCGTAGTACTTGTTTGACATAACGTCATAATTTATGATGGTAATGTCGGATTTGACATATAAACATCAGTGTTGTTATATCTCAAAACTTAAGGAGCAGCCCTCGTATCATCAATAATAACCTCTCTATTGGTCCAGACTCGTTTCCAGATATTCCAGAGTTCATTAAATTTAGATTTATGTAACCTGTATGAAATGTGGTTAACCTAAACTGAAGAATGTATCGTCTTATTTTCTTTAATTAAATTTATGTTCTGAAAAAAGATTATCAAAAATTTTGTTGATGAAAGTTTTTTAAACTTAAAGGTCAATTGGTCCTAATAAGGTCAGCCAATCAAATTCCTAACGACATAGGAAAGTCAAGAACTTTTGAACCAAAGACTCCACATGTACGTCACATTGATCTTCTACTAGTAATTCGCTTTTCAATATCAATTTAGTAGAAACACTTTTCAGTAGGTACTTCGGCAAAAACTCTTTGTTAAATATTACATATAATAAATAATAAACTTAATCGCACGTGCACACATACTCGTAGATTCAATAGTTTTACATAATCTTTTGAATTGAAAGAGTCTTCTTCTTCTAATTTGTGACATAACAGTGAGTTTAGGTAAAGAGATGTTTCTGGCCAACAAAATTAGCGTTTTGTAGAGTAATATGTCTTGCACATGGAATTGCTATCAGAAGCGATGAAACTAAGTAATAAAGAGATATGAAAAAAACTTTGGCAATTCGAAAATATGTTGCTACATTACCTAGACAATCGCTATAGGTTTGAGATGCCGGCGATCAATAAGAGTTCCCCGATTACGACATGAGCACTAAATTCTTCAATTCCAGAGGTCTTGAGAACATATAAATCTACCAGAAGCAGTCTGGAACTCAGAGACATATTCACACTCAGGTGTGGCTGTAGCGTGCAGTTTTTGGGGGTCCATTAATTTTTATTGGCGATAATGCCCAACTTATCATACCAGAGCTTCGTTTATTCTCGTACCACAGATTACCTATATATTTAGATGGATCACGACAATGTTATTTGTTCTAATCAAATTGACGCCGGATGGAGGGGGTTCTGAACCTAAACTACTAATATGACTTCATAAACCACTGTCAAATTTTAATTTTATTTATGACGCTTAAGTTGAATTATTTGAAGGTAATTCATAATGCTACCTCAGAACTACTAGACTTTTATATTATTTATATTTATAATTTATATTTTTGTTTCCAGTATGCAGTTTTGTATCATATTCGCCAACTTGATATCTACTTGCTAGCAGATTCATCTAGCGCTCTGAACTTCGATTAAAAAATTGATTCAATCTTAGGTCATCTGTGTGATAAAATAGGTGGTTTGTCACTGGTCTGCTGTATCATCTAATAATTGGAATATGCTCGATAGAGTAGCTATAGCACGTGGGGATCCATTCAGAAGTCTGCAAGAGCTTTTCTGAGCTACACACCATGCTCCTCTATAATAAATCACTAATCTGGTAACAAGCATGCGCAGACGGCTTCAAACCTACATGGATAGAAGAGATGGTACTAGTTTTTATACCTCAGCTGAAAGTTGTTAATTATTGTTTATTCAGGCCATAGTTAGCCAGAAATATGAATCTGGATCAGTTTCTCTTATTATTTATCTATATTTATTGCTCAAAAATTTGATTGCTTCATAGTTTTCCTTACAATTTACTGCGTGTCCTATTATATATATATATATATATATATATATATATATATATATATATATATATATATATATATTTATATAGCCAATACAGTTTCTTATTCAGCTCTGAAATAAATCAGTTGATTTTGGCTTGATGAACATCCTGGGCAGCCAAAAAACTTGGAAGATGGAGAACTGGAAGCATTACTCGATGAATATTGTTGCCAAACACAAGAAGAGCTCGCAGAATCTTTGGGTGTCACTCAAGCAGTCATTTCAAAACGTTTAAAATCAGCTAGATATATTCAAAAGCAATGAAATTGGGTTCCACATATACTAAAGCCGAGAGACGTCGAAAGGCAGTTTTCCATGTCCGAAATTCTGCTGGAACTCCACAGAAAGAAGTCATTTTTGCATCGGATTGTTACTGGTGATGAAAAATGGATCCATTATGACAACCTAGAGCGCAAATCATATGTGAAATTCGGCCAACCAGCCAATTCAACGGCAAAGCCGAATATCCATGGCGCGAGGGTAATGCTCTCTATATGGTGGGATCATGAGGGTGTGCTGTATTATAAGCTGCTAAATCCGGGTGAAAGCATCAATTGAGAACACAATTAATCCATTTGAAGACAGCAGTAGCCGAAAAACGCTCGGAATATGCGACTAGACACGAGGCAATCATTTTCCATCAGGACAACGCTCGGCACTACGTTGCTATTCCGGTTAAGAACTATTTGGAAAAAAGTGGATGGAAAGTTTTACCTCACTCGCCATGGCCCTTCTGACTAGCATTTGTTCCGATCGATGCAGAACGCCCTCACTGGAAAACGGTTTACATCAGAGCAAGATATCAAAAATTGGTTTGATTCATTCTTGGCTGCCAAGATCCACTAATTGCCAGAAATATGGGAAAAGGTCATAGCTTCAGATGGGTAATACTTTGAATAATACCATTGTACATGTTTTTCTTAGATAAACGTTCAAATTTTGAAAAAAAACGCACCAATTAAGTTATAGACCTCAATAAATCCCCTGAATCACTAAAAATAGTTTTAACTTGAACATGATTATCATCTTCTAATATATGAAAGATCTTACGAATGTAAAAGTTGCTATATATGCAATACTTGCCATATTTTTGTTTTGTATCCTACTGTCTTTTTAACAGACATTTCCATGTTTACTGAGTTCTCTCCATAATATTTGTGATTAAAATGGAAAGTCTACGTTATTTACGGCTGACCATAGCTTAAAAAAAATACATGTGGTACCCAATTTTTATCTTGGTTCGCAATAAAAAATTGAGTAATGCACCATGAAGTTGAAAAAAGGTGATTTGATTGAAGACTTAATAGAGTATATCCACGTTTAAATTTGAGGTAGGTTAACACTTTCGTAAGCATTTATTTTGGGGTTTATTATAAAATTCAAAATGTGTAAACTAGTATATTTTTTTTTATATTAATTTTTCTTCTAATTTGTTTTTACTCTATGTTTAACATTGCTCATATTCTAATACCGAATAATAAAACAAGTTGTTATCTCGCAATCCGAAACGAAAAATTGAAGCCCATTTCCAAAAATAATTAAATTTGCTTCGAAGATTGAATGTGATGCATAACTTTTGAATGTATGTGTATATTCAAGATAGTTGAACACGTGTTCTATACAAGTAAAAATTTTACTAGGAAATTTATTGTAAATCTTCGTGATGAAATGGTTTTTCTATTATAAATAGTTTATAGAATGTATATTGTAAGAAGTAGTACTTCTACGTACATAAATAAGTAAACGCATACATTTTTTTATACAATTTTGAAACGTCATAATCTCATAATTAATCTCTAGTTATAGAAGTATAGTACAGTAAAATAATTGACACATATTTCCATGATACTAAGTTTTTGAAAAAAAAAAAATGTTCACCAGAAAATAATTTGAAATAAGGAAGACTAAGGTACTAAAACAAAGGTCCAAAAGAATAGCATTCGTCTTATGCCCCATTAATATTTTGAGAAAAAGAAAAGAAAAAACGTATTTTTGGAGATGTCTAAGTTTTTTAAAATCCTAGCTGTATTCCAATTACTTTCTTTATTTATAATCATGCTCAGAATCAGGAAGCCTGGAAACGGAGCTTGAAATTGATACCTTTACTTTTCCATGTAAAACTAATATTAATAAAGATTAATTTTTACCTTTTACCTTTTACCTACTGCAGATTTATAAAACTCATTTTTTGTACCCGGCAAGTAAAAAATCGTGTAGTTGGGCTTAATTTGTTAAGAACGGAGAATGATCTAGCTGTCATTCGAAAATGTAAGAATAACTTGACGAATAAAAATTTTATCAACCGAACCGCGGAAAGTTTAGTTAGAGCTAAAGTTCGACGACGGCGTTTTCAAAAAACTCAAATTAGTAAACAAACTGGAGGTTTTGAGGTAGACAACGAACTTGCTTATCTTTACGATAATTTTCAAGAAAGTTATTAAAGTTTGTTTTCCCGTACTGTAACAATCCCGGCGTAAAAATGAGAAAGCAATTGCGTTTTATCAGAAAACTACCACTCAAAAGGGCATGAAATCATTTTGTCGGAAATTCAATAAACGTTCATTCTCTAAGAACAGTATTTCGATAGTCAAAATGTTTATCAAGAATATGTGTACCAATTTTGCGTGTTACTACACTTTTCACACTTCTGGAGTTTTTTTGGCTTTGTGTCCTGTACTATTTAGAATCTTTCTTCAAATGCGTCCCATTCATTTGTCTAATTCTGGCTATTATTTATCACGTTATAAATATTATTTTAGTGTGATTTGTGAAAGAAAAATTCGTGAAGCCGAAAGATTTCCAATTTTTTGTCTAATACAACAAAACTAAATAAAAAAATGAAATGAAATATCTGTTTTCATACTTGGAAATTCCTACGACTTAATTTGAATATATCTTAACTTGTTGAGACTATTCTCTAATTCTATGAAGAGTACAATTGCTTTATTTTAATCATTCTCTCTTTGTTAATTGACGACGCAGTACGTTTTTAACGTAAATTTATGATAAATTTAAAATTCGTTTATTGTCAAAACATTATTGGAATCAAAAGTTTAGAGCAGCCGTGACAGCAACGAAAATATGTGGAATTGGAGAGGAAGACACAATTAATGAGCGGCACAGCGTTGGTTTAATCCTTTAAATGGTGAAGTTTTAACGCTTGAAGATCGCTTAAGTCGTGAACCTGCGTGGGATATTGAGGTTACAAAGGAAGCAGTAAAAAACCATCCTAGTACCTGCACTTGACGATTATCAGACTTCCTTGGACCTTGTGAAGATACCATGCATCGTCATTTAAAATCATTAAGTAAGATCTATAAAATTTATCCACTAGCACCGCACGAATTAAGGGAGGTTCAAGCAAAACGTCATGTAGAGGTGTGTAACAGCTTCTTGCTAGCGTTTGATTAGACGCATTCTTAATTGCAATAAAAAATAAATCTATCCGTCACAAGGAGAGATCGATTTCAGCAAAAAGTCTTGTTATGTGTCAGATTTACCTAGTTAATCGAAGACGCGTTCTATTACAACAAGACAATGCTGAATCGTATTTTGCGAAAGTTACGGGAAATAACATCGAAGAACTTAGAGGTGTTGAGCTCCTACCACATCCAGCACTTACTCCAGACCTTGCACCATCACGTTACTATTTATTCAGATTCATTATTGCATGAGAGAAATTTTCAAACCAAAGAAGAATGTTTTGCATCTAAGACCATCGAATGATTCTACCAAAATATCAAAGAATGATTATTTAATAAACAAAGTGAACATTGGAACCCGATATTATTTACGATAGATTTTTGATGTAAAGAATTTTAACATTTATGCATACAAAATAACGTACAAAATATGCAAAAAAAGTTATCTTCGAAATTGATTCTTTAATCTCCTTGTCTTAATATGTTTACAGATGTATGTACGAGTTGCTAAATTGTTTAATCAGTTTTAAAAAAAAGTATGCCAATATTTTGCAGGAAAAATAATTTCGTGAACACTAAGAGCGATAATTAAAATAATCAGTTTAAAAAAAATTAATTTAAATAATTTCCTATTGTCATATAATTTGTTAATGATTAAATACAAATAAATAAATATCCACTTGGTATAAAATAAAACTTATGACACAATTTATTTTACAATTGTTTAGTCAATAAAATAGGAAGTCACCGAACATTTTTGTTCTCATATCTTCGTTTTAATTATTATTTATCTAATAATAATTGTTTTTATCAGCATATGAATACATAAATATGATTATCACGAAAGGCTGCAACTGTTATCATTCTTAGACTTACCTGCCACTTAGAAATAGACTATTTTTACTATAAAACTCAAGAAATTTAAAATAAATGGATGTAGGTCGCATTGGGTCACAAAGAAAGGTTCATGAACTAGTGATTGAGAACCCACCTGTAGGATAACCAGATATTTTTTGGGGTGAACTGAGTATATTATTTCCAGTGCCTACTCACCTTTTTTCCTAAAGTGGAAATTTCTTCGTTTGCCCTAATAAAACGTTCGAATTTAAAACTGTTGGATCGGTATAATTCGTTGTCGGTCTTTTTGCAAAATCTTCTAGCCAACACTCGGGATTTGCAGGATTTACAGTCTTTTACAGAATCCCAATCAATATTAAATAGACCGCCTGTTTTTTTGTTTTCTTGTGAAGGTTGTCTTCTTGTTTTACTACGACGTCGTCTTCTCACTTTAACATTTTCACCGGCATTGTTTATCATGTTAGGTTCGACATCAGATTGTGTTCTTTTCGCAAGACCCACACGTTTCAACACTCTTTCCATTTCCACGGTAACGTTAGAACTGGAGTAATACGGTTTTTCTTGCGCATACCGCGCGCGCAGTCAGCTGCTTTCGATTTGGGGTAAATGCAAATTTCACTACCCCAACATTCCACGTGCGTTTGACAGTAGGAATGATAACTGCTTGTTACTCGTTTATGACCAATATTTTGAAACATTTATGTTAATTTTAATATTGAGAATCTCAGTTCGTTTCCCGAGAAGTGTTCATACCGAACAAAAAACTCGCCAGTCTTCATAAACTAAAGTAGTACATTTATAGCATCAATATTATTTTATTCACAACGATTTAGCGAGAGTGTTTTCGTATTATTTACTATAGTATGACGACAAAATAAAGTATGTATTTGATTTCAAGTTGACATGGCATTTTTCCTAAGTGACCTAGTTCCTGAATTTTCAGTATTTGATATTTAGTAATAACTAAGAAAACTTATTTTGTATATACAAAGTCTATAACGCATTTATTTATCAATAAATGTATATCAGTAGTTCTAGGTGTAAGTATACGAGTCCAAATCAGTGGATAACACGAAGTAGCTTATTTTTTCTCTCTGCCTAGAAAAGGCAAAAGTAATAGTAGATAACCTTGGCAAGACCCAGTTGAAGAATTGCCCTTTTCATTATCATACATCGTATAAAATTATCCGCACATTTTTCGAATCAAATGTTTGTAATGAATGTTAAGAATCTAGGAGAAAAACACCTGATATGTTTCAGATGGAGAAAAATTGTAAACCTAACGACAACCGCAATGGAGAAATTTTGAAAAATTAGTAAAAGAAAATGTTTCCAAAGTTACCTGCAGGTTACATTTGTATTGGCATTGTCCTTGTAAAAATAAACAAAAAATCTTGAATGTAGGAATTGTTGAGAAATAAGATATATCATTTTATAATGTCTTGAAATTAAATCTTGGAAAAAAGTTTTGATATTAAAGAAGTAAGGTGTTGCTAAGTTGAAAGAATACTAGCGGTTGGACTTTTGCAATTTTAAATAATTTAAGCTTCTATATAAACAAGCTGTTGGTAAAAAGAAATTAAATGCATCTTATTGATACCTCCATACCTTTGTAAAATAGATTTCTATCTCTATCAATGCACTTCTCTTTTTGGTTCACGCTTATTCGAAATAGCAAGCTATGGTAGTCGAGGTATACTAAGGAGGAATATCTACTATAGAAGAAAAGTTGAATAGGTGTCCAGCTGTATACGATAAATAATAATTCAAAACCTTTCACAAGAGCGGTGGTATAGACAAAGGGTATGGTATGAATGTAGCAATTGTAGTTGAATTGAAGTAAACAGAGTTAAAAAATCTAATATTATAGTTTATTATTAAAAATTTCAACGGATTGCATTGTACGAACGCGTGAAAAGTTGTTCTGAGCGTAAATAATATTTGGCGCTTCTTTTAAAATTTAACAGGATGCTAATGTGCAGCCACCCTTATTTAACAGAATTCTGCGGTCATTTTTAATATACACAGTTTGTTCTCCTTCTCTCTACCCTCCATAAGGTAGAAGAATGAGAGAGAAATTTCTGTTATTCAGTATTTTTTTAATTTCCAAACTAAAAGAAAGTTGTTGGAAAAAGTAGTATACTTCTGTGGCAACAAAGAAAGTAATATAATATTATTGTGATCTTTTATTGCTTCTTTGTGAACAACATCTTCTTCATTTAAAAATCATCTATTTTTAACAGTTTCAAAACTAAACATATAAAATAGGAATCATACTGAATGTCTAAAGATCCTCATTTTACGTATGTTCAAAATGCGCCATAAACAACAGAAATAAAACCAAGCCAAGCAAATTTATGGACTTATTAACTTGTCATAAATCTTACAAAACTGCAGAAACACAGCTATTGGATTCACCGGAACCATGAGAGATACTGCAAAACTAGTACTAGAAGCAATCATAAATCTGTAGCCCATAAAATAAAACGTGTAACCTCAAAAGGCACCCTCTTGTTGATAGAGCAACCTTTGAATCGAAAAGAACTAAATACATACAACTATTCTGCAGAATATTGGTAAAATATAATTACTGAAACGGATTTTAAGGAAAGTATAACAATAAATCCTAATATCAGAATATAAAAGTGATTGCACGATATACAGAACGATTCTACTTGCTTACATACTTTGATGGTAAAACGACGTCAAATGCTGGGAGACGACACAGTTAACTGTGTCAAAGAAATGGCAAAGTTGGAAATAGAAAAGGTGAAAAAACTTCTATCAGGGATGGAAATGCTTAGTTTCAAAAGGGAAAAAGATGAGAGAGTGGTTAGGTAGTTAACTAGGTTTCCAAATTATGGGAAATAAAGGGTAACACAATGGGCCTCTAAGTGAACCGCGACCGTTCTATGCGCTCTATTACTCGTCTAAGCATGCTTTGAATAGAATGATCAATCGTATCATATCTGAAATATGCTGTATAAGCGAAACAATGTCTAATGTAATCTAGGAAGAAGCCCTTACGTAAGAACAGATGAAATCTATTCTATACGTCGCCTCAATCACTTCGTTTATTACACCATTTCTAATATGTGAGCTCAATGCAGTGGCAAGTTTAGGCTATTCCTATTTTTCCGACTCTACTGACCTCTGAAATTCGATACCCTAGTTCACAATGATTTAAATTACATTTTTTATCAATAGTCAGCATTATGATTTGAGGACAAAAGTTTTGTATAAAATTCTTGATTATTTGCAGGTCAATGAAATGTTGAAAGACATTATTTAAGCAAAAAATTCAATCATGTACTACTATATGATAAAAACATATATACTTTAATGTGCCTTTCATTTTGCAAAATTATTAATTAAATCGTCATATGGAATCTTCTTCATTAGGGCTGACTCTATGCATAGAAGAGTTAAAGCTTTAGCTTTTCTTGACTCTTTTCAAGCAAGAAAAGCTTCTCTCGCCTGAACAATTTGTCACTAGTATAGACAGAGCAATACCAAGTACAAAGTTTGGATACAAAAACAATTATTTCATATGAAAAGTAGCTTGGAAAGTGTATGTTTTCTTGAATTAATAATTTTTATGAATCAATAGAGTATATGTTTCCCTAGCAACTCAATATTTGAACAAAATTTGCCGTCCCTTAAAATCTGCTACCTTAGGCTACAACCTACTCAACCTGCTGGTAAATCCACTACTGGTTGAATGATTATTTGTTGTGGTCAATAGTTGATGCGGGTGATAAGATTCCAGACCATATAAGAATGAATTAGACAGTCTACTGAACACAAATACCAAACAACCAAATAAAACTAAAGCCAGCTAAGGGAATTCCATGAACATCTACACAAAATATCGACAAAAACGGCTATATTGTGAAATAATATATTTTCCAGCAGGCTCAAACAAATAAATTATAATAAAAATAATTCGAAGTAATTGATTAATATAGGGTGAGGCGTTTAGTAATTCAGTGTAAATTAATACGTAATAAATCTTTGCTTTTCGAAAACTATAATCCAAGTTCAGGTTGATCACATATTAGCTGATTGCGGATCATAATCAAGGACGAGATATAGATCACAGTTTGCTAACGTCGCATTCAATTTTCGGTGGAAATTTCAAATTTAAAATCTGATTACAAGAACTTTTTGTTCTAATTTTTTTTGTACGTCAATTCTTCTATTATATTTATTTAGTTATATAATCAATTCTAGATGTTTTCTAATTGTTATTGTTATCCACGATTTACCCACATACCGATTTTGCACTAAAGATTAATACTAATAAGCTATTTTTATGCAGAAATACCGAAAAGTATGAAAACCGTAAACCTCATTAACCTATCAATGACGCTGCTCATGGAAATTAGAAGTAGAACACCATATAAAAATAAAAAATTTCTAACTATAGACAAATGAAAAAACTCACCAGAGTTAGTTTCCGAGCATTCAGATCATGATCAGGTAAACTCGATCATATAGCGCGTTTTTAATGACTTGAGTAAGTATTCGAGTATTGGAGTGAGGTAAAAGTCGTTTTCTTGTTAGTTTAACCATTTAGTTCATCGTATTAAAATTTGCTTGAACAGCGGTTCGGACCAAATCGAAGTGGTACTAACACTAAAAAAGTTTCCTAACCATTCTGACTACCTCTTAAGACGTGTTTATTACAACATTGTTCTTACTGATCCAAAGTCCTCCTTGACATTATAAGATGGGATTTAAATCATCTTCTAAATAGTAGTCTACTAAGTGTTGGTATCCAACAAATCTTCTTCGTTTGTTCCTGTGTTTATAGATTGCAATAAGCATTTCCCTATTCGTTTATTATTATAAAAAAGTCTTTACTCTGGTTGCAAAAATATAATAAATTTTTTTTTCAATTGTGCACGTCTATTTTAATATTTTACGAAGTTTAAAAGAAGTTAAAATAATTTACAGGTTAGCTCTGATTATACGACTCCGTTTTAAAATTGTTTTAGACTGTTCTAGCAACAGACAATCAAAAAACACCATTGTTTCCGAAAAGTCTTTATATATCAGTTTTTTGACATTACAATAGTTAGTTAACGTAGGAATAGTTATTTTCCATATATCTCTAAATGGGACATTGCGGCAAGTGTATTTTACTTTAGAAAAAGTGAATTGATTATTTACTAGGAAAATATTATTTTCCGCTTCTATAGCAACAAAGAAATATAGCTAAATTCACTAGGCGATTCAATACGTCAAGAATCTACAAAGAAGTTCATCTCTCCTGAGCTCTCACTTGATTACCACTAATTACGTATTCACTTTAATGCAAGACATTGTGATGTTATATTTTCCTCTTCTCCGCTCATTTACACCTCAAACACTTAATCGATTCATTCATTCAATCAGCTCAAAAAAATTGCCCTGACAACACAATAATTTCAGTTACTCTATGCCAGTTATTCTAAGCTGCTTTTAGTATAGCTGGGGTTGATCCATCTAATCAGCATTTGGCTACTGGAAACAACTGATAGTCAAATTCAGAAAACTAAGAAAAATTATTATTACAGATCCAGAATATTTGATTACATTACCTGGACATTAAAATAGTGATAGTAATTAGCAAATTCAACTTAAATCCTCTACCAGTTCTCAACCCATTCCTGAAAAATCAAACCATAAATATCATGATTTCGAAAAGAAAAATTTCCTCCATAAGCACTTAGACTACTACAAAAGCTTGTTAAAGGAAATCGACAAATTGAGGGGAAACCTGGGAGATAAAATCTACCTGAAAAAAAAAATAAGAAGAAAAGAGTTTGAAACGAACCAAATTTTATCAAGTTAAGAAAAGATTAGATAGAAGAAATGTTATTATAAGCAGATTAAAAAATGACTCTTAATATGAAGCAGTATATTCAGAAGAAGAGAAGAGGTTTTACCTTTTTTATATGTCATCATCATGACAAGAATGCAGTTAGTCATAGCTACATTAAGAAAATACGAGGATATATTGAAAAATTCTTAGCCTACTATATATAGAACCAAGCAAAATTTCAATGTCAAAATATTTTATTACTCAACATATTCTCCTCTTAATTGGATACATTTATTACAGCGAACCTACAACGTCTTTAGACCTTTAAAAAAAATGTTTCTTCTTGCTCTGCAAACCAGACCTCCACAACTTTTATTACCTCCTCGTTGGTAGAAGACCTTTTAAACTTTTTTTCAGTTGAGGAAAGAAATGATAGTCGGACGGAGTCAAATCTGGTAAATAAGGGGGGTGTTCTAGTAACTCAAACCCTAAATCACGAATTTTTTGCATGGCAACAAGAGATTTGTGTGCAGGGGCGTTGCCCTGCAAAAACAAAACACCTTTGGATAGCTTTCCGCGTCTTTTCTCTTCAATTTTTTTCCGTAGAGGGGTCAGTAATGTCGAATAGTAATCTCAAGTTATTGTTCTACCCTTATCCAAAAAATAAATCATGATTACTCCATTGCAATCCCAAAAACTGAAGCAAAAACTTTTCCAGCAGATTTTTGGACACGAAACTTCTTAGGTCTTGGAGAACCAGAGTGTCGCCATTCCATCGATTGTTGCTTTGTTTCTGGATCGTAGAAATGTACCCAAGTCTCATCCGTAGTAACAATTCGGTTTAAGAAGTCTACATCGTTTTCAAATCGAGCACAAATCACTTTTGGTCAACATTCAAACTTCTGGGGATCCATTTTGCAGCAATTTTTCTCATGTCCAAATTGACGTGAACTAATGATGAACGCGTTCGTATGAAATATTCAGTGCTTCACATATCCGTTTTAGCCCAATTCGACGGTCTGATAAAATCATGTCATGAACTGCATCGATACTTTCGGGGACTGACACAGAAACTGGCCTTCCCGATCGGTCATTATTTTCAATGGAAAATTTACCTCTTTTGAAGCTTGCAGTCCAATTTTTCACGGTCGCATACGAAGAACACTGATCACCAAGGGTATTAAGCATATCTTCGTAAATCTGCTTAACTCTTAACCCTTTTAAATACAGATACTTGATGATGGCTCGATTCTCCAATTTTTCGATTTTCACAATTTCGGTGGACACCTTTTTTCTTTTAATTTATTGCGTAGCTCTGGTTCACTTTTTTGACGTCAAACTTTACACTAACACTTTTAATAATTTATTCTTCGCTGTTATGGTAACGCAATACTTTGTTTATGCATGGAACTGGTCTAGGCTAACTAAATATCAATACATCCTCTTAGTGATACCTAATGCTCTCGTGTTTACTCAAAAGTGCTAGAGACTATACATGGAATTGCTAGTTTGTTGGTCCACATTTTTTGATATAACTAAATTATACAAAACAAACTATTAGACTTCAACATATATGTAAGACAATTATTCCATTTCAAAATAACCATTTTTAGAAATCAGTTCTTTACATTTTTCGGTTAAAAAACACTTGGATTTAATATCGAAAGCAAGTCATGCAACATCGAATAGAAATTCTATAACATCCTATATATACGAGTACATAAAACAGAGTTGCAAGTCTCATAGTATCAAATAATAAAGAGACATTAACAATGTCCAGAAACACCATAAGCTATTTAACTAGAGTAGAGAAACTAATTTCATCAGGAGACTGTAATGAGCCCCATGTGTCATATATTGTCAATTTTGCATGTTGACAAGTGAAAATATGATTCATATTTTTTATCGATTTTATATCTTGAAAGTAATAAAAAAATTAACTTTCACTTACCTTCGAGTTGTCCTATCTAATCAAGTTTCGCTCTACTAGACACACTGTTTACACTACCATTACACCAACACTCACAATGAGGCGCGTTTCGATAACCAAGTTATCGTCTTCAGAAAATAAAACCTATTAACTCAACTAACCTATTTTATATTAAATTTTCCACCCTACTAGCGAAACTGCTCCAGCGGAAAAACTTCCTTGGCGGGAATCTTCACATTCATTCCTTAACTACTAAACTATAGAGTGGGCTATAGGAATAGACGTTTTGTTCCTATTGACACTGTTCTTACTATAACAAGTTCAATGCTTTCAAATGCATCCAAAAAGTTATAATTGGATACATTTTATAACAATTTCACATTATTAATATTTATGTCTTGATTATAACTGGCAATACTTGATTTTTCGGTCCGTCCATTTTTTAAATGAGCTATGTGCTCTTTAAACCGAACAATAACGAATCTTTTAGTCTGCCCAATATACTTTCCGTCACAATCACCATAACTAATTTCATATATACCACTTTTTTCCAAATTTGGTATTTTATCCTTAGAATTGCCCAATAATTATATATTGGATTTAGAAACCAATTTAAAACCCAAAACCCATTCCCTTCGAAATACATATGAAAGGTACCAGAACAAATATAAACTGTTTACCTTCAGTCTCTCACACGATAACTTGATCATCGAAACACGCTTTAGAAAGTGTAATAGTGAATATTGAATAGTGATAGTATAAACAGTATGTTCAGAACACAAATATGTATAGACCAAAATTATTTTCAATACAAAAACGGATTTTACAAACAAGACGAAGGAACAGCAATGGGCAATTATCTATTATTTATTTATTTATCAATTATTGTTTAAGGCTGAATTATTCATAAGTAATTTTGAACAGCAAATTAGTCAAGAGCTTCAGTATTTTCATAGGGTAGGTATATGGATGATATTTTCGCTATATTCAATTAGAAAAAAGCAAACGTAGAAGATTTTATTTTTGAACTCAATTCAGAATGCCATCCATAAAGTTCACTTATGAAATGGCAAATAGTGGACAGCTACCCTTTTTAGATACTTTAGTCATTAAGAATAGTAATAGGCTAGAATTTGATGTATTTAGGAAAAATAGCGCTACATGCAGGTACATCGGATGATTCTTTCATTATGTCCAACATAAGACGGCCAGTTTCCATTTCCTTTTATTGAGGATGTAGCTGTACTCAACTGTTATGATAAAAGAATTTTAAATAGGTTAATTAACGTCATAGGTTAAAAAAATATCTTGGAGAAACCACCTATTCCAAAATCAAAATGGAAAACAAGAAAAATATGCTCTAGTACCTGTTAATTCTGTTTATTCAAAGGTTTTTAAAACAATGGGTTTTAAATTGGTTAGGTTAGGTATATATAACTGTATAATTATTATCCTAAAATTGAAATACCAAATTTGGAGAAGATTGGTATATATGAAATTATCTGTAGTGATTGTGACGAGTATGTCGGGCAGACTAAGAGATCCATTAATATTCGTTTTAAAGAGCACATAGCTCATTTAAAAAATGAACGGACCAAAAAATCGATTATTGCCGACCACACCGCCAGCCATAAACACAAAATAATTATAAATAATGTAAAATTTTTGAAAATGTATTCAATAATAAATTTTAAATAGTGTGTTGAGTATGAATATCACCAACGGTTCCAAAAATTCCAACTTTCGTTCTATATTGTAATTCTATTATTATAAAATGTATCTTTCAAATTGTTATTTTCCTTATCTAAGAAAATTATAAAAAAGCCCGAGATATACCAGCGTACAAATTTGAAAGTGCACTTTTTAAATAAAAATTTGAATATACACGAAATCTAGAATAACTCTTAACCTTATATTTGATATTTTTGGAAGCTCTTTGGCAACTTGATTTTAACGAACTATATTATTGAAGGTCAATTGTTTTAATAATGGATAAAATATTGAAATTAATATATTCCTTATCTTTGATGAACGAAGTCTTGGTATATTGGAGAAAATTTCTAGAACAGATACTTGATACGTTTCTCTTTTTCCACTACTCCAAAATTCGTACTCCGAAAGTTGGTTTTTCGACAATAACTATCTCAATTTTCAAATTAGTAGCTTTTGTAAAAAAGCATTTTGTAGTGAATTTCAAGTACTTCAACGTCATATCAACAAAAACTTTTTTCAACCCTTGGTTTCGAAAAAGGTGCAGCTCATAGAGGCTGCAAACTTTGAACTAATGTATGTCCTTCAATTTTTATTATATACAGATTTAGTAAAGCTCAAAATTTTTGGCAAGAAAAACCCTACAATTAATATTTGAAATATTTTCTCATGACATGAATAGTTTTTGGTGCTCATTCTAAAGTTATTCATGAAAAACGGTGAAAAATCTGTTTTGTTCTCAATGAAAAATGAGCATTTTTAATCAATAACTCTAAAAGTACCAACTTTATAAAAAAACTTTGTATAATAGAATTTGCTAGGGATTAGTTTGATGAGATAAATTTTCATCTACAAGAACGGTAAACTGTAAAAACACCCTTAGGCATAGGGCATATTTTGAAGAAGGATATAAATACAACCTTCATACCAATTTTGAACAAAATCAACCTTGATTATCAAAATTCCACTGGAAATCGGCTAATAACTGCCTATAAAGGGAAAACTAGAGTACGAAAAAATTCTGTTGGGTCACACATTGTTTTGTGTTCAATTGTATTTAATTAATGACAGTGTGGAGCATAAAGGTCGATCCTAGGTTATATTTTTTTCATTGAAACTGTAAATTGAATTAAGACGCAATGATTTTGTTTAAAGTCTCGAAAAATTGGCAAGAAAAAGTTGATTGCCCCATTTGACACAATTTGGATGTAAAAAATAAAGTTCTTGTACTGATAGTTTCTCTCGATATCTATCTGTCTAGATTAGAAACAAAATCTGTAAATAAAACAGATTTTCATCTTTTAATTTTCCAAGTATTGAATTTTTAATTTTAAATAAACAATTACTGATTGCGCGCTTCATACTCGTTGAAGTAATAATCTATCATTAAACTGAGACTCTTCGAAATGAAATTAGGAGATAATTACTGAATTCCAATTGACATGGCAAGCATTTTTAATCAAATATATTCTAAATTGCCTTATATTTCATAAAAATTTAATGTTTAATTCAAAGAACATGGACATGTTAAACCATTTAAACATAAACTATACTTTGAGAATAATGTTTGGTGCATTCCACTAAGCGTTCACGGCTCCTGAAATATTTTTTTGGGCGTTCCACATAGCGACTACGATCGTTGTGGTCACGGCGAGAACATCATTCATAACGTCATAACTAACATTCACGTCCACCCTTGTCAAGAGGTCGGTCGAAGTGAGCGTTGAAAGAATTAGAAGAATTTTCAAAACACAAGCAAAACAGATTGCAACCATGAGAATCTACCTCATTATTTGATGCGGTAGAGGATATTATAAGTACTGTTTAAACATTCTTGTGGTGCATGGAATGCTCCAAAAGGAAATCATAAGTTCACATCAAATCACCTTAAAATAATGCCCTAAGGTGTCTTTATAAAGAAAAGCTTGTTCAATATAAATTGACTCAGAACAGAAACTAATAGAAAACCTTAGAATAGAATTCTGTGGAAGACTGGTGAATAAACTGGACAGGAATTGAATAGTTTTAGATACAATTATTTTTTATGGTAATGGTAAACCAATAAAACTAGATATTGGTCAACGGATAATCCTCATTGCATGCAATGGACATACTCAATATGCGCAAAAAGAAATGTTTGGTATGTATCATGGATGAGATTATTGGTATTAGATATATATATATATATATATATATATATATATATATATATATATAGAATTTGTAATTCAACACAATAAATGGCTAATAAAAATATCTAAATTCAGTAGGAATACGTCATTAGATTATATAAAGGACAATTGAAAAAATGAAACTATACAAGATGCTTAATTGGAAATAAAGTACCTACTATGCTATACTTGCATTGATCACCTGTATATTCAACGTTTATGGATTTTAAAAGTTCTCGAAGAATGCTTCCATAAGTAGTTTCACAGTATATATAATTTATAATACCTGACGATTTGCATTCATTAAAATAAGAAAATAATCAATATTTATTGAGTTGAAAGCATCAGAATTGCTCATTAAATATGTATAACATCTAAATTTATTTGAATCACATTCATATTAAGTGATATATGGCGTTGGCATCTCTCCTGACACTATTACTTAACTTTCATTGTTAAATATTTGGAGTCAAATAAAAAGGTTGAACAAAATAAGATAATACAAAAGTTAATAGAACCTATGATTTATTCGAGTAATGGTTGATATTTACATATATGATAACATTTAATTCTAAATTACCAAACTATAATAGCTGTTCAAACAGGAAAATAGAAAAAAAGAATGCAATACGATTTCTATTATATATTAAAAAACAAAATTACAAAAAACAAGAGAGCTAAAGCAAACGTTATTTACAACAACTAAGTTGTTTAGAGTAAGTAGTACTAGCACAAACAATATACTTTATAAATAATCTTTGACAAAACGATTGCGTTTTATGATCAGAAGGCTTCATTAAAATTTATCTACTTTGCTAGAAAATAACACAGTTTTGTGAATTTCTACAAAAAATCAATATCGAAATGAAACTATCTTACCAAACAGTATATATATATAGATATATATAGATATATATATATATATATATATATATATATATATATATATATATATATATATATATATTGTATTTGTTCAGTTCTTCAGGCATGTAGTAACAATTATATTGTTAAAAATGAAACTGGTATATAATGATACTAAAATAGTTGTCACTCATACAGTTGTAATCAAAACACACAACACTGGAGTTTGTATGGATAGTATCACTACATTAAAAATTACTAGGCAACTATACACCATGTACAACTGGAATATAGTTTAACAATATATATTAAAAAAAGTAGAGATTTATATATAAAGACTTTAATAAAAAGTGTATCGAACCTGTTTAGATTTAATTTTTTTATTAATACATTGCTACTAAAATGATTTTGAAATGAAACATAACAATCCAAACGGAATTTTCTTTGTATATAACTCTAGATATCAAATTAGAATGAAAAAAAAAATTAAAATAACTAATACATTTGAGAAATCTTAATATCAAATTATACTCCATGTAATTTTTATACTAAGTATTTGCTTAATTTTTATTTTCGTTTGTTTTTGGCTTGATTATTTGTACACCAACCTCATTATTCAGCATTGCCCTGCATAAAGGTAAAATAAATACATATAATATATGAAGTAGACTTATTTTCAATTTGAACGTAAGTCTACTTCAATTCAATCTACGTCAATTTCCAAAATTTGCTGCAAGCTCCAATATATTGGTTTTTGTTTATCAAAATATATTGATAAAGACTAAAATAAGTCGAAACATTAATTTTTATCTGCCTTTCAAAAATTATTAAAAAAAATTATAAAATAGAAGAGACCTAAAATCAAGAACATTTAGATGCATTAATATATCAAAAGGTCTAAGAAATTGAAGAAATTCTCAGTTCTCACAAACCCCTTCAGTTGAAACTAGTTTTTACCAATCAAACTAGAGTTAACTACATATTTTTATTGGATAGTGAAAAAAAGTGTTGAAATAAAATTTTATAATTCGTATTATAATTGTATTGTAGGTCTAAATTCACCGATACAACTTCATCTCTTCATAGTGCTACAGAAAAATCATCCACCACCTCAAGTGGATGGCAAGGTTCTCCTAGAAAAAATCTTGTGTTTCTAATCGTGGTTTGTATAAAAAAAATATTATTCCCCGGAAGTCTATTTCAAAAACTCTGACTCTATAGTGTTCTACTAGAATAAAATGTTATAACAATAATTTTTTAAACTGGAACCACTGTTTTCCATTAATAGAATTCCCCAATGAAAGCTAGTTTCAAATAAAAATTCTATTAAAAGAGAAAAACTATTAAATTCTAGTATTTCCTAGTGAAAAATGTAAAAAAACTAGTTTCAACACCGAGGGTACTAGTCAACATAGTTTTGACAAGTGAAAACAAGTTTTAACGGAATGGATTTGCGAAAACTAATCTTTCCTTGTCAAAACTAAAATTAACTGAAAACGGATTTTAATTGTAACATATATATTCCATTCATTCAAAATCTATCTCCACCTCATTCAACTATTTTGATTTCGGTTTTCCTCTCCCACTTTGCATCCTCTCTACCATAATTCTTAGTCCAGCCTCCAGTCCAGTTATCCATATACGTTCCAACCATCTCAACCTTACTTTTTCATCTTTAGCACATTCTCTTCCTCCAGAACGTCTTCTATGTCTTTATTTTTTTTTTTTTTTCGGCAAACAATATTTCTGTTTTTTAATTCCTATAATAGTATGTATAATTTTCCTTCCTATTTTCAGCATAATTTCGGTCAATTTCTTTATTAAACTCATCTCCACACTATATGTTATTTTTTATTGTTGTTTTATATATTTCAAGTTTTGTTTTCATTTTTAATTCTATGTTCTCCAACATTTTTTTATTTGCACCAAGTATATATCTTCTGTCTTCATTCTTCTGTTCGATTTCCCTCGTTCATAATTTTACACTTATGTTCTTCAATTAAATTTAAAAAGCCTCAACTTCTTGTCTTATAATGCTTGAATCAAGACTTCAGATGAATGAGCAGAACAAATTTTTGTTTCAATATAGTTATAGCATACAAAATTTATCCTGCTACAATAGAGCAATACATTCTCTTTACAAACAAAAAAGTTCAGGTGGTAGTGTGACAAAATGGCAAACAGTAGACATACTTGAGTCTATCCATTTGATATCATCCTATTATTTGTAATTAAGCAGAATTTTCAATCTATTGTTATTGGTATTTATGTCATCTCTGATTTTATTATTTTACTAATGATCCATATTCATTATTGTTTCTATGTATTCAACTCAAACTAATTCAAATACTGTAATATCTCTTGTTGTACTATTTTGTCATTCAAAACTTGAATAGCAAGTTCCATCATAATCATTATAGGAGACATAAAAATTGTTGATTTAGATGAATGGTTTCAAGTATCGCCGCATATAAAAATTTAGAAACTGTATTCAGATGCAGAAAAGTCCTAAAGTTTCAAAATAAATCAAAACAGAAAAATTAATATTTTAAATACTAATATCCGAAATAAATTTTAATGTAAGCAAAGCTTCAAGTAAAAAAGGTACATAATAGAATTTGATAATTTAAGTTAATTTTTACAAGATTGTACCAAGAAAATAATCTAGAAACATACAGTCTATCATTATGAAATTTTGCGTTCCAAAAGTTATCATAAACAGGAAAGCGCATAGGTGATTCTACATTTTAAACAATACATGGAGATTTCAAGAGCCATGATAATGAAAACCCACTTAGCATAACTATATTCACATCTTCAGCAATATATCATGCAATATCAAAAATAATTTTGATTGTTAACAAACTTATCATAAAATATATACCTCCAATTCCAATCAAATGATAATATATTAGATAAATAATTGTACAGAGTTATGAATTCTAAAACTTGAAGACTACTAAATTAGTAAATCTACCAACATTTTGATACCGAATGTTTGAAATCAAAATATAAATATCAAAAAATTAGTAAATGTCACACCAAACCAAAATAGTACCACAAATGGACAATCCACATTATATAATACACAAGGTGTCTAAAGAATTATGATGATTCATTAATAGATACAGAGTAGAGCAAATTGTAAAAAAATTAGAAGAGGAAAAATTTACGTCAATAAATGTTGAGAATGCAATACATCTGCATGGAGCTTAGCAGTAAGCCATAAGCATTGAACAGCTTAATGAAGATGAAGTATATCCACACCTTTGTATGTATACTCTTATCTGAAACTGTATAAAGGAAGACAAATTTCTTTAAATAGGAGAATTGAGAACCTTATTTTTCGTGCTATAGGATAATAGGACGATTGATATAATATTACTGCCTATATCAACACATATGCACAGAAAGTATTTTGAGATGAGTGGGCGTTGTTACAACACATTTTTCATTACTGTAAAATACATGCATACATTCAAGTGAATATCGGTGGGAAAAAGTGCAAGAAAAAATTTTTTTTTGAAATTATTGAATATTAAGAAATGTTACTTCTCATTTAGCCTTCAAACCTACGCTGTGTTTATATGGGTTGGGTAGACAATTTCCATTAATAATGTAGATATTCTAAGAAATTGAATTCCCATTCGTCCCCTCATTATCCAAATAAAATAAAAAGTATATCCTTATTTTTGACATACTATCACCTCTAAAAATTAAGGTACATAATTCTAGATCACCTTGTATAAAATAATGTCTGGAAAATGTATTATAAATTTAAGTCGAGATTCATTACATCAGTACAATATAAAAATATGTTGGAAATAGCTGTTAAATTGATCGACTTTAATTGTGTTATGTAAAGTTTTACAAAATATTTCAAGATATCATTGACAGTATTTTCATTTGTGATAGTAACGGCGGGTCACAATATATGATTTTAAAAAATTATGTTGTAAAATATTAAATAAAGAATCTGTGTTACAACTACTAGTATAAGTTATAGTGTATATCTCATAAATTGTGATTTGTCATATCCATCTGTCAATGTATCCATCAACACCTATGAAAATAGTTTTTCATAAAAAAACACTTCATGTGGAAATATAAATTATTTGGTTCAAGTTATGTACATTTATTCAGTATTGAGGATCTTGTCAGTTATAAAAACACTTCTTATTTTTTGTGCCAAAACGTTGAAATGAGAAATTTTGCTTCCCCCTTACAAATAAAGTTCTGAAATAATTTGAAGAAGGAGTCTTAACGATAATTCAACAAATTTATGGAATTTGTTTATGCTAAATAAAACGAGGTTTAAAATAAAGTTTAATTGTATTACAGAATTATTTCGCCAAATTAGATATCGTGGCTCATACAGTGGAATTTTGATTTGTAATTTGTTACGTTTCTAACAAATTATTACTTATAAGATAATAACGTCAGAATTTACATAAATGGGTTAATTATAGGGGTGAACTGAACCTTTCAATCTAAGAAACTTAATCTCCATTTAATACTCAAATCAACAGATAATCTGTGAAGATACTGGAAAATACATAATATTTATCATAACAACTGTACTTCAGAACTACTAACAATTTGAATACATCAACTGAAATAAAATTACAAGTAATACAAAACATTTATATACATACCACTATGACACAGAATAATTAAGAATTAAATATATTCCAGTCAAGCAGATATTCATCATTAATGAAATATCCTATATACTTTTTCAGAGATAAGAGTACTGTATGTATAGTATTTATTTGGTATGTTTAAGTGCACTAGAAAAGTTTATATTGAATACTGTGAAGTATCACTACACCAGCACTGACAATAACACTGTCTGGTCCTTCGAGTCGGATATACACAAGCAGCCTATGGAAAACTCGAAGGACCAGGCAGTGTAATTGTGAGTGGTAGTGCACAAATTACTCACTTATTAAGGTTTGTTAAACTTGTACGATTATGACAGATCTTGTATTGGTTAGCAGTCCTGGGAAGCCTTCAGTTACCTACAGTATTATTTGTTCATCATTGACAAATAATGTAAATACAAATATTATTCATTTTTTAATGATTATCCCTTAAGTTGTATATACAATATCATGCACCTATAGACATTAAAATCTAATAATGTAATTTAATGAATAATGTATGTACTCAATTTAAAAATGTAATTTCACCTAATAAAAAAGATATAAATTACAAAAACTAGACATAAAAACCAATCTTAATGAAATAGAAGATATTTTCAATACATTTCAAGCTTCCAAAGTGATCAAAATACAGGTAATCACTCTGTATACAACAAAGATACGCTAATACATATTATCACAACAAATCACTAATTTTAAATAAATAATTCGTAATATAAAGAAACAAAATGTGATACCTGACTATGCAAATAATTTCTGATCATAAAATGCCTTAATCTTTTAATGTCTTACATTGATTTTATGTTCAATGGTCGTTTAAATACTGATTTGTAGTTCTGCACATATCACAGGCAGGAGAATTAAGTTTTAATTAAAAGGATGATTAAACTTAGGTAGAAATTTTTGAAAAGTTTATTGTAATATATAGTAATGTTTATAAAAAGAAAGCACCAATAAATTAACTTCTTTTCTCAGAAATGCACAATTTGCTAAATTAAAAAATGGACAATCTTAGTTAAATGTCTAAAATGGAACGACATACATAATATTATTTCCGTTGGATGAAAATTTTATAGAATATTCAGACATAAAATGATTGGAAGCCTTGATCTTACAACCGACATATAATCATACACATATGAAATACTATTAATATTTCAAGTTTTATTGGCAATATTTGGTAGCAAAATTGTTAGAAATTGATGTTTATTGAAATCGTACAGTTATATCAAGGTAAATGTGGTTAATTATAACGAAATAGGTAACCCACTTCTTCAATTAAAACTTCACATCTAACAAAAATAACCGGTGAAATTATACCTGATTTATTTATGTTGAAAATCGTGCAAGAAATTCTGAAAAATATAAAGCTGAGGAAGTACCTGGTTGGAAAAATTATTTAGATACAAACTTGATACACAACAGCAGTATAAATACTTATAGACAGTTTTCATGATAAATTTATAAAAAAAATATACCTTCAATTGCAATCAAATGTTACGAATTATCAAACTTGATTAGTAAATGTATGAACATTTCAATACCGAATGTTTGAAATCGAAATATAAATATCAAAAAATTAGTAAATGTCCAACCAAAATGTTAAGAATGCAATACATCTGCATTGAACAGCTTAATAAAGATGAAATAAATACATATTTAAAGTATTCATGATAAATTCATCATTTCATTAATTCTTTTTGCTGTTGTGTAACATAAAAAGTTGTCATTAATATTTTGATACATTATGTTGCTGGTAAATAATATAGAGATTGAAAAGAGTGCACATCACTCTAAAAGAATGATTTTGTAAAATACGACGATAATGCTCAGAAGAAAAGGTTTTTTTATCTTGAAGATATACTTATAATTATGTTTTTTGGTTTGTCTTCTGTCAAAGGCATTTATATCTTTTCACTCATCACACAAAAGTGATAACGAAAGGATCAGTGTTTTAGTGCACTGGATGTATTAATATGAACATTAACAGATTTTAGTAAATTCTGTAGATTGACAATAAACTTCAAAGAATATTAACGCTTGTTTTATAAAAAATGCAAATGCAAATTTGTAGTAATTTAGAATCATTTTCATTCACATTACTTGAAAACTAAAAAACAATATAACTAATAAACATTTTATTGTTTCGGTGATAAATGTATAAAGAAACACATGAAATTTTCATCTCATTCGTCATTCAAATAAAAAATATTGATTAAATATGTCCACTTTAGACATTTTCTCATAAAAATGAAATGAGTGCTGGTAGACTTTTGTTTATTCCTTGTACGACTTGTTATTAAATATAATTGATAGTTTAATGATTGCCTGGTCTGTTTGTCAAACAACCACAACATTTCAGATAATGCATCAGATCTGACGACGAAATCGACTTAAAATGCACCTTAATAAATGAAACTCAAGAAGAACGATCTATAATTAGATATCTAGTTATGTATAATAGGATATCTATGTTAATCCCCTACCCTGGACATTTCACATTCATATAACTAGCTATAACCTTATATTTTATTTGAAAATAAATAATCTAATAACAGAGAAGTACACAATACAGACATTTTAAATTAGTTGAAACGCTAAAAAATGCCACACTCGAACATACCATGAAAATAATCCATATTATTGATTTACCTAGTTCTCCGTAACATAAAGACAAATTAACACAAATGAACCTTTATTATTATGACAATTTGAAATTTTATATAATGGTACGTAAATTGATAAATATATCAAAATACAATGAAATCATCAATGACTAAATTTACATTTCCAAATAGGACAAGATCTCAAGCAAGGAGACGCCCTCTTGTGTACCCTCTTCAACCTGACATTGGAACGATTTACCAGAAACTCTGCTCAACAGAACAGTGCAGTACCTGGCCTACACTGATGACATTGATCTACTCAGTCGAATAGAGCGTGAGCTGAAGGAAAGTTTTGAGCAGCTGGAGGAAGAATCCTGTAAGGCTGGGTTCACCATTAATGAGTTAAAACAAAATACATGGTTATGTCAAGGATCAGAAGAGCTCCCTCGGGGGCTTTCAAAATAGGCTGGTATAAGTTCGAAAATGTACCTGGGATCAATAGTGACTGAAAATAATGACAACTCAATGGAAATAAGAGAACGTGTGGAAGCGGGGATTAGAGCATACTTCAGTCTCTAACGACTGCTAAAGTCAAGCTTGCTGAATTGAAGAACGAAAAAGCGGATCTATCGCACAATTCTTCGTCCGAGGAGCGGCTGCTCAACAGGTGGGAGCGAAATATCTTACGCTGAATATATGGACCAGTGTGCGAGCAGAGCGTGTGGCGCAGCCGTACAAAAATCGAACTCTACTGGCTCTATGAAGACCCCAGCCTAGTAACAGAAATCAAGAGGGCCAGAGTTAGATGGCACTTGGAGCGGATGCCTGAGGTGCAGGGGGTGCGCAAAACGTACCAGCAGAAGCCCTAGGGCCAGCGACTGCTTGGAAGATCGCGCAAACGATGGCTGGATGATGTTGAAGAGGGAGCTAGGTGTGAGAGGTGGAGACGCCGATCGTGGAACTGTGATGACTGGAGGAAAGTGGTGGACGAGGTCAAGGCTCTTTGAGGGTTGTAGTCCCAGCGGTCGTAGTAGAATATACATCTAGAAAAATTATAATTTATACAGATATCACTGCATACAATTAAATTCCAGTAAAACTAAAAATATATATGTTGAAAAATGTGAATACTCTCAATAAATAACATGTATTTATTCAAATATCTATTAATTTATAAGTGAAAGTGGAAAATTATTAAATAAAATAAATATTTTTCTCTATGTTTACAAAAAAGATGTTATTTGTATAATGGCATATTGTTTATAAATTATACTTGGCATGCAAAAATTGAAATGTATTGAAGAACAATTATTAATTGCAAAATGTTGCAAATCACAGGTAGAAATGACCTTGAATGCAGTTTTGTGCTATACATACTATTTGAATTGAAATTGTAAAAGGATCAACAACCGAATAATACCAATCGCTTTTTTAATTTGGGAATAATTTCAATTATTTTTAGTTCAAGCAAATATGGATACATCTGCCGACAACGATTATAAAATCCCTTGTGTCATTTCACCAAAATCTGTTTCAATCGCGAGTTATAAAAATATACTTTTGATAAAGCACAGAAATAATTTCACATGGCAGACTTGTAAATACTGCTTTATCTGATATTAAAAAATATGGAAAAATATGATGTTCCCATATTTTTCCTGAGAAATTTCGATTAGATTCACCAGTTCAGTATACAAATCCTGATAGCAGTATTGGTGTATTATTCTTATCTTATTTGGAAAACTTGATGTTCCAAGACAAGTCAACATTTGGAATATTCATGTTTGGTGAATAGATGATGGATCTTGTAATAAATAATAGAATTCAAATGCCAAGACTATTATTTCAAATATATTTGATAGTACCTGGGTGGCTCTAGTTTTATCAAAGATGAAGGATAGTATGTTATATTGTACACTCGAATTGTTATCCCCTTTAATTAACCCTGCAGAGGAGTAACTCCTATATCAGGGCTAACTCCAACAAAAACTTCCTATATAAAAAATGTCCCTCATCCTAGCCAAAAATACCCGCTGAATTTCTTTCTCTACATTTAATTAAGTTTTAATTGTTTTCTTTTCAGTTAAATATGTGATAAATCAAGTTTTACTAAAAAGATGTTGGAAAGTTTTCTAATTTTAACCAAGAAATTATAAAAAAATATAAACTGCTAGTGAAAAAAGTTAAGCAGTAGAATAATCGTTGTTAGTGTCTTTTTTTGCGTAAAATCAGAAAAGAGGAATTATATTATTTGAAATGGTTTTCTCAAATCGTAACATGGTATGTATTTGGTGGCATCGGTGATAACAATTTAAAATATCTGTTTGAAATGTCTGAAATAAATCCACACATATTGAATGAAATGTACAAATCAAAATGTAAAAAAATAACATTACTTCATAAACTACCTTATTTCACATGTTTCACAATTAATGAGAGTTCGGTATTTATGGATATATTACACTGTAGGAACAAGTTAATACAAAACAACACGATTATTAAATAAGGATCGTTTTCACTTCACTAATAATTGAAAAAGTCTATGTTATCGTAGGTCCCGCCCCAAGACACCCACTCCTAGCTATTCCTCTGTCTTTTTGCCGCCGCATCCGAAGATATCAGACCACTCAACATATATTTTAGCTGGGGCATGAAGTCAATAACATTCCTAACTTGCACTAATGGTACTGTTTCACTCGCATTCGAACACCTGCCATTTTCCATTAAAAGCCTTGTCTGTGATCTAAAAAAATATAGAATAAATAAAAAAATCTATCGATTGACAGTAGTACTTCATTTTATTAACAATGCAGTCAAAAAATTATGATTGAATAGTATCGAATAGTAAATAGCTATATTTACACTAAAGTGTTATCACCTTAGGCGCTTCTCATCTTTCTTACAGGTGTCGGTGAAACTCAGTCAACAAACACATTGCACACAGATAATGTACTACAACACCTGATAAACACAATAAAATATACAGACAATTAACACAAAGACTAGGCAGAAACACAGGTGTTTCTATTATATCAATGCCTTCATGATTATAATATTTATGTATAACCAACTATTTTGATCCATTCCCTCCTTTTCAGAGATAATGAAGTAAAATATCGCATCAGAGTAAGAAGTAAGAAGTCAGTCACATTCAGTGAATAGGATCATCTACAAACATGTTCAAGTACTTCAACCATAGATATTCGGAAATAAACATATTTCGAAAAGGATATTTATCCAATTCAGGTTTTATTAGTCAAAAATTTATTATGTAGAGGTTAGCACAGGTTTCTGGCTTTAGGAGAGAAACTTTCGCTTTCGCATGTCGTTCACAAGAGGATTGTTCTTGCTAGCTGCACTGGTAGAACTAGTTCAGGAAGTGTACACTAAAACGTTTATTGAGCGGAACCAGCGCTGTTCTTAGTAGTTGTTCAAGAGCAGTAGTTTGCCCAGTTCACTGTACTGCTTGCACTGGGTCTAGAGTAGCAGTACAAGACAATGCAATAAGTGTAATCAATGCAGTGCAAAAAAGTAAGGTTTTAATATGTATTTCTATTTTATCAACTATTCTACATTTATATATCTTTTCTTACCATTATGATCCTCAAATAACATTTCTGAAAACGGTGGCACTACATCTTCGTCATCGGACGTATGTAAATATCATAAAATACTAAAGCGTTTTCCATTATTGTTAATACTACAAGGCCTGAATCACATCAAATACAACAATCACCAAATGCTCCATTGCTCTCTGCACTATATCATTCTTTATATCCGATCGAACTCATTCTATACACTCATGAACTACCAGCACTGGTCCAGTTCAGCACTGTTCCAGTGCAGCTATCAATAACAAACCTCATAACACATTTAGAATTTTTTTAGGAAGCAGAAAGGAGCTGCTTGGAAACAAATTAATAACGCATAATTGATGAAGGGGAAGAGGGACCTTACCCAGAGGTAGAGTTTGGAAATTGTCTTTAATAGAGAGAAGATCCAGATAGCCGAAATTTCTTACACAGAGGTAACAAAATTATTTACAAAGAGTTTGTGGGTCCCAAGGGGTTCGGATCGGTAATTTTATACCTTACATGGAGGATTTTCTAATTTATACGTTCTTTTTATCAAGGTTTTACTATATTGTATTTAAACAGTTCAACCACAATAATAATAGGCAGCATACCAAACACAGATCCCACAAATAGAACAATAATAGGCATAAAGTTTGCATAAAAAACCCTAATAAATAATGGTTTTATTATTAATTCTTATGTAATTTGCAGAAGATTAGAAATTAAATTACAAAATGCATAATTATCAACTCAAAATTGGCTTATGAATGTGCTCTGAACAAAAAAACAAGGGGAGGCGACATCAAAGAGTGTTGAAATGAAGAGGTGTAACTATGCCTCATGAAAATATCTTACAGAATTCGTTGGATATTTTTGTAATGAAATTTTGGTAAGAGCACAACTTTTTGAAAATTTCCTTGATTTTTATTTCATACAGGGTATAAACCAAATAACTATCGATTTCGAATACTCCTACAATTCTGAAATCTATGAAATCGCAATGGATAATAATAAATTACTTACGCATTAGCTTTGTACACTTCTATTCCTAGTACTTGCATGACCTGCTGACACGAGTGCACTGGTACATTATTGAAGAAGTTTGTTACTAAATCTGGCAACGTCACTAGCATATCTTTCCACACATTTGGTTTCATATTGATGCAGGGAATCATTTTTCCTTCCACTAGTGCCTTCTGCATCTTATATGGAATGGTATTACTACTACTGGTTGGAGAAGTGTCCGATAAAGGTATTAGTTTATTATTATTTCTATTAATACACAGCATGGACCGGCCATTAGTTATACTATTCCGTTCTTCTGGAGCTGTGCTAGACTGTGTTCTAGTGGGCTGGTGAGCGGGTTGTTGATTTACCATCTGTGCTGTAGTATTATTCACAGCGTAGTTGTTCTGCAGATCCCTGTAAACAATAAACTTGTATCAGATTAAATCCACACAAGTCTTGTATCCCATCCTATCTATTTTCTCTATTATTAGGTAATAATACCAGAACATCTAAGTTGGAATTCGTGGATCCGTTGGTGATATTCTTACTGAACACACTGTTTACATCACAACTACACCCACACTCACGATTACTTTGTTTGATCAAGTTATCGTCTTCAGAGACTGAAAGGTGAACAGTTTACCTTCAGTCTCTGAAGACGATAGCTTGATCAAACAGTGTAATTGTGAGTGTTGGTGTAGTGGAGGTATAAACATGTTTATAGTTAATGAGAATTTGTTAAATGGTTTTGATACAATATAATTTATTTTTTTGTTGTATACCATGTATACTGAATTTTTAAATAAGAAATTGTGAAGAAAAAGTATGGATTGATTAAAATCAAGTTGAGTTAAAATAAATATTTGAATTAATTCAATTTGGCACATACAATTACTATCTGGTTCTATTTGTTAAATCCATTAACAATTTTATACTCGGTATCGGTTATATCAATGGATATTATTATATTAATTTTTGTCTAACAACGAGTGATGTTTTTCTTGGTATCTTTTTGGCAACACTGTTTTTGACAAATTACGCGTGAATCGTTTCTTGTGTCATTGTCAAACATGTTCAGTTTGGTCCATAATTTAATCATGAATTGACTTACGAACGAAAAACGCTTGCAAATTATTGAATTTTCATATCCAAATTCATGCTTGGTTAAGAGAGTACATCGCGCACTTCTTCCAATTTATGGGTAGTTTGGTCGGCCTACTGAGGGAACTATTCGGAAGCTTGTGACTAAATTTCGAACCCAGTTTACACTATTGGACATTAAACCACTAACACACAAACGTACAGTGAGGACCGAAGAAAATATTGCGGCTGTATCCGCCAGTATAAATGATGAACGTGGAATGTCGATTCGCCGCCGTTCGCAGCAAGTGGGACTCTGTTACTCCACTACGTGGAAAATTTTGCGAAAGAATTTGGGTGTAAACCTTATAAGATACGGCTAGTGCAAGAATTAAAGCCACAACGTCTAACATTTGGTGAATGGGCGCTGGTAAAGTACGTCAACAAGCAAAATTACCGCATCTGAAGTGATGACCAGCCAGAAGCATTGCAAGAGCTACCAATGCATCCGGATTAACGGCCGGTGGCATAATCGGGCTTCTTCAAAAGTGACGATGTGAACATTACTGTGAATGACGAGCGCTACCGTGTGATGATTGACGATTTTGTTGCCCAAAATGGAAGATTGGACATGCCTGACATATGGTTTCAACAAGACGGTGCCACATGCCACACGAAACAATGGCCAAATTGATAGCCGCCTTCGATGAACAGTTCATCTCACGGTTGGGGCCCGTCGATCGGAGTTTATCTAAGACCAGTTAACGGCCACAATGTAAGATTTAGTGAGCTTAGCAGCCACACAAACTTGTACATCATTAGCGAGATTCTCCAAAAGTTAATGTTCTTTATAAAATCTCACAGAATTTTAAAGTTTATGGCCCCTTTTTCTTCGATGAGAACAATATTACGGGAAATATATATTTCCATATTTTTAAAAAGTATCCCTTCTCTAAGTTGGAAACAGATTCAACGGTGCCTCATCACACTGTAAATTTTTTCTGACAGTTTTTAAATGATAGGCTTTCTCAGAGATGGATCTAACTAATCCGCGTTACATCACTGGTATCCAAGGTCAACGAACTTTACTGTATGTGATTTTTTGTGGGGTTTGTTGAAGACACTGTTTATATCCCTCCCCTTTAAACAACATTGGTTAAACTAGAGAACTGTATTAGAGCCATCGAATAAATCACTCAAAATATTCTAGATGAGGTGTGGAAGAAATTGGAAGTATTGGATAGACAAGTAAAATTTTAAAAGGGGGCGATATTGAGCAGGGTAAATTATATGTAAAATAAAACTTTTAATATGAAAGTAACATATAAAATCAGACGATTCTTTTTGAATCGCCCTCTATATAATACGTAAAAAGTATTGTGTACCAAACTTGCTTTATTACATGAGTTTTAAACATAATTTTTTTTATTTATGTTATTTTTTTTTTAAATTTGTTTTGGGTTTGAAGTACGGGTCACATGTCAATTTGTAATTCAAATTTATCCTGTTTCGGTAACTGATGTAACTGAATTTAGGTATTTGGGTCCGCTTTTGTACACGATAATTTTTTTTAAACTCCTTGTATTACATTTCCAATTAATTTTCTTTCTTCACTTCAGGTTGTATTTTATAGAAGAGATAGTGAAATTAGTCAGAAGGAATGTATTGTATGCAATTAACGATTACTAATAACAGGAATTTGAATGAAACAATTTAGAAAATGTTTTAAAAGTAATAACAATTTGTTCTTAATTATTATCTAAGACTGTAGTTAAATCATGAATATACATTATTATATTAAACAAACAATAATATGCGAATTTTGTCCACAACTATTACTTCACAGGTCAAAATAGATGATTTGTGAAATGTCATATTTTGATGTATACTGAGAATTGAAATACAGCCATGCTTTTTCTATTTTTTTCTACAAGTGAATACGAGGTCTGGCTAAACGAATGTGTTTTTTCCTCGTGCCGAAAACCATGTGTGACGAAAAACAGAAGCAACGTATCAATCTCAAATTTCTCGTTAAATTGAAAAAAACTCCGACTGAGTGCTATAAATTGTTGTAAGAGGCCTATGGGGACAATTCTCTATCTTGTGCGCTCCTAAGGGCCCTCACCACAGAAGATTTCCAGCACTGCTTCTATCTGTGGAAAAAACGTATGGAAAGGTGTGTGGCGAGGGGAGGGGAGTATATTGAAGGGGACCATTCGAATGTTGAATAATTTTCATAATAAAACCCTTTTTAGTTATTTCAGAGCCAGACCTCGTAAATGATAAAATAAATACAAAAATGCAGTAAACTCTATAATTCAAGAAAAATAGTTTTGAAAGTGAAGTACAGCGTCGATTATCACAACGTTGGATTAATGGAACCAGTTTTTATTAATTTGTTTAATTTTGAATAAAATTAAACAAAAATTAAATTATTTTTCTCAGAAAGTCTATAACCGAGGCCATCATTAATTATTTCTCAGAAATTGCTTTGTTACATATTTGTATCTGGTTCATAAGTGTGTCTGTTCAATGAAATTAGATGAATACGTAAAGTTTTTTCCCCTAATGTACCTTCTCTAATTCAACCTATGGATCAGAGCGTTATTGAAACATTAAAAAAACTGTATCGAAAACAGCTCATGCGTTGTCTGCTTTAGATGGTAAAAATGACGAACAAAAAAAGCAATTCAAAGGACTGCAGTTATATGTTGGTCGAAGCATGGAATGGAGAAAAAAGCTGCACCTTGCATAAGTCGTGGAATAAACTACTGAAATCATACAAATATGAAATCGAAATCCACGAGCATGATAATGAAGTTTTATCGGAAATTATGGATGAAATGATTAATATTAGTTTTAATTAGTGATAAACATAACGCGGCTACGTGTGGACAGTGATGATCCAGGCTTTCAGTTACTGACAGATGATGAAATTGTTGAAAAATTACTACGTGGTGAAGACTTCACAGAGGACAATGATGTAAATAAGGAACCAGAAGAAGATGATTCGGAACTATCTCATGGTGAAGTATTCCAAGCGCTGGATTTAGCGTCAAAAAGATGAAGAGAAAGTCGACATTGAAGCAGACAAGTATTAAGATATTCTTAATGCCACAACATTAATTTTGATAAAGCTTTGATTCGATACACCTCGATTATTATTTTGCACAAACGTAAATACATATTTTTGTTTTTTTTAACACTAGTTTGTTCACTATGCACACATATTATGTTTATATAAACAATTTTTTTTACAAAGTTGTTGTTTTAGATATTTTAGACTTATTATATATAAAAAAATAAATAAAAATTTCGATTATCCAAACTTTCGATTAACCGAACCATCTCTTGGCAACATTGGTTCGGATAATCGAAGCTCTACTGTATATCCCAATATGCAGGGGAGTTTTCCCAAATCATAGATGTTTAGTCACATTGTCAAATTGTTTATGTTAGTGAAATAATGACTATTAAATAGTCGTAGACGAAAAATGATGCAGCCAAAAAATAAAGGGGGTCATAGAAAAAAATATTTATACATTTTTATCACTTACGGGATAGTCCAATAGGATATTTTTGAAACACGAACAAAGTAAAAATATCATCTATCATTTGCTTGAATGTTTACGTCGCCTTCATATTAATAATTAGATTTGACTTATTATGGGATAATTTAAAAAAATGTATCGTCGAGAAAAAGAATACCAACAACATAAATAAAGAAAATGTTGGTTTTAACTAGAATTTTTCCAATTCTATATAAATACAAAAAGCTATTTTGTATGTCACGTACTAAATTATATATTGAATACATATTTTACTTTTATTCATATTGAAAAAGTTATTCGTTCACCTATACGATCCTTAATTATTATATAGAAACATAACATCGGGGCTGGACTTAGAGATCTGGAGGCATTTGAGCAACGAAGGAATGGAGGCCCTTCCGCAACAATTTTCCATCGAATAAATTTTTTCAGCATTTAACAAACAAAAAAATCGAATCTAGAATTATCTTAAATTTGAAAAAGATTGTTTGATAGAAGTGAATGAATAAAGTTGAATCCATGGAAGTACGAAAAGACGAAGCAAGTACTTGAACCATAGAAAGAATATATAGTTCTCTCTTTATCAGCAGTTTCTACACATCGCTCACTCTACCTTTAATATTAGTTCTATGAGAAAGAAGTCTGAAGTATGGTTTACTTATAGTGAGATAAAACAGAGCGGGTTAGTCTTGATCCTACAGATCACATCTTATAAAAAGATATTTTCGCCGAGATCGCAGGTACATTCTCTCGAATGTACCATGAAAACACAAATTGTATACATGATATACAAACAACATTTTTTGTATAACTGTAAATGTGAATTGACTTCGTTTGAAATATACAAGAAATAAACACCTACTTCGAATACATTTTTACGTGGTTTTTTGTTCCGATAAGATATTGCTTTTAAACGAATATTGTTTTGAAAAAAATAAGTCCATAAAATGTCACGATGGTTGGAAATCTGCCTCTGTAGCAGAAGCATATATAGAAGATAGTTCTAATAACAAAGTGAGATGTCTAACAAAATACTGAATTGTACATCTTACCGAGTATTTTTTAAAAAATAAGATATCTGATAAAATTGTGGAATCAACTCTTCAAGAAAATCTGATCAGTAGCAATATGGACTATCCTCGGGAATTTATGTTGAAACTGATTGTTCAAACTTCACTATCAATTATTACTGCAATAAATGAAATTTTTTCATGATGAATAATCAATTAATAATTGACTATCTTCCTTATACATCTTTGAATCCGTTTACCTAATTCGTAAGCACGTTTCCCCAATTTGAGAAAGACCGTTGCACGGCTATCCACTTATGTTCAGAATTAGTTAATATTTCAATATTTTTCCATGACTATCGACGTGGATTTAACCAACAGCTGTGTGCCGATCACCTCGTTTCGACTTTTAGTAATGAAGCACCATCTAGAACAGTGGTTTCGCTGGTGCGTGAACAGATATTCTAAGATCGTCATATGACATACTGAAAGTTGAGGCATACTTGGGCATTAGTTCCACTTGCATACATTCAATATTGCATGAACATTCGGATGTCAAAAAGATTTGTTCATGTTGGATACTGCATAATTTGACAATCACTCAAAAAATTCGATCGCAGTGCGCTTCAAAAGATGTTTATAAGATCATGGATCTCTATGCATATGAACCCAAAACTAAACAACAATCGACTATATGGGTCTTTCAAGTCGAGCCAAATCTAACAAAAGTTGTTCGCGTACGAAGCATTTCGAAGCAAATGGTCGTTTTTACCAAATAACTCGACAAGTTGCCACCGTCCATTAAACCAACATATAACGGTCAAATCTGAATGGTTCGCCAGCATTTGTTTGCCAGAACTGTTCGAAAAAATCAGGGAAACCGACAATGCGAGCTCTCACACATCAGTTTGAACAAAAACGTTTTTGAACAGTTAAAACATCGAATTGTAGGGTCATCCGCCGTATAGTCCTTATTTGGCACCCAATGATTTGTTCTTATTAGATAAAAAATAAATTGCGAGGTCAACGTGTTTCTACACCTGAAGAAGCGGTTGATGGGTTCAAATCACATGTTTTGGAGGTACCTCAATTGTAATGGAGGAAATGCTTCGACAATTGGTACAGACGCATGCAAAAGTGTATTGATTTTAATGAACATATTTTCGATAGTAGGGTGGCGTTGATACCACTTCAGGTTTCACTTGCACGCGCCTATAATCTTACTACCGTTTCTATTTCCATGGTTGTATCTGATTTTCCATATATTTAAGAATAATATACCCATTACTATAGGTGAAGGAGAAAAAGCGATAGCAAATGTCAAAAGTTGTTTCTATTGCGAGAGCCATTTTTTTTGGACGCCTCCGGGCTGTAGCCATGTATGCCCTTTTCTTAACACGGCCCTGGACCCATCGATATATAAATCTTTGCTTTAATTGCGATTGACTCCGTTCCATACGAGAGGAATGATATCGAGGGTGTATTTTATAAAAGCGACTACCCCCCTTGGGTCTAGGTAGTTAGGCGATGCGACAGTAAGGAATGTTGGGGATTCTGAAACCTTGTAACATCACTAAAAATCACTGTGTAAGAAAATACACGAACAATGTCAGATAGTGAGTTACAACCATTCAAAAATACTGATTACTATTTATCACAAATACTTTTTTTTTTAAATTGATGTAGTAATAAATTTAAAGATTATATTACTCTATAATTGTTCACTTTATCACATCAAGAGTCTATTATAGGATCGATCCAACAACAATCTGAAATAGTCCAAATTTGAACGTTCCAACAAGCAATGTTATTCCGTCATAAAATTTGGCGATTTTTCTCGGAGATAGCGCTTGCGTAGAACGAATTGTTATATAGATTTTACTTTAAATTTTAACGTGGTTTGCTCACGTTCGGTGTTTTTTCGTTATTGAATACTATATTATAAATCTCATTTATATGTTCAAAAATTTAAAAATGAAATCAGGAATCGGGGATAAAATAAATATATCGGATAATTCGTACATTTAAAAATCTTGAATTAGTTCAGGATTTTATGTTAGTACGAACTATGGAGGGTAGAGGTAAGGAGAACCATCTCTGTGCCACAGAAAGTGTCCATCAAATTCTTACGTTAGGGAGGCGCTACTATCGCATGAGTGTAAATTTTAAATAAAGCGCTAGAAATTTAAGAATAAGGACAAAGAAAGAAAGAAAGAAGTAATAATTGACACTTCCTTTCTTACAAATTCACAATAATTAATTAACATTCAGCGTTATCTTACAGTAGTTTTTCTAAGTTATATTTACAAAAATATTTTGGACTACGTGAATAGCTTAGATTTTGTATACTAATATTTAATTAACGACTCTAGTCATTTGAAATAATAAATGTTCTAACACTGTATATATCACTCTATCTAAAATAACTCAGTTCATATGATATCTCGTCCGACAAGAGCGCCATTCTGGTCAAATTTTGAATTATAATTTACCGTCTACAAGCGGACAGTTTTTAAGCTAAGCTCCCGTATGACATGATCCTCCTTACCTCTACCCTCCTTAGTACGAACCTCATATTATGGACTGATAATTTAAAATCAATATTTATTAGTTTTTACCCCGTGGATACATGACGGAAGAAAAAATGTCACCCTCGATACTTCATCTATATTTTTTTCTGGTTCCGACGAATTAAAGTAGGCAGCGGGTCAGTTTGATTGGCAAACCTCCAAAACTAACTAATCGGTGCCAGACAAAAATTATTGCTAAATTCATTTTTTAAAAATTTATAATAGAACGAAATCATTTTTTCCAATGAATAAATTGGACTGTTTTGGAACACGCGCCACCCTAAACATTATAAACTTAACAACTAAGTTGCTACTTAGTATAATGTTCAAAAATGAAAAATTCTACTCATCACATTTTATGGCATAATTTTGGGAGGTCAGGTGTGATGTACAGGCCAAAAATAAAGTGCATGAAATTTTTTCTTTGGAGGATGTCAAACAACTCATTACTGCACTGTTCCTTCGCTATCAGAAGTTTGTGTAAATTTGGACAAAATATCAATATTGGGTTATTACTTTGAAAATTTATAATTATTTTAGCAGTCTTTATAATAGGAGCACACGAAAGTTTTAGTCATGCAACATGATTTATGAATTTTGGAAACACGTTTGTTCGTTTTTTAGGTTAATTTCGACCGTATTTGACCACCAATAATTCGAATCGGATCAATCAGTTTAGCGTGAGATTCTCCAAAGAAAATGATAGGTCGTACTAAAACACCTGTTTTTGGCCAATTTTTACCCTTTTTGACTCATAACTGGCTCATTCGGATATTTTTCCATGCTATTTTCGTTCACTAGTCTTTTTTCATTATTTTCATTATTGTCTGAAAATTTTCCGACTCCTTTTTTCAACCAAATAATAGTTGAAGTCTTTCTCCTCAAAATAAGAATTTACGTATGAAACAACTTCCTCGTCTCATGAAGATATTTATTAAGGTTAAATTGGATGCTTGACAACTTGAGTAAAAAAATATATTTTTCTCCAACCATCAAAAAATGTTGACATTTTTGTACTATTTTCAGGTGCAAAAGCCATCAATTCCCTTACCGTACAAAAATTTGCTCGTTGCTTAGCAACACTTTTAATCCTAGGATTAAAAACGCTACTTTTAATCCTAAGACTAAAAGTAATTGCATTTGAGCTCTTTCATTGAAATTTGAAGAAAAAACCATTGGCTCTTACAAACTTAGTAAATCAAACTAATTGGGCAACTATATATTTTCATCGTGTTCGGGATTCATTTTGAGAGCAGCGTAAAAACTACTACAAAAATTATAAGATTAGTACGTCTACTGATGTCTACTTGACAATCGATATTTACAAACTGTTAGAATATATGGAACGCAACCAATTTTTATTTAACTGTCAAATGTTGTTAATGTAAGTTGACGTCTGTCAATCGATCTTACCAACCTTGCTCTTTTATGTGTAAGACTGAAATTACAATAAATTGTTTGTACTGAAAATCATATCAGTTATTATTTTCAAACCACGTAATTTTCCTTTATGGTAGCAGAGCGTGGTTGCGTGGAAATAACAGAAGACTGAAGGAACTGATTATACAACTGTTAAAATTAAGTTTAGTAATTTGGAGGTTATAATTACAACGTGCTTCTCGTCAAACTTCATCTTCAAGATGGGTTCAAATTTGTTTAATTTGGAAAAACTAGTCGGAAGAGAAAATTTTTCCACTAGGAAATTCAGTATGAAAACATATTTACAGCATGAGGATTTGTGGTGTTGTATCGAACCGTCTGATAACAAACCAATTGAAGCAAGTAAGGATGTAAAGGCCAAAGCCAAGTTGATTTTACTTCTGGACCCTCAAAATTATGTTCATGTTCAAGATTGTTCAACTGCAAAAGAGGTATGGGAATGTTTAGAACAAGCTTTTGATGATAAAGGGCTCACGCGAAGAGTTGGCTTACTAAAAGACTTGATAAATACTACATTGGAATCTAGTAATAGTGTTGAAGAATATGTGAGCAAGATCATGAATACTGCTCACAAGCTGCGTACCATTGATTTTGACGTAAACGATGAATGTGGCTGGCAGGCTTACCAGATGAATACAAGCCCATGATTATGGGGCTTGAGAGCTCGGGCATTAAAATAAGTGCTGATTCAGTTAAGTCTAAGCTAATACAAGAAATTAGTACATCAAAGTCAACAGTCTTTTATACAAATTATAAGAAATCCAGAAATAATACTCAGCAAGTTAAAAACAGAGGACCAAGATGCTATAATTGCAATAAATATGGCCATTTTGCTAAACTATGTAAACAACCAAAGAAGTTAGCGAATAAAGGAGAAGGTTCAAGTTTTGTAGCTGCTTTCCCAGTAACTGTTAAACAAAATGTGAGTGATAAATGGCTAATAGACTCAGGAGCATCTTTGCACATGACTTTCAGAGATGACTGGTTGTATATTGTCACTGAGCCAACTGTGAAAAGTGTTACTGTGGCAAACAGAGAGCTATTAACTGTAAAAGGAGTTGGATGTGTGGACATTCAAATAAATCAGAAAGATAAAATACAAGTTAAAAATGTACTGTTTGTTCCTGGTCTAGCTGCCAATCTCCTTTCAGTCAGCACAATCGTGAAGAATGGGCATAATGTTATATTTTATGACAAGGGATGTGACATTCAGAATGCTAAAGGAGAGGTTATCTGTAATGCAGTATTAAAAAATAACCTATACGTTATGAACATAAGTGGAGAAGAGTTTCATCTGGCTTCAAGTGCTGTGAATTCTAATGACACTTATCTGTGGCATCTGCGAATGGGACACTTGAATTTTTCAGATATTAAGAAACTGCCAAATTGTGTTGAAGGTGTGTCTTTGACTTCAGACAAAGGTAATGTGATCACATGTATTCATTGTTGCGAGGGAAAACATGCTCGATTGCCATTTAAAAATGTAGGTTCAAGAGCAGTAAGACCACTTGAACTAATACATTCTGATTTATGTGGCCCTATGGAAAATATTTCATATGGAGGTAAGAAATATTTTATTGATGACTACACACGAATGGTACATGTGTACTTTCTTAAAGATAAAATGAGTGTACTTGATACGTTCAAAGATTTCAAGTCAAAAGTAGAGAATGAATTGAATTGTAAAATTAAAAAGTTACGCACCGATAATGGTAAAGAGTACTGTAATAACAATTTTGAGAAATTTTTAACTAATCATGGTATAATTCATCAGACATCTACTCCGTACACTCCAGAGCACAATGGTTTGGGAGAACGAATTAACAGAACACTAGTGGAGCGAGCAAGGTGTATGTTGTTTTATGCCAACCTGGAGAAGAAACTATGGGCTGAAGCTTTGGTACATGTACCAAAAGAAAAACGTCAAAAATGGAATAAAAAATCTGAGAAAATGTTGATGGTAGGTTATTGTGAAAATTTCAAAGGATATCGATTAATAAATCCTTTAACACATAAAGTAGTAAAAAGTAGAGACATAACTTTTATTGAGAAGTATACTGAAGATAATACTATACTTATACCTTCTGATGTTGAAGTTACAGTCATGGAGGGCCGGTCAGCCAGTAATAGCACTTCTCCTACCAGTACTGGGATGTCATCTGATATTCAAAATCAGGAAATACACACTCAGGAGTCATCAAGTAAGGAATTGAATGAACCTATAAGTAGAAGCGAAGACTCAAGTGAGTATAAAACCGATTCTGGGGATTTAGATGAGACTTACTATCCACCTAGATATGTAAGACAGGACTATGATAGTAATGTAACTGTTCGATCACTCCGTACACGTGACAAACAGCACAGTGATAATCATGAAAATCATATGTGTTTCTTTACTGAACTGACCGACCCACAGACAGTTGAGGAAGCTTTGACTTCACCACTGGCTAACAAATGGAAAAAGGCTATGAATGAGGAATATACTTCTCTGATGAAAAACAATACGTGGAGTTTAACAGATCTTTGTCCAGGAAACAAGGCTTTACCTTGCAAAGGATATTTAAAACAAAAACAGACCAGAGTGGAAACGTTGTACGTTACAAAGCAAGACTTGTTATAAAAGGCTATGAACAGAAAAAGGGCATTGACTACGAAGAAACATACTCACCAGTTTTCAGGTATACAACAATTCGTTTTTTATTTGCCTTAGCAGCTAAATATCAGCTACAGATTGATCAGATGGATGCAGTGTCAGCCTTTCTTCAAGGAGATATTGATGAAGAAATATTTATGCAACATTATAAACAAGGTTCTCAGGTATGTAAATTAAATAAATCCATATATGGTTTAAAACAGGCCAGCAGATTATGGAATACTAAATTAAACAAAGCTTTGCAAGAATTAGGAATGCAACAGATCCTTGTGTGTACTAGAACACTGAGAAAAATATATTTATAGCTGTCTGGGTTGATGATTTAATACTTTTTTCTGCTGAAGAGTCAGTTAAAATCTTTTTAAAGGAAAAATTGAAGGCGCTTTTTGATATGAAAGATATTGGTCCAGCAAGTCAATGTGTGGGTTTACACATTAAGAGGGAATAAGAAAAAGTAATGATTGATCAAGAAAAGTATATAACTGAAATTTTGACTCGTTTCAGAATGTCAGACTGCAAACCTGTGAAAACACCATTTAAAATTGATATGAAATTCATGAGTAAAGATGAAGATGAGTTTAGTTGTCCCTATCAGCAAGCAATTGGGTCATTGTTATATGTGGCACAAGGAACTCGTCCAGATATATGCTTTGCAGTCAATACATTAAGTAGATTTAATAAAAAACCAAATAGAGAACACTGGACTGCAGTGAAGAGAATATTAAGATATCTACAAGGAACTAAAAATTTATAGTTAGTTTATACCAAAGATGGTAATGAAGAAATCACAGGTTATTGTGATATGGGCCAGTGATGTGCGCGACTGAAAGTCGTGCACTGGTTATTTATTTATGTTACAGGGTGGTCGATCTGTCAACTGCAGAGGCGGAATACATGGCGATATCTTCTGCAGCGCAAGAGGCATTATGGCTGCAGCAGTTACATGAGGAGCTTGGTGTACAGCTGAACAACCCAGAGTACAATTAAATTGACTACTAATGATTGTTATCTACTTCGATCAAAACATATTGATATACGCTATCATTTTCTGAAGAGTCATGTAAATAAACTAAAAATTAAATTTTTGTATATAAAAGGTGAGAAAATGATAGCAGATAGTTTAACAAAAGGTACGACTAGTGATAAAAATTTGTATTGTACCCTAAAAATGGGGTTGTGTTCCAAGGGAGGGTGTTAGAATATATGGAATGCAACCAATTTTTATTTAACTGTCAAATGTTGTTAATGTAAGTTGACGTCTGTCAATCGATCTTATCAATCTTGCTCTTTTATGTGTAAGACTGAAATTACAATAAATTGTTTGTACTGAAAATCATATCAGTTATTATTTTCAAACCACGTAATTTTCCTTTATAAACAATACCAGATATCCATGACTACCGACTTGCTATCGCTGTTATAATTAAAAGGTGTTCAAATTTATTACCAAATTATTAACGATCTTTGAATAAAACTAACTTATAATTACCAATAAAACACCAATTCAGTGCTATAAATTGTTGCAAGAGGCCTATGGGGATAATTCTCTATCTCGTGCGCGTGTTTTTGAGTAAGTAAGAAGTGCTTTAGTGAGGGCCGAGAGAGCACTGAAGATGACCAGCGCCCAGGTCACTCTGTGACTGTTTCAACTCCGGAAACATGACCAAAATCAACCAAATTGTGCGTGCGATAAAGAAATGGTTAGAAAAATTTTACACGAGGAATTAACACAAGACAAAAGTCTGTGCTAAAAAGACCAAAAGCTCTCGCATCAACGGGTCTGCTCAGATTTCCTTGAAAGAAAGAAAAAGATCTGCTTTGCAAGGGACCCGATTTGAGTCGATGGAAGCGGTAAAGCAAAAAACGGCAGAGCTCTTAAAGGCTCTCACCAAAGAAGACTTCCAGCACCGATTTGATCAATGGAAAAAACGTATGGAAAGGTGTGTGGCGAGGAAAAGGGATTATATTAAAGGGGAGCATTCGAATGTAGAATAAGTTTTATAATAAAAACCTTTTTCTTAACCAGTCTCGTTATTTAATACCCATACCTCGTATACGATAGAATGAATATTTCAAATGTATTTGTATACCTTAAAATTACAATTTTTTTATATCAGTGTTATTGGTACTTTATTGTCAATATTATGTACGAAATGAAATTTAAGACCACTACATTCGACTATTTTTTCAATGATTACATGTCACATTTCAACATGGGATCATGGGCTCGTAGTTTGGATACAACTAGTATTCTTTGGAGTGTTTGAGAATTTAACACCCCAATTTAATCACATACTATGAAATAAATGAAAAAACAGAGTTTAATAGGAAGTATTTTATTTACATTGCAACCATCACTTTTCCGGCCGATGAAACGTATTTGCCTTTTTCCGAGCAGTTCCGCCTTCTACTGTCTTGACTGTTTTTTTCGTTTAGTAGTGGTGGATCCATATTTATAATTATAGATCCATGCAAAAAATTAGACTTATTTTGTTAAAACCGGGTTTGTAAAGCCTGGGAAATGTTCATTCGTATGTGCATTTGGTCTAAAGTGAGCAAACGCGCACCCAAGACGTGGATAGCTCTTCATAACATCATAACTCTTCAATCAGTATATTGCAAATACGTTCTTTTGATATACCGACAGCATCTTCTATCTTTCTAACCTTATTACAACGGTGGTCTAGTACTATTTGGTGAAATTTTCACACAAAATTGTCATAATTTTTGTGCAGTCTCAAAATTTTTTTGGTGGTAAATGTTGGTGCAGAGTTTCATACACAGCAACTAACTTCTCTTTCATTTTCGTAGCTGTATTGCCTTTTAAAAGCAAATATTCAATGATTCCTAGATACAGGATTCTTTCTATTTTCACAAAAATCTTCATAACGACTGTCTTACGATTGTGAAACAGAAACTAAGCGTCCAAAATGGCCGAGATCTCTCAATCAAATATATTATCCAAATTATATTGACATCTTCAGGTTGAAGTCGGAAGATTTTCAGATAACCCTCGTAATTCCAGGGTTTCTTGAACACAGAATGCAAGAATGCAGATTTGAAAAGAATATTTCAACAGCTATCTTATTCTACTGTCATTAAATAAAATAACAAGTATTATATTATGTAATCACAATCAGTCGTTAACTTGACATTTAAAGAAAGTAAGACGTTAACTGTGAATATAATAAAATTCTCTAGCATTCAATAAACAAATTTATCCTGCTAATTACAATCACGCTCAAAATACATTTTCACTCCTGTATATGTAGTGGATTTTCCGAAGCATTCTGTATAACTTACGAAAAAAGTAAGTTGCGAAAACATGACGATATATATATATATATATATATATATATATATATATATATATATATATATATATATATGGAATACCCGGGGAGTATATTTAGGTTTTGCTGAACCTTTTTTTCATGTAAAAATTTGGACTGGAGAGAGAACTTAGCATACAGGTCTCTCAAAGATCGATAATACTTTACCACTAGAGCACATACTGTATCATCACGTGATACGACAGAGGCGTCTGGAGGGTGGACAATATTCTTCCCCAGCATTTTCATCTTAATTAAAGATAAGGGATGTCAATTCCTACAATTCACATTTTTGCGACATCTACATGAACAGTATTAAGACTGGGTTTTAACCCGATTATTTAAATGTTACTTATGTGACTATTATTATAAAATAGTGCTTATGCTTTTTTTGTTTATACAGGGCAACAAATATATTGGTCCCTGGTTAATTTTGGGTGCAGAATCTAATTTTGTCACATTTATTTTTTGTGATACGCTAAATTTAGCAATTTTCATTCTCAACCGTACTGAGCGCTTTAAAACATCAGATTTGTTTGAAATTTTGTACACTTGATCACAACACACTAATTTCTTAAATTTGTGCCATGACCGATTTTTTTCATATCAGATGGTATTTCTATTAGTGCTTAGTGTCAATCAAATACAAAAGGAGCAATTCAGGCCTTAAAGGCCCATGGCTAAATTTTCACTATAAAAAAATTTACAAAATATATATTTCAAACTTAAATATATTCCAACACTTTAAGCTCTGTTTTGCTCTTTACTTTACAGCTCCATCCGTTTTTGTCCTGATATCCTCTCCCTCCATTTGATCTCTTGGCAATTCTGTTTGCATTCATCATGACTTCTTGTCTAATATTTTTGTTCTTTTCTATGAATCGTTGTTCAATCTCACGCACCCTAGTAGGTTTCGGAGTACTTCCATCTCCCACACTTACGGTTTGCCTATTCATAGTTTTATATAATCGCATAATTTCTGCTTTAGATATTCTTTTTGCTCTCGTAATATTATTTAGGTACCCCATTGTTCTACAACCCTCTGATATCCGATTTTGTAGCTCGTTAAATCATCCGTATTCGTTATCAGCACTCCTACATACTGTTTCAAAATCATATTCCTCGTTTTCCGTCCTAGAAGTCTGTTTTCCTCCCTGATTCTTCCTTTGCCGTTACATATCCATATATTTAATCTAATCGCCTTATTTTCAGTTCAAATAAAGGCAGAGTGATTAATAAAAAATATTTGGTTTATGAGTTTTTCTTTTCAATTTTTCTAATGATTATTAATTTTTTGAAATTTATAGATGATAAAATTGCGGTATCACGTTGTCAGATTTTGATGAGCAAAAAGATTGTTGATTGCTATAGAATAGTATAGAATAGCAAATTGATAGATATAATTTTTCTACAATGTAACCCCTATTTTTTGGAATAAATCGCTCTGCTTAGATTTGCAGTAAAACCAACTGAGTTTTTACCAGCAATCTGCACAAACTTGAGACAATGTGCTTTAGTGAATTTCGTGACCTCAGACTAAGAGTGAGGTTGAGGGCACCACGTTGTCAGATTTTGTTATCAAAATAAGCAAAAAAATGTTATAAATTATATTGAGAATATTAAATCACATTACGTGTCACTTTTATTCACTGAGTAGTGACGTCATTATTTGATATAAGATACTCACATAACTGGGTGTCTCAGTTCCCTTGAATGTGAATAGAAAGCAGCTATTATTTGTGAGATTTTCAATAATTGATAAGAAATACTATGTTAACTATTTTTTAACGAAAAAGCGGCGATATCGTTAGGGCTGCCTGACATGGAACAAGAAAAGGAAACAGAAAATCACTCAAACTACCACCTCCGGCCATAATAAAAAAAATAAAAAAAACTTGAGTTAAATTTGCCACAGATTCAAATGTCAATCTATCAGCTAATTTGACAGATATCTAGTTGGTTGTTCGACTAAAAGTAACTAGATTTCTCCCAATTCCTCTTGTAAACTGATACATTGGACGTTGCCTTACTAAAGCGGCATACTCACAGCAGGTATTAAAAAAATTGCTTGTCCTTATTAATGAGTACATAACCTAAAATTCCCTTAAAAGATCTTGATTTATCACCTGCCATATGATAATAGGCTATTCGAGAACATAACCTCAAAAAGTCCTTGTAGTGTGAACAAACGTCAACGCATATTTGTAACCGTGCACTTTTACTTATTTTCGAGAGAGCTTGTGAGATGTTTCTTTGTGTTTTAAATTGGTAAAGTTGTTCCTATACGTAAAGCACAATTGTAAGACTCAAATGTTAGAATTTATCTTATGAATTTAGAGAGACAAAAATAACAATCCAGTGGACTTTTCAAAAATTACAAATATGGACCTTATTAGTTATTTCCTTTTAGAAAATCCAGAATGTGGGATAGCTGTAGCTGCCAAAGATCTTCATCTTCTATTTCATACGCTCATAGTTCCTTAGTGTTTCACACTTCGAGAGAATATGGATACAAGATTATCTGCCAAGTCTAGCGTCTTTAGGTGTCTATTGAGGCGATCGATAGAACATCTGTTAGTATTCGTAGATTGTTCTTACTTAGGTTGATACATTCAGCAGATCTATTCTGGTTATAATGTCTTTGCCTATCTCAGCCCCTGTAGGTTGACCCAATAATTGGTTTAACTCCTATCTACCTTATTTTCCAATACTTCTTCTATTGTTCTGTAGCTGAAATCTCAGAAGTGTTAGGGTCCCATGAAGGACTTGTTTGCCCGCGCCTCAGCGAGCTTATCAGCTATCAGTAGGATAATTTTATTATTTTTGCCTAGCTCTTCTAATTTTTCTAGGCAATCCCAAACGAGTTTGGATTTTATAATATTGGAGCTTAAAGCTCTAATGGCTGCTTGGCTATCAGACAGGATGATGATCCTCTGTTTGCAATAGTTCCTCTCTAGATTGAATGGGACACATTTTTCAATTTAAATTTCTTCTTGAAAGCAGAGGATAGAAACTTAGTTTATGTCTGACATTATTGCTACCACATTTCGCAACATACCAAAAAACTTTTTTGCAAATTAATTCTAATAGGACCAAAATAACTTGAGAAAGTTCGTTGTTTACATAAAAGGATCAAAATCAGCTGATTTTCTCCTTAACTTGACTTAGTGTTGAAGTGGTCTATGTATAATGATACTTTTATGTTAATAGTTGAGCAAAGAAAAACATACTGGCAATATTATTGATAATGATTCTTTTAATTGTAGCATGTAGTATCGAAATTACCCTGAGCTGCGAAATTTAATATACTTAATCTTGAAAAAGGAATAATAACTTCTCGCCTGTTGGTATTATAACTGTAATTGTCTATTAAAATATAACATATAGTTTAATATGGTAGTTTCATTTTGGCTAGTTGATCTCTGTATTCAAATTAGAAATGTAAATGTAAACCAAATCTATGTCACCATGCCTAATTCCTGAAGGGTCGTTGTTTATCTTCAAGTCGTATGGTAAGCGCCCTGTATAAAAATATCGTAACTGCTTTGGCATGAAATACCGGCCTTTGTATATTTTTTGAAAGTACAGTTTGAACAGGAAACATGATAGTCTCTAAGAAACCGGTTTTCTACCACGTACTTTTTGCTCGACCGCGAACATCCATAAAGAATTTTTTTATAGTAACCAAACGAAATACTTCAACTAGGCAAAACTACATTGTAGAAACAACAGATTCAAAACTAACCAACCACACTTGCAAGTCACGTTTAAAAAAAATTGAAAAAATAGTGAATAAGAAATGGTAGTTGCCTATTCAACAAACAGTTTTTAGTCAATAATTTTACAAAAAAAGTCTAGACATCGAGACACAAATATTGTAAACTGAAGTCAGTTTCAATTATACAAAAAAAGGCAATGGATTATTTTCTTTGAGATGAATAAACTGTCAAATTATAGGGTTATGAATGGTTTTTTTAGAGTATCAGAGGTTTTTCTAATAGATACAAGGGTTGAACGAGATATCCTGAAAAATTTTCTTATTTTACAAAAATACTAAATAAGCTTTAACGTTGAAATATAATTAACAATAATCATAAAGAAAGTAAGTGTTCAAAGCGTCCTCAATACGAGATAATATAAGAAGTAGCTCTGAACTTCTTTTCACTACAACTGTTTCAAAAAACATTGTCTGTCACAATTATCATCAGATAATTACGGTTTTTTGTAAACTTGTAACAAACTGTAAGTTTGTTCAAAAGTAACTTAACGGTTCAAAAACTTGTAGCATTACTACAAAATATTCAATTGAAAATATATTTGTTAACTGCACAAGGCAGTCAAATTTTATTATGGATCGATTTACAACAATAATCTCTGTAGACCTAACTGACGAATAACAAACACATAATAAAATTTTTATAGCAAAATTCCAGTTTATATTCGAAAAACCTTGTATATGAACGATTTTCAATAATTCTCGAAGGCGCTAAATTGAATGAAAATTGTTATAGGAATGTAATACTTTTTTCCCTGCCTATATTGCGAACAACGCATTTTGACACTGTTTTGAAGGGATTAAGTAAAAATTATCAAAAAGGTGATTAAATCGTTCTTCATTCAATAAAAATTGAGTAATATTGAGTGAATTTCTATCGATTTATGGTGATAAACTAACACCCAAGACCCGGGCAGCAGCACGGCTTTGGTTCAGTCTAGACATCACCATCATCGCAAATTTTCCGGTGTTTTGTAACAACATGGCTTCACATAATATTGTAGCCAAAATAGCCAAGGCAAATTGACAAAAACTTGAAGCCATCTTTAAGACCAAATGCTGTCTGTATATCCCACAACAGCTTCTAATTCTCTATAAAGACTAGATTCGTCCATCCTTGGAGTATTTCTCTCAGATCTGGAGTTCGGATGCTCGACTCAATACAGAAAAGAGCAATTCGACTTACAGGTGATCCAGAGTTGACCAGAAACTTGGACAATTTAGAGGATAAGAGAAAGGTGGCGTACCTGACTCTGTTTTACCAAAATGTCCTTCATAATTCCACCTGCAACAGTACATGGAATATCTATTAGCTTGTGTGGCTTTTGGAGAAATGTAATCCAGCGGAATTAGCTACTACGGCACACCTTTCCTGAACACTACAACCTACAGAAGTGCAAAATCTATATACAACAGCAACTCCATATTGCAGGCATCACTCGAGCTACTCGAATATAATTGTGCTTTTACATAAAAAAATCATTGTCATTGTCATCAAGGTCATTGAGTTCTCATGTATTGGTTTCTAAAAATCTTTTGATAGTGACAGATTTGAAGTGGTTGCTACAGGTGAGTCAAATATATGCTAGATAAAATTTTCTTGGTAAACCACATATTACTAAATGCTAAACTATACTATATTCGTGATATGCTTCTGTCATAACAGTTTTAAATTTTAAGACGAATAACCTACGCTCTTCATAGTGCATCGACAACGTTGATAATGTCGAGAAGTTCATTAGAATGCCATCTTCAAACGGTATATTTTAAGATAAGGCTTAAGGAACCAGGAGATATCGAAAGAGCAACATAACTATTTGACTCACAACTTAAGCTAGCTGCCAAAACTGCTACACCAAATACGAAACAGAAAAAAGGAAACAAAGATGTCGCACTCGAAATAAAGAGACTAATAGCAGAAACGAGACAGGATCGGGCAAGATAGCAAGGAGCCACATTCCTGTAGACAAAAGCAACTTCAATCGACTTCATAAAGAAACAAGGGATACACAATTTGAAGAATACGTATCTAAAACAAGAACAGATAATTCCATTTGGAAGCTGATAAAAAATTCGAAAAAGCCCAAGATAAGAGCCCATCTGTACGAACACGAACAGTAGACAAGAAACGACAAAGAAAAAGTAGATTTATTTGCAAATCATCTCACTACAGCCATTCAGTTACGAAACAGACCAGGAAGTAGAACAAAACTTAGCAACTGCAATAAAAACAAGACACCCCATAAAAGCATTGACTCCAAAAGAAGTACACAATGAAATAAAATTACTAAGCCCGAAAAAAGCACCGGGCTCCGATCTAATAACCGATAAAATGCTGAAATACTTGCCACAAAAATGGGTAGTTATGCTAACATACATTCACAATGCAATTATGAGATTCAGATACTGGCCAAAATCATATGAAGTTGCACAAATCAAATAAGCCTTCTACCTAAAATGTCCTAAATCCTTGAAAAATTATTCCTACATAGAATAACTGAAGTCAGGATTGGATCCCCTGCCATCAATTTGGATTCCGACAAAAACATTCGACAGTGCAACTAGTCCACCGAGTCAAGCAAAAAATAAATAAAGCTCTGAAAAACAAAGAATACTGCATTGCTGTTTTCCTTGATATCGGACAGCCTTTTGACAGAGTGTGGCATCAAGGGCTGCTATACAAAATTAAACGAGCTCTTCCCCCAAACTACTACCCACTTCTGAAATCTAACTTAACCAACAGAACCTTTCAAATAGAAGTTAATGAATAAAAGTCCGAAAATTATACTATAGCAGCAGGGGTGCCGCAGGGTAGCGTACTAGGCCCGCTATTCTATAAACTGTATACATCAGATATACCAGAGACACAGTATACAGGAACTTTTGCTGACGACACAGTCATCCTCTCTACTGATCAAGAACCACAAACAGCAGCAAAACATGCCCAGGCTCATCTTGACCAACTACAGGAATGGCTATAAAAATGGAGGATTAAAGTTAATGAGACCAAATCAATAAATGAAACATTCACGCTACGGATACATGTCCGCCAGTTAAGTTAAATAATACTAAAATACCACAAGCAGGTAGTGCTTAATTCTTAGGAATCAACCTAGACAAAAAACAACAAATCACAAAAAAAGAAAACAACTTGATATAAAAGCAAGAAAACTACAATGGTTGATTGGGAGAATATCCAAAGTCTCACTTGAAAACAAAATCCTTATCTACAAATCTGTCATCAAACCTATATGGACATATGAAATAGAGTTGTGGAGTTGAGCTTCCAAATCTAATAGAAATATTATTCAGAGATCCCAATCTATAATACCCCGTCAACTAGTAGATGCTCCATTCACGTGGACCTGGTAGTGCCCACTGTTATCCAAGTTATCCAAGAGAGGATCACCAAATACCACAAAACTATAGAAACCCGCCCAAAACCACTACTAGACGAGTTGTTAACGCCACGAAACGCGAAGAGACTGAAAAAAATTTGGCCAATAGACCTAATATTAGGTATAAGAGGTTCCATCACTGTATGTAAGCCTCACCAAGACATTGTAGATGTTAGATTATCTAACACTCGCGAGATAATTAATTAACCCATAGAATATGAAAAAAATGCTGATTGTTAATAAGAACTTGTTATAATACAAAAAAAATTAAATATCTTATCAAAACCAATACCCCCCACTCAATGCAAACGTGAACAATTTAAAATGATAAGTTGGGAATTCTTAATTTCACGTTTAACTAAAATTTAAGACCGATTCATCAATTTGATTTTTCCGTTTGACGTTGCCGTTGCCGTTCGCGGATAACGTCTATTGACTCACCAACGGCATACGGCGACGTCAAACGGCAACTATGAATGATCTGCATTTTAATGTTTTCAATTTTGTAACAGCAATGGCAAACGGTCTTTAAACTACCTCTAGACCGCCGACAATGTTTACTACGAAATTTGTCGCTAAACCCATCTATAAAATGTAGCAAAGTCTGTTTAAAATGACGTTTTAAGTTTAAACCCTACTTGTAGAAATACGCCTCAACATTTTAATTAATCTTGGGAATCTTAATAACAAGAAAACCCAGTTGCCATTCAAGCTGCATTAATATCAATAATTAAGGATTAGCCCTTTTAGCACCAGTGGATTTTTTGCTTACAATGAAAAACTATTTATCAACTATTAATATTTGTATATTTTGTATATATTCCAGTATAATAGTTTTCTTCCGCTGTTTTATTGGTCCTACAAGCAGCCGGTTTCAGCCTAGCTGGCAAAGGCAACGGTTTCTAATTTTATTTATAATTAAAGTTCGGATTTGCAAGTTATCTAGTTTCAATTATTTCATGAGTGACAGTTATTCAGACTACGATTTATTGTTCGACAATATTAAATCCGACAGTGGAAGTAAAAATTTTACTAGTAGTGACGATGAAATTTCATCAGAGCTTGGTAACTCTTCATCTGATGACCACTTGCATGGAATATGATAGCGATCTATTTGGAGATACTCGACATGATAATATGCCAGAACTCCTTGGAATTGCAGATCCAATCCTGATCCTGATGTGTTTCCTGATGAAGACGTATCTTTTACAAGGTTTGTTGATGTCTTTTTGCCAGATGAATTGTTTACTTAATTTTATTGCGCAATGTACGAAAGCTAAAGATCAATTATATTTTGCAAATCAATCACATCTAGATTTTAAAATTCATTTTAATGCTCACATAGGCAATGAACTAATTTTAGGTATAAAACAACGATTTAATGAAGATGTACTGAATGATCATGGTCAGCTTATGATAAATGTTTGCTCACTCAATGAACTAAGAAACACCTTCTTTGATCACAAAATAAACTACAAGTACAAGTTCAGAAATACCAGACAACAATCGACAATTGATTACATCGTAACTAACAGGTTGGTACACCCGACACAAATACAAGATATATGAACCCTAAGCTCGGTTGATGTAGGCAATGATCACAGATTACTACTAGGAAAAATTGAGATTGAGACAAAAGTGAAAAATAAGAAAAAATTAGAACCAGGATCACAAACGCAAAAACTAAATGTTGAATCACTTTGGGATATTAATATAAAAGAACTGTACCAAAAACGGACGGCCCAGACGGCGAGAGAAGCCTGCAACAGCAACTAACAGCTGTAACTCGCAAAATCCTATTACATCAAAAAATTCCGGATGAATGGCGCATAAGTACCACAATTTTACTGTTCAGAAAAGGAGACAAAAAGATACCCGCAAACTACCGAGGCATAAACCTTCCAAATACCACCTTGAAGCTAGTAACAAAGATCATGACAAACAAAATAAATGAACTTACCTCATTGAGCGATGATCAGTAACAATTCAGATCAGGAAGATCTTGTACAGATGCGATATTTGTCAAACTGGCGTTCATGTGTTTTATAGACCTGGAAAAGGCGTTTAACCGAATACAACTAGAGGACATGGTACATTAGGCATATAAAATCATGAAAACCGTCAAAAACATTTACCAGAAAAACAAAATACAGGCCAAAATCAATGGCATCACTACCGAAGAAACTCCTGTAAGCAATTTAACATCGTTATGGACGAAATAATAAAAAACACTCGTAATCTGAAAGGGTATAAAATGGGGAACAAAGACGTCAAGATCCTATGCTATGCGCATGAAGCTGTTCTGTTTGCAGAAAACGAAGATGACCTACCGAGATTACTTTTCAAATTCAACACAACGGTAAAAAGTTTAAAAATGAAGATATCTGCAGCAAAAACGAAATGCATAATCACCTCCAAAACACCTATCAGATACAAACTGGTTATAGATGATGAAATTATACAACAAGAGATGAAATTTAAATATCTAGGCATAAAAATATCAGGATACGGCGATATCGAAGCGGAGGTAAGATACCAAGCGGCAAAAGCAACACGAACATCAGCTTACCTGAACGATACAATCTACCGAAACAAATATATCGGAATCAAGACCAAATCCCGAATCTACAAGGATGTCACCAGGCCTATATTAACATACACAGCGGAAACCAGACCAGACAAATCGAATATTAGAAACCACCGGAATGAAAATAGTGCGCAGGATCGCTGAAAAAACACTTTTCGATAGGGAGAGAAGCGAGGACATTAGAAGAACATGTAAGATTGACAACGTAAGCGAATGGATATTGGGAAAAAAGTGAGAGTGGAACGAAAACATAGATCGAATGAACGACGACAGAATGGTCAATATAACTAGAGACAAGTCGCTCTTAGGGCGCCGAAGCGATGTAAGACCCCGCAAGAGATGGAGCGACAACCTCTCTAATAATTAAACGATAGAGGATACGATTAAAAACAAGCATTTTGCTTACGTTAAAGAAAAAAGAAGAAGAAGAAATCATTCACATCTAGATTTCAAAATTCATAGTCTACAATGGCGCGATGTTAGCACAAAAGAAATTAAAATATTCTTTGGGTATCTACTAAATATGGGCTTCAAAAAAAAACCACAAATTTCAATATATTGGAGTACGCGCTGTAATCTAAATACTCCTTGGTTTCTGGAGAAAGATCTGAATCGAAACAGATTTTTATCGATATTAAAATTCTTAAGATTTCCTGACCCAAATGCTCTACAAGAAAATGATAGATTATGCCGTATTAGACCATTTTTAGAACGCTTAGAAGCATAATTATCAATCAAAGAAGAATGTTGTTGTTGATGAATCGTTGATGTTATACAAAGGTCGTTTACATTTCCGACAATATATAAAGTCAAAGCGTTCCAGATTCGGAGTTACAATTTTTAGTCTATGCATCTCTGATGGATATATGTACAGTTTTGAAATTTATACTGGACAAGGTCAGCAGCAGTTTCTTCTTCCTGACGACGTTGATAATGCTAGATTATCGCTTTCAGAAAGAATAGTAGTTCTTCTCGGTAGAAACTTACTGAACTTGGATTATTCATTCTATACAGATAATTGGTACAGTAGCACTCGACTTGCTGAATATTTATTACAAAAAGAAACGCTACTTACTGGTACGAAGTGCAATATTGAATTCACATTATGTTTACAAAGAATTGAGCGACCAAAATATGACATTATAGACCTGCTTAAATTCTTGTATTTGACCATTTCGTGGAAAGGCGTTCAAACGAAATCGAAAGATTAGATGCTAATGAGCCACTTTCTAGATGACGTCGAAGGCAACAAATTGAAGTTCGTGATGAAACTGTTGTTCATACTATTTCAACATTTCCACCTACTCGTTGTCGTCAGCGTCCACAACGAAGATGTGTTATAGTCTAAGATCCCACCGCATGATATTGCAGGTATCTGTTTTTTTTTTGATGAAATTAATTTTAAAGGAATCTTGAGGATGTATGGAATGGATTAAGGATAGGTTGCCTTGTAAAAATTATCGGCAATTAATATTAATGTCATTAAAATACTAATACGACTTGCAGCTATATGTTTTTTCAGTCAATCTTATAGCATTTGAAAGAAAATGATGTCACAAATCAAAACAAAAATGGTTGTCAGGTGTAAACAGGTATGTTATTGTTAATTAACTGCATTCACCTGTTTTTTTAAGAAATTTTCATGCAAAATTGTTTTATATACATTGAACATGAAAATCCATGGTTGCCAGTTGCACAATGGCCGTAAACAGAGGTTGCCATGATTTTTGTGAACGACTCTGTCTCCAGGTCAGTGGAAGCGCAAGAAAGAAGATGCACGCAACGTGCGATGAATAAGGACAAAACATGGAAGATGCGATACTTATACAGTTTATGTGCAGTTTAGGCATTTCGTAGTTTCATTTCATTATGCCCAAAAATGTATGTTTAATAAATAAATGAAAAAATAATAAAACTAACTTTTCACAACTATTGTTAACAGCACGTAACAATGCGCGCATCTTCTCTCTTGCGCTTCCACTTACCTGGAGCGAGAGTCGATTACAAAAATCATGGCAACCCCTGTTTGCGGCCATTGTGCAACTGGCAACCATGGATTTTCATGTTCAATGTATATAAAACTTCAATTTTGCATGAAAATTTCTTAAAAAAACCGGTGAATGCAGTTAATTAACAATAACATACCAATTTACACCTGGCCACCATTTTCATTGTGATTTGTGACATCATTTTCTTTCAAATGCTATGAGATTGACTTAAAAAACATATAGTTGCAAATCATATTAGTATATTAATGACATTAAAATTAATTACAGGTAATTGCCGCTAATTTTTACAAGGCAACCTATCCTTAATCCATTCCATACATCCTCAAGATTCCTTTAAAATTAATTTCATCAAAAAAAAAACAGATACCTGCAAGATCAAGCGGTGGGATCTTGGACTATTATGTGTTCGTCAAATAACATCAGACGCGATACTAGATACTTTTGTAATTTGTGCCCTATAATACTTGCATTGTGTATGCCAAACTGCTTCAACCGTTATAATCATTTTGTTTAAATTTTATGTAAAATAAATTACGTAGAATGAATTTTAATAAAATATCATTTCGTTTTGAATAAGTTATTACAGCTTTCAATGTAGATTCATTATTATGACGTACAGCGTACGTTCATTGATATAAAGTATGAAAACATACGTCCTACGTCTGAACTTATAATCGCTGGAATTATTTACTTCAAATAAAAATGTTAGCTGGGGCAGAACGGGTTAAAAATTATGTTAATATTTGAATATTGCATTTTCAGGCTCAAATTGAAAGAAATGCAAAATAAACGAAAATAAAAATAATGGAAAGTTACATCAAACTCATACAGATATATTAAGTTTTTTGCCAACTCACCATTGGTAGAGACTAAGAAGGTGTATAAAGGGGTCGAGACTGAAAATCATACACAAGAGTTGGTTAAAGGTAGCAACGACTTCATTTTAATTTGTTGTGTAAATACGACACACTCATTTGAACTTTTCTTTATCAAGTTTAAAGAATTCAAACTAAAAAACGAAGAAAAAGCTTAAATTTTTCTCGAAAATAAACTATACAAATAGAAGAACAAAAAATTAACTTGCACAAAAATGGATAGAAGATTTGAATGAGAAGAATTTCAGTAATAAAGCTAACTAACATAGAACTATCAAAAGATAACATGCGACAATATACTAATATAAAAAAGAACAAAAACAACCCCCTTTTTATACTAAACTACTTGAAACGAAAATGGAAAATGTACGTTCTGTTTTCTATTAATTTAATTACATCTTATATACTGATAGATCAAGTGAATAATATCAATTCTAGCTGGAAGAAAACTGTGAAAACAAAACTTATCCAAAAGCTCGAATTACAAAAATTCAATAATTCTCAGAGTTTATTTTCATACTTTGTGTATAATCACCAATTCGATTGAATAGAAAGAATTATATTTATTGAAAGGAGGACATATTTTAAAGTAGTACTATTTCACTTTAAACATTTTAATAATTAAATAAAATTAAAAGTTAATTAGTTAAGACAGAAACATCAAAATCGTTTACGATTTCTAAATTAAACATTGTTTATAATGAAATTTCAACAAAATGGTTTCGTTATCACTTGTCATAGATACCTAGTAACCTTTTGAATATTAACATCTTTTCCTAGATGATAGTTCCTCCACATTGGAAGTTCGCAAATATTTTTCCTTGTAGACCACCTATAAAATATTACTGGTTTCAGTAGAACCCCTGCTGATATATAGTCAAAAATTATGAGAATCAGCTCTACCGAATGAAATTTACGTAGACCCCTTAGATTTCACCTAGACAACTGCTTCACATGATAATTCAAACTTGATAATTTTCATGGTCAGTTTTCGAAGATGAATAGATTTCAAGTAATAAGCACCCTGTATCAGCCAAAACCTCAAACCAGAATTTTGGCAACTTCAGATTTGTTTGTAAATAGTGAGAACTTAATAACTACACTTCTTAAATTTTATCTGGTTGCTGAAGTCGATATTACTGAAGTGTAGGTCTTTCTTCTAGTATTGATGATATTGTATGGGGTGTCCCAATAAGAATGGCTCTCGGCCATATCTCGGGAACCGTTTATAGTACAGCTTCGGGGAAAAAAATTATAACAAAAGTGACCTCGAAAAAAACCTGGAAATTATTTACAAAGTTGTAGGTCCACCGCCAGAGAGCGTAATTAAATACCAAAAATTATAAAATGAATAATTTACGAATTTTGCCTAATCAACCTATCTATCTATCTTTTTCTAGCAATGTAAGAGTTATAATTTCGAAAAAACGTAATGAGTAACGTATACGCTAGAGGGCGTTATTTATTTATTTTTTTAAATATAGCTATCCTTGAACAATGTTGAATGGAAATATGCAGTTTTAATTGAGGAATATAAAATTAGACCAAATTAGCAACAGAATAGCGAAAACCGCATGTCGATATCTTTTTCGTATTACGAGATATCTCAAGAAATGTGTAGATTTTAAGCATTTTCCTTTAAACATAAATTACTCCGGTTCGATTGAACGGATTTTAACATTTGTTCTATTAATAATAGTTCCAATTATTATGTCAATATTACTTATGCTGTCATCGGGAAACTGCATTATGGAAGTTAAAATGGAAATATAACTTAAGGTACCTCGCTAGTGACGAACTGAATGTTCAAATTGTCGCCCATCATTTTCGATACAAGCGTTTATTCTTTGAAGAGTAGATTGAACAGCAGTCTCAATTTCTGCTCTCGAAATAATATTAATGGCGTTTCGTATTCTCTCGATCATGTTATCTCTAGTAGTGGGTCTTTAATCCGGCCCCAGAGATAGAAATCGAAGACGGTTAAGTCTGGTGACCTGGCTGGCCGGAAAAATAGGCCTCCACGTCCTATACACCTATCAGGGTAAGCATTTTCTAATAATTCTCTAACTTGTCTGGAGAAATGCGCCGGACACCCATCGTGTTGAAATAACATATACCTACGAGTGATATATCTTCTAGAAGTGGCAATTCATCCCTTATAAAATTTAGGTAGCGTTCCCCGTTAACTGCCTTGTCAAAAATAAAATGTCCATGTATCTGACCATCTATAATACCACACCATACATTCACCGACCATCGCCCCTGATACTGAACTTCTTCCATCCAGCGTGGATTATTCTGTGACCAATAGTGCATATTATGCCGGTTAACCGTACCATCACTACTAAATGTAGCTTCGTCTTATACCATATGTAGTAACCTGTTGCAATAATCCAACCTTCTGTCGTAATCACTATCAACCAATGTCCTATTGAATATCTTTCCGGAATGATAAATAAATTATTATGTTAACATATAACCATGCCCACAAATAATATTATGCTTATTCCAAAGTCTCTACTTATTGCTCTAATACTTAAATGCGGGTCAAATTACACATATGCCAAAACATTTATTGTGTTTTCCTCTGAACGATCTCTGTATGGTGTATGAGTCGACGAAAAAATCTGCTACCAGGATGACGTCTTTGGGGATATTGTATGGCATGTACCCTAGCCGCAACAGTTGCATTTCTAATACAATCAAAGTAAATGCCTATCATATCAAATGCTTCTTTGCAAGAATCATCTTAGATATAACTTTTAAGTAAATTTTATATCGAATTTAATGCATACAAATCGCAATGACACGTAAATGAACAAATTACTAATTTTATTAATTTGACCAAGACATATCTTTTTGTTTTGTTTTTTTCATAGCCCACTACTTGTTATTATATATTTCCATTTTAACTTCCATAATGCAGTTTCCCGATGACAGCATAAGTAATATTGACATAATAATTGGAACTATTATTAATAGAACAAATGTTAAAATCCGTTCAATCGAACCGGAGTAATTTATGTTTAAAGGAAAATGCTTAAAATTTAAACATTTCTTATGATATTTCATAATACGAAAAAGATATCGACATGCGGTTTTCGCTATTCTGTTGCTAATTTGATCTATTTTTATATTCCTTATTTAAAACTGCATGTTTCTATTCAACAATTTTCAAGGATAGCTAGATTTAAAAAATAAATAAATAGCACCCTCCAGCGTATACGTTACTCATTAGGTTGCTTAGAAATTATAACTCTTACATTGGTAGAAAGGAGCTCTCTTCAAAAAGACTGAGTTTGCATTGATAGGTTAGGTAGAACTGGACTTACAGGCGTTTTTTCATAATAAAGTTCCCGCTTCCCCCCACCTCTTATTTGAAGAGATAGACTAAAACTTGTAAAATCAAATATACGCTGAATTTCTTGAAGAATACGATAATCATAGTTTAAATGCATCTTAATTAGGCAAAATTTGTAAATTATTCAATTTTTGGTATTAAATTACGCCCTCTGGCGGTGGACCTACAGCTCTGTAAATAATTTCCAGCTTTTTCTCGAGGCCATTTTTGTTATAAATTTTTTTTCCCGAAGTTTTCCTTAATGCTTTTGTGACCATACAAAAAGATGTTGATGGGTAGATGAAGAAGACGAGAGACTCGATTCTAAAATGACTCTATGGTGGCGTGGTGAGCAAAGAAAGAAATGGCAGAAAAAAACTGTTAAGTAATAGACAAATGCTAAAGCACAATGGAATGGAATGGAAGTTTATCCCTACATATTTTCTTACAAAGCAAGTCCAGATCCGCAATGCAAAGATAAACAACACCTACGCCAGACGCTACAGTCACAATTATAAAACAACAAATCCAAACTCATCACACCAAATAGGGAAGGAAATCAAGTCAACAAATCAATCAATCGCTGTCTTCAGGGGCGGCCATCGATACTGTAGAGGTTAATTCCAAACTAATATGGAATCTGGGTGATCATAAAAACAAGTGTGGTACAACTTGAGACTAAGGTGGAGGAACTCACCAGGTCAGATACCAGCGAAATAAACCTGATAGGATAGGGAAAGTCCAAACTATGACTATGGTGTATCTGTTAACAGTCTCAATTATTGGGCTTGACGGTGGATTTATTAAGTAGATTAGAGAATTAATAAGCATACACTTCTCCGTAGTAACTAAATGGAGGATTCCATATCTGAATTCAAGATTTCATACGAATAGAGACAGAGTATGTAATCTAGATATAGAGGACTATTAGGTAAAGGTGAAAAGTTTGTAGGCTAACACAATGTCAACCTTCAGAGGACATGTGGATAAATTTGACAGCTATGGTACTATTAGTTTGTGGATTATAGCATTTCCAGTGTAACAACTTTTGTTAGTTCGAAAAAATTAATAAAAAGAAACATCATTCGGATTTTGCCCCAGGAAAATCAACCGTTGAGAAGTTTAAACGAGGCGAAATGACCATCGAAGACGATGCAGTGGAAGGCCGACGAAAACCTCGAAAAGGTCTACAAAATAATTTCGGATACAGTGTAGCTTATTGAGATAGCTGAGACTCTGAAGATATCAAAGGAATGTGTTGAACATATCGTGAATAAATATTTAGGTATGCGAAACCTTTGTTCAAAGTGGGTGTTGCGCGAGCTCACAATAGACCAAAAACAACAACGAATTGATGAATTTGTTCAATCGTAGAAAACTCAAGTTTCTGCATCAATATGTAACAATGGATGAACGCCATCCAGATAGCTCGTATGACGTCCAGGACAGTGAGAGAGATAGCACATCACAAAGCTGAAATTCTTTTTCCTGACGTTTTTAGCCCTCACACCATAATCTAATTGACTATAATATAATAATTATTTATGAACAAAAATGCATTATGCAATGCCAATGTTCTCATAAATTCCATCAAAACTTTGAATCATTTTGAAAATAGAGCTGAAAACGATAGCTCGTATGACGTTCGGGAGAGTGGGGGAGATAGTGTATCTAAAAAATGGCCTACCTGAAATTCTCTCTCCAAAACGTCTCTAGCTCTTAAACTATAAGTGAATATACACATATAATAGTAATGCAATAAACTCTTATTATCTTCTGCTAAATACAATCCACTATTGATAACATATTCTTGAACAACTGTTGAAATTACTCGACAGAGATTGAGGTGACCTAAAAATTTCTAGTGATGACACAATTCGATTCAACAGCTATTCGCGGCATGCTGTCAACGATTGGCAATTATGAAGTACGCAAAGGAATGTTGTGTCGCCTTTTTTGTGATTTTCTACATTATTTCAATATTATTTCGCAGCTTTCGGTAAGTCAAAGACTGTAAATTGAAATTACAGAACGTAAATCCGTATCAAAAGCTTATTTTTATAGTGTATTCCAATAATATATGTCCAAGAATATAAGTCCACGTTTACAGATATCTGGAATAAATTTACATTTTCATACAATATACAATAATCAATTTGGATTCAAGAAAATGAGAATTTCATCATACAAAACTAGTTGACCATAATAAAATAAGATGAATATATTGTTTTTGAAGCCTAAGGGTTCTTATTAAGATTTTAAAATCGCATTGTGGAATGCAATTATTTGTGCCATTTTACATAGAAGCTTCTCAAATGTGCGATTCCTCGGTAACCGAGGGCGATTCGAATCCCATGAAATAATGGGTTGCTACAATTTCTAGCCGCCACACATACGAGTATTTGATCGATCTAGAAGGCCAAAAATATTTGTTAGTTCTTATGTACTTTAGTGATAACACTTAATAAAGAAAAACTTTTAATCGGAATAAACAAAAATATAACAGTTATGTGTTAACTTGAAATGCTCTCTAAAATTATCTTCAGAATGTATATTAAGTAATAACTGACGCCTGTTATTTCTGCGACTAGCTTTGGATCTCCAAAAATCTATTGCTCGTGTTATACCATCATTGGTGTTGCTAAAATTTGACTGGTACATCTACCAAAATCCACCCTTTGACCGAAACCTGGTCTGGATTTCCAGTCTCCGTTGTTTGTTAAAATTTTTTTGCTACTGTTTTCCTCTCTCCATACTTCTTCACCGACAATATGTGAGCTAGGTGAAGAATGTTCTTGAAAATACGAAAAAAATACAAAAACTCCATAGCGCCAGAATTATTTTTTTCAAATCCAATATGTTGAAATCTTCAGATGGCGCTCTACATAAGTAACATTTACTTTTTGATTTGGTTCCAGTGGTATACAGAACTTTTCCACGAGTTCTACCACTAACCAGTCTTAGAAGTACAAATCAGCTTTAAAATATCTGCGGTTATTGTTGAGAAGTTAGTCAATAGAACTGAACGAAGAAAAAGCAATGAGTTTAGAACAAGTTCAAAGTAAACAGTTGGGAGCGCTGAACGCGATAATAAGATCCCAAAAAATGTCCAGAAAGGAAAAGCTACATCTATACAAAACAATAATAAGACCAAAAGTAAGCTACGGAGGTGAAACGTGGATTCTTAACAAAGCAGAGAAAAAGAAGTTAGATATATGGGAATGAAAAATACTTATAAGGATACTAGGCGGTAAAAAGGAGGGAGATTTATGGCTGAAATGAAATAAGGAATCTATTTGGAGAAGCAGAACTAAGTAATATAATAAGATCCAAAAGAAGAAAGTGGCTGGGTCATACACAGAAACTGCCAGATTTATTGTTTTTGGAGCAACAAAAAAATTATGTACATAAAACGAGGAACAAGAAAAAAAGGAATACATAAGGAGAAGATGGTACGCAGAGGGAGACCTAAGAGAGAGAGACAAATTCAATACTGGAAAACGAAAGCAAAAAATAGGAAATAGTAGAGGAGATCACACCATGATATGGGTTTAAAAGACCTGCTTCAAGCATTTACGAGGATGTGTTGATATCTAGTTAGCCTAGACCAGTTCCATGCATAAACAAAATATTGCGTTACCATAGCAACGAACAATAACTTATTAAAAGTGTCAGTGTAAAAAGATCCACCAGAATTATGAAAATCGAAAAATTGGAGTATCGAGCCATCATCAAGTACCTATATTTAAAAGAGTTAAGAGATAAGAAGATTTACGAATATATGCTTAATACCCTTGGTGATCAATGTCCTTCGTATGCGACCGTGAAAAATTGGACTGCAAGCTTCAAAAGAAGTAAATTTTCCATTGAAGATGATAACCGATCGGGAAGGTCAGTTTCTGTGTCAGTCCCCGAAAGTATCGATGCAGTTCATGATATGATTTTATCAGACCGTCGAATTGGGCTAAAACGGATCTGAGCTGAAGCACTGAATATTTCATAAGAACGCATTCATCATATAGTTCACGGCAAATTTGGACATGAGAAAAATTGCTGCAAAATGGATCCCAAATGTTTGAATGTTGACCAAAAGCGTGTAAGGGTAGAAGCATTGCGTTCGATCTGTGCTCGATTTGAAAACGATGTAGACTTGTTACTATGGATGAGACTTGGGTACATTTCTACGATCCAGAATGGCGACACTCTGGTTCTCCAAGACCTAAGAAGTTTCGTGTCCAAAAATCTGCTAGAAAAGTTTTTGCTTCAGTTTTTTGGGATTGCGATGGAGTAATCATGATTTATTTTTTGGATAAGGGTAGAACAATAACTTGAGATTACTATTCGACATTACTGACCCCTCTACGTAAAAAAATTAAAGAGAAAAGACGCGGAAAGCTATCCAAATGTGTTTTTTTGCAAGACAACGCCGGGAAATAAGGCTGGCGCAAACTAGAGTGCTGCGAAATGCCATTCTACAATCGTAATATAAATAAAATGAAATCGATTGAAACAGACCGTCCCATAAAATCATTAATTAATTATTTAACTTTGTTATATTCATTATTTTGGAATTTTAGTATAATAATTATCAAAGAGCTAAAAATAATATACATCGTTTTTTAGTGTTTAAATTAGTTAGAAAGCCCCTAATAACGCAACAATAGCTTGCGACATCTTTAAACTATTAGCAAAATACAATATGCAATCAGTTGTGGTCACTTGGGTTTTATTTGAATTAAACCAAAACAACCGCATTCAAAGAATCACAATGTCCAGTTCGCTCCTCTATCGCCAAAACAAATTGTCGTCGTAGAAATTTTACCGGTAATGAAAAATAGGTACTTTTGTTGATTTGATGGGAGTCGTAACCCACGCCAAAGCCAGACTTGCATGCAAAACAAGTGATGTGTTCTTGGTGGCGTTCTACGGAAATTCTCCATTATGTATTCTTATCAACCAACCAAACCAATGCAACTGAAATGTATGATGCAGAATTGGAAAAGTTAAAGCGATAACTAAACTGCACTAATTTATCGAAGGGGCGTGTTTCCAAATCACGATAACGCACACTGCAAGAATCACGGTAGATGGGGTGGAAAGGTCTCAAAAATATCTTCTTCGAATTTAATGAATCAAATATCTTCACATTTGGCCGCCGTTATACTTCAGTTCAGGTTTGAAATTGTTTTCAGATGTAGTTTTATATTTGAGTAGGTGGCAGACGACGACGCGATGGTATCACCCGCGTCTGTGAAATTGAACAGTTTCAAGAGGCATCGCCCGCGGTATCTGCAACATTTGCAGTTTTCATCTGATAAATATTACATATAACCTCCCCTCAAAAAGAGATTAGCATATTGCTATGTTCTTTTTCGCTCTAGTTTTCTCTTGATAAAATGGAATAAAATTTTCCAACAAACATCCGCATAAATTCGGAAACCTTTCAGGGCGGTTTCTGAGTTCTCGATTGAGATGATGAAATTCGCTATATTCGTGACGTACTCCGTTAATAAGGTGGATACTATACTTTCTTTTTCTTCTCCTTCGCTGTTTAATACTAAATTTGCTTCAAAACGACATTTCATCCTAAGCAGTGGCCTTAGATCACAATAACGTCATTCACCTGTAGCTTATCGGCTGCGCGCCCTCTGTCGTCTAACGCCTGGACGTATACGGTGGCCTTAGAGTGATTAAGATGCTAAGTTTTGAAGTTTTGGGCAGAAATTTGAAACATCAGTGATCATAGCATTGATTGAATTGACTACTAGACCCGATATAATATGGAAAATACTACAATTTACTACTACAAATTAGATGACTCTCTATACGAAATTAAATTTTCAGTATTGAGAAAATTTTCACGGAACTTACTTCCTATTTACTTGTGTAAATTTCAATAATATATATTGCTTTCAATAATCCTGTATTATGGAAGAAAGCTGCGTATATTACTTCCTAGATACATTTGCTTTTTCGCCATTGTTGGTGAATGCACATAGGGCATAAATTGATATACAAGGCTTGTCCATAGAATAAGTTTCCCAAAGAATTTTTAACAATAAAAAACATGATCATTAGTATTGAATAATACGTTTTTGGAAATTTTAGACTTCTCTATATTTTTTGGCACCGTTGCCAGATCATTGCATTTTTGTAAGCGGTGCACATCAAAACACCACACAGAGCGTGAGAATCAAATGGAAACTCCCTCTTTCACGGCAACCAAGACAAGAATGAATGTTGTAGATAGCTCGCCTGTGCGGGAATAGGGGGGAGAGGGAGCCAAGCTACACGCTAGCCTTGCCAAATCCCGCCTAATAGCGTGCGCAGCTTCTTGGGAACATTATTTTATGCACAACACTCGTATATATGTCATCGATTGTTACTATTTTAGGAAAAATAAGATGGCTACCATTATTTAAATTTCTAATGTTTCCCGCTCTGCTTTCTGGAAATGGTTAAGCGTATCTGGCAACAAACAATTATCCATTTTTTTAACACGAAGAACATCATGTCAGTATTGCCAACTCTAATTCCTCTAGTTTCGTGGCATCTCATAATATACAGAATGGCCCTCGTATTTATATTTTGTGAACTTTTCTCTGAAGATAAAATCTAAAAACTTCTTTCATCGCATTTTTAAATTTAAATTAGTACTTTTTATTGTACGCAAATAAGCAAATAAATATTACGTTTTCAACGAATAATTTACAAAAAAACCAAAAAGACTAATATGAGGTATAGCTATTATTTATCGAATAAGAGGGAGAACCATTTTTTGCCAAACACCAGCAATCGATAGCTGTTATCATGATACTATCTGATACGAAAGTAATGCCTATGTCTACTGTAAACAAATCGGCCGCAATATCCATGTACATAAGAGTTTTGCACCACTTTAAAAGTTATGATGTATTGAAAAATTGTAATGTTCGTCGCTTACACGGTCTCAAAGTGGTAGAAAACACGTTCTAGATGATTTCAACGTCGGAAACATATGTTAATATCAAAAACCAAACCTTTGACCTGATCTGCTGAAAGTTCAACATACCAGTGTTAGACCATTCGCATTTTCATGGGATCATGGATCGTACAATTTCCGTTTCCCGAGATGAAATTTTAGTAACAAAATTAGAGTCCTTTGAATATGTGAAAAATGACCGACGAAGACTTCCAGCAGATCAGTCAGTCTTGCTTTTCAATAGTCACATCTCGTAGTGGCCTAATATCAACGGCATCAATAAAATGCAATTCTAGTAAAAGTAAATGTCATCTCTTTAGGACAATCTATGTTCAATATTAAGTTTGGTTACTTTTGAAGATTGGTCCTTTTAAAAGTGAATTTCTTCATAAAGAACTTGAATTCAAAACTATAAATTTTTTATATTATATTGAACATCTATCAAGTGTGTAAAAATTTTTGATTATTTCAAAAAAAATTATAGTAAACTTCCACTTACATTCTTGGACCAATAAATCGTGCATGAAACTGACAGTTCAGGTGTCAACAAAATGAACTAGTAGAAATAAATTTATTAAAACTTTTTCTTTTTAAAGAATAATAAAATCAGTTAATAAAATAGTAAAATTTATTGCGGAATCTTTTATGCGACGCTGGACAAGTCCGGTATAAGAAATAGCTTCGGATGATGAAGGAAACCGGAAGAAAAACACTCTGCAGTTGCCTTCTCAGACAATATCACTTCAAATCCTTCAGAAGTTTGTATCCGCTAGATCCAAAGAGTATTTGCATCACTACCACCTCACTAGTTTCCTACACCACAAAAAGGACCTGATAGGATGTAACAGAAACTGAAGAATACAGATTTTGTGAGGAAGAGGATGAAACTCCTACTTTTAGAATGTCTCGCCATTAGTATACGCGAGTGATGTTTCGGAAAAGAGTAAAGATCTGACTTCATTGAAACTATCACAGATATTGGAATTAATTACAACTCTGGAGGTGAGCTTTGATGTAATAGTCTATATGCACAAAATGTAAGCTTTTGTCTTCTTTGTAATCCTAATTACCACATTAGCTGACAATTCAAGAAAAATATTCAGTACATTTCAAGGATATGAGATCGAGAAAAATTAAGAGTACTCATTAGCAAAAATTTAGATAATTCAACGCTCGTGTATAATTAATGGTATTAATAATTTGTCCGAAGATCGGAAGGACCAAAAGGAGACACGAAGAATGAACACAAATACGCATGCTTTTCGCATTTCAATCTATTATAATCGATAATTATTAAGTAAGATTATGATTACATACATTAGAAATAAAAATACATTTTGAGTTGACATTTAATCTGCCAGTTTCGAAATATGTAATTGAATTGTATTGTTGAAGGTTTCGTACAAATTGACACCTACTGATAGTATTCGCCATTCGAAGTACCGTCTTTGTCTTGATAATTCGGAGAGCACCTTTGATGAAGCCCATTTTCACCCACTCCTGAAGATGTGCTAGGAGTGTTGAAATGTTCATTCTGATCCATGCCACTCCTGGTTTGCATTAAAAAGCAAAAACACTTATAATACATATTATTCCCATTTTTTTTTATTAAAAAAACCTGTGAGTAAATAGTAGTTACAATAAATCGATTCTATCAAAATATAAATACCATGGGAAACTAACACAACGCCATTTGTCATCAAATAAAATTAGACTTTGGTTTTGACTATAATCGTAAATATTGAACACATCATTTACTACCACTACACCATCACTCGCAATTACACTGTCTGGTTCTTAGAACCTTTCATCTGTTTCAACCTGGCTCAACTTTCTATAAATCACAACAACAAATCCTATCCTAAATCTGCATTTTGGACCTAAATTACTCGGTGTAGAACAGCCAAATGAAATAAATTCGTTAATAAGTGAAAGCGTGTTGCGCATTTATAAAAAAAAAAAAAATATTAGACAGGTGTATCAAGCAGTGGACAATATCAATTCCATTATTTCAAACGCAGCCCCATGTCTATTATTATTAAATTCTAGACATAATTCATATACAGTGTCAACTGTTTCGTAAATATTAACTGTTTTTAGATTTCACAAATCCCCATATTAGTTCTTCATTTTGTTCTTTCTTTCTTCGTATGTTTATCTCACGTTCAGGATTCTCATTAAACCAATAGCGTCAATTTTAACGATTAACATGACCGTTGATAGTAAATGCTCTCTCATTAAAAAACAAAACATCTTCTAGATCGCATTATCATAACATTGTCATCATTTTTCAATACAAATACGTTCTCCTATCGAAATATCAGGGCTTCTCAGTTCGTACCATTTTATAGGGATACATTTTATTTTCCTCCTATATTCGAAAAATTGTGGAGATGCTTTTCAACCACAATTATGTGGAAAAAATTTAAGTGATTAACCTTGAATAGTGGAGCTGCTTTTCGATCACAATTATGAGGAAAAAATTGATGTGACTAACTTTGAGTAGTGGAGTTGCTTTTCGATCACAATTATGTGGGAAAAATTAATACGTGGGCAACTTTGAATAGTGGAGATGCTTTTCGTTCAGAATTATGTGGGTTTTTTTGAAACTCAAGTATCATCACATGTCTCACATGACCAAGCTCACGAAACTGCTTTTCTATGTTGCTTATCGTTCATTGAGATGATATAGGCGATAAATTTGGAATTTTTTCGTGAAATAAGCGAGCAACTTCCATCTGTGTCCGTGTGCTTTCTGTATCACAAATCATTTGTAGACTTATGTCTAAAACTGAGGAAGCCAAAAATTGAATAATATGCATTTATAATAAGCAAAGTGGTATACCTTTTTTTGAGAAAAATGGGCATCGATAAATACAAATCCAAGCGTTTTGATTAAGAATTTATTCTAATTAGCTGTTCAACACCGTTTATTGTATGGTGAAGCATGGTTACTAAATTATGTTGAGTAGGATCCTTTTCCAAAATGAACTGAGGACTTCCAGTGTCAAATTACTTTAAAAATTCTAGTGACTAAACTTGATATAATTTTCTGGTTAAAGCTCAATAGACAAAAAATTCAGTAAACAACAAGTTTAATTGATAATTATATAAAAATACTAACGTATGTAGTTATTAGATTTAGAAAAATCAGTGTGTTCAATGAACAATCTAGTCTGGTTCAATTTTGGTGAGTACCAGCCTCAAATTTTCGCGGTCGTTGATTTACAATCGATTTTTTTTGTTTTGCTAAAATGTTGTAAGCACACCAAAAGCCTTTTTCGATAAAGTATAATGATGGAAAAGCGATAAGATATTTGGTCCGCAATGATATGCTACAACTACAATTTCTGTTGGCTTTGGTTGAACTTTTGCTCCTGGTCTAAGCTCCACCATTTTAGTAATCCTCAAACATCATAGTAAAATACTTTTAGGTGAGTTACACTTGATAAATAATATCTTTTGGAGCATTTCCAGAAATTGTGAATTTTATTTTTTGTTTATTTTGCTCATCATGTTGTTGCTGCAGTTGCTAATTGAATCTGTTTTCCTCGAATAGCTGTTCAAAGAATTGTTTCGAATATTTGTAACTTATCATGAAGATTGGTGGACATTTTGGGGACTACATGCTGTTTCTGAATCACGAAATGAATGACTAGTACCCCTGGCATTTGTTCTAAACGAGAAATACGACTACAAAAACGACCAATCACATATAGTGTAGCATAAACAATGGTCTGTCATAGAATGGCTTATTGAGTTTTTTAAAAGAATAAGAAAGATACTCCCTATCAACATAACATGTTAAAATATGAGGGTTTTTTGAAAAGTTCCTGATCTCACAAAGAATCAGACTGTTTTGCTATGAACTTTTTCATTTTTTAAGATAATCTCCTTTCAAGTTTATATACTTAGTTCGGGAGGCTCTAATCTTCCGAAACCTTCCAAATAATAGTTGCTTTCTTTCAACTCAAAGTATGCGATAACGTCTTCTCATGGAAATATATCTCCCGTAAGTGAAGTTTAGAAAACAGGAAAAAGTCGTCGGATGCCAGATCTGGTGAATACGTTAGGTGGTCACCCACTTCAATTCGTGAATTTTAGTCATAGAAATCACCAAAGTGTTAAAAGTTAAGTTTTCCTGCTCTAAAAGAACCCACTCTTGCCTCAAATCTGGTCGTTTTTTTGCAATTTCTCCCTTTACCTTATCAAGCAATGATGCGTGATACTATCTTGTACTTGTTTTAAGATGGTTGCCATCAATTTCTAAGTCGACGAAACTGTCTTTGTCTTTTTCAGAGCAGGTTCGACCTTTGCAATCCACTGTCTTAACTGTTTTTTTCATTTTAGGAGTGTAGTGGTGGCTCCAGGTTAGTAAACAGGGCACCCAACGCGCGGATAGCTTACGCACGCATAAGTCTTCAGTTAATATATGGCAAATGTGTTTTTTTGATATGCCGATAGCCCCTTCTATTTCTATAACCTTAATCCAATGGTCTTCCAGCATTATTTCATGAACTTTTTCGATGATATCGATGTGTCGCCTGCTGCCTCCATACATAGTCTCCATTTTCTTTTCAATATATTTTGTTTTGTATTTTTTCATCTCCTTTTCGAAATGTTTTCTTTGGTTACCACTCATTTTCTATTCCATATATTCTGTTTCATTTTCACTCATTTCTTTTACAATATAATTTCATCTTTTTTCAAAATATTCATGAAATTTTGCGGTTATACATCAATTTTTTTATCTTCCCCTTATCGCCTGGTGAGTTGTCAGGAGGTTTGTCTTTACATGCCCCCCTCCTCCTAATCTTACTCTCAAAATTTATACTTCTATTCGAGCATACAGTTACATGGACTGCTACTTTGGCCTAGAAAATGGCCAAACGTTTGAAAGGAATAACGATCTATATTCTTTTGTTTCTTTGTAATGGTTCCAAAAGAATCAAAAAACATTTTCTATGCTTTCACGCTTCGAAAACAATATTAATTGTACCTGAAGAATTATTTTGAGGAAACGAGATCAATTATTATAAACAAATGAACAGAAAATAATGTTATGTGATAGAAGTGCATGAATTGGTATCGGTTTTTGAAAAATTTGCTAACGAGAATAGGAGTAGTAAGTAGTCCGCATAACTGTATGAACTAAAGTATGACCACGTTGGATTTATATAATAAAGAACAAGGTTAAGTATTATATTTATTGAAAAAAGTGTTTCGGATAGTTTATAATCCGGAATAAAGTGATAACATTAAATAATATTTAAACGGGAGCTTCTGAAAATAATAGGGGACATTCATTCTAATTCAGTCCATGTAGACACATGTCTTAACAGTGACAATTGCAATACATATTAATACTAAATCACTTATCATCTAGGAACGGATTTTGTCTGAAAGACAAAAAGCAGTGATTAGTAGGGATAATTGTAACACTAGCTTGAACCCTGACGATTACATAGCTCTTAAACGAATAGAGCATTCCAGAGATTGAACTCTACACCATGGCCTTAATGACAAATTCAAATTCTGTAGTCCTTATTGGTTCATTTATGTTTGACACTCATCAAACAGAATCATCATAATTATTTACAGGTTACAAAGCTGACTTTTGCGGACTACGTTTCTGACTTGGAATTGATCTTTTGCGGGAGTTTTTCAGTGATCCTAACCTAAAAATTTGCTATTTTTGCTATTTTGAACGTTACGCTATAGTTTAGCTATTCTTACTTGAAGGACTGTAAAATGTATCAAAAAATTTCGACCGCAAAATTGATATACCGGTGGAGTTTTAAAACATTGTTTATAATACCCGTTTCCATGATATAACTATACTCCATTCGGAAAGAGTGATAAATCAATCCCTCTCCTGGCCACCATAGCCGTAGTCACATTTAAGAACAATTTAGTATTTTATTTTATAAAATGAATCCAACATTTATTTTCTAAGAAATTTATTGCATCAAGTTAATTTGAAAACGATTTGTAGAATGTTTTCTGGGAAAAATGATAATTAGATACATTTTGCAAGAGGGTAATAAAAGATTAAAATATGAGGTATACTTAAATGGTTATTAACTAGTTTCTGTTTAAGAAAAAGTCCTATAAGAGAAAATTCTCAATACACAACCGCATTTCTAGCGCAGTGTTGGTCACAGAAACGTTTACAATACTTTAGTGAATATTCAATATGCCGACCTTTGAAAACTATACTCCAATACATAAAGTGAAGACGCATGCATTCTCTGTTAACGAGAAAGCCATGGCTTTAAATGTATATGATGCATTAAAATATCAGTACCCTTCATTGAGTGTGAATGATCTAACAAGTATGTGTTCGAAGATGACAGGTCTAGGAAAATCAACGGTATATAAACTTCTTAAGGAAAGGAAAACAAGTGGATGTTTAAGTGGTCCAAAGTCTCGGTCAGGAATGCCAAAGGTTTACATCGATGAAGATTACAAATATGCAATCCGTCCACTCATTTTACTTAAAAAAAATTCCTACAATTGATAAAATTTTGGCGTCCTTTTTGGAAGACGGATGGCCACCAATCATCAGAAATAAGCTATGGCAGGTTCTACATGAACTAAATTTTTGTTGGGAAAACCAACGTAAAAATCCATATTTAAAAGATTCCGAAGGAATCGTGTGTTGGAGAACGTCTTATTTACGGATCATTAAGAAACTCCGGGAGGAAGGAAAAACTATTTTTTATTTGGACGAGACTTGGTTAGGTAAGATAAGACGGTTAACAATTTTAGACAAGCTTTCTTGGAGGGACTATCAACAGGATTGAGAGCTCTATTAGGGAAAGGCAGACGATTAATAGTAACACATATTGGCAGTGCCAGTGGTTTTGTTGATGGTGGCCTACTGTTATTTTAATAAAAAAAAAACCGGTGACTATCACGAGTTTGTGAATGTAGATGTGTTCGAGGAATATTTTATTAACTGGTTAATACAAAAAAATATTATATTCAACCATAACTTGGTGAAAAACGAACTTTTGTCAATTGTCAAAATAAATAAAAATCCCCACTAGAAATATAATATTGATGAAGTGGCAAGAAATCGCCAAATTACTATTATTCATCTTCCTCCCTATCACTGTCAACTCAATCCGATCGAATTGATATGGACCCAAGTTAAAGGTGAAGTAGCTCGGAAAAACACAACATTTAAATTAAAGGACGTTAGAATATTACTAAACGAAGCTTTAAAAAACGTTACTGGTGAAAACTGGCAAAAATGCATTCAGCATGTTATCAAAGAGCAAAAAAATGTGGGAATTAGACAACATTATTGATCAAATTGTAGAACCTCTCATGATTAATTTAAACAACTAGTTCTTCGGAATAAAATACATATATTGCAAATATGTACATACTTTAAATATGTTACAGAAAATATTTGTAGACTGTTGTATATAATATAGTAATGTGTAGTATATAAGTATGTATATATTATAGTAATGTGTAGTATATTTTTTATTTTTGTTTTTCATACTTACATGTATATACTCGTATTTGTAAATAATTAAATAAAATAACTGTATATATTAAAAAGCGATAATAATATTTTATTAATTACGAAAAACCCATTGCAACGGCTATGATGGTAAGGGTCTTCTTACTTTTGGGGAGATTCAGAAGTTGGTGTAAAAGTATTAAAATAGAGAGAGAAATAAAGATATCCCACTTTAGTACGGTCAATTATGGGGAAAATATATCTGTCCAGTTATTTATTTATCATTGGCATATTTAAATATTCCAATTTTTGGACGTAAAGTAAAATAAAAATTTCAGGGTTTTGCATTTATAATGAGCATTTAGTACTCTACGCTCTTTCCAAATAGAGTATAGATAATTTTACTCCGATAAGAAATCAATGTATTGGCAAAGATCACGTGCTCCTGAAAGCGTTCAGATGAAAAAAGCCGGCTGTTATGCCATAGAAGACGTCACATTATATGCATCAAAAAAATATTTTCTTCGGTTTCGACTGTGGACAGTGGTGGTTCGCAGTGTTGTATTTAATGCATATTAACCACGAAGAAGATGACCGCGACATTATTTAAAAAATAGTTTACCATTAATAGTTTTTTAATGATATAAAATATTGTAATCTTTCTTGAGCTCACCATACTACATCAATGTTTTATGATCGATAACCACTCTTTTTATGCTTGTTTACAATAGTACTAATTACTGACCCTTATAAAAGGTTATCTACCTGACCCACCACTATCAATTAGCCATCAAACGTCAACCGATACAAATTTCCCTTAACAAAAGAATTGACCACAACAAGTGATAAAGCTACTCAAGCCGTCACCCTATTGCGTCAAGGTTAAGAGTCAACGAAACTAGAATTGGCCAGTAGGCTGAACATGAGTCAATGTGCTGTTTCCAGAGTTTACCGGTGCTACCAAGTCTAGTAACTTTCATCGAAGACACCAAGTGCGTCTACGATTTGTCAGAGAACACGTTAATTGGACTGACGAACAATGGGGCTCTGCTCTCTTCTCAGACGAAAAGACAGTGTGCTTGCATGGCAGCGATAGAAGAGGACGAGTCTACACAAGACCTGGAAAAATATTCTTTTGGCTTTTGAAGGAGGTTCCTGGATGGTTTGAACGGTAATTTCAATGGAAGCAAAAACTGTTTTTATTAAAACTGTCGTTGGGGCAGGGGGTTTTAACGACGATACGTAGAAGAAATTTTAGGGGATTATATCGTTTCGTACGCCAGTTTCATCGGCGAAAACATCCTAATGCAGGACAATTCCCTTGCACTTCCTGCAGGTTTCGTAAGGCAGAATTTACAGGATGTCGAAATAGTACAAAAAGTACAAGTCAGAAATAGATCACTCACAGATATAAAGCTAAGACTAATGGCTTTGAGAAGCTGAAGTCAGGAAAAGAATGGAAGATACAGATATTTTGCTAGAGATTGCATCGAGAGTGTGCGACTTGAGTCGATTTTTTTTGCTCACGAGTGTAGAACAAATCCATAAGACGCTCCACCAAGGCAATGACTCCAAAAGAAGTAGATAAAGGAATCAAACTACTTAACTCGAAAACTCACGCATGTAATAATATAACAAACGCCTGAAGAACAAAAAATACTGCTTTGCTGTTATCCTCGATATCGGACAGGCTTTTGACAGAGTGTGGCTAAGGCTAAGGACTACCTATATAAAATTAAACGACTTCTTTCTCCAAATTACTACCTACTTATTAAATCTTATCTAATCAACAGAACCTTCTAAACGTACGTTAAAGGAGAAAAATTCGACTTTTCCCTATTGCAGCAATATTTCTACAGGGTAGCGTATTTGGCCTTAATTTTACTTTATAGAGGGTGACCCATGACTTTATACAAAAAATTCGGGGGTGAGTAGATGAAAATAATGCTGAGACATGAGAAAAAATTTCTCATACGATATCTCGTTTCTGAGTTTTAGTCCAAGTGTAATATAAAGATAGCACGAGGAGATATGCAGATTTTTAGATCGTTGTACATGCCAAGGAAACCCTTCATCAGAAAGAGACATTTGTCAAATATCCTATTGCAGAAGTGGTTGAAAACAAACGTCAATTTATATGGGAAGTTGATAACGTTATATAGAAAAATTGTATATATTGAATCGATAATCTACAGTTTTTTATTTATTGAATGTAATGCGTCAACTAAAATCTAACTGCGAATAATTTAAAGTCTATATTTTCTCTCTAACAAAGGTTGTAGGGCGTGAAAGAACCTTTAAATTCAAATTTTCCTAAACATCATTTTAATTTCGAGCCATTGTCTTATACGTCACTGTTTATGATCAAAGTGAATCGTGAGCAAAAGCCAATTTTTTAAAATCGCAAAAAAATTTTTCATTGAATTCCAATAAAAAATTTCTGTTATTGTTCATTATAATACTACTTAGTTATTTTAACAATGAGACGCCACTGAAGGCGGCAAAATTATTTGTTATTTGAATGTTTTACTCCTTCAAGTAAGAATAGGAAGATTATACTACGTGGATAGATATTTTCCTAAAAATAAATTATGCGATTTGAAATGATAGATCTCTCACATTTATTACTAGAAAAATCTAGCAAATTCTGTGTCTCGAAATTAGCGGTGTTTCTTGGAATACGTAAATATTTCAAAATCGCATATGATGCCTAATTTTAGGTAAAAATGTCTTTTCACTTTTCGCTTTTCTTTGAAATTATAGATTTTATAGCCCAAAAATTAAAGGAGACATATCACTTTAAAAAATCGCTTACATACCAGGATATTCCGTCAAAATTACAGTTTCCTGTTACTTAACAATCGTAGCTTTAAGGGACTAGTACCGGTTTTTTGTGTGTTCTATTTGATTTGTTGTATTTTACCGTAATTTCGCAGAAAATTGTGAAAAAAATTGAAGAAAAAAATTTACCATAGGAAAAGTATGATTATGATATCCACCATTTTGTTTTATTTTTCAATTTTTATTCGAAGGTGGTAAATTACGATATAAGTTAACTTCCTCTAAAAAGCTTTTTGAATTTTTTGTTTCATACACGGTGTTTCAAAAAAAGGCCATCCGTATTCAAGGTAAAACACGTTGAAACAAAAAATTTACACATTTTTTACGATTTTGCTGCAACTATTGGCAATATTGCATTGAAATTTTATACGAATATATTTTGGAAGCCGATACATCCAATGAATTTGTTTTTATGTCTGACTCTCTTAAAGGGCGCTAGTTACACGGTTCGTACCAAGTAGTATTGAACATAACTTTTTCAATATCAGATTTACTGATCAAAAATTTCAAGTGAACTTTACCATCAATCAATTTTACATTAAAAAAATACTTTTGATGAAACTCGATACTGTGTACCGTTTTAGGAATATTTTAATTTGAAAATTATGAAGTAATAACCGATGCTGGTATCAAGTACTGATAAAGTTGGGACTGAGGGCTTTCGTTTTTTGTAACGTTTCACAAAAATTCAGTCTAATCAGTAAAAGATCTTGTTTTTCAAAGTTGAATAAGTATGGGCACTAAGGTCTTAGGGGACTCAAATTGTTGTTTGTTCCATACTAAAGCCCCCAATAGCTGAGTACCCATAATTATTTAACTTTGCATTTTACACGGCAATAGTATTTTCCCTGAATTTGCCGTGGAAAACTGTCATTTATTTATAGTTATGATGTTGAGTCAATAATAATTATAATTCTGAAACCTTGTTATTTGTTAAATCAAATATTGTTAACCAAAATGTACTTAAATTTTGAATAAACTGACATGTTATTAACCTTAGGCGAGTGTTCAGGAAACTTTAGTGCAGATGTTACGCGTTATGCAGGAAAGTTTCCTCGGAGAAACTCACCAAGTAAAAATACATTTAGAGCCATTGAACGACGTTGTCGAGAAACTGCAAATGTGAGATCTAAAAAACATTCTGGTAGGCAAACAAGATCCATTAATAAAGAAAATATGATTTCAAACTTAATTGATGAAAATCAAACAGTTAACGTAAGGAATGTCACAAGACGAACAAATTCGTCTTCTTCAAGTACTTGGATGATACTTAGGGCCGATCCTCACTATAAAGCCGTTCACAGTTCGTTCTCGGTCCAATCTCGGTTTGATAAAATAAATATTAAGAAGTAAAAAATATATGTGTGCATTCATAATATCCGTAACATTCAAGTTTCGCTTGAATCCCAGTCCAATCACGATCAGATTCGAAGAAATTTTGTTTGAGCGAGATCGAACTTGTCACGACATGTACCGATAGTGTGAATATTCTTTTGTTACGGGTTCAGTCACTTATTACCCGATGAAGCGATCGGTACATCAAATGCAATAAATTTTGAGTTTTTTTTCTTCTATTTTTACTGTGATTTTCTTTAAAATCATTTCAAACGTAGTCCAATCCTTTCAACAGTACTGTAAGAATTTTTCTTCATCATTAATTAAATGGGGATAGAGAGTGTAATATTCCCCTTCTCTTTTTCGTTGTAATAAATTTGGATGCACCCACATTCTTCTCATTGCTTTATATTTTCTTCTTGCCTTGATAATATTATCTTCTTCATCAAGAAGAAAAGCTATAATCGCTAATTCTTCAATCGAAAAGGTTAATGACATTTTTTCACTGCAAATATTACAATAATTTTCTAATATTATTAATTATATACAAGCCAAATACATCTGACTTTGATTATTGACAATTCAAGACTGAACCGTGAACTGAGTCAGATTATATAATGTGAACACGATACGACTTTACCAGACCGAAATCGGATCGGGAATAAACTGTGAACGGCATTATAGTGAGGATCGGTCCTTAAAGAGCAACAGCTACATCCTCATCATTACGGACAAGTCCAAGAGACGGACAAATTAATAGGTTATCACGGTAAACGGAGGACATTTTGAACACCTGCTCTAATTGAATTCTATTTTATGTTATTAACCCTTTCTTTAAATTTTTATCTCCTGATTTTTTGTTTAAATAATATATTTATCAATACTTTATACCAGCATACGTTATTACCTTATAATTTTCAAATTAAAACCTTCCGAAAACTATACACAGTATCGAGTTTTATCAAGAGTACCTTTTTGGGATGATGTTTAAATTCACTTGAAATTTTTGATCAGTAAATATAATATTGAAAAAGTTATATTCAATACTACTTGGTACGAACCTTTAAGAAAGTCAGACATAAAAACAAATCCATTGGACGTATCAGCTTCCAAAATAGATTCGTATAAAATTTCAATACAATGTTGCCAGTAGTTGCGCCAAAATCGTAAGAAATGTGTATAATTTCTTCAACGCCCTTTATCTTGAAAACGGATGGCATTACGAAATTTTTTACTGAGCAAACACCAAATATTTTTCAGTTTTCTATCTATCCTAGAGACGGGATCACCTTTTTTGAAACATCCTGTATATACCAAATTCGAGATTATCTCAGCGCAGTGGAAGGCTATCATTTTCGTTGTCTCAACTTTGGTGCCCTCTATAGAATTATGTAAATGAAAAAAAAATTGTAACACTTTATTATCAAAATATAATAAACAAAAATTTTATATGGAATTTCGCGTCATTGTTTACTCTTACAACTGGTACTAGTCCCTTAAAGGTATGTAGATGTTATCGTGATGAGCAATGAGTCTTTTATTTCTTCAGTAGAAGAAGTGTATCTTTATCAATAGTTTCAAATATTTTATAACAAATACCTGGATTGCGTTCCATCGTACCTCGAAGTTACTGCACCGTTCATATGTAGCAGCGGCGGTGGATAACTACCTTGAGATGCCTGGTGATAATTATTTTGATTCATACTCGGTTCTATGATCATGTAACCCCCAGCTGCCTTATTCTGGGCGTTGTATTGTGCCAACCTGTAAAATAATTTTATTGAAATCTACTAATGTGTTTTCGAACTACATTTACACAATAAATAATAGCAAATAATATAAAATAAATTATTATAATTTTTCAAGATCTATCATCAGTGTAACAGTCTAGTCAAAAAGTTCCAAAGCGTGAAAAATAGAGATGAAGGTCCTAAAAATATGAACAATAGCTCCTTCGATTCGGAATCAACTCTAAAAAAAATGTTTTCGGAGGATTTTCATGCAAATAAACAATTGCAATTGTTATTAACAAAATAAGATGAAAAGAAATGGTATTTAGTTTTTCGTTAATAACTCCAAAAATATTAATATATTATTCTCTTAAATGTTTTTTTTAAAATTTTTTAATTGACGTTTCGACTTATTTCAGTCTTTTTCAAAATATTATATTCACACAGTCAATTTGTATATTTATATTAATCAATAGATCCCCTACATCATGAATATCAAAAAATAATGAAATAAAAATAGAAATTTGTTGTAAAAAGAGAAATGAATTTTTCCGTAATTCTTACATCTCAAATATATAGCAGTAATCAATTAAATAATTTATAGTTTTATCATAATTTACAAAATAGAGCTATAAATTTTACTTAAATTATTTAGATCTTTTTTATCATTTTCTTTCTTATGAATGTGAACCATTTCTAAAAATTCTCTTTTTCGTGTATTAGATTTCGATCCAAGAATTTTTGAAACTTTATAATTGAATTTTAATTTTTTGATATTTCATGGTTCGTTAATGCAGTTTTATTTTTTTTATTGTATTGATGACCTTTTAGTCTATTTTCTAAATACCGAGATATCTGCCCTATATAGACAGCATCACAATTAGTACAAGGTACTTGATATGTAATATTACTTCTTTTGTTCTTTTGTGTTTTAGATTTCAATTCAGTGAAATATTTGGATAATGTATTATGTCCTTAATCACTAATACTAATATAATATTTATTGAAATAATTCCATAGTTGTTAGGAAAGTCCTTGTACATATGGTAAGGAAAAATATTTTATGTTTTGATGTTTCGTTTCTGTTTTGCTTTTTTATTGATTGTAATATCTGTTTATGCTTTTCTTGAATATGTTGTTTATCATTCTTTCCGGATAATTATTTTCTTTCTATGCAGTTTTTGCTTTTTGAATAGCTATCAGCCAAACTTATTATCATTTATTATCTTTTTTGTGACATAGGATGACATGAATTGAAGTTCAAATATCTTGAGGACCAAGTTGATTTCGTATACCGTTCTGTTCTTTTGTTACTGTTAATTTTACATAATGTGACACCAAGAAAATTGATTTCATTATTTTATTCGATAGTGAATTGAATTTTTTATTTATGTTTTCAATTTGATTCTTTGGTACGGTAGTAATGCAATCATCTACATATCGGAAAAATAATGGAATATTTATATCAAGTTTGCTTAGGACCGTTCCCTCAAGATTTTCCATTACCAATTGTGCTATAACACTTGAAATGGAAGCCCCCATAGCACAACCATCAATTTGTTTGTATATTTCATTTTCATATTTGAAGTACGTTGTTTGTTGTAAGTGTGAGTTCTATAGCTTTTATAAATTCGTTTCGAGGTATTTCTGTATATTCTTCAATTTTGTCCCATATTTTTATAAATATATTTTTCACAATTGTAATAGGAATATTTGTATATAAAAAAACTACATCTACATTTAGTAGATTTACTAAACAAAATAATTCAATTCAAATTGAAAAAATAAAACAATTCATAAAATTTACTACGGGGTACTATTTACTATTTAGCAATTTTACTATATAGGTAATTTTGTAATTTCAATCAAAGATTTATCATAAGGACACTCAATAAATCTACTATGCAATGTTGCAACTCTATCACTCAATTAACTTGAGTGTTTTAGACTCAAGCATAAATGCAAACGGCGTCATCTATCAAATGTTTCTATCACAATTTTTTTTTGGAATTTTACAATAAAACATAGTAAATCAAAATCTAGAAATTTTTTTAATCTTCAAACATTATTATTGAAAAATAATAAGCAGTTAAGTATAATTACTTCCCAAGAAAGATTTATATTAATAAATCGTAAAATTAAGCCTATTTCTGGCAAACAAAAGCTGGTCTACCATTCAGAATTGACTGTTCTACGTTGCTCAAATGAAAGGATGACGACATGTCCAGTTATTCCGAAACAACCATTTGTTACCGCTATTTACTTTTTTTAACGTTTCTTTGCCCCAATCGACATGATTTTTTTTTGAGCAATTGTCCAATCATGCGGTATCCAACGCGAACAATTCTTTTTGTCAGCAAAATGTAGCAATGTTTAGCGCAGAAGATGTTTTCTGGCACAACTGTCGGTTTCGGACAACCCTCACGAAATTCATCTGAAAAACACGGTGGATCGAGATGGTGCTTCATCACCAAAAGTCGAAACGAGTTGATTGGTACACTGCTGTTGATTTAATCCACAACGAAAATTATAGAAAATCATCGCACGAAAATATTCGCGATTAAATTATTAAAGATATATATATATATATATATATATATATATATATATATATATATATATATATATATATATATATACTTCCAAATCCCTTTTTATTTTTTGTAAACAACCTACTTCATAAGTGAAAATAAATATATAAATTTTAGAAGAACTTCTTCAAAACGAAGCAATTTGTACAACCATTTTCTTTAATGATTCACATTTTCATTTCTATTTTACAAATGTTCAGCAATCATACTGAAGGTGTTTTGAGACAATAGTGGAAAGATCTGGTACAAATAGAAGGAAATGAAAAACAGTCATTCATTACTCAACGCCTTCGCACAGAACATCACTCAACTGTATGTGAAAACAATATAACCTACTAGAAACTAGTATAACAAACTTTCGTTCAGAAAAACAAATTGAGCATCCTTCCTATATAGAAGAGATAATAAAGCTATGTTAAACGATTGTTTTGCATTATTTGATGAAAATATAAATTTTTTTAATATAAATCAGTATCATATGTATAAATTTTATATTCTCCAATCAACGAATTGACAAGGGATTTTTCCCTAGCTGTCTAAAAACAGCTATAATTGTTCCCCTGCACAAGGGTGGTGAGAAAAATCGTCCTATTGCATTATTACCAATCATATCGAAGATAATTGCACGACTAATGAAAAACCGTCTATTACCAATTCTTTTCAAACATAAAATTCTTGATAGCTCAACAATTTGATTTCTTATCTAATAAATGCCCTGATGACGGCATGTTTTCTGTTCTCAATGAAATATATACCCCACTTATACGACTTCGGCTTTTTGTGATTTCGCTAAGGCCTTCGATTGTGTTGATCATGAAATTCTGATTAACAAATTAGAGTATTATGGCATCCGAGGTGTTCCCTTCAAATGGTTTGTATCTTACCTTGAATGTCGAAAACAATTGGTAAGAGCTAATGGTAAAGTTTCAAGTAAATTGCCAGGTAGCAGTGGTGTACCTCAGATTTCAGTTATAGGTTCAGTTCTTTTTTTGTTATTAATTAATGATGTCACAGACTTACGAATTAATGGTAAATTCACTATATTCGCAGATGATACAAGCTTTACATTCTACCATAGGTAAAGATCTCATTACTGTTAAATCCTGGTCTGACTCGAACGGTCCCTGTTTAAACACTGAGAAAACTTCAGTTTTATTCTATAAAGGACCTTTACCAGTCCAAAACTAAACAGTGACTTATTACGATCCTCAAATTCGATCAAGTTTCTTGGTCTACATATGGTCTACGGTGCCCTTCAATGGTTTTTACAAGTAGAAAACTTGGCAAAAAAATTATCTTCTGCTTTTTTTGCGATTGAATCTGTGAACAACTCGATTCTCGTACTGCTTTAACAACTTAATATTCGTATGGTTTGCCTTTCTGGGTGTCTTGTAGTTTGCACCTCTTCGAATCTTCAAATTCGTTATATTTATGGTTTGAGTAGTAGAACGCATTGCGTATTTTATTTTAAAAATCACAAATTTCTAACTCTCCCCGCTCTTTTAATTTTAGAATCTGTTTGTTTGGTTCGCAAACACTTCCACAACTCAAGTGATGGACCCATTCATACCCATCTTATTAGAAGAAAGAATTTGGATATCTACTTAACTATACCAACTTCTGATCTGGTGAAAAATTCCATCATCTTCAGCGCCAAAAAATTATTCATTCAGCTACCTTCAGATTTAAAAATGGCAAATACATTTAATAAGTTCCGAACATTGACAAAGACATTTTTGCTTGAAAGACTTTATTATTCCGTGGCAGAATTTACCATAGATTCAATAGATTGGCATAATTCAATTTAGTGTGAGTAAGATATATTATATTATCAAATATAAAATTGTGTCGCTTTGACGATAAAATTGTTAAATTTTCTAATGACAATAAAGCTTATCTCTCTCAGTATCAACTGTGGTTTAAATATCTAAACAGTGTGTTTCGAATTATCATCGTTTGTGGTTAATCAGTTTTACAAACTCTTGAAGCAATTGATATTTCACCTTACAACTAGGTTTACGTTACCTCATGTCATTCTAAAGAGAATATCAAGCACACATAAATTCAAAAACAAAACAAAAGGTAAAAACACATTTTCTAAATGAAAAGATCCTTATTCCAAAATTTTTAGAAATCTAGTAAATGAAATAATAAGGACACAATGGTAATGAACTACTATATTTAGTTAGTGTTACGAAACTACACACTTGAGTAATCGTTGAAGTCGCTCCTGTCTAATATACAGTACAATATAGGGTACAAATTTAGAATTCGAGACGATTGGAAAGTCACATTCGTTTATTTCCAATATTTTAGTTGGCGCGACAAGCGAGAGCTCGAATCGCATTCGAAAAGTGTATATAAAAAAACATAATTTTATATACAGGGTGATTCATTAAGAATGTCCAATCTCTGAACTGTAGATTCTAGACCTCAAAATATGATGATTCTGCTCAACATGCCTTATAATATTGCTAGTTTCCGAGATACGAGGTTTTCAAAGTTTAAATTTAAATTTTGATTTTCGCAGTAATTTTTTATGTTTTCACAATTTCTCTTTGAAAATTGGCAATTTTTTTATGAGGAATCATAATTTGCACTCTAATTTAACATTGTTAATAGAAGGCGCAAGTTACACTTGATTGTGTTGCTTAAATCAAAGTAAACTTTTTTTAGGCTAAACTTACAACTAAAATAATAAAAAAATATTAAAAAGCGTTCAATTCTACAAAAATAAGTTACTCTTCTTTGATTCGTGTAACTCAATCGGTTATCGAGTTAATTGCTTCTAAAAAGTTCAATAAATTTTAATTTTTTCCTTGAATATGTAACAATAACAAATTTGTAAACAAAAATAAAAAATTTCAAAGCAAATGCTCAAAATGCCCACCATTTACTTCAATACACTTTATGATCCGTAAAGATCTCTTAATATCAAATAATTCCTTGTCTATTATTTTTAATTACATCCGCGGCTTCTTCTATTTTCCGTCGCAGTTGTGGAAGAGAAGTAATTTTTTATTTGTAAAGTAATGCCTTCATTTGCACCAAATTGAAAAATCCAAAGGATTTAAATCAGAGCCTCTTGGTGGCCAAGCAAACTCACTTCCACGACCAATCCATCGATGCGGAAACTGTTCGTTTAAGTATAGTAATTCGTGTAAATGTTCTTGAAGAAAATCTAAATAAAGAGGTCCATTTAAATTGGTTGGCAGTTCAAAAGGACCTATTAAATACCCACATATTACACCACACCAAATGTTTAAGGTTAACTCGTGCTGAGAATGTGTTTCCGTCATAGGATGTGGATTTTCAGAATCCCACAAATGATTATTTTTATAATTAAATATTCCTGGTCTGGTAAATGTTCCTCATCAGTAAAAAGAATTGTATCCAGAAAATCTGGGAAACATTTTGTTTATCTTGCAAAAAATGGGCAAATTGTAGATACTTAGGTAAATCTTGAGGTAATAAATTCTGAACAGGAGTGTAATGATATGGATGCAATTATTCCCTCTTCAGTATTCTAAAAATAGGTGATTGACTTATACCTGTTTGCAGACTTAATCGGCGAGTACTGATATCTGGATTCTCCGTAACACAAATTAAATTTTCATCTTCTTCATCGGCAGTGATTTTTTTTTGTAGCACCGTGCTCAGTTTTAGAACGTAAAGACCCCGTTTCACCTAAGCGGTTGTAAAGATTTCGGTACAGTTTGTAATTGGGTTGCCTTCGATTTGGGTATAATTGTGAATATCTTCAAGCCGCAGCTGGACCACTATAATTTGACTGAGCAAACACACAAATCATATCTAATAATAAGTAATAACTATTACACTTGTTAATTACTAAATTGTTAATAAATGGTATACTAATGTATTACTTATTATTATTATTATCCAATTTTTGCTTCTACACAAACTGTCTAAAAGTGACACAAGCCTACTTGAAAAGAAAACGAAAAATTAAACCACGGCTTAATTCACAAATGTGATTTTGATATTAAGAGACCTTTACGAAAGCGGATCATAAAGTGTATTGAAGTAAATGGTGGGCATTTAGAGCATTTGCTTTGAAGCTTTTTATTTTTGTTCACAAATTTGTTATTATTACATATTTAAGGAATAATAAAATTTTTTATGAAAAAATTAAAATTTATTGAACTTTGTAGAAGCAAATAACTCGCTAACCGATTGAGTTACACGTATCAAAGAACAGTAACTTTTTTTGTAGAATTTAACGCTTTTTAATATTTTTTTAGTTGTAAGTTTAGCCCTAAAAAAATTTACTTTGATTTAATTAACACAAACAACTAGCGCCCTCTATTAGTAATGTTAAATTAGAATGCAAATTATGATTCCTCATCCCTAAAAACGTAAAATTGCCAATTTTCAAAGAGAAATTGTGAAAAATGAAAAATTAGAGATTGGACATTCTTAACGAATCACCCTGTATAGTAAGTCATCCTATAAGGCTATATGGTCCCTATAAAACTACTTCCTAAAATAATGAGTATTTAGTTCGCGATTTTTTCACTATACATTAAACCAGATGCCGGCCCTCGTTTGATCCTAAAAATTTTGCTGCACATTGAAGAATGCAGGACCGTCTGCAACCTATTTTAAATAAAAGAAATAAACACATTCTATTTTGATAAACTTTTTTTATAAATCTATTGTCAGATACATATATTCCAGAAACAATACGCAAGTATAAATATACCGTGCGGATATTAAATCTTACTCCTCCAAGTATCGCCGTTATTTAGACAAAGATGAAAAATCTTCAAATTCGTCCATTTTTATTAAAATCGAGGTATACATATAAAATTTTTCGCCCCTTCTACTCCCTACAACTGACAGCTACTCCCTCAGATTTTTTAAATCGGGGGTTGTATACTTCGTAAAAAGGTTTGAAAAGCAGAACTCAAAAATGTGTAATTTTCAAATACTGGATGAAACAATTGGCTTACATACGCTTTGGATTTAAGATGAACCCTTAAGTAAAAACCTAGAGGAGTCAGATCCGGTAATCTTGTTGGCCATTCAATGAATCCACGACGCCTAATCCATCTTCTCAGATACAAATTATTTGAAAAATTTCGAATTCGAGCAGCGTAATGAGGAGTTTCATCCTGCTTAAAAATAATGTACTGAGTGAATGAATTTGATTCTTTCTAACTACATCATTAATTGCAGGGACTATTTGTGTCTGTAAGAGGTAAAGATAGGATTCTTCCATTAAATGGCCGTCGATAAAGAAAGGTCCTATAATATGATATTTAATTTATTCGGAAATTGAGTATGATACTCTCGAAACAATAGAGGGTTTGCGTCAAACCAATATCTGACGTTTTGTCGATGTACAGGACCATTCAAATAAAATGTCTCAAGTAATTTGGATGAACTATTATCCATAGTTTTACAATATTGCAGTCGTCGATCTGGATCACCATCTGTCAATTCGTGCGCCATATTATTTTCTTTATATGGATGGAATTTTAGCTCCTTCAAATGTTTAAAAGGGTTCTGTGACTTACTTCGCATTCGATAGGAACATTTCTACTTGAACCGGTTGGATGTACTACAAATTGAGACAAATTATCTACTTGTTTTTTCTCAGTCCTTTTTCTACCATCCAGTTCCTTTTTTTTTTGATAGAACCAGTTTTAAAAAATTTTGTGACTAGAAGTCTATAGTAATGTCTATCAATTGGACGATGTAGAAAACGTTCATTAAATATTTTACACTTTCACTGATTATTAAAACTACTTCTTATTTTTTGATAAATAGCAAGTGTTAATTCCATTTTGTTCGTATCAATATTATTTACAAACAATTATTAATAAATGCTTTGTTTTTTGACAACTACCAAAACTAACACATTAACTAGATTTTTAAATAAATGTTGTAACCGCGGTACGGTCTGAAAATACTAAAGTATCTGTAAGGAAAAAATAAATCGGTTTATGTGTTCAGCAATAAAAATAAAGACAATTTTTACTATATGGGGTGTCCAAAATTAAAGCAAAACAAGTGTAACCTTTGTTGTATTGTCATTCGCATAATGTGAATCATAAACCAATAAATCGTTATTAACAAATATTTGAGATTAAAGCAAAGTGTGATACATTTTTGAGATCTGCTTTTCAAACCCTTTCCAACGAAGTATCGCACGATCCACCTTGTTATTTAAAAACTGAGGGTATAGCTGTCAAGGTAGTAAAATAAAAATTGACGGGTTAGGTTAGGTTAGGATTTTTGATCTGTGTCTAACATACGGGAGATTCCTAGGGGAAGGAGGACAAGGTGTAATATCCGCACCGTAAGTTATTATTGTGGATGTACATCTTCTTAATACGAAGAATCAAATAAACTAAAAACTGGAAAAAAGTCTCTCTCTAAGCAGCCGAAAAAAAATTACTCTTAGTCTAGGCTACCAAGGTAAAAATTAGGTATTACCTCCGATTTCCTCGAACTCGCATCGATTCGCATGAAAATTTGGAATTAAGCTTGACTTCAAGCTATCTTCAAAAACTAACCTATGCCGATATGTGCTTATTACTCTCAGGGGTGAAAACTACCCTTTATTGCAAAAAATCAATTATAAGTATAAGCATTTAATGAGTAGAAAAATACTTTTAAGGTTTGAATAAAGGTTGTTTGATGATCAATGTTGATCAATCAACTTTGATTGATGTATTTCATTCCTCATAAAGCACCCCCGGTCAATATAAAATTAAAAAAATTTAATTACTTTGTGGTAGCTTACTTATATTAAATTGACTCGTTTTGTTTGTGTTCAACTAAAATATTTTGCATCCCTAATGTTCAACCATTATAAATAAAAATATTTATAGACGTATCTATTTTGATGATTCATTTATTTTAAATGGACATCTTTTTAGCTGTTTTAACTTGAATATTATGTGTTTAAAATTTTCAACCCCTACTTACATCTTCGATACATACTTTTATTTATACTCCAAAATCTACCTGCTCCAAAAAGTATATTTAGTTTTTTTCCATATCTCGGTTAATTTTCAAGCAAATTAATCGCTCAAACCGTAGATTTATAGGGAATTTTATAACCTATAAGATCATATTAAGTTTTAAATTTCTTTAGTCACCTATTTTTTTAAAGGGCAACGTTTAAATGGATTGAAAAAGGTATTAGTCATACGTTAGGGTACGATTTGTAGATTCATATCTCAGTTGTTAGAAGTTACAAAAAATTTGGAAAAGGCAAAATATTTGTTAAAAAAAATACTGACTTTGTATTTTCTATTAATTTTATGTATAGTTTACCAAAAATTTTGAAAAAAGGAAGAAATTTGTAAAACTTTAGAAAATGCTTTTTCCACTTTAAACATAATTTTTTTCAAAATTATGCATTCTAAATCGTTCAAACAAATCATTATTAGATGTGAATAAAATAAATAATCACTGGATTATATTTTTATTGCAATTTGGGTACTATTGCTAACGATGAAATTGATTTTTTTTCTAAAAAGAAAAAACGGTTTTATTTCGGCCATAACTTACTTGGTTTTGGAATCTTTTTTTAAGTATTTTGAAAAAAATTATGTGCAATTACCTAGAAAAATTGACCGTATGTCCGTTACTCCATTGAATTTTGAAAAATTTTCGTTCAATAAATCATAACTCGTTTTGTATTATGTCTAAAGCAAATTTAAGAAAACCAATCTCTTTGTTTTTTGTAAGCTTCATTTTTGTTTTTCACACTTTTTCTGATAGAATCAAGAGTATTTGAGTTATTCATAAAAAATTGATTGAAAACGTGGTTTAATTCAAGAAAAATTTTTCAATTACGCATAACTAAAAAATGCTATGAACATTTTTTGTTTAAAAATTTATCTCTATCTATTTGCGCCGTTATTTTCCACATAAAAATTTTCATCCCCTAGTTGGAATAGAACCCCTAGTGCAATATCGAAATATTGTGTAGGGATTATTTAGGTAGTAGATTATACAGTTACGTGTTGCGTTTAACAGGTACCGTTTAACCTTCTATTAGTGCCTCTGCCTAATTCCAACCCTCTTTCAGATTCGGCTTTCCTTTTTACGAGTATCCTAGCGGCACGCCTTTGGTACACTATTTTCAGTGTTTGTGAATGGATAACAATAGGCTAAATCCATAAATTGACCCCAACCCGGGTGGTACTACCTATACTTGATAAAAAGAAATTATTTTATTATTTAATTACAATTAAATCAATGCCAAACTATGAAAGTGGCTTAAATATTCGTTGGGTCGCTCTGTGTTCCCTTTGCATACCTAATGAGGTTTTATTACTCTATACCTTTCTGAAACAAACTATAATTTCGTAGAAGACATTGAACGTCTCATCAGTTCGTGGTACCCAATAATCAGTTAAGACAGTTTTGTACAGAATATATTTGTAGAGAGTTGTACGCAAAATTAGCAAAAAAAAAAATAAATGATTTGCTGAAACAATATGACAAAATTTCATTTACAACAGACATTTGGAATTAACAAAGTTCAAACGTATCGTTGTCTAACAGCACACGCCATAAATGAAAAATTCAAGAAAAAATTAATGAAATGTTAACGGAATGGAAAATCACAAATTAGAAAGTTCACTGTTTCGTTCATCAAACACAATTTGCTTCTTCTGGAATCTTCTGGTATAAGAGCTAATTTTTAATTTATTTTTCAGACTAAAATTAAAGAGGTTTTGCACATTTAATTTTATTTAACAGTACGGCCAAGGAAAATGAATGTTCAGCATTTTTTTCAAATAGATCGTGTTACTACTTCCCGATAGTATTAAAATTTCATGAAGAATTTTGTCGTTAGAAATCTATAATACTACAATACGAATATACAATGTGGATGATTAAACTGCTACCTCCTTTTACCTCGATTGTACTTTGTCTATTTGTTTATTCACTTTTTCTGTTAAAAGTTAAAAACAAAAGTTACATCCTGAGGTAGTTGTCAAAAAGATAAAAAACGAATGGATAAAGTACATCAGATCTCTCATCTGCCTCCGATTCCAGTTCCGACTCTGACAACTCAAATTTTAAAACTTCGATTCCAACACAACCATTTCCGTTACTCTCTGATTATTATAGTAGATTTTGCAATCAAAAATCGTCATCATACTGCGATAAGAGGTGAATCCGGTGCAATACCCCAAAGACCGACTACTTCTCAGTTCTTTGATTCTGTCGATATTGGGGTTGTGTACTTTATTTTGGAGGGTTGAATGTGGTACCTTGATCAATTCACTTGTTTTGATTGGATCTGAGCAATCCTGTTTCTTTATAATGCCTTTTTCTTGAAAGAGAGAGAGAAATGCTTATTGTCAAAAAATTGTTACAATTTGTAGACAAAAGCCTGTAAAAACTAAAAAAACAAACATAAAAATAACTAAATGAAGATGAAACAAATGTAATAAAATTTCAATATACAGAATAAAACCATAATGAGTAACAGTAATAGATAGTAATCAGTCCATAGCAAAAATTAAAGCAGTATGCAGCATGTCCAGAATTAAATATTATTATTAGAATAGAAGTCGTTTACAGAAAAGAAGGCACTTTCCAATAAATATGCACTCAAATTATTATGAAATGGGGGAAAAGATGATATCGATTTTATTTCAATTGGCAAGTGATTGTGCATTTTTTTGCATTGTAAACTATTGAGCCCTTAACTAATTCTGAACGTGGAGTAAGTAGGTAAAGGTCGTGCTCCGTGTTCCTAAGTGGATAGCAACGATCTTTCTGAAATTGGAGAAGGGTGCTTACGAATTAGGTAAACGGATTCAAAGAAGAATAAGGAAGAGTCAGAATTTTTAATCTTTTAAAGAAGTTCCTGCAGTGAGCCCTGCTTTTAAGTGCGAGTAAATATCTACCAGCTCTCTTTTGTAGTTTTAAGATTCGCTCAAATTGAGACGCACCACACGTACCCCAGAAGGGAAGGGCATAGCGGAGGTGCGACTCAATAAGGGCATAATAGAGTGTTAAGGAGGTGGATGAGTTCAGCTCTTTGGAAACTGATCTCAGCGCACAACAGGAGGAACTTAGTTTTTCAGATTTTTATAGGATAAAACTTTGGTTTTAGAAACATTGAGACAGAGAAGGTTAGAATCGCACCATGAAAATAGCATCATTTGTACATGTGTTACTTAAAAACCCAAATTGATGGGTAGTAAATATTTAATATTTAAACAGAACTGAAAACAGCCTCGTTTTGACCAATCTTTCTATGATCTTAGATAACTTAGGAAGGAGTGCAGTCGGGTGATAATTTGTCCTTTATGCAGAGGTATAATTAAAGCCGTCTTAAGGCAATTGGGAGAAGTGCCATTTTGAAAAGAAATTAAAGTGGTAAGGTGATTTAATGTGCAATTAGGTAGACTCGAAAAGTCCATCAGTTCTAGACGAGTATTTATTTTTGATGTCGTTAATTGTACTGAGAAGCTCTGCCAAAACAACGGGCATATAGAAGAAACTGGATGTAAGTTAATATTATCATGAGGTAGATATGAAAGCGGATCATGAGAAGGAGTTATAGAATTTGATAAATTTTTGGCTACATTTACAAAGTAATTATTGAGGTTAACAGGTGAAGTAGAGATTATGCTCGATGAAGAAGCCTTATTTCTTAGATCATTCACAATGGACCATGTTTCTTTAGAACGAGAACTGGCGAGTCGCATTTTATAATAAATATATTTGGCAGCTTTTATTGTCTTATGATAAATTTTTATGTATAGTTTCACGTTATTTTTGAAGAAGACACTATCCAAGAATTTCCTTAGGTGCGATAAGATCGCATGTTCTTTGCAGATATACGTAAAGTTTTTCAGACTTGCACTTAAATTTTTGTCTATGTCTTCGGAAACCAACGTGTTTGCGAGGTTGTTTTCGACCACATTTACCACGGTTAAAAAATTATTGACATAAAAAAATTCGACAAATAAACTCACTTCGATGTTTAAATACAAACTGAAGAAATAATAATATCTATTTATATATTAGTAGTAGTTATTTGATAATTGATAATGAGGGTGTTTTTGTAATCTTAAGTGACACAACAAACATTCATTGCCATACACTTGTTTCAATAAATTATAAGTTTCAGTTGCAGTTTTTCCAAGTTCATGTGAAACTTCTCAACAATCCGTAGTTCTATTTTTACGTCGATCAGCTTTACGGCAAAACAAAAAAGCCCCTAAACAAAAAGGAGGCCACGGCTACACTGATTTGTCAGACGGTAGATATGGTATTCGAAGGAGTAGGCTTCAGACTAAACAGCCGACAGTCGTTAACCTTTAACTGATGCGTAGTTTAGTTATTTAATAAGCCACACCCTGTATACGAACAGAGTCAAATTTATTTTTTAATCGGTAATTTAACATCTGATTAAAATAAAGGTAACTTTTATCTGCAAACATTTTTTATGTTAAAGGAAAAAAGTATGTATTCAATATATATTCAACTAGTTCATGTTGTTAGAAGTTTATTGAAATTAATGAAAATGGACAATTTTCCTTTGCTATGATCGTTGAAACAAAAAAATTTCAATGCCTTGAGTAGCGAATATTCCTTCTTCTTCTGGCAGTAATGATAGCTTGCAAACGACGAGGCATGTTTTGGATCTGCGGAAACTCTCCTATTCCTCCACCAGTATATTGCGAAGCTCTCTAGATTTCTGGGGGTAGACACATATCTCCGAAGACGTCTCCCAATCTCATCCTAAATGTGTTCGATGGGATTCAAGTCTGGACTGCAAGAAGGCGTGATATGATCTTCAAGATCCTCGGTAACTATCTGAGCAGTGTGGAACCGTGCATTATAATGCATAAAGGTTGCGGCGTCTCCAAGAATAACTTGAATGGTACAACAAAGTCTTCTAGAGCCTTTATCAGTTAACTGTGCGCAGTCAACATCCTATGCTCGATAAAAACTACTACGTGCGAACGTCAAAAGATATGCTTCCTCACACCATAACTGATCCTCCACCAAATGGAAGTCGCTTGGCGATACACGCTTGACCGTATCTTTCGTCTTGTCGTCGCCACACTCTTAAGGCCGGGACACACTACTGCGATCCGACTCCAGTTCCGATTTTCAAATAACGGATCGGTGCACACATGTCCTATACGCTTCCGAGTTCTTGATTTCCAGCTTTAACTCTATACATTCGCCACTCTCATCAGTCTCGATTCAATTAAAATCGCGAAAGTTTCTGTGCGCAAAATGTTAAAAAATTTCAGCAACTGCAATTTAATCATAGTGGCACTTTGTTTAGAAGGGGAAGATAATGAAGGCAAGAAACATTCCATTGAGGATATAGGAAAACGCAGATTTTGATTTGATTTATTACAGATATACAATGTACTGCCTATTGAATGAAATTGTTTGTCTCCTTTTTAATTAATTGTGTTTATGCCTTTACTTTGTGTGTAAGGATAATATTTCGATATGTAGTATTCCTTTGACATTTAATTCCTTATCAATTTTTTTCTAGATCATGTAGTCGGCGTTTCGGTATTGCTCGTTTGTCCTCATTTTCTCAACAAGCTTTTCCGGTCTTATATATGAAATTATTCCCAATTTAGTAAAAAAAGCAAAGACTGCAAAAACTCAAAAATATTATTACAGATTCCAACCGACAGGCGTCCTGCAGCCGTTAAACGAATAGACTGCACGATCGGAATCGTGTCGGAAAGGTGTGAACTACACTCATTTTCCTCTCAGACACTCGTCCTTTTGTATAATCGTAGTCGGATCGGAAGGATGCATGATAGGTGTGTCCCGGCCTTTACACGTCTATTTGAGTCCGTAAAACATAATCGCGATTCATCGAATAGACAAATAAAATGACAGAAAGGAAAAATATGTTGTTAGTGATTTTTAGGAATTTCGATTGAGGAACTTTGAAAACGTGTATTATCAATTTAGTAATTTTTTCTTTCCAAATCATGTCAGAGATAACTCATATAAAAATATTTGTTTCGCTCTTCATACTTTTTGGTAATATAATAATGGGACATATGAAATGTCACATCCTTTTTCGTATGGAACTCATTCAATAATTATTATCCGCAAAAATTTCCGTTGAAATTATGAGTCACTCTATACATAGCGATAACTAACGAGCTTGTGGGAGGAATGATACATTTAAGGGTAGTCAGGCAATGAAACAAATTAAATACGAGGTCGCAGTAGTTAGTTCAAGCTTAAAAAAATATTCAAAAGGTCGCAGTTGACGCGTTCATTCGAACTAATTTTCTGGAATTGGTCCTATTAAAATCTATTAATAAATCAAAAACAGGCAAAAAATCGAAATTTTCTACCTCACGAAAACATGTCTTTTAACTTTGATTCATCTTGACCTCATTTCTACGTTACTACCGATGAAAGACAAGACGTTTAAGTACGGGTAAGCTTCCCAGCGCCCTTTTTAAAAACGCGTGTCATTTGCTAATATATCCGAGGGTATATGAAGGAATAGTGACAGTTTCATTGCGATTATTATATTGGTAGTTTCCGCCATGTTTCTGATTTCATCTGTCAACATTTTACATAAATCTAACAAATAAATTAGTTTTAATACTCACAGAAAACTATTTTCGTTGTTATAGAAGATATGGAAAGAATTTAACATTTTTAGGTGAAAAAACAATCAAAGAAACCGAGGAAAAGTTTAGTAAATATTATCAAAAAAATGTTTCGTCTCATGGAATGGTTCTCTGATTTTAAAAATGGTCAAAGAACTACGGGTCCGTCACTTAACTGTAAGTTAACCAGAAAATGTGAAATTTATGTCATTCGACGAGGTATGCAAAATTTTACATGAAAGGTTAATATTAGACAGCTATTCGCTCGCACTAAAAATTTCTTGTATTGATGTGCAGACAAGTTTTGATGCCCAAATTGTTTAGTTTAGTTTATGGAGGGTAGAGAAAAGGAGGACAATCTTTGTATGTGAAAAGTGTCCGTCAATAAGGGTTGCGTCACATAAGCATGATGGTAAGTTTTAAAGGAAGCGCCAAATATTATTAGTGATAAAATGCGATAAAAAATTACTCAAGGCACACGATTTCTCATAATAATTCTTTTAGCTTATATTTTCAACTCAGAATACTTCAATTCATCTACAATTGCTACATTCATACCATACCCTTTGTCTATACTAGCGCTATTCTAGAAGGTTTTTGAACTATTATTTATCGTATACAGCTGGACACTTTTTCAACTTTTCTCCCATATGAGTTTTTCCTCCTACTTTCTACCTACATAGTTTAGTTCCATCACTACAATGCGCCTGTCCATTCGTATTGTTGCTAAGAAATTGGCCTCCCTCTGATTACTTTCTGTTCCCAAATTTAAAAAAAAAAATTTCGATAGTAGACTATTTGAGATAAATGTGATGACATAAACAAAATCGTATTTTGCGGAATTTCCTAAAGATGCTGGAATGAGTGTGTGTTAAAAACAGATTCTTTTCGAAATATAAAATAGTTTTTCACAAATAACTTTTACATTGACAAGTTTCACTTCCGTCAAATCGCCCTCGTATATAAATTACAGGAGAATCCAGTCCAGTGATCTCTAAAACATTAAGTTTCAAATATCAGTGTCGGCGTTAAATTTATTTACTTTAAATCAAAACATACTCTGGTATAAAAACTTGAGAAAAGTATAATTAAAGTGGAATTATGTATTATTGACCCCACATTGCCATCAACAGATAATAAAAACAGCTTAAGAGATGACGATATGGAATAATCATGATATGAAATCATTGAGCACAAATTAAAATATTTGTTTGAAATTTGAGACTAAATTTAAAATAGAACAAATATATTTATTAATGTAAATATACCTATATTTGGTCGAGGCCTCTCCCGACAGCTTATAAACAAAAATGAGCTGAAGAGGGTTTTAGAGATGAGAAAAAAAATTATGGCATGAAATATACACATAAAAAAATTGCGAAATAAAAACAAATAATCATCATTCTGACCTTGGTACAACAAAAATAGCTCTCTCAGCGGCGCCGACGGATAATAATTATACGAAAAATAATTTACTTCACTCACTCATACTTTTTTCAACGATTGCCGAAATATAATAAAGAAAAATTGAATTCGCAACAGAAAGAATTATTCTACAACCAAACAACAGTAAACGTCAGGTTTCAAAAATTCAAAATTACAATTATGCTTTTTCAACTTTGTCGCCATCATTGTTAAAAACCAATTGCAAGCGTTAAATATTATTTACGTTATACACCAGCACTTGAAGGTTTTGAACTATTATTTATCGCATACAGCTGGACACTTTTACAACTTTCCTCCTATATAAGATACGCCTCTTTACATCTACTTTCCATATTATAGATGAATAGCTACTATTTTTCTAAATCAATGTAACCGAAATAATGAATTTATAGCATGTAGCATTTGAAAAAAAAACCAGAAAACATTTTAAAAAATTGATGAAATCTTCATTGGAATCGAAAAAACGATCACTATAATTTAATGTTTGAAGATGATTTCAGGCAAATGTTGGCCACAACTCCGCTTTAGATAGCCCATGCGCAAGGTCCAATTTTGGCACTCTCACCAACATATCGGCCGGTATTTCACGAATAAATGCTTCAATATTGGCTTCCAGTGCGTCAATCGTTACTGGTTTATCCATGTAGACATTAGCCTTAACATGGCTCCACAAGAAATAGTCCAAACGGGTTAAATCACATGATCTAGGCGGCAAATTGACGTGAGATGAACTGTTCACCGAAGGCGGCTCTCAATTTGGCAATTGATTCCTTTTCCGTGTGGCATGTTGCACCGTCTCGTTGAAATCACATGTCATGCATGTCCAATTCTTCCATTATGGGCAAAAAAAAAATCGTCTATCATCACACGGTACCGCGCGCCATCTTTCACAGTATCGTTCCGGCAATCGTCGCTTTTGAAGAAGTACGGCCCGATGATGCCACTGGCCGATAATCCTCACCAAACAGTGACTTTTTCGGTTTGCATTGGTAGCTTTTGCAATGCTTCTAGCTAGGCCTGTACTCCAGATGCGGTAATTTTGCTTGTTGACGTATCCATTCAACCAGAAATGAGGTTCGTCGATGAACCCAAACTTTTCGAAAAAAGTGGATCTCCCTCCAACTTTGCCAGCGCCCATTCACAAAATGTTAGGACGTTGTGGGAAATCGTGTGGCTTTAATTCTTGTACCAGCCATATCTTATTAGGTTTAGACCCAAATTTTACACGTAGTGGAGTAACAGAGTCCCACTTGCTGCGAACGGCGGCGAATCGACATTCCACGTTCATCATTTATACTGGCGGATACAGCCGCAATATTTTCTTCGATCCTCACAGTACGTTTGCGTGTTAGTGGTTTAATATCCAAAAGTGTAAATTAGGTTCGAAATTTAGTTATAAACTTATGAAAGTTCCCTCAGTAGGCCGACCAAACTACCTATAAATTGGAAGAAGTGCACGATATACTCTCTTAACCGAGCATGAATTTTTATAGTAAAATTCAATAATTTGCAAGCGTTGTTCCTTCGTAGGTCGACCATGATATAATTATAGACCAAACTGAACATGTTTGACAATGACACAAGAAACGATTCACGCGTAATTTTTCAAAAACAGTGTTGCCAAAAAGATACCAGCAGAAAAATTGTTACTACAGAAGTGCAGAGAATACAACAAAAATGTGTATGTCTCATTAACTTCCAGAAGGTATTTGATAAAGTCCAACACGATAAACTTAGAGAGTATTTAACAACTATTAGCTGAGATCTAAGCGATATACGTTTAATCAAAAATATCTATTACAATCGAACGGCAGTAGTGCGTGTTGAGGACATGGAGACAGACGAAATCGAAATTCAAAAGGGAGTTCGCCAAGGCTGTGTTCTTTCTCCACAACTATTTAATCTTTATTCTCAGTTTGTATTTCAGAAAGTGCTGGATGAGAGATATGAGGGGGTAAATATCGGAGGAACATTCATCAACAATTTAAGAATCACCGATTATACTGGCTGAGAACGAAGATCTTCAAATTCTATTAGAGAGAACCAACTGAGAATGTGAAAATGTAGGACTCACTATAAATATTGAAAAAACTAAAATCATAGTTATAAGTAAAAACCAAAATATTAATATGAACCCCATTTTCACAATGAATGGAAAACAAATAGAATGGGTGCAAAAATACAAGTATCTTGGTTCAGTCATAAACATTCAAATGGAAAGACGAACAAATCAAAATCAGAATTGAAGGCATTTGTCAAGTACTCCTCAATATTTGTAAACAGAAATCTAAACCTCAATGTCAAAATAGGATTCATGGAATGTTATGTATGGTCAGAAGTGCTGTACGGAGTAGAAACTTGGACTTTGAAAGCTCAAATGATAAAAAAACTTGAGGCACTTGAGATGTGGCTCTATAGACGCATCCTGGAGATACCCTGGACTGACAGAATCGCCAAAGACGAAGTACTAAGACGCATTGGTCGCAAAAACAAAACTCTTGACAATTATTAAGATAAGAAAAACATCTTACGTAACGACAAACACCTACTGCTAAAGAACATAATGCAGGGCAGAGTAGAGGGAAAGAAAGGCATCGACAGGAAGAAGAAATCCTGACTTCGTAACATAAAAGAATGGACAAATCTCAGCGTCGGAGAATTGTTTCATGTTGTGAGGGACAGAGACGCATTTAAAAACGTGGTCGCCAACCTTCAATGAGAAGACGGCATGAGAATAAGAAGAAACTGTTTTCTACTTTTTTTTTTCATGAGACTAAGAAGAGTAAATATTTGCAAGTATTTCACATCCCTAATTATGTATTATTTTATTCCAGTGTCCGAATGTCCGGGCACACAAACGAGCTGGATCTTGCAGCCATAACTCACCAGATTTTGTAGGACTAAAAATTTCATATTTTAGTGCATTAAAAACGGTTTTCTACTAAATTTTTTCATGAAACTAAAAATAATTAAAGAATAAACATGTCACATCCCTAATTAGATTTATCTATAGTCTATTTTTATGTACAAGAGGGTAATAAAAGCTAATTTCTAATGTAAAACCCAGTGCGGCCAAGAATCCCTGCAAATTTCACCAAAGATACAATTTCAGGTTTTTCCATTAAGGAGGTTCGAATTGTGTATTCTAAACAGTTTAGTTTTCAATGTGCAATCTATTATGATTATGGAAAATATGAAGGGCCTGAATGCACTAAAGAATGGTTCGAACAAATGATAACTCTTCTTACTCAGAGCTGTATAATAGTAATGGATAATACCTAAGTTATTACTCGAAACCTTTCGGAAAATTACCCACAACCAAATGGTTGATTAAAGATCTACAGAATTGGCTGAATTCTAAAAGAAATATATTCCCTTCATAAAGGGAAATATGAAATTGCAGAATATCGTAGAATGACGTCAGTTAGATCATCAAAATATCATTGCAAACTAAATTTGATTGAACTGGCATGGTCATAGTTAAGGAGAGTAGTTTAACGAAAAATAAATTTATAAAAATAAATTGTTCTAGGACTGGGTAAAGGCAGTAATAATACAATTAAAGAAGAGAAAATATGGAAGCTGGACGATATTACTAATAAAATGATCGAGCCACTCATTATAAAGATTGGTTGCAGTTCATCTTATGATTCGAATTTGTGAGTTTTCATATTAAAATTATTATTTATGAATGTAACGTTGTTTCCACTGTACTGTGGCACAAAACCCAAGAGTGCTATAAAAATTATATATGGCTGTTAATAAAAGTTGAAAGGTTTCTTTCTTCATCCGAAAGTAATTGTAAAATTTAGTTTCATCTTCTTCCAACTGCGTAAAAAGAGTATGAAATGCACCATATTCTTCCCTTTCCAATAATATAGGATGCACCCACAATGACCTTTTACGTTTTTTTATTTGTTTTTGTTTCTTCTTGTACAAATAGTAGGCCAATTAGAGTTTTTTCCTTATTATTAATTTCACACGTGCGTAATCTCTGACTACCAGTTCAAAACTAACTATAGCAGTCCCAGGTAACATCCATCCGGTAGATAGCCGTTTATTGACGGTCCGTTGTCCGGTGAAAAAAACGGACGTCTGCAAGCGCTCTTAGACCTATATAAACAGGTTGACAGAATGTTTTCTTAACATACCTTGTGGAAAAATAAGACATTTTAGAAAACATTGCACTTTTAGCTAAAAGTTATAAGCACTTTGATAGGGTGGAAACATAGAGAGAGAGCTGACTGCAAAAAACCTGACCCATCGAGTTTCCGGATGAAGTATTTTTTGAATAATACTACTCACTGTAACAATTGAAAAAATCATTTAGTGCCATTGCAAATATGGTGTATAACATTGCTATATATATTTTTTTTTTCATACTGGTCTGGTTTTGTTTACAATGTTACCTTAGCGACTTCTGTTTTTATTTTTTTAAAAAACAAGAAACTAATCAAAGGACCTATTTTTCAGTAAAATTGTCAAATATGACATTTTATATATAGTATAATTTTACTTTCTATTTAAAACCGAAAACAGTATGAAAAAAAACATTACGGTGTACCTTCGACGCCTCGTCCATAAACACCTTTCTAGTACCATACTAAATCACTTCCCGGACTTATAACTATTACGATACATTTTTTGGACATAAATTCTACCTAATGAGTAGTCATTTGAAACTGATTTCAAAATTTAGGTTCGAGTGAGTAACGAATTTTTATTTCTTGCATTACCGTATCTATCGAATAACCGCTTCAAACTATAATCAAATTGAAGTTTAAACAGTTTTTATAAAAATACAAATGGCTGGCGCGACACTTTACATTCCTTCAAGCCCTATACTATTACTATTCACGTAGCAAGGCTTGCCACGCTTTGACTATTTCGGAGTAAACAGAGAAAGTCTGCTGCTTTCCATTTACATTTAATTGAACTGAGACCAACTGAGACACTCAGTTATGTAAGTATCTTATACTCAAATAATGACATCACTGCTCAGTGAATGAAAGGAATACGTAATGTGAGTTAATATTCTCAATAAGATTATTTACATCAATGACTGTTTTCAATAATTTGTGTACTTATTTGCTTATGACAAAGTTTGAGAACGTGATGTCCTCAACCGCACTTTCAATCTGAGTTCACGAAATTCACTAAAGCACACGGTTTCAAGCTTTTGCATATTGCTGTTAAAAACTCAGTCAGTTTTATTAACTTATAAGAGTGAAAAGGAACGTTACGATGTCAAAGGTGAATATTATCAGAGTCCCCAAAGCAGAATGTTCTTGGTCTTTCTGCGATAGACCCAAAATACCTTAAAAAATTGTTTCAGCAATTCAGGGATGGATGCCTCTCCAAGACTCAAGTGTATTAATGGCGTTCAGCTTTCAGAAAAGGCCGAGAAGTGGTGGAAAACTTTCCAGATGCGTAGCGCTTCAGAACAAGCGCCACCGATGAAAACGTCAGCGTTGTAGTAACACTCATTTTGGCAGACTGATGCAGTACTGTACTCGATATGGCTGAAGAATTGAGCATCAGACTTTTGAGAAGAAATTCACACGCTAGGGACCCGTTATTGCACCGAATATTCTCCACAGGGGAGACCACTATATTCTGGAGAGTAAACGGGCGTCTATGGACTGGAGGAAGAAAGATTAAAGCACGACAGTTGAAGTGAAGGTTGTACTGTCAGCGGTAACGTGTTATGTACCGTGTTTGGAAACATGAAATGAGTAATTGCTTTTGATTTTCTCACTGAACAATGATCTGTAAACGTACAGTATAATAGTAAAGTCCAAAGAAACATGGTGAAACCTGTCTACAGATCAAAATAACGCGATATTCCAATCCGTAGTGCGATATTACTGAAAGACAACGCCAGATCGTATAGAGATCGACTAACGACGGAAAAGTTGAACGAATTGGGTTGGGAAATACTGGAATACCCTAAAATACACCAATCATAGGACTATAAGTTGTGGTCACGAACCATTAAACCCATCGAGGATATTTAACATTTGAAACCTCATTTGCTAAAAGACTCATATAGGTAAATGATTCATTTCATAAAACATCGTTATGAAATTTGTGAAATGAAGAATGACAAATATGCAAAATAGAACAATCTGTTTCATATAGAATTTAATCAATTCACACGATATTATGAAATATTTCACCAATTTTTATTGAATCATGTATTATCACTTAAAGCGAGAAAGTATGCAAAATTTCAAGTCAATAGGTTAATTAAAATTTTGTGAAAATTTGATTAGAAAATTAAACAGACAAATAACGTAAATAGAATGTGGTAAAAATGTGTAGGAACGTCCTCCGATTTATAAACTGCTTTACAAACTTTGAACTACAACTGAGGTATTACACTCAACACTTAGAAAGAAAGTATTTCATTTAATCGCAATGTGAGAGTTGATGCCATTATAAAAATGAGTTCTTGCATAGCGATTTGCATTTAAAATAGTAAAATATTTCAAATAATTATTTCATACCTTATTACTAGTTCTTGATGAATTTATTGACATACATTACAGGCTGAGGAGAACATTCATAAAATTTTTAACAAAATTAAGTTTTCCTAGAAGAAACTTTAGTTTGTGACTTTTACAGTCCAATTAATGACACTATTAAACCTTTTTCTAACCTGATCGTATCGTTATTTGCTTATAAAACATATCGTTGGGGGGTCGTTGAGCGGATAAGCCTTCATATATACCCGCCGTGTACCACGTGACGTTACCAAAGGCCGATATCTTTGGAGAAGCACATCAGGCGCTTTGGCTTGAACCCTATGATGGTATCAGACAAACTGTGAGGCTTGCCAAAGTGTATGAACCGCGCTCGTGTGAGTGCTGTGCACTCACAGAGGACGTGGTTTGCAGTTTCATATTTCTCCATGCACCAGTGACACTCCGATTATCCGTGATGCCCATGGTGGGGACATGGTATCTTGAATGACCGTGTCCGGTTAAAAGTCTGATCCCTAGTCAGATTTCGTTGGATTTAGTTGAAGCAATTGTTTGATGTGAGACACACAAGGTCCATCCATGTATGCTTTCGCAGACCGTTGCAAGACGTGATAGCAACACCATGTATAGATTCTGGGCACATTGGTGAGCTCGCCAATTCCAGTGTCCGAATGTCCGGGCACACAAACGAGCTGGATCTTGCAGCCATAACTCACCATATTTTAGTGCATTAAAAATGGTTTTCTACTAAATTTTTTCATGAAACTAAAAATAGTTAAAGAATAAACATTTGCAAGTATTTCACATCCCTAATTAGATTTATCTATAGTCTATTTTTATGTACAATAAGGTAATAAAACCTAATTTCTAATGCAAAACCCAGTGCGGCCAAGAATCCCTGTAAATTTAACCAAAAATACAATTTCAGGTTTTCAGGTTTTTCCTTTAAGGAGGTCCGAATTGTGTATTCTTAACAATTTAGTTTTCAATGGGCAATCTATTATGATTATGGAAAATATGGAGATAGATTTATCTATAGTCTATTTTGATGCAAAACTCAATGCAGTCATTTTAAATATTATTACAGAATAATCTAAATATTTCCAAAAATTTTCATAAATATATCCAAAGTAATATAAGTTTTCGATCTTTCATAGCCATAAGCTGTACAGAACAATAGAAAAGGGTTTGGAGAGGCCACAAACCCTATGTATTAAAAATTACATAGTTCTATCACAAGATTTTTTCAAATACTACCTTTAGGTCTTTCAACCATGATAAGAATATTTTATTTTAATTCCAAGAATGTTTTCTAGACCAATTTCACGGAAAATGCCATTTTTAGTTCATTTTATTACTCTCATTCATCAAAATAGATCATGATAAATTTTATAACTCCACCATCAAAAATATTATAACAAAAAAGATTATGTTGAATCTCATCGAGTGTTGTTATAAAAAAAACTAGAAAGTCAACAAAATAAAATCGAATGCAAAATGATACCGTTTTTTTAGCTTCATATACTTCATATGTGATTAAATTAAGTAAATAACCTTCAAAAACAAAAAAGGTAACTAGGAAACAGGTCAAATGTCAAGTGACAAATGATAAATTGAACACTATACAGGGTGTTCCGGGACTTAATACAAAAAATTCGGGAGTGAGTAGATGACGTGAAAATAATGGTGTGACAAAAAAATGGTCTCATACGGCCCCTCTAAGTTATATGCCATTGAAGTTGCGAAATTAGAACTTATATTAAAGTATATTTTCTAAATTATACATTCGAAAATTGAGAGTTTTTAATGGATTATTACGTATGTCCATGTGGAGTGACGGAATTAATTCTACACTACTATTTGGGGCCAGGGGTGGCTCATGCCTAATGGTTAACAATCCGTAACTTTTTCAGGGACAACATGTACAATCTAAAGATATCAAAAAAGAATTTTTCGATCGAATTTTCAACAAAAAGATACTCTCTGTTTAACTCGATAAAATTTATGGTTTGTGAGATATGTAGAGTTTTAGATCGTTGTACATTCGCCATCAAGAGACATTTTGAAGAAAATTATCATAAATTGTAATTATTTAGTGAAAATACTTAAAAACATAAACAAACATTTCTTGGAGAACTAATACTACAAGAACACAGTTTTAGAGTAAAATTCATTAGATGTAATTGATGCTGATCCCACAACTAGAGTACGCAAAATGTCACTACAATTCAACGTATCAACGACATCTATTTATACGATTCTCCACGAGCAACTTCTTTACCCCTTTTTCACATCCCGAAAGTCCATACCATGGAAGTAGAGGATTATCCAACAAGACTGTCCTGCACTCGTTGGTTTCTAGATAAACGAATTGATAATAGATTTGTTGGAAAAGTACTATTTACTGATAAAGCTAGTTTCACGCGATATTGTGTTAATCTATGCACAGGAATTGTGGGTAATAAGTCCATATTTTTTTGATAATAACCTGAATGGTCAGCGATACTCAGAATTTCTCCAAAATGATTTCCCACCTATGTTATATGGTATTTCTCTAAACATTCGCAGAGACATGTGGTTCATGCAGGATGGAACCCCTTCCCACATCCTAAATGTTGTAAAAAATCATCTTAATAACATTTTTACTAATAGGTGGATTGATCGGGAAGGTCCATTTGCATGGCCACCACATTCCCCTGAATTAAATACAGTGGATTCATTAATATCTTAAATATCTTAAAAGCTTGGTATATGCAACACCTATAAGCACAAGGAACGAAATTATCGATAGAATAAACTTGTGACGCTATAAGGCAGAATGCTCTTCCAGGTTCAATGAAATATCCTCCAGAAGTGTGTTTAAGTTCAAAGTGACCACTTCGAACATTTATCATAGTTATTTTTTTTGATAAATCGAAGACTAACCAACTAAATTTTTCTACATTTCAATTTTTTTTCTTTATGTAAGTAACACAATATTCAACAGTAAGCAGTTTAATTGTGTTTTAATACATTCTGTAATTGTTTTCAATAAATATAATTACAATTTATGATAATTTTCTTCAGAATGTCTCTTTATGACGAACGGTTCTTTGGTATTTACAACGATCTAAAACCCTATATAGCTCCTAAACCATAAATTTTATCGAGTTAAACAGAGAGTATATTTTTTTTGAAAAATCAATCGAAAAATTCTTTTTTGCTATCTTAAGATTGTACATGTTGTAAAAGTTACGGATTGTTAACTATTAGGCATCAGCCGTCCCTGGCCTTCGGATAATAGTGTGGAATTATTTATTCCGTGAAACATTGAAAATTCCTTATGTTCGAATGTATATTTCAGAAAATATATTTAAATATAAGTTTTTGCAGCTTTGAATGCCTTAGGCTTAAGATCCGGAAAAGGCACACAAAAATAGTTTACTTCTTAATTAAAAACTGATTAATCACAAGTATGAATTTCTTTAATTTGTGGAAATCATTTTTCTCCAGACTTTTTTAAGTAATATAGGGAGTATTACGCCTGCATAACGATTTAAAAATAGAAAACACACTTCGAACATAAAGAGATACATAAAACAACGGGGGAGGTTAAAAGTAGCAACGAAAAATCAATAATTGATTTCATCCTAGTAAACAAGAACATTTGGAATAGAATAAGAGATATTGAAGTTAAGAGATGAGCCAAGATAGGCAACGATTACCACCTTGTACCAATAAAAACGCTAAAAAATAAAAAATAATCGCACTCTCGGCGCGTAAGACTATAGCGCATTTTTTACCGTTAGCATCAGTGAATATTAATAAAAATTTTAATTCATGAGGAAGTTTCCATGAAAAATAAAACAAGAAAGATATCAATAATTTCATTTATTTAATAATTTTATCCTAATTATTTTTTGACAATTCTCATAATAATTGGTTTATGAAATGAAAAATGACTTAAAATTACATGAATTGACGTCCATTGAAGCCAATTGACGTCTATTATTATTTGATCGATTCTTATGTTGTCTATTGATGTTGAATTACATTAATTCATGACTTTTGAGGTCATTTGGCCAATGAGATTATATTATGGTTAATTCAACCAATTCTTTCCTAATTATGCCCAAAATTTCTTTCGTTTCGGCACATCTATAGCTATACAGGAATTAAATACAAAAAACTAGATATCGCTACGTGCTTCATGTGGGGAGATATCGCTACGTGCTTCATGAGGGGAGATATCGCTGCTACAAACAGACGGACCGAACGACAAATTTTTATAAAAAATGCGCTTAAAAAAAAGATAACCAACAGAAAAATCGTAAAAAACAAAGTAGAATACTATAAGTTAAAAACCATCTAACCTGTAAACAATTGCAAGAAATACCAAGCGTACAATGTAGTAAACTATAGAAAACAGAAGCGACGTTAAGAAGAGCTGCTGAAAATGCTGAGACAACGAAAATTGTAGACAGAAATATAAAAAGTAAACACACTGATGTACAGAAAATGCATAGAAAAGATACTTAAATAAGACAAGGCAAAATATGGAAAATACAAATTAAAATGAACAAAAGTTAAAAAAAAAGAAAAATACATGACTTTGGATGTAAACTAACATCATACAAAGCTATTCAGAAGCTTTTCTTTGTCATAATGATAAAACAACAAAACACGAAAACCGCAAACCTGGAGAATATAAAAGACGAAAAAGGCTTAGTAACCACAGAGGAACACCAAGTTATAGAAAGGTGACGAAAATAGTTCAAACAATTCATAAATAGACAGAACGAAAATAAAGAAAAAAGAAGAGAACAAAATGGGGCAAATCTAAAAGAGAACATCACACATGACGAGATAGAAAAGGAGCAAGGCACCAGGACATTATAAAATGATGAAAGCTCTACCAGAAAAGGCTATGAAGCAATTGCAATACCTAATGAATAATAATAATAACTGGTAAATAAGAATGATTTCACTGAGCTAGACCAAGGAGCAGCTGGAAGGACAAAATCAACCAAGCTACTGAAAACAGGGGGGGAGGGTTAAGAAACTATACGAACTACTAACACAAACAAAAGATCGGAAGAAATGGAGAGAATGTTGACAAAAAAGATTCGCGGAAAAAATAAACACAACATCCTTAGCCTTAGCATTAAATATTTTTCTCCCTTCGCTATTTAGGCTTGGATTTCATGTTTTTCGCAGCCTTTTCCTTCTATTAATTTTGTGTCCATTGAGTTAGCCTATTATTTACCACTATTGTTAATTATTCTACTTCTTCCTGTGTTTGTCCCATTACTATATATTTAGTTTTATATTTATTAATTATCGGACCAGCTTCCTTCTCTAACTTTCTTGATACTTTCTCCCTTATTGTTATCGCCACTGAAGTTAACTCTTCTGCGGATGCTATGGTTCATGTTTCTTATTATTCCCTCTATAAGCTATAAAGTAGTACGGGTAGACGATTTATCTAAAGACCTTGTATGATCTCAAATCCCTTGGTTATTTCATATTTCATTAGTACTTGACTTTAAGTCATTTCCATTGAATTACCATCTTTTATATTTCCATGATGGTAGATTATCCAGTTTGTGATATTTTTTGTTTTATAGTTCACAGATTTTACGATTTAGACTAATCACTAATTGGAATTTTGATTTTGTACAGTTCCACGTGCTAGAAAAATTTTTAGAAGTTTCCAATTTAGAACAATGGTTCCTAAAGTGGTCCAGGTGAACCTGTAGAGGTCCAAAAAAAAGCTCAACAGGGATCTACATAAATTTTAATCGTAATATCCCAGAGATCCAATGTAGAGATTTGGCAAGGGTTTAAGCAAATTTCCTATGTTGAAATGTAGTAGGAAAAAGTCCATCGAAACCAGTAATATTTTGAAAGTAGTCCACGTAGTATCTTGGGGCTAACCAAATTCTTCGTACTAAAACTACTTTGTTACTCAATAAGCAAAATGTTAGTTCTAAATCTATAACTAACAACAATCTCATCGTACCGTACTCGACGAATGTCAAACTATTAAGAACCCACTATCCATTTATGTGTTGTCTTAAATACTAATCTTATTGTATACAAAAGCTATAATTGATTATAGAAATGGATATTTATGGTCGTTAGAGTCACGTTAGTCTCGCTAAAACTCGAGAACGGCTGGACCGATTTGGCTAATTTTTGTCTTGAATTATTTGTGGAAGTCCAGGGATGGTTTAAAAAAAGGTGAGTAAATATGAATATAATCGGAATTAGATAAAAACAACAATTTTGTTTTTTCTTGAAGTTTTGTCACAAATTAAATTTCTGAACGCACAGACTCAAAAAAGGAGCTTATTTAGCGTGTTTTCCCATATATAGGGCAACAGTTCAATAACCATAATTAGCTGGATGAACGAGCAATATTGGCGGTGAAAAATAAAGTTGTCAAGGATCTTAATTCGACCATTCAAAATTTTCTTCCGGGACAGTTGGTTTTCCTTAAATCAGTAGACACCGATATGAACTAGGATGACGTAGACAACTATTCCACGAAGTTTTTAAAAATTCATTTGATTGTCTGAATTACCCTCTCACAATTTGTAGTTAAAAGTATCAGTTGCCATCATGCTGCGTAACATTAATCAACATCGACTGTGCAATGGAACAAGACTGGCTGTAAAAAAGGTGATGAATAACGTCATTGTGGCAACAATTATAAAGGGAAAATACAAAAGAGAGGATGTCTTGATCCCGTGTATACCGATGATTCCAACGGAGTTACCATTCGAATTTAAACGTTTACAATATTCGGTAGGTACGTCTGGCCTTTGCGATGACAATAAATAAAAAGCAACGCCAGTCATTGGAAGTTTGCAGAATCAACTTAAGAGTTTTCCTGTTCCGCGCATGGACAATTATACGTCTCGTGTTCGCGCGTCGGAAAACCGTCATCAAAATATAGTTCATCAGAAAGCTTTAAATTGATTAAGAGTCTGTATCATAACTGTGTGTGTCAATATCAAATTGAAACCTTATAAATAGCCAGTATTTCAGGAAAACTCTGTTTTATAAGTAAGCAACATCATGTGTAATTAATCAAAAAAAATAATAATAATACTTAATTCATACAGAGCATTTTTTTTATTTGTTTGAAGATAATTGTAGAAAGTAATTGAAAAGAAACAATCCAATGAAAATAATCAATCTGAGTCATAGAAGGAAATAAGCAGGCATTATCACTGATATAACCCGTTTTCATGATAATTAAACTTTAATTACCGTGTAGAAGAATGTGTTGAGATTTTAATGATGACAATAACAATATAAATTTTATCAAATTATTTGAAAGTATTTTAAAACAAAATATTTTGTAAGATGATAATTTATCATAAAATTTATTATTTAGTTTTATGAGTGAATAATTTTTTAATACAGAAAAAAAATTGAAATAATTGCTGTGTATATATGGATTTTGGGGTATCGTATACACTGCGACCCAAGGGATCTATCGTGTCCCCCTTTCTAACTTCGATACTAGAGAACCCAGTGTTTACAGCTAATCCCGTTAATCACACTCCTTTTAAAAAGTCTAGAATGTGGGATGGCTGTAATTACCAGACATCTTCGTCTTCTGTTAGAATAGAGCTCCTGCTAGTATTCGTAGATTGTTCTTTTTTAGGTTGATATATTCAGCAGATCTTCTTTGGTTATGGTTTCCCAGAAGAGTCTTTGCCTGTCCCAGCCCCTATAGGCGGTCCCAATAATTGGTTTTATTCCTATCTACCTTCTTTTCCAATGCTTTCTCCATTGTTCTGTAGCTGACACCACTGAAGGGCTTGTCTGCTCCCGCTTTAGCGAGCTTATTAGCTATTTAATTAATATATTTGTAAAAGGAACAGGTTTTTTTTAATCAGTATTAATAATAACCCATTTGAATAATTTTTAAAATATATTACTCAAACATTCATAAAAAGAATTTATGTTTTACTTAAATTGTTCCAGTCTTTTTTATCAATAATCCTTATTGTATTTGATTAACAATCAAAAAATTTTTCTTCCATGTTTTGTTAGTGTTTTATATTTCCCATTATATCAATGGCTTTTTAATCTATTTTCTAAATATTGTATTGTTTATTCTATATAAAACGCGTCTTAATTTTTATAATGTACCTCATACCTGATGGGGACTCAATCTTAGGACTATAGGAAACCAGGAAATCTTTCACAACACAAAGACAAAAATAAAATAATCACTACTGATAAATAAGTATAAAACTTGAGAAAATAATTGCAGGGCCGTTATAACGCAGTGATACAAGAGCAGAAGGTTCAGCAATATCTCTTATTTTATTATATACAATTCTTTGTTAATTATAATAGAATTTTATAAGTTATTAACCCCTCAGTTCAGCATGTTATCACAGTTTGCTATTTCTTCAAAATATTTGCAAATTCTTCAATACTTTTTCCCTTGAGAGAATAAATATGGGGGTGGCTTTGTTATGTAAATTTTAGATTTCAAAAGTTTCTATAAAAAGTCTTTTTGTGCCAAATATGGTGATCGAGTTGGTCAAGGCATTGGTACATTATATCCTATCCAACATACATAAATGACAGACTTTATTTAAATTCACTTTAATAGTTTAATATTAATTAATCGTAATATTGTGAGAAATAATGTACGTGACGTCCTGGCAAAATTTCAACTTGTTGGGATGCAAATATTTAGAATTTTGTGGTTTCCTATGGTCCTCTGAGTCACCATCGGTACCTCTTCTTTTTCATTATCTTCTATTTTTGATATTATGATATCAAATTACTACGGCATTTTGTTACTGATTCAAATCTGTGTTAATTGTATGTTTGTTAATGTTATTAGATAGATAATCCTTGTATATAATGTGAAAATAGGTGTATGGTATTAGTAATAACAAACATCAAATGAACAAATAGTAACATTATATTGTGTGCCTTGTAACAATTGTGATGCTGTTTCAATCACAATATTTGGAAAATAGATTGAGGAGTCATCGATATCAAAATAAAACAACACTAACGAAAAAAATATTTGTATATTAAAAAAATAGAAAGGACCTAAACAATTTAAACAAAATATGTAATTAAAAAATAATTTAAATTGCTAATTATAACTAACTTGGTATAATAAAAATTTTATCAAGGATTTTAACAATTAAAAACAAAATGTTGGATTATTATTATTAGTAGTTTGACTGTATTTTTATACATATTCACGCAATATATGCTATTTATATATTAATGTTGTCAACTTCAGAATATATTTTAAAAAATTCAAATATATTTTTGGAAAAGATTTTGTAGCTAAACGTTTTTTTGGAAAGTAGAAGAAATTTTTATACTTAATTCTAAGAATTTCTTGATTGTGCCGAAACGCCAAAAAATTATTTTCATAAAAACAACTAAGAACATTTATTTATAATAAACTATTATATGTCTCAGATATATTAAAGATAGCTCCTACTGTCACCTTAGTTTCATCTCAAAAATAATAATTTTGAAATAAAAGCTGACATCCTTTTGAAGGTCAGGTTCCCTGTAGCATATAACCAAGTAGTTATTTCTTCAAAGAACTGTCAGCTTTTGTTTCAAATTTAAAATTTTCCAAAATAAACAGAGGTGATAATACTTCAATAAATCTAAATTATTTGTATTACATTTACTGAACATAGATTGTCCAAAATCAGTTAATGAGAATAAACTATTAATTAGTCTTCTGAATTTGGGTTGCAGTTCTATACTAATTCTCCTCTACATTTTACTTCTATTAAAGATTTTCTTTTATACTCAACACATAAGGAAATACACAAAGCTTCTAAGGTTTATTCTTTGGGACACCTACAAAGAAAAGCTGTACAATTTTTGTATGAGATTACAAAACATGATAAAGTTATTGATATAAAATAGTACTTACATAAAATTTACACAAATTGATTAAATAATGCCCTTGTTGTAATGTAACAACATATAATTGTTGATAAAGAAAATGAATATAATCTAAAATACATATAAATCAAATAAGTTTGTTTTTTCAAGTGGAGTAAAACAATAGCATGTATTAATAAAAACCTAATCCAAGTATAACTACCCATGAACATTATGTTCTAATCCAGTTCATTTGAGCCATTACAGTACTTCAAATGATGCCATACACATCTCCATCTACTAAATATCCTCCCCAACTTTTAGCTTATTCTAAAAATTTTTATATAACATTGTCTCCCAAATAAATTGGAGAGACCCAACACAAAAGGCATACCCAACAATGGTTGTGAATTGTGCATGGTAATCTAACCATGAAGTTCATGGCGATATTGATGCTTTGGCTCAGTGAAGTACAGTTTTGTAATCATCTGATTAATGAAAATGGAGTCGTCGTCTTTATATTTATGGATAAATTAAATGGAATAAGGACAGAAAAATATAGAGGCTTTTTGTAAAGGGTTTCATACCTCACTGATATTTCAATTAAGGTGTACTGATTTGAAAGTTTTTCTTTTACTATCATAGGAGAAGGGACCAGGGTAATTAGTATAATAAATTAATCTTACCTATTCAATCTAGTTATAGGTCTAGTAAACTTAGATGACATATGAGTGCTCTAAAAATTTAAATATTTAATAAAATAAGAAAAATGAGTACAATATACATTGGTATCAGTTTTTTGTCCAATTATCCAATCAGTTTCACAATAAATAGGAAAGAAACAGTTCAAAAGCTGACCAATTTGGTTTTAAAAATATAGGTTCATGGGAAGAGAAAACTGGACTGTGGAAAATATACTGGAGGTAAAAATGAAGTAAATGAAAATGATAGATTTGAACAAACATTTGTATGAACTATTTCAGATTGAGTAAAAAAATTGATGTGATCAGTAAAGTTTTTTTACAAAATTTTTATTATACTGTTTGTAATAAGTATTGTTTGTTCAGGCTCAACAATAATTGTGTCGTCTTTTCTTAGTTCTTGTAATATCTGTTGGCAAGACTATAATAAAGTATAGAGAAGAGAATGTAATTTTGTCAATTAATATAAATATAAAGGAAGTAACCAAGTGCGGCATGATCTATAAAATAAAAAAAATAAATAAATTAATAACGATAAGAGGGCAATATAGAAGAAAAGATCATAATTGATAAATATTACACATTTGATACAAGAAAAAGCCTGGACAGATGGATGGATGGACCAAAAATTGTGGCTTCAAAGTATCAATACAAAAACTATGTTCAACTAAAGTTTTACTTTACCGATCAAATCAAATACAAAATTACAAAACCAATTGTAGTTTCTCGTGAAACTGTAATTTATAAATATAATAAATTCTACTAAATAAAATTGGGCGACTTATGTTAATGAGCATAAGTGCATAAAAATAATATATAACAATGATAAAAAACTCCCCAAAAGGTAAAAAATCTTATAGTCTTAAGAGAGGTCCACAGGCTGAGATGATAAAAACAAAACTGGTACTCAATCATTTTCATTTTGTCTAAATATTTTATCACAAACGGTTTATTAAAGCAACAATAAAAATGTATAACTTCAAATTTTTGTATACTCACTTTATGTTTATTCACTACACAACACACAGGCATGACAAGAACTTGTAAATAATTCAAATATTCAGTAAGAATCCATTTTACTACCAACTGAATGATACATAACAATAAACATGCGCGCAATTTTATTAAATCGTCGTTGTCCTTTATCAACACACTCCTATAAACATCTGTATCCCCTCATGATTGGAAAATATGAATATCCTATTCAAAAAACTATCGAAAAACGAACAAATGTATGCGTGTTTTAAGGACCAATCGCACCTTGAGGAATTAAGCTAAACAGAATGATTATAGATGTAACAATATCTAAAACTATTATTAAACTTAATCAAGGAATGGATGAAAAAACAACAATAACTATTTTCCTTGCTTTATATATGAATGGGTTTTAAAATAAAAGAATTCGATCAGATAATGATAAATTCAATCAAATTTAGATACGTTTTATAGTTATAAAGTAAATATTCACTACTGAAGAATTGAAAGGTAATTGGTTGATTAAATATTGTTACAAATATTTTTGTTGTTAAACTTTGAACAGCTATTTTGAAGCATTCATGGTGTACTTATATATTATTTTATAAAAAAAAATTTTTATAATAATTCTCTATTGGCAACAACAAAAAAGTAGAAAAAAGTATACTATGATACAGAATAATATGATACTGAAAGCTGATTAGAATTAGTAAATAAATTTTAGATTTCATATATTTCTAATATAAATTAGTCACACTGTAGATAAGCCAGATTTTTTCATTTTTAAATGAAAGAATTGAAAAGCTAATAATGAAGGGTGGAGTAGAAATTTAACATTTTCAATTGGAAATATAAATGGAAAGATTGGAAGTTGAACAGTAGAAAGAAAAGATAAAAAAAATTAATTAATGGTTTATACGAGGGTTTTATATACATACATACAAAAATGACAAATCTATAAATCATAAAAAATCTAAGTACTATAAGCAAAACTCATAATTCTATTTCAAGAATCCATTTTGGATTTATGAATAATTTACAATCTTAATTGCTTCTTATTCTCAATATTAAAACCTAAATGTTAACAACTGAAGACAAAAAGACTTCATAATGTTCTGGGTTTTCGATGCCAATTATATTATTTTGAGCCAAAATATGAAAAAACATTTCATAAATAACACATTTTTTAAAATATAATAATAATCAAGAACATAAATATAAGATGTCTGACAAATAATAAAAATAAAGTAATACAACCATATATCCCAAATGATATATGGTTTGGTTTAAAGCATACCAAAACAGAAATTCAATTGGAAAAAATATATGAAATAAGAAGAACCATGTAACCTTAGTGTCAATTTGAAAATGGTGTATGTGGTATTATAGGAAATCTAAGATCTGTCCTAATAATACCCTAGATATCAAGAAGTTATTCAAAAAAACAACCGCATTACCAATCCCATTCAAATCCAGTACTAGAGGAATTGTTAACACCAAGAAACGTAAAAAGACTGAAAAAAAGTTGGCCAACAGACCTAATATGAGGTATAAGAGGTTACATCACTGGATGTAAGCCTCACCAGGCATTATAGATCTTAGATTATCTAACACTCTCGAACAAATCAACCCAAACAATGTATAAAATATTCTGATTGTTTATAAAAATTTGTTATAAAAAAATTACCAATCAACCTACTAAGCAAGCAAAATTATTATGGACACCAGAAGATGCTAGACTTATCAGATAATGACGTGTGCAAATTTTGTTGCACAGAAGATGAAACTTCTATCCACATTCTCTTGAAGTGTGAAACGCTAGGGAACTCCAGAGCACCACACTTGGGAGCGCTTGAAATAGAAGACTAAGATCTCTGGCAATTACAGCCATCCCACATTCTGGACTTTCTAAAAGAAGTGGTATGAACAGATCAGCTGTCAATACTATGTATCTATCCCCAGTATCACATAAAGGGGGACATAGTAAATTCTTTGGGTCGCAGTGTGTATGATACCCGAATATCTATATAAATGAAGTAATTTCCAATCTAGAAAAGTCTCTTATATTACACATCCAAGAATTAATACATGTTAATGTCTACACCTGTTTGAGAAGGTCCTAGTGCAATTAAATTCTCCCATATAGTACCCTAGTCTTGAAAAAAAATTTTAACAGGAAAACCAAAATCGATTAAAATGGGTTAACCAGCCACGCTTCTAAACATTGACAAAGCATTAATCATGTTTAATTAGAGTAAACTACACTAGAAAGGAATATTGGACCAGTACCTGCCATTAGATGAGTAGTATCTATCAAGTTTCATATTTTTATCAAGAAAATGAAAATAATATCAAATATAATTTTCAAGAGACAATCAGTTATATTACAACTTTTTATATATTTATTTCATAGTATCAGATAACACTAGCCCTGCAGCTCAAGTAGTTCTTGTTTCATTTCAAATATATTATGTACCAAGTAACAATATTTTGGTCCAGGTTAAAAATCACTTCAAACTCTGTAACTCCTGATTGGAGCATAGTAACAAGTTGCTTGAATAAATAGTTTTGTTCTAGATAGAATAAAACATGAACTGGCAAAATAATATCTATTCGCAAGACAAGTAAATATCAGTGACATAACTATATCTAGTGACATAACTATATCTTCTGAGAACTACGGCAAATTTATTTGAAGGGACCTCCTAGTAGAAATAGTCACATTGTGATTTAATTTCAACAAATCACTTTAGTTACCCAATAGTATTACTAGCATAGTGTGTATTCTAATTGAATATATATAATAAATTTTATTGTTAGATACATGAGTGTTACATAATTTTAATGAAAGAACCCAATAATTATTCAATTTTAATAATGTATTTATTAATAACATTCTTTTCTCTACACTTTTTGTTCATAAAAAGTAATTAATAAGATTATCAAAATTTACAGTGTATAGAATTTTCTTTACACAAAATAGACAAGTTACATAGCCTGTCTAGTGGTATAAAGTTTTTTAAATTATCCTTAATTTGATCTAGACGGGGCACTATGATAATTTTTAATAATGAATATGTCTTTAGTTTTGTCTAACTTTCATTGATATCAATAACTATAATTATAATACTAATTTTCTCCAAATTTTTACTTAGACCTTCTCATATGTTTTTCGTTATACTTTGTATTCATTTTAGGTCTCTTTTCTATGATAGTCAGTTTAAAAGGACATGTAAAAATTGATATTTTGTTAAAGACCTAAGTAGACCGAAAATTCAAATTTTTACATGCTTTTGCAAACTCATTTTCATTGAAAAGAGACCTTAAATCAAGACAAATTAATGCGAAAAAATTATAATATAAAATTTGTAATTTTGCCAGTCCTACGATCCTATAGCTATGCCACTGGTAAATATATCAACATTCCCTACAGACTTATTTCTCATATTTATCAATTTTTTAAAATAAATTGATGATAATAGATCTTGTAAAATTTTAAATAATACAGAATGATCATAAAGAAATATCAAACCAATAATTACCAAAACACTGTTTTGCATAATTTACAATATTATTTATCTATTTTGCAGAAAATTATTAACTATTACTTACGAAGCTGAAGTTGTTGCTCTAATCAAAGGTGGAGGGGCTTGAGCCATACTGGGAAAATAAGGCCTCATCCTGTTTGCTGCTGATGGATATGTAGCTCGAACAGCACTGCTTGCTGCCCTTGGTTGAGTAGCGTGGTATGCAGATTGTCCTGCTGCCATTCCATAATTGGGATATACATGTACATTATGCAAATGGCTATTATTTGCAGCCTTTGCTTGGGTAGCAGGTTTAGGTGAAGGTGGTGGATGAGCTGAAATTGGAGGTGCAATAGGTTGCCTAGTCCATTGCACTATTTGTTGTGGGTTGGAGTTCCTACTTATTAACAATTGCGAATCCAAATTTTTCTTGGGCCAATAGTCTTCAAACATTGTGCCTGGAGGAAAATAATTTTTGATATCATTCAGACTTATTACAGAACAAGAATCATGTGCGAATAGCTCATTACGTATTCCTTGAACTTTACAACAAAACTTCAAGTATGATAAGTCCCATCCTTCTAATTTGTCAGCACGCTGCTTGAGATTATCTGTTTCACCTTCAAAATAAAATAAAGGTACATATTTCTGATCATTGTAAACAGTGTACGGAACTACAGATTCCTTATTAATTCGTATAAATCCACAACGCTCCAAGTTTTCAGCATCTGTTGTATTCACAAGTTTAGCATAACAATGTCCTAAGAACTGATAAAACTCATTAGCGTCCGTAAGTCTAACTATTAAATCTCGCGACGTAAACTGTTCTCTACCGAACTGATAGTCACAATGTTTTAAATTAATTTCATTTAAAAGTCTTGCTTCAGCTTCTGTAATATAATAACTACGAATGTTTGTACAATTGTACAGGTCCTGATGTAAATAATTCAACAACTTATTTAAAACCTTCATTTCAACCATTCTTACAGCACAGTAACTTTCCCCTGATCTAAGAATATATGGAATATGTATTTTACCCATCAATGTCCAACCAAACCTGCCTTTAATGGAATCTTCATCAATATTTTTAGTATCTGCTTCGTTTGGAGAGCCATTATTTTTCGCCTTAGATTTGTCACCACTTAGGAAGCTTAAAATGTTCATACCATGAAGTGCTTGTTGAGGAGGCCTTTGGGGCATAGCCATTTTAGCTTTATTAGCTTCCATAAACTTTGCAGCAAGCTCTCTAATCTCTGCTTCATCATGTCGTTCTTGTTTAACATTCATGGTTGCAAATCAACACAAATAACATTAAAAACAAAAGGTACTATGTAGATGTCTTTCTGTCATAACCTTAATCGAATCCATGATTATCAAGTAACCTGTGTTATTTAATAGATATATTCACTGTTTACATATGTTAAATAATACACTTTTAAACTGTGGTGGTTTCTCAACGGTTGTTTACAAATGCACAAATGAGGTTAAGGCGGATTATTTTTCCCCTGTTTTAGCGGCCATAGCGCCATCAATAGGAAACATTCGGTGTTTAAGAATATTATGGTTAGTTCCTGGAAAAAGCACAAAGTAGTCTAAAATATCTTCGATACACACTAACACTAACTTAATTTTCGATTTATTTACATATTTTACACCGAACTTGAGTTTTTCAAGCTTTATTTAGAATACAGCGCGTTCTGTTCTTGACACAACTCGACGTACCGATATTCGTTAGAGTGGAAAGCAATGTTAGACGGTCGGTGGCGCGAGGTTTGCTAATCTCCAACCAGGGTTCCAACACCACTGTAAGGATTTTTGTTTTGGCCTCTCTAGAAAATGGCCGCCAAAACCAGTTCTACGCCAATCGTGTTCTTCGAATCGCGGCTAGTCTCACGTGACGACACAATATTCATGACGTCACCAATCCCAAAAAGAGGCTATGTACAGTCTTTCCAAGGTCTTCTAACTTGTAACTGTATTTCAAGGATATATTTTTAATTAAATTTTCTTTTGAGGATCACAAACCTTTCTATATATTGTAAATTAATTCAGGAAAGCCTTCAATCATCATCAAAAAAAGGATCTTTTCTAAATTTGTATATATACGAAACGTCGCATATTTCCAAATATTCACTAGGGAATATTTTTTTCTGAGTCCAATACAAAATAGACTTTAAGTCAAGTACTCATAAGGAAATCTGTTAGTTAATCACAATCTAATTTGACCGTAAAGATAATTCAAGGTTAAATTTTCCCATTGTTACCTCAGTTTTTCAAAATAATGTAATGTTTTAGTGAAATTTAGAACCGATTAGGATAGTTATTATACAGAACATTCAGATATGATGAATTGTTTAAAAAAATCTATATTAGATGACTAATCATTTTACCACAAGATGGCGGCTACGCTTGCGCATTTTTCTTAACTGATTTGCATATCAATGAACTTAGGCATCTTTTTATTGAGCATTTTATTTGTACATCAGATGAATAACCTGAGGAGGACAATTCTTTACTCTAATTTTTTTTGGTATTTGAACCTAAAGCCTCCTTGTTTCAAAGGTGAAATAGGAATATTGTTATCGACTTTCTTGGCGGGAAAGAAGAGTTATCTGATATCGTGGATGTCGACTGCCGTGTGATACAGGAAATGACAGAGTGGGGAGAGGACAGATATTTAGTCCAAGGTCGTTGCTAGGCTGGTTGGTGTAGTTTTTCATTATTAGGTAGTTACGACAACATGGTTCGGCAGACATCGGGATATTACTGCATCAAGTAGTAATTTGACTTCTCGCCCTGTATATCGTGAATATCCACGCGTGTTACTGTACTTAAATGTTTGTTTTTTGTCGATTGATCCTACATTTGGTATAAGTATTATATATTGTGTTCATTGAATTTTCCAATTATATCATAATTTCGAAGTCATAATATAAAAGACAGTGAACATGATTATGAAATGAAATCAATGAAAAATATTCATTACAATAAAACTTACAGAGTGATGCGATTAACGAAAGTTCTAAATATTTGAATATTGATATTCAACTTATTGGATTAAAAAAAATAGTTAATTGAATGGAAATTGGAAATAATTATTACTTTAAATATCTTGTCAATTCAAATGAACAATCAATTGGTGCATCAAAAACTATTCCAATTCAAGTTACAGGAAGTAGTTTGAAAACTTTGGTAGTATGTTAATGCACTTTTGTGTGATTTATATATTACATTCACCCATTTATTTTGCAATAACTTCAAATTATTTTACCATTTGAATACATAGTTTTAAGGAAATAAAGTTGTTTTGAGATATTATTTACAATTTCTGCCCGACAATAGATCCAAATTAACGCTGCTAATTTTGAGTCAAGAAATTAACTTGTAAAAAATATTGGGAAGAAAAATATGGACTTTATTTACCACAGAGATAACTTTCTGTGCTAATAGAAACTCTGAAGTCCACATTAATATTATTTTAGATTTTTTTGGGACAAATAGATGATATGTAGACTACCAATCAATTGAGAAAACAAACTACTTATTTATTTGCTTCAGGTGATTGTTCTGCCACATAATTAATTCTATTTATCAAACCCCAAGAGGCAATTTTTTATTACAGTTTTTTCCTCCTAATTTCCACGCTTCTCAATTGTGGACATCCACCTAGGTCTAGGCAAATTTTTTAAGTCACCTGACCGGGGTCTTCCTCTTTCTTGCACGTAATTCCATTTTCCACTAAATCAATATCTTACAACAACATCTTTTCTCAAGTGTAGTAACATTTTTGAATTAATGGAATGTTTTTCATAGATCCAATTGGATCTGAAAAAATATTCTCTTTCGAATATTTTTCACACAGTATATAAGATAGACAATTTATAAATAACAGCACCCCATTCATAATTTGCTTTTATAACGCACAGAAGAACGCTTCTGAACTGTCATCGTTGACAACTATATGTAGCAGTCATTCATTAAAAATACGTGTTGCCACTTCATGAAAAATATCAGTTTTGATGCTAAAAATGTATACGAGTACCAGCTCATTTAGGAATAAATACAAATACATTAATATTTCATTGCTATAACTTAATATTCTACTTTCTTTTATAATTGTCAAGTTGAATTCAGTTCCAAAACTATATAACATCTCTAATATAAATTGTATAAAACCAAAAATGACAATTATTTTTTTAGATATGGCAACTTTGAGGCTTTGAACATTATCCTTGTCTTGGTCGGTAATAAATGTATATCGGATAATAAGTGTACAACTGTATTATTTGTGTTGTTTTTCAGATAGATATTGAAACATTAAAATTTTTCATTTATATGACGTTGTCTGATTGATTTATATTTAAAATGGATTCAGAAGAGGAAACCTACGATGATGTTGATTCAGGCAATGAGTCGAGTGGAGATGATGTTGATTTTGCTATGGAAGTCGAAGTAACTGGGCACAGAGAAATGCAAACAGATTCAGATGATTACCCTTTTGAAGTACTAAGTACCGAGGAAATAGTTCAACACATGGTAGACTCAATAAAGGATGTAAATTCTGTAGTGGAGGTAAAACTAAATTTCGTCCAATAACCTTTTGACATTATAACCTCCACAACAATGAAAATGTTCGTTGTATCGTTACTAATGGAATTTATTCACATTCAGCGCCCCCATACAAGTAATAGTCACATATAAATTGCTTATTCTGTTGTAAATGTTAATAATAACCTGTAGAATTACCATTGCCAGAAATATATGTACAGAAGACTTGCTTTAGATGCAAAAATTATGTCAAATCATTATTGTCATGCCTTTCTTCAATGTTATTTTAAAGTTTATACACATTAATACAATGAAGGCTATGTCAAAGTATTGTGACATTGTGTATTTCAAAAAGTCTAGCAACATGTAATTAACTATTGAAGTGTATCAAAATGTGAAATTTGAAAATTTAATTATATAATATGGAAACAACTAAATTTATAGTAATCAAAAGTTAATGGTATTCATTAAGTATCCTATATCATCTATGTTACATTATTCAAAATTAATTTCTTTTCAGTTTAAATTTATTCCTAATGATTAAAGTATTTTGAACCCCTTTCTTATTCTCATCAGCATATAAACACAATGTGTCGAATCTGAGACTATTTTGTCAATTGGACAGTTTCTCTTTAACTTATTGATGTGCCTATATCCACTCTAATCTCTTTTTTTAATGTTGAAATATTAGCTTAGTTGGTTTTAGCAGCAACACATCAGTTGTTATTTGAAGTTTGTTTTTAAGAGAACATTTTTGAACTCTGCCTACATCATTCTGTATTTTCCTTTTTTCTGCCCTTTTATTTTATGAAAGAGTGTAATGCACATATTTACAAAAAATAATGTCAATGTGGTGTTTGAAATCTTTTAAAGCTTCGATTTTAAGTGAACCAACTAAAAAGTAAATTTTGTAATTTCAGCAATTCACATTAAAATTTCACTAATGCATATTCATTATTTGTAATAAAGTTTTAACAATAAAAACTTAAAAAAGTTAATAAACTTCTGTTCTATATATCCCTACTTTCACAACAGTACTTGAATGATTGGAACTTCAAATATCAGAGTAGTTAAATTTCTCAAGTACTAAAAAAATTCAAGATCATACTTAAAATTTTGGAACAAACTTGACTTTAAAGTATTTGAAAAAGCAAATACCTAACTTACATTTCAGATACCTGCAACTACAACACGTATTCTTTTAAATCATTTTCGATGGGACAAAGAAAAACTTATGGAAAGGTTCTATGATGGAGATCAGGATCAATTATTTTCAGAAGCTAGGGTCATTAATCCTTTTAAGGAATTGAATATTAGTTATAGAGCAAAGGTGAGTACTAATAACCTGTTTGACTTGAATTTAATGTTTCTTTTTAGCCGCAAAAGAAATCTAATAATGGAACAGAAGACTGTGAAATATGTTATACTGTCCTCCCCTCATCAGTAAGTATATTGTATCAGATACAAGAAATATTAAAATAGTTACTGTAGCAGATGCTTTATATCTTTGATGTAATGATCTTTTATTTTACAATGGATGATTATTGCTTTAAGAGTCTGAGTTTTTTAGTTCAGTTAAATTTTAGTAGCATCTTGAAAGATACTAGACATGTAAGATGAACAGTTCTGATAGGGGGTACAATGTAACCTCTATTTTACATCTGCATTTACCTTAGATCAGTCTCCAAAGGTGAAATAAATCATAGGTCTAGCCTAAACAAAAATTTGATAAAAATTGAAAAATAAACTATTGGACAAAATAGCTATTTTTTAACACATTTATATTAGCTTAATTTGTATGAGGGTTTGTGAGCTTGTTTGTTTGCAACTCTCCTTTGTGGCTTATTAATATCAGTACAGCCCACCCTTTAATTGCATTCCTTACTCGAGTGGGCCAAGGCGTCAACCTCAGAATTTCACCAGTCGTGGGTTCAAATCCAGTTTTTTTTCAGCAAATGTTTTTTAGAAATTATCACAGCAAATTTTCTCTTTACATCGAGATAAATTTTGTGCCAAATGTTGGAGATTTACTGTATTACCTGCATCAGTATTACTTTAGAAGAATTCAACACTTTAAATTTCATTATGTTGTTCGAGAATAATTTTATATTCGTGCGCTCTCTGTTGGAGATTTACATAATTGATGACTAGTACTTGAAGACAAAAATTTTTTGGCAATAAATCGAACCAAAAAGTGGGATGTAAATATAGTTTTAAAAACCCAAAAAATACACTTTAAAGCACCTCAAACTAAAAAGTTGAAACTAATTTTTTGCAATAAGCTTAAAATAATGAATGAAAAATAATAGTATTATTGGGGAAAAAAGCGTGGGGCCCTTTATTCAATATTACTCGTACGTCGAGCGCCTGACATATTAATTGTTTCCAATATGTACTAAATAGATCTATCCTACAAACACAAAAAAATGCTTACTCATAGTTATCCATTTGTGACAGGTGTATTCCATTAATCTAGTCAATTTGCGACTTTTGAAGTAAATACAGTCTTTGCAGTTACATTTAGAAGAAGCTTATCATGTGATCCCAAAAAATATACTTTTGAGCGTAAAAATGATCAAAATGATTATTCCTCTGTGATAAAGTTAGATCCCTTCTGTGGTATCAGTTACATAGCAATGGAAAAACTCTGGAAAAGAAGATATATAGAAGCAAAACCAATTATTGGGACAGCCTACAAGGGCTGAGACATGCAAATAATCTTCTGGAAAACCATAACCAAAGAAGATCTGCTGAATGTATCAACATAAGTAAGACAAGTGTTAAACACTATGAAACTCCAAAGCACTGCACCTGAGAGCGCATGAAATAGAATACAAAGACCTCTGGCAATTAAAGCCATCTCACATTCTACTTTTTAAAAGGAGTGGGATTAATGGATCAGCTGTAAATACAGGGTTCTCCAGTGTCTCAGCAAGAAAGGGTGACACAATAGATCCTTTGGGTCGCAGTGTATACGAGGCCCTAAATCCATACATATATAAATCTCTTTACGCCCACGCCTACCTACGTCACTGTATTTGTTTAGAGATATACTACAGTCAAATGTAACAATTAGGAAATTTCTTTTTGTATTATGCTCTATACAGTTTGTGTAATACATATCGCTTTTTTTAGCATATGACAGGGCTAGAATGCGGCCATAGGTTTTGCATTCATTGTTGGTGTGAATATTTAACGACAAAGATAATGGAGGAAGGTGTGGGTCAAACAATTGCCTGTGCGGCTCATGGTTGTGACATTTTAGTTGATGATGCTAGTGTTATGCGATTAGTTAGAGACTCTAAAGTTAGGCTAAAATATCAACATCTTATAACAAATAGTTTTGTTGAGGTAAGTAAATATTTTGTCGTGCGTACATTAATATCTAAATCTAAAGTAATTTTTAATTTGACAGTTTTTCTAGAAATAATAACAGTATTTTAAATAAGAGAATATAAAAATACTGTAAAGATGAAACATTTAGAAAAAAAGTTGCAGATTGAGACTAAATCATTTTGAGTTTTGTACTTGATACTTTGTTTGCTATTATAAACTGTTCTTGTGAAAAGCAAATTAATTATGTTCATGCCGGTATATTGGCAGTATGAGTACCAGTCAACTAAACACTAACCTCTCTGTAGTAAAGTTACTCTAAATTCATAAGTCAACCAAGTTGGAGCAGCAGACTAAATGTTATATGTCTTGGCAACTAGACAACTAACTTTTCAAAAATAAACTATAGTCTTAAACCCTCTAGTTTTGAATTTGATTTTAGAACAACGAATAGATATTACATAAACTTTGTTGTTTTTACAAATAAATTTGAAAATACATTTGTTTGTGTCATTGGTGCTAGTAATTTGACAAAAGAAGAAATTAAAGTAAAAATAGATTATCGCCTTTGAAATTCAGGGCATGACCAGCTTAACTGGATAAGATGACCTGACAAAAAACATCAAATGAATAGATAAAGAAAAGATTCTGAGACAATAATCAATATACAACTAGTGAAATATGAAAAATGTTATTCTGCAGTTTCTTTTGGATTTTTTTCATAAATATCCCGATTAAATTGGAGAAAGGTTTAGAATATTTTCTACAGGATGATGTACCATTATATGGTTTTCTTTGTAAGCTCAATATAATTGAGTTTTGTGATTAAAAAACACACTGTGTATATTTTTAAATATTATTTTTGCGTTTGTTGGTTAATGTTATTTGTTTTTTATATTGTTGTTATTAAATTGACAACACCTTGTTAAACCTGACAGTAACATTACATAATTGCACTGTCAGTCATTAATATAAGCAGTCATATCAATTGACTGATATATATTTAATAAGTTGTTTAAATTATACTTTCAAGGCCTTTATAAACAAAAATTTTTAGATAGTCTATACTTTTATTCAATAGTTATTTGTGTGTAGTTGTTGATATTATTATCAAGTTGAGGGTTTGTTTATTTTTTAATAACACAATAACAGGTATAGATGAACTTAATATGTTGTGATATAATGAAACTTATAGTATATGCTTTCAGTATTTTATTATCTCATTGAATGGAAAGTTGCTGACACTGAACTAACATTCTGATATACGAGGTATATTTGTAATGTAAGTTTCATTTTAATTACTTTCCGGGTATTCACTGTCTATTTCGCAGTTGGTTATGTGCACATTATAATGCTTGTTTAGGATGACTGGGTTGTTTAGAAATCCTGCCGTTTATGAAGATATTCGATCAATGATACACTCCACAGAACATATCTAAGAAGAAATGCAAACTTAGTTGTTATTCAGTGGAAACAACATGGCGAATTTTCTATGCCAGTGCCCTCAATGGTACGTGGCAGAATTAATTTATTTTCGCGGTTTATTTAAATTAACAACAAAAAAATCTACTGCATTCTATGTTATTAATTTCCATCCAATTCCGAATTAGCAGTCTCTTGAATGGATGATAAAAACCATCTTAGTACTGCGACAAATAATATTTACATACATTTTCAACTACACCAATCAAAATTAGTAGACCAATATCACTTAAAAAATGTTTTTAACAAATTGAAAAGTGTAATATGTAAATAAATACTAAACAATAATTCAGTTGAATGAAATATATCAATTTATCACAGTTGAAATAAAAAGTTGTAGAGACTTCTTTTGTACATAGAAAGATCAAAAGTTTAGTCCATCGTTTTGCTATACCTTCTTTATGAACTATTTTTCAAGTTTGATATGTTGACTGTTGTACTCCGATAAACTTGATGCATTACCATTTTCCTAAGTGTTAAATTGCTCTTATTAGTTCCAGCTACGGTAAAAAACTCCCGATTTTTGTTTGTCAAAACTACTACTTTCCTTTGTAACAATGGAGTCTGAAAACTTCGTTGGAAACTTGCCAGATGTTAAAGCATGAGCACTCGGTCTATCAACTTGATGCTCTTATAAGATCATATCAGTGTCTACTATAGGTACTTGTATTTATAGCATATGAATGTTTTTGATTTACTGTACGGTCTCTAACTTTAGTGTCCTTTTTTGTCGAACAATATTATCCGTATAGTGGTTATGCTACATAATCTCATTAAAATTGAAAAAAATATTGTGTTATAATCATAGAGTCGACTTCATTGATGGCCTAGGGTCTATTATTTAAAACAAAAGTTTGTTGAGACTAGATAGAGCAAAAGTTTTATCCTGTATAATCTATCGTTATGTTGTACCTTGTATATTTCTTAATTGTGAATTAATGAACTCCTTCAATACATTATTATATACAATTTCACACATCTTCTTCAATGTATTTAACTGCTCTTTGTTATTCTTCAAACAGTTTTTCAATTTTGACTGTTGTATTCCAATATACTTGATACATTCCAGATGCATTCAAAAAACCACATCTTTGTTTCGTAAAACTACTAATTTCCTTTGTAACATCTGAAATTTCACTTGAAAACTACTCTTCTATAAGTAAATTTGGCATGTTGGGGCACAAACATTTGGACTATCAGCTTGGAGCACTTCGACGATCATATCAATGTCTACTATACCTGTATTGACAGCATATGAATGTTCTTGGTTTACTATATGGTCATTAACTTTGGCGTAACTGTGATCTTCATAAATAGAAGTAGACAATGAGAGGTGCGGATAGATGGGATAGCTTCATACTTCAAATGTTTTCTATTGAAATTTGTAAAGAGTTTTCCAGAAAATGATTTTCACACAAGTGATAATTTGATGTCGAGCATTGAATTTTACAAAATTCTTCCCATTTAGAACACACACTAGGAGAGCATTTGGGAAATTTGAGCAAATGATTATTTATCTGACAATTGACATTGACAGTAATGACACATTTTTATTACACTAGCGCCACGATTGGTAAGTGGCAGAACTAAATTTGAGATGTTGAAATTTAGATGCAAGTCGACCTTCTTATTGAGTATGTTCTATGATACACTCTCGGAATACAAGAAACGTTAAACTAAATAGAATTCATTGACAAATCTGTGAGGTGCATGGTATGACAAGGCATAGGGGAAGAATGGTAGATTTTTGGGGAATAAATTTATTTGCTGTATCTGTATTGGTTCTTTTTTTATTTCAAAACGGAACTTACTTACGAACATTCCTCGTATTAATGTGTTAATTTAAAAAAATAGTTATCAATTTTTAAAAATATTTTATTATCAAGATTCGACCAGAAATTAATCAAAGTAGCAACATTACGAATTGGATTAGTGAATACAATAATCATAATAGAAAGGGGTGTCACATTTATTTGAGTACAGTCAAAGAAAATTATTGTTAATGAGAAATTTGGGTAATTTTCTGAATTTTCAATTCAAGTTATTTTGAAGTGTCCTCAATAGTTCTGTCGAAGATTTCATGGAATTATTTATAGGTAGAGGTTAAAAAAATAACATAATGTGCCTTTTTGAACTTTTCAATAACTATAAATAGTAGAAAAATTTTTTAAATCCCAGTTGTAGATCCTTTAATTTCACAAAAATGAGGTCCTTTGAAGTTTTTCGCTTTAATTAATATTTGCAGAGTTTGGTGGTAATAATTATAGCTATGAAAAAATCATAACTTGCTTAAAAAAATTGAATTTCAATTTTAGAGATTCTTTTTTCACATTTTTTACAATTTAAAACTTTTATTTCTACTATTCTCTAAATTATGCATTATATATAATCGAAACAACAAAGAAAGGCTATTTGAAAATCAAGTATAATGTATTATGATGACGATTGAAAGGATGATAGTACCAGGTATTGCCCATAATTTACTATCATAAAGCAAGCAAAAGAGTTTATCAAAGACGACAAGGTGATTATTTAGTCATAAAAAGCTGAGAACTGTGGTGAAAAACTTGGAAAGTCATGTTTTAAAATTGAACTTATTTAAAGGGTACCACAACTGTTACTCTTTTAAACAGAAAAGGCCTAAGGATCATGAATTTACCTCAAAGTAATAATATATGTAACATATGTTTGAGAAACAAAAGCACTAGATTACCTTTCAAACCAATTATGAGACCACAATCTAAAATATTAGAAAACTAATACATTAAGATATGGCTGGTCCAATTAAAAGTTTAATAACATCTTCTGAAGCATCATAGTACAATTGTCAGATTAAGGTTACGTTCCATAACAGTAATATCCTTTGATGTAATTTTTTTCCCGCCTTTTGGCGTCTCTTCTATATAAAAAACAATTTCTTCCATTTCTATAATGGGATAATATTCCAAAAAAAAATGGTAGATCTATTTCGGAAACTTCAAAGTAAAAACTTTCAGGATCTTACTCAATATTAGCATTTGAGGGCTAAATTTTTTGGACTAATGTACTCATAGAGTTACTCATGTAAGTTTTAATAGCTGCATACCTAGAACATAAAGATTGTGTTCATGCTATGACCATTTATTTTTCAGTGAAAATATTTAATACTTTTATTATTTTAAAACTATATCAAGCAATATATTGGGAACTAAAGTGCGTTCCACGAAATACTCACGAGAAGCAGACTCAAGGTTTCTTTAGTTCCACTTAATCCCGAGCATTACAATCGTGAACCTACGAGGATTGATTGAACTTAGCCTACTATAGAACCAAACAAAATATCAATGTCAAAATATTTTAGTTACTCAACATATTCTCCTCTTAATAGGATACATTTATTACAGCGAACCTGCAACGTTTCTAGACCTTTCAAAAAAAAATGTTCTTGCTCTGCAAACCAGACCTCCACAGCTTTTATTACCTCCTCGTTGGAAGAAAATTTACGACCTTTTTAAACTTTTTTCCAGTTGAGGAAAGAGATGATAGTCGAGCGGAGCCAAATCTGGTGAATAAGGGGTGTTCTAGTAATTCAAACCCAAAATCACGAATTTTTTGCATGGCAACATGAGATTTGTGTGCGGGACGTTGTCTTGCAAAAACAAAACACCTTTGGACAACTTTCCGCGTATTTTCTCTTCAATTTTTTCCCGTAGAGTGGTCAGTAATGTCGAATAGTAATCTCCAGTTATTGTTCTACCTTTATCCAAAAAATCAATCATGATTACTTCATGGCAATCCCAAAAACCAGAAACAACAACTCTTCCAGCAGATTTTTGGATACGAAACTTCTTAGGTCTTGGAGAACCATCGATTGTTGCTTTGTTGCGGTTAATATTCAAACATTTGATGATCCATTTTGCAGCAATTTTTTTCATGTTCAAATTGACGTGAACTATATGATGAACGCGTTCGTATGAAATATCCAGTGCTTCAGATATCCGTTTTAGCCCAACTCAACGGTTTGATAAAATCATGAACTGCATCGATATTTTCCAGGACTAACACAAAAACTGGCCTTCCCAATCGGTCATCATCTTCAATGGAAAATTTACTTTTTTTGAAGCTTGCAGTGCAATTTTTCACGTTCGCATACGAAGGACATTGATCACCAAGGGTATTCAGCATATCTTCGTAAATCTGCTTAACTCCTTTAAATACATGTATGTACTTGATGATGGCTCGATACTCCAATTTTTCGATTTTCACAATTTCGGTGGACATCTTTTTGCTTTTAATTTATTGCGTAACTCTGGTTTACTTTTTTGACGTCAAACTTTACACTGACACTTCTAATAAGTTATTATTCGTTGCTATGGTAATTAAACATTAATCACTTCTGGTATTAACCAAAATTTTCAATATTTCTTTCCACCAATTATATGAGATTTAATTAAAGTCGAAAGTTCATCTAAGCCTGGTTCACCACAATTGTTCATTAAGGCCTCGGTCTCCTATTAAATGCTGTATGCAGTGTACGACTTGAGCGTAAACGTCTGAATGCCAGGCACAGCGTCAGTGGTCAATACATCTCATACGCGAACGACAATATCTCGTTTGCAACAGTAGTCGACAAACAGTGATAGCGTCTAGTCGTGTGATATACAATGGATATATACTTGAAGAGGAGGCACAAGACGACCGCATACGAATAAAAATCAGAGCAACAAGGCACCGATTATTTAAGAAGAGGAAGAAAGAAGGATGTTTCCAGATTTTGATAATGAAATACTTAAAAGCGAACAATACTGAATTTATTAATAATTTTCGTGTCAATCAAGTACAATTCAAACATATCGTAAAATTTGTGCTGGAATATATAATAAAACTGCCATAAAAAAGGCATCCTAAGCCCATATCATCTGAAGAAAAAGTTTTAGATGAAGAGCCAGTGACCAATTTCAAGTGGTCATTTCAAAAGTCACGAAACTTTTAACAGTAAATCCTCTATACCTAATGAAAATGAAAAGCCACTTCTGGCAGCCTTGTGTGGCCGGAGTAGACTACCCTAAAATTTTATGGAGGATAAGAAATAAGATTGACTGATAAAACTTGACGCAATGCTTCTACTGGTATAATTGTATTCTGGATAATCTGCTACGTTTTGATGTATTACTTCTAATGTCACAACCCCCTTCTTGAGTAGCTTTGTCAACTGATTTCAGTTTTTCTTCACATGTTTCTGTGAATGATCCACAGCAACCCCTTCCGAGACTACTCAATAAATGGAAAATTTATTTACTCTAATTAATTCAGCAATTTTTATTATGATTGCATTATCAGATTACTGAATGTTTTCCTTTTTTAAACATTCGAATATATTTAAAATAACTTACTGTCTTTGTATATTTATATCTTTATTATTAAATTCATACCTGTCTTTATTCTCACTACATTATGCAATTTAATTGTCTTCATTCGCCCATGGTCTAAAGAACGCTATTTATTTAAAGAAATTTATGAATTAAATTGATCTCACCAAGCGACGCCACTGCTTATCGCAGAAATATCTTGAAGAAACTGTGTACATACGCCTTTCGACGGCTTCGGCCTATAGAAGTGCATTTATGTTTACGATTCGATGTTTTCATTGGTAAACAGTGGAGATGATGAGTCCACGTGGACTGACATGTTTGTTAGGTGTTTGCCGAATTTTAAACGGGGAGTAAAAATTATTTTTCATTTCTAAATTTGGCACAAGTGCCGTGCGTATTTATAAAATATTGATTGATCCTCGCTTAACAGTCTTCTGCAATTGATATTGGAAGAACTATAAGTGCTCTTGCAGAAATTCCATGAAGACAAAATCTGTCGAAAGTAATTTCCTGAAATGTTATGATTCTTTTATCTAAAATAAAGATTATTTCCTACCCTCCATAAAATTTTAGGGTAGTCTACTCCGGTCACACAGGGCTGCCAGAAGTGGCTTTTCATTTTCATTAGGTATAGAGGATTTACTGTTGAAAGTTTCGTGACTTTTGAAATGACCACCTGAAATTGGTCACTGGCTCTTGGTCTATTGCTTGTCACTCTTATTGTATGATGTACAATAACATTGGACTGATTCGACCAATAATTCGTCTTTGTCTTTATTATCCAATTTTGACATTTTGTGCTGTTGCCAAATACGATGTTTACGCTGCAATGGTTCGAATTAACTAGAGACACGGCACGACGCACACCCCAACGTCAGCGTGACGTGAAAAAGACCACAACAGTACATTTCTGTAGTAAGCATCGTGACTCGGCGTACGGCGTGACGCTGTACGCGACCGACGGCGTTTAAAGGAGGCCATAGTTTAATAATCGATTGAAGATTGGTCTGATCTGGAATGGAATCATTTAGTTTTTTGCTTATTTTCATATTTATCTAGTTCATCTATTACTTTGAAGTAAAATAACTGAGTGAAATGATTCTAGTGAGTTAAGTTTTGTGTATGTTCATAAACCGCAGAGGCTGGGCTCCTGGAGTGGCGGGATTGGTAATACCTTTAGTGCTAAAGAAAAATTGAAGCTCGATATAAATCTATTATTGGTCGTAATTAATTAAACCCTAAAATGATAATTTCATGGTATTTTGGAAAATTGTTCGAAGGTATTGCCAACCGCCTTTTTCCAAACTAGCTAGGCCACTGATGAATCTAATTAAACTTAACATATTAGCTGTCAAGATTCTATTAAGAGCTGTATCTAAAATTATTTCTGTTTTGACTCAAATAGCTTAGCGAACTAAATTTATTTTGTTTATTAAGACTTTTATCTACTTTAGCCAATATATTCTGGGGGCTGTAAGTGGATTTTGTACATAACCTAATCAGGGATTACTCATTTTACTTATATCTAAATTTTTTGTTATTAACCCACTTTAGTTTATGTTGTCTGAGAGCTAAATGTGGTTGTTCTGCTTAGGTTTATGTTTATGAAGATCTTCGCACTAAAGATACTATTATGTGGTTTTTTCTTATTTCTCTTAGTAATTTCAAGTACCTACATTGTAATAAAATTGAAGTTTCTTTACATTTATATGTTTATCTTTTGCCTATAATTGTTAATTTGCTATAATAAGTATAAATTTTAATTATCTGTCTTTCCCCTTTTGCGTCTGCATACTTTTTTACTGGATTCTAGGTTTTCGTACATTCAAAATATGTAAAGCAATATAGTTATGTTTAATATTTGTTATTTCAGATTTTCAACGGTCATCTGAAGTCAAACCTTTGAACCTCCAAGTATTGGTAACAGTATTCTGCTTTATTAATAGAGCAATTTATCGGCATATTAAACGATTATTCTTTTCTTGTAAAGATATCGTTTTGTTGGAATTAAAAACTTAATTGTCTCAATTTTTTATTATTTTAAATACTTTCTGGACACATTGGTATATTCTATTGAGCAAAAAATGAAATTAAGCACGGAAAAAAGTTATATATAATCATTTAGGCATATTTTATGTCATTTTTTAAAGAATAAATTCAAATCTATAATATACATGAAAATTTTACGTTTGTAACATACTTTAAAATCATATTGAATTGAATTCAATGAAAAATAGTTTTTTTTACATCTTATTTTTGTAATGAAATTCTCCTTGACCATTTTGTTGGAACCATTTGTCGACCACATCAGTATAATTCTATTTAAAAAAAGATACTACAATATCGAGCACCAGTACCATTTACTGCTATATGAGCTTCATTGTTGAAAAAGAATAGTTTGCTTGTATTCTCCACCAAATAGTATCAAGAGGCTTCAGTTAGTGGAACTTTGTAAATAGAATTTAGTGTGTGAGATTTTGGATGTCCATGAAGTTCCCGTACTGCTTTGATATTGACATTTGATAGTTGTTTTTAGACAAGTTAGTTACACGACAACAACTGCTTTAGTCTGATAGCAATTTTCAATTACTTTCTGGACAGAAGTGATCGGATATTTAACTGTTATAAAAGTTGGTTAGCACCAAGCGGTATCAAGAGGCTTCAGTTAGGCATTATAAAGGTATCTGAAGCTCTCTTACTGCTTCGATATTGTCATTTGATAGTTTCTTTTTAGACAAGTGAGTTGAGCGTCGCAAATTGCTTCAGTCTGCTAGCACAGAAGTGATTGAATATTTAACTCTCATTAAATTTGGTTAGCCACAAAAAACGCATCTAGATCAAAATTTTTAGTACCGTTAGTGATATTTATACTGAACACATTGTTTACTAGAATTGGATTGACACAATTATACTATCTGGAGTGTTCCGTTACCCCAGTACTGTCTTACTCATTACGCAAAAAATATTGCACTAATCTAGGATGAATTTAGTGACTGGTTTATTAAAAACACTATACTGACCCTTTAAATAACATCCTTAATTAACATAACATCTATACTTTGAATAAAATTTTCAAATCAGCGAATATTCATCTTTTTCATACATCATTAAATAATGATTACATGTTTGATCAGGTATAATTTCATTTTAACTATCAAATTATTCTTTAACGGGGCATAAAGGGTGGCAAATTCAAATCTTTATTTTAATATATTTTAAATTACAAAGTTTTTTGCAATAAAAGGTTAATTGTAATCAGGGTTGGATTTAAATTTAAGATCGCTTCTAGGCACCGGAAAAAAACCGCCCCAATAGTGTAATTTTACTTCAACTTATAGTCTATATATTTTATCTTTCAAAATTAAAATAACTAATTTATTACATAAACTTTATTATAAGTTATATAATCCAAAAACAAAAATAAATATTTGTTTTTTTTTCTAACAATTATAAATTTGCCACTAAGGGTGACTCTTATATGATCAATTTTTCCACAGGCAAACAAGTCTGACATTGCGAGTTGGTAGATTAAATCTTTGCAACCTAAACGTTGAAGTATGTCGGTTTTCAACTTTCTTTCAACACGAAAATGATCGCTTTGCGCTACAGTTTGTTACAGCTAAGTCATAAATATTCGATAGGCGATTTCCATGGAAACTTAGTGTACAGGTCGTTCGCAAGCAACAAATTCAAAAGATCGGAAGGCGAATTCCGTTTCAGTGCGATAAGCATGGAAGTGCACAAATTCGTCATCTAATGAGGACTCGAGGAGAACTTCTCCAGATTTTTTTTGCTCAAAAAATCTTGTTCCTTTCTACTTTTGTCCAAAGCGTGCTTTCGATACCCAAATCCGCTGAATTTTTCACGTCTATCGGCCATGTTTGTCAAATAACTTTATATAACTATAAAACCTATAAAACAGACTGTAGGTGGCAGCATGTGCTGTTTCAAGTTAATTAAATCAAAAATATAAGATTTTTCATTTAAATTAAAATTAATTAGTGCAATCGATAAATACACCATTTTTTAAAGATTCATTTATTGATTAAAGTTATGTTTTGAAAAATGCAAAAAATAATTCCAAAATTTTTTCAATTTTTCAAAAAAATTAAATCTCTTCGATTCCAGAAAATAAAAAAATCGCTTATTTTTTTAAATCTCCAAGGAAATAAATTGATTAAATCATTTTGATTATTAATTTTATAATTGAATTTCTTGAATTAGAAATTGAACAGAAAATTATGAATTAATAGAATTAATTAATTATTTTGAGCAATCTTCATAAGACTAAAAAAATTTTTTTCACTTTCAAAATTTTGCCACCCTAAAAAATTTGCCTCACTGTGCACTTACCCGATTGCCCCTGGTGTAAATCAACCTCTGATTGTAATCATGAAAAAAATCTCCATTTTTCAAAAATTACTTGGAAAATATAAATGTTAACGAAACTAATCCTTTTACTGTAGTTAGATTATTCAAAGCTATACTGTGTGTTTTTGTTTAATGTGATATCAGAAATTATCAGATTTGTGTTAATGCGACTTTAAAGTTTAATGTAACTTTACAAGAAAAGAACAATATTATATTCCTCTTTTTCTGATATATCTTTCTCAACCCATTTCTGTTACACAAATATTAATTAGTAAATGTGGCAGTGTCTTCATTTCTTCATCTATCACAATTTTATTTGTTTCTGGTGGAACAATTTTTCATCATGTATTGTTTGCAAACACAAAATATTTATACATAGTTGTGTTTGGCGTCATTGTACTGGTTACTTGAACATATACATACTTATCATGAAAGAGTTATTTAAGAAGTATATAATATCTAGGTACTTGAATATTTATGTTGCCTAACCTTTTTAAAAACACCTAATATATTAGATTTTTAATTAATTTTGGTTATAGAAAGGTACTGTAGATGGTTTATTTTGTGTAGATTATGGGATTCGCCTTTGCCTACACTGAATAGTATAATTTGAACTTTTTATGATGTGTGATATATATTTGTTTCTTATATTCTCCTGTTTGGTTGAATATTACAGCATTCAAATTGGAAATGACATCAGAGAGGTGCCTAACCTCAGTTTACTGAGTTATCAAAATGTCTACAATATGGAGGGTAGAGATAAGGAGGGCCATCTCATATGGGGGCTTACCTTAAAAACTGTCGGCTTGTAGACGGTAAATTATAGTTCAAAATTTGACCAGAATGGCGCTCCTGTCGGACGAGTTATCATATGAACTTAGTTATTTTAGATAGAGTGAAGTATGCAATGTTAGATAATTTTATATTTCAAATGACTAGATTCGTTAATTAAATATTGGTATACAAAATCTAAACTATTCACATAGTCCAAAATAATTTTGTAAATATAACCTAGAAAAACTACTGTGAGATAAAGCTGAATATTAATTATTGTGAATTTGTAAGAATTTTTGCAAGTAATTATAAAGTGTCAATTATCAAAAAATTTTAATGGACAATAGGATCATAATGGAAAACATTTACTCAGTGAAAAGTTGTCCAAGTGGACGTAAAATGAAAAGTAACTCAAGCAGTAAGTACGCCGAACTCATTATCTTTCTTTAAACCTACAGTATGCAAAACATTTATTTTTAAATATATTTTTTAATTAAACATTCAGAAATTCATACATTTAAAATTGATATAAAGCGGTTTATTTAAAATTTACACTCATGCTATAGTAGCGCCTTGATGGACACTTTCTGTAGCACAGAGATGGTTCTCCTTACCTCCACCCTCCATAGTCAACAATATTAGGCAATCAGCACTTTTATGTTTAGAAATACCTGCTGAAGTTTTATCAACAAATATTCAATTTCGTAAAAATACAAGAGCTTTTATTATCGGATAAACTTCTTTTTGTAACGAAATAATTTTGCCAATCAGTAATTTTACGAGTAAAACGGACAAGTTTTTCGAGCAAAATTACTGATGCAAAAATTTTGAGTTGAAAAGAAATTTATTCTTAAAAGAGAAGCTCGATTGTTTTTTGGCAAGATAAGTTAACGACCGAATATATGACTGAACAACAACCATAATTATCTATATTGATACAATTAAATTATTTAATTGAAAAGTTATCAAACCCAAAATTAGTATAAATTGTTTGGTTTGGTGTACTGATTTTAAAATTTTCTTCTCTGGTATTCATACATGTAGAATATTCATTTTGATTTTAGTGATGTTCAGGATCAATTTGGAAGTAGAGTTTAATAGAACGTGATGATGAGTGTCCCGTTATCTTTATAAGTTGTTGATTACTTATTCCTGATTTGGCTAACTGGGAAACTGCACTAGCACGGTTCGAATGATTGATAATTTTATTATTTGTAATATCGAGTCCAATTTTAGTTGCAGAATATTTGGTCCAAGTAGAAATTGTATTAATACCCGGTGGATCATTTTTGTACCTACCGTTAGAATTTTTGTTTTTCCAAAAGGCATTTGGCATTAAAAAAAGTCGTTCAGATGTTATATTTTCATTTGTTTTGTAACAGTAATTTTAACAATGCAACGGGACAAATACATTTATCCATTCCATTTTCTGTTATCCATTTGCTGTCTGCCCACCCTGTGTCGTCTTTGAAAATATTATATTGTATTCAAATCGTTTTGATGAAGCTCCATCTTGATTTTTTCCTTCTTAAAAATGGTAAATTTTACAGTTTGCTTTTCCCTCCCTCCAAACTAATTCATAAGAAGCTATATGAAAGAATCTTTTTTATAATCCCTCTGGGTTGTCTATGTTCCACAATTTTGCCATTTTTACTATATCTTTCTTTTTCAATGCTACAGAACTTACTTTTCTTCTCTCTGGAATAACTTGTAATTCTTTCTATTTCATCACGAGCTTCTTTAAAAGTTATGTCGGCAAAAGGATCAAATTTAATATTGTATTCATTGAAATATTTTTCTTGAATCGTCTTCGCAGTTGAATTTCAAATTGATTTAACTGCATATTCTTTATAATCTTCTCCATTCCTGTTTTTCATGTTATAGGCCCAATCCTTTAATATATTTGCTACTTTTTGTAAATCCATAAATTGTCTAATTGTCATAAATCATATAAAATCGTAAGAAATATTTGGAATTAAACATTTTTTTCATTTAAATATTCAAACAAGGGGTATGAGTATATCATGTCTACAATAAAGCTGCATTTTTATTGAGAAAAATCAACATATTTTGTTTTGATCCTAGATCTTCTTTCACATATTAAAAGTTTCCGATTCAAAGGATACGCCTAGTAAGAAAAACTACTTTAAGGATAATTTTTGCATAGAATTTAGTGTACAATTATTGATCTAGAAACAAGAAACATACCATTCGCGAAAATTACGAAGCGGGCGGCATCTGTTGATTTTCTTTCAAACTTCAATAAAGGCGAACAATAAAGCCAGAAAATACGATGTTTTTGTTTTTATAAACAACAGCAAGTGTTATTTGAAATTTTAGTCCAACTAGTAAAATAATATTCCTCTTTAAAGTGCTTTCATGTGGTAAAAGCGTCCACACATCCATAAGGTGAAAATAATAAAAACATGGTAAAAGTTAGTGTAGTGTTACAACTCTACTGCTTGTTAAAATCCCATTCTAGTGACCAATAAAACTCTTGTGCACCTTTTTGGTATTCCCAAGTGTTTCCTTGCCTTCCTCATCACAGTGTTGTAGCCGATTGAGCCGTTCTGGTTTCGTTTGCAAGTATCTGGATATGAGCCGCGCCAAAATAATTTTTCTTGTCTCCTTTCAGTACTGACGCTGCTGCTTACCCACCTCAGTGCTGCAGTGGGTATTTTATTTCCCCATTACCATGTATAACTAGGAGGCGTTTCCTATTCACTATCTAAACAGGGACCTGATTGAGGATTAGCAACCGCACACGGGGGATTCTACAATTTCATTAATTGAGAATTTCATAGGTTTTTCGAATAATCAAAGACGAAATCACATATTCGTTTCCTGCAATTTTATTTTCATCCTCAGTACCTCTCCATAAAAGACGTTACTCTTCTCCAAATTGGTATTGACCAGGTTACCACTCCTAAAAAATGTGACAATTTCTTTGCTTTTTTGAACAGCAGGTTGATTATTTTTGCACTTCTTAGTTCATAGCATGGGCAAAACATGGTATGTCTTTTTTTAATATTTCACCAGCTTTCAACATATCACTTGCATTATTTGTCACTATGCAGGATACCTTTGTTTCCCTTCTTGTTGAACTGTTGGAAGTATTTTTTAAAAATTTATTCATTTTCGTTGAGTGTAAATACTTGAAATAAATAAAAATCAATTGCAAGAAAGAAAGAATTAATGACTTGCCTATTGTCTAAGAGCTAATAATGGCGAAAATGCTAAATTAGGTTGAAAGTCACTGTTGCTGATCAAAAGTAAACCATAGCATAACTGTTATTGTACGTTGTTAATCGAATAATCATTTGTAATAAAAGGCTTAATTGCCTGTTAACAAGACTAAAAAAATATACATCTGTCCAACACAACATCTTATATAGAACTGACTTGTTAAGATACGAGTCGTGCGCATGAGCTCTTCCACCCATATAAAAGATCATGCGCGTAAAATTAACACATCACTCAATAAGTCGAGTGACTAACTAAGAAAAACATATTTTTTGCCAAAAAATCAATTTTATTCATCAATGTAATCTTCTTTAAGAGTAATACAATAATTCCAATGCTTCTCTAACTCCTCGAGACCGTGCTTGTAGAAGGATTCATCTTTTACCTCAAAATAGGCTTCAGTTTCAGCAATTGCTTCTTCATTTGAGGTGAATTTTTTATCGATGAGCATTTTTTTGAGATCAGCGAATGGCCAGTAGTCACTGGGGGCCAGAACTGGATTATATGGTGGGTGAGGAAGCAATTCGAAGTGAATTCGTTCAATATAACCATCGTTGGCAACAACTTGTGAATCGGTGCATTGTCTTGGTGAAACAGTTTGTTTTTCGACATATGAGGCAGATTTGCCTTGATTTTTGTATTCAAACGATCCAACAACTCTATGCAGCATTTATAATTGATTATCTCTCCCTTTTGGAGAAAGTCGTTGAACAATATTCTACGTGCATACAATCCACTCAGATAATGATAGTTTTGATTCCAGAATGAAGTGATGTATCCATGTTTCATCCATTGTCACATTTCGACACAAAAAATCAGTTTTTTTGATCGACTGTGAGTAAACTCAGCACCCACTTTAAAAAAAGCTTTCTCATGGTGGAATGTTCACACTGCCTTCTGATATCTTTACGGCCTCCTATATCACACAATTTCAGTTTACGATAAGATAGAACCAATTTGTTGACTGTTTATGTTTTCTGGAGTAATCACCTCAATTGGACGACCAGTACGTTCACCATCATCGGTGCTGTACGGCCACATTTAAATTCAGCAAACCAATAAGAAATGGTTCTTTTCGATGGAGCAAAGTCCGAATAACACTTTCGAAGCCATTGCTGAGCTTGTACAGTGTGTTTCTAAAATAACAAAAGTAGCTTCATTTAAATAGCTGTTAGTTTTTTCTGACTAATCGAAATGTCATAAAATTTTACACATAGTCTTTTGAAAGTTGGTACATCATAAACGTCATATGCATTTGACAATGGCAGCGCCATCTCTGTGTCAGTCACACGATTTATTAAGTCTTTCGGTTTCATGTCCACCATGCTTTTTATCAAATTAACGATCTATTAAAAATTTGATCGTCCTGTCTCGGATTAACTTTGCTGCTACGCGAAGCCGTCGCTATATTTTCGACTAATTTCTAAGTCTCATTTTTCTTTAAACAATCAATTTTTTGATTCGTGGCCTTTTTCCAAAATTAACTTTCTGATTCGAACGCCTCTTGAAATGTACCAGGTACATTTGTGTACAAAAATTAGAATACAATATAACAGCTGATTTTTGGACCAAAAATCTAAGTATTTAAAATTCGCATGGCCTAACAAACGGTGTCATTTTTCTTTTCCCTCATATTGTTTATTGTTATATTCACATAAGAAACATAATTATTTATCTCATTTTTCATGAAATAAAAGTTATATTTTTTACCACTACTGTTTACTTTACTTTCAAAATCAATAATTATCTCTATTTTTTCTTTATAAATTATTATATTATTTTCTGCAACTTAACTAACACTTATTAAATTTCACTTTATATATTTAACATAAAGTTTTCAATACTTATCAAATGCATTAAAAAAACTTTTGACATTACCCATTTTTCTGACCTATAAAAATATTTATCGCCTAAATAAACATTAACAGGTTTTTTCAATACTATACACTTATCATTATTATGTGGTCCTTAGAACCACTATCCAAAAGCCATTATGTTTTATAACTACTTACATCATTTAATTCAACATTGTGCGACTCAGGACAAGCAACCGTCGTTTTCTGTCCTCGCTGTTGGTCAACACAATGCGCTCTTCCCATGCGCTGATTACTGAATTTGTCATGCGCTTCACCGTAGCTTCCTCTTCCGGCACATTGCCGGCCACCAGGCGTTCGCCATGTGTCTCTTCCGCCTGACGTTTGCAACGCCGATGTTTCTTTAAAAACAAATTCGAAATAGCACTATATATATTAAAAACTCAAAGCTTCATCACATTCTTTTAATTTTAAAGATAACACGCTTTTTCCACTTGCCATAGTCCTCTCCATCAAACACTGGTATATGTCACCGGTTTTCACCATTTTGTATTACTCGTGCTTTCCTTCGTACACTGGTATGATCACCGGTCCTCACCATTTTATATCACACGTACTTTCTTTTCGTTGACTAGATACTATCTAATAATTTTAATGAAACAATACACTTTTCGAACCACGGAGCTCTTCTAAGCTTAATTGCTTGTTAATAAGAATAAATAAATATACATCTGTTCAATACAACATCTTACATAGAACTGACTTGTTAAGGAACGAGTCGTGCGCATGAGCTCTTACAACCCATATAAAAGATCATGCGCTCTCCGCACAAAGATACATCTGCGTACAATCATAGACGTAATACACTTTTCAACAATGACAAAACAGCAATAATATCGATAGTAGGCCAATAATTTAAATCTATGGAAATCGGTATAAATTTACACGAAAAGAAACTACAGCCACTTAAAGGTATAAAATTAAAATCGATGCGGTCCATCATCTATTACATTTTATATCAAAACTGAAGCGTTTTTATATAAACTACCGATCAAAAGTTTCTGCCCCCCCATAATCACGTGATTGACGACTCACAGATCCAAAGATAGCAGCTCAGATAAAGTACTAAGTACTTCTACAGTAAAAAGAAGATTGAAAGAAACTGGCCTTTTTGGATGGGTGGCAGTGAAGGGATCTTTTTTAAAGCGTGAAGTTGAAATTAAGAGATTGCATAGAGGTAAAGAACATTAAAAGTGGAAGCATGAAGAGTGAGAGAGTTTTATGGATTAATGAGACAAAGTTTGAGGTTCTTTAAGGTCTAAGAGAAGGTTGTTTGTGCGCGTGTCAAAAGAAGAAAGAATATTACATCCATGTTTAATCCCGACTGTAAAACATAGAGAGGGCTCGGTGATGGTTTGGTGATATTGTTGAGAAAGGGCGACTGGAGATCTGGTAAAAATTGGCGGGATTCTCAAGAAAGAAAGGTACTTGCAAGCGCATGTATATTCCAGCATGACTACGATCCCAAGCATTCCTCGAAACTGTGCAAAGAGTATATGAAATAATTGGAAAGGAATAATGTACTGGAAGTAATGATTTGGCCATCACAGACGCCAGACCTCCACCCGATTGATTGTTATGGGACAAATTGAAAAGGGAAGTAAGAAACCAGTGTCATACTTCCACTTCACTTATGGTAATATTTTTAAAATATAAATATCAAAATCAATCGTTTTTTTTTTGTTGTGTATCACACAAACTATAGGGTGGACCAAAACTTTTGACCGGTAATGCAACGATTTGCTTATTTTTCAATAAATGGTATACATTATGTGTATTGGAAAAAAGTTTCTCTGTCCTATTTACATGTTGAATATTGTATACAATTTTTGGTAAATGTCCGTTCTACTTTATTCCATATAATTGTATAAATCAAACAACATTTTTTTGTGTCTATTGTGTCAAGTAAACCTTCAGAAAATATTTGTTATTAATATAAGTTATTTGTTTTGTGAAGTTCAAAATTCTGTTTGAATCGACGAAAAACATGCGTGGAAATCAAAATCTTAAGTACAATAGTAGCAGTCCTTGGAGATGCTCATGTTGCGTTGTGTGCCTTGTCTCTTTATTGAATGTTTATTTTGTTTTGATTTGACTTCTTTTTGATTTTTGTTTCGATGAGACATCTTATGGAGTGCTAGTTTTCACTCAGCATGTGTTTTACTTTACTTTCCAGCGGAGACATTCAATTGCCAGCATAAATCGGACTATTTAATTAGCAAATTTACAAATGTAAAAATAAAATTCAGTATAAAAAACTTCAGCAGGATATTTCGAGCGAAAGAAAAGATTAACCGTTTTTTCAATTCAATTAAGTAATTTTTTTTTCAGTGCAATCGCTTACTGAGATGGTGTCCTTCGCCAGACTGTAGTAATGCAATTAAAGTTCAGTACGTGGAGTCTCACAAAGTAACATGTAAATGTAGCCATACATTTTGCTTTGCGTGTGGGGAAAACTGGCATGATCCTGTTAAATGCCACCTGTTAAAAAAATGGATAAAAAAATGTGACGACGATTCGGAAACTAGTAATTGGATAGCTGCTAACACCAAAGAATGCCCTAGGTGTAATGTTACAATAGAAAAAGATGGAGGGTGTAATCATATGGTTTGCAAAAATCAAAACTGCAAAGCAGATTTTTGTTGGGTATGTTTAGGTCCATGGGAGCCTCATGGTAGTTCTTGGTATAATTGTAATAGGTATGACGAAGATGAAGCTAAAGCAGCAAGAGATGCTCAGGAAAAATCTAGATCAGCTCTTCAACGCTACCTATTTTATTGCAACAGATATATGAATCATATGGCTTCATTGAAGTTTGAGCACAAACTGTATGCATCCGTTAAAGAAAAAATGGAAGAAATGCAACAACATAATATGAGTTGGATAGAGGTGCAATTCTTGAAAAAAGCTGTAGATATATTGTGTCAGTGTAGACAAACATTGATGTATACTTATGTGTTTGCTTATTATTTGCAAAAGAATAACCAGTCTGTGATTTTTGAAGATAACCAAAAAGACCTCGAGAGTGCTACCGAGACGTTGTCGGAGTATTTGGAGAGGGAAATTACGTCTGAAAATCTTGCCGATATTAAACAAAAAGTTCAAGACAAATACAGGTAAATATAATAGTATTTTATCTTTGTATATTGATATTTTGAACACCCTCCACAACTTCAGAATGTGTTAGTATTGACATTGAGAAAATGAATAGTTTGCAAACTTTATTTTGTTTCTTTTTTTTTTAGGTATTGCGATAGTCGTAGAAAAGTTTTATTAGAACATGTTCACGAAGGCTACGAAAAAGAGTGGTGGGACTACAATGAATAAAAATGTACAGATCATCCGTTCCTCCGTAACTAGTATTTTAGTATTGATAGATCTTAATACTTAGTTACCTCATGAACAGAAGAAGAATCGTGGAATTTTATTTTACAGTGTGTTATTAGTTTTATATTAATTCTCAGTTTTTTATTTATTTTTTTAAATTCTTCTTTTTGAATATTTACTTTTGGGAACATTAAATATACCTCAGTAGTAATCCATATTTTGGAACATAACTGAATCATATTTTTCTTTATATTTTTTGGCTTGTTTGACACTTTATACTTTTCACTGACAGTGTAAATAATTTATATGTATATTTGTACATAATTAAAAATCTATTTTTATTTTAAACGGGTAATTTCATCAACCATGTTTTTGGATCCATTAAAAATCATTTAATTTTTAATCTTCGACATGGTTTTTGAAATTTTTTGGTAGAGTGGAAAAATGAAAAGTATTGAATTTGTATATATTAAATTCTATCAAGGTTTTGAATGAAACTTTATTTATAGACACAATGTAATTACTGCTTTAAATTCAGATAAATTATATAACTGATTTTCACAATTAAATTTTCAAAGAAACAAAGGAAAAGTTGGTCGTAATTATCAATTGAAATGTCTATGTTTTATTACTACTGTGTTTATACTATTTTTTTTTCTAATTTATTATTTATACATTCTACTATATTGTTTTGGTTATATTGTTAAAAATGGAAATTTTCTAATATAACAAAGTTGAATTTTATATACTTTTTACATACCAAAATACTTATATTATCTAATAACTAAGGGAAATATGATTTCAATGTATCAAATTTTCTGTTTGAACCTTGAAAGTTTCACTTATTCATCATAAACAGTCCTTATAAAGATTAAAGAATAGTTTCTTCTGCTTTTAATCCTTCTGTAAACTATATTTTTTTCTTTATTTGAAAAACCTGCTTGATGGTAATTGTACTAGGAATGCTCTCTCTGTCTCATAGTTATGTTAATAGTATCTAATTTCGAGTGGGATTGTGGGTTGAGGACTCAAAATAAAACTGTGTTAAGAATTTTTAAAATGTCATGATCTTTTATTTGATCTTTATCAAGGCTAAGAATATATGGTACATTACAACTCAAACGTTGAGGAAGATAAACAAGTAATAAAAATTTTGAAATTAGAAGTAAAACAATAATCAGTTCACTGTAACAGTATAAAATTCTATATATGTATATATAAGTGGATAGGACACACTGTATGTGAGACAAAAATTTAGACAAACTATATAACATAAATCCGTCTTGTGGTCACATACGGATGCGAGACATGGAACATAACGACAACTGAGCAAATTTTGAACTGCAGGGAACACGAAAGATTTTTTGCCCTCTTTCGACAAGTAAAAATTAGGTTTGTGAAACCTAGTTTTACTTAGTCAAAATTAGAATAAACTGAAAACAGGTTTTAACTGTAACATTATACCATTTTGTTGTTATGATATTATTAATTTTATATATTGTGACATCCAGAAACTTGATTTTATTATTTTGCTCGATTTCAATTGTGAATTGAAATTTTCTATGATAATCAAATTTTTTATTCATGTTTTCAATTTGATTCTTTGGTACGGTAGGAAAAATAATGGAATATTTGTATTAAGTTTGCTTAGGACAGTTTCCTCAAGATTTTCCAGTCCCAATTGTGCTATAACACTTGAAATGGAAGCCCCTATAGCACAACCATCAATTTGTTTTTATATTTCATTTTCATATTTGAAGTACGTTGTTGTAAGTGTGAGTTTTATAGCTGTTGTAAATTCGTTTCGAGGTATTTCTGTATATATTTTTCACAATTGTAATAGGAATATTTGTATATAAAGAAACCACATCTACGAAATAAATACATATTCGTAAGGAATTTTTATATTTCTTCTTTGAAATCCCATGTGTTTTTTATATGGTATTTGTTTTGGTATAAAAATTTTATCAAAATATTTTTCAAATAATTAGATTATGAGGTAAGAGGAGTTTGAATACTTGAAACAATTGGTCGAAGGGGAAGTCAGGCTTGTGCAGTTTTGGTAAACCATATGCTCTAGGGTGTAAGGCATTGTGAATTTTCATTTTCGCATCTAATGGCGAAATAAAAAGTTCCCAAGATCTAATTAGATCATTATTTTGTTTTTGATAAGAATTCATTGGATCTAGTTTAATTTTTTTTGTAAATTGCCCTAACGTTTAATAATTTCATCATTTTATTATTATGAATCTTCTGATTCCATAATAATCGTTTTATTAGATTAACCTGCTCTCAAATTTTGTGACTTCTTTTTTGATTGATAAATTCTTTGGTTTAGGTCTAAGAAATAAGAAATAAACGGAATCTATATAATGTATATATAAATGAATAGAACACACTGTATATGAGACAAAAATTTAGATAAACTCATAAACATTCAAGCCAATATATTCTGACCAAACTAGGTCAGGTCACATTCAATTGTAAAACATTAGGGGGGTATAGTGACATATAGTTAAAACCTAACGTATTAAGTGAATTATGACTCATCAGGTAACAGTAAGAATAATTCCAATAGGTTTTTACTGTTCATACTTTTGTTAACGTTGGAAAAGTTTAGAATTATTCATTCACTGATAGATGTATCTTAAAGGAGAATTTTATCTTTTGACTTCCTTATTCTTCTGATTTATACTGTCAATCTTTTCTGTCCTGAGCATAGTGATTCCAACGTCGAACCCCTAGCTGGATCAGGTCCACCTCAACGTTCTCCAACCAGCGAAGACGTGGTCTTCCTCTCAGTGGCCGTCCTCCAAGAACTCCAAATATGGTTCTGCACAGGTACAGTCCATGTCTTGCATCCATCCATATGTGAATATGGGACGGATTTGTCTCATATGAAGTGTGTCCTATTCATTTATATATACATATAAAGATTTTTATATTGTTAAACTAAACTTATCTGATTGTTGTTTTACTTATATATTCACAATCTTTTGTTTATTTATTTATCCTCATCAACTTTTGAGTTATATTGTACCATATAATTTTATCCTTGATAAAGATCGAGACTTTGGCATTTTTAATAAACTCATGGACAGTTTTATTTTGAGTCCTCAACCCACAGCACCATTCAAAAATCACATACTAGGAAGGACAATAATATCAAGTTAACACTACCTGCAAATACTTCTGTGTCTGAAATTATTATTTTTCTAAACCAAATAATATCAACTATTGGACAAATTTGAATGAATATGATGTAAACAGTTGGAAAAATATGATTCGTTAATTTGGTTGTTTATTCATAATTTTGAGGACTGTTTTTTGGATCATATTCTTGAGATGAAAATAAAATGAAAAAAAAAAAAAATAAATATAATATTCCAATATTTGACAAATAGTTTCAGATTAAATCCGAATTATGAATGGTTTTAGCTCCAAAAACTGAAGAAATAAATTATCTTTATGAGTGCCCTGTATATTTATAGATCTTACATTTGTGTGTAGTTTACCATGCTTAGTAAAGTTAAATAATGCGAACACTGTAAACTTTGGCATACGCAATATTCCACTTGATTGTACATATGTGTTCATATTGAAAATACAATAAATATTTAAATTATTATGATAATCTTGTTAATTTCTGCAATTCACCGAATTTAAAATAAAAAATTGTTATCAATCATATTTTTCTAAAAACAGATTAAAAACTATACAATCGAAAACTCCAGGGAAGTATTACCAATCTTGAATATTAATTTCACTTCATTAGAGGCAATTATACATTTTTAATGACTTATTTTTTCTCCTTTCAAGCAAAAAATAGAGGCTAAAGTGATATTGAACAAAATCTATCAAATTTTGATCTGATTTTCAAATTTGATAAACTCGATAGTTTTTGCAATCAATTGTTAAGAAAGAAAAAAATGGTTTTGATAACAAATCAAATTTTAGAATATATGGTTACGAGCAGAGTGTAAAACATGAAAAAAGATTGGCTCCAGCCTAAACTTTTATTCCAAAATTTCTTTTGCGCTAAATACTTTTCCGAAGTATTTTTGGTAGGATAATTGATGAAAAAATTATTGCGAATCATAAAAAATTATAATAACGTGATTTAGGTTACATTTAATATAGAGCGTTCCAAAACTTTGACGTGTATGGGCGCTGGGAGGCAAACATAACCTTTGATTAGCATTGTTTGGATAGAGTACTTGCATGGCTTGAGAAAAAAAATAGTTTTGGATAGTTTATATACAACTTTCATTATATATATTTTTTTGAATTCTTTGATCTATCTTCATAGAGAAAAAAATTATTGAAAATTCAAATATTTTGTAGGTAGTTTAACCTAACCAAATTGCGTGACGGTATAAAATATACAATGAACATTTGGTACAAAGTAAATACCACAATCAATCTCTTCTAAAATAAGCATTTTTATTAAACTTTGATTAACCTAATAATTTTTTTATAATGCTAAATTCGAATATACAATAAAAATTGTTTGAAATTGTTGGTGGTTTTAAAAAATTAATATCTAAATATTTAATTGAAAATCCCAGTCGAAATCGTTTATAAGTTTGAATGCTTACGAATATTTTGATTCAGGTTTCGTTCTCAATTATGGGGCGATTGTAATAAATGAATATATCATAGTTGGTGGAAAGGTTCTCAAAGAATGTTGAATTTTCTGTTAAAAATTTATTTGACACTCTACCTCCCTATCCTTACGGTTTAATCTCACTTAAAACTGTTTACAAAACATTGTAAATTGTTAAGTCAGTATAATATTTTTAAATAGTCATTTTTAATATTTCATAGGTCAATGCCAGTTTGTTTAGCTTTTCTTCTAGATCCTGAGTAAACGTTAAGTTTCAGTTAAATTGTCCATCGTAATATCTGTTTGACAAATATTTGTCGAAATATTTTTTTCTATTAGGTCCCTGAATTTTTTTGCTAGCCACCTAGCTATACACTTCAATACATCTTCAGTTGTTTCTGGAAGATTTTCTCCAGAATAATCTGTAGTTGTGGCACAACATCAATCTGGAGTGTTCACAGGGGAAAAAGAACTACTTGAAGATAATCCCAATGTCTCATTTTAATGTTTCTTTTGGAATTTCAATTTTAGCTGTTTCTAGAATTTTTGATCTAATAAATTCTTTTTTAGTTGGTTTTTTTCTGTTCACTTTTGATTCTAAAATTCATACATTTTTTCTAGCAATATCATTCTAATCCTATAGTTTTCTATGGACTTGGATGTTCATTAGCTCCTCGACAACGTATTTGCGAAAAAAGTTTTCTAATCCATCCTAGTTTAGTTTGTGTACAAATATAGTCAATATCAAACCAAACTTTCCTTTCATGTCTCGTAAAAGAATAAAATATCTGTAATGATGTTTTTCCAATTGCTCTTATATTTTTTATTATTTCATAAACAACAACAAACAACATTTTGTTGAAACCGAATTGGAGATGAGTTGTGCAGCTAGTTTGACATTTTGTCTCTGAATTTTTTCATATTATAAGTTTGTTTCAGCCATTTTCCTACATGGTGATTTTATCAAACATTCAAGTGGCTCTTTTGTTATTTTTCTATTTTCTTCTAAGGTAAAGCCATTATCAATTAGTTCATTTCTTAGAAGTTTTAGTAAGTATGGAGCATCAGTGAATATATAATTTTACTGTCACCCATAGTGAAATATGGTTTTTCTCTGCCAATTTCAATTTCTTTTCACAAATCCATATTACCACCAGCACTATCATTTACACGAGCAACTGACTACATTATAGGAAATCTTTTCAAATCTATAATAATGCTCATAAAAATGTATTTTGTGATCTTTTTCTGGAAGACAAACTTCCACTTTTAAAATAGTCCCCTATTTTGAACGACTTGCATTTATTTGATTACAAGGCCCCAATACTTGGTCATGTGCTACATCATATTACTGAACGGATTCGATTTTAACCTCATCAAACTGCAAAACTACACATTTTCAATATCATTCTTGTCAGCACCTGCAAGCTGCATCATCTTCAGCACCTCGTAAAGAATCCTTTGACTAAGGTCCGGAGCACTACAACCTACAGAAGTTGAAGATCAATATCCACAGGCACCTCCACACTGCAGCCCACTTGAATAACTTCAGTGTAAGAGGGTTTACCCTCTTGTGCTTGCTTTTTACATAAAAAAAGGTTTAGTTTAAGCCCAACGTCTTGATAATGATGGAAGGGTGATATATTGTTGAAAAACAATTTTTATACTCTGAACTACCAATAAAATCACGTGCAAACATTTCTGGTCCACTTGTGACGTGTACGCAGCGTTTTAGTGATTTGAGCGGTATAACTCAGAGTTAAATGGAAATAAGCAGTCCTGTGTGTATAGGTGCGTTCACCTTAACCGCTGTTGGAGATAATCTAATCTAGTACTAATGACAGTCAGTGACAGGGTTATGTTGGAAAATATATGCCTCCCATACCTTAAAATTACTATTAGAATACTAAAAAACAACCCTTGATGTGCGAAGTAAATTGAGTACAAACATCGAATACATGACAAATTTGAAAGAAATTTAAAAAATAATTGAAACAACTAATGAATATGATAGAATGTTCAATACTACTTTTTTTATTGCTTGGGTAGTATTAAGTCTTTTAGCTTAATGTTAGACGGTATATTTTCATATTTGCACATAGTATTAGCGATAATTTCATGAAAACTGTTATGTTTTTACCTAATGACAAGTTGATAATATTGTTTATTTGTTAAATTCAGCCTATTTTTGTCACAAGGACTTGTTATCTAACATGACTCTTTAAATATTACTTTCTGCATGTACTTCTCAGAAGTTTACAAATCACATCATGGATTCATGTATTTATAACTTTTTCTTTGTTTATAGAAAATAATGATGATGAAATATGTAGTGTAAATTAAGATTATAGCACCTATGAAAAAATTGTATAGTATATGAACAGTTCTAGAAAATTATTTATATAACAGTAAATAAAATTATCATCGTTAAAACGTCTATGGAATTCAATATATTCCAAAATGAATAGATAATGCCTTCAGTACACTTTTTGAAAAAGTTTACTCAATATATATATATATATATATATATATATATATATATATATATATATATATATATATATATATATATATATTATCAATTTATATATTTTATGTGGTCCAGTTTTGTCATATACTTAGAAAAAAAGAAATAATTTTTTCAATGTCAATATTTTGTTTTGGTTATGGTAGAGAAAAGTAGAATAATTTGTGAATTAGACAATCTAAGAAAACTGATTGACGTCAAACTGGTCACCGTGAGGTAAACAATTGATTTTCTTGTATGTATCCGTGGTAGCTTTTCTTGGTTTTTCCGGTTGTGAGAGTTGTTTTGTATTGTTTTTTCATGTAATGGTGTTAAAAGGACTCCATAGATACTTTTCAGATCTTTTTCAGTGAAACTAATACAACTGACACTAAGTAGTTTGTAGTTTTAGTCAATCTGCAATCAATTACAAAACTTAAAACACTTGTATTTCTTCTGTGCTCAAATTACGGAAGTTTTTCCAATGTTGCGTTCAAGATTATCAAACATGAGTAGGTTGCAAAGTGATAACCAAGTGGCAGCTGAAAACTACAAAGACTAAACTTAAAGCTTTAGGTGGAGTTAACTCATTTTCATGAGATGAAAAGAGCTTTAGTCAGAATCCTGCTCATTTTTCACAAGTTTCCAATATATTTGCATTTCAGACTATATTTACCACTTTCCTACACTTAGCAAAATACTGCATAGTGTAAAAAAATGACAAAGCCATTTTTTCCAGAGGAATTTTCGCATTACTTTTAGTAACAATTCTTTAAGAAGCAATCTCGCAATAAAACTGTAAATAATAAGATCTAAAATCGAAGAAATAAGTTCACAAACCACACAAAAACGACAAAAGCATTTGTTTACCTTACCGTATTTGTAAATGGACATCAGCTGATTTTGACAATTTGTTATATTGCTCCGTATGAAAAATGTCCGTCGAAATGTGTTGAATAAGGGTAGGACACATTACCTTTAATTAAATTTTAAAGAAAAAAGAAAATTATGATATTGACTTCTTTAACTTAGGGTGGTTTTCTGGTCTAGAAACCTAACTTTTAGGCATTCTAGAAACTAACGTAAAAAAATTAAAACCATTTTTACTATCCGTTTTTTTAAGATATTTATTGACTTTTCAAGAATATGGAAAAATAAAAAGTGAAGTGGGGGCTACAAAAAAGAGGTGCACCCTGGTTGACATGATTTCCAGTCCTTGAAAAATTCTTAATCTGTAAAGATGTGGCTATCGCATTGACCGTAGCTAAAAAAATAATTGTCGTCGACATGAAATATCAAATTTTTTCCCATTGCATGGTACGAATGATGTATTCACATTCTTCTCCTGTGCATCGTTTTTCTTACCATTTGGTATATTTGTAAAATAAATTACTTTTTCAAACTGTCTAGCATCAGATATTTTACAGAACGATCCATTATTGATCCTATTAATAGATCTCCAAGATTGCGCTTTTTGGATAAAGATAAATAATAAACTATTTTCTTTCTCAATTATCGAATCACTTTTTTTTAATATTTACTTTTGATGCCAGAGGGCAGCTTTGTGATAAACGGTTGTCTTTAATAGAACCAGTAGCTGAATACCCCATCTGTTTTAAATAATTCAACAAACTGAAATTACTGAAAAGATTACCAACGTATGAAAAGTACCGTTGCTCCTTTTTTGTTTAGGAAGTTGATTCAGCATACTTATTAATGGAAAAGCCGCCTTATCAAACATGGGATCAAGGGTAGTACCAATATTAGGATTAACTTTTTGATATGGAATCAAATTGTTTAAATATTGACTTATATCTTATATCCCCATCTGTTTTAAATAATTCAACAAACTGAAATTAGTCAAAACATTACCAATTATGAAAAGTACCGTTGCTTCTTTTTTTCTTTGGGTAGTTGATTCAGCATACTTATTAATGGATAAGCTTCCTTATCAAACATGGGATCAAGGTTAGTTTTAACTCTTTGATATGCCATCAAATTGATTAAATATCGACTTCTGCTATCCAACGACAATATCTTGTATCCGAACCTAAGATGCTTAACCCTTATAAATTGTTTACATAAATGTTTTCCATAATATTCCACCGTAGAACGTATCTTTTGCTTTTATATAAGCATGATTCGTGAAATGGAGGTACTTAAATATTGAAAAAACTGATTTCTACGCATGGTTTATGTTACTGTATTATTCTGTCTGTTTTGCCAGAAAGGGTGTCAGCAACATTTTTTTTATGAGATTATTCTTTGATTTCCATTAGTAACAAATGTATAAACAAAAATTAAAAGTATGATACTGTATCTCCAAGTATCCATATGGTGTTACCATATCTTCTTGTAACATTCGACGGTATTACCTATCAACCATCAAAGATGAAATATTTTCATCTCAGAAGTCTATTTGATTGTTATTATCTTGGTCCTACTATTTTGTTTCGTCTTTCTGACTATAAGTAACTTGGCTTGTGTGATCAAGTGCTTTTATAACTAATTGCCTGCTTGCCCCCCACTGTCTTCAGTACTAGAATTCTCATCAATTATGTCACTTTCTCGACAAAAATTGTATTTACCGTTACATGTTTCATTATATGAAATTTGCAGGGCTTCTGTAAATGAAAATCCGTGTTTAAATACAAAATAATGTTTTTGAAAAAAACCGGTAGCAATTAGATATACTTAGTGTTAGGTTGTCATATAGCAACAATAGTTTAAATTTTCAAGTAAAAAATCATCAGTATATTTATTCTAAAACAAGAACAATTCTAAATATAATTTCGAACTAAATATTATTCTATTTTTACTACTCACACAAATTTGAAGTTTATTTTGTAATGGAAATGGCATTAAACTTTCATAAAACGCTCGTAGTGTCAACAAATTTCTTTTTTTTTTTTTTTTAATTAGTGATTTTTGGTTGTCAATTTTATTCATAAGAACCTGTAAAATGAATTACTAATTTTATTCCTATATGAATTAATACAATATTTCGACTTTTAGGAACTTAAGTTAAGAACAAAACGGAAGTGCATAGAACTGGGGCATTCAGCTCTATATATTGTTTTCATGTTGATTAGAAATGATTTATATTTTCATTCTATTTTTAATAACAAATTCTGAATGCTATACCTAAAGATTTTACTCGTCCGTGGCGCTAACTGGTGAGCATAAAAACGGTTGCCCTCACAATTGCATCTTGGTAGATAAAAAAATAGAGTTAATTTCAGATAACTTTTTTCTGATTTAGCCAAATAATAATTTATTATACAGACTGACTACTCATCAAGTTATGATTTATTGTGGTTTAAAATGAACTAAACAGAAAAACTTATCAATCACAAACGTTTACAATTAAAGTCAATTTGTTGCTTTTTATTGTACCATACTGACTTTAACGCATAATAGCTGTGCCCTCTCGATTTTTTAGTAAATTAAATATTCAAATAACAAAATTTCTTCCAGTTTTATCAGTAAAAAATATTACAAATTTTTTAATAAAAATTCTGTTGACTTCAATTAAAAGTGAAACTGATTTTTCCTAAGATATATTTTATTTCCAACTGATCATGTAATCAATTATTAAGAAAAACTAACAAGTGAAATAACTATGTGAAAATCCATACTCAATAGCGTTAATGTTGAAACCTATTAAAGTGTTCTGTTTATTAACTAATTTTATATATATATATATATATATATATATATATATATATATATATATATTTCAAAATTGAACAAAACTGTATTTCGATCTAAAAATCATGTCTAATTTCAATTTTTCTAGTTTCTCTATAAATTTGTTTTTTCATATCACTTGAGTACTTTATATTATTGTGATCTATTTAAATTTGGTATTTGATACTTGACTATAATATCGGAAATAGTACCTAATTAATATTAGAAAAAACTTGACATAATCAAGGTTCTAACAAAGAGGACGTGTCATTAGTAACTCCTAATATGTATATTTAAATTTTCACTTATTTAACAAATAAAAAATAAATTAATTGGGCAACGTAGCAATTAGGGTAGCTTATGAACTTAACTATTTTATCTAGACCTACCCTTTGTTGAATTAAAAAGCTATTTATGAACAATGCTCTACTATATTAGAGTAATCAGATCATTCGTAAATAGTATCTCGTGTCATAATCACTTTTTTGATATATATAGTGCAAAGCTTCCCTTATGTGAAATGTTACAATGACATTAATGCCCACTTGTACAATAATTATTATAATAATTAAAAATTATGTCACCCATTTGGGGAAATTTTTGTTGAAAATTAAATGAATTGGTACAAACCCCTATCTTCAAATCATACATTTTAAGGTTATGTAAACAGTTTTTTCGAGTTTTTTTTTCTATTTTAAGAGTTTACGTAATACAATTAATGCAAAACGCATAACATCATCAAAATTCATCTTCTGATGAAAAAATATATCTAATAAATTCGAAAACGTTATCGAAAACAAAGAAACTAAGAAACATACAAAGCGAGAACAAAACTCGGCATGTGAGACTCCACTTTTTGAACATATCAATATACCATGGCAGAAGTTGCTCTCCCAACATAAAAGGAAAACTAAAAACCCACATAATGTAGGCAGCAGCAAATTATTAGAAATTGGATAAAGGGAAACCAGCTGATTAGAAAATGCAATTACGATTAGCTACATTTTATTTTTGTTACTTCATTCTATTTTTAGAAGTAGACTCTTTAACAAAATTTATATAGATTAAAAGGAAATGATTGAACTACTTAAGAATCTATTTGATTTGCTCAATAATTCTAGAAATACTCAATCACTTTCCAATGGTGATTTCATAAAACAATTCCTTATAATTTTTTTTTATTCGCCCTTCATTATATATGGTTACATCAGCGAAAAAGTTCAAAATCAAATAAAATTCCAGGTTAATTGCTATGGAAAATTATGCAATTATGGTAAAGAACAAAGCAATGTGAAAATCATGAGATATAAGAGAGTTTTCTTTTAACTTTAACTATGAGAATTAATAAAAAAAAAACCAGAATAACTTTATGAATTCAAATTTAACAAAAAGTTGTGGTGGAGTTCTATACAATTCAATGAAATTATCTATTCACTTCCTGGGAGTCACTATTCTGTTTACTAAATCTTTGTACGGAACAACTACCAGTACGTTTTTCCGAGAATACAGCTCGTTTGTATGTATCGGGAAACTATATAATCATTCAAAAACAAACTGATTTTGAATGTACATACCATCATAGAAGGGATTTGAACCCAGTCAATTTCTATTACCTATCTCTTCGTAAAGAATATGGGAACTTTGGATCAAAGAACAAAAGACCTCAAACATAATGGAAAATCGGTAAATCCTATTATTCACAAGTCATCTCCTTGCCAACATCGAACTCAAGCAAGGATCATCGGATATTACAGCGAAAGCAACATATATTAAAATATAATAAGAAAGTAAATCCATGGTTACTGGAAGAAGAAGTGACATTGATATGAGACTATCCCCAGTTTACTCCAGAATGTTAATAACTGTTGGCTTTTAAGGTCTGAACCATATAAAAAAGGTAAAATTATCCATATTTGTAAAATGGTCCGCTTTATTATACACTCTCCTGGGAAATCCCATATCTACAATCTCCAGAAAATCAAGATCATTTTCATATATGTCTTCTGCGTCTTTTAATCCTGCATTTTTTGAATTCTTCTAACACAGTTAACCAAAAGAATATCTTGTTATTTATAAGAGCAGATATAATAATACCTATAGCGATAAATATTGTTTCTGCTCTGTTTTTCAACACAAAATTATCAAATTATAGGTTAGAAACTATTTAACTAAAAATTAAATCTGTTTTAGCCCCTAATTTCGGGGGTTTCATTTAATTATAGTTTAAATACATGGTGCAATTCATAAAATGGAATTAAGCCAGTGTTGAAATTAAAACCATTGTTAACCTCACGGTGCAAGTGGTCATAAATAACTTTTATTTGAAATGGTTTTATTTATCTTACCAGCAAGATAACTAATTATAATAATGACACCTCCTACTTTGTCAATTGAAATGTTTTTAAATAAAACTGAGAATTACCACCTGAATACTACAAAAACTTATAATCTATTCATGGAAAATATGTTTAGATTGAACTCAGTAAAGTTTTTACATTAATTTACCAACTCTTTTTGTGTTATATATGAACTTGTACAAATTATAAATATGTTAAAAATTGATAATCAAGCATTTTTATTACATCTTAATCTTCATTTTTTTATACAGGTAATAAGAAAGTCTTGTTAATTAAATTTATTGTTGAAAAATTGCGCAATTTCAATTGAAAGCTGTGTGAAAATGGCATTATAATATTGTAATACTATTTAAAAAAAAAAACAAACAACACCAAGTCAGTGCCTATTTTTAAAAGAGGAAATATGCTTATTTTTGGGAGCTTTTCTGTACGTAGAACTTTTTAGACTCGAATTTGAGTATTTATTTTGGGAATTTAGAGACAGAGAGCTAGGAATAAGTGTATAGGTTTGCTCTTGGTAGCTGCAATGGAACTATACTGAACTGGACCAGTGCGGGCCAGTTCATGAGTGTATAGAATTAGTTCGATCGGATACAAAGAACGATATAGTGCAGAATAATGCAAAGAGCAATAGAGCATTTGTTAATTGTTGTATTAGAGGTTATTTGATATGATTCAGGCCTTGTAGTATTAACAATATTTGAAAATTGAGTACTTTTTGATATTTTACATTAGATGTAGCGCCACCGTTTCCAGATTGCACTGTCTTGCACTGCACTGGCTGAACTGACTCTAGACCCAGTGCAAGCAGTACAGAAAACTGGGTGAACCAATTTTATTGCACTGCTACAAAGAACGCTTTAGTGTACACTAACTTAACTAGTTCTTCCAGTGCAACTACCAAGAACAAACCTTATATTAGATACAAACCTTTGTGAACAATAGAGACACGTTTAGTAGTAGTGATTAAGACTTAAGTATCTATTCAATTCAATTTTCAATTCAAAAATTACAAATATGGACACTATGAGTTATTTAGTGTCAACCAAAACTACGTAGTGTAACCTATGTTAAACGATGGTACACTGAAATAAGATTATCATTTAATGCAGCAGGTTTTCCTATAATCATAAAAAAAGGTATATATATATATACAGTGGAAACGATGAGAGTGGTCTTCCATCACATGAGTAGTATGCCAAAATTTCTGACAACTCAGTAGAAATAATCGTTATGAGTAATGCTCCGAAGATCGGTCTTTTACGAATTGGTAGTTAAAAAAGAAATTTAAATTTTTAAATTGTTGGTATTTCATTTATATGGTTAACATCAACATATTTAGCAAAAGTCTTTTGATAAAAATATCCATATACTGGGTTAATAAGTTACAAAATCCAAAATTACACTTTAATTAAAAGAGTGTAACGTTAATAGCAGAGTATTTGACTAAGACTGTGGATTAAAGAGGTACTTCCAATCGAAAGAATTTCTCTATTTTTCAGTTTGTCACCTATGGTTTTGACAGTAACAAAAGTTTGAATCTAATCTGTATAGCTAATATATTTTATTTTCAATAGCTATCCGACTAGAGTAACAATCTATTACCAATTTTTTCCATCAGTGTAGACATAAATTATGATTAAATTATCAGTTTTCTAAGAATTTCAGGTAAGCAACGGGCTAAAAATCACACTGTGTACATAATACTGCATGTACTATGATGTGTAATCCTAATTTTGTGTAAACTGACTTAATCTAAAGGTTATGAACATTGGACGATATTGTATTATTGTTTCACACGTTTATGGAGGGTAGAGCTAAGGAGAACAGTCTTGTATTGGGGATTAGTTGAAAAAGTGTCCAGCTGTAAATAGCAAATTATAATATGAAGACGCGCCAAAATAGCGCTAGTGTAGCAAGTGGAAATGATATGAAATAGCAGTTATATATTTTATGTACAATTTTCGAATGAATTTGTATATTAATACTCTTAACAAAGAATTTAAATTTACTATCCTACTCTAATAGTTTGTGGCGCTCTTTTTAAAATTCTTCCACTTGCTACTATAGCGCCACCTTAATTTGCTTCCTTTCAACAGACACTTTTCGATGCACCGAGATGGTTGTCCTTACCTCTACCTTCCATACACACGTTACAGTTGCCACTCTCTGAAATACTATAGTATAATACCTCCTGAACAGATACAAGAGGTTGAAAAGGTCCACCGTTGTTTTTATCTATCTCCAAATATTCAATCAAATTCCTATGCTCGTGAGCTAAGCTGGTTTCCACTTGTTTTCTAAAAATAAATGTTGCTTAATATACCTTTACAAGTATAATCAGACACTTGTTTCACGCAAATTCTACATAGATTTACAAATTGTGTAAAATTATAAACACTACTTACCACTTACAAGAAGTAAAATAAGCATTATAATCTTTCCGTCTTACGGCATTTTAGGTATTATAAAATGTCAAAAGTTTACAAGTTGATGATGTAATATATGTGTACTCATCGATGTAAAATTGAATGAAAAGTCAAATTGGTCCTTAAAATAACTGATTTTGACAATAATTACACGTCCAATATAAAAATTCCCTAAAAATAATACGTTATGCATACATGTAATACTACTATATGGACAGTTTTTGTAAGTGGAAGCTGTTCCGACTGAGGGAGACAGAATGACAATGATTTCTCTATCCTCCGAGGTTCCAGCTCGTTTCTGCGCGTTCTCAAGCATGCGCAGTATAGATAAAGTGTTTCGAACGGGAGAGAAAATGAATATTGTCGGCACCGTAACCGTTTTTTCCCATACCAACTATCCATTTAGGAATATTACATATATGACGTTACGTTACGTCAATTATATCATTATCTCTTTTTACGATTACTAATGTCAATATAAAAAAAAACTTTACTTGTCTTGTGGTTGGTTTTGTAATAGATTTTGATAGAAGAGGATATCAATATGTAGAAAATGTGTTCGATAATTCGTCAATTGATTCACGTGAAGACTTCCACTCTTTTTACTATTCCTGATATAAAATGTTTAGAATAAATGCATATTTTATTTTGGTTCCAGTTAAGTCTATAGTATTTACACCATTCTTCTTACACGTGAGAGTTCATTTAAGTTATTTTTATTTTTGTAGTTTTTCTCTGACATTATTGCTATCAGTTTTACAACCCAACATGATTTTCGCAAATTAATTCCAGTAATACCTTCACCTTCACCATAAGGCTAGATACTAATAAAAAGTCCCTCATTTACTCACAATCTACAAAACCAACTTATTTTGACTTTACTTTGACATAGTGTTGAAATTCCTATCCCTAAATGGAGATCCCCTCTACACTCGATTTTTGGAAATAATTTATGGTAGATTTTGAATCTACTGCAAATACTGTTTTCAAAAAATATAGAGCAATGTTTTAATTTGTTTCACAAAAACATAGAACCCTTCAATGGGATGCAAAAGTAGAACTTTAACAAATAATATAATAATGATTATGAATAATATATCGTCGGCTTACTTTCAAAACCTCCTAAGTCCGATTTTTACGATTTATGTTTTGATACAAATTTAAAATTTAACCCTCTGACAGGTGCAATATGATTCGTAACCTGAATGGACGCAATTCATCTGAGAGATCAAGTACATTTCTTATTATGGTTCCCTTAACCAAAAAAGAGAGAATAAAATTTTTAATGACGGTAGGTTACTTGAAGCATAAGTTTCATTTAACGAGACCAGTAATAAGCGACGATGCAAATTTTTATATTTTGCTGTCAATAGAAGACAACGCAATAGAAATTGCCTTGCAATAAAATATTTATCAGTCAGTCGTTTGTAGTGAAGTTTTTGAATAAATAAAAACTGTACCCATACAAAGTTCCACTTGTTCACGAACTTTTGAATTTTGTGAAATATTCATTGTGATGAAAATCCAAATTATCTAAATCCAGTAGTATTTTAAAACGTTTTTTTCAAGTGGTACAGTAAATCTACACGATTCTCCCTACTGGCCTTGGGAGAGCCCCAACTGGATTCGATTAAAACATACCCAGCGACTCGAAAAAATGATATTTGGGTAGAGAAATTCATTGGTCTATATTCCTTTCATGGGAATTTAGCAGCTGAGCGATATTTGGAACAGCTTTGTATGGCAGTGATTCTAATTGCGACATTTCCAGATCCAAATAATGGGAAAAATTTTATGTAATTATTTACAAATGATTTGGTGGACTGCCAATTATTCTTGTTAATTTTTTTTTCTGGTGTTAATATTATCAAATCAAGTGCACGTCACAAGAAATTTTATTTTCTTATCATTAATGAAACCGTTTCACTCAATATTCGTCCTAATCTCGCAGTTCTTCCAAGAATTGCCGATCACTCCTTCCTGCCTCAGCCAGAGTAATCCGACAAATTCCTTGAATTCAACTACCTCTGTAGGCTTTGCGTCTCTAACTCTTAGAAAGCTGGAAGTTCTACTCTCTATTGTGAAACACAGAAACTTGGTAGACCAAAATATATTCTACTCATTTTATAGATTAAATGCGCCGGACGAAAGGTTAACACCATTTAAAGCTCCTAACTATTAAATTGATTATAGCGACATCTACCGTACAATCTCAAAACCATATATGTCATTGCTTCTCAGGGAATTACTCAAAAGTCTGCATTTTACATTCGGCCGTCATTGTTCAAAATGTGCATATGATTTTGAACCAAATACTGCGTGAAATACAAAGAAATATTTAAGAAAGTGACGGTTTTTTATTACAACATATGGTAAATTGGGAGGTTTTGATTTACGTTGTTTTATGACAAAATATTGCTGAAGATTAGACTTCTGTGGCTTTTGATTCAAACGATGTGATTACAATCTAATTTGCGATATGATTTTTTTATTTTAATAGTACAATTTCTTTTTTCTCATGATGTAAGGAGGCATAAGAAGAAATTAATTTATAGATTCTCTGGTTCCAAATTCAAAAGAAACTAATGGTTGATAATCTTCCTCCTGAATAGATACATAGTATCCATTAGTAGATAGTACCATTATTTGGTAATAATAAGGATCCTCTAGAAAAAAATAAAATCAATAGAAATGAAAGAAGTACTTGGTAAGTGGACATACACAGATGGAATGCGTCAGCATGCATTTCACAATTGAACGAAGAATCCGTAATATAGAAATTTATTCGCCTGGGTATATTGCTGCTTGTAAATCGACTCGCTTGAGTCCTTGATCTTATCAAGTTGAATATTCAAATCATTCAATCAAAAACTTTCCGGCACTAGAACACCACACATCAAATTGTCCTCGATATAATACAGGATCCTATGTTAATGATTTGTGTGCCATACAATACAGACCTGATGGAAAACTATACTACAAACTGATTTTTGATAACGATTGGGTGGCATTGGAAAAAAGTTGAAAAAGTCTAGAGGTTGGGGCTATAGTTTTTCTTAATCAAAATCCCTTGCCAATTAAAAACATTAAATACGACCATTTACAGCAACTGAACGAAGTAATATCTTCGGACTATCATTTTTTTATGACACCCTACGTTTAAAGAAGATTAATTTTTCAAAGTGTCTTATTATTTTATATATTTACTCTTTCGATTATAATAATTATTATTACATTCTTCTAATTTTCATCGCTACTTAATTATGATTAGAATATAGTCAGAATTAAAAACAAATAAAACCTACCTAAGTCTCTAGAACGTATTGTTATTTTGGTTCAAAACCTTGTGATTCTGGCTATAATGTTTATAATTATATTTTTTAGCAGAAATCAAAGATCAGTTCACATAATTGGTGTATGGCACTTCATACAGGTTTTTCATCCCTCCTGCAAAATTAGTCAAAACTGAAGAGGTTTTGAAAGTAAAACGACGATATTTAAAAAAATGTTAAAATCCATCTTCAGTAAGTAGCTTTGGTACAGAACAAATATTGGCAGCTAAGTATCTTATTTAACATTTTCACAGCTTTTGCATTTTTGAAATGCAAAATTTCAGACATTCCATCTTTATCCATTATGAAACACATTTAAATGAACGGGAATGGAGCACTAATGAAGCTAAATGACGCTTGAATATAATGAACAAATAGTTATTTATGTAACAAGTGAATAAAGTAATACTCTTTTTCACGAGTAGGATGGCAATTCGAGTGAAAAAAGTTACTTTACTCATGAGTTTCATACAAAACTTTTTCTACGTCCGTAGACTTGAAAAAATTCGACAAAACTTTTATTAATTTTTATTTTGTAATAGTAATATTAAAAGTACAACTGTGAGCATCATTAATTTGAAGTGAATAAGAAGTTACGTTACTATTGGTACTTGAATTGGCAACAGTTAACGAGTTCAAAGAAATAACATCGTCTTATTGGATTGTTGGTAGGATCTTGAACATTTACAATGTTGCTTGAAGTCGAACTAATTGTTCCCGTTGAAATTTTCACTGCGGAATCCATTTTGTTTTTTATTGAGTCGTCTACGTAACCCTCAGCAACTGTGTTGGATTTTCACCCACCGAGCTTCTCTAGTTGCGTTATATCACCACCGGAATCCACTAAGAAGAGCGAAGAGCGTCGAAATGTATGCCCAGTGTAGTTTTTTGGATTAGGTAAATTCAAATTTGTTGCGATAAGCGAGGGAATTTTTGAAAATATATTGATACCTACAACTTGGGTTTTGCATTTTCCATTTCTATACTGCAAAAAGAAATGATCTGTTTTGACATTTGTCGTTGGTTTCTATTTTTTATAAACCTTAACCAAGTTCAATTTATTGTCAGATATTTCACCAATAACAGTAAAACGACATTGAACATGAGTTTTTGTGTCAGGTACTGTGATAATTAAAACATTTTCGGTATTATTGATATCGTTTCACTTCATTTTATATAATTCCTCCCTCCACAGAACTCCTGCGATTCCGAATATTAAAGCAACCTGAAAGATGTTACAAATAATATCTAAACTTACATTGAAATTTTTTGCTGTCAAAACTTATGCATGAGATAATGATCGTATGGAGCTTGCAACAGAAACTTATTAATTTCTTCACGGGCAAATGTTTTAGATTTTTTGGGTTTATAGCTAACTGATTTATTTTTCAAATTCGCAATAAGTTTCGAGTATTTACTGATGTCTACGTTGTTATTTACCATTAGGGTTCCTTTCAGTTTTGAATAAGTCGACCAAAGTGTTGAAGACTTCCACATTTTGAATTTCGTTTCAAAGTAAGCTAGTAACTCTTTCTTTGAAGCTGATTATGCCTTTTTTAGTTCGCCACTCCATAAAAGAATTATACTACACTTCTTTCAATTAGACACAAATGGGATTTTTTTGAACGAATATCAAGAAATAAAAATGTGACAGTTTATCGGAGAAAGAAAGCGTTCACAGCCCACTATTTTGATATAACAATTTTATAATTGCATTAAAAAATGACACGTTATGGCACTTTTTTTAACGCAAAAGCGTGAAAAAATAAACCGCTACGCTACTTTTTTCCAAGCTTTTTGACCGATTCAGAAATTACATTCGTTATGGATGCAAATGAATGAAAAAAAAAACGTGAAGATTATAACGGACGTAAATGAACAATTTACTTCTTTGATAGCACATTTTTTGGCCTGTTACGAAAGTAAGATGTGAAACTTGAGAAAAGAAGTAAATCTATCTAGTGAAACAAAAGTATTATCTTATATAAGTTATTTAGTAATAAACAAAGATCTAACGGGCGTAGAAAAAATCAGGCTAACAATTGAAAACAAATGATGGTAACGATTCAAGCTTTAACTTCAATTTATTTTCTTTTATTACAAATGTTAGTGGAAGTAGTGGGTGGGATAGAACAAACAAAATATTTATAACCCACTATATACATTGTAGAATAATTGACATTTGTCACTTATTCTATTAGCTTAATTAGAAACTGTAAATTCTTGACAAAGAAGAAACCGAAAAATTAAAAAGAAAACGTATTAAATTTTTAAAACGATTATTATATACCTACACGTCTATTTTCAGTTATCAAAAGTAAGTAGCTAATAACGATTTACAAAGAATAGGGGCCTTAAAGACCTTGTATAGTTAACAAATAGGATAAACCATTTTAAACTTATAACCATTGTTACAACAATGAGACATAGTGACCGCTTCCTAAGTGTTTTTTGAATCGAACAAGGCTCCACCATGTGTTAAAATTAAGTTCTGTGCAATTTTTAACGTTTTTCCTACGAAATCCTTATTTTCTATGATCGTCGATACGATACCTGATGAATCTTTATTCATCAGTATATTTTTGATTACTTTTTTCTCCCTTCAAATAATGATCAGGTGAGTTTTTTTAGAAAATCTATCGATACAAATAATATACAATCTGTCGTACTTATGATAAAGATCCCTCCATATTTTCGTTATTGGTAGAAATTTGAATTTTTAAAGTCATAAGCATCTCAGTTTTAAAGATAATTTTGCTTAAGAACTAACAAAAACCATGGGGGTATAGATAAGCCCAAAATATGACGATTGTGGGCTGTTACATCCCTGAGGAGTTATAGGGTCCAAATTACCAAATTTGGTATACTGTATAATACTGTTAAGGGCATGGGCAGTAATGATAAGTAGTAAGCGATCGAACCATTCTGAAGGGTTAATTGGGGGTGACCTAACATTAAAATTTTTTCTCTGTTATTTGATTTAAAAAATTGCATTTTCATACCATTGATAATTTAATCTCAAGCTTTTTTTACTCTTGTAATTTGAAGTTGAAATTTTTGGAACCATTGGTGATATTCATACTGAACACACTGTTTACACTACGCGCGCCAGACAGTGTAATTGTGAGTGTTGGTGTAGTGGTAGTTTGAACATTGTGTTAAGGATCTTGTAATTTTTCATAAAACTTTCAAGAAAAAGTCGAAGACACGTTTCGATCATTAAAAAGTTACGAAAAGTTCAAGAATGAATTTATACATCAAATTCGACAATTTGCAATTCAGTTCATGTAGTAATAAGTGGAAAATATTCGTATTCAGCGAGCAAATGGATGTGTTATTGGTGTTAGGCTTTTGTGGTGATTTCCTAATCACGTGGTTTTTGTCAGAGAAATATTTTCTGATGTTCAACTACGAGCTCGAGAAACATGAAAGTTTTATAGTGCTAAACAAGAACGTCCTGTTCAAATGAGTGTGCGAGATGAAGAATTTATTTTGGTTACCTACTATTGACATATTGACTTATCATGCTCAAAAAGTGTAATTGTTGTTATATAAATACTAAGTTCAGCGAGTGAATTTCTGTCGATTTATTTACATTAGGATATTCACTTTCGAAAAAAAAATCCTTTCCATTGATGAGGCTTGTTTTACTCGTAGAGATATTACAAATATGCAAAACTGTCCTCAGTATTCAGATGAAAACCTTCATAAAATAACTTTTTGAATTTCCAATGTGAGTTTTTGTTATTTCACAAGTCTCCGTTACGATTGAGATTGGAACATTTGTTTATGCATGACGGAGTTCCACCTAATTTTATTGTCAATGTAATCTTTTTACCACCGCCAATATACAAATAAGTGAACTGGACGAGGAAATAATTGTCCTAAAAATTGACCTCCCTGCTCACCGAACAATAAATATGATTATTTTCTTTGAGGGACATTGAAGGAGTCTGTTTATTCGTCATCAGTTGATTCCCGAGAAGAATTGTGGAATCACGTTGCTGACGAACGCAATGTAATAATAATTGATCATTAACTACTGGCCAGAGTCAACGTCAAAATTTATTGTAATTTTTCAAATAATACTCTTAAAAACATGTCTTTGGTTATTCGACTTGAAAATGAATAATATGAAAATAAATAAATAACTGATGGTTAAAAAACTTCTATGAAATTTTAGCTGGCAAAGACTTCTTTATAATATATATATATATATATATATATATATATATATATATATATATATATATATATATATATATATACGACAATAGATTTTCAAATTGTTCTATGACGAAATTGTTAATAACAAATATCGTTAACTAATGAGCTATGGGACGTTAAAATATTGTGCGCGGAAGTTGAGGTTATTTAAGTCTTCCAAAGAGTACGTAGAAGGCTCCCTTAATATATCTAACCTCTACAACCGGATGTATCTAATATTATCTTGATTAGTTACTTTCGTTCTAATAAAAAACATACGGTAAATAAATTATCTCACTATAAATCGTTATGCGTAATGTACTGGGTATTATTTGACTGGCCCACGTAAACAATACCTTCTAGCTATCAGATTAGTCTTCTGTATAATAGTTAAAAACTTTGAATTTGACAAATAAACTGCTTAAAGTTGACATTTGTAAAATTTGCTGGTTATTGTCCTAGTTATTCAATTAACTTTAGTATTGTGAAAACGTTTTTTGGATGTACCTACGTCAAGAATAAATTACGTTTTGACTTTATTTCACCTTGGTACTTATTGTTAAATTGGAACTGTATCACAGTACGATTTAAAGTATAATTATGTATTTAATGTATCTATTAGTAAAAATGTCTTGTTTATATCATGAAGTAGCGGAGGGTATTAAGTCATTTGCTGATAAATTGTGTGAAGACTCACACAAAAACCTCCTACAAATATTATTTACTGAGTATAGTGATAATTAAACAAGTATTAAGGTGACAAACATACCTGTAGATAAATACAATATATATAGATTTCCATGGTGAATGAGGTGTGCAAAATGTATAAAATAAATAATTTGTATTATTCATCTCCTAAATAATTTCGAAAATGTATTCCGCCGTTCTTCAAAGGGGAAAACAACTCCTCTGAAGAGCGTGATTTAAGCCGACCTTTTTGTTGATTTAACATCCCCAATGGCTCGCAATTGCAAGGAGAGAGTGTAATTTTTTTTTCTAAAAATCGATTTTATTCATCAATGTAATCTCCTTCGAAAGCAATACAATCATTCCAACGCTTCTCGATGCCGTGCTTGTAGAAAATAGGCTTCAGTTTCAGCAATAAATTGCTTTTTCATTTGAGGTAAATTTCTTACTGACCAGCATTTTTTTGAGATTAGTGAATAGCCAGTGGTCACTGGGGGGGGGGGTGTCAGACTTGGACTATTCTGTGGATGATGAAGCGATTTGAAGTGTAATTCGTTCAATTTAACCATCGTTGCCATCAACTTGTGAATCGGTGGAACAGTAGTTTTTTCTTCGACAAACGAGGCCGTTTTTCTTTGATTTTTTCGTTCAAACGATCTAACAACTCTATGTAGTATCCGCTATTGATTTTGTCTTCTATTTGGAGATAGTCGATGAACAATATTCCATGTACATCCCAAAATACTGAAGCCATAACTTTCACGGCTGACTGTTGACTGTTATGCTTTTGGACACTTCGGACGTGGTTCACCGGCTGCAGTCCAATCAGATGAGGATCGTTTTGATTCCGGAGTGAAGTGATACATCCATGTTTCATCCATTGTCACATATCGACGGAAAAAATTATGTGTAAATATGGCCAAACACTGCTTTGAATCATCATCACATTGTTGTTTTTGATCAACTGTGAGTTGAGCGGCAGCCACTTTGAAAAAAGCTTTCGCATTGTTAAATTTTCATGCATAATTGTAAACACAGTATCATCTGATATCTTTACGGTCTCAACTACCTCACGCAATTTATGATTAAATATAATCAACTTTTTTAACGTTTTCTGGAGTAATTACCTCAATTGGACAACCAGAACGTTCACCATTATCGGTGTCTGTACGACAACGTTCAAATTCAGCAAACCAATAAAAAATGGTTGTTTTCGATGGAGTAAAGTCCGAATAATACTATTGAAGCCATTGCTGAGCTTGTACTGTATTTTTTGATCCATTGTTTTCAATATAACAAAAGTAACTTCACTTAAATGGCTAAAACTTTTTTCTGACTAATCGAAATGTCATGAAATTTTAAACATACGTGAAAGTTGGATTTGACAATGGCAGCGTCATCTGTGTGTCATGATGGTATATATATATATGAATAGATTTTGTATACTATTAGCATCACTATCTATGCTGATGCTTTTTGGTCTTTTGACCTCTGAAATTAGCTCACAATTATTTAAACAACATTTTTCAGCAATAAAATTTCAACTTAATTCGAGAACTTAAGTTTCTATAAGATTTTCATGTAAATAATAGTCAAAAAACATTATTTCAAGCAAAGAAAATTTCAGTCATGTGATACTTTCAAAATAAGGAAAAATAATTTAAAACTATTCAACATTTATATAATATGAATAGAGCTTACAATTTTATTTCTGTGAAAATTTCAAAACTCGACTTCTCCATATAAATAATATTTTTTTCTAATGTTTTAATCGAAATATATGTACCACAATTCGCCGGCCTTCAAATTCGCCGTCCTAGGCCTCAACCTACTTAGCCTACAGGTGAATCCACCACTGGCAACACCATATACAACGGAAAACTGATTTTCATAGATTTCTGTAAAAATCTTTATGCACCTGATTCTCCAAAAACAGAATCATAGTTTCTAAATTTTTTTTTGTTGACACTTTTAAAGTTCAGGTTAGTTTGTCATAGAAAAAATATTTTTTTCACATATATAATTGGATTGTATTATTTACTATAGTTTTGTATATAACGATCATACAATCTTTCGAAACCATTTTTATAGGACGATTTATCTTTAGTCTTAAAATAGGGTTCAGTTTCATCGGTGCAAAATGTCTGTCCAGTGAGCAATCTTCTTGAGGTCTAAAACGAGGAAAGAGTCGCTGGTGGTCAGATTTTGAGAATACGATGGATGCGGAAGCAATCCGAAACCCAATTCATGCAATTTTGTAATCGTTTTCATTGATTTGTGACACAGTGCATTGTTTTTATAAACGGCACTTTTTTCATCTTCTCTAAATGGGGCGATTTCGTTCCTCAGACGCTCCAATAACGCTAAGCCATAATTGTCGTTTATAGTTTTTCCCTTCTTAAGTTAGTCTATCAATAATATACCATTCGCATCTAAAAATACAGATGCTATAATCTTGTCAGCTGACATACCGTCTTTCTACGCTTTGGAGTCTGTTGATCACGTGCAGTCCAGCCCACTCGACTGACTGTCGATTAGACTCCAGTGTAAAATTATATAACATGTTTTATCCATTGTCACATATCGACGTAAATATTCGGTTTTATCACGACTGAGCCGCTCTATACACAGCTTAGATTCATTAATATTCATTCACGATATATCCAACACGTTCCTTTGATATCTTTAGGGTCTCTGCTATCCCAATCAGCTTCACTTTACTGTTATCCTAAATTATATTGTGGACTTTTTGAAGTTTTCATCGGTGACCACCCCCTTTTGAGCCGACCACTGCGATGATTTTTTCGCCAAGTGCAAACTTATCTAATCACTTCTTAACGGTTGATTCTCCTGGGGCAAATTTCGAATAATGTTTATCCAGCCAAGCCTACTTTGTACGTAATTCTTATGTAAGAGGTTCTATCTAATGTTTGCTATTTTTTCTTCAAAACTTCTGTTGTGGTCTCTTTCAATGCGCTTAAAGGATACACCTCAAAAAAAGTATGAACATCTGTTTAGTTAATAGTTTAACTTATATTCAATAATTGAAATAGCTTTATACATTATAAGAAACACAAGCTAAATTTAATTTACAAACTGTTTTATGTATAGCTTAATCAGATTTTTTTAAAACGTATTTTCTAATTGTGTTCTAAATCTATACATTTTTTAACTGCGTAATAATTTCCTTAAGACGTGTAAATATTTAGATTTTGTATTTAGACATAATAAATAAACGATATTTTCATAGATAATTATTTCTATTTCATGGTGATGTAGAACAAATTGAAATTAAATAATGAATTCTCCAATATAAAATGGTTGACGCTTAGCCCATGGCAAAAATACCTTTGTTGGAATAATACGCCAGTGCCTTTTGTTTTCAATATTTACTTATATTCTTTATCTCAATTCTGTTACAAGGACATTATTATTATTCGCCTAATTTACTATCAACAGTTCATCATTAAATCAAATTTATAGTTTAAGGTTCCTCAATAAACAACTTTATAGTTCACTAGACTAAAATTTAATTCAATATAAAGCAACTAACGATCACCCTACTTACGGAGGGGCTTACAAAAGAAGAGTAAATCTTCAATGAAAAAATTATTTTATTATAAAAAATATTTAATTTCCAAATATATTCTTTTTTTTTTACTGAACACATTAAGTCCAGCGAGTCTCCAATTGCTTCAAACCATCCGAAAATAATCTGTCGTTATGAAAAATACGTGTTTGTTTTTGCCATCACCTCTTCATTATTATGGTATGAATGTCTCATAAATAATGTCGGCTACAATTTTAGCCCATCGTATTCTATGGTTCAACCTTGCTTTTAGCAAGCTATTTCAGACTTTCTTAAAACCATTCTTTACGCTTGGATGCCAAAACTTGTCTCACTGAATTTACAACATCTTTGGATTTAAATTTTTCCCAAGCAAGGAATTCGCCATGAATTTGAATAAATAGTAATATAAAGGTGCAAGATCCAGACGAAATACTGGATTTGGTAGGAGTTCAATACCACCAAGTTCATCGATCTTCCGCGCAACTTTCGCAGTATATGGTTTAACATTGTCTTGTAAGAGAATCCGCTTCTGGATGACAATACCTGGATACATTCATATCAGCTGCCCACTATATATCTCGGCATTGATATTTCCACCATTTGGAATTATTTGGAAGTACATTTTCATAATGCAACAAGACTCCGGTCGAATCAACCTCTCTTTTCAATTTCACTTTTTTTTTGCCACGGGTGCTTTAAACTTCTGTGTCTAATAATGTCTTAACAATACACGTTTCATCAGTCTGGTTTTCGCCTTGTTGTCAACACTGAAAAATAGTAAGTTTGGTTGACAATCTGACCACACATGGTTTTCAGCACGAGAAAAAAACACATTCGTTTCAAACCGCTACTGCGTAAATACTATAATAATGACGGAAACGTGTTTTGGGACGTGCATAGACAAGATATCTAAATACCCAACTCACTGCTCGTTTTTTACCCCACCCGTCAGCTCAAAATTTATAAAATTTGTTTGTGTCGATACATTAAGGTTGTTCTATTTTTGGAAAGATTTGATCGTTGAACAAAAGTGCGTTGCAAATGTCGAATCCCTAAACTGATTTTTCCGAAGCCGGTCGTGGAATTTTAGCTAATACCAATTGAATGCTTGATAGTGGTGTACTGCATTGGAAAAACATTGAAAAATCAAATGAGCTGTGTAAATACTATAACCAATTAAAATTTATGGTCAATTTCCCAAATCACCCTTAATAAAGAGGGGTTGACACTTGACACAGTAGCCACACGATATCCTCTTTGAGGGATCTACATGTGGTGAAAGCATGTAAATTTCCTCATGACTCACCCTGTATAAAGATTCGTTTGAATTATAATGCGAACGAGTTTTTAAAAGCATAAAGTAATCGCGTTTTAAATATTGAGTACCTGTTTGGGATGCAATTTTATATCCTTTCAGAATAATATTTATGTAGTTTTACCTCGGTTTCTCAAATTGTTTTCCCGCGTAAAAAATAATGTTTAATATTAGAAATTTTTTCGCTACATATCTACGTAAAAACGAAAATCTTTATCTTTAGACGTGTATCATAATTAAACTATCTGTCCGATGTATTTGAAATTTTGACAGACATCAGAAATAACACCGTAGCTAAACTAAGTAGTAACGCTACTGAAAATTATTTTGTTTTTCCATTTACAATAATGTGATAGATTCGGTTGTTAAAGTCAATAGAAATTAATATACTGTGAATATTCTATAGAAAAAACAAATTTGTTAACATGATTTTTCACCAGTGAGCATACAAAAGGTGTACAATATTAGTTTAACACGATATATAACATGCAAATTTACAAGGAGACGAAACAGATTGTATAAAAGTAACTGCATACATATACTGATAACTTTGAAACACTACAAGCGGGGAGCTGATATATAGCATATAACTCTGATGACCATACGCCGTCTGACGATAAAAATCTAAACAAGTGCAAGCTAGTAAATTTCCATTAATATAAATATAGTATTTGAAGTGAATTTTGATTGAATCTAATTGGTTTGATATTTTGTACTGTTTCTACAGTTGTGAAATTATTCAATACGAAAGTTCATTTCTTCGTAGTGTGTACTGCCTTCGGAACCTTTCAAATTTGATTCAATTTTACTCAAAATCGTTATTTTGTTATATATAAGTTCAATATTTCCATAAAGGTGAATTACAATGAATTATTTATTTGATAATGTGAAGTTCAATAGAAAAAGAAACAAAAAGTTATTTCTGCTCTACAAGAACAAAGTATTATTGGGATTTTCACTATATCATCTTTAGAAGCAAAGTATCTAGTTATTTGATAAGATTCAGCCTTGAGGGCATTAGTTTTTAAGTAACGAGAACTTGATATATCTAAATTATTGAGATTTTTTCTTCGCCTTCAACAAAATTATTTGTATTTCTTGTTGATGCGTTTATCTTTACAAATTCAAGTAAACTAAAAACAGTTTCATTTTAACTCATCAAGCAGGAAAACACATTTCTTTAAATATTTTAGCCCTAATTTCTACGTTTTGATCCATTCATGGCTCCCTACAAAACCTCAGTGCTGTTTGTTTATATTTTGTATTGATTCCAAATTCATCCGTCGAGGCGCTGATAGTTACGTAGAAGTTTATAATTGTTATTGTTGTACAATAATGTATATTTTGTTTCATTGTTTATTCCGGGTATTTTTTATGAATGTCTTATTTGTAATTACATTTACAGGCATGAGCTTTCTTTTTAATTCTATTTAATTTTAAGTGATTTGACAACACAACTTCGAATTATTTCACATCTATGGAATATTTTTATAACAGAGAATATTTCCGATGAGAGAAAAAGAGAGGTAGATTCAGAAGTTTTTCTATATTTGTCCATGCCTATATAGTACTCCGTTAGAGAAGAGCCTAAACTTTCGCGTCTCTATCTCTCTCGTATACGCGTACGGCTATTCAGTTGACTTATTGCCTCTTTGTGTAATATCTCTATGGTGCTATTTTGTTTATGAAATGTTAATTATGATTAAAATGTCAAAAATTAACTATTTCTTCTAAATAACCGATTGCAGCAAATATACACATAATAACACCGACGAAAATGTAATATTTTTCTGCTTACTTATAACGACAATAATTATGATATTTAAATACGTCATTATCGAAATATATTTACGTTAAGACAACAATAACTAATACGGATTTATAACGTATTATCTATAATTTATTACAGATATAAACAACAGTACATTTTTAGGACATATTTTCCATATTGCAGAATTCATTGAACTGTAGTATTAATTAAGCTGTACTGCATAAAACTAATTACAGAAATCTCTCTCTTATAATGAAAACAATAGTATCAACAACAATAGAAAAAAGTTGTTTATTTGGGGTGAAGTAAATTACTACAACACTATAAATAAATACAAGTTGGTGCAACTAAGAATCTGCGGTGTAATAATTGTGCTAAGAATCTGAAAATGCTCCTTCAGTTATATAAATATACCATTCCCCCATTCTTTCTATTTATGTACGAGGGTGGTTCAAATATATAAATATATGTACCAGTGACCGTTGCGCAACACATCATTATTCATTTTTGTTCTAAGATAATGTAAAATTCGCGGAAATTTATTACTTGAGAAATTCAGGGATAAGTGCCTCTCCAAGACTCTTGTATATGAATGGCGGTCCGTTCTCCGAAAAGGCACAGAAGTGGCAAACTTGCCACATACGCGGCGCCCCATAACAAGTGATACCGATGAGAACATCAGCGCTGTAGAAAAACTCATTATGGAATATCGACGCCGTACTGTACACGATATGTCTGAAGAATCGGGTATCAGAGTGGGTAGTATTGAGCAAATAATTCATAACCTAACCAAGACTTCTGAATTTTGAGCAGAAAGAAAGAGGAGAAAATTTATTGCACCGAATATTTACCACAGACGAGACTTGGGCACACCAATATATTTCGCAGAATTAACACGAGTCTAGAGTGAAGGAAGAAAGACGAGGGTGCGTTAAAGAGAAGGTTACACTGTTAGCAGGGAAGATGTGGTGTACCGTGTTCTGGGAGAAGTAATTGCGGTTGATTTTCTCACTGTGATCACGGAGTATTATAGTAACCTCCCAAAAAACACGACGAAACCTGTGTAAACATCAAATTGACGCGATATTCCAATCCGTAGTACGATATTGCTGCAAGACAACGCAAGACCCCATAAAGCTCGGCTCATGACGGAAACCTTGAAAGAACTGGATTGGAAAACAACATCCTCCATATAGTCCCGATTTGTCGCCATGCTACTATTATTTACTTGATTTATTGAAAGAGACACGTGGCGGGTTGCGATTCGAAAGTTACGCGGAGGTAGAATCCTTCGTATGCTAACAAGTCGAGAGATTTTTACGAAAAAGGCATTGAAAAGCTTCTGGAGAGGTGTCAGAAGTGTGTAGAATGTGACGGAGACTATTTAAAAAAACTCTGCTTTGTAACTTAATAATATCTACATTTTTCTTTAGAAAAATTCCAGTTTACATTTGAAGCACCCTCATATGTGTAAAATTCCAGTCTTGCTATTGTACCAATACACATTTGTTTTTCTAAATTATTTACATTTTCCTAGATAGATGAATGAAAAAAAAATTTTTTTTTAAATTTCTCATTTGTGTGTCAACCGTAACCGAATGTATTTATTCCATTTGCTTTTACACCCTGTATATATTTTAAAGGATGCATTCATAATGATTTTGATGCATTCCTCAATTTTTTTAATATCGTCAACATTTCTACCAGTATAAATTTAACAGTAAATTTTAGTTACTTAAATTTTAAACGATTATTTGAATATAATAATTACATGAAAAGTACAAAAAATGTTTTACTGTTCCGTTTGACATGTTTAATAGTATACATATTTTATTCCAAGAGCAATTTAATGTTTTGAAAGACAATTTGTTTTTTCACGTTCTAAGAGTATTTCCTATAAATTGAAAAAAATTATTTATCAAATAAATAGTTAAATTTTTTATTATATAGAACATGATTGATTTATTCGAGGATAGTCCCAGAAATACCTAGCCTGACCTAGAGATGGTGATAGTTGCTTGAAAACTACCACTGTATTACAAAGTAGACAATCTACATATCATATGTTTCAAATTTGAAGATGTCATGTTGTTTAGTATTTGTTAAGCAGCCATTAATAGTGAACGTTTTCAGTGAATTTGTGAATATGTGATACAATACTTTTATTTGAAAGGCATTAGCCTGACCAATATAAAAGCTGAACTAAAATCTATTTGGGTGAGACTGTTCCTTCATTATTTACAGTAAAATATTGGGTAGCAAAATTTAAGCGAGGCCGTACGACCTGAGATAATCAGCAACGCACTGGTCGACCAAATGAGGTGACGACTCCAGAAATATTGAAGAAAATCCACAAAGAGGTTCTGGATGATCGTCAACTGAAAGTACACGAGCTAGCAGATATTTTATGCATTCCAAAAAATGCGGCACATCGCATATTAAATGAAAATTTGGACATGGGAAAGCTGTGCGCAAGATGGGGAACGCGTTGGACAAAAACATCACTTCAGGTCATGGCGTCGGTTTTTTGGGATACGCGTGGGATAATTTTCATTAACTATCTTGAAAACGAAAAACAATCAACGTCGAGTATTATGCGAACTTATTGCAACGTTTGAACGAAGAAACAAGCAAAATCGGCTGCATTTAGCTAAGAAGGAAGTGTTGTTTCATCAAGACAATGCACCATCCGGTTTTCCAACGGGCAAAATTAATAAATTGAAGTTTGAATTGCCTTCTGTTCACCAGATTTAGCTCTCTCTGGTTATTTTCTGCTCCCAGGCTTGAACATATGATATAAGATTTTTCAACAAGGAAGAGATTATGTCGACAATTCATGACTATTTTGAGGAACTTGACGATTCTTATTATAAAAATGGTATCGAACTTATTGAACATCGCTAGGAAAAGTGTATGGAGCTAAAAGGAGATTATATTTTATTTTGTGTTTTCTTTGTTGGGCCAGGTACTCCATCCTCGTCTTGTCGACAAACAGCTGTCGTACTAGCTTTGTAACAGTAAATAAACGTTCCATGTTATGCTTTCAAATCTGCCCACTTAGTAGTTTGATCTTCATTATTTCTATGTGCTTTCCACATTGATGCAATATATATTATTGCAAATTCATTATTCTGTTGTGAAATGTGTTATATTTGTCTTTATTAATCTAATTTTTATCTTTGCGTATATTTTTTCATTGCTCATATATTCGTTTTCTACGCATAATTCGGATATTTTGCTGATTTTTCAATCCAATTATGTACTTCCACTCGTAACAGTTTCTTCTTGCCAAAATTTATTTACTGTATGTTCCTCATTGATCCTTGTGTTCTTATAAATAGAATATATTTTTCGTTGGTGTCTAATTTTTTTTATAGTCCTTAGGTAATTTCTTTTCCATACTATAATATCGTTTCTTTATATTAGAATCTTATGATACGGCTATATAATCTTTAATAAACAGTGCTTTTGACCAGTCCAGCCTTTTTTCTATTGCTCAAGTAAATTCATGATAATTTAAGGAAATATTCAGATTATTCTTTTTTGATGGTTCCACCGTTTTTCGTTGAATTCAACTGCCCACAATGCCCAGTAAATGATGGTGCAGAGTCTCGGTACACAGCATCTAACTCATTTCTATTTTCGTAAGCGTAGTACTTTCCAAAAACTCGGTACTCTATTTGATTTGCTTAAATAATGCAGCTCCTTAAAAATTTTATTTTTTTGTAGCACGGCTCAATAGGGAATTTGTCTTTGGAATCTGTGAATCTTAATGAATCCAAAATTCGCCAGAGAGTTTTTATAGTTAAATTGAATTCATTCAAATTTAGACAAGGCTCATATTATGCAATATAAAATTGTTTAATTGATTCTATTTTTACACTCTGTATTCATCAAAAATTTCCAATTTCTAACCGTTAACATCATTAAATGATTTATTTGACTGTAAGGACGTTTTTAACCAATTTATGAAATAATCTACGGCTGAGTGGAGAAAACAGAATTACGTGAAGAAACGTGAAGTAGGAAATTGGATAGTCCTTAATAATAAAGCTATTTTTTCACTCTCTGTTAGTAATATTGAACAATAAAAGTATAATTTGACGTACATATTATAATAGCCAGCTAGTGATCAAATTAGAGGAATTAAAACAAAGGTAAATTTCTATACTTTAAATTTTTGGGTGCCCCTGTATGTTTTTATGTCTCAATTATTAATAAATAATAATAAAATAAATAATATTTGAATTTTTAGAAATGACACTCTAATCTAAGTAAACTTTTCAATTCATGAACCTCAAGACATTAACATTATAAAGTCATAACTCATATTTATATTTTAAATATCTTGACAGTTTTGTTTACACAGCAAACAATAAACGATACAGCACATTATACTGTGTACAAAGAGTAGCCTAGTAGCTAACAACTAAATGTGTTAAGATGATATTACAGCTATAATCTGAATGAACTAGACTGAATGTTTTCTTAATATTTTGAATCTGACTAATTCCTTATTAAATAATATATCACATGGGTTTACCGGTTGTTTAAGAAATGATTTCTGATTACGAGAAAAAGAAATATGGTGTGAGCTTGGAAAGAAAGATGAATTAAGAGTTAAATACCCAAAATTGTAAATTTCATATCACCATAAACCAGCCATACAAAGCTCTGGAAAACAACCAAACCAGAGGTCTCAGAGGCTTGGTAGAAGTGATGTCCCGTGATCTTGCCCGTCATTATATTCAATTATAATTTACTGAGTGATGGAGATTCTTTGGACCAGCTTATAGAGTAGGAGAGAAATGTCTTTATCTGTCGACCATTTGTCAGGTTCTAATCTTTTGTTCCCATTCCTTAACTATCATCAACTTGAAGGTTGATTGATCAACCTGAGTGACAGATCTAGCTACGCGAATAAAGAGGAATGAATGTCTGTCTTTCGATCAAAAGATTGGTTCTGATCTTCCTCTTTTATTGCCATTTCTCAACTACCATCACTTGGTGGCTGTTTAGGAAGCCAAAAAATCGTTTTGGATAAATTCATTGTCGAAAACTCCAGAGTCACCACAAGTTTGACCTAATTATGTAGTCCGACTGCATTCTTAACCCAGCGTTGTTACGTTACGTACGATACTTATTTTTGTTTCCAAAATTGCAAAAACTCAGCTTATACTCACATATTCATAATCCATTAAAAATACTGTTTTAATTCAAATATTTTACAATTATTTTGTAATCGGTTATTCCACACAGAAGCTATTTTTCCTCAGGGTTCAATACTACTTCCTATAACACATATCACACTTTGATTCTTCGTCATTGTTAAACCAATAAGAATGTGTTAATTTTTTATGACGTAATCTGTGGAGAGATATTAACAAAGTCATTTTTTCGGTATTTTTGTAAAGCATGACATTGAGCAAGATGTGCGATGTAAAATGCAATGTGTCTTGATCAGGAGCATGTGAAGATGAAGAACAACTAATCGATTCATGAAAGATCTCGCTGTATAAATTTGGTATTTTATTGTCTGCTAGCTGAAACTTCTAAGAAAAATCACCAATTCACTGTCAGATAAGCTGATTTATTGAAACGTTTTAGACGTCTGTGGTAAATCTAACTTTTTTGATGATTCGGGGCTCTGAATTTGTTCTACTTTAAATTTTGATAGGTTGACTACCACACAGAAGAGAAAAGTGCTAGTTTTGATGGCCATGATGCAAAATCAAGAGCGTGTTGCATAATTTCAAATATAGAGCGAGATTCATCATACGCAATATTTTGGTATTTCACGTTGTCTTGCTCCATATAAAGGGGCATTGGGAAAGAATAATTGAGATAAACTATTTTTTGCTGGACCATTATTTACAGTTTGCAGCGATATGCACTGCATAGTCCACGAGCAGCTTGGCGGCACATATTAGCTATTCTTTAGCGATAGATACCTTTCTGCATAGTCTCTCCCCATACCTCTACCTCGTACATAAGGTATGGAATATGCGACTGACATCAACAGTCTCCTCTTGATAAAAGTCGTACTCCCGATAGGTCTCAATAGTCGACTGAGCGATTGTGTGACTGTTGATACTTTATCTGCTCCATTTTTCATATGTTCTTCAAAACTCATTATCGAGTTTAGGGTCTCGATGCTTTTTGATTTTTATCGCTTGAATATTGTCAAATTTTGCCTTTTGTTTCTTGGTCAAATCGCTCTTTTTTCCGCCGTTAGTGATAGTCCATGTTCATCAAGACATCTTTTCAAAATTCACATGGCGCTGGTCAGATTATTTTAGATCTCCTCTTTGTTCCTTCCAGTAATAACGATAGCTGTGTCATTGACATAGCCTATGAGATAGGATCTGTCTGAGAATATCGTTATAGTCTTAGAATTGATCCTTGTACGGCTCCTGTAAATACTTTCTTAGCTCTCAGAGTATCCCCTATTTTCTAAATAAGCTGTTTGTTGCTAAGGCAATTCTCAACCATGTGAAGTAAGTGAGGGGAAACAGGCTACTTATCTCTTAGGGAAGTTTACTACTAACTCACCTAATTGAAAACAATCATAACGTCGATGGTTGCGAGTAGAATAATCTCCGTATCCGAAATTCATTGCTCCTGTTTATCAAAAAGGCGCCACTAGCTTTTAGTGCTGTTTGACACCTTTGTCTTATGAACTTTTCTAGAAAAACAAGAACAAAATTTTTAATAGAGTGGAGTTTTTGCTGTTTTTTTTTCAAACTCAGTTATCGTTACCTATGTCATATTTAGAAAATAATTTGTAACTATAATTAAACAATTACTATCCGATTTCATAATACATTTAAAGGAAGTTTTAAATTTAATGTTCCTATTAAATTAAGTCGCACGTTTTATAATTGTCATTTAGCCTAAATGATCTTTTAATTCGAATTTTAAGGTAAAGTGGAAAATGTTTCACTTTAGCACATTAAAGTCTCCGTTGGCGGCAAACGTCAAATGCACAATAGGCTATATATGAATTATAACTGGACCAGGCGTATTTTTAATAAGTTTTAAAAAATTAAAGGTTTATGGCACAATAACATTGAGTTCGAACACGAAAAATATATTGACATAGAAAAAACTATTTGGAAACGTACGACTCAAATTTTTTCAAACGATTTCGATTAACTAAGGCCAAATTCGGGATTGAATAGAACTACTTACAAATATTTGTTAAGCTTGTTATACAACTTTTACTGACTACAATATGCTACAGGGAGCATTTTGATAACTGTTAGTGATTTTGTAGGTGTAGCAAAATCTTTTTCAAGTCGAATAGTGCGAAGAGTATGTGAAGCAGTGGCATGATTGAGCCCGACGTATATCAAAATGCCACTTTTATGTTTCAGTCTATTTTTTTTTTCTAACGACTTATATTGGAAAAGGATAGTGTTGTGTTGTCCGTAGTACCTGTCAGAATTTTTGAAAAAAACAGGCAGGCTTGTCAACCTTCTTAAAGCCTCTTAGAAGAACCTTTACAAATCGGTTATGGGACCACTTCACTTTAACAACTAAGTTAAATAACCCTTTAATCTTAAGGAACGTTTAGTTAAAGTGCCAGTTGGGGTGGAATTATGAAACGTATCGAGCCGGAGCTGGAATTCGGAAAGAACTCGGAAGCGTGTAGGACAAGTGTGCTCACCCCTTCCGATCCTGCACCGATCCATTCTTTGGAGCAAAATTGGACCGGAATCGGATCGGATTGGTGCATGACATATGTGTCCCGGCATTTATTTGCTTTATCGTGCTGCAGATCGTACGGCACCAAGCTCTAACTAGAAGATTGCTCATTTCCTTGGAAATAATGAGAAGTTTCGGTCAAATTTTATAGAAATATATTTTAATAAAATATGTTTGTCGGATGTTGAAAGTAACGAATACCTAAATAAACATAAAAAATTCAAGATGCTCTTTGCTATCTTGAAAAAATAAATTAACATTTGTGGGCTGCTTCCAGACGTGAATTTATAAAGTAAAACGAAATGAATGTACAGGTTTTTGTTATTAACTTGAATCCATGGATGCTCAAGCTGCTCAATTTGTTCATTAGTACTAGTTCACGTAGTAATTTCATCTGAAAGTACAGTTGCCGTTTTTATAACCAATTTTTGCTCTAATAAAAAAATACAAACTTTGTAGCTAATAGCTCTGTTCGCGGGTTAAATTCCGAAGCAGTTTAGGGACCGAATGACAATTTTAAAAGTGCCCATGCGATCAGTCCCTAAACTGATTCGGAATTTCACCCACGAACTAAGCTAATGTCTTTTTTGATACATTCGATGCCGTCATGAAAATAAGAAAATTGAAATTACTTCAAAACCACCTGTGGGTATACAAAAAAAATTAAAAGTAGTTCATGTTATTGGACAAAAACGAATAAGATCTGTCGTTCCAACGGTAGTATTAATTTGGTATCCTACGACATGTAGTACGTCAGATCTTATAATGTGTGATCTGTTGAACTGATTGGCTGAACAAATATGAGGTATTAAATCTTTTCCACAGCAAACAAACTACTTTGCCTACTTCGCACTAAGCTAGTAAATTAATAGAGTAGAAGGGACAATGAAATTACCGACGAACTAGCCAAGCTTGAAGCTACTCAACTGTTGACAGAGCCCTGAACTGCAATTGGAAGCCTTTTGTCGTGTAATAGCAGCTTAAAATTAGAATAGGTAAAAAACAGGTATTGCTTCAGTCTTATAGCAGCGGAGAGGTCAAATAGGTAAGACAAACACCTCAGACTAGCTGCTACTGTCGAGCTCTTACCCAGAGGAAAATCCTAGAATTAAGTTATATGAAAAAATAAGTGAAACAATTTACGTACGTGAGTTTGAAAGCTACAAAGAATATAGTTGGATTTGATGAAAAACAAATATGGTTATTGATAACAGATTTGTCTCCTTATTGTGTTGACGTCCATTCATCTTCAAAATACCCATAACTGTGACCTAACTCGTCTGAATCACCAACCTAGTGCAAACTAGGCATATGCGCATGGTGATTCGTTGTTTAAGAGCCATGTATAGGATGATGAAACATATATCAGATTGAAATAGAGCAAAAAGAGTTATATAAGTGCTCGGAAGTGTAAGTTGTTAAATTGAACAATACTAAGAATGATAATAACAACGTCTGCTAGCAGGTGTTGAACAAACAATAAAAAGCACAATCAATCGAGTATAATATGCCAGGTGATTCAATTATTACTTGATAATTTTACTACGTATCAACTATGAGCAATGAATATAGAATTTGTGATTTAATAGGGAAATGAATAGTAGAGGAAACATGGTTCAATATTAAATATTATACAGAAAATTGAAAAGCTAAAATCGTAGATTGCAACCTTCAATATATAATAATAATTAGTAAGTGATACATAAATACAAAATGAATTTTTAATATGTCCCTTAATATGTCATTAAAATAAATTAAAGTCGCTCAAAATGAAATTAATTCTAAATATATGAGATATATCAAGTTCTAAATTTAAAAGCCTCAATATCTCAAAAATATGTAGGTATTTGTGCAAAAATAACCTCCTGGGAATTCCCTGCTTATTTTAATCAATTATTATGGCTAAAAAGAGCTATACTAATCAAAATAAATTATTGAGTAAAAAACACGTCCATTTTAAGGAACTGTTTCAGGACGGAAAAAGATATGAGGTGTTCAAACATCTTAAAATTCAAATCATAATTGTATTAGTCCGAGAGCTGGCTACATAAAACAGCATCGATAAGGTACACGACGTTTGAGCTTGGAAACGGAGGGCCCGCAATTAGTACATCACCAAACGGCATTTCTGGCACTCTGTACAGGTCGGAAAGTAACTGCCGGTTTTCCCGGGCGAAAAAATGGGCTGGTAAACCTCATATGGTATACGAGTGAAAACTGTTGGAGCGTGGGGTCCGAACCTCAAATAAGAAGGCTGTAACAACGCCAGAAGTTTTGAAGGTCGGAAAAGCCTCGCCAGAAGTGACCGAAAGTGCCGGAAAATTCGTCCGAAAAACCCGATATGGTACACGAGTGAAACCTTGTGGAACGTGAAGTCGGACTCTCAACTAGTAGCAGTGTAATAGTGTCAGAAGTTTTACAGGTTAGGAAACCCTCGCCAGAAGCGACCGAAAGTGCCGGAAAGTTCATCCGAAAAACCTCAAGAGGGACACACGTCAAACTGACTGGCAGCAGCGGAGTGGTACAGCATCTGTGCTTTCTATCTCTCTCTCTCTTCGAGGTCTATGTCAAAAATGTTGACCTGTTCGGGTAAAAATTTTTAGGGTGGGTCGTACAGCGAGGGTCATTCTCTATCTGTGAAAGGCTATGGCAATTAAAAGTTTCTTTCTGAGAAGCGAGCATCATCTTACCCCAACGTTCTTGGGGCACCATGAGCCGATAAACATTACTGAAGGACTTTTCGCAATGATACAACTGTTCCCAGACATTTTAAAAAAAAGTTCTTGAAAATCTGTTAATAATTAGCGTTGTAAATGAATTTACAAAAAAAAAGTTAGAAGCCGACCGAAAATGAGTAAGCGGTATGAAATCACGCGCGCAGAAAAAAATTGTATTTCAGCGAGTTTTCATCGTTTCCTAACGATTTTTTTTTAACTTTGGTAGCGCAAACAGATAGTTCAATGAAGCCAACAAAAACAATTTTTCATTTGAGACGAAAGCGAAAAGTTTTCAATTTCACAAGTACGTCAATTTTCTTTTTTTGGAGGTTTTCCGACCTGTGAAACTTCTGACACTATTACACTGCTACTAGCTGAGAGTCCGGCCTCACGTTCCACAAGGTTTCAATTGTGTAGCATATCAGGTTTTTCGGGATAATTTTCCGGCACTTTTGGTCACTTCTGGCGAGGCTTTTCCGACCTTCAAAACTTCTGGTGTTGTTACAGCGTTCTTATTTGAGGGTCGGACACCACAATCCAACAGTTTTCACTCGTGTACCATATGAGGTTTTCCAGCCCATTTTTGATGTACTAATTACAGGCCCGCCGTTCCCAAGCTCAAACGTCGTGTTATCGATGCTGTTTTATGTAGACAGCTCCCGACTATATCTCACGATTGAAGATTTACTTAAACGAAGCGCAAAGTGGTAAAAAAAAGAATGTGATATTTGTGAATAGATTCGATCAATATATAAGTTAAAATTCTGAAAATGGAATTTTCGGTAATGCAAACATCTACAACCTCAATAAAAAATATAAAGATTTACATATAAGTTAAATTAAATAATTTAAGTTAGATACGTATTGTTTCTATTCATAAAAGAATTACTTGGGTTTTAATTAAATAATATATATCCCTAGAAAAGATAAAAATATTTGAGAAACGTTGCGCAATTGAAATAGAGTATTAAGTTTACATTAATGTTATGCATTTAGAAACGTAGTACAAACCTCAATTATATAACACATAAATATCGAAGAAAACCTCTTTAAGGCTATTTGGAAAAATATTAAGTTTTGTTTTTAACGCGGATATTTTTATACGGAAAATGACCCCTCATTTAAAAGCTACTTAATTCCACTTCCCTTATTGAAACGCTTACTGTATAATAAAAAGAGAGTTACCATCCATAAAATTTGCCAACCAAGATGACGAGACGCGTGAAACTTCGGATTTCAAAACCCAGAATCGGGACACGTTAACAGTTGAAATTTACTTAAATTAGATTTTCAAGGATGGTCCCAGAAGTACCTGACCCAACACAGAAAACACAAGATATTTTTAATTTTCAACGTAATCTCCTTTTAACTCCAGCTTTCACAACAGAATTGCATCAATGTGGAAAGCACATAGAAATAATGAAGATCAAACTGCTAAGTGGACAGATTTGAAAGCATAACATGGAACGTTTTTTTACTGTTACAAATCTAGCTCTTCATTGTTGGAAAATCTTTGACCACTGAGCCATTATTTCATGCCTGGGAACAGAAATTCAAACTTTATTTCATTAATTTTGTCCATTGCAATGACGGATGTGTGAGCTGGTGCTTGATGAAACAACACTTTCTTATTAGTCAAATGCGGCCGGTTTGGCTTGGTTTATACGCTCAAACGTTGCAATAAGTTCGCATAATACTCGCCGTTCATGGTTTTCCATTTTCAATATAGTCAATAAAAATTATCCCACGCGCATCTCTAAAAACCGACGCCATAACTTTGCCTGCAGATGACCCAAGTTTCATCCATGATGGAAACATCTTCACGACGCTGTTTTTGTTCCATTATGAGCAAACGCGGTACCTATCTTGCAAACAGCTTTCGCATGCCCAAATTTTCAGTTAATATGCAATGTACCGCACATTTTGAAATGCCTACTATGTATGCTAGCTCGCGCACTTTCAGTCGATGATTATCTAGTAGTGGATTTTCTTCAATATTTCTTCAGTTGTCACCTCATTTGGTCGAACACTGGGATGCTGGTCTTCGCAGGTCGTACGGTCTCGTGTATACTCGGCTACCTACTCAATATTTTACTATTGATAACGAAGGAGCAGTTCTACCCAGATTAAAATCTAGTTCAGCTTTTAAATTGGTTTGGTTAATAAAAGTATTGTATCACATAAGATGACCAATTTTTACAAATTCACTGAAAATTCACTATTGATGGCTGCTAAACAAATACATAATAACGTGGCGTCTTCAAACTTGAAACATATGCTGTATAGATTGTGTACTATGGTAGTTTTCAAACAACTATTGCTATCTCTATTGCAATCCAGGTACTTCTGGGACCATCCTCGTAATCATCCTTTAAAATAATTTTAAATGTACTTAACCAAATAAAATCTTATCACAGTTTGTTACGAATTGTTTCAATCTGTTATAAAAATTTCAAAATATTCAATTCAACAAAGTTTATAAAATTTTTAAATAAAATTCTTAAAAGATCTGCGTTCATTATATACTTACAATTATTGAGGTAATTCTTTCAACTCAATAACTTTTTATCAAAAGCCATTTCACGAATTTCTTAAAAATCTTTTTTTCGTATTGTATTAGTGGCAAAAAAATTATAAATTTTTAAGATGATGGTTTCCACGTCTACTGGCAATAAATATGCAGAGCATCCCACTTTAACCATGTTTAGGTTTATATTTTCTATTAGCTTGTAGAAAACATTGTTGGTTCCATATTTACCAAATTTTTAAAGCCAGACTACAAATTAAGACCTGCTTGGTCGCTCCCTGGGATGCACACTAAACTAGGACGAACTCGGGAAAACCCGGACAGATGGCAACCCTAACTAAAAGGTGTAAATATTTGTTACTACTGTCACATTATAAAAAGTAAAAAATGTGCATAGTATGTAATCGAAAAATAACCCAATATCGATAAATTATTGAAATAACTAGATGTATTTTGGAATTTTAACAGCTGTATATTTCCCTTCAAAAAACAAAACCGCTCTACCCTAATAGTGCTTGCTATAAGTTATAAGCGCAATGTACAATAGATGTAATGGACACTTAAAATGAGCTTGACCGTTATAAACAATATTTGCCTCTAGTATCTTTAACATTGGAATATTTCATTCATTCATTACGTACATCCATAACATGTATGAACGAACCGTAAGGCGGTTTGTGCCCTATGGGGAAAAATCCGTAATTTAAATTAAATGTAAATTAAATACGATGACCTGTATAATATGAATGTCAATTATAAATATTCCAATTTATATACTCTCTTTTAAGTCGATAAATTGAACGACACTTTTGTGACAAACTGATATTAATAATTATTTTTTAATTTGAAAATTTGAGTGGTGTCATCATTTTTCAGTCATCTTTCTAACTGATCCTAATTCTTTTCAATGCTTTTTTCGTCCATTAGTCGTCACTGGAAAGATTGGTTAATGAAAAATACTTGTTTGGGAAGGACCAGGAAGAAAGAAAAATCTGTGAAATTGAAGGAAAAAATACATTTAATGAGCGAACGGCAGAGCGTTGGTTAATCCTATTAATAACTTTATTTTCTAAAGATACCATACATCCCAATTAAAAATCATTAGGTAAGATCGCGAAACGCGAGTAGAAGAACTATTTGCCATTCCTAACCTAACCGAATGGTGTATGTATCTAAAGAATCCGAACATGAAAAATCAGTAGTTAGACAAACGACAATTACCTGAACCATGGCAAAGAGAGGTCGACTCCAGTGGAAAGTTTTATTGTGTCTCTATTGGAATTATGGAGGTTTAGTATACTCCCTTTGATATCATTCCAGATGGTCAAGCTATCAATGCCGAGGTATGCAGTGGACAGCTAATGTGAATGTATGAGGTTGTATCGGAGAAATATCCAGGTATAGTTATCTGGACGCGATATACTGCGAAAGTTGCGCGGAATAGGATCGATGAATATGGTGGTATTGAACTCCTACCAAATCCAGCATTTTCCGGACCTTACACCGTTAGATTACTATATTCAGATCAGATGAGATAACTTCTATATATTTGTTTGTATGGAGGAAAAAAATTAAGCGGTGTCACTTCTTCGTTACAACACCAAGTAATAATAAAAACGAAAAAAAAAAAACAATTTAGACGATGAAGATAGAGGTGTAGTGACTAGAATAATAATTGAAAAAACAGCATACTCAGAAAAGGAAATTTCTCATCGGGAACTAGCTGCAACTGTCAAGCTCTTACACGGAGGAAAATCCTAGGATTGTAGTTATATAAAAAATTAAATGAAGCAATCTGCGTACGTGAGTTTGAAAGCTAGTTGGATTTGATGAGAAAGAAATATAGCTATTGATACCAGATTTGTTAGCTTATTGACGTTATTACGTTGCAGTCGATTCACCTTGCAAAATACCCATGACTGTGAACTATACTCGAGTGAATCATCAACGATGAAGATAGAGGTGTGGGGCCTAGAATAATAATAAAAACGTTTACTGTCAAACATTTCAAGACAATTTGAAGAAACAGCATACATAGGAAAGGAAATTTCTCTTCTTGCAGTAGTTAAATCATCAGGTCGTAATGCAACCTGTAGCTTCCCACCAGTCATGTCTCTTTCTTTTACCTGTATAGTCAACGCAGTATTTTCGATTAATGTTAACCTTTTACTGACAAGCATTCCTAAATATGATAATAAAATTTTTTGTTTTAAATAAAATCGGAAACATCCTATTTTTATTAATAAAAGAATACATACTAATTAAAAGCGAGTAAATTAAATTTTTTATACATTTACTTTAAATATTTCTATGAGCTTTAGTTTATGAGTTGGTTCATTATATATTTTGCACAACCGTGTTTTGATATTTTCTGGAAATAAAACTAGACAATTATTATCAAGTAACTTAGTTTAGTAAATTAAGAAAAAGTGATGAAATTCTTAACAATTACAAATCAACACAGTAACCTACAATAAAACACAATGTTATGTTACAGATTATGATAACAAAAAGTTAAAGATTGAGTCTTAGATCCAACGCATGTCTATTTACTTTTTGATCAGTCTCTTAAAAACATATTGTTTGGAGTAGTATATAAAGTTAGCGATGTCGTAAACAGTCAGTGTTACTGCGGAGGCCATCTAGCCCTGCAGAGGTGTTTTTGAACCAAATCTCTGAATACTTTTGGTAAGTCAAATTATAACTTTATACTTCCTTATCTAACTACACAGTGTGAATGACTTGTGTATTTAACGGATATAGTTTCGCTTATAACGACTACAAATTTAATCAATAACTAATTTTTTTTAACATACTCTTACAGTTATCAAGTTATTTTACTAATTCATCTTGAATTGAAAATAAACTTTTAATTTATTATTTTACATGGAATAATGTTAGTATATATATATATATATATATATATATATATATATATATAAAGTGAAATCATGCATTCAAATAATTAGTGTTTATGTTTCAAATTAGGTAAAGATATATATTTAAAGAATTCTGTTGCAAATACCAATTTAACAGAGATTTTATCGAAAATTTCAACCAAAAATTTCTATATGTTTTAAGAGTAATTTCTAGAGTGAAAACGATAGAGAACATGAGATTTTAAATTACAATTTAATCGAAATTTGATGCGCACTTAAGCGTTATTGAAGTAAATTTATCCCACAACCGCTTTGAACTAAATTAAAGCTACAAGGTTACATTTTTTAACTTTTGCCAGTTTATATCAATTGAAGATGTATTTTGTTTGAAACGTCGGAATGAATTCTTCGATATATCAATTGCCTTTCAGAGAACAGTGCTTGACTCATTGTATGAGAAGTAATAATGATAGTCTGGTAAACAATTGAAATTTTTTGGTGAAAAGGTTATGTATTTTTTCTTCTATTGTGAAGAAAGTCTAACAATAGACGTTTTATGTCTTAGAACAACTAATTTTCCCCATTACAATTAGAAAGATATTTTGTATCAAATTTATTTTTCAATTGCTCTTCAGGGAGCAGCGTCTGATTCATTTTACATGCGTTTCTAAGTAATTAGTAAATTTAAGCGATTAATGAATAATTTTCAGCGAACTTGAAATTTGAAGCATGTTTTGACAGTTTATTTTATTTAGAAATGTATTTTATTCTGGTTGAATTATTGATATTCCTAAAGTTAAAAAATAAGTGAATAAATTTTCCCATAATTTGTTTGCTTGCAAAGAACTAAATCCTCATGCTCGTTTCAAATAACAAACTAGGGGAATTTGTTATTTTTTTTTTCATTCAATTGAATTAAATTTTTAAAAAAATTGTGATATGGGATAATTTGAAATAACATTAAAAGTATAAAGCTCAAACATGACCAAATATGTGGTAAATAATTTTTTTGCTTAATTCATGATATAAGAAAGTTACTGAAGACCAAGATTCATATATACAAGAAACGTGATGTAAAGTATATAAACCTCAAACGTTTACAAATAATATAACAGCCTTTTCTTTTTAAGAAATCATAGTATCTCAAATTTTAAGAATATAAAATATAATGCCAAAATTTAGTTGAAAAGATGTCATTGTACTAAAATTATCCAATTTAATATATGGGATAGAACCCTACGGAAATAAAAAAAAAACTGTTATTCATTGCTGATGCTACTTTTTGTCTTGATTTTTGATGCTCTGTTTGTTAAAATGATGTTGATCAATTCATAGAAACCGCTTATCTGTTAACACTTCCAGCTCGTTAATGAGAGGTCTACTCTCATTTTTTAAACAACAATGTTTGGATAATTTTTCCAGTATAAATTATTTTCGCAAAACTCATCACGAGTGTTTCTCTCATAATATACATACTTTTATGATTGTTTTTTATAATCACCAAGATTAACCCTATACAAGATTTTATTTTAGTATTTAAAGTATCGAATAAATTTTTAAAATTACATTACTAGTCTGATATTTGATCACGTCACATGTTATATCCGATGTTTAAAGTTTTTTTTTTATTATGGTTCGCTATGGTTACCATTAAGATTGATCATGATTCTTAAGTAGATAAATTTCAATAACCTCTTATTTACTGTGCTATTGTTTCGTATGCTTCTTCACTGATTACTGTGAATTTGGTTTTTGTATTATTTATTTCTCCACCATAATTAATGCATGACTCCTTTCCATATCTTTCAAATTATTTGAATCAAAATACGTAATAAGATATACCGTTTTTATGTACATTAGTTGGCGGCATCTTAAAGTATACATGTCAAAATTTGTCATAACGCTTGTGGAAGTAAAGTTAAATATAAATAGTTTTGTTTCTCTATTATGTACCGTAAATTCTGTTTTTCTATTGTTTATTACTAAACCCTAATTAGTGCATGACTTCTCTACACATATTCCGAATTATTTGAATAATATTATGTCTAGTTTTATAATACTTTTATACTGTTGTATTTAAGAAAATATAATATTGTATTTTGTTGTTTTCTACCTTAAAGTTATTAAGAGTCGTTCCTCTGGAGATATTGCTTCTTTCAAATTTGTATTTTGCTTCTTTAATTTACTTTCTAGTGAATTGTAAACCACGTCGAATTCCTTCTTGGTCATCCTAATATACATTTTACACCTGTCATCATCATTGCTAATTTCGGGTCACAGAACATGATATTCACCACATTCGTGTCTACGTTGGTTTATTGGATGCCCCCAGTACTCCCTGGATTCATATTGTAGCACAAGCAATGCTGCAGTAACCGCAACCATTTCCTCTTCTTCATCCAAACCATCCATCTCTTCTTGTAGGTGCTCCATTATATCATAAGCTCCGGAGGATTGTGAATGTGTAAACCTGAAGGTCGAGGATACTATTTAACAGGTTAAAAACATCAAAATGTCAACTGGCACACACGTTTTATAACACACAAATGTGTCCGGTCTATCTGATGTGTCGCATTCTGACGTGTCGTGTTGCACGTGTTAATACGACACGTGTTAAAAATGTATCCTTAGCTTAACTCTTCTTGATTTTTTTTGGTGTTACTAAAAGTAGCCAAGAGAATATAGAATCGTGCAAAATTAATTTGACGTTAGTTCTTTCAATATTTTGCCACTATTTCGTCTGAAGTAGCAGTTCAAGTTACTGTATGAGCTAAGGAATGAGGCGTTAACTAAGTGAAACAACATGCGAGAAAGTTACTTTCTATCGAGTTGTATATGTTATTTTTACGATAAATCCTTACGAATTGTTCTTGTTTTTATGACTATTACCCAAAATGAATTGAAACTACTTATCCTTATTTGTATAGTGAGGTATTTGCAACACATAAGTGGAAAAGTGTGGTGAATATTAACGTCATCTTTACATACCAAAATCAATTTTGCTTGAAATATGGTAATTTTGTTCTATGTTTTTTCATTTTTGTGTTTTCAAACAATAATAAAGACATGTCATGTTTTCATCTTCATTCTTCTCGAAACTCAACGTGCCTAACGTAAATATGTCTTTAAACCACAGTTAATTTAGTTTGGAGTAATATACATTAATTGAAATATTTCTGTACAAAGGTGGAATGTAGTGTATTTGCTACGAAACGCGGTAAGAGTTCGAAAATATTCTGATACTGCGCACCCAAGTTTCATTCTTATTTAAAAATATGACTCACGCTGTCACTACGAACAGATACAAATTGACTTTCGAAAATTAATATAGTTTATATTTTCGTTTGAAATGGTCCTTCATTTTAATAATTTTGAATTATAAAAATATTTTAAAAAAGCAGGAAGCTAGAGGTTAGATACAATTGAAATTATTCTTTTAAACGCTTCTATTAGCTTGGTGGCAACGGAAACTTTGCACTCGATGTGAAAAACCTGATAATTTTATAATAGCTCTATGTTCACATTAATGGACATTAACTACCCTCACGCTCTTTAAAATTAAAGTAACACACTTAATTATATTTCCCTTATTTGAAGTGAATTGTCTTCTAATTTTTAATTTTGTTTGCTTAAAATGTGATTTTCTAGTGTTTAAAACTATTATATATTTCGTAAATTGTGCACAAGTAGCGTCTTCATTAACTAATTTATCAACTTTGTCATCGTTATTATTAACACTACATAATTAAGAAGAAACGTAAATGCGTAATAAACGAAAAAAGAATTTCTTAACCAAACCAGACGAAAATAAGCTAACATTTCCTATTTCATTGAAGTAGTAAGAAATATTTTTTATATTAGTCATAAGACATTTATTTTCCAATATCAAACAAGGGCATCCCTTTGAAAAATGAAATTTTGTTCAATGAGTAGGTATATTGAAACTTTCTGAATAATGCAGACATTTGAATATGATGTAAAAGACAGTTAACATTGTGTGGAAAAGATAAATCGCAATGATAAATTTGGTCCATCTCCAATTAAATTCGGAATGCACTGAAACGGTTTCTAAAAAGAAGTTAAAATTCGAAGACTGACATTTCAATTATTATATATTCAAATGAAAAAGAAACGGTCTTATTATTTTTTATAATGCATTTAGATATGGGAACCAATTATTACTTCTGGCTAATGTGGACTGTAGATTAAAGCCAAAACATAAGAGAAATGTTAAGAATCCTTACTGGAATATCGTGGTGATCCAAATAAATATTTGTTGAGAATTAGAGATCACATTTTGTTCTTTAACAAACCATACCTGTTAGTGAGGGGTCGATTGTCTATGTATCATAGAATAAGTTCTCTTTAACTCAGAGTAAATTATTTTTAATGTGAAATATTTTTGGTCTATTAAGCAAATTGAAACCAATCTTTGATATGGTAGGATTCATTGCCAAAGTATTGGATGATATTAACATTTAATTATCATTTATTCTTATTCAGAATATAATATGATAAATAACACCAAATTTTGGGAAATGATCATCTAATTTATAGAATATAGAAACTTCGTGAATATTTTTAGTCCGGACTAGAAATATCGGTTCGGTAGGTTTGTCCTTGCAGGTGAAATTTGATTCATATAAATTATACTCAAATATATCCAACACAAGATGAAGATATTTACGTTTTGGTCAAGCTTCTCCACAATGATAAATATACTCCATATCAAAGAAGATATTGATACTACAAGATACTTTATGTGATGAATGAAACTTAGAAGTACCAATTATAAACCAAAGATTCTAAACCTTTCCCGGTTCTGGAAAGTTCGCTGCCTCACAACGAACTAAAATATTAGAACGGTGTATTTTTTGAATCAGAAGAGACAATAGAAATATTTGAGCAATTACAGTAAATATATTTTTGCTGGTACTTGATAACAGTTTGGGAAAGTATCGATTAGAAACCCTACAATTCACGCTAATTTGAACTATTGTTTGTTTTAGGAATAATAAATTAATATTGTAATTGCAGGTAGCCAAAAATATAAATAATTTCGGTTTCCAATGTTCACTTTGTTTATATGCAAGTAATCAGTCAAGAAGAAAACCTCAATAAACGAAGTATAACCCATCGTGTTCTAGAGTTTTAATCCAATGTTTTGCAAGCCCATTGAGACCTTGGTAAAACCATTTTTCGGGTTTAGATGCAAAAAATTGTTGCACTGCATTTTTCAATATCTCGTTTTGATCTAAATCTGCAAGATTTTCAATACCACCAAGTTCTTCGATATATTTCGTTTCATTTTTGGCAGTATTTGATTTAGCATTGTCTTATAAGAGAACCTGCTGTCGGTTAACTAAACCTGGATATTTCCTCGATAAAACATCATACATTCGCAGTAGCTATCCACTATATACCTCGACACTAATAGCTCGACCATCTGGAATGATTTAAAAGTACACTGAACAAAAGTAATATAATAACAAGATTTTCCCTTCGAATCGACCTCGTTTTGCGACGTGCTGTAATAAATGTCCTTTGTCTAACCACTGATTTGGGTTTGACAAGCAAGAGTCTAATCATTTCTCGGCAAGGCAAGCAGCTTTTTACTCGTAGTTTCGTTTGAACCTCGATTAATTCATGTGGCACTATTCGACAACTTCCATAGATCTTATCTTATGGTTTTTAATGGCGATGTATGGTATCTTTAGAAGCTCCAATGGAGTACGATAATCAAACTACTGGTTTGGTTTTCTACTGCTCCTTATCTGTGTATGTCCCTTCAATTTCACATATTTTCTTTGCCGTCACGGTTGCTTCAATTTTTTTTTCCAGTAATGTCTTAACAATACACGAAATTCAAATGTATCCCCCTCTGTACTATTTATTATAAAAACATACTGCCTAGTAAATAAACAAAGAAATAATGATTGAAAGAAAGTAAAACAATCATAGAATTATAGACTGGTCTTAACAAGTTACGACATGCTTTCACAGAAAACCGACATAACTTTTGAGACTATATTAAAGAGTGAATATTAAAATTATACATTGAATATGACTGGTATTAAACAAAATCTGGTATATTTGAATAAGAAAGAATCTTCCAAAATAAAATCGAAATATATCTGTCATCTATTTAAATCAATGGTAGATAGAAGTAGATAGGTATATACTCTTTATGTGTAACATATTCAAAGGCATTCTCAAGGTTTTCATTAGTCATTTAAAATGTATTTCCCACTTTTATATCAAATGAGATATATTTAACTGAAAAATAAGGTTTCTGTTAAACTTTCAAGGGAAATGAATTGCATATAGCAGGGTCATCGCTGCTGGTTAATTGTAACAATGCTATTAAAAAAACACCATTGATTATTTATTAAGAGACTTGTATGCATGATTTATGAAAAAAACACGTTTGAATTGTTTAGCTCATCAGCTCAATTTTCGATTACCTGATATACTAGTAGGAACTGAATAATATAAAAATTAATCATTATCTAAAAACTTTTAATTAACATTTTACTTCTCGGGACTAGATAATCACTAAATCCTTTCACTTGATAGAATCTTACAATCACAATTAAAACTCTTGCAGTGCGTAATGCTGCAATATTATCTGCTTTCTGAAACAAGTAATTGCCAATGCAGTTTTCTCATAAAATGTACACGAGGACGTTCACTATTCGTCATTAGAAATAATTAACACATTTTCCCTTGCATTTCGTCAACCAATTAGTCAAATCTCGAGATACTACCTCTAAGTACGTTTACTAGCTTCGTATGATTCTTCTGGTTAAATGTATTCTTTATCAAATGAGACATGTTATGTGAATTACAGTAAATATGAATAGTACAACTAAACATTCAAGACAGGGAAAGTGTAAAAAATGTAAATAATTAATGAGAATCTACTAACATGTACTGCTCAATCAATGTTAATAAATTTCACATTTTGAGGTTATGTTTGTGAAGTCACCGCGTGCCCTAATTGCTTTATTTACATTTTTTTTATTATATAGTTGCCACTAGAAAAATATTAACAGAGGCATTTACAAGTCCATTCTTCATTATTTTTTGTAATCAAAATTGTATAAAATGAGAATGTTAGATTTAACTCGTTTCAACCACCAGATTTTTTTATACTTAATTTAACTTTTACACGGTTCTAGAAGAAAGTTCACGAAAAAATATTGAATAGTAAAAAAATACAAAAGGTATATCAATTTCTCGATTTATTACTATTTAAAATTGATAACTTCTTTTCAAATTCTATTGAGTACTTTTAAATATTTTTCTTTCCTTTGATATCGTCATTTTTATTCTAAACAAAATACCAGCTTACTAATCCATAAATAAGAAGGTTTAAAAGACATAAACCCAATTTAATTATATAAAAAAGTTAGGAAGCTACAATACGGGGTTTAAAATGTCTGTTAATACAAATAAACCACAACACGAAGTAAAAGAGCTGTTAACAAGGAGGTATACCTCATTTGGTTATTTTTTTTTCATTATATAATGATTAAAAGTCACAATAAGTTAACAACGATCTATGAATTTATTTCTTAACCAAACAACGCTTCAAATAGCTTCTAATTTCACTAACATTTTTGTAGTAAACAATAATAATGAAACTTAATTGATTTGACTCATTTTTTAGTACAGGGTATTGATACTTTACGAATGCAAATCTTCGTTCCATATTGTATGGTTTTCACAAAATAATTATTTAAATATAGATATTGTATTTAACCCTTGAAGTTATGATGTTCTTATCATTTTTTGATGAGTTCAAAAAAGTACGCATTCTTGTGTGCATGGATGTCACATAAACATTTCCAGACATTAATTCGGGATTATTAATTTTTTCCTAATTTTTGTTCCGACGCAGTTGTTTTCTATATTACTGTATATCGGGTTAAATAAATATTCGTTGCGGTGTAACGCCCCTGGTTATTTATTCTACACAATGCAATTTGTCAATTGAAATCAATGGATGACAGATTACAGTTGATTGAAAAATCACCTCCTTGTAAAAATAAATTCTAGTTTAAATATCGTATCTCTTCACATGAATAAAAATTCGTGATTTTATTGAGATTGATTATAAAAAAAAAGGAACCAATTCGTGAAATATGCGTAAAAGCCATAGAAAATTCTTTGAAAAGAAATAATTTTCTCTACTTTCTTATTTTTTAGACATTTTCACATGTTTATGCTTCTAAATATTCTTGATTTTAGGTATTATTTGATCAGAAGCATAAAAGAAATAATTTTACATACTGGGATTCAAACTTTGTATATAAAAGGGTAATAATATATTTTATAAATGGAATAAAATTATATAAATGTAACTTTTAAATATAGTTCTTTGCTTTATTGAGGCTTTCTCTTATCACCCATGCAATTATTGATTAGAAAATAGTGAAAATTGAATTACATTCAGTTTACAAGAACAATTTCATTGATATCATTTGTTTTTCTTTACGATTCCAATCGAGACATTAAAAACACGAAGGTCTGTTGTTACTTCTTCTCAACTAAAAGCAATCAACAATTTAAAAAAAAAATATATTTAAAACGAAGATGTATTTATTTCAAAACTTAAATTTTCTATTGTAAAAACAAATATACTTTAACAAGTATATCTACAAAAAATGATTTGCATTGCATGATTTAATTAATTGTGAGCTAATTACAATAAGGTCTTTTTGAAATGTTTGTTGTCTCAAACCTATATTTTCAGTTTTCTTCCAAATGAAAAATTTGGTTTCAGTTTTTATCAACATTAATATTTACATAAACGAGGACAAGTCTTGAAAAATGTCTCAAATTGAGTTTCGCGCTATTATAAAACTTTAAGTAAAGAAGAGTTAACACCAACACAAATCAAAAACAAATTGTTCTAAGGGACCGGCGCCTAAAAACAAAAGAACACGGAGGACAGACCGGCATTTCCAAAACAAGCTTTCAAAGTATCCTACAGTAGCGTTTAAATATAACAAAAGTTTTGCAAGGTGGGTGTCTAGAATTCTCAGCGCGTTGCAAAAGCAGCGTCGAGTGGATTGTTGTGAGGAATTGTAATGGGTGATGAAACTATTGTCTCTTACTATGATCCGATATCCAAAAGAGATTCCATAGAGTGGCATCATAAAAGAAGAGCCAGTTCCAAACATAACAAATGTCAAAGAAAGCATCAAAAAAGTGATGGCTAAAAAATTTTAGGACTGCGAAGGTATCCCTTTGATTGACTTTAGGACATCAGATACAACAGTGAATGTGACATATTACTCTGACTCACTAAAGCAATTCTGTCAAAAAAGTGGCTTCACAGAAAATGAATACCGACCATATAACCCTGATCTGGCCCTGTTTAACTATCTTTTGTTGGATGCAGAGTTAAGGGGTAGAAAATTCAACAGCGACGATGAAATGAAACAGGCGGTGTACCGAAATTTTTACTCTAAAGATGCATCATAGTTTTATAGAGACATAGAAGCTTTAGTCAGATGTTCTGAAAAGTGTATGGCAATAGAAGAATATATTGAAATATAATCACATTTTTTATAAATTAAAATCTTTTTTTTTTGTTAGGCTGAGTATATATGTTTTATTAAAAATTCAATTCCAATAACCTAATCGTGTTTCAAAATACCAATGTGACGTCAATAAAGTTTCATCTCTGTTGGTAATTGGTGTTAAACTGTCTTGAATGGATAAATGTAAATATTGTTCAATGATGAACAAGAAATACAGAATATTAGAAAACTGTTATAACTATCAAGGAGTGAACAACTAAATTCAACAACTTTGTCATCAATATTTACAATATCAATAAATTATCAAAAAATTTAGTTAATAATTGAAATTAAGATAATTTAGAGGTATCATTCAATGGAATATTGATTAGCACAATCGTATTTCCCCAAATCAGTCGTAAACAAAAATCTTAAGTTGAAATTACCATCAGATATTTGTCTTATTACAACGCAAAAAATAACCGCATTGTATGTGACTTTTTTTGTACAAGATATAATGAATATAATGAATTATCCTCATGGCCGAATTTAGAGGTTCGGTGGCCTTGGAGTAACAAAGAGTGGCGGCCTCTCCTTTGTAGAGGCCCCAAATTCCTCCATGGTTATCCTTGAAAGATGGATTGGAAGTTCTCAGGCTGTATGAACGAAGTGGTCAGTTTATGTTTATGTTATCGATCAATAGCAACGAACGATTGAAAGGCAAATGCATAGATAAAAAGACCATCAAAGCCAATACCTCATTGTGCTATCATTTTAGAAAGTGTCTGCATATAACAAATGAATAATACATCGTCTAGAGTCCTTTTAATCCTTTTTCCTCTCTATATCTCTCTTTATCTCTTATTTTCTCGAACCCTATCATTATTATACTTTCATATTTTCATCCTATAATAATATTACATAAAAAAAACCAAATACAAATACTAATAAATAGTTAAATTTATATAAATAGTTTTATTAAATAAAACGTCGCCTTGGAAGGTAATAGACATAATCCCCAACATCTTGAAACAAGGAATCGGCGCAAAATAATTTTCAAGCTTATAAAACTCAAGTTTTTGATTTGTAGTTCATTTATTTTTAATGATAAAAAACTGATATTTTAATATATGACAATTTATTTATTCATCTTGTCAAGTTTTCAATAATAATTTGATATACCGAAATAGGTCGAAACGCGCTAATTTTTACCTGTTTTTTGAAACTAATTTCATATCAGAAGAGATCTAAAATCATGACAACTTATCAAGAAAAATATTGATATTTGTAGATTTCAACGGCTTACAACGTTAAAGAAATATTACAGAAGTAGTTGCAATTATTTTGACATTGAAATTTTGGATGAGATCAGAAATTTACGATTCTACATAAGCTGCTAATTTGCTTTCACCAAATATTTACCATTACAATTTTTGTCCTTATCATTTAGGTAAAAAGTGAACGTGAAAAGTAGAAATATCATTTATTAAAATTTTCATCATCAATATCATAGTAACGGAAATAAATAATTTGTAGAAAATTAAATAATAATTCAAATTAACTGAAAAGTTTTAGAGGAAAGTGCAAGCGTTGTCTATATTTAACAGTGATTAATATTCATGATGAAACCATGCTTTAAATCTAAATATTTAATTAAATATAAATGTTGTAAACATTGTTATCATTAACAGTTAGCGTCCATTAATTTTCTAGTCATGTTTGAGAAAAAAAATATTTATTGGTCAATTCTGAATGTAGGTGGTACTAAAAAATAACAACTGGTTGAATCTCTATCACGACAAACGAAATTTGTATATTCCTGGTCATTCATACACGTGAAACAAAAACCAAATAAATGATTTCAGTGGTATATAGATTATCCATTCAATACCATCAGTCAGTCTGCAAACCTTAGCGAGAGGTGTTGTATCACATCACCATAAAAAGCAGTAATTTCGCACTACACAACTACTGCATCTTCGTAGTTTGTGAAATATCATTTTCATTCTAGTGAAATGTGCCATATTTGTGACACGATCAGATAACCTTTTATATAACTTTCTGTGTTTGGATTACTTATTTCATATTTTACTCACATGAAGTAAGTATTTATTATTAATTAATAATTTTTGAGATATAAAATAAATAGGTAATAAATCTGACAAATATTTTGAATTGATATAAAAGTTTCGCGTTTATAGTTTCACGTTTCAACTTCAATTCCAGTGTGTTCAGTTTAAACTTACAATTTTTTAAATGAAATTGAATAAATCTTCAATAATTGTTAATGTATAATTAATTAATTTACAAAATATGATGAAAAATACATAAATAATACATAAAAATAGAGATTGGAGTACTGCTCTATATTTTCAAGACGATTTAGTTGCGTGTATGTATACGATGAATTTTTCATGTACACTACGACCCTAGAATCTGTTTTCCGTGTCCTCTTTTTTTGCTGTGACACTGGAGATCATCAATGTTTACAACTGATCTATAAATCATACTCCTTTCAGAAACTTCGGGATGTGAGATATCAGTTGTACTGCTCTGGTATTCCGAAGTACCTCAAATTTCGTCCTCTAGTTAAAATAATCTGCACATTGCCCGTTTCTGCTGAACCTAACGTCTTCCTATGTCCATTTAGACAGCAACACCCTGACAAAATTGTTTTTGCCTAGATTGATACATTGAATAGATCTTCCATGGTTATAGTATTTTTTCCTGTCTTAACCCCTCTATATTATTCCAATAACTGGTCCCATCCCTATCTACTTTCTTTTCCGGTGATTTCTCTATTATTCTGTAGCTGATACCACAAAAAGATTCAGGTCCTATGAAGGGTTGATTCGCCCCCACTTTAGCAAGTCCTTCAGCTATATCCTTTTTCTCCACTACGTGCGATACAATTAGAATCTGATAATGAAAAATAAGCATTCAATTTTATCATAAACATTATTGATATATTCATTTTCCTTATTGCTTTATATGTCAGCTTAATACTAATGCATTTTCCTCTGATATTTCTATGAATAATATCCAGAATTTTACACATAATATTTTGAAAAACACATTTCAAGTAGAAAAAACTTCTTGATATAATGAAATAAGCTTGGATTGGTGTTGAGGATTTTTTGAACAAGTGTCAGTTAATTCAAACTTGCTATTCGGATTTCTATCGTGAGCAGCAAGGACAGAGACGAAGTTTCGAGATATGTCGAGCACATACCATACGTCATTAAGCGTGAATATTATCAACTTTCCACCGTCATAGTTGGTCACTTCAATTGTCCCATTGCCAAGAGCTTTGATGATTTCCTTTCCCGCAGCTTTGATAGTACCGTTTGAAGTTGCTGGAAAAGGCTTATAATCAATGGAGAAAAGATGAATGCAATCTGGTTTAAGACAGCAACTATAAATTATATAAATATAATAGTACGAACAACTAATATTTCGTATTAGGAGCTCACGCTATCCAATGTCAATGTCACCTCAATTCAAAACATTTTATTATTATTAACAGAAATATGAAAATCAAAGAAAAAATAACCAACATAATTGAATCATAAGATATTTAAAAGAGTAAAATAGAAACTGCTATGTGTAAATAACATGGAAAATAGTTTCCTTCAACTATTCATTTCTTGGATCTTTTTATATGTTCTTCGTGATTAAAAGATTATTTCAAACTGATGAGAAGAGACTTAAAATAAATAAATCATTACGGAAAACATAGAGAAAATATAGAGCATACAGATAGGATCCAAAATTATAAAGCTAATGACCCAGAAGTCGGAACCTGTAATGAGAAAAAATATCAAAAAATGTACAAAGCAAAATTATTGCTTACCAATATTGATAATAACGATAATAATTATACAAGTAATATTGTAAAAGTTGTTGACAGTGCTCACGAAAAATCATAACCATACTGAACTAGTTTCATGGTCAAAATTATTTTTTATATTATTTATCTCTGCAGTGAAATTCTTGAAAGGTTTTTTCAATATGTTATTCGGAAAGGTCATTAAAACGCATAATTAATTGTTTATAAACATATTCACATTATGAAGATTTTATGCGTCTTTTTCATTTAAGGAAGCGTATTTTAAAAGGTAATCCATTATTTCAAAGTTTTATTATAGTGTAAACTTAATCATTTATTAATTAATACATTTCAACGTGAATATCGTAAACAATTCCATTGAATTGAGAAATTTGTACCTTTAAACTTAAAATTTAACTGATGCTTGAAACTGATTCGAAAAAATTGAATACACTACTGAATTTTTATCCAGTTAGATTTATCAAGATTTATCAAAATATTATTCTCAATTATGGAATTTACTTAAAAATAAATGGTGCATACACAAATATAAATAAATTTTTTGTCATTTATTGTCGTCATCTTCTTCTTATCTTATACAATACGAATTATTTGGAAGAGTTTGGAAAACTCAGGTATATATTTAGATATAACTTTTCTAAAATATCTTAACCTATCGCCATTAATTGCAAGTACAACAAAACTATCAGTGATTATTTTTTTTTAATTTCAAAGTCTATTGCAATACCTAAAGATGAACATACTCATAAATTTTTTCATTAGAAGATAATTTTTGTAACATTACATAAGTTATTTTTCATTATTTCATTATTTAAAGCGTGATATTTTCTTGTTATTGTATTAAGTAAGAATTAGATTTTGTAGTACAACTGGATATCTTGGCATTATGGCATTAACTCTTGAATATTTACTTTGATGTTGTGCTGCTATTTTCCAACAAATAGTTTTTCATATACTGTTACAGATATGGTTGGTTGGTTGATGAATTTCTTCGGTTCGACCACTTTTTATTCCTTTCCCCACTGCTAGACATTGTCTTGAAAAACTTGAAGCTCCAAGAGAGCTTCAATGTTGTTGCCATAATGTCGGACTTTATACTTGATGGCTTGAGGTCAGAAGGAATTTGAATATTATCTGCAAAAGTTTTTAATGCTGTCGCACTCATATCGAGATCATCTGTAATTTAATTTCCTTATACCAATAAGAGATGTCATACTTAGAATGGTAGCTGATATATTTTGGATAATTTTATACAAGAGAATGGTCAATGAAGATCTTTTTAATAGAGTGTATGGAAATAAGTGAGACTGTACTTAGTTAAACGTTTTTATTTGAAATGGAAATGTATTTAAAATTAGTAAAACTCGCCAGAATGCATAGTGCCCTACAGAAAAAACTGGAGATTTTAATGTAGTTTCGGCTCACTCGACTCGTATTCATTTCTGAATCATCAGCAAGATTCCTAACTGAATTGTTTGATGGTTTATATTCACAATTGTGAAAGATATGTTTTTCGAATGAAGGGGCATTGTCTTTAGGGTAATGGTTTCATTATTAAGAATGCTGAGGAGGTATTCCGTGAGTTATTATTGTATGAAAGCGAGACAGCATAATTAAGTGGTAATTGTATTTATTCACAAAGTTACAGTAATGTTAGGTCAGTAATAGAAAGTGATGAATTGCAATATACAAAATGATCAGCTCCTAACATTTTCACTTGTTTCAATTGTACCAATAGTTAGTTTTAATTTCTTCATCTTTTCTTTCGAATTCGTCTCTTTTGCAGTACCGTTCCAATTCTTCCGATGCAGCTTTTCAGAAAATTATACGGTGTGATATTCTTATGAATTATATTCAGATATATTGATATCATTTGTCTTATATAACCAGAAGTACTTTCAAAAACAAAGTTTATACGACCTCAAATATTACTGAATTATGTTCAAATTAGACACACTTAAATACATTGAGTTGATTTTTTAATAAAATACTCGCAGAATCGCGGCCACGGCCAAAATATTTTGATATTACAATGTTCATCACAATGTCGCATAAGTATCAAGGATAATGTGGTTATTATAGCTTATAAGAACATTTAAAAAACCTATAGACTGATACTTTTGTTATTAACTATCAACGTTTTAAAGTAAAATAGTGTATATCGTGAAAAAACCAATGCGGATATGAAATGATGTGGAAAACAGCTAAAAAATAACTTGAATTTCAATAGCTTAAATCTTTTTGTTCGGAGTAAACCATATCGTAATGAAAACATTTTAATTCAATGAAAGTATTCTATCAGAATTCCACTTTCAGTAATTTCCTCTAGCTTTGTTTTTGATTGCTTCAACTCAATTGGTAAATAAACGTCTTGTTCACATCAAACAGAAGCAGAACTCTTCCAATGATCCAAATACTTAAATAATGGGTCATTCACTGTATTATACAGCTAGCTGACAAACAACTTTTGGAAATGCTGCTTTGTTTTTAGTCACGCGCCATAGGCATTAAGAAGGAAAAATTTTTAATGATATTCATCATTTTGGGTGTAGCGTTAAAGTCGATAGTTGATATAGTCATAAGCATCCCAGTTGAGGACGGGTATTTCAATTACTCTCAACTTTTCCGTATCTCTAGAATTCCTACCCTTCAAAATATGACAAATCACAAGTTCTCTTAAATAGCACAATGAATCTGCTATCATGGTTAAGTACCCAAAATAAACTTTTGTGCTAATAACATTAACAATAACATTTTTAAATGCTGCGCTCCATATTGACATCATGCTTTTGTTTTTATGTTTAACTATATTGATGGGTATAAACCACATAATAAAATTTGTCCGTACAACCAAAGTTTCATAAAGCTCACATATTGAAATATAAAGACCCAATACTCTGATAGCCATTACCGACCATCGCGCATGTCTCAATTTTCCTATAATTTTTCTACTCAGTTGGTTAGAAAAACTTCAATTTATTATAGCACAGATAATTTGGTATTAGTATTGTCAATCGGGACTTAGATCTTTTTCTGATAAATCATTTTCAATTGCTTCATGAGTCTTTCTTCGCAGTATTACATTGGTTCCATAACATCAATTGACTTCCTAAAGTTTGGATCTACTGATTTAGCTTCTAAGCAAGATAATATAGTTTTAACTATATTAGCAGCTGTCCAAGCCCGCAATAGTTGAGTGATCAAAATATATGCTTTCTCTATAAGAACTTTATGCTCTTCTCGTCTATTAATGCGCCTTCCTTCGCTGAGTACCAAGCTTGTTCTTTTCTTCGGTCAAAATAGAGTCCTTCTATTTCACTGTACGTGGCAGAAGTTGTTAGTGAGATTTTCCTTTTTTTTTCTGTACTTATTTATTTACTGGATTGTCTGAAGAAACTGAGTAAGCATTTTCAAGAGAAGCAGTGGCAATTTTAGCTGCTGTCATATCTACTATTTCTGTAATATTGGATAAGGAACTCGCATTTGGGTCCTATGGGTTTTTTTCGCTTGATAATGAATATTTTTCAAGAGCACGCAACTACAACGCAACAAATCAGTACCGCACCAAGTATGGAATTGTGAATGAACCGTAGCAGAATACGTGGCCAAATATTGAAATAAAGCCGGTACTATATAATGCGTCCTATGTTTGCGCCAATATTCGCGTTCCAACGTACGGCTGAACATTGGAAGGGAGGCTAGATTCAATGCTGCAGCTACTCGATGCGTCCGACGTTTGCACATTCACCTTCTAAAGTTGGCTGAACATTGGAGGAAGGCCGGAACCTTTCCTGACTAAAACTTGGAAAAAAAGTGATGAACAGCATACAACAAATATAAATTATTTTAAAATAAACTGGATGGTATTGGCAAGTTTTGTTTTTCATACAAAACATGTAGCATTCGCATGCAAGAGGACGAAAAGTGTGTTTAGTTGCACAACAAGTGTTGGTTAAAACCTCGTTCCAATGTTGGGTACCACTTTGACACGAGTCAAAGAAAAAGACTTTCCATGGCCAATGTTCCAATGCCAAGGAAAACATTCTTCGAATGACATGCTTATTTACGATCACACGATGCGTTTATCGTATGGTACCGACTTAAAATTATGAGATTTTTTTAGCGATGTAGACCCATTATTTTTTTTACGAGATCCAGAATAGGTATTATTTTTATAAACATATAATTTCACAGACACCATGTCGCGTCCAAATGTCACTTCATATTTTTCATAAATATACAGGACATTTTTAAGAGTACTTTAGAACTATTTTTTGCCATGCCAAATCCAACGTATAAAATTTTTTAGACCGTTTCCGGCCCGATCTATTGTATAACCTAGCACCAAATAATCCCTTTCTTCCCATGTCTAAAGAATAGTTTTCTCGAATGCAAAATTTGATTCTAAACGCTATGATACTTTTTATCTATCACTAAATCGTTAGTTATACAAATAATAATATTAATGAGAAATCAATTCGTAAGACATTGTTAATTGAAAACTCACTATACCTTAAATATACACGCTAGAAATATGTGACTAACTGTGGTAACTCTAAGAAACTGCTGATGCCTAGTTAAAGAATTCTGCAAACAAAATCGGAACCAATGAATATTTTTTAAGGATCTACGTCATTGTTTACTTTATAAGTAGATTTGAAATTTGTAAAGATTTACATTAACAAAAATATTCCACATGAGAATATTGTCGTAGCTAGATTACCAACAAACTGACACAATAAATCAAGAGAATCATCTCTTTTAGTACAACTGGTTAACAGCAAGTGAATGAAGAACCGAACTAACAAATAAAATGTAACATTATTAACCAAACTTGAAAAGGCACTCAAACTTGAAACGTCCACCACATAAATGTTCCTTTAGGTTAGGGAATGGTTACAAATTACGTAAAGCATATTTTTGGAACATTGGATATGCCCTAACCCCATGTAAGGAAACGTCAGGTTTGAGGATATCCACCTTCCTTTCTTACCTAAGTAATATGGTTGAAAATATATCTATTTAAGAATTCAAATCACATTAAAAGATTCTTGTATAATGACACTACTTGGTTAGGTATATTAAATATGACTCTCAAGTGACAGTAGCTGGTATGGAGTATGCATCAAATTTCAATCGGCATTCACGTGCTTTCTTAAAAGCTTGAGCTCGCGTTTTGTACATTAAGCAAGCATTCGAATCGCAGGTATTAAATCATTACGGAAAATAGCATATGACCTTACGTAAGAAAAAATGAAACTAATCCTCCCCCTCATGTCAGGTTTCATAAGGAATGCTTAACTCTACCCACCTCCCCGATGAGCCTTACGTAATTTGTAAACGTTCCTTTAAAAAATAACCAAAAATGACACATTGCTAAATTAGGAATTATTTTCACTAAACATTCAAATGCTAGCTATGCAGTGTGTGAATTTGCGGATATTTATTGATTTAAGAACTGCAAGTGAACATTTTGAGTGATAGTAATGACACAACTTCTCTAGTTTTGTGGCATCTCAAAATAAACAGAATGATCCATGTTTATGCACTTCTTCTGAAAAATATTATATGAGATTCTAGTTCGAAATATATATTCATTCAAATCTAAATTTATAAAATTTTCTACAAAACATAGGAACGTAATCAGGTTATACACCTGTTAAACATAGACATCAACATTCATATACAAACAATTTAATTTAAATAATAATTATTCATTTTTCCTATAATAGATATTCAGTGCTATCTATTTTCTCACGTTTAAAACAAATAAAATTATCAGACTATTTGGATTCGGAATAAATACATCTTTGATGTTAATATTAAAATGAATCTTGGCTGTTTTATTATTTCAAACTTTCATTGTTAGCTACTGATTTGAAGCAAAAGAATTGGAAATATTTATTAACCATTCTGAATATTTAAGTTATAAGCAAGCAGAGTATTGTAATGTGCATATATAGTGTTTTACAGTAAGTTGATTCATATTTTTGAATTATTATTTTTTATCTAGTTATTTTTCCATTTTAACTAATTTCTTTAAATCTCTTAGGAGGTTGTATTTTTCGCAGTCTTTTTATTTTCTTTTCCAATTGTTAGATATTTGCAGTTCATCTTTCACTACCCTTTATGCTCTTTATTCCTGAACTGAATTCAACAACATATTTTTTTATTTCTTAACCACATTTAAATTCAAATTAAAACATAATAATTAAGTTGAGCGAATTGAAAATTAAATTCAATTTACTTCCAATTTCAAAATTTTTCTTTACATCAACAATTATTTAGGATATATACAAGAGAGTTTTATATGAAAATGATCTCATTTTGCAATTATTAAACTGAATTGAAATGAATAAGGTAATTATTATATAATTATAGGTAATAATTAAATTATTATAAGGCAGCTACAGTATTTATAAATGTGAAATATTTAATGTAAAAAGTTAACTTAATTCATAATATTAACCAACGTAATAACATTTTTAAATCGTCAAAACTGTACTTTAGGTTAGAATTAATTCTTCACTAAGCATAATTACAGCCTGAAGAACCTTGTCAGAACTTCTTCTAAAAGTTCATCATCAGCATCAAGCCATTCAAGCATGGTAGATTATGACTAATGCATTGCATTTCTCTTCTCTATAGGTTCAAGCTATTTTTGTTATCCTTTGCCACTTTACACTATTTTTATATTTTCATTCCCATTTTTATTTATTTCTATTTTCTTTATATGCCCTTCTAATTTATTTCTAAGTTATCCTCTGTGATTAGACCATTATAATATTTGTGTTTCATAAATCTTAAAAAAGTTTCCGTTCGTTCTCTTTGTCTTTATTACTTATGCGTTTGTTTTATCACTTATAGTATCTGGTCTCAAAATTTTTCTCTTCTGTCTATTACTTTTTCTTATTTATTTTCTTAATGTGATCATTTCCATTGCATAGGTCTTATAATTGTTTTATAAACATTTATTTTTGTTTATATTTTACTTTTTAACTTACCTTAATATTCTGTCTAACAATCGCTCTTCTCCATCTTTATCTATTCAGTCATAATCTGCACTTCTCTGTTTTAAAATAATTTTGCGCGTTATTGTCTTCTCTTCCTATTATGTGTATTTTATTTTGCTTTCATTTATATAAACACGCCAGCACCATTAGGGAAACGTAAAATATATTTTTTCGTATAGTTACATTTAAACTAACTGAAATGCATACTGTTTTGACATAATAATTTCCCATTTATAATTCAAATTCAAAAACATTGCACAAATGTAACCGAAACAGAAATACAATCCCTTGTGTATAAATCGACTCACCCCCGGTGCGAACCATTGGGATCTGTAAGTTATTTAAATTTAAGCATACAAAAGCTTTCCTTATTTTCACCCTCCATTAATTATCCTCTTGGATTACCAAATTTTGTCTTATATGTATTTATGTGACTATGAAGAATCATAAATTTAGCTACTTAAATTCAAGGTTTATTGTATTTATTAAGATTTATGGTACACGATCCTAATGGGGGCCCACATCATAGATGATTGATTTCAATGATATCAAAGTACGTACTTTATTTTGAATCCACGTAACTCTAACGACCATACTTATAGATAATTGTACACAATAGGATTTTTCAGTATTTAAGAGCGGTCTGTAAACAGATAGATGTCTCAATATTCTGACGTTCGTGCGATTATGGTCGTGGAATTATTGAAACTACGTTCATCTACTTATTTTCAATATTATTCAATAAATAGTTTATTTCAAAGTAGTTTTGATGTTTTAATATAATGAATATGGTCAATCATCATTGGTTAGCCCGAAGATACATTACACATGCTAAAGTAACCTATATACACAATAAGAACGATTTAATGACGTTTATTGCCGCTACATGCTCTAACTAAAGTTGGCGCACGATTTCTCATGCTAATGGATAACGTTATCGATAAGTGCTTGTGATAAAATGTCCCACTTCAATCAACGCCAATATAAGCCCTTTCACATTATAAGGGACAAACATTTTCTATCTAACCCTTCTTCCTAGATAGTTCCAGTCGTTATCATTCATGAAAATGAATGAGATTCTAAAATTTCGGTCACATATCAAGGTACAGCTCGCGATTCATTAGTGTCATATGCCACCCTATCATTGACAGTTACAGTGAAATTTGCTCTTTTATCTATTTCCCTCCTCCATCACAAAAATTACGCAAAAATGTTCAATCTGGGTGTTCACGAGTGACTGCTAATCTTTCTACACAAGTTTTGAGAATATCTGTCTACATGACCATGAAACGGTAATATAAAGTGCTAATTACCCGATTTCTGCCCTGTCTTCGTCTGTGCATGTACTAACCAGTCTCTCTCAGATGATGTGATAAATAGTCCAATCAGTCTAAATCTCTAAAAAACTGTTTGGTTCGTCGAGTCATTTTTTGGCTTCCATTATTTCAGTTAATACCAAACAACCCTCTTCTAATCCAACACAATCTATGAATTTCCGAAAAGACCGACTGAGCAATAGGTGTGCCCTCCCTTCCTTGATAATTGTTCCTGCCCTATACAGAGAAGTTGTTGGTACATCACTCATTATGTTTTTGAACCATGAGCACTATTCATATGTAAAGAGTGAAATCATCCTCAGTTTCCATTCGCAGTATTCACTGGAGCTCTTATCACAATAATCAACACTCAACTATTATGAAGATATTAACACTTCAACAAAAAGCACCCTCAAAATACCCTGCAAATTAAAGAAATCCAACGTTTTTTTGGATTACCTCTAATTGTGCCGGCGTGTTTACAAACCGAATTCTATATGATTTCATATATTGTTTATTAATTATTCTTTTGCATTTTCCATCAACATAACATCGGTTGTATATGCTAGAAATTGTCACTGATAACCTTGTACTTTTTTTTAGAAAAGCTCTAAAAGCAAATAGGAAAACATATTTTGATCTTTTAATACCTTTCTGCCGTATATAAAATCTCAATTATTTTCTATAATATAAAGTCAACAGTATCCTCTTGTAGAAACCTAGTACAGATAAATATCTTCTCTAGGAAAGTTTTGCACGCTCCAATGCAATCTTCTTGAAAACGATAACCATATATAAAGTTTGAAGGTCTGATGTTACCTTTATAAAATACAGTTGATTATAATGAATTAATTCCAATTAAAAGTGACTAGAAATAGACCAAATTATATTTGTATTTAAAGAAAAATTTCTGTAAATATCAAATTGAGAATGTTTATTTATGAAATTTCAAATAAATTTACTGAAATATATTAAATGCGTCGTTAAAAAATAAATGCGCAAAATAAACAGCTTTGATTTTCGCTGATATTTCAAATAAGTGTAACAAATAACGGGAACTTATCTCATGAGAAAGTGGACAAATACATCCTGTAAAATTCGCGTTATGCTGAATCTTTAATAATTTGTAATATTAAATATCATTTTGCCAAGAATTGATTACTGCTAACATTTCATAATATAAGAAAAATCAATTTAAACTGTCTGAATCCGACAACAAAGTTAATTCATTCTACCGGATAAAATAAATTACTAAAACAACATGCACTCTGTATATTTAGTTTGAAAAATGTATTCAATGTATTTTAAGTAAAAATATAGTTCATGGCATGTTTATTGTAACAAATATTTCAGCACAGAGAATTCGAGAGTTGCTAAACACTTATCTGAATATGTCAAATCTGACATTGCCATCATAAAGTTTGACATTTTTAATAGTGAACGTACTCAGAACGTGTTGTCATACGAGTGCTATTTGAGTTGTTTACAGATACTTGAAACATTTATCTTGGTCAAAAAATGGAATTAAGCCGTGAACATTTTCGTGCGATGATTTTCTATGACTTTCGACGTGGACTAAACTAAAAGCAGTTTGCTCGTTTCGACTTTTGATAATAAAGCACCATCTCGAGCCACCGTATTTCGCTGGTCTTCCAAATTCATTCGTGGTCACACTTCATGAAGGTCGTCAAAAATCGGCTGTTCTATCAGAAAACATCGATACTGTGCGTAAACTGATATTGCAAAATCGACATGAGATATCCGTGCAATTGAGGTATACTTGGGCATTAGTTCCACTCGCATACATGCCATATTGCTTGAAAATTTGGCTGTCAAACAAATTTGTTCGCGTGGGATACCGCATAATTTGACAATCGCGCAAAAAAAGCAAAGAAATGCAGAAAAAATTCAATCGTGGTACTCCGTGAAAGTCGATGAATCATGGATCTATGCATATGAACCCAAAACTAAAAAACAATCGACTGTATTGGTCTCAAGACGAGCCAAATCCAACGAAAGCGCACGAAGCATTTCGAAGCAAATGGTTGCCTGTTTCTTCGGAATAACTGTTCCATTATAGCAACGGTCAATTATGAATGGTACATCAGCATTTGGTTGCCAGAAGTGTTTGAAAAAATCACGGAAACCAATCGCAGAAGACGAATCATTATCCACCACGACAGTGCGAGCTCTCAAACCTCAGTTCAAACAAAAACATGTTGAACAGTCAAAACATACAATTAATGTTCTAGTTCTATTTCCCGCAGATCAAAAATAAATTGCGAGGTCAACGTTTTTCTACACCTGAAGAAGCAGTTGATGGGTTCAAATCACATGTTTTGGAGGTACTTCAATCGAAATAAAAAAAATTCTTTGACAATTGGTTCAAACGCATGCGCAAGTGTATTTATCCTAATGGAGAATATTTTGAAAAACGATAAAACCATATCCAGTTATAAATATTTATTTTTATTTTTCTCTCTCAAAACTAGTAGTAGCAACCTTTGTATTATTTTTATTGTGCAAAATGCTTTTCCTTATGAAAAGCTATTCGTTTTCTATCCATTTTATTAAAAATTTTCAGTATATTTTCAAAATTTCTTTATATTTTTCCATGCGCTCTGTATATTTAGTATGAAGAATGTATTTCAAGTAAAAAATAGTGAATATAGTTTACATGTGGTTTATTATTTACGTTAACTGTTGCAATTCGGGTCATTATTTAACACTGACATTATAAAGGACAATACCCCTTAAATATATATATTGCATCTATCCTCATGGCTATCAACTACTGATTTTATTCCATTCCTTCATTTAACTAGACGTTATGTTTTATTGAGTTGTTTTTTAGGTTTTAAATTAACTCAATTGGTAATTTTCTTATGATCGTTAAGATATTAGAGGGGAGTAAGTGAGTGTTCAACTGCAACAAACGTTTATTTAGGAACTTGCAGATGATTGTAAATTATCCAACCCTTATCATTGTTATTATCACCCGTAGAAAAAAAGTTTGAATATAATTGAATGTTTTACATTATCAAAAAACTATTCAGACTTTGAAAATTCTCCACTAGAGAGTCCTACCCGGGATTATTTTAATATCGTTTGCCGTAGCCACTACAAGTCTGGATTCCAACCTTAATAGATATATAAAAGACAATTTGAATATGGTAATAATAAAAATTGATAAGGCGTTTGTCGACGGTGCAGCTAAATATACACCTGAATACGTCTAGGTGTCAACAAAAGGTGGTCGATGTCTGCTAGAAATTCATGGATTAATTGCGTTAAAGTCTGTGGCGATTGTTGCATATTCAACAGTCCCATCATATCTACCACAAGTTTAATAGAATATAAATCTGGTGGCCGAGTTTGCTACAGCAAAACATTATTAACACCTTTTTGGAAATTTGTCATAGTTCAACTGGTCATATGTGGAAAAAATTGTCTTGCAGAAAAAGAAAAGTAATTTGTAGGGCATTATGAACATAATGCCCAACTATCATACGGTCTCAAATAACGGATACCATTAACAGTATTTCTTCAAACAGTCCTGTGCAAGTGCCTTTCGATAGCAAATCCAATATCATATCGTTCTCTAAGGCGACGACTTACCTAGCTACTCGTTGAATACGTCGAGCTCAAAGCGTGACTTTAGTTGTCCGCAGTCAAAAGACGGTATGAAAAGTGACCAAAGACTCAAATGTGGCGATACAGTCTACGTACAGTAACAGAACTATCTTCCTTTCCAAATAATTGGTTAAAAAATTGACGGGTAGCAGCAAAAGCTAGTTGCATAATATACAACGTTCAGTTGTACGCATCGGTTAACCAGCTGGTTATCTCTGTTTTCTGTCCACATGCACATTACCGTTTTATCTTCTAAGAACCATTTGATTGATTTCCTTAAAAAATATTTCATTTGCATTGCCTACTTTGAAAATGTTAACTTTTCCTTATTTACAGTAATTAATACTTTCGGCATGCAATAACAGAAAAACAGTAAAAGTAAAATTTTGTACACGCTGATTGAATTCCTTCTTTGGCTTAAGCCATCTACTCTAGAGGTAGGGCGACGATTTCCTCGGGAAATTATAGCATATTTTTTTTTCGAAGGGTGCTGCTTCATATTTAGTTACTTGCTCAAGAACTCCTTCGGAGCTTATAGCTCTTTTTTATGAAATATGTCCAATGAGTGTTTTCAAATTAATTCATGTCATTCAAGTAAGCAAAATAGAATATTCGTAATAGTATTCTCAAAGCAATACACTGACACTATTAGAATCCAGTTCGCATTGTTCGGGGAATGAAACTAGTTATTTATGTACTTCAAGCGCGAGTATCATACTATATGTTATCTACGATCACATTAAAAAATACTTCTGTTAAAACCAGAATGATGGTAGTTTTCAACGTTGAATAATGGGGCCATAACGTTGATGATTTCCATTTGCATTGGCTTTCTGAGAAATATGCGATAAGAACATTTCTGTGTAATTTTTTATTTCAAATCCAAAAAATTGCCATATGACATATATATTTCTTAACTTTTTTGGAAGCAGGTTTTGAGTAACATTGTATGCAATTTCAGGAGGAGTGCAATCAGTGTTTTTCCAATTTAAAAAATATTTTGCAAAATGGTCATGACAGTACAAAACTAAATATACAAATGAAAAAGAATATTATAATGATTATCGACGTTTGTATAATATGAAATTTCACGTATTTATAGTGTTTTATAGAGTTTTTAAATGCTTAATTTTAATGGTGGTCGTAGATAAATACGTATAAATATATTAATGCCAATACGATCGAAATCACAGAAATATTTTAACCAGATTTAACGTATAAAAATTCTTCAATCCATTCAAACAGATGTACATTACAAACGTAAACAAAACATAAAAATGCAATTATTACGAATGCATAGTGTCTAATAATAATGTTCTTATATTTATCTTCATTTGTGTTATGCTAATTTAGGGGTTAACAGATAATTAATAAATATTTTTCTCACTATTCTTCGTTTGTAAATAAGAATCCAATTATATACTTCACTGAAGCAAATATGCACTCAAATTGTCTTTAATATCTGAGATATAGATACAATCAGTTTTCATAGACATGTGTAAAAAACGCGTATTTTGTCAAGGATATTATGAATGTAAATTATATACAGGGTGACGCGTAACTGTTGGGTAGATTCTTTGGACCAAAATATACGTTTTTGTGATTAATGTCCCTGTATATTTATCAGTTGTTATCAGAATCAACTCAGACGCACAGCTTTGGACATTATTTCAAATATTATTTCGTATTTTGGTAAAGGGAGCGTCACACGAATAATTTCTGATAAATAAATTAATTGTTAACAAAAGTTTTTAGTAGTTTTGAAAATATTATTTCTATGTGATATTGGTATGCAAAAATGATATTTTTTCCATTTTCTTAGTAAAAACGCAATCAGACACTAAGAAGTGGATTTTGAATGTTATTTCCAAAAATGTGCTGGTAGATAATTGTTTCTGGTAAAGCTCAGACTTTTATATATAATATATATATATATATATATATATATATATATATATATATTTTATATATAATATTATTATATAATATTATATAATTGTACATTATCTTGTTCTTGGAACTAGGAACTAATCTTCAATTGCGCGAATCTTTGTCAGTTGCATTAATAAAACATATACTATATACAGTAAAACAGTATTTTACCTTTTTCTGATAATCATTTCAACAATTTTATATAATGCGCTTAGAAAATAGTGATGTTACCATAATTATTTCTACCTCTCTAAGTTTAATAGTTTTTTTTATAATTGTTTATAATTTTTGTAATATTTTTTTTCAGAGCTTCAGTTAGAACCCCCGTCCGCTGCCCCCATTGAAGCCGCCCCCCCGGAACTCGTCTATTATATCAAATTTTCCTCGCCGCACATAAAAAAAATCTTTGCCTATTGCGTAGAATGGTAGAAGGTGAACCAACAAGAAATCAAAAGCAAGACTCTGATGTAAAAATCGAGCACCTAGCAAACGGCTGCGGATCAAAAGATCTTGAGCTCGGAAACTTCACAACGATCAAAGATCTCCCACTAAAAGTCCCATCGGATGTAGATAAATCGAATGAGAAAGCTGATTTCGAGAAAGCTATAGAACTCACCAGGTACTTACATATTTACTTCTAAAAATACAATTTTTATATATTTCACCATCACTACAAGGTCTGGTTACGAAAAAGAGTGCTCCCCTTCAATATACTCCCCTACCCTCGCCACACACCTTTCCTGTGTGCTGGAAATCTTCTTTGGCGAGTGTCTTTAGGAGCTCTGCCGGTTTTTGCTTTACCACTTCCATCGACTCAAATCGGGTCCGTTTCAAAGCACATCTTGTTCTAACCTTTCAAGAAAATTTGAGCAGAACCGTTGACGTAAGACAGACTTTTGTCATGTGTAAATCCTCGTGTAAAATTTTTTTAACCGTTCCTTTATCGGCTTTTACGGCCTTGGCTCATCCGGATGCTCATTTGACGATCTGCACGCACAGTTTGGTTGATTTTGGTCACTGCTTCCGGAGTTGAAACAGTCACAGAGCGACCTGGGCACTGGTCATATATTCAGTGCTCTCTAAACCCTCTCTAAAGCGCTTACACCACTCAAAAACAGACGCACGAGATAGAGAATTGCCCCATAAGCCTCTTACAACAATTTATAGCACTTAGCTGTAGTTTTTTTCAGTTTAACAAGAAATTTGAGATTAATACGTTGCTTCTGTTTTTCGTCAGACGATAAACAAAACGTTCGTTTCAAACCACTACTGCACAAATACTATAATAGTGACGGAAACGTATTTTGGGACGTACATAGACAAGATATCTAGATACTCAACGCACTACTCATTTTTTACCCCACCCGTCTAGGGCGCCCTCTATTGTTATTAATTATTATCAATTTTTTCATCTTCTTGAGGTGAATTTGCATTTTGTCGGTCCATCATTAACTCCTATTACTCTTAATTTTGTCAAAGTAAAATGCAAACTCGTATTTTAATCAAAAGCTCTTTCTAATTATAAATATTTTTCCTAAATACATCCATGTAAATTCATCAAATTAACCAAAACTAATGTTTGCGAGTGGGGTATTTTCGAAACGACATTTTTATCTCATCTTATTACCATTCAAACACACTACAAATTATGTTGAAAACTATTGATAAATTGAAAGATGAAAAAACTTGTATCTTCCTACATGTCACAGCTGAACATCCTGCTCGGTATCACATAATTTATCACAGTATGACATCAATAGCAATAGCAAGCATTCAAATAAATACACAACTCTTTAATTTTCACTTTAAGTTGAAACCCCAAATCATTTAACTTGTTTTGTTAATAGAGGTTAAGTGAGGAAAATCGACATCCTGGATAATTTAATAAGATAATTAGAATGCAACGACATAATTTATAAGAATAAATAAGGTTTATGCCCTATTCCTACGATATATCTATTTAACAATTCATAATATGTCGCCAAATACCGAGGTCATACAAATATGTTCATTCTCTTACTATCAAACTGTGTACAATCTTCTTTCTACATAAAAAGGTGATATTATAGAAAAAATTTAGTGGTACATGAACGCATTTGTCATAAATTAATTTCAATAATAGAATATTGAATTGCGGAAATTGAAAAGCAAATTTTTTTTCAGATATGGGAAATTTCACTTCCTCTTACTAGCAGTATGCGGCTTTGTAAGCACCTCGGAGGAGATGGACGTCATCTCGATGTCGTTCATCCTCCCTTCGGCCCAGTGCGACTTAAACCTCAACACCCAAACCAAGGGATGGCTCAATTCCATCATTTTCATTGGAATGATGGCAGGAGCCTATGTTTGGGGTTCAGTAGCAGACTCAATAGGGCGTAAAAAGGTGCTTATCGTGAGTTCCTTCATGAACGCTTTATGTATTGTAGCTTCTAGCTTCTGTCAATCATATCAGTTGTTCATGGTCTTCAGATTTCTCAATGGGGCGGCGTAAGTATCAAAAATTTAATTCTCAGAAATTATTTTCGAAATTATCTCGGTGTATATCAGTTTGAAATTATTCATTAACGTTTTTGAAACAGCTTTCTATATCTCACACTTTCTTTCAACTTTTTAGCTTGTCTCCATTCTCAACTCTTTCACGATAAATCTACAAATCATATTTCAGAATATACGCATTCAATATCATTATATTACCAGTACTTGCAAATGAATTAAAGCTATTTATGAACACAAACTGACTTTCACTGATGATCTTAAACTACTGTAAAAAGCTGTTTAATACGTTTGATTTCAAATCTTTGTATACGCGTTATTAACTTTCACTCTTTTGCAGGTTAGGGGGCAGCGGACCAGTAATCTGGTCGTATTTCGCAGAATTTCAACCCAAGTCCAAAAGAGGCTCTATGCTTTCATTCATGGCGGCTTTCTGGACTTTGGGTAACTTATTTGTAGCCGGATTGGCTTGGTTAATAATTCCAGCAGATATTGGTTTCCAGAACCAATACTTTGTGTACAATTCCTGGAGGATATTTCTTCTCATTTGCTCATTTCCATCATTCATTGTTGCTGCTTTACTTTGCTTCTTACCTGAAAGTCCCAAATTTTTACTTTCACAAGGTAAAAGTGAAGAAGCAATTGCTATTTTTAAGTACATATACCATATAAACACTGGAAACGATGCAGAAGATTATCCAGTTAAACATCTTATCTACGAACAAGAAGAGCTAACAGTTGAAGAAAAAGCAAAAATAGCAAAAAGAGGAAAATATACAAATATGATTGTTGATATTTTAGATAACAGTAAACAGTTGTTCGTGTCACCAATATTGAAATTCACAATTATCTCAATCACAATCAACTTTACATTCCATATTGGGTAAGAACTAATTTTCGCGTTATTTTGCTGTTTATTATTTCCATCGGGAATAGAATTATAATATTATATATAAGCTCCCATACTAACAATAGTACGGAGCATTATTATATTATAGTATATCTATTTACAAATTATACTGTATAATATTTCATAACAAGATCTTAAATTTAAAGCACTTCATACTTATATTTTCTTTAAATAAAAATTTCTTTGTAGTTATTATGGTCTTATGATGTGGTTTCCCGAGTTATTTAATAGATTTGATGAATATGCAAAAGTGCACAACGGTGCAGAAGCAGGCGTTTGTGAAGTAGTTGATTATGTAGTGAACATGGGAAGTCATAGTGAAGGTAATTTATGTAACGACAAAATTTCATCTTCTGTATTCTTGGAGTCGTTAATAACAGTGTCTGCTGCATTGCCAAGTAACATCATCGCTATCTTGGGAATGGATAGACTGGGAAGAAAATTCTTCTTAGGTATGGAAGTTATTATTTCACTTGTTAAATTTTGAATAGCAAAACCGAATAAGAAGAAATAAAAAAGAAAATAATATTAACAAATATATATTTTTTTTTCAGTGTTCAGTACAGTATCTTCTGGTTTATGTTCAGCCTGCATGTATTTTGTATTCAACAAGACTCATAATTTAATTGTATCTGCTGTATTTAGTAGTGTTATATCCTGTGGTAATGCAGCTTTGGATTCTTTGATCACTGAAATTTTCCCAACTCATCTCAGGTAATAAACAGAATGTGCTTCTAATCCAACAGAATACGAAGTTTGAAAAATTATTTAATCCTAAAGAGAGCAAATAGAATGGAAATCATTTTCGTTATAAAAGTTGTATTACTTTATTATTTACTGTGAATTTATTCTTTTAGGGCCACTGGTATAGCCATTTCTATGGTAGCAGCTCGTCTGGGTGGTATAATTGGTAACATAGTAATTGCCCAGTTGCTAGATATGTATTGCCCTGCTCCAACGTTTATCGTGACTGCACTATTGATAGGAGGTGGTTTACTCTGCTTATTCTTACCAAACACTACACAGAAACCACTACAATAAGATTGTAGGTCGATTTTAAATCCTTACATTATGAAGATAATTTTTCTTTCTTATTAATATTACTTTACTAAATAGTGTTAGCCATTTACTTGTTACCTGTTAGATCCTTTCATTTCTTCAGTTATCCATTCTTCTTAAAATGATGTGTAATTGGAGCAATAATTGGTTTATAACAATTGTAGATAAAATATGTCTTTGTATTAGTATTAGTAATATAAGAAGTATGTAGTTTAGTTCCTAGAATTAACACATTTCCGTCATGTATTATACTATAAATAAATATTAATTTAATTCAAAATTCATTACTTTGGTTTTATTTGATTCCTACTCATCTGCTAGCTACTGTTTTAATCAAGTAAATCACGACTCTGATCATTGACAGTCAAATTTCAAAATCATATCATATGTCCAAGAGGTTGTGTTAGTTATTTATTAGTCGAAAACACATTTTTGAGAAAGCTTGTATTATAAAAAAACTGACATATTTCAAAAATTTGGAGGGGACAGTGAAAGCTCAAACGTGTAAGTACCGGTTTGATCAATTTTTAACACATGTGTGAAAAGTATTTAAACACATGTGCTGAAAAGTATATAAACACGTGTGCTGAAAAGTTGAAAAATTCTATAAAATATTCTTTATTTTGTAATATTAGAGATAACAAAAACGAAAAGAATGATTACGAAATATTTTATAACTAAAGAACAGAAAAAGAACCAATAGAACAATAAATTTTTTGTAACTATATTAGATACCTAACAAGAACTAAATAATTATTAATGATTTTGTTTTACTTTTTTCCAAAGACGTTATAAAAGTTGTTATTATAGCAATTACTAAACTGCAGTGAATTTTGTAAATCATATTGTCTACGTCTTCAGTCTTCTTAAATTTGGCCTTTTGCATTTCGGCACCCAGCCAGATTCATATTGTATTCGCGTATTCCCTCTATCGTTCGAGACCATATATAACATAAGAAAAAGAGGCATTTCAATACATGTATATTTTGTTAATTTTGTGTAAAATAAACTACTATCGTAGGTAAAAACGACGGTGCAATCTATAATTTTCATAAGTGGTCGTAGGAAAAATATACATACAATTCAACTTCCAATATCTACATTATTTTCAATTTATAAACAATATTTTTTTTCAAGTACCTCGCATCAACCATATTAGCGATGGATTTGGTAATATAATAATAATTTGTAAATTAAAGACGTATTTAACAGATACTTAGCGATTACTGCATATTCGCGGCCACTGTTCAACACTTTCCTTTATTTGTTTTAATTTTTGAAATGATCCTTGCCACTGAATTAATTTTCATTTTGATATATGCTTCCACGTGACTACATACCGCACTATTCATTCATTATACATAATTGCATACCGTAACATCTTTTGCGTATTTGTCAGCATCTTCATTTCCTTGTATTCCTTGATGAGAGGGCACTCACAAAAATCTGGCATCTAAGTTGTTGTTTTGTATAAGATGCATTTGAAACTTTGGAGTTCAAGAAGGTTGTTAGTATAGATAATTTTTAAGGAACTCAAGGCATTTAAGAAGTCTGTTATAATTAGTTTTTTGTGGGTTTGGTGATTGTATTTCGACAAAGCTTGTAGAATAGCATATATTTCTGCCGAATGTTTAGAGCTTACGTGAGGTAATTTATATTTCAAGGGAGGTTTATGAAAAGTGATAACAGCAGTCTCAACTCCATTGGGGGTTTGGATGCATCAGTGTATATTTTATGTTGTTTAAGTTAGAATACATTTAGAATACATACTAAGAGCAGTTTCTTGGGGCACCACGAGCTGTTACTCAATACTGAGCAGCTTTATCAAAAAGTATAACTATTCCCAGAAGTTTTAAGAAAAATTTGATCAAAATCAATTGACAATTGGCGCAGTAAATGAATTAAAAAAAAATAGAAGCCCGTTTTTTGCGTTGTTGGCGGCACTCGAGTAGGTGGAAAATGAGTAAGTGCTATAATCGTATCCTGATAATTTTTTTTTTATTTCGGGTAGCTCAAACAGATATTTTGAATAGAGACATCAAAGATAATTTTCCATTAAGCAAAACTTCAGGCGCTATAACACTGCTCTTAGTTGAGACCCCAAAAACCTAATAGATAAGTTGCGCGCGCGAACGTTATGTGGTTTTTCAGATGAGTTTTCCGACACTTTCGATCACTTCTTACGAGGGTTTTCCGACCTGCAAAACAATCAGTAACAGTACTGGTTTTGTTATATCGTCTTTTTCAAGCCATTCGCCGTATATTGGTAAAAGACATCGTTGTGCATCCAGCTGCTCTCAGATTCACCCCCAAGTACCATTCAGAACGTTTGCTATCAACCACCGCTTTAGGTGGCCTTATATATGGAAAAATCACCATTGGATACACAGTCTTCACGTTTGCAGAAAATACTAACAACACTGTAATTGTCTCTTTTTCGTTTCTTTTTTTAATCTCTTTTAATAAATTTTTCCAACCTTTGGGTGCTAGAACCTGTCTTGTTTCAGGGTACATAGAGACACTTGTCTCATTACCACTGAATATTCTTTCAAGGTGTTCCAAAATATTAGAAACATTCTATTGTTTTAAATATGGTTAAAGATCAAGAAATCATTTTCCTAAGTATTCTTCTGTTATTATACTTTTTGATGTTGTTAAACCCCCAACTCCTCTGAAAGACAATTCTTGATATCTCTTCAAAACGACCTTTACCATTTTTCTCCATGACGTCTTTCATTAAACGGCGTTTTTCTTTCTTGTTTAATAACAATTTGTTGAACAGTAATCAAAAGATGGGTTTTGTGCACGGAAATCCTCATTTTGCTAACTCATTAATCCAGTCGACAAGTTTTATTTATTTGTTTCAAGTTAATACTGTTGCTGAATCCATTTCTCTAGGCCCTCCTTTTATCCGACCTTGCAGGCGATCTTGCTTGCAGAAGAATTTTCAAGCTACTGGTCTATTAGTTGTTTCTTATGTGCCATTCTGTGGAAAGTTTAAAAAGTTTGTTTGTAGGTACCTACTTAATAACACTAAATTTACAGAGGCTGACTCCTGAATCCTATAAATCTACAGCTCAGCCGTTAGGATAAAAGATGTCTGACTATTGGTTATACCTACTCAAAACACAGTTTTATGAGTAAAATTATAATTCAGAATGTGATCTTTACGAACATGGTAAATATGGACCTCAGTCGTAAAATTTGTATAGTTTCCAGTAGTCGGCCCGGTGGCTGAGTATAGAATATATTTCAGAGCCAGTACTCAGCCATAACATATTTAAGTAATTAAGTGTCTACGACTGTTCACTTCAAGGATTTATTGAAATATTCTCATCCACCTAACCTCTTCACAAAACTACAAACTCCTACATAAAGAATTTTTAGGTAAAGTTCATTAAACTTTGGAACAGAGCGGAGAATACATGGATGACTACCGGGTCGCAGAAAATAATTTGGTATATTGTTTTTCTTTAGTTAGACTTCTGGGCACGGCTGATGATAGACACAGTTACCCTACATAAGTTATTCTGCAAATAGAATATAATCAATCAAGATTATATTTCATAAGTAGTATAATCAGCATGTTATGGAGTCTTGCGATTTTTGTATTTTTTGGGATTTTTGATTTAAATTAACGAACAAAACAAGTAATAAAAGGTTGAGATTTGAATTAGAAATTTTCACCGCGTTCTGGAGAGAGTTTCAAATTTTTGTGTTTGGTCATCACTTTAGTTATTTATCTGCTCACTATAGTTTTATTACTTATTTATGTATGTTGGTAGCACTGAAAGAATGTAAGAAAAGGATGGTAGCTTTATAACAACTAATAATATACTAATACTAAAAAATAATCAAACTATAGTAACCTTAATGATAAATATAAAAATACCAATCTAACAACCAATCAGAACAAACCGAAAGCAGAGTGTGAGTTTCAGAATCTCTTATCAAAACTCGTTTTGTGTTAGGATCTGCAATCAGCTAATTGGTGATCTAGCTGATTCAGGATCAGAACTCCCAAAAAGCCCTCTTACATTAAATTAGAAATTGAAATGAAATTTCCACAGAACCGGAATAAATAATATATCTCTCTATAGCATTCTCGCAATCTATTAGCGGCACAGAACATTTTATAGTTCTATGTTGATAAATATATCTAACCTGTTATTTTGAGATATACGAATTTTGTTTTTGTTTGCTTATGTTTGTGTATTTCAATCTGTGGTTTGTTTAATTTTCAATTCAATCTATGACTTCACGAAGAAACTTGTCTGTCATTTAAAATTATGTTATGTATTTAAAATCCATTGTTAACAATTTGATATAAAATAGGTCACATATAAAAGTGTAAACCTGTAGAAAACTTGTGAAGAAGTATTATTATCAGTAAGTAAATATAACATAAACCGAGTCAAACTGTCTACATACAATGACTGTATTACGACAAAAAGTGGATGTGTTAACAAATCAGTCACAAGAGATTTATAAATTGCTGAAGAAAAATTTAATATCCAAGGAATATGCGAATTATCAGTTCATGCAAAAAAGCCAAATACCTACAATGCACTTTCAAAGATCTTTACCTCGTTTACCAATACCTGCCTTAGATCTAACATGTAAACGCTATTTAGCGGCACAGAAGCCTCTTCTTATTGATGAAGCATACAGAAAAACGGAGAGCAATGTAGAACAATTTATAAATACTTCTGGGAAACATCTTCAAGAACTATTAAAAAATTATGATAGATTGAATAAGCATTCTAGTTACATATCAGAATTTTGGTCAGATAGTTACTTACGAGACCGCAAACCCATACCTATAAATTATAATCCAATGTTAGTTGTCCATAAAGATGAAAGACCAGCTTATAATAATCAACTTATTAGAAGTGCCAACATGATAATAAGTTCATTAAGATTTTACAAATCATTGAAAGCAGATATTCTAGAGCCTGAAGTATATCATCTTAACCCAAAGAAAAGTGACACAGAAAGATTTAGAAACATTTGTAGTAAATTACCTCCAGCATTATCCTGGTATGGGGCGTATCTATTCAAAGCATATCCTCTAGATATGAGTCAATATCCAAATTTGTTCAACACTACAAGGATTCCAGAAATTGACAAAGACAGGCTTATTCACAATCCAGCTGGAAAACATATTACAGTACAGTACAAAGGTCACTTTTATGCTTTTAGAGTTCTTACTAATAATAATGATATTATACCTGCAAAACAGATTTTAGCAAGATTGAAGTATATTTTAGAAGACACTATTCCTAAATGTGAGTTTCCAATTGGCATTTTAACAACCTTGGAAAGGAATAAGTGGGCTAGTCTAAGACATGAATTAGAATCAAATGGAAATGACCAGTGCTTGAAATATATTGATTCTGCTCTATTTAATGTTTGCCTTGATTCTGAGGATTTAGGGGAAGATCCCTATGGTATAGTAAGGAACTTTTTACATGGAGATGGAGAAAATAGGTAAGTTTTAATAGTTGTGATTAAAGTCACAGTAGTATACAAGGTTTGGTGAAAACTACATATTATTCATATCAAATACGTTTTTCAGATGGTTTGATAAATCGTTTTCACTTCAAATTTCCAAAGATGGACAAGCTGCAGTTAATTTTGAACATGCTTGGGGTGATGGGGTAGCTGTTTTAAGATATATTCAAGATGTCTACACTGATTCAAGAGAGAATCCATTTATTTCTCCAGACACTGATCCTTATGATGATAATATTTCAAATGTGATTCGTCTAGGTAAATATGATTTTTTTAGTAATTTGTTTAATAACATAACATTGTTATTTCAGATGTCCACCTCAATGATAAAATCAAATCTAGTATTCAAGAATCTAAAAACGAATATAAAAGCACTTGCAAAAGTCTTGATATAGATTATTTAATATTCAATAGAATTGGTAAAAATGTCTGCAAAAAACAAGCAGTAAGTCCTGATGCTATAATGCAATTAGGCTTTCAAGTTGGATATTATAGAATGACTGGAAAATTTGTTCCAACATATGAATCATGTAGTACAGCTGCTTTCAAGCATGGTAGAACAGAAACTGTTAGGCCTTGCACCTATGCCACAAAGGTGAGCTATATTTGAAAAATGTTGATATAATTTAACTTCTAAATATTTTTCTAGGCATTTGTTCTTGCAGTTACATCAAAAAACAAACCCCCAGTGTCAGAATTGAAATATCTGATATCAGAATGTTCAAAAGTTCACAACCAATTAACAAGAGAGGCTGCTATGGGTCAGGGCTTTGATAGACATTTATTTGCTCTGAAAAAAATTGCAGAAAAAACAAATATGGCTTGTAACATATTTGAAGATCCTGCCTATGCCATGTTGAATCATATTATTTTGTCTACAAGCACTCTAAATTCTCCAGCTATTTTTGCTGGAGGTTTTGGTCCAGTTGTTAAAAATGGGTTAGGAGTGGGGTAAGTGATCTAAACGTTCAAGAATTGGAAAATTCATTCAAATATACCATACATGTCCCTTATGAATAGAAGTTTGTAAAAAATGATGAAATTTAATGCTTTAGTTGCAGCACACTTTATTAGAAAATTATATGCCATAATTCAATTATTCTCTCAATATTGTATTGACATTAACATAAATCCTCATATTTCTTCTAATATTTATAAAATATTTCATATTTTATTATATGTTTAGTGGAAACTTGATTATCTGTTCCTTAGTTACATATCTAATTATCCCGCTAACCAACTGGGATGAAATAAATTTATAACTCAAATGGCAACAACCAATACCTATATATTATTATTGAAGGTATGACATTGAAATGATTTGAAAAAATATGTTGCATTTAAATAATGACTTATTTATTTTTCGCAATATTTGTAGATCTGCTTTCACATTTTTGTCCTCCATATTGGCCATCTTTTTTCAGTACCCCAAACCTCTATATATCTTGATTATTCCATATGATGTGATCTTACTACTGCTGACAATTATCGCTTTCCAATTATACAATTTGAGCACCAAATTAGCACATGGGTGCGCAATGCTTCAAACCCATGCTCCAAATTGTCGTTTTTAAGATTTATGTGTTGAACACAGTTGCGTTTTTCCCTTTCCCCTCAAACACTAGATAAATGTTTGAGCTCAATGAGTTTCAAAATTGTCCTTTAAACACAAACTATAGGATTGACGTTATGTGGGCATTTATTTCAAATTAATTTAGATTTACATTTGTGTTTATTAAGAAAAAAATTTTCTTATTATTGGATTCAGAGACAAATTGGGAATATGCAATAGTACTTAAGGTATTACTAGTACTACTGGTTTTAGAACTTACTTTCAGAATTTAATGAAATTTGGAATATTAGTTTATTATTATAAAATAATCAACCAGTTAAATTTTTAGAGGTCTACAGAAAACTGAAGAAAAGATTATATTCAAACATTTTTGCTTTTTCCATTGATGCTTATGGGACATCCAAGTTTATTCCTTATTTCATATAGCGTGACGTCCATATTTCAATAAAAGTAGTATAAATAGATATACATTTTGGTTACTTGAAATTTGAACTTAAGAGCTTGTGAGAAGAATAATTAGTAAATAATTAAGAAAAATGTGCTATGTGGTATGAGGCAACACTGCGGACGAGATTATGACGCGCGAGAAATTTGAACGTGTACAGAACGCGGTATGAGGGGATACATGTTACAGTAAAAGTGATAAATTTGGTTAGCATATAAAATTGCCGGTGATTATACATAATCACCACTACAGATCATACCAAAAAGAAGGTCGACTTGTATGTGAATCTCGGCAACACAAATTTAGTTTGATTTGATTTAATTACAAAAATCATGATATTTAGCATATTCGCCATAACTAGTTGGGGATTTCATAAACTAACTGGTATATTTGATAAATATGAAATAATTTATCATATTTACCAAATTCAGTGGTGATTATGCATAACCACCAATTTATCATTTTTACTGTAACAAACATATATTCTATATCTTTTCCTTTACTTGGCGTTGCCAAATATAAATATATAATACAAATCAAACTACACACACTTGTGGTAACGGTAGTACTACCTTAATGAAGAAGACTGTAAAAGCGCCTAAGTAGGTATATATAGTAAAAAGTCTAGTTTAAAAGAAGTGCTTCCATAGTATTCCTATTTTATATTCAGTTAATCAAGTATCTTGTATCTCGGACACGGCAACAAATAAACAACAAATAATTTGTAACATGTTTTCAAATTTGGAAATTGGAAAGCGACTAATGAAGGACTGTCATATACTTTGTGCTTTTAATAATTACCTAGCAATATGTATTTTATAGTGCTGGATAAATTTAAAAACCTCTTCACCTCGTTTATTCTGTTATTTGTACAGCTAACTTCATCTGTTAGTCCATTCAATGGTTTATACATAGTTTATTATTTTTAGATATATTATTAAGGATGATGAACTAGGAGTATTGGTAACCAGTTATCCTCCTTACCATCGCGGCTCTGATTTTATTGATTCGTTAAGAGGAACTTTTGATGAACTTGTAAGTCTTCTTCAAAAAGACTGAAAATTATCATGAAAATGAGTAAAGTGTGCATTGAAATGGGCTTCCACTCAAATATTTTTATACATCACTACAACTTTTTTGGAGTTAAGCATTTAAAATTTTTTGAGAAGTTAAACTTGAATTTTTGATTTGAGTTAACAGAATTTAATATGATTGAATTAAATCATATTATCTATGTATTGTTTCAAATATATTTATTCAAATAGTAAAATGTTTTTTATTAAACTTAAATAAATGATACTGGGAAGGCTACTGCATTTGAATTGTTTGCTTGAGGCGCTGGTGAAGAAGGAAGTCTCCAAAATGTCAAATATCACTGTTTCAGACTATCTATACATAGTTCTCAGTGTTGAAACGCCTGACATACATAATACGTGTGACAAATAAAACTAGTCATAACCATATGATAGGATCATTTTTAGCTAGTATACCAATGCATTAGCTGATGGATTATTCAATTTTTATCTTAAATTATGAAAGCAAGATACAAATTAAACATAGTTGGAATTAAAGAAATGTTTGTAGAATTGAATTTTCTTGAATAAGGTACTTTTCATACATACAAGACTAATTCTTGAAAACAGAGGATAACCACTAGACTTAATATTAGATTCACGTTCGTGCAAAAAATTCCCTCATTCATTCTTCAAGTCGTTACTAGGGTGCATGCATATACAATTCTGAGAGGGAGAAACCACTGTGTATTGTACACTTATTAAAGCTCCGTTCTAAATGAATTCTTACTGTAGCAATTCTTGTGGTTCCTTAATTTGTTTTACTGTGCATTGAGAATTATATTGAGAGCTTTCCAATTGATAAAAGAATTAGATTACTTTCAAAATTCCAATGTTCTTCGTCATCTCTACACCATGAGCATCATGGACGATCCGGAGTGCCCTTGGTGCATTGAGGAGGACAAAACCGCTGACTACGTTATCTGTGAGTGCCTGCACTCGTACGAGAGCGGTTTAAACCCCTAACCAAACCTCATAACTTGCTTAATGACATCCAAGGGCTCAAGCCAAAGCGCCTAGTCGGCTTCTCAAGAGACATCGGCCTTTGGTAACGTCAAGTGGAGCACGACGGGCCTATGTGCTCAACGGCTCACAGTTGCTACAACTATAAATCAATGTTCTTTCAGGATTTTTCAGAAACTATAATTCTGAATCAAGTAAATTATCCGTCAGCAAATTGTACATCCTAATTCAGAACGATTTTCCGAACGTCGCGTTTCTTTTTCAGCGGAAATTTCAAATTTAACACTCAACCTACAAAAACTTTTTTTTGGAATTACTCTAGTTTTTTGCGTTAATTTATAACTTCATAGTTTTTATGTGTATTTTAATGATTATTATTTAACAGCACATTCTATTCCAATTTCTATACCAATAATTTTAAAAGTCAAAAACTTATAAGAATCAGTAACAGGTCAAAAGTTGAATCATGAGTAACCATATATAAAGGAAATCAGAATGTTTTGTTGAAAAAAAAAACAAAAAAACGAACCAACCAGTAGTTTTACACTCGATACCGCTCACTGTCTATTTTATAGACGTTTCACACAAATGATTCAATGTTAAATCAATTTTCCAATTAAAATTCAGAGCTCTAGGTGGCTTTGCCAGCATAAATAGATATCAAGTCGGTGAACTTTACAGAAAACTGTTTCATTTGATGTTGATACGTATGGTACAATTTCTTTTCATGCTTCATTATCGTTGTCATAGTTACATTGTGGGCGAACAAGGGGCCGTTGAGCACATAGGTCCGTCGTGCCCCACTTGACGTTACCAAAGGCCGATGTCTCTTGAGAAGTCGACCAGATGCTTTGGCTTGAACCCTGTAATGTCATTAGGCAAGCTTTGAAGCTTGCCAAAGTGTTTAAACCGCACTCGTATGAGTGCAGGGCACTCACATATAACGTGGTCTGCTGTTCCATCCTCATCCGTGTACCAATGGCACTCCAGATCGTCTGTGATGCCCATGGTGTGAAGATGGCGTTTTAAATGACCGTGTCTGGTTAAAAGTGGGATTTTGCATCTGTTTAGTTGGAGCAGTTGTTTGGTGTGGGACGCACAAGGTCCATCTATATGTGCCTTCGCGTATCTCATGCCAGGTGTCTCTATTTATCTCTACCGAGCCGCCTTACGAGTAAACCGTTGAGAGACGCTATAGCAACACTAAGAATGGGTTCTGGGCCCCTCGGTGAGTTCACCAATCCCTGTCTTATATTCGTGTTTTTGTGTCCTTTTGATTATATATAGTGTTAGTTGTTTTTAAGTTGGAAAAATGTTTTTCAATAAACAAATTTGACTTGGATATAAATTAGTTACAAATGTTGCTACACCGTTTTTGACGACTCCAACTATTCGCTAAAAACAATTGATTTTCTTGGTACCCAACAGAAGATATCAGTCATCTATTTGAAAAAATATACATTTAACACACATATTATTCATGGAACAGAACAGATGGCATAGATAAATTACAAAATGAAATCAGTTCTAAACATTGGTACCATAGTAGCAGCGCTGCATTTATGGTCTGGAATATTGTGAATCTATTTATTAACTTGCTAAGCCGCGATTTATCCATGGGTCATGTTTTAGAAGTCTCAAATGCCATATAAAAACATAATTTAAAGCAAATGATCATTTACGATGTCGTGATACCTGATAGGGGCCCTGAGAGACACACTTTGGTTAATTTATATATGAAAGCGTCTAGCTCGGCGGCATGCAAATTGAAATGTTTCGTTTTTATTATGGTTTGTTTTGTTGCTGTTATATATATATATATATATATATATATATATATATATATATATATATATATATGATGAGCTGCCTGCGCTTGCAAAATCGACTGACGTACACTAAGCTGTGTTATCATAAAGAGAATTGAGATAATGACTAGGGATAAGTCGCAGAGTATCTTTAGGTTTATATTTTTCCCCATATTCTTTTAATGTAGTGGGAATGGGAAAAAAACAAAATTGATCCTTTTATGCTTATTTAAAATATCCTACCACCAAACAGGACAAAGCATTTATGTTAGTTTAAAATTTTTCGATAAAAATAATATTCATTTGCCCCTCATGCAATATAGCCAATGACGACATCCTATAATAATTATAAAAAAGAAGAAGTTGAATTGTCGGCCTCTAACCTAAAAAATTAGGTATATAGTACTTGTTATAAATGTATTGTGAATTCCATATTCAAGAACTAAGAAAATAATATGAATAGACTTCTAGAACAATTTTTTATTGAATTTTTATCAATTGATTCAACTTTTATATAAATAAGAAATGAGTTGTAAATACTGGGAAAAAACGTCTTCACGTTACGGTGCAGACAATATTAATTTTCTCTCGTTCCGGACATTTTATCTATACTGCGCATGCTTGAAAATGCGCAGAAGCAAGCTGAAACCTCGAAGGATAGAGAAATCGTTGACATTCTGTCTTCCTAAGTCAGAACAGCTTCTACTTATAGGAGTATTACATATATGGACCCAAACATATTTTGATACCATATTGAGAAACTTAAATATATATTTCGTTCCATAGATATAGTCATTCTATACTGCTGAATATATATCATTTCTATATTGAAAAGTTGTGCCAAGTTTAGAAAGAAGCAACCTCTGGTTTAAAAGAGAGTTATCTTTGTTTCACTGTGCGGTTATTCATGGAACGAGATAAGTAGCGAAATATAACGGTGGAATGATTATGATAGAAGAAATTAATATGGAGGATAGAGGTAAGGAGGACTATCTCATATGGATGCTTAGCTTAAAAACTGCCCGTTTGTAGACGGTAAATTATAATTGAAAATGTGACCAGAATGGTGCTCCTATTGGACGAGATATCATATGAACTTAGTTATTTTAGATAGAGTGAAGTATGCAGTGTTAGAAAATTTTATATTTCAAATGACTAGAGTCGAAACTATTCACGTAGTCCAAAATAATTTTGGAAATATAACCTAGAAAAACTACTGTGAGATAACGCTGAATGTCAATTAATTATTGTTAATTTGTAAGAAAGAAAGTGTCAACCATAACTTCTTTCTTTCTCTGTCCTTATTCTTAAATTTCTAGCGCTTTATTTAAAATTTACACTCATGCGATAGTAGCGCCTCCATAACGTAATGAATTTGATGGACACTTTCTGTAGAACAGAGATGGTTCTCCTTACATCTACCCTCCATAGAAATTAAAAGGAATATCGGTCACGAAATTTATTGAAAGTGCAATCTAGTATTACTTTGTCTATGTTTCGTTCTATGCCATATTTAACATAAATTAAACTTCGTACTTGTCATAATATGACAATTCGTAAACAAACAAAATTTGACAAACAACATAACCAAAATAGGAGAAACGGAGGCAACAATAATATCAAAATGAATATAAAAGATAAATCTGTAGCTGGGCCCAAAATGAATTCAACAAGTTTATATGTTACCACTACGCAAATAATATTGAAAGCAGATCCACAAAATTCAAATTCATGGCAAGATCTTTATAGACTGATACCATATTTACGAAATTCTTTGTGTTGTGTAGTTTGTTCAAATTTATTAGTAGATCCATATTCGCCAACAATAGCGCAGTGTCAGCATCATATATGTAAACTATGTAAAGGGGGTCGAAAAAAAATTAAACCTGCTTGCGAGGGTTGCAGAGACTGTGTAGATTATTCAGAAAATAAAAGATTACGGATATTATTACAATGCTACAAAAAAATGTGTAGTTCTTTAATAAGTTCGCCTTTACTAAAATGCATTTCAATGCAGGAGTCAGAACCGGGTACAGGCTTTGAAAGGGGGGCAAGTAATTTATTATCATTAATAAAAGAGGGAGCTCTTTTTGAAGATGATTATAAAAGTAATGGAGGTTTACCAAAATCCACATATTCAATACTACCATGCATTTATACTAATACACAAAGTAAACCAAACAATGAAAAAGCTATTGTTCTAACTCCAAACATACAAAGATCTTCATTTTACTCTGTTTTATATCCTGGAAATGGAAGTAAAATTACCCTTAAAAGAAAAACAAAAGAAGGAAGTGGAACTGTATCCAAAGCTCTTGTAACAAATAGTAGACCAAAAGAGCTTTCAGAAAAGGTATGAAAAATGTAGGTTCAGATTGTTATATTTTCAAAATTGTACACATTTTTATGCTTATTTCAGACTTTATTCAAAAAACCATGCACCGTAAAACCCAAAAAAGGCTGTAGATGTGGAAATGCAACAGCCACTCCAGGAAAGTTGACATGTTGTGGTCAAAGATGTCCTTGTTATGTAGATAGTAAACCATGCATAGAATGTAAATGTAGGGGGTGCAGAAATCCTCATATTAAAGAAGGTCAAAAAGTAAGTATTCGTGTGATTTCAAACATTTCATTACCATTTTTGTGAAATAAATATGTACCCTATATCGTCGATGATTTATTCTTATACATTCAACTAATATGGTATGTAATTTGTTTAGGTGATACCACATATTCCTGATATTCAAATCCAGCTTCCAACAGTAACAACGACTACTACCATTTCAAATCAACCCCAGGTATCTTCATCAAAAATATCAGATATTAAAATAGAAGACATTGATTTGGACGAACAATTTGGAAGTTTTGGTAGAATAGGCGTAGCTGAACACTTCAAATCATTTGACTGTGAGTACTTCAATAACAAAAAGTATCAGTTAATAATAAGTAGATGATCATGGTAGTTTAAGCAACGAAATTTTCTCAGATTCTTGAAAATCTATAAATAATACAATGTGTAGTAACATTAACACATAAAATTTTCAAATCAAAACCAATAAATTGGAAATATGAAAGTTATGAGAAAGATAATTGTTATGAATCCTGTGATTAATTTGCATCGTAGTTTATAAGAGTGAATGATACAAAGCACCTGTGAGAATATAAAACTTTCAATCGAGTAATGTAATGCTGCCATAGCACTAGTGAGCAAAACTTGCTCACAGCACAGCTACTGTAATCAGATAATTGGCACGATTTCTGAAGACCAAAAGTAATAACCAAAAAAGACTTGACAAGATTCATTTTGGGAATGCGAGAATTACAATGCCACTTTGTTGTTACAAGCACTGGACTGCAACAACAATTTTCTCGTAGTATAATTACCCTATTAATAAAGAAGAACTTTGAAACTGGGAAGAATGTTCTCATAGGGAAATATTTTATTTAGTGATTTTGTCATTTTTGTTACAACCACACTGAGTTCAATTTGATTCAGGAAGGTCATAACAGATGTTTTAGAAACTTTGATGCTGAGTATTTTTTATTAATCTACGATAATGCTGCTCCTCGTCCTAGTGTAGTATAAAGTTACCTTTAGGAAGTGCAACTCTAGCTTAGGTCGCAAGAAGCCCAAATGGCCTTTTATTGAGGTTACCATAAATTGCTATTTAGATTTGACAAACTTTAAACTACTGTAAGACCCTGCTTAACGCAGAGATAAACTTATTTTTTGTGATGAGAAAATACATGAATGTATCAATGAATTAAATGTTGATATTTTTCATCATTTTAAAACTTCTGATCGTAATTTTTACTTTAGTTGTAGGTGGTTATAATGTCCCATTATCAGCAGAAATTTTACCAGTAGTATGTAATGAAGATAATGCTGAAATGAACATTATGTGACAGATGGACATGAACAATTCTAGATGTAAATTTTAATTTACCATAGTTCCTAAAAAGAGTTAAAGTTGTTCTGAATCAGGAACTTCTTGCCCAAATTTATTTTTTATCCTTGCAAAAAAATTTACTTATAGATTATATTAATCTATATGTATTATGGTGATATTTTATAAAATTAGGTTTAGTACTGAAGTCGTCTACAATTTTACTTTGAATATGATCATATTAAACTACGAAAACTTGAAAATTTATACATAGTAAAAGTAGAAACAGCATTTTAGATTGATAAATATTTTTTTTACAATGTAAATAGTCAATAGTTATTTGAATATGTGTATATAACATTTGAATTTGTAGGCAGTAAACAAAACTTTTTTGCAATACCAAATAAATTAATTTATAATTAGCATCCACTGCACTACTCACAAAGCTGATCGAATGAGAGAGTGTAGAGACACACTTTACTTTGCTTCGTGAGTGCTGCCTCGCCTTGCTCAACTTTCGATAATTGTCTGTTTTTCCCTTGAGTGAAAGGGCTCAAAATTTAAGTGTAATAAATTCCTCACAACGTGCTAGTGTAGATGCACTTCAAACTTCAGTTAACTTCGTAAAAACGAGTAGAGTAGTGGAGCCATTATAAATTATAAATCACTGACATCAGCCAGTTATCAGAACTGTCATTTAACTTAATATACTCAACATTTTTACATGGCAGCTATACTTATTATTTAAAAACATTATTCAAAGTTGCAAAACTAAATATTGAATCTTCATTATTCATTATTAACGACAAAAAGTAAAACAAAAATACATCTGATCTTACAAATGAAGCTCTTCCGCAGTTCAAGACAACTTTTGTAGTTTGATCGAATTTCATGATCCAGGTGTATATTCAAATTTGAAAATTTCTCCAGAATCTTCCTGATTGTTCACTTTCAGTCAATTACTTATAAGAATTGTCACATTTTTTTGATGATTGTCAATTTTGTTTCAATATTCTGTTTATGATTAGATTGGTATAGGGTACTTGCATGTTTTAGAAAGTATTCATGTTTTTGTTTATCTTATAAGGTTAATGAGAAATAATATCAGAAAGTGAAATATTTAATTAAAAGTGAAAAAATAATATTTAAACATTTAATTGAAAATCGCATAAATTTGAAATTTTTAACTACATAAGAAAACGATTCTCATTGAATTTCTGTTGTGACGTCGTAGGTTTAATAAAAACATTCAGCAGTTGTCTGCTTGTGAATCTCGAAGTTATCGTTGTCGGCAACGTAGTGTATGCTGTTATAATACAGTTTTTATTTATTAGTTAAGTATAAGTAAAACATTTTTCTATATATAAGAATAAAATGAATAAACTTTTTATAGGTTAAGTTCTTAAATTATTACATTAACACGTTAGAAATTAAAATATAAAATATTAAAATAAGTTAAATTTGAATCTTACATTAAAATGATCCTAGCAACAAAAATAATTACATCTCGCAGGATCGTCAAAACGATCAACATGTTCAAACCATTTTTGTTGTAGTATATTGGAATTTCATGGAATCGTAAAAAAACTTAGTCGTGGTTTTTTTACATTCTGACACAAAACACGATTTATATACCATTTTTCAGATTAATCAAAGTTTAATAATAACACTTATTTTAGAATAACCGAGAGAATAACTTTCGTATAACTTTGTATCATATGTTCAGTGTTTATTTTATACCTAGGACGTCACGCAATATATCAACCTTACTGCAATGTTCAAACTACCTACAAAATTTTTAAATTTTCAACATTGTCAATAAACTATATGATAAATTCCTATCTATGGATTTCTCAATCATTTCACTTTTATAAAATACTGTGACTATTTGTAATATTTCCTTCAATACTGGATTTAGAACAAAGATCTAATCTGAAAGGTAGAATGTTACCTTTACGTTAAGTTTTGTATAAGTTTCCTTAAAATTAAAAGTAACACATCACTCAATAAGTCTTGTGACTAAGAAAAATACATTTTTTGCCAAAAATCGAGTTTATTCATCAATGTAAAATTTATCTTTTGTCTTTTGCCTCCAAATAGGCAATGGTTTCTTCATTTGGGCTTAATTTCTTATCAGCGAGCATTTTTCGACACCAACCAGTAGTCACTGGGAGCCAGATCTGGACTATATGGTGGATGAAGAAGCGATTCGAAGTAAATTCGTTCAATTTCACCATCGTTGCCATCGACTTGTAAATCGGTGCAATGTCTTGTATTTTTCTTCGACATATGAGGCCGTTTTCCCTTGATTTTTGCATTCAACGAATCCAACAACTCTGTATTATTCGCTATTCATTGTCTCTTCCTTGTCGATGAATAAAATTCCAAGACCATCCCAAAATACTGAAGCCATAACCTTCCCAGCTGACTGTTGTGCCTTTAGACGCTTTGGACGTGGTTCACCGGCTGCAGTCCACTCACATGATAATCGTTTTGATTCCGGAGTGAAGAGATGGATAATGTTTCATCCATTGTCACATATCGACGCAAAAAATCTGATTTATTACTTGTAAACATGCCAATAACTGCGCTGAATCATCAACATGTTGTTTTTGATCCACTGTGAGTGAACGCGGCACCCACTTTGAAAAAAGCTTTCTTATGGTCAAATGTACATGCATAATTGTGAACACACTGCATTCTGACTTGGTTACGGCCACAGCTATCTTACGTAATTTCAATCTACGATTAGATATAACCAATTTGTGAACTTTTTTAATGTTTTCTGGAGTAACCACCTCAATTGAACGACCAGAACGTTCACCATCATCGGTGTCTATAAGACCACGTTTGAATTCAGCAAACCAATATAAAATGATTCTTTTCGATAGAGCAAAGAACACTTTTGAAGCCATTGCTGAACTTGTACAGTATGTTTTTTTCATCAAAAAGAAATAATAAATTAACGCTCGAAATTGTTTTGAAAATAACAGAAGTAGCTTCACTTTAATAGCTGTCACTTTTTTCTGACTAATCGAAATGTGAAATTCCACACATAGTCTTTTGAATGTTGGTACTTCATAAACGTCATATGGATTTGACAATGGCAGCGCCATCTGTGTGTCAGTCACACGACTTATTGAGTGATGTATACCATAATAAGTCTGATTTTTAATGATAATTGGTATACAAATGAAGGGTCAAAAATAGTATTGCCATTTAGAAATTTCTTCCTGACTGAAGATACTAATGTATTTTGTACTTACATATTATTATGTGTTATGAATACACCACTTTCTCAAAATTTTAATTCTATTCTGTAATTGCATCTTATAATGCATTTCTAAAGAAAAATGTGCCTTAATAACATAATACTGTCCATATAGTTCTCTTTAATGTTAGTGACTATTTCGTCTTCCTTGTTAATAACTGCAAACAGTCGATTTTTATTTGTACACGGAGATTTTAGATTGTTTCATAAATCTCGCTTATGTATTCATATCACAATTGTTTATGTAAGTATATAATTTACTCATACCGAAGATTTATAAATGCAGATAAATATTTATCACTTTAAAAATTATTATTTCTGAAATAATTGGTATTAGTAAAACAGTAATAAACCAACACAACCGGTCAAAAGTTTTTGCCCACCCACATTATTTCGATGCACAATTTCGGCATTCTCTGTACCAATTTCGACAGATGATAGTCGTCTATTTGGTTCCACTTGTTTTTCAGAATATTCCAAAAATGTGGAAAGGGAATGAAGTAGGACACTGCTTTCTGACATCCCAGACCAATTTGTCCCACAACAATTCAAACGGGGTTGAGGGCGGACGACTGTGATGGCCAAATCATTACTTCCACTACATTATTCCATTCTAATTTTTTCCAATACTCTTCACACAGCTGCGAGGAATGCTTGGGATCATTGTCATTCTGAAAGATACATTTTCTGCCAATAAGGCGCTGTCCAGAACGTACTATATTTTCCTTCAATTTTTTTTCTAGCATTCTTTCGCATTTCCTCCAAAATATCCCCAAACCATTACGGAGCCTCCGCTGTATTTTTCAGTCGGGATTACATATAGATCTGACATTCGTTTTTCCTTTGACCTGCGCACAAACACTCGGACCCAAAAACCTCAAATTTTGACTTATCACTCCATAAAAATTGCTCCCACTTTTCCTGCGTCCAATTTTTATGTTATTTAACCTACTGCAACCATTTTATTTTGACTTGAAATAATTTTCTTCACTGACACCATTTCAAAAGGTCCAGCTTCTCTCAATCTCATTTTCACTATAGAAGTACTCAAAGGCAGATCCCTAGATTCATTTGATCTAAGCTGCTATCTCTGACCTGTGAGTCGTTAATCATGTTTTTCTGATCAATACAATACACCTGCTGTGGTTTTTCGAGTCCGCCCTGAACGTTTTCTATCGTCAAAGCTCCTGTTGTCTTCCACGGTATGTCGAGGTATTTTTAATTTGGCGGCAATGGTACGGTTAGTTTTTTCTAAACTATGAAGATTTGCGACTCATACACGAGTTTCAACCGATAGTTTGTTGATTTTACCTTGTTTTACAACTATCATGTCTGAAATTGCGAGAACAAAAGCAAACCGTACAAGAACTTCACAAAAAGATGTCATGGTCCAAAAAGTACGTTCTTGTGTATCGCAGAGCCAAATGAGACTAAACTACAAACATAAACACCGAAAAAATAATTCACAGTTGAAAAATAATAAACAAATCTGCCGACAAAATATAAAAATGCAACCGTATAAAGTAAACAAATAACGGGCACTATTATTTTTTGTTTGTTTCCACCGCTTGTCAATATGAGAGAAAAATTTGTTGAAGTGTATTTTTTTCAAATTAAATGAGTGGATTATAGGGTGGCAAAAACTTTTCACCTTTAATGTATATGAATGTTATGGTTGATCTGCAGAAGATACAATATCACTATTAACTTTCATTTTAACATTTCAAGTAATTTCATCAGTTCTATTTGGAAGTAATGAATTAATTATTATTAATAATCTGATGTAGATATATATGGATGAAGATAAAATTGACATGCTTTAGTCAATACATTTTTTACAAAATAAAATTCAGACTTTTATAATTCTGAGGTGTGTGTAAACAGTTCAAATCATTATACGTTGTAGAATCATAAATGCTGTTTTTGGAAAAAAGACAAATTATGAATATTGAATACTCTGTTTACTACATACTACAATATAATCTCTGAAGGTAGACTGTTCATCCTTAGTCTCTGAAGATGATTACTTGGGTACAGAAACACGCGATAGTATTGTGAGTAATGTAGTGGTAGTAAACAAGAACAAGATCTGTATGAATATCATCAACGGTTCCAGATATTTCTAAATTCTAAATGTACTGTGTTAGTGATGAATAGTGTTTGTATGAATATGAAACACTCTGTATTATAATTTGGCAAATGGAATAAAAGAGTTTCGTAAGTGTTTTAGTTTTTTATTACCTTCATAACCGAACGATCAATTTTCGTTGTGAAACAGCTGATGCAATTTTTCAACGTGTTTTATTAATTTCGAAATCGGTATTAATTTGAATTCTCCATACTAAACACACTAGTGGCTTAGCTAGGCATTGGCTGGGATCCTGGCAGAGCTCGCTACGGTTTGACGGAACGTATATATGTGATCAACAGTGGAGCGGTTATGGCGGTTACCACACTGATACTCACCTACTTGTTTCTCCATTTACTCTACTAGCTTTTGGTTCAACCTACAGGTAAGTATTTTGTAGGCTGTACACAGCGAAGTGATGTCCCTGTAATTTGAACTGACCACCTTATCATCTCTTTGGTAGATAGAGCAAATTCCTGCAACGCTCCACTTATCTGGCATCTCTTCAGTGTTCCAAATTAAGAGAATTATTTCGTTTTTCAGCTTTATAGGTAATGCAAAAGAGCCGCAAAGCAAAGAATCAACCTATTGTTTTCGGTGTGATTTGCATTATTCGGTAAAAATATGGGAGATAAAATATTGGCACGAAATGGTCGGAGAAATTGAGATTTATAATCAAGAGAGAAATAGATCATTCAATAAAGGAATCGACAGAAGACCCTCTGAATCTATGTTTGATATTAGGCAGTTAACGATTTAGGTGGCGCAAATTTATCAAATAATATTATGAAGAGAAAACGGTGGACAACATATATAATCAAGATGACAATGGCAAAAAGGGTAATAAATTACTAAATATCAACAACGATGACATAGCGGCCAATGAATATTCAGAGCTTGAAATTTTCGAAAGAAATAAAAGAATTTTCATTGAGAGAGAGAGAGAGAGAAATCACATGACAATATGGACATTGAAGTTACTAAAATGTTACAGGAGTTAATAGAGGCCGTCTTGGTTAGGTAAGGCTAGAAGTATATTGGCCGCCGTAAATGTAGTTAATAATTAAGGATTATACACAGTGAACACCGAAAATGAATCACTAAACCGATTATTTTCGGGAAATATGCTCCTTTAAGCTGAATCGCAGTTTATTTCGCAATAATCTATGATACTAAAAAAATTCTTTACGAACTGCCACAAATATGTTGGTAAAGGGCTTACGTTAAGGTTTTCCCAGATGCAATTGCATGATATTTTGCACCGACAAATAGTGTTCCTTTAAACAACGGAAAATAAAGTATAATGCCATGGCTAATAAACTAGAAAAAACGAATAATACATATTTTTATGTAATCATATATTTGTTACTAAAGACACTGTTTACACTACCACTACACCAACACTCAAAATTATAATGTCTGACACGCGTTTCGATAACCGTAAAGTAATCGTCTTCAAAGACTGAAGGTAAACTAAAACCTAATGACTCGACTTACCTGTTTTATACTAAAGTTTCTCACCAATATACCTTCTTCCGCCAAAATTAATTCCAGCGAGAAAACTTCCTTAGTGGAAATCTTCACATTTATTCCTTCACTACTAAACTATAGAATGTGCTGTGAGGAATTGGCTCTTTGTCCTTATTTAAGCTTTTCTTACAATTAGCAACTTCAATGGTTTAAAATGCATCCAACAATTTATTATTGGGTACATTTTTTAACCAATTTACATTTTACAGTGCCGTACAGCTACTTCCTCAATAAAGGTCCTTTTCTTATTGTATCTCTTAATGTTAAGTGGAAAGTGAATTAAACGATGTACAAGAAAATGGAGACTGGCTATTTTATGTTGGATACGATAAAAACAATTAGCTGGAATGTACCTGCACGTAGCGGAGTTTTTCCTAAATACCTCAAATTCTAGCCTATTACTATTCCTAATTACTAAAGTATTTGAAATGGTAACTGTCCATTATTTTCCATTTTATAGGTAAACTTCGTAGATGGATATTTTTAATTGAGTTCCAAAATGAATTCATCTACGTTTGCCTTTTTCGTATTGAATATGGCCAAAATATCCTACATACCTGTACTATACCCTGGGAAAATAGTGAAACTCTTCACTGATTTGCTTTTAAAAATGACTCATGAACAGTTCAGCCATAAATGGTGATAGGCAATTGCCCATTGCTGTTCATTCGTCTTGTTTGTAAAATTCTTTATTTGCGTCCGATTTAATTTAACTAAATTGTGCTCGGTGACCGAAACCATGTGAGTGAATCTACCAACAATATGATCTTCCGAGTATTACCCATAATGCAGTAACCTTCAGACATACTCGATTTTTGCCGTTAAATCGTGCGAATTTACTTTCAATGCGATCGAAGTATAATGCCAAGTGCACAACGAGTTGTGGGTATAAATTGATCTAACAAGACTTGTAAATTTTTATATTAATGATTTGCACTGATCTAAAGTGTACTTTTGACAACTTTAAGTAAATCGATGAAGGATAAATTGAACCAATTAAAAATCACGAGTTCAAAGGTAGTTGATCCTGGTAGAATAAGTAGGCTTACCACCTGGAGTGAAATACATTAATAAATAATCAGAGCTTTTGAACTGTTTATATTTGGGGAAATAAGAAATACTAGTATTGAAAGGTGTATGATTTATTTGTAAACAAATACAGATAACGGAAAAAATCTAATTCATTTATCAACCAATGCAATTTTGTTGAAGGCGTTTTAAAGAAAAATAAAATTTTAATCCCTATTAGAATTCTAAAACTAGAAAGAAAATGTATGCTTATTTATTTTAAATACATTTTCAGTCCACAAAAAATGCCAAGTACTATTTAAACTTCTTAACGATCTAAATTTCTATAATATTGAATATATTTTATTATATTTAAAATGGTTTAAACGAAAGTGGAAATTTCGAAGGTAAACTTCTGTACAAATGCTTTACAACGTGATCCCAATCTAGCAAACCACAATATTCAATTATTTTCTTTTCAACCTCTTCAGTTGGCTTATCTTCTTGCATTTTAAGTATGTATTTCAATAATCTTCCATAATGGTTATTTACGAACGCATGCCAAATGGCAAAATATAAAACGTGACTTGTCAAAACCTGAAAAAGAAGAAGGCTTATATTTTCTTTTTAAAATATTTAACTAAATTATGTTTTGTTGTACAAACTTAAGTTATTGCAGAGTTTTCTAATACACCAACTTCTAATCCCTAATTACTTATTGTTCAAATGTACCCCATTGCATGTGATTGTAGAACAGTGATTCCCAACAGGTAGTTCTTGAGCCCCTGGGGGTTCACGAAAATATTGTAATGGCCTATTTTTTAAGCGTCATTAAAATCAAAAGCAAAACAAAAAATTAAAGTACTGTGTCTTATTAATGTTTTATTTAAATTTTAATATAATTGATTAATATAATCAATAATTCTGCAATATGAAAATTATATATTCTATCCATTTTATTGCTTATTATCTGTTATTAACGACTACATAGGAATTTGTCAAATTTTTTCGGACTCTCCTTTTGGTTCGCGAGAAAAAAAGGTTAGGAAACACTGTTTTAAGACATTTAAATAAACTTACTTTAGCGTCAGATGGATCTACGAATTTAACCAACGCTTTCCATACTTCCAATATTTTTTGTTTATACATATTAGAATCAGGTTCCTTATTATCATCCCACAGAGCAAGTCGACACAGTGCTATCCCTTTGCGTGCCAAACATTCCACATAAATATTCTTTTGTTGATCCATTGTACTACAAAATTTATGTTTTTACTTTGAATATTTTTAAATTGAAAAAATTGTTAAAAAACACACACACACAAAACTTACATCTTAATTTTAGCTGCATCAGGTCTTAAATCAGTCTTCATGGCAATAAAAGCTAAAATAGAACTAGCATTTAATCCAGAAAGTACCTTATTGCAAATACTGATAACTTTGTTATTAATATCTTCAACAGAACCATTCTGCTTTGATTTTGTCAATGTAGGTAAAGCTCTTTTATCTAATGGGTCCATAACTTGTAAATAGGCAGAATGAATAAGTAGATGGTCTGGATATTCTTTCAATAACTCTTCATACATGGTTTGAGCAGTGGTGGGGTCTAAAACATTTCGACTAATAATTGGCAGAAACTAACAAATATCTACAAAGAAACTTGAAGAACAAAATTGATTTACTAGTAATTTTATTGAGTAACATTAATTAAACTAGCATTTCATCAATACACTTGACATAGAGGAAAAAAATTGCACCCAATATCTTGTAAAGTCAAAATATTAAAAACTGAAATTGTTTGATATTATGTAAGGCACTTGCAATTGCATCGTGGCTGCCACCAACCAAAACCTCTTCACTTCTGCTACCTACTTTCTTCAAGTTACTGTATTCATCCTTGGCCACAATAAAAGAAAACAAAAACTTCCAAATAATCACAAATCAACAAGATTAAATTGATCACCAATGTTTGACAAAAGTGACTAAATATTTCTTAGGCCTGTTTAACGTGAGTAAAAATGTTAGATAATGTCGAACAACATGACATCAAACATAGAAAGCTACTATGCCAAAATATTGCAATAATTGCTGCGCTTAATCTGCAATTGCTTGTGATCAAGACATATTGCACTAAAGATTCTCTTGTTCCATATCAAGTGACCTTTAATATTTAATCATGCTTCCGTATGTTCTGTATGTTTCGAGTGTTAAGTAATATTTAAGAACAAAAATACTTACCCATTTTAGATAATAACTGTGTTTTTGGATCCCTTAGTGCTTCTTTATATTCATCTGATTTAGTTTTTTCCAAATTGCCATTTGATACATTCGGTTTCTTCGCAGTTATATCATTCAAAATATATTTAATTTGATATACATCAACTTTTTTACCATGTTCATCTTTTGCATATGTTATAGAACCAGTTAAATAATGCGCCAAGTTGTTCGACTTTAATGAAAACCTAAACAATAAATAAATGAAGTAATTACTTGTATATATATATATATATATATATATATATATATATATATATATATATATATATATATATATATCTTCAATTCAACTTACTTTTCAGATGTGAGAGGAGCTATATACAATGGAATAGGAGCATGAGGATTAGAATTATTAGTGAACCCAGGTTTCTTTCCTCCGACTAGAGCTTGAGTATAGGATAAATATACATCCATTGGTATTTGGCTGCTTAATTTTTGCATCAATAAAAGAGGAGCTTCATTCAATTTTTCTAAATAATCTTTTTTATCATGTCTAATTTGCAGTCTTATAATGTAATCTCCTTTTTCTAATTTTATAGAATACTGAAATATATTAAAGAGTTAAATACAAACTTTACTCATTGGCTATAAACCTCTCAGAAATATATGATAATTGTCTTATTTAGAAATAGTTACTCATTGTTCTATGTACTCTAACAGACATTGATTTATTTTCGATAGAAAACCGAACAGAAAATTTATACCTCAACACCATCTATCTTTTTGATATGCAATTAATTATAAATTGTAGACAGTATTATTTTGTTTTGCAATGAGTAATTAGTTAAAATTCAATCAAGTGAAACTAAAGGACTAGATGGCATTAATAAAATTCCCTTACGCCCTACATAAGCATTTTTAATTATTAGTGACACTATGATTATGAAAGCTACCAGTAAAAAATGTGAATATAGTATAAGTGAATATAAACAATCACGAGATAAGATATAGCAGCATAAAATTTTTATACAAATGAAACTATGTTTAATCAATTCCTACTTACTTTGTCTGCATATGCATCTCCACAGCCCAATAATTGTTTATTTGTATCATACAACATCCAAAATTGTGATTCAAACTCGGATTCATACAACATATTATTCAATAATGGCAAATTAGGAGATAATTCGCATTGTTTGGATATATTAAAGTTGTATATTAATACTAATTCATAAATTTGCCTACATGGAGGTATTATATCTCTTGAAGATAAAGGAATAATTTTCAAGTCAGAAGGCCTGCAAATTTAAATAATTTTCAATTAATACAAAAATTGATATTTAAGTCCACTGCTATTTATAAATATCATGGATAAGATAGTCAAGACAAAAAAAAATGCAAATACCCGAGTATAACAGTTGGATATAGAAACATGGAACTTCTAAAACGTTGACGATTCAAAGAATAAAATCACAGAAATGTCATCATAGATATAACAAAAATCAAAACAATTGATACAAGAGGATATATAAAAAGTAATATACCATTTAAAAATGAATGGAGAGTCCAATAGAAATGAATAGACCAAATAGAGGAATTGAGGACAAAAATAGAAAAAAGTTAATAGAGGAAATTGATAAAAAAAGGTAGAAAGGCTGGAGCTGGAAAGAATTAAAAATTAGATAACAATTACTCACTTTAGAATTTGGACGGCATTTTTCAAGTTAATAGCAGGTGAAATGTCTTCACCTTGTAAAGTTTTCACTTCAACACAATGAATTCCATCAGCTTCATGCATTGTTATTGAAGGTTGGTTGGGTTTGATACCAAAAAATGAGATTGAATAATCTAAATTAGATTCTCCTATGTTAGCCCAATATTTAGCGATTACTAATTCCAGTACTAGATCTCCCTTTACAGGAAAACTTATCACTACTTCAGTTTTGGTAGTAATGGCTACAGTTTTATTTACTTCTAAAGCCTTACAAAATTGTCTGGGTAACATTTGCAAACCATGTATAACGAATCTTCCAGTGTCTTCATCAGATATCAATTTTAATACAGCCCATGTTGCCATTGTTGGAACTGTATAATAATGTCTTTTTATGGTATTTGCTTTGAAATTAACTTTACTGTAACTAATCTGATACCTAGGTTCCTCTAATTCTAATGGTTGAATTATGGTTATGGGTATTTTGAATACAGGTCCTTTATCTACACATTTTACATCATAACCATTTAGGAAGGTGCAATGCAATCCAGAAGGTAATCCATCAGTATCTATTTTAATGGCAAACATTCTAGCTACATTGGATAAATCTAAATGCAAAGGAAAACTGACATATGTTGCATCACAAGTGAGAACAAATTTTTGGTTGTAATAAATTTTGTCATATGCAGAAACTTCATCTTGTTTTAGGAAATGAGGTTCTATACTAATTTTAAAAGATTGAGAGGAAGTATATTTCTTCGAACGGATATAAATGCCTTTGGAATTATGAGAACCACATTGTATTTGGAATCTAACATTTGTATCCGGTTCATTATGATAATTTAGTAAATAATCAAATGCTTTTTCAATTTGTATCAAGCCGCTTCCTTGGGCAGGTACTTCAACTCCATCCAGAAACTTGGCAGTATTTTCTAATGACCTACGAATAATATAAGGAGAAAAGGTAAGCTCCTGTTGGATTGAGCCTGATATTAAGAGACAGACAACACCAGCTGCATGGGGTGAAGCCATAGATGTACCATTCATCAATTGAGAATATCTCAATGCAAAGTTAGGTACTGACGTTATTGCTCCTCCAGGAGCACATACATGAACCCCAATGCCTCCATCAATAGTTGGCCCTCTAGATGACCATGTATATGGCGTCCCTACAATAAATTAAATGAGTATTCGAAATAATGATAAAATACAAATATATCTTATATTATGTTTATAAATATTGAACAAATCAATTTAATGACAAGCTAGTTGTGGTCTTTCTAATACCAACTTTATCTATCATAATGTTTAGCAACGTTTACGAGAGGCAAGAAAAATATGCAAATCAACTTGATTTTTTTATATAGTGATTAAAATATGTTCCCTTCTACAGGACTTTTTGCACACAGCTTTTTCAAAAAAAGGGACTTAGGGACCAAACTTGAAAAAAAAAGTGATTTTAGAGACCTATCATTTTACTCATAAATAATAATATATGAAAGTTTTTTTTGCACAATACAAAATTTAAAAAAAGGGACTTGGGGACCAATTTGCAAAAAAGGTACATTTAGGGACCTAAAATAAAAAAGGGACTTCTAGGGACTTCACTAAAAGCCCTGCCTTGTAGAATGTCTTCAAATATGCTTTTATCATCAAAGTTTAATCCAAAATTATTTATTTTTTCTCTTTAATAAAACTGCACACCACAAAAACATACTATTGACTATATCTAGAATGTGTTAAAATAACTGACCTGGTAATTTTTGCCTCATGGCATATTCAGCTACCATCATTTCTGGAGACACATAAGCACCTATACTAATAACTGGTTCATTTATGGTATCAGACGGAGTACTAATGGTATTGAGCGCGGGGCCATGGTTACCAGCAGAAGAAACCCAAGTAACGCCATATTTATTTACAATTTCGTTAATCAGTTCACCAATTCTCCTGCAAAAAAACAATAAGTCAGGTATAAAATTAAGTAAATGATAAAAATATTTCCGAATTGAATTAAAATATGTGAAAAAAGACCAACCAATATATTGTGAAATAATATATGTGTTTATGTACCCTGTATCAACCCAATGTGCATGTTCTCCATAACTCATGTTTATTACTTGGATGTTAAGTGTTTCCTTTAATTCAATTATTTTGATCATAGCTCTGATTAGAGCTGTACCTGTCTCCATTGACCCCAATCTGCCATCTCCTATGGTTAATGACACTATTTGTGCTCCAGGAGCAATTCCATTTTCTTCAGGTGAGTGGGGAAAATAACCTGCTGCAATAGAAGCTACATGGGTTCCATGACTTGCTAAAAATAAATCCACTATAATAAAAATCATTATACTAATTCAATTAAAACTGAGAAATAATTAGGACTAAGTTTTGTAAATAACCAGATGAACATTTAATGAAAATGATCTTTGCTTGGTATCTTCTTATCTGAAATGTTTATTGTAACTTTAAATATGATATGAGAAGCTGAAATTATGAGAAATAGTTTGGAGTTCTGGAACCTATTTTATTTTAAAATCAAACTGTCATTCCTGGTTTAGTTACGAGTAATAAGTACTTACAGCATACACCAACTAATTCCAAAATATCTCCGTTATCATGGACATTCATGCTAAAATTTAGATAATCAACATCTGTTAGTGGAGCAAATTCATGTGTAATACTATATTCTCCAAGTAAGGGGCATTTTGATACATCACCATCTTCAGTTGTATCTACACAAGCTACCCAATGTTGGCCATTGTGAAACAAGATACAATCATAAATGGGCCCCAGATCATTATATTTTTTGTCGAAGTTATTTAGGATATCTTGCATGGCATCTAAATTTTCTTTTTCAAGTTTATCAAAATCATTCAGTGTCTTAGCTAAAATTAGAGGATGAATAGTCAAGTTTTAAAATATTTATTTGTTTATGCTAAAACAAAACTTTAAAAAATACTGTTTAATATGTGCATTGAAACAAATAATTGAATTGTAGTATTGTAGACAAACAATATGTTAAACTGAAATTTGTTATTTTTATTATGAAATAAAATAAGGGAACCATTTCTTACAGTTATGAGTTGATTCAAAATTCGCCATTTTTCTAGTTATTTCACTAACTATTCTCCTATGGCTCTCTTCCCAATTTTTCTTTTTGTATTCAGCTTTGACACGATCTTTTAGTCTTTCAGGATACAGATCAAAAGCACGTTTAACGCCTAATCTATATAAATTATTAGGATTTGTCCAAGTAGAAGGTATCTATAAATAAAATTAGTTTTACAAATAGGCAAAAAATTGTGAAATTTTTTTTATAGGTAGTATCAAACTATAAAACTCACTTTAATTTTTTTTCCACTCATTGTAGTGATTATACCATCAACTGGGACAACTCTCGTTGTAGTATTTACATCGCCACAGCCACTACAATCAAAACGTTCAATTACCTTAACTTTGCCATCAGAGGTTTCCTAAAATACAATTTTGTTATTAAATTATACTAAAATTCTTTATTTTGCTTGTTACCTTCAATCCAGGAGCTCCAGGATCAATTCCAGAATCCAAAATAGCTATAACAATTCCTCTACCATCGTAAGTGGGGTATTTGGATAGAAAAGATACTACCCCCGTTTCTTTTTTAGGTAAAAGAGATCCAACAGGAAAATCAGTTTCTTTTATTTCTACCATAATTTTAAAATATCTGTTTCTAGGTATATCTAGCAAATAATATGTATAAAAGTCAATCACAACCTTGTAAAGCTAGCTTATTGTACTTTAATTTTTTCTCAATTCACATATAACACGGGTATTAAATCTACCAAAATATTAAACGCTTTGTTCTTTATTAAAATAAATATAAATTGATTCAATGTTTTTCTATTTATAACCTATTTTATTACACTTAAAGAGTTGCCTTAAATTTTGCACGTCATGTCACTTTCCAAGATTAAGTGACACTGGCTATTGGCTAATGATACACCTGTGGTTAGCTACCAACAGTTAATTATACGTACACAAGTTTGTATTTCTGAACTATAGAAATTAATTTAAATTAATTAAAAATTCACATACATGTTATTAATAAAAACTAGTTTCTATTACTGATCATAGATATCACAAATAAGGTTTTATGTAGATAAAAGAGCATATTGTGTTGCCTAACTAGAATTAAATTCTACATAAAAAATAAGTAACTTCAATATTCACTGTTAATAGCTCGTTTAGCAGTTTTTCGATTTATTTACTATTCTGAGAATCGTTCTCATTATCTGTTTAAACTTAAACAAGTTAAATTACAATTGTTAAATGCAATGCTATCATAGTAGACGCAAATTTTAGTTTTCAATATGAAGATTCTGTTTCAACAGAACCGCCACAAATATATCTAGAAATACGATTTTTTAGGTACAGGTAGGTGGAAAGGAAAGGACCATGTAAGTTGCGACAATGGAGACAAAAAATCTGAAGACAGGAAGTATGTTCAGAAAAAAACTGATGTAGATATTTCTTTATCAAAATTAATGAATTTCCAAATTCTGTACTTTACTTTTTGAAAATATTTTTTCTTAATTGAAAACTATGCAGATAAAATTGATTACATCGATACATTTAAATTAAGTATAACTATAAACTACCACTTACTGAAATTTAAAATATTCAAAGGTGATCCACACAAAATATTCCTCAGTATCTCTGTTACAATATTTTATCTATATTTGCGTTTTGGATAACACAAAAAGAGATAAAAGTTATACAAATTATACAAATGTGTATAGAAATAACTATATATCTCATTATTCAAACGAGAAACAATATAAAAGCAGATTTTATATATATTAATGTTGATTATATACTTGATTAGGCAACTCAATATGATTAGGACTTTTTCTTTAGATACGGTAAGCAATACAAGACTCAAGCATTGCATACTTTTTAAAATGGGGAAAACTGGTTATAATAACAACATTTTTGTGGTCCGTGAGATTATTAAGCCATTTAAAGGTTCGTCACAATTTTTCACCAGTGTACCCATTTTATTTTGTGAGAATGTGACCTCATTGAATTGGAAATATTCAAGATGATCTAATAAATTGGACAAGCCTTTAATATTCTACAACCTTTAGAATCATCTAAAAATATTAAGTACTTAGAAAAAACATTTCTTTTTGTCGGTGACCAGCAATTCACGAGTCCCAGAGCCAAAACTTTTTGGAATGCTTTAATTGTACAGACCTAACAGAATTTAGTTGTAAATTTCCTGTTATCCATCTCCAGTTATTTGATGAAGATCTAGATAAAAATATGTCTCCTAGTGCAGAAATGCATGATTAATAAAAGAAGTGCTTGAAAGTTTTTAAGCGAATTTTAAAATTTTAGTTACGCTTAGGGCATGCCCAGTCCTGTCTAAATTTAATAATTAAGAATCTAACTTCTGACTTGGTAAAAAATACTGATGCAGCTGGAGGCAAGGAGGATGGATGAACGTTAAAATAATCAGTGACTGTTTAAGTCATGTATGAATACACTGAACTCCGTCAGGCCAGTCAATACTGTTAACTATGTCTGTTACCACGTGTGTTGTAAAAACACTCCTCTGTTTAAATCTATGTCTATTAACACATGTTCAATCAAATGAGGGAAATGCTACTGAAAATTGTGTTCAATTGTACGAAAAAGGGGTAGAAGCTTATTTGGAGAATAGTTGGGGAGATTGTGTAACTTATTTTGAAGAAGCTATAGTGAAATATAGAAAATATCGGAAGCAAGTATCAAGTTGTAGATTAAAGTGTAGAAATGATGCTGAACTCTCCGAACCTCTATATCCTGTGGATTTAGAAAATTTATTATTTTTTGAGAGAGCGATTAGACAGACTTTGTGCATTATAAAGTGCGAAAATGAAAATAAAAATATACTGGAAAACTACAATGTTAATCTGGAAACCGGCAGTTTGTTTGAACAACAAAAACCTTATGAATATTTACATATTTGTTACTTCCAAGTAAGTACTGGATTTTTTAAAGGATCTAAATTACTGTTCAAATATGTATTATAAAAATTAAGTTCATTGACAGACAGTTACGCAATTGTTTTGAAATTGAAAATTGAAAATACAAAAATAGTTATTCAGTTATATGAGACAATATTAAAATTCACTTTTACTTACGAAAAATTTTTATTTGGGAGTTTATTAACATATTTTGGACTTTTATTAAATATAGGATTATACGTAGGAAAAATAATGTCTAATAAGTGCTATCTAGTATGGGTATTCGAATGAACAATTTTGGAAAATAAAAAAAATATTTGAAAGTATGTAACTACGTAATAAAAGCCTTTTAAGGAAAAATGTACATAAAGAATATATTATTTTTACCTTATACACATATATATGGACTTCTTAAGTTCAGCTAAATCGTATATAGTATCTATATTCTAAATCTTATTTTTATATAATTAATATTTCGTTCCTATCATAATAATTCTATTTTTTTTTTGTTAACCTTGTCCATTTGTGTAACGAAGTCATTAAATTTATAATTTGGGAGCAACAACTACCAATTGAGATAAAATTATCTATGCCATAAGTTTCAAATGTTTATATTTTATAATGGAACTATACAGAGAGTGGTTTAGCCATTCGTGTAACAATTAATTGATAAGTTTTTTCAAAATTGACAATTCTACGAAATAGGTAGGCTCTTAATTTTGTTCATATTGATTCTTTGACATGCAGGATCAAGCGGGATAATCATTTACATAAATACGTGTATGCACCATATTTATATTTTCCAAGGAAATATTAACCTTTTATCAATAATATCGATTTGTTTATTCTCGATACACTTGCTTTGCCAAAGTACTTTCGCAGATGGTGGATTCGAATGTTATTTTTGGATGTTTTGTAATATCCTAGTTAAATTATTTCTAGTTCTTATATTCGGTTTATGACGCGTGTGTAGTCACAGTAATAAATATATTTATAGTTTTGTTTATTTCGTAAGAAAAACTAGATATTAATAATACCTAATTGAGGAATTGAAAAAAAAAACATTTACAAACAAGTAACAAAATGATAATAATTGAGAAGTGTTGATCTTTCCATTCTTAATATCTTGGTTCCACATTTCATTTATTTGTTTTTGTTATATCTGTTTACTTAACACTCTTGTATATCTTCATTTTAAAATGACTGTAATTTTTACTTGAAGCAAAAAATTTGGTGAGAGAAACAATTGGCAAAGGATTCTGGCGTCTTCAGCGGCTTTTTATAGTTAAAATAACATTGTTTAGTAACAGTAGACAACAATTTAAAAATAGAATTTTCATATTGGAAATAGATTATCAAAGCTTTTCGAATTTTCAAATTGAAATAATTATAATTAAAACCACACTCTATTAAAACACCAAAGTGCTATAAACTTTTATACTCGTAATCAGAGTACGCTCCCGGTTTGTTCTGAATTATGTCCAATGTTGGTACTACGAAGTACCTGGCCCAACAAAAAGAAAACACAAAAATTCTGGAAAAAAATATAATTCTTCTCTAATCTCCTTCTAGCTCTTTACATTTTTCCCAGCGATGTTCAATAAGTTCGATACCCATTTTATGATAATAATTGTCAAGATCCTCAAAATAGTCATTAACTGGCGACATCACATTTTCATTGTTGGGAAATCTTTGACCACCGAGGCATTTTTCATGTCTGGGAACAGAAAATAATCGGAAGGTGCTAAATCTAGAGAATAGGGTGTATGATGTAGCAATTGAAACTTTAATCCATTAATTTTGGCCATTAGAGTAACGGATGTGTGAGTTGGTGCATTGTCTTGATGAAACAACACTTTCTTTTTAGTCGAATACGGCCGCTTTTGCTTGATTTATTCGCTCAAACGTTGCAATAACTTCGCATAATACTTGTCGTTAATAGTTTTTCCTTTTTCAAGATAGTCAATGGAAATTATCGCACATTCTAAAAAGCCAACCCCATGACCTTGCCTGCAGAGGGAACGGTCTTTACCTTCTTTGAAGCCGGTTCTCCCTTTTAAGTCCATTGCTTTTTTTGTTTCATTGTCAGAAAACGCGGCCCTCATCTTGCGCACAAGTTTCTCATATCCAAATTTTCAGTTAATATGAGATGTACCGCACTTTTTAAAATGCCTATTATGTCTGTTAGCTCCCGCACATTCAGTCGACGATCATCCAGTACCTCTTTGTGGATTTTTTTTTAATATTTCTGGACTCGTCACCTCATTTTGTCGACCACTGTGATGATTGTCCTCGCTGGTCGTACGGCCTTGTTTAAAATCTGCTATCCATTATCTTACTGTTGATAACGAAGGAGCAGTCTCACCCAGAGTAGACTTGTTCAGCTTTTATATTAGTTTGGTTAAGACCTTTCAAATAAAAGTATATGTTTACAAATTAAATGACAACATTCAATATTGATGGCTGCCAAACAAATACTAAACAACGTAGCGTCTTCAACCTCGAAACATATGCTGTACACATAGTGTACTTCGTAATACATTGGAATTTTTCAAGCAATTACCGCCATCTCTAGGTAGGCAGATATTTCTGGGACCATCCTCGTAAATTGGCTTCATAAAACTCATACAGTCATCATTATCGAATAACATCCTCTTTGTGGTCCAAACATATTATTTTAGCTAGCTGTAGACCTTCCAACTTGTTTTTCCTGTCTTGTTTTTCTGTTTTCTACGGTCTATTTGGCAGATGTGTCTTAAATTTCAATTCATGTCTTATTTAATTTATTCTATCTATGAATGATCAACATTTTTAGGTATGTAAATCAACAATATCACACTAATATTAGATCTGGTTTTAGCTCCAGATATTGTGTGATAATTTTTTTAAGTAACGTATATTATGGGTAGGTGACAAAACAAATTCTTTCATATATATATTTATGTATAAATTTGTGGGAAAATATTTTTCCAACTTTCAATTTGTATACTTTAGTTCAATTCATCCCCACTCCAAGCAAAATAACTTCATTAAATCATAGCTTAATACTAATTATTTTGTTATTCTTATATAGAATTTTTATTTTCTCAATTTATCAAATGTTTCTCTGTAATTTTTTAGTGACTTTTCATGTCTATTTTTTTGGCTCGAACTCGCATATTACATCATAACTAATGATGAACAGTCGGGGGATATTAATTTCCATAGGCCATTAAAAAGTTATGAGGTTTTGAAATTTTGAAATTTGTAGTCTAGCACAATAAACTTGAGTAGAAACCAGTCATAAATGCTCTCCTGAATATATGAAAGAAAATTTGGCCTGGTCAATCCCTCATTCAATCTCTCCAGAATTGTGTTTCTACTCTAAATTTAAATAATAATTCCCTCACGCCTTACGATTAATTGTAATACGATAGATTTGATATTTATATTTCAAAGAACATGTATATATAAGAATGCAGTTATAATAAAACTTGTTGTTCCATAATTAAATTTTTGATTAATCGATGTAACCTCATTTTGATTTTATTACTTCGATGCACAATTTTTCTGTAACAAATTCGATAAATGATATACTATATTTTTCTTTAATATTCTTCTTTTTTCAAAATCCCTTCAAATTTTCACCAAATCTCTAGTCGCCCTTTCTCCAAAGCATCCCCAAACCATTACCGAGCCTCCGCCGTGTTTTACAGTCTAAATTACAAATGGATCTAACATCCGTTCTTCGTGTGAACTGAGCACCAACAATCTTCTCTTTGACCCAGGAACCTCAAATATGACTCATCAGTCCATAAAACTCTCTCCAACTTTTCATGCGCCCAATTTTTATGTTCTTTAGCCCACCGCAACCTATTAATTTTATTTTGAAGAGGTTTCTTCATGCCATCTTTCCAAAGAAGCCAGCTTCTCTCAATCTCCTTTTCACTGCAGAACTACTTGAATGCAGTTTCCTAGATTCTTTTATCTGGGCCCATAGTCGATCATGTTTACTGATCCATACCATACGTTTATCTTTAACGGTTGTGGTATTCGAGCTCCTAGCGGATGCAGATTTTTCTACGATGTAGTTGTGCTATTTTTAATTCGGCGGCAATGGTACGGTAAATTTTGCCTAGACTACGAAGATTTGCGATTGATATACGAGTTTCAACCGATAGTTCCTTGGTTTTACCTATTTTCAAACTTACTCAAGTCTAGATAAATATACGGACTTCACAAAAAGATGTTTTGGTTCAAAAAGTATAAATCACAGTACGTTCTTGCACCTCACAGGGCTAAAGGGCTAAAGGGACTAAATTACAATCATAAACACCGAAAAAATAGTTCACAGTTAAACAATAAGTAACAAATCAGCCGGTACTCGCAAGTTTTAACTTGTTGCACTTACAAAACAGTAACATGTGCTTAATGAAAGATAAATTTGTTAAAGTGTAGCATTCTAAAATGTAATTAACGAATTATCGGATGGGCAAAAACTTTTAACCGTTAGTGTAATTGTTGATCCGGAAATGTTTGTCATTAAAATTTATAAATATCGGTCTTATTAATGTTACAATTGAAAACAAACAAATAGTATTTTTAGATTTATTTAGTATTAGATACAGTAATTTGCGCTTGTTATTTCATTATACACAGGGAACTATGATTTCCATGATTATACATCACTTTGTTGTAAAATTGTTTTGGATTCGCTGCCAACGAACATAAAATGAGAAATAAGAACCACACACATTCATACTCAAGTGCAAATGTTATCTTATAACTTTTATTATTTATTATAATACACAGATATTTGACAGTTTGTATGAGTAATAAAATAAATCTTATTGTAAGAAGAATTAAAAAACAAACCAAGCAATAATTACACAATATTAAGTGTAGAAAATAAATTTATAAGTCGAATCTTCATTAGTTTTACTTTGCAATAATATTCTTATATCCACAAAATAATTTTATTTTTAAAAATATATTTTTAGACAAAGCAACTAGTAAAGGCTGCATCATCGGCATTTACATATTTAGTTGCCCATCCTGATGATAAAATTATGTCTCGTAATCTGCAACACTACTTTGACCACGATGTTGATAAGAAGGATATTGTAAACTATGAAGCCAAAGTAAGTTGATAGTTGATTTCATCATTGATATCAAAATGAATAATGATTCATTTGTAAAGTTTTTCAAATCAGATTTTGAGTAATTTATTATTATATAGAAATAACTGTTAAGAATAGGGTTGTCAGATATTTTCAGCCTATAAGAGGCAAAAATACGGGAATTTAGTTTTTTACAATTTTATTTAGTGACATACTTTATTTTTCGACTCGTTAATTATTAAACTAGGGACAACATTTTTCTTCCCACGAAACATATAGAGCTTCCAAAAACGAAGGATAAAATTCTGAAAATGCTATGGATTTCGGTACTGGCAAACTTTCTTCCAAGTTTCAATCGCTACAATAAGCAATCAGAAGTTTTATTAATTCATATTTATTCTATCTAAAAATCTTCCGCAGTTTATTGAAAACTGTTGTAGTTTATTTCAGATTTAGTTTAAAAAGAGTATCTTGGAGGGCAAGATGAAACTGGAGCCGCCTTCTACTCCGAAAATATGTAGAAATCCTTTGTATTCCCTCCCATTATATCTATCCATTCTGCTGAACTGTTTGCTATTCTAGAAGCAACTTTAGAAAATTGGATCTATGAATAACCTTATCCCAAAGTTCACTAACGGCAATCTGCGAACAAAGTTTTGAACATACGACAAACATGCCAAAGTTTTTTTCAGTTCTTCTTCATTTGTGATTATTCTATCTATTGAACGTGGACATTAATTGCAAAGCTCCAGAAAATGTGATTTTAGGGCAGGCCAAATTTTGATGAATCTTTCAATAGCAGCGCCAGGAGATAAAAATCTAGTTGTAACATGTTTCATTATTCTTTACCACTTCATCTCTTTCTCTTCAAATTGGTGTCCAAGCCTGTTTGTTTTTTTGCAGATCTACTAAAGTCACCCAAAATTTTCAGTATCAAACTTCAATGTCCACTTTCATTTTATTGGTACTATGCTTTGCAGCATTATGGAGAATATGTATAAATTGAATGAGTTTCGCGCAAATTTACAGTCGTATTATCAACAGAAAATGCTGATACTCTATTTAAAGATAATATATTTTTCTCCATAGTGTCTTAATAATTAGTTACTTCATTTGCTGGTTGCATTCTACGAAATTAAAAAGACGATTTTTAATCCCTATATCAAAGTATCGTATGCAAATTTGAAACACTTTTCTCTTTTTTTATTATTTGCATCTGTTTATCGAAAAGTATAGATTTTTATGTGCGGTTTTTAAAATATTTTCGACAGGTTCCTTGTCCAGTATTTCCCATATAATAGGTTCTGCTTGTGTGCTGCCGAAGCTAAACTTCTGAGCAATTTTTGAATCATTACAGATATATGGTAACAATTTGTGTGAACAATCCATACTTTTGTATCTAAAGCAATGCCTTACAGTATGATAAACCAAACCGAGTTCAATTATAGTGATTAATTGAAACATAATTCTATCGATATTCCTTAGTCCGATTGATTAAGTCTAAAAAACGAAAACGGGATAGGGGATACGGTTAGTCACGCCGGGACATCTCAAACTAAACCTAAAACACGGGAAGTCCCGGGAAATAAGGGATATCTGGCAACCCTAGTTGAGAATCAAAAAGAGTAACTTCGTTCCAAGTACATTGTGTAGATATACTCATTCTTTTGTATTTTAGGATTATGTTTACCTCTACATCCATGGTGCAGATGCATACGAAAAAAAAGGCTGGGAATCAGTTGTATTTAATATGGAAGAAAGTTTAGTAGATTATTTACAGGCGGAAGAAGAGTGTAGGGCACAATGTGAAGGTCCTTTCGATCATGGATGGTATCCAGATTTTATAGCATCCATTTCAAGTAAGTTTTTACGTAACAAACCAGACAGACATGGTATATACCTAATATTTCTAAGTCTAATCGTATACTTTGTTTGGATTGATTTATTTATTTTCTCGTTTTGTCTATACACACTTTTCAAAATTACTTACTTGACAATCTTAAATTAAGTTCAAAAGTTATAGTGCTTTTAGTGAAGTAACTTTTGTTTATCTCAAGATCATGATTAAACATTACTCTTTGATTTTATTTGACTCAGCACCACTAAATAGTTATATGCTGACTTTGAACGCGTTTCCAAAAATCCGATGGACGTTGAACGCGCTAGAATTTTGGCAGACGATTAAACGTTACTCTTTGATTTTATTCGACTCAGCACCACTGAAGAGTTATATGATATACTGATTTTAAACGCGTTTCCAAACATGCAAAGGACGTTGAACGCGCTAGAATTTTGGCAGATGATTAAACATTACTCTTTGATTTTATTTGACTCAGCACCACTAAATAGTTATATGCTGACTTTGAACGCGTTTCCAAAAATCCGATGGACGTTGAACGCGCTAGAATTTTGGCAGATGATTAAACATTACTCTTTGATTTTATTCGACTCAGCACCACTGAAGAGTTATATGATATACTGATTTTAAACGCATTTCCAAACATGCAAAGGACGTTGAATGTGTCAGAATTTTCGCAGACGTTAAAAAATGTCCATAAAATCGCTTAGCTTATCGTAAACTGACATTGTATGATCTAGCAAAAGACTTTTATACATCACTTTTTCTGATGATATAAAAGTATGTTGTTAAGAATTAACCAAAAAACTCATATATTTTTGAATTTATATAAATTTTCATATTGAAGATTATTGGTATTATGCTTATGAGAAAAATGTTAGCTAAATGCTTCTTGTTACTAAGCATTTAACAAATTTTTATATATTGTTACATTTTTGTCAATTTGTATAGTTTTCTTTTAGATCATTTCACAGTATGCTTAAAATGCAAACAGGCATGTAAAAAAACTTTGAGCTCATTAAATGGGGAAATACATGATGATTTATTACCTAGTCATTATCACTACTTGCAGTATGCCTATTATAAATGTGAGTATTAGATTTATATAATTTTGATTCTCGAATTAATTTTGTATGACTAATAAGTATGGTAGTTACCTACTATGGATACAAATTTGTGAAGTTGCAGAAAAAGTCACCACATATCAGAGGAAAATGTTCTACCATATCTACAATCACACTAGTGTATACTCGCCAGTTAGTGACGTTATGGATGTTCATTTCCTTTTAATATAATGGCTAGCACTTTGAATCGACTTGTCACCTTCTTCCATCATTACGTAATTGTTCACTTTGTGGAGGTGCGATTCATAGTTCATAGTAGTATTGTGGGCCTTTGAGCAAATAGGCCTTCAGTTAGGCCCGTCTTGCTCCACTTGACGTTACCAAAGGCCGATGTCCTCTAAGAAGCTGAACCCTTTGACGTTATTAGGTAAGGTGTGAGGTTTGCCCAAGTGTTTGAACTACGCTCGTGGAGTGCTTCGTACTCAAGGGATACTCCGGATCGTTCGTGGTGCCCATGGTGTGGATATATCGTCTTAGATGACAGTTTCATATTAAAAGTCCGGTCATTAGTCGGATTTCGCATGTTAGTTGGAGCAGTTGCTTGATGTGATCCGCACAAGGTATCTCTATCCATCTCTGCCAAGCCGACCTTGAAAGCAGACCGTTGAGAGACGCGATAGTAACATTTTTAGCTACATCATTGATGAGTTCTGGGCTCATGGCTGAGTTCTTCGATCTCATCTGATGAGTGAGTCCGCCTTGTCGTTTCCTTTGTTGTGATCGGGCACCCAAACGAACTGGATCTTGCAGCCATCACTCACCAGCTTTTGTAGGACTTTCTTGCACTCCAGCGCTAGTCTAGAGTACACCTTTTCGGCCGTTATGGCTTATATGGCGGCTCTGCTATCTGAGCAGATTGAGAATACTGCGTTCCTGTGGCGTCGATTGAGTATCGAGTGTCCGCATTCCATCAAAGTGAAATACTCGACTTGGAAGACGGTATCGTCTTCCCCAAGCGAAAAAGATTAGCTTATTTTTGGGTGTCCTCCGAAGAACCCTGCTGCCAAGTCATTCCTCCTGGAATCACCGATCCACTGCTCCCGCTAAGTGATATGTGCCTCCAAACCTCTATTGTTAACGATCATAAACGCTATCAAATGATTGGGCAATCACCTGTGGCTTACTTCCTGATTTTTGCATGGCCAGTTGATCCAGCCTGCAGTTCTTTGTGGATGTTCAGCCTGTACGCTGTCCTCATGGTTTCGATTGAGATACCATTATTATAAATAATACTACAATAAAAATTTTCACAATCTCATGCATAACTTCCAATCAGTAGAAAACATTTTTCAATATAGCGTTGCATTCATGGTTCCATTACTGCTGCCCAGTATATTTTGAGTATGGTCAGTATCGCTTATGTGACTAAATTTTCAAAAAACTATTTATATTGTTGATGGTAACTTAAAACTATTCATGTTTTAGTGGGTAACCTTAAAGCAGCTTGTCAAGCTGTAGCCAGTTATCTTTTGTTTTATCCAGATGATGAAACCATGCTAGATAATATGAGGTACTATTATAAACAACCAAAGATTCAAAAAGATTATTTTCATCCCAGAGAGGTAAGTCCCTGGTTTTATAACGTCTACTTTATAGTCAGGATTATGAAAGTAGGATTTGAAAGAATGAAATATTTGATCTGAAAGTGAAAAAAATTTATATCACACATTTTTTAATTTTCAGGAAGCTACTAGATATGTACAAAGACAAATTTATGAAAACAGAATCTTAAAATTTGTGAATAATGAATTTAAAGAAATTGCATCAAAAACAAAAGGCGAAGAAATAAAGGTAAATGTGTAGATATTTAATTAAATTTGAATCAAACAATTGAACAGTGTCAAATTCTGTGGGATTTATACTTTTATTTTGTTTTTAATAAGATTTTGTAATTTTAATCATTTTTAACAAAAAATGATATAATCCTTTAAAGGAAACGACATGTATTCCGTATTCCTTAATAGTTAGTATAAAAACTGGGACTCATTGATCAACTAACACATTACAGATTACAGGGAAGATGCTTTCATTTGTTGCATCAATATATTATTATCAGGGTTCATGCCCCGCTTTTGCTTTAAATAGATTTGAAAATGAAATGCTAAATCTATGTCGTATTTCAAATATTGATTGCCCGGATAGCGATAAAGAAACAAATCTTTCTAACAAAAGTCAATTTTTAAAAATCTGGTATTGATTACTGTATAGTTGCATATAGGATGCCATGACAAAATGATAAGAATTTGTCGCGTGTCAGTAAATGGATAAGTACTCAGCAAAGTTGTGAAGACATGAATAATTGTTCTGATTGCAGTAGCCATAAATTTTTTTTAGAATAAATAAAAAGTAATTTCGTTTTATGCAAAATTCCTAAAACATATTGTTCCAGTGTTAGAAACAGGTCAAATTTTTTAATTTAGATATAGTTTTTCAATAAAATAAAATAATAAAAATGAATCAAATGAAATGTTATATTCTAATGAATAATTTAGTTATTCATTTATGATAAACTTTAAAGTGAGTATAATGATAAACTTTAAAATTTTTGTTTTATAATAGGTTATCCAAAAAGTAATTCCCGATCTTTACAGTAGTAGTGTTAGTATCGTAGGTATATCGATAATCATTGAGCTAACTTTATGTAAGTTTTGAATGTTACATTTTTGCAAAGAGAGTTTGCTAGTTTTTAAAATAAACTATGCAATGTATTGCAAACACGCAGAGAAATTTGTGCTGTTTACAGTGACAATAACTGATCGTAACGTCCGTAATTGGTTTGAACGTTTCCATGGTGGAAAAATTTGACATTGCATATCACTGAGAAGCCAATGGAATTTTGCAGTCGAGATAGATCGAGAAATAAGCCTGTTTGAAATTATTTGAACTCGACGTACAAAAAATCTACAGAATCTCCATTGAGTTCACTGCATGAAATTTTACTTTAATACTTTTTGAAAACTAAATGAAGTAGAGCAGTTTCTCATGATATTAATAACGGGTGAGGAAAGATTAATAAATATAAAAATTTTTAACTCAACAACCGTTAACATAGCGAAGTGAAGGGATACAAAAACTGCAAACCCCGTATGCAAACCTTGTCTATGATACCATTAGAAAGGAATTATATACTGTGAAATTCTGAAACCTGCTCAAAAAGTCGACTCAGTTACTATATTGTTAACAAATGGAGGTAATTCAAAAGAAGCGCTTGGGACTAATAAAAAAAAACAGATATCACATTGACTGAAGTTGGACAGTTTTAACGCACCCACCGTATAGTTCGGATATTGGACTCTAACATTAAATCCGAAACTTTATAGATGGAAAAAAATTGGGCAAAAAGGATACTTTAAAAGTCATGTCGCCACAAAACTACAGAAACGATGTAGTTTTGTAGTTTCAACCAGTTACATCATTTTGATAGCCGTTACCATTAAACATGGATGCAGCAAGATGGCCCAACCCATCATAATCGATCAAAAGTTTACCCGTGTTTAAGGAAATGTTCTTAAACAAATTGACTTCTCCGAAGACACATTTAAAGGCCTCCCCGAAGCCCAGTGTGTCTTTTCTTCATGGCAATACAAAAAATGCAAAAACACATGGTAAAGTCTATGTTGATTATGTTGAAGTCACAGTTACCATTTTTTATATTTTGATACAAGATGAAATAATGTTCGCTATATAAAATTTTGTGTCGTTTTGAAATTGAGATGAAAAAATTGTCGATACTTATCGCCCGTTCTATACTACTAACCGTATCTATATTAAGCAAACGGTTGAGGGGCTCATATTGTACCTTTGGATATTAACGAACTGTATTTAATCATTTTTGGTAGCATGTGGTTGATTTATTAACTCTGTACTTTAACTTCCAGGGTGTATCTTCTGAAATTGACAGTACTGCAACTGCTAATTCTTGATTTATGCTTTTTGGACTACTGCTCTGTTTTAATTAACATGTTGAATATTAAATTTGTACATGTGATATGTGTGTATAAAGTATTTTAATAATAAATTATTTAAAATATTCCTACTTGTATTTTGATTAACCCTTGAACGTGAATATCTACATTTATCTATAACACTTATCGCTTAACTGAAACTGAGACAAGCACTGTTAACTCACGCTTAGACTTTCCTGACTTAAAGCGAATATGTATGGAAAGGAATTTTTTGTATAACTGTTATAATATTGACACTTTCAATGACTGTGTAGGTAAAGTGACGTTTACAAAGTAATGCAACTTCTAAGTTTTATTGGGAACAATATACAATTTGATATCAAACATTTCAACAAGTATTTTGATCTAGCATCTAATTTAAAAACCTTTGCTCTAGTTCAAAGTAATTTTTCATTTGAAGAATACTATTTACTTACATCAGTCCAATTTTTAACCGTCGCTCTTTATTTTATCATGAAAATTGACGAGCTGTGTATCCCAGAAAACAGACGCCATGATATTGCCTGCAAATGCAACTGTCTTTGCCTTCTTTGGAGCCGGTTCTCCTTTTTCAGTCCATTGTTTTGATTGTTCTTTTGTTTCGGGCGTGAAGCGATGACTCCACGTTTTATCCATAGTTATAAAACGGCACAAAAAATTCAGCTTTATTTCTGTGAAACATGTCAAACACTCGATGGAAACATCTTCACGACGCTGTTTTGTTCAATTGTGAGCAAATGCGGCATCTTGCACACAGGTTTCTCATTTCCAAATTTTCAGTTAATATGCGATTTACCGCATTTTTTAAAATGCCTATTATGTCTGCTAGCTCGCGCACTTTCAGTGGATCCAGTACCGATTTGTGGATTTTTTAACATTTCTGGATTCATTTGGTCGACCACTGCGATTGGTCTTCGCAGGTCGCACGGCCTTGTTTAAACTCTGCTATCCATTATCTTACTGGAGCAGTCTCACCCAGAGTAGAATCTAGTTCAGCGTTTATATTGGTTGGGATAAGTCCTTTTAAATAAAAGTATTGTATTACACGTTGATAAATTTTTTCCATGTTAACAAATTCATTAAAAACGCTCACTATTGATGGCTGTCAAACAAATACTAAACGACGTGGCGTCTTTAAACTTGAAACTTCTGCTGTCTACATTGTGTACTTCGTAATATATTGGTATTTTTCAAGCAACTAGCACCATCTCTAGGTCAGGCCAGGTACTTCTGGGGCCATCCTCGTGTGTAACCATACTGCTGAGCTGATTTTTATTCAAAAAAGAGGTTAATAATACGAAGTTCTAGAGAACGGATTATTTTTGGAAGATGTTCAGGGGTGTCCCCTGAATGTAAATCCAAGTGGACGTCATGAGGGGGCGCCCTCGTCAGTTTGAAGCGCTGAAATTTGAAAACCTATGCGTTATACAAAATAAGTTTCAAATAAAAAAGATGACAAAAATTATTGTCTATAAAAATAATCTCCACTATTTTCGTCGTAATATGCGCGGTTCGCGAGATAATCGATCAAACGTGTTTTTCAAGATGGTAGCTTATGCGGGCACCACCCCTAATGAGGCCCTCCTAGATTCACCGATAAGAGACGTAAAAATGTGATTTCTTTGAAATACTCTATCTATTTTATTATCAAAATAGGACAGTTATACCAAAAATTTGTATTACATTTGTGTTGAAAGTAAATTTTATTTGCTTGATGTATATTTATGTAAATATTTTATGTTGATATATACCGATTTAAGTAGAGCACCCCACGCTTTTTTTCATAAAAAAGATATCTTGTATTAATCACTCTACTCTTATTATAAATGTTGAAAAACTATTTTTAGTTTGGTTTGCTAATGGATTGGATATATGAACTCTTAAGCCGGGCCCACATCTCACATAAACTTCAAAACATCCTTTTACAAATTTTTTTTTTAAATAAAACAAGTTCACTTCAATTAAATAGTCTGTTTTATCAACATTTATACCAGTGACTACTATGATTTACTCGGACCATCAACATGGAACTTACCGTTTCGGTCTGTAGACGAGATTTTTCAGATAACCAAATGTTTTTCATCAGAGAAAATACACTTTCAACTGGAGCACTTATTCCTGGGAAGTACATCCCAAATTCAACTACCTTGAGAATTACATCATAGGAAATGACTTTGTTGCTCAGCTTGGAATAAACTTGTTTCCACCTTTTCTCAACTGCAGTTTTTACCTTGTTTTTATCAACTCTATTCCACTCAGATATATTTCCTGATACTATTTCTTTGACGCACTGTTTCTTAATTTTCATATTTACGAAGTTGTTTGATATGGTTCGCATCAAACGCAAAGAGGCTGCTTTGGATCTCATTCCATGACGTAAGGGTTTGTAATAAGACCTATTGTAGTTTGTGAGCGCCACCAGAACAAATTTCCTACCTATCTAGGTAGTCTCTAATACACGAGAAGAGATGAGGGAAAGGGAAATGACCTTGGTCCCAAAAGTTACACGTAGCCTGACGCCAATGCCAATCAGTGTATGAGGAATCGACGCAGTCGAGCTTAACACACATTATATACACCTCACAAAAATTATCGCTTCACTCATTAATTTTTAAATATTTCTGTGTGTTGCCTGTTTTTCGAATTTTATTGTTATTACGAATTAAAACACCAATAGATACGCCTTTATTTTATATCAGTTTAATCTATAGAGGACAAAAATGTTGATTTACCAAAACATAGAAAATATCAAAAAAATTGTACAAAACATCTATTCAAAAAAATGAACAGTGCTTAAACTAAAACTTGCCAATGAATTTCTTATAGAGTGTGTTGCCGCCCCTCGCTCTAATTACAGCTTCCATTCGTCTTGGAAGGCTTCTAAACAGGTTCTGGACGTATCCTTGCGGAATGTTTTCACAGAAGTTAAAAAGAACATTTTGAAGATCATCTAGTGTTCTTATTGGTGCCGGATGCTGCTGAATTTGCCATCCTAGATGGTCCCAGACATGCTCTTGGTTAAGGTCCGGGCTACGTACAGGCCAATTCAGGGTGGGTATCTCGACCTCTTCTAAATACTGCCGAACCACTCTAGCAGCGTGAGGACGAGCATTATCGTGCGTTAGCACAGAGTTGTCACCGATATGAGGCATATTGGGCACTACATGGTGTTCTAGGATATTGGTTATGTACCTGTCGGCATTTAGTCTTCCATCATTCGCTGGTACTAACTTCGTGCGATCCGCGAAAGGAATTCCTTCCCAAACCATGATAGAGCCACCACCTAAGATTTCAGTTTAACAAAAATTAACCTGATCATGCCGTTCACCACATCGCCAATATACTGGCACATGCCTATCTGATGAAATACAGTCTTGATTCATCCGTGAAGAAAATATTGGACCAATCTTGAATATTCCAATTTTTGTGTTCTCGAGCAAATTCCAATCTGGCTACTCGATGTTCTCTGGTAAGACGTTGACCTCTAGATGGCACTCTGGCTCGTATACCTGCTTCTCTCAACCTATCTGTTTGCAGCCTTCGAGCGGGGGTATGCCTAATTCTTAACGCCGTTAACCTGAAATAACGATCATCTACTACCGAAGTTACCCTTCCGCGGGATTGTCCGGGTCTTCTGGTTAGCTGCCCTGTTTCTTGGAAGCGAATAATAACTCTGGATATGGTGCTTTGTTGAACTCCAATTACCCCGGCGACGTATCTTTGACTGCGGCCATCTTGTATGAGCGCGATGATTCTAGCGGCTTCTTAATTCGTCACATGTCTTGTTAAACGTTGAGGCACATCCATTATTAACAAAATAAATTAAAAATTTTACTATACAATAATACAATTTGCTTAGAAAGTTCTCGATCTCGATGCATTCTCCAAGACAGAAATGATTTACTCGAGCATTTTTGCTTCCAAAAAAATTTGTAAGAAATTTTTTGCCCATGATAAGAAAGCAGAAATATCTATTGAGTTGATACATATACAGATTGTCCCAAAAAACTAAAATTAAGTATTAAAAATATCTTAAAATAGCGGTGCTGCGATAATTTTTGTGGGATGTATATATTATCAAACATTTTTTCTAAATCTACTTGAGAATTGATTTCATTATTAATATTCTAGAAGTGAATCTAAATCTTTATCGAATGTGTAATAAGAAATTAGCAATAACAGTTTTAACTTATTTTATGAAACTTAAATAATTCAAATTTTCGTATTATTGGTAAAAAACAGGACTTTTCGTAAACCGACGGGACAACCCCAAAAGGCTAAAATAACAGGACTGTCCCGTTCAAAACGTGACGTATGGCCAGCCTAACATTAATCATACATATTTCTTGGAATTTATAGTTAAATTTACCATGGACAAAGTATGGTATTCACTCTTCACTCTCTTGTGACTTGTAAATTCCATCAACATGAATAATGTTTATTATGCTCGTTGAATAATATACTATTATTGAGCAGAAATTTATGACTATAGGAAATAAGCAAGAGTGTTGATGTTACTATGACTGCTGAAGATTTGAGAGGTTCTAGAAGAATTGTTTTAGACGAAATTTCCACGAAGAAGGAATGTAAGATGTTTATGGAAATAGCTAAATATTTTGCGATCCTAGGAGATGGTTACGAAGGCAGAATATCCCCACACACAACGATGGAAAAATTTGAAGGAATTACACTGAGCCGAGTAGCGTTTTTAACTTATTGTAAAATGTTACAATCAAAGTATTTGAAAATATTTTTATACGTCACTGAACAAGCAAGAAAATTAGTTCAACTACACTTCAAAATTGAAAAAGAATTATATTTCTCTTTTACTCATCTCGTCTGCAGATCAGCTTTACCAGGTAGGTATTAAATAAATACAAAAAAAGTAATTGTATATATTGTAACTATTCGATTGGTTATTAAAATTATACAATTTTTTTTAGATTCCCCTTATGCCAGAACCGATTTCAGTCACAAAATTCATGCAGATAACTGCATCATCATGAAAAACATGACTTGTATTAGGGATTTTCCGGCTTTTACCTGGAGAGAATATAGTGCTATATTATATTTAAACGACGAATTTGAAGGAGGGGAATTTATTTTCACTTCAGATCCCTTCGGTGAGAACGTTGAGGTAAAAGATCAAAAACCTTTTATTTCAGATACGACCACTCGTTTCTGAGTTATAGGCATTTGAAGTTGCGAGATCAAAATGTATATTTCCTAAATTATACATTCGATTATCATGAAATTTTGATGGATTATTACATATGTCCATGTAGTGTGTTTGATGGAATAAATAATTTATGATAATTCTCTTCAGAATGTCTCGCGAACGGTTTCCTTGGCATGTACAACGATCTAAAACTCTATGTATCTCCTAAACCATCAATTTTATCGAGCTAAATAAAAAATACTTTTTTGTTAAAAATCAATTATAAAATTCATTATTGCTCTCTTCAGATTATACAGGAAGTTCCTTATAAAAGTTACGGATTGATAATCATTGTGCATGAGCCGCCCCTGGCCTTCAGAGAGTAGTGTAGAATTATTTATTCTGTCAAACACTCTATATGGACATACGTAATCATCCATCAAAATTTCATGATAATCAAAAATATAATTTAGGAAATATATGTTCTGATTTCGCAACTAAAGGCCTATAACTCAGAAGTGAGGAGTCGTATATTTTCACGTCATCTACTCACTTCAGAATTTTTTGCATCAAGTCCCTGAACACCCTGTGTAAAGTCTCTTATTAAAATATAAGTATAACCACTGATATAATGGGATTGAAAGGAACCTATTGTGGGATAGAAAGGAACCTATTGTATGACTATGACTTAATCACTTCGTTCATTTTCTGAACAACGAACGTTCAAATCTCTAACTCTCAACTCTCTAATTTTTCTAAGCTTAATGAGGGATTATTGTTTTATGTATTCACCTTTCGTTGGATTATTTAGCAGATACTATGTAGATACATACAAAAATTAGAAATATGCAGACATTATTAAAAGTTATTCATTTGTCATTTCAACTTGATTTATGTTTAAAAATATATTATTTTATATGATGGAGATTAGTTTTGAATTTTATCAGACCAGTATTGTATAATAGTTTTTGCACAACAGTCATAAGTGTTTTATTTAAGTTAACTTACTAGCAACACTCTTGGACTCCCCACATTTTCTAGAATTAAATGAAACAAAATTCTCCAATACTATTCGTGATTTCATTAACACATTTTGCAGTGTGGTCGAGAATTATTGTCCTTAAAAATAAATTGCTCCAATTATGAATTGAACAATTGGTCAACGTCTACGGGATATGGACTAGTATTGTCCATTGACTGTGCCTAATGCATCCCCAAACAAAATATTTCGACCCCTCCCTCTAAAGGAACATATTTTCTATCTAATCCTGGAATCAACAGAAAAATGGTTTGTCTACTGCGACAAAAGCCAATTTTTGTGGTCTCTAGGTCACGGTAAGTGGGCGGCTACGTATTGTCTAGTGAGTCTAGACACCTATAAAGATATTGCTACATTTCTATCAAATTCCAAAAAAGTGAAAATGGGAAGCTGCCTAAACTCCTATCAGATCTTCGATAGACCATTTGGGGTTTACTTGGACCACATCACTGATCTAGAATTTGTTCTGAGGGCAGGGATAGTTACGTTGAAGTTGTGCCATACAAAATCGATTCTCTTCATCATTTGTTACTGTTCAGACATAAATAGACTGAGCTCACGTAGATCATATGGAAATTTAAATTCTTCATTGGTTATTCTAAAATACACATGAAAAGTTTTGGATAATTTTATATTACTTAAACCAAACGAAGAAATTCGCTCAGTTCTTCTCCTTCCGAGTTCAGATGGTAGACCCAGATTTTGTTTTTTTTTTATTTTCCTCCTCGAGAATAATAAAATAAACCTCAGTCCATATTTTCTCTCACCAATCCGAAGAACTGATTGAGCCAGCACTTTTCATGATTGAAAATTCACAACACAACACAACAACACAGCGTGAAACCAAAGAAAAAATTGTCAAATGTACATCTTGATTTGTGTAATAAGTTATGGAAAATGATAATTTGATTACTGATCATTTGAGCATATCAAGTATTTTGTGAAATTCGGTGATGTGACCAAAATTGTTGATGCAAAGTGAATGCTCTTGACCTAAAAAATAATGAATAAATTGTTTATTTTGAAATTTGAAAACAACCATCATCTTATATTAATCCTCAGTTAATAGCTGGTTATAAATTTTTGCTTAGTTTTACGAAAATTAGATTTTGTATTATGTTTTACTAGTGAGACCCAAGAGTTTTGCCGGTATGTGTATTCTATATTTTAGGTTAAAGTAATCAATAAACATTTTTTTTTATTTTGCATCAGAGTACAGTATATCCCAAGTGTGGCAGATTGGTAGCATTTTCGTCTGGTCCAGAAAATCTACATGGCGTAAAAGCTGTCAAGAAAGGTACTAGGTGTGCAATTGGAATGTGGTTTACTTATGATGAAGAATACTCTGACAATGATAGAGCTTTTGGACAATATATTTTGGATAATAATTTGGAGCATTCTGTAGATATTCCGGTGAATATCAATAAATTAAATTTGAACATGAATTGAATGAAAGCAACGAACCTAACACAAAAATTTGAATGGTTCGTAGTGTTTGTTTTTTATTATTTACTATACGTGAAAAAAACTAAACCAACTTACCACAATGCTGCCTGCCATTACATATTTTAATTTTCTTGCTTCTCTTTAAAATTCAAATTGGCTACTTCGTAAAAAGTGTCGCTTCTTATGCTAGGCTGTTGTATACCTTCACGGTTCTAATTAATAAATTGCATAAAAACTCGGAACTTATATTTAAGTATATTTTCTAAATTATACATTCGAACAATATGAATTTTTATTGGATGATTACGTATGTTCATGTAGTGTGTTGGATGGAATTAATTCTACACTACTACACTACTATCGTTGTACATGCCAAGGAAACTGTTCGCCATGAGGAGATATTCTGAAAAAAATTATCATAAATTATAATTATTTATCCAAAATACTTACATGAGGTATTAAAACACAATCAAACATTTCTAATTGACTGCATACTACATCGTGTTACTTACATACGGAAAAAATTGGAATGCAGAAAAATTAAGTTGGTTATCCTACAACTTATCAAATAAAAACAAAAAAAAACTATAATTAATGTTCGACGTTGGCACCTTGCAGGAGGATTATCTATCAAGACTAGCCTACACTCGTTGGTTTCTAGATAAACAAGGAGTTGATAATACATTTGTTGGAAAAGTACTGTTTACTGATGAAGCTGGTTTCACACGAGACGGTTTCATTAATTCCCATAATTTACATTTATGGGCAGATGACAATCCTCACGGCACAATTCAAACAAAGAATCAACTTGGATTTTGTGTTAATGTGTGGGTACAAATAGTGGGTAATAATTTAGTAGGCCCATATTTTTTTGATATTAACCTAAATGGTCAGCGATACTTGGAATTTCCCCAAAATTATTTCCCACCCATGTTATGTGATATTCCCCTAAACATTCGCACATACATGTGGTTCATGCGCGATGGAGCCACTCTCCACTTCCTAAATCATCTTAATTACATTTTTTATAATAAATGGATCGATCGGAGAGGTCCATTTGAATGGCCACCACTTTCCCCTAAATTAAATACAGTGGATTCATTATTTTGGAGATATCTTAAGAGCTTGTTATATGCAACACCAGGAACGGAATGATCGATGTAATAAACTTCCATTGTCACGCTATACGGCAAAATCTTGGAATACTATTTCAAGTCAAAGATATATCCTACGTAGACTCCAGAAGTCTACGTAGCTATTTTTTGTTTTTATTTGATAAGTAGGATAGTCAACTTAATTTTGTCGACAGTATGCAGTTCAATTATTTAATGTAAGTATTTTTTCTTCAGTATGTTTCTTTGTGGCGAACTGTTTCCTTGTACAACGATCTAAAATCATAAATTTTATCGAGCTCAACAAAGAGTACCTACCTTTTTGTTAAAAAATCGATTGAAAAATTCATCAGAACATATAATTTATACATTGTACAGGTTTTCCCTGAAAAAGTTACGGATTGTTAACCATTGGCATAAGCCGCCACTGACCTTCAGATAGTAGTGCAGAATTATTTATTCCGTCAAAGATACTACATGGACAAACGTAATCATCCATCATAATAGCCGAATGTATAATTTATAGAATATAAATATAAATTCTGATTTCGCAGGTTTAAAAGCCTATAACTCAGAAACGAAGAGAAAATTTTCTATCCCAGCAGTATTTTCATGTCATCTACTCACTCCCGAATTTTTTGCATGGATTCCCGGAACACTTCGTATAATATTTTCATAGCTTAGCTTCTCTTGTATTAATTTACTATTGCCTGGTCGTGTTTACTGATTTTTCGTTCCATTTGTGTGCTCATTACTTTTTTAGACGTTTGATGTTTTTATTGTATAATATCTTCTGAAATAACATAATTCCATCATTATTATAAATACTTTTTATTTTTTCTAATGGTTTATTGCATCTCATTTCTTTATGGTTTAGAAATGTTCTCTCTTCTTATACGTTGTCCGATAAATACTTAGCTTAAGAAGAAAAACTAATATTTTGGAATAATGACGATTCATTTTTCAATATAGTCTATTTTTAACCCGTCCGAAAGATCGAGGTCTGCAAAGTTGGCCTCTGTGGTGGCGATGACCTCCTCATTCGCCTTCAATATCTGTTTGGAACAAAAAGAAGTAGAGAATACGGTGGATAGAGAGAGAAATGTTTTATTGTCAAAAAATTGTTACAATTTGTAGACAAAAGCTTGTAAAAACTAAAAAGTTCGACAGTTCGACCAATTTGGTCGTAGCGAATTCGGAGGTGTGAGTCGGTTCGTTTTTTCTTCAATTCGGCATCGAATGGATCCAATAAATCTGCATAGTATAGCCTTGTAACTGTTCTCTTTCGCTACGTAGTGGTAATCACAATTTCGGACAGTTTGACGATGAAGACCATTGGTACGACTGTTCCTTGTTCTCTGTTGGGTACCAGTGGATCAACGTTTGTCTACTGTCAAGAAAAGATGATGAAACACTACTTCGGATTGGGCTAAAGCAGTATCAAAATTGCTCCGAAGTGATCTCACGTTTACATCGAAAGAGAAGAGCTACCATACCAGCATCTAAACGCTCTTTGATTTCACTGCGCGATTTTCTTTCCAAAAATAGAATCCAAACAACGACGAATATTGTTCTTTTTCCATTTTTTCCATCTATGTACATGCTCTAGTAAATTGTTTTTTGGATACTGGCGTCATTGGACGGCAAGGCTAAATACTTATTTGACTGCGAATTTTTCAATATAAATTGCAATCAGTAGCTGCATATTGTTTTTGTTTTGTCTGTCTAGAAAAAAGTAGATTCCTCAATCTATTCAATCCAACGATAATTTTTTCTATTATATGAAAAAATTGATGCAATACAATGTGTTGGTAACTTTAAGATGTCGATTTTACAACGTAATTTGCAGTATGAATTCATTAGTTTTAATGATTCAAGATATATGCAAAAAATGAAATAATAGATGAAATATCTTCAGTGAGGTTATTTTCTTCTTAAACATTACTCTAGTCAAATGAAACAGTGAATACTCTACATAAATAGGGAATACTACCAGATTTCTTACAAATAACCGAATTTATATTTTTTTAATCCTCCTAAAAAAATACTGATCATAGTTATTTAGGGATCATTAGTTCTTAAAAAAAAGTTGATTTGATTATTCTATATTATTTGTAAAAAAAATTTGGTTAGCAAACAAATTAACAAATATGATTTTATGATTAATGTAATAATTTGGTTGTGATATTTTTATTTTTAAATTTGTAATAAAAACTGTACTTTATATACAAAGTGGTTCAGAAATATATACACAAATTTCTACGTCCATAAATAATGGTACTTTTTTCTATATACTTTTTTTCTGAAACTGAATAAAGAGGGAGATGAAACACAGATCAATTATAGGTGGTTTATGAAATAAAAACCCCTTAAAGGTTGAGTTGAAACCTTATTCTTCTGCTAAACGGTTTTGATTATGACGTCCTCATTTTGGGAGTGATTATGAGAGATTAGAATAGTACATTTTATGTTATCATATAATACAGGGTAGTTTTAGGAAGTAAGTGATGTTTATTAAGCCACATTTTTTTTTAATTTTCAATTATTTTGAAAATTGTTTCTGTAGAATGTTTGACGGATATCTGAAGGTTACCTATTTAATTTCAAGTGGCTTTATATTCCCTATATTGTGTTTACTAAAACTTAATTTCAAGTGACATAATTTTCAAAATGACACAATATGTCGTACTTTATGTAATTCCTTAAGATTTACGCCTTTTTCTATCAAAATTTTCAAATACTATCACCTATATATTTAAAAATGTATTTTTGCTTGAAGATAAACGATATGAATGCGATGTTATATATTCCTTCTCTCCAGCTTTCTTGTTCTTATTTTCTTTACATACAGTGAAATTTTTTTAGTTTATGTATAAAGCTTTCTTGAACAAAAATAATGTTATTGATATCAAGCTTGTGTCGTGAAGTTACTAATGCAGTTAAGTGAGTTCATCAGTTCGCAATTGACAAGATGCAGACTGTACCAATCTTAAGACAAACCTCGGTATATGAGTTACTTCAAAAGATATTAAAAAAAGAGAATATTGAGAACTATACAGTTTTTGATATAAGGTTTAGACAAGTTATACAGAGTCATTTTAGAGGTATGGAAACGTTTATGTGAAAATCGTAGGTAAATCAATTTTTTATAACTTATTGAGTTTTGTAATATGATTCAATATCCTCGTATTCTACTAATTTTATTTCCTCTTTTGTATACAGGGTCGACAGAAATCTATGAAATTTTCTAAGGAAGAGTTGAAAATATTTTATATTAACGTCATTCGGCTTGTTACGTTTTTCTTCAAACATTTTGAAGATTCGTTTGTTCTCTTATTGGATTTATTTATTCTAAATATGTAGTGTAGAGGTAAGGAGAACCATTTCGGTGCATCGAAAAGTGTCTGTTGAAGGGAAGCAAATTAAGGTGGCGCTATAGTAGCAAGTGGAAGAATTTTAAAAAGAGCGCCACAAACTATTAGAGTAGGATAGTAAATTTAAATTCTTTGTTAAGAGTATTAATATACAAATTCATTCGAAAATTGTACATAAAATATATAACTGCTATTTCATATCATTTCCACTTGCTACACTAGCGCTATTTTGGCGAATCTTCGTGTTATAATTTGCTGTTTACAGCTGGACACTTTTAACGAATCCCCCATAAAAGACGGTTTTCCTTACATTCTACCCTCCATAATTCAAGTTTTTGAAGAAATTTATTTGTTATCGACCTCCCACTTTATGCAAAATTTTACATTTGACGAGGTCGTTGTTGTGGGTGTTTGAGGTGTGGTAGTAACTCTTGGCGATATTTTTGATGATTGAGGCTGAATATTCTGTTGTTTTCTTTGATGTGACTTCTGTGTGCTCTGTTTCTTCTGTAACACATTTGTTCGATATTTTCATTTGGTGAGAGTTTTGTGGTGGTATGTGTGTCTTTTTGGCGGATGCCTCGTGACATATGGATTTGCATGTGGAGCAATTTAATCCATCGATTTAAAGAAATGATTGGTAGGTGGTGTTACCGTTTGTTATCACAAAAGATTCTGGAATAGATTTGTTTTTAATGGAAGAGATGAAAATTTGCCTCCGAAAGCTTAATACGTGGCTGTAATCTGCTCCAGGCATTCCTATTCTTAGGAATGTCATTTTTGATACTGTTTTTATTCCCACCTTTTGGATTTCTTCTTCGATTTGTGAATTGGGTATTGTTAGGCATACATTCGATATAACTAGGCACAGTGATGGAGTTATTAAACGCCTACATTCGGTATCGATTTTAATTGATTTATGTTGTGCGATCAGATTATCAACTGTTGTTTTGGAGGAGATATAGATACAAATTCTGTTGTTTGTGATCCGAGATGCATATAAAACGTTTTTCGGTTGAACTATGGATCCAATCTATAATGTAGTCGTGAATTTTGGCTCCATCTATTGATGTAAGGATGACAGCTTTTTCCTTAGTAGGGTATTTATGGGTGGCTAGTATGTTGGAATAGGTTTGTTTTCACGCATTTTTTATTCCATCGTTTGAAATTTTATCTGTCATCTTCACATACTTTGGAGAATTTTCTAAGACCGACTCTGTCGTCAAGAGTTACCTAATTGTGATTTCTAAGAAGAGTAATGTTTTTTTGATATGTTGCTTTTCGTTGATGAATGAAATTTTCATAAAAATGAAAGTGTAATCAACAATTTTCAATATTATGCAATCCAAATGTGGCTAAAAGTATAGTATGAACAAGATCATAATATTGGACCCAAATAAAATCATATCAATACCGTTTTCGAAAGAAGATGGAACGAAATAGGGGACCCAGCTTGGTTTATAAAACTCCCTAGACTAGCAAACAAAATCAGAGAGTCATTCTGATCTATTAACATATATATTCTGATATATGTTAGTCAATCAATTGAGATTGCATTGATGCTAACGGTGAACACTTTTAGTTTAATATTACGGTTAGTTTTTGGTCACTTTAGTTTGAGATTTTTTTTTGTATCTTTGTATATTATAAAAACCCGGACATAAAGCAGCACCTTTATTTTTGGACGTACTATCAGGTCTATATACATAATTTATTTATAAGGTATCAACATTCCTAAAAAGATATTTATTTACACAAGAACTAAAAGTTCTAGTCAATTTTTATATTATATAAAGATTTGTTGTATTCTTACTAATTTATTAACTATTTGCTAATACTGTGTACTTATTTGTTTTTTCTAATTAAATGTATTTTGATTACGTTGCATTTTTAACTGTGCCCTTTGAGAACAAATTTCGTGTTAAAAAAACGTAGGTATGGTCTAGTTGAGAAGTGGAAAATGGTGAAATATAGAGATAAAGCTCGTAAAAATTGGTGCGATAGCTCTTTCCTGGCGGAATATATTTAGACAAATATGGTGAAACCATGGAAGTATGAAAGTAGGCAACAAGCACTTACTGAATAGTATAGACCGTATGCGTCCGAACATTTAATTATTTTATGCGATTTACTTAAAATTTATTCTCAAAAATTTGTGTTATGCTCACAAGCATTACTATAATAATAATTTTGTTGAATTCAAAAAAGGACTAGCTGATAGACTTCAAGTAATGGTAAGTGTATGCGACATGTTTCCAATATACAAAAGGCAGGTGAGTTCCTTGAAAATATACCATAAAAATTATAATATTTTAAATCTTATTACTAAATATTGTTCGGGACACAATCAAATGCGATATTTTTTGACCTGTCAGCGTCAAAGAAAAATACCTAATATAATATGTTCACATTCGTGAAATTTTTCGAGACTTTAAGGAAATATCGATTTTAAGAATATGTGGATTGAGGCTACAGAAAGAGTTGATTGGGTTCGATTTAAAGATATTATCTGCTATGTTCATTTTTTTCATACTTTAATAAGTTTCTCCGCTATCCAACGAATAAATAAAGGTATAAATAATATCATAATACAGATGAGAAAAGCATAAGTGAATATTACAATCAAAGAAAAAAGTAAAGAAACTATGTAGGATGAAAAAAGAGAATCTTTAGAAGACCAAATAAAAACTTTATAGGAAGAATATCAAGGAAAGAAAATGAAAAATTTTTACAAAGATATTAAAGACATAAGAAAATATACTGAGAGTACTACCATATATATAAAAGACAAAGAAGGAAAACTTGTAGGTGACGAAGAAGAAAAAGTTAGAAGATGGATAGAATATTTCGAAGAAATATTTAATATCGAAAATGACCCAAACGAAAATGTACTCGAAGATGTAGCAAATGAAGAAAAACTTGAAAATCAGCTTATGGCCATACCAGAGTAATTGTCTAATTTGGAAAACAACAATATGCAAGAAGCATGGAGAAAAGTCATTATATTACCCATTTACAAGAAGAGAGACAAAACATTGTGTGAAAATTATGGAGGAATAGTCTTGCTGGACGTCAAATACAAAACATTCGAATCAATTTTGGAAAGAAAATTGGAAATTTACACAGAAAAAGAGAGTACCAAGGAGGGTTTAGAAAAGGCAGAGGAGCATCGCATCCAATTTTTATGATAAAACAGCTTATTACTGGCTGTTATGAATATGAGGTACCAACACAGATCCTTTTTGTTGATTTCAAAAGAGCTTTTGATAGTATTACAAGGAATAAAGTTGATCCAAATATTTCGAGATATAGAAATTCCAAATAAACTATATCAACTAGTTAAAATGACATTAGAGGACACAACCAATATATTAAAACCTAATAACAAGAAAATTGAACCTTTCAAAACACAACAAGGATTAAAGCAAGGCGACCCCCTATCAACGGTACTATTTAATCTAGCTTTGGAAGATATAATAAGAAGAACCAATATCAACACAAAGGGCAAGACATTTAACAGGAGTCATCAATGCGTAGATATGCCGATAATGTGGCGTTGATATCAATAGACAGAAAAAAGCTTGAAGAAACCAAAAAATAATTTCATACATAGGGACATATGATGATGATGTTAATAGAATTCAAGGAAGTATGCATGTATTTGGGTGTACTACTAGAAAGATAAATGCCAAGAAGAAAAAGAAGTGGAATTAATAATTGCCAAAATTAACAGCTCTCGACAGAGATATCCAGATCTAATAAAGTTCGAATTTATAAAACAATTTTGAGACCCACTCTGACATACGCCTGGGCAGCCTGGGTAATGACGAATAAAACTAAACAGAAATTGGAAATCTGGAAGAAAAAAATACTGAGAAGAATTTTTGGAGAAAAGCAGACAGAGTTAAGATGTGGGAAAAGATCAAACCATGAAATTTACACACTTTTCAATGAGTTACCAATCAGCGCTTTTATAAAGACAAGAAGGTTACAATGGCTAGGTCATTTAGAACGAATGGATGAAGACAAACTCTTAAAATCTTAGAGAGAAAAACATCCAGAACTGGAAAGAAAAAGCAACGGACCAAAACAAGTGGAGAGAGAGGTATGGACCTAAATACTCTGCATATAAGCCCATATAATAAATAATATTTATTAAAAATAATTCAGTTGATTGTTGAATTTCCTGATTTTGTCAATTTGTCTGAAGTTACCAAGATTATTTTTCTTCATTTAATGGAATTTGTAGTAAAATCTTTTCTAGAACGTATTTTTCAATATAGATATGGGTAATTTGATTCGTCACTATGAAAAATTATCAAAATATATCTTGAATTTATGTGGAGAAAAAATATCAAATGATTTGAATAAATAAAATATTCTTTATCTTCAAAAAATTTTTTAGGAGTTGATATTTTTTCTTGTTTAAGAATTCATGAATTACATAACTTTCCTGATACAAATCATATATCTATCAAATAAGAGCTATATCTGAAAAATATATACATATTAAATTCCATTTTATTATTTTAGAACAAACCAATTTTAAAGAAACAAAAAAATTATATAATAAAATAATCTCATTAAATAACGAAACTGGTAATAAACAACATTTTATTTTAAAATTATGTATATTTATTTATTATCTTTCATTGTACGAAACAGTGCAGGAAGTCTTTTTCCGTCAGTTCCTTTAGGACGCGTGTCACTTTTTCTTTGATTTCTCACACTTTATTACCTTTTCTAACAGGTTTGAGTCACTTTCAATTGCACTCGGAGTGTCAATCCAAATATTTTGCGAGTTTCTTGTTGTGCAAATGTGAGGATTCTAGGCACCAGTTTTGCACACACTTTTCGCATGTAGAAATTTCCATGTGAAGTTTGACGCACAGTCTTTGTCAATTCCTATTGGCGAAAATCACGTGTCACTAGATGACGCAAAATTTGGCTTCTATAGCGATGAAGAGTGTTCGATGCTATTAGTTTTTTATATATTTTCATTGATTTTGGTAGGATTTTCTTTATTTTTGTAATTTCCATTGATTCCTAAACGTGTGGTTAGAACAAAAGTCGGTCTGAAAATGAGGAAAATTGAAGTAATCCTTTCTAATATCATGGAATATATTGGAGTCAGAAGCAGACTACCAAAAAAGGTTAAGGCTGGACATAGGATTTTAACAACTATAGTACATTACTAACAGCTTTTACCAATTTTCTATTGTTTTCGAAATGCACCTTATGTAGGTATCATTGTTTTTGTCTCAGAGAAGCAACAAGTTTATTACTTTACTATTTAGACTAAAATTTTAAAAAACACTTTCTATTGTTTATTAAACAACAAAATTAGTTCGTATTCTGGCTTTGTCATTCATGTCTCTTGAAGTTTATAACAAACTTAACAGATGCCGTCCATTTCGTAATTTTCGCGATTACATTCCAATGACTATACACAAGAGGATAGCTTAGTACCATAAGAACAGCGTTGGTACGTCGAGTGGTTAAGGATGAACTGTCGTGACATATGCATCAGTGCAGAATCGGCAACGTCTAGTGAGGTTACATGTGATTTAACGGGTTTTATTCAGTTTTTGGAAACTATTCTTTAATTTTTTTTTGGATTTTGAAGAAGAATAAATGTGGTAATATACTCTGTGGAATTTATACCAACATTATTATATCTATACTGATATTTGGATATTATGTAACGTTATTGAACCAGTTTTAAAAGTTTTTTGTAGGCTTGCACAATAAAATATGGAAGAAGAGTATATAACACCCAAAGTTGTAAAAAAAACCTTCAATTAAAAGATGCATCTACTTCATTAAAAGAAACGAACACTTTGGAAGAAGCTATCAGTTCAAATTCTAGTAGCTCATTCTCTTCAACAAGCACCGCTATTATATCTGGAAATGCTTTCAATTCAAGTACAAACCAAAATAACAGTTTACTTGAAGCCGCAGATGATGCATTTGAGTATATTGCAGGATATTTAACTGAAAAGAATAAAAAGTTTTTAAACCTTCCTTGAAATGGCTTGAAAATGTGAAAAAATGGAATTTTTATTTTGAAAAATATGCAAACAATATAAAACTGAGACCTGGAGTAAAGAGAAAACTTGTGACAGACGATGTAGGTACAGAGTAGCACAATTCGCAAGCTAAAAAACTGATAATTTAATACAATTATCAAAGGATTTTATTTTATAAGAAAATAAGGGATTGGGAAGGATAAGTAAAATTGGTAAAATAAATATAATAATAAATAAATAAATAGTACCTATTAAGATTTTATTTTATTAGGAGTGAGTTTGATTTGTTATTTCGAATACTTGAAATATTTCATTGATATTGATAATGCTTTCAAATGGATAACGTTTGACAGTGTACTGATGTGACGTCAGCCCATCAGTAATCTTGGGTAAAAAATCGTGCTAGCTGAGCTATCCTCTTGTGTATAGTCATTGAATAGAACCAACAATCGCACAAATACTTAGCCGATAGTCACATGAAACAAGATTACCAACTTTTTCGATATTTTCAACCGTTTTCGACGTGGAAGGACGACCCGAACGTGAATTATCTTCAACATCTTTTAGGCCATCTTGAAAACACTTGAATCACTCAAAAATACGTGGACGCGATAAACATTCATTGCCATACACTAGTTTAATAAATTATAAGTTTCAATTGTAGTTTTTCCAAATTTCTTGTGAAATTGCAAAACAATCTGTTGATTTATGTTTACGTTGACTATTTTTACGGCAAAACAAAAAACAGCTCCTATACAAATGAAGACTACGGCTACACTGGTTTGTCTACAGACACGGTAGACATCACATTTCTCAATAAGTTAAACGAATTCCAATTAACAATTACTGGAACTTAGCCGTCATTGAATAAAAAAAATAAGAGCCCCGTCCCATTTCAGTTGGCCCTCTTAGAAAAATTCAAAATTATTAAACTTTATTTTAAAATGCCAAAAAGTAGCTGTTAGTAAAATGTTTTAAGCTTTTAGTTTTACGTCTAAAATAGGTTTTGGATGAATATTGTCAAATAACTTGAATGATATTTAATATGATGAAAATAGATAGGTCTTGTTGATAATAATTTTTTTTGCATATAGAAGGGTTCATTGTTTCCAAAATTGTGTTCAAAGTTTCATTAGGTCTAAAATACGCAAATAATAAAGTAGGCTGTGAAAGTCATATTTTCACAAAAATGTTTTATTAAGTGACATATAGATTTTTTAAGTAATAAGGTGAGTATAATTTTTAAAATGGGTAGAGGAAAAGTTATGGATGAAAAAATTCGATTAATCATAATAAACTTATTCAAAAATGGGAAAAAGAATTCAGAAATCGCGAAAGTTGTAAACATGTCAAAATACAGCAAATGGTGCTAACTATGGTCAACTAAGTGTACATTGGAGTAATGCAGTGGGTAGGCGGGTTTCAAGATCCACATGTCACAGAGAGGTTCAAAATTTAGGATTTTTGGAATTTTGAACAGTGGAGCTGTATATATTGGATTGATGAGTCTTGTTTTGAAGTTTGTGTGGGTGACGATCGAAGTATAGTTAATCGACAAAAAAATGAAACTTTTCATCCAGATTGTTTGAAGCGGAAAGTAAAATTTCCGGCATCTGTGATGGTGTGGGGCTCGATATCTGCAAGAGGAATGGGAAAACTGGATTTCATAAACGGAATTGTCAATACTGAAAAGTACCTGGATATTTTAGAAGAATCATTGTCGCCAGCAAGAGAGGTAACTTTAGCCGCTGGGAAAGCCTTTATTTTTCAGCAAGATGGAGCAGCATGCCATAAGTCAAAAAAGGCCTTAAAATTGTTCTCAGACAACAATATTCCACACCATGCCTCAAAGAATTACGGCTGTTATTAAAAATAAAGGGGATGTTACGCAATGGTAATTTTTAAAAGTATGTTTAATATTTGGTTTTTAATTGTAACATATGTTAAGACTTGAAACTCCTGTAAAAGTATCTAAAATGTTTATAGAATATATAAAGTGCTCAAAACGAAACAATTTGCTGGTTTTTAATAGCCGAAAAAGCAATAATTAGTAATTTTTTTCAATTGGGCCAACTGAAATAGGACGGGGCTCATAGTTATAGATAGCTGACAAAAAGTTTTCTCGTTTCGTAGAGCCTTTTATTTATACCTACTGAATAAGATACTACAAAAAAATTATAATTTGTTATTCATCATTTTTTGAACTAACAAGAAATTAGAATATTATTACATAATAATAATTATTCAAAACTGATTAAATTTTAATAATTATAAACAAAAAATATTGATTCAACTAGAAACTATGGTGTCCTGCTGATAATGAATATTATAAGAAGTAGTATATAAGGTTAAGTGAGTGAAGGTTTACATATTAAATCTAATAAAACAGATGAATATGTTTGCGATAGGCGAATTAAATAACGCTGAAAATAAATATTTTCTCAAAAATAGATTCTAATGGGGTTAACCTAAAAATATAGGTTATCCGAATGACGTTTACTCCGTCACGAGAATGAATCTTAAAACAATTATAAAAAAGTTATTTTCGGAATTCTACGGTGTTCATTTAATAATTTTCATCCGTTAGAATGCCTATCATGTTTCTGTGTACAGTTTTCACTGATCTAAAACAAAAATGTTAAAAAAATATTATAAAATGTCTATACCAAAATAAAACCAGGTGAAAAATGTTGTGAATGAGATCCCATACATATTTAAACTACAGCGATTTCGAGTTGGGAACGATGTGAATTCGGAAATTGTCGACCTGGTCGTTTTTGAGATATCTTGAAGCATAAGCGTCGAAATTTGTTTCTTTTTTTAAATAGCAAATCATCCATATTAACTATGAAGAAAAAAAAGATATAATTTTCTCTTTGATATAAATCAATGACACTACTTTCTTAAGACTTTTTGATTAGGCCTTTTTCAAAAAAATATCGATAAACCAACGATGCACAATTCATGAGAAAATTTGGTGCCATTTTATTCGACTTCACTCATTATAAATTATCTTTTATATCTTCTATTAACTAGATATCTCAAAATGGTAGTTCTAGACAGAGTAAAATGGTAGCCTCTAGTCATATCAAGGGAGTACAATGGTTTTTCGATAAGGTTTTTGGCTAGAAATTTCTTCACAATAATGATCATTTTCTACATAGTCTGGAGCCTATTTGCGAACAAATTTAATACTTTTAATTTTGTGATCAAAAATAGTGTCAATTAAAAAGCCATCAGTAGATAAAGGAACTAAAATAGTTCTACTGAATGAGTGTTAATTTTTGAAGCTTTGAGAAAAGGAGATCTTCCATTTTACTAAACAAAATTAGTATTTTTGAATCGTACGAAATAATTGGGAAAAGAGGTCCAGATAATAATTGAATAGATCATTCCAATGAGGCACATTTTTAGAAAACAAAAAAGAAAGTGTGAAGCGCCAATGTTTAAGTGGCAACTAGTAAAGAAAGGTTATGGTCATTTATCACGACATGGGAGTTCGCATAACTGATAGAATGAGTGAGCATGATTTTCGGGAATGTGTATTTTTGGAAAGCTCCGTTCGGCGCTACTGACTAGCGTTGCGATGATATGCGACGGTCCAGCGTAACCTGGGCGCTCAGTGCGGGACTTTTATGTGACCGGTGTAGTGACAAGAAGCCATGGAGGTCTACCGAAGATCCTCTGGGCTGCTGCTGCTTCTTGGATTGTCTCTTCTCGCCACTACCTTGCAGGGTACGTTTACAAAATGTTCTTCAACAAATTATTCAACCCAAATGAATTATGCTTAAAGTGTAAAGTGCGTGGGTTAGAAAGTCGAGTTACGGTGAAATTTTAAAGTCGCAGGTGGCATTTTTCACACGCTTTTTTTCGTTATATAATTTAAAAAAAATGGTTTTCGATTCATAATATATGTTACGTTATTTTTGGATGAAGTAACAGTCTAATAATAAAAATTTCCTACACATAAGTATACTCCGAAAATAACTAATAATATGTTTATAGGTACATTTATTAAAAACCATTGTTCTACACATTAAATTTCTACGTTTCGTTCACATTAATAGAAAAATAAGTAATTACAAACTCTTATCTATCTAAAAGTAGCCGTGTAGTTATTATTTCATTATAGGCAACAAGCCAACAAAGGATACCCTAGACTGTTACATATTTAGACCACGATATATTATGTCCATGAAAATTGCAAAATTTTAATATTGAAAACATTCTAACCGCAATATATCTACTACTTTTTACCGTTTTAACCATTGATTTATATAAATGGATGGCAAATTTCAATAAACGCCATATAGAAAATGAATTTTCTTTGAATGTATTAATATACCTGAAAGATATTTTGGAATCACGGGAAAAAATTCCAATAATAAACCTTAACGCTATATCAGCTAATATATGTTTAATTTGAAAAAAAATGCAGCTGTCAGAGTGGAAATATGCCAAATACATACAATAATTTTTAAACTGAATTTTCTAGATTTTAAATATTGACTCAATTCATATATTATTATAATAAAATCCAAATTTGTTTCATTAAAACTTTAAGAAATAGTTTAGGCATGTATAGTATATCGCCTAGTTCGGAAACTAAGTTTTTTCGTATCACAATGATGGTGATAATTTATTGCTAGCAATATTGGAATAATATGCAGGCTATATACCAACGTAAACAACCCAGAACAAAAATGACTATCATAATTATAAAAAAGGCTCAAAAATATAGTATTAAACCTAAAATATGAAATTTTTCATTAAAAATGAATTTGAAGGTGTTGTCCTGCTTTGAGTAGTCTTTTTTAGTCTTGTTTTGCTCATATCTAAGCAAACAATAGCTCCATTGATACTAAAAAATATCATTTCTTGTTCCTGTTCTGATGGTATAAAAATAAGTCATATTTTTACAAAATTGTATCCTTAACCTGTTCATATCGAATTTACACAATTTGGAAATATGTATTGAAGTGGGCGTCAAATTCTAAAATGATGACGTGAATACTAAAAGTTATTCTGATGACAAGCAACGTATGAATGGTAGTATTGGTAATAATGACATAACTAATAATGTTGGTAGCTTTTAATTTTAGCCAACAAAATATAATTCTGTAAATATGATGCTAATTTCGTGGATGTCCTTAGAGTGATTCTAAGCTGAAAACAATATTTTTCAGTTCTAAATTTGTAATTATTTATTCACTAGTTATATAACTTGGGAGATGTAATTATTTCAAAATTTCTAAATCACTATACGTTGCTAGTTACTGCACAAATGGATCAAACGAAAGATCATAGTCCTCTATATTTTAATGTTAGTTGATCTTGTTCCTTTTCAATTTTAAATATACCCAAGTGTTAAGGTATCATTATAGCACTTTGGATTTTATTAGCTGCATAGCGTTCGATTGATTATTTTAATGTCAGGTTATAAAGTTTATAGCTATTTTATTACCGAAATAACCGTTGATTTCAAAACATTTAAATTATGAGGTTAGACCAGATTATAAACACGCTTATACAGTTTTCTATTTAAAGATGATAAGTTCAAGTTCCTCTAAATCAGATTTTGCAGTTGAGTAAAACATTGATGACATGATACCTTTTTGTATACTGTTTAAACTATAAGTGTACTGATTATTCAATCAGGAGAAACCTTCTGCAATTTTCAACTGTAGTTGATTTATACATTTTTTTACCAAAAGGTTGAGAACAAAACGACATCAACTTGTCATCATTCTCTAGACAACTTTAAGTATGCTCCAACCAAATAGATTCAGAAACTGATCTATCTTCACACGATCTCGAGAAATGCCAAGATGGTTGTTGACAGAAGAGAAAAAATTTGAATTAAAATTAAAATGAATATATCGGCTGTTCTCAAACCTATCACTAATTTATCTCGGCGTTCTGAAATGTTCAAGAAATATCACGTCCGAATTCAACTGCATTCCATTGAAATAAAAAATACAATTTATTAAATAAATATGTATAACGGTTTTTTCTGTAATTAACATACCTAAATTATTTTTGATTCTATAATTATTTATTATAACTGGAAATCATCTTAACACAAAATATTCGTCCAGACACTTGCTTGAGTTTTTAAAAATACAAATGTTTATAAAACAATAGGGAAGGGTACTGAAACATCTGTTTTCTATAATAGTTATGGATATTATGATTAAAGTAACAAAAAAAGAGTCGCGTTTCCAATAACCTCATGATAGGTGAATTTACCAAAAGGTATTCAATAAATAATACCAAGACATGGGAAAGACAACTACTCGTACATAGGAAAAATCAGATGGTTAATGTTGGAAAGTCAAAACTAGTATACATGGGAGAAGAAAATGAACAGTTGAACATAGCGATCGATGGAGGAAATTAGAACCAGGCGAAATGATTGAATATTTAGGGGTGACAATACACAGAGGAGGAGCAGACGGAAATGAATGAATTTCTCGTGACTCAAAACTCTATCTTATCCGTTTACCCGTTCAAAAACGATGGTGTTCAAGATAGCAGGATACTGCCAAATACATCAAAAAACAGAACACGAACAAATAAGATGAAATACTTAAGAAGAGTGAAAGAAATAACACGTAGACAGAATCAGAAATTAAGCAAAAAGTGGAAGGATTAAATATTTAATCAATAGCTGAAACGGTAAAAAACACGCTAAAAATTTTTGGACAAATGGTTAAAATGATCAATAAGAGACCATTGAAGGTATTTGGGAAGCACGATCAAATAACAAAAGGAAGAGAGGTCGACAAAAGTAAAGGATATTATGAGAAATATTGCACCAGCAAGAACTATGGCAAAAATAGAAAAGTTTTGGGTCGACAGAGCCTTCTGATCATATATCTAATGAAGTTTTGAAATTTCACACAAAATCATGTCTATTTTCGATAATTACACATTTTCAATCATAAATTGTAATGGGAATATTGTAATTAATGAAATTCTAAAAATACTTAGAAAGTAACATAACTTTTGAGCGGCTTCCTTTTAGATATAGTAAATAATATACAGATTTAAAAAAAAATTAATTATAACATTTTAAAGTGTACAATTTATCACTTAAATATTGTGCATAAAATTCTATAACTAATTATCTACATCCATACCGTTATTAATAATATGTTAATTATTATAATAAGGAATATCTCTGTGATTTGTAGATCTGACCACAATCATGGACGATAACAAATCATTTATTTCCGAAATTAAATGAAACATTGAAATTTCTGAGATCCGCAACGAAGAAAGATCTAATGTTGTATAACATCACTCAATAAGTCGCGTGAATGACACACATATGGCGCTGCCATTGTCAAATCCATATGACGTTTATGAAGTACCAACATTCAAAAGACTATGTGTGGAATTTCACATTTCGCTTAGTCAGAAAAAAGTGACAGCTATTAAAGTGAAGCTACTTCTGTTATTTTCAAAACAATTTTGTGTGTTAATTTATTATTGCTTTTTGATTAATAAAAAATACTGTACAAGTTCAGCAATGGGTTCAAACGTGTTATCCGGATTCTGCTCGATCCGAAAGAACCATTAATGGTTATTAGTTTGCTTTAAACGTGGTCATACAGACACCGATGATGGCGAACGTTCTGGTCGTCCAATTGAAGTGGTTACTCCAGAAAACATCAAAAAAGTCCAAAATAGTTATATCTAATCGTATATTGAAATTGCGTTACATAGCTGAGGTCGTAAAGATATCAGAAGGCAGTGTGCTTACAATTATGCATGAACATTTGACCATGAGAAAGTTTTTTTAAAGTGGGTGCCGAGTTTACTCACAGTCGATTAAAAACTATCAACCTGTTGATGATTTAGAGCAGTGTTCGGACATGTTTACACGCAATAAATCAGATTTTTTTGCATCGATATGTGACAATGGATGAAACATGGATCCATCAATTCACTTCGGGATTAAAACGATCATCATCTGAGTGGACTTCAGCCGGTGAATCACGTCCTAAGGGTCCAAAGACACAAAGACACAGTCAGCTGGGAAGGTTATGGCTTCAGTATTTTGAGTTGCGCTTGGAATATTGTGCATCGCCTATCTCCAAAAGGGAGATAAAATCAATAGTGAATACTACATAGAGTTGTTGGATTGTTTGAATGCAAAACTCAAGAAAAACGGCCTCATATGTGGAAGAAAAAAACCACTGTTTCGCCAAAACAATGCAGCGATTCACAAGTCGTTGGCAACGATGGTTAAATTGAATGAATTACACTTCGAATTGCTTCGTCATCCACCGTATAGTGTAAACCTAGCCCCCAGTGACTACTGGCTATTTGTTGATCTCAAAAAAAAGCTCGCCGATAAGAAATTCAACTCAAATGAAGAAATAACTGAAGAAACTGAAGCCTATTTTGAGGCAAAAGGTAAATCCTTCTACAAGCACGGTATCGGGAAGTTAAAGATGTATTGGATTGCTCTTGAAAGAGATTATATATATGAATAGAATCGATTTTTTGGAAAATTGTCTTTCTCTTAGTTTGGTCCACGACTCATTTTTATTGTTATATCAGATTGGACACTCTGAATTCACGAATATGCTTTGCTATAACCTTGTAAATTCATAGCATAGTTATGAATTCTCAAAATCACTATAAAAATCCCTTATAATTCTTAGAACATGTATAAACTTTGTATAATATGATCCTAGATTTTTTCTGAAACTATCATCGGGTTAACCTGGTCATGACCTAAATTTTCGGAAACTAACCTGGATGCCGTTCGTTCATTGTTGTTCGGAAATTGATCGTGTAAATCTGCTGGTAGTTATATGAGATCCTTTCTACCCCGGTAGACATCGAAAAGACCCTGGCAGAATAATTATCGATTTTATAAAAAAATGACACATGGTTAGCTTCGTTTTCATTTGCACTACCAGAAAAATACTATTAAATAAAAAAGCGGAGAAAACTAGAAAATAGCGTGCCCTCGGAAAACGTATACTTCTGACAGAAAAATGAAAGCTTTTCATTAAATCTATAAGTAAATAGTTTTATTTTAATATGTATAATCTAAATATGCCAAATTTTTTATTTGCAATCCTCTACAAATCGAGAAAAAATGATTTTTTAATGGCGGCTCATCTGCTTCAATGGTTGTACCTTCTGCTGATCCTGATTCTAGCAGAAAATTTATTCAATTTAAACCAAAATTACACGCTTTGTTATCATTTGTACTATCTATAAATTATCATTAACTAATTTGCACCCTCAGATAAAGTGGAGAAAAGATGAAAGTTCATTCTAAAAAATTACTATCTTCACAGAAAAAAATTAGATCTCAAAGAAAAAAACTTTTGGCTATTTTAGCTTTATATCATGCCTTCAATCTGTGGTAAAGTCATAAATAGAACACTTAAATAGAATACCTATTTTCATCAGTCTTTTAAATACTCAATAATAAGTAAACAGCAATCGACGTTATTATTATACATATATTTTGCAATGTTGCTGATGTTTTTTCAGACAATACTTAATCACATTGTAAATATTCAAGTTCCCTATTTTAATAATATCTGCAAAACCATGACAACTACAGTTAGATGTGGTTATACTTTTCCCCCCTTCCGTTTATTATTAAGAATAGTTAGTTTATAGCGTTTCTTTGTAGTTTTTATGGTACTCCTGGTACTAGGTGACTAATTCCTTAGTAATATATATTACTGCGTAGAAGGAATTATTCTTATTCTTAACAATTATACTAAATTATTAAATTGTTAACCAAAGCTGGTAAAATTGAGTTGAAATACTAAGTAGACTGTTTATTCTTTTCTTATCATGCCATCTTTATCCCAGCTCAAGTAAAATCTTTTGACTTTCATTTTGGTAGCTGCAGAAACCAATTTTGCCACTTTTTTTGTCACCCCAACACTTTCAGATAGGAATAAAAATAATGATTACATCATCAGGTAATTATATAATTGAATTGAACAGTATAACTCAATTAATGTCCTTTATTTTATACATCAGATCTGTTATAATCTATCCACAGATAAACCAACGAATATTTATTGAATTGTTTCCACTTTTGTTATAAATAATAAAAATTTGATTGAATAAACATGCTATGCTATACATATTTATATTTACGGAATACGAAACTGGTTGAACTCTTTTACTTTACTCATACCCTTTCGGTCTACGCTATGAAAATAATATTTTTTTCTGCTAGAGCTTCAGGATTTTCTACCGTACATACACAGAAGTTACGGCCATTGGAGCAGCTGATTAGAATTTTTTTCTCGATTTTTAGAGGAGTGCATATAGAAAATGTTATAATTTAGTTGAAACAAATTAAAATTAAGCTATTTACTCTTCGATTTGATCAAAAACTTCCATTCTTATATCAGAAGCATATGTTTTTCAAGAACCGGTATTTTCATCGCGTTTTTAGGGGGTGCAAATTATATAGGAGTTTTTTCTGGTAGTACAAATAAAAACGAAGCTAGCCACGTGCGATTTTAATATGAAATCAATCATTATCCTGTTAAGGTCTTTCCGGTCTGGTAGACCAGTGGGTAAATGCTATCAGCTGCCGGCTTATTTCATTTGTCTATGGTTTTTGAAACTTTAAAAATCGTTTATTTCCCTAAATGGTTGTCTACTATTAATTCTTATGAGCATTATCGTGATAGGTTACTTAGGTTTACGGTTTTTATAATTTTTTGGTAAAATATTAATAACATTAAACTTTGGTGCAAAATCCGTGTGGTGGTGGTGGGGGGCTGTAAATCGTTGATAACTGATCAATAACAATTATTAAAAATCTAGAGTGTATTATACAACTAAAACTAAGAAATCATGAACGAATTAACGCACACATAAAAATCAGAAGTTCTTCTAGATCATGTTTTAAATTTGAAACTTCCACCGAAATTCGACGTTCGGAAACTGTTATCAAAATCTCGTTAGGAGCCGTAATCATCAGATAAGTGATTTACCTTAACCCAGGTTGTAGTTTCCGAAAAGTCCTTAAGTGATTTCAAGAACTAAGATGAATTATGATAAATATCTTAATAGAAAAATAAAAGTAATAGTTTGAAATTTATGATATTATTGAAGTATGGTATTATTGGTATTATTGGTATTACGCGATTTGAATAAATAAAAATTTCTGTTTAGATTAAGATTTAGACTACGATTTTTCTTAATTTATAAATATTTCTTCCACACAGGTTTATATGAAATGAAATTATCCATTCTACTAAATGTACTAAATATAAAAAATTGTGTAAAATATCAAATAATTGTCTTACAATATTATTTAAGAAAGCAACATTAAAATACTCATCTTCAGTTTCTATAAAAATAAATAAGGTCAACTCTACCTTGAAACTAACTTTCAAAGCTTTGGTGAGATGTGGGCGTACTTACATAAGTTAAATCCAAAAATATATAGTGTACCAAACAGAGTAATTAAAAATATATTTATACCGCAAGGATAGTAATTTTCAATAACCAGAACAGGGAAAACCACGAAGCTGTCATTTTACTAGGTAATTGGCATACGATAAACGAAATTTCAATTATTTTCCAACATTTCTTTTTAAAAATACGAATAAACCGTACTGGAAGATTAATTTTTCAAAAATTCGAGAGCTAAACTAGTAATTAAATTTTGATGAGTTAACTTCAGAACTTTATATAATACTGTATGGTGGCTGAAAAAAAAAGAAAAACTTTTTATTTTCCTGCAATAAGTATGGCACCATACAACTCCCATAATCCTAAATGTATTTCTCAGAAGCAAGCAAGCTCTATAAAGTATAATACTGATGAAATTTCAGGTTGTTCCAAACTTGAGGGCTCTTAGACTTTCCCCAGTTGTACTCATACTAGTTCTTTCACTATTAATTAAGAATATGATTTAGCTTTCATTTATTAATAGGGATATTAAGGATAAAAATAACCATATAATTGCATTAACTGTTATATTTTTAATGAGTTGTATGGCATTTTAATGAATCTCACGGATAAGCTGAAATAAAAGAATTTGAAAACATGGGTAGAAAATATAATAAGCGTGGCCTACCCAAATTTAATTGACCGTACTTTGCAACATCAATTTGATCGAAAGTATTTCGGTTTAAAACAATTTGCAATACTTTGTAATAAGTAGATGTACTATCTACTCTCAAAATTTTCTCTTTCATTGTCCATTATTCGTGATAGTGAGTCTAGATATCAAGGGAAATATTATTATATATATTCATTTCTAAGCTTTATATATATATATATATATATATATATATATATATATATATATATATGCATTTACCCATACGAGTAATCATTGACATTACGTGTTTTGCAATGAGTTGTTTTGCATAATTCACATTTTAGTGGTTCACTTTTAGCAGTTACATATTTCTTTATTATAATTTATTTATTATAACAACGTAGCATAGCGCTCCGAAAGGAGCTACCCGATCCATTCATTTCAGCGTCGTTGGCTGTTGTTGGAAGAAATATGAATTTTCAATGCATATTATCGAATTTTTGTATCAATGAAATGAGAAACATAATTTTTTTTCTATTTAGATTGCATATAAAACAGTAATTTGTACATTATTAATTTCAATACCAAAATGATCTGTCTGGAATTTCGATCTCTAATTTAGTAATAACTACGCATCAAACAATCACGTTTAAATTATCAAAGTAATTCAATATAAACTAGGTAAATTTTATGTCACTATGTAGGTGCTAATAATAATATCTAGCCTCAGAAAATGTCGTAAAATTCATTCGAATCTGATTCTGTTTATTCTGTTTATTGGAATAGCATACGAGTCTTGGGACAGAGTTTTGAAATTTTTTAGCTGTGTAAATTTACTTCACATGTTTATCAATATTGAGTTATCGGGTAATCTACGAAAAAAAAATTATTTTACTACAATCATTAACCCTTTCAGTCCAGCTATCTTCTAATTTGACAATAATGCAGCTTTCTGAATTTCAGTTAACTGAGGAAGCATTAAGTACAATCTTACTTCAACTGAACTCAAATTATTTATAGAATTATTTGTCACTAAGAATGACAGTGACATTAGGTAGGAACTCCGAGTTACAGTACGAATTGAGTACGATAAATATAAAAATCATGTATTGTTAAGACAACATTGGAAAAAAAAAGTGCAGCTGTGACGGTAAGGAAAATATGAGAAATTGAAGAGGAACATACAGTTGATGGGCGAATGGCATATCGTTATTTTAAACGTTTTAATACGCGTAGTAGATATTTGACGCTAATTGAGTTATTGAGGTTACAAGGCAAGCAGTAGAAAATCAACCTAGTACCTGCACTTGCCGATTAAAGGACTTCCTTTGACCATACATCGTCGTTTAAAATCATTAGGTAAGATCTATAAAAGTTGTCCAATAGTGTCCACACGAATTAACCGAGATTTCAGCGAAATATCGAGTAGAGATCCATGCACCAAATGATAATCATTTTATTAGGACGCATTGCGATGAAAAATGGATGTATGGACGATCTCGTCGCAAAGAGAGGTCGATTGGAACCGAAAGTCTTGTTGTCTGTTCATGAAGGTTTAGTATACTTCGAAATCATTCAAGATGGTCAAGCTATCAATGCTTAGATATATAGTGGATACCTGATTGGAATATAAGAGGTTTGATCGGAGAAATATTCATGTTTGATTAAACGAAAGCAGGCTCTCTTACATCAAGACAATGTTAAACCACATACTGCGAAAGATACGTGGATCAAGATCGAAGAACTTGGTGGTATTGAACTCCTACATACAGCCAACATTTAGTCCGGACCTTGCACAGTCTGATTACTATTTATGCAAATTTATGGTGAACTTTTTTCGTGGGAACAATTGAAACCAAAGAAAATGTTGAAAATGCAATGCGACAATTTTTTGCATCTAATCCCAAATAATGGTTTACTGAGATCTCATAAAGCTTTTCAGAACGTTGGGTTAAAACTATAGGATACGTTAGAACATACTTCGAATATTAAAGCTTTCTTTTTGTATGATTATTTAATAACAAAGGAAATCGACATTTATGAGAGACCTTCTACTCGTATGGCATCATAGTGTATCTGGGTACAAGATATTTTTTTGATATTTATATATTTGCTTCATCTTCATCTCAAGACAATTTCGGAGAACTTCTGAAACATTCAGACACGTGGAACGCCACCAAGCATTTCTCACATCCTCATAGTGATTTATATTTTTAAGTAATGAACACATTTTGCAAATACTGGACGGGTTTTCTATGACAGGATTTGGACGAATTTGTCATGGGAAGTGTACCCATTGCCCAGCCTGTAATCGTAAAGGACTTGTTCTTCTAGATGCCCTTTCTTGCCTCGTTATATTCCCTAATATGCTTTCTGAAATACCTATTTTATAGTCGCTAAATGTCAACCTTTGTACATTAGGCATATTTTTATGTAATGCATAGGTTTTATAATGAGGGCTTTTTTCTGTTTTCGATGATTTTCACAATTTATATTATTATAGTATGTATAACAGGGACGTGAATTAGATATATCAACAAAAATATTTTTTTTTCTGTTTAAAGGTGTGCAAGATGAGGTTGAGTCAGACGGTTCTTCCGATTTCTAATGTAGGTTAAGTTATTTAAATAAATAGGCCAGCACTGATCATTTCTGGCGACTCCACCCATCCCAAGATCATAATCGATGACTGTCTTGGATTTTAAAATGGGATCCCTAGTTTTATCATCATTTTTACCAGTATTCGTCATGGGAGTATTTGATTCTTAGTTCCCACCATATGAATAAGTTTATTTTAATACATCTTATTGCAGCTAAGCAAAACTTAGATTTATTTTATGAGTGGGTTTTATATTTGTCCTAATGTAATGAACTATTACTACTGCCTTATTTTTCAAATTTTGTTTGCTTGAATGTATTTCGTAATCTAGACAATATCTCTAACTGGATACGCGTTTTTTTTTTAATTTTTATGCCAAATCTTGTCCATCTGATTTGTAGAATTGGTCATAAATGAGGTGCGAAAGTCCATCAATTATTCGTCGATAGACAGCTTCTTATAACATGAAAATATATAATGTGGTTTCTTTCATGTAAACGTCACATTAAAAGTTGAATAAAATGTGAGTATCTTCTCAGTAGAGCGTCCTATTCCTCATGGAAGAGTCCTTGTTATCGAACTACTTGTCATTAAGCTGCATGCTTTTGCTTCGCAAATCTGTTAGTTTCATCTGCAATCATTTGGAAAGAATCATCAGTAAAAATATGGCGTAGGATTTCGTCATAAATTCAGTTCTGCCAAGCGACATAAGCCTGATATTCCAGTTAAATGTATTTTGAATATCCAAACTGAGTTCCAAATATTTTCCCCATTTTCACTTTTTTGCTTGGTAACTGACGAACTACGTATTCAACTATCACTTGACATTTCAGATTGACTATTTGAACAATCCAAATTGTTTTTCGATGATGTCAAATCAGTTGAATTATTTCAAATTTACTTTCACCATAAGTTTTTAAAAGCAATTTTTCCATTTCAAATTAATGAGATAAAATATTACAAGCGCATCGAAATCGTTGACTACTGCTGGTGGCTACTTTGGAAATGAAGAATTTTTTTATACATGAAATGATAATGCAAACACAGATCGACGTCAATACCATAATATAGTTGACCAACGATGCGCCGGCTTTGTGTGTCAATGCTTTAAATGGTAATCTGATTTAATGAAATATTTGTGACCAGTACACAGTTAATAAAGTTACTTTGCTAACGATTAATTGAAAATTATCGTTTATAGTAGCCAGTAAAGATGAATTAAGCTTGATTGTAATTTTTATATTAACCCGTAACAATTAATTACATTGAGAAGAAATTGATTGATTCAATAGTAATAGTACTTACTACTTAGTCAATATGGCGTAATATGGCATAGTAGTTTTTCAAATGTAATAAAACCTTGACATTATTTTAAAAGAAATTATTCAAATGTACTTGACATGATATCAAAACTATTCAATATAGCTTTTACGTGAAACTGTACATTATTAACAAGATATTTTTAAACTGAATATAAATAAATCTGGTTAGTAATTCACAAAAAGAGACCAATGTTACGGCTGTGACGTAATGTTTGAAAAAATGCCAAAAAATATAAGGTTTTTTCTGTTTTCAATGATTTTCACACTTTTTATTATTATATAATAGTAACGTAGATTAGATATACTAATAGAAAGTATTTTGTTCTGTTTAAAGGTGTGCAAGGTGAGGTCGAGTCAGAAGGTCCTTCCGAATCCGAATGCAGGCCGTACATCGAGAAGGCTTTGAAGGAGCTGGAGGCTGGCGAAGCTACCGTTATTTCATCGGCGGAAGAAGGCGATGGCGATAGCAAAGAAGATGTTCCCACAGTAGAGATAACTACTGACGACTCCACTCACCAAGAAGGTGAGGGAGAAAATGACGACACTAACGATGATGAAAGTAAAGAAAATGATCAAATTGTTTCCGAAAAAATCGAGCCAGAGGTACGACCCACTGTTATTCAAAAAATTGCTTCATTTTTCCAAAAAGTTTTTCAGAGAACTCCAAGCAAAAAAGAAGGAGCAGCAAATGACAGCAAGAAATCTGAAGATAAGGTATTAAAAATTGAATTTAAAGTGCATTTTCCCTCATGACCTCAACATGATAATAACAATGTTCTTTTTATTCTTATAGTCTTGTTTTGTTAATATCCTACGGTCTTTCATGTTTTATTTATTATTATTTTGTCGACCTAACTATTGTTATTATTTCTCATTACGATTCTGAATTGGTCGTGCTCTACTTTTCAACACATTATATGAGATTATGAGCTTATCATTAAACTGATAATAAGAAAATTCAATAAAGCATGTTTCATTTTTCAAAAAAAATATTAACTATAAACCGTACAAACATATCTAAAAGAAATATTTGGCGTTGGACCAAAACATTCGCTTTCAAGGAATAAAGTTCTAGGTTCTAAGTATATGAAATTTGGAGAGATATGCAATAATTATTTAAATTTATTCACTGTTTAGATGAGGTTACATTCATTCTAGATATTATTCCATATTATATCAAAAGTAAAACTGTGATTGAGGAATTGATACACGGTATTATCTTTCCAATTTCCCTGAAAGTATCATAGTCATATAGTCATAGTCAGTATGTCATATATAGTACGCAAACTGCTAATAAACGAGATCTTTATACTTGGTATACACTTAGTCATTAAAGTGACATATCGAACTTATATAGATACTGTTCATTGAAGAAATCAAAGAGGGGGTTAGCAATAAATAAAATAGAAATAATCCTCAGCAACAAATGGTGAAAATTTGGACAATCTATAATTGGAACTTACCTATTGTAAAATTGTATAAGAATATATTAACAAACTTTTCAAAATTTTCAGTATCTTTCAGATTTTCCTCACTTCAAATTATATCTGACTCCTTTGACTCTTGCTGCTTCATTAGGGGTTTTCCTATTATTTGCATAAAATTCATAAAGCGAATAATTCTTTTTAGCCAGAAGATTCTAGTGGAGAGCAGACAATCCAATCTAATGAAACCAACAGCAAAGAACTTGACACAGATGGTGATTCTAAAGAAGCTGAATTACAACAAGATGTTTCTAAAGAAGACGAGGCAAATAATGAAATTTTAGAAACTGAAACAGAAAACATCGGTGACGATAGTACGGAAGGAGAAGATAAAAATGAAGAAATCGCTTTAGACGATGAAGAAAGTAATGAACAACCTGATTTAGAAAATAAAGATGAAGATGGTAATAAAGAAGTCGTTGAACAGCTACATACTGAGGAAAAACAAATAGAAAATGAACAAAACGATGATAGTAAAGAACAGGTTGACCAAGATAGTGACAAAAGTGAAGAACGTGGTGATAGCTTAGAAGAACATGTAGAAGCAGAAATTCAACAGCAAGATAGTAAAGAAAATGAACAAACACAGGAAGACGAAGATCAAAAAGACAGTACTGAAGATCCAAGCCAAAGCGCTGAGGATAATGCTCAAAGTGAAGAAAATAAAGTCCAAATTGCAGAAGAAAAGAGCGAGACAAAGGATGACACTATGGAACATACTAATGAAAATGAAGAAGAATACTCCCAAGATGTGAGAGATGATTCGAAAGAAGCTGAAGAGGATGATTCTCAAGAAGATAAGAAAGTTGAATCGACGGAGGTCCCAGAAGACGATTCAAAAGAAAATGAAAAAGCACTTTCAAAAGAAGATGAGAAAGTTGATTCAAAGGATGATTCAAAAGAGATTCAAGGAGATCAGGCTACTACAACTGAGGATCCAAAAGAAGAAGATGAAGAAGATGTCGGTGGTGGTGATGATAGCACAGAAGGCACACAAGACCGATCTAAAAGGTCTACTGATGAAGTAGATTCTAAAGAAGATCAGTCAATGGAGGAAACGACAAAACCTGATGAAAATGCGAACGATTTAAAAGAAGATGAGAGCGACTCCAAGGAAAATATTGATGATGAATCTAAAGAAAAACCAGAAGCACGATCTGAAGAGCAGGTTAAGGAAGATAAATATGTTACAGAAGAAGTGAAAGACGATAGAAAAGAAGAAAAAGTAAAATTAACTGTGGTAGCTGACGATGATGATAATGGTAAGTGCCTAAATTATAGATTAAAAAATAAAATTAATGTACAATTTAATTATAATATAGATAAAGAAAAGTCAGCTGGCGATGAGAAGGAATCAAATAAGCAGGAATCTGTGAGTGAAGAAACGGAATATAATAGAAGCGAAGAAAGTATAGATGGTGGACCAGTAGAAGATCTATCATTCGATACAGAAATTCCAACTGATTTAAGATCTAGAGACCATGTCGAACAATTACTTAAAGTAGATGATGACTCCTCAGAATCAGAAAAAATAATTAATAAAGTATCTGATATAACTTTGAGGGATCTCAAGAAACTTTACGAAAACGCTATCAAGCCCTTAGAAGTTTTATATAAGTATAGAGACTTAAGTAATAGACATTTTGGTGATTCTGAAATTTTCTCCAAACCACTAATTTTATTTATGGGTCCATGGAGTGGAGGAAAGTCTTCGATAATAAATTACTTGACTAATAATGAATTCAACGATACTGCTATAAGAACAGGTGAGACGACGTTAGAAATGATTCTAATCATATTACAAATTAGAAAAAATATTTATACTTTTGAAAAAACTGTCTCTTACTAATATTTAGGTGCGGAGCCTTCACCCGCGTATTTTAACATTTTAATGTATGGAGAAGAAGCTGAGATAATTGAAGGTACTGAATTAGCTGCCGACTTTACATTCTCAGGTTTACAAAAGTTTGGGCAAGGGCTAGAAGAGCGATTAAGAGGAATTCGGTTACCATCTAAATTACTTGAAAAGGTAAGTGAACAAGGTAGTTCATAGTAGCATGCAACACTAAAAGGGATTTCATCAAATACCTCGGATCTTTCAAGTTTTATCTGATCGTAGTTTGACCGATAATTACAAAAGATTAGAATTTCTTCTTTTGTTTTTATTAGCGTCTGTACATAAATTGAGTGAACAACGCGGTTCAAATGGAACTATATTTTTTAGGTTAACATTGTAGAAATACCAGGTATCCTTGAAGTAAGGAAACAAGTTTCAAGACTATTTCCATTTAATGATGCTTGTCAGTGGTTTATCGATAGAGGTGATATTATATTTTTGGTATACGATCCCTCAAAACTCGATGTTGGACCAGAAACAGAAGCAATTTTGGATCAGCTTAAAGGGCGAGAACACCAGGTACCATCTCAAATAATTTAGACTACAATCAATAACAAAAATTGATCTTAGTAAATAAAGTTGTCAATAAAAATCTATACGTGTATTATGGAAATATATATTTCTATTAAGTACAGAAATTACATTATTTCCGATTGAAATGATTGCAGTAGAGCATTATTTTACATAATTTCTGATCAAAAATTTAATTTGTAGACACGTATAATTTTGAATAAAGCTGATCAAGTAAAACCAGAAGAACTAATGAGAGTGCAAGGAGCTTTGATTTGGAATATATCTCCTTTGATGTCCTCTCCTCAACCTCCAATTATGTACACAACGTCACTTTGGTCACGACCTTACGAACCATGGGCTCCTGTGAGATTACTACAAGCTCAGGAGAGAGCTTTTCTAAGAGATTTAAGAGGAGCTATTGATAAGAGAATCGAAAACAAAATAGCGAGTGCACGTAGATTCGCAGTAAGTATTAGGCAATTCTCATAAGTTCGGGGTTAGGTACTATATACTTCAGGGTACCCTAAAATTGTACTTATGCCCTTTTACAGGGTATCTGATTGTATGTAACTTTTCTACACCTATAAGTATTTTGCATTTTGTTGAAATTTGAAAAAGCCAATCTTCTGACTCAATGACTTCGGAATTTCTGGAAGCGTTGGAGATATTCATACTGAATACACTGTTTACATCACTACTCACAATTCCACTGTCTGACGCGCGTCTCTGAAGACGATAACTTGGTTATCGAAACGCGCGTCAGACAGAGTAATTGTGAGTGTTGGTGTAGTCGTGGTGTGAACAGTGTATTTACTTCTGACTCAATGCTTTACTATAAACGTTTATTCTCTTGACTCTTTATTTGCTTACAAGAAAAAAATTAATATAATTTGAACCCAAATATATAAATACTTTTAATATCATTTAGTAAGATACATTACAGTAACCGTGACAGAATGACAACAAACAATATAATGAAATGATCATTTATCTCTTATCAAAATCAATTTGGAAAAAATACGAAATAAATGCTAAGTTTAATGAATTAATGTATTTTTAGGTGCGTGTGCGTAACCACGCTAAAATGGTGGACTGTTATCTGACAACCTACTACAATCACAAATCAGTCTTCGGAAATCGTAAACAAGTCGCCGATGCTATAATAGAACATCCTCAAGATTATCATATTTACGAAGGTCTCTCTACTCTAACCAATATATCTCGTTACGATCTTCCAGATCCAGATGTCTACAGAGATTTCTTCAAGCTAAATCCATTGTATGAATTCCAGCAACTTTCCTCTACATGTACCTATTTTAGAGGATGTCCTATTAATAGGTTAGATATCGCTATTGCATACGATCTTCCGGAATTACTAGGAACGCATAGAAAACGGGTAGAAACCGCATTAGCCGAGGCAGCTTCTGGTACACAACAGCAAACTTCAACGCCTGGTAGTTGAGCTGATACCTACTAGTTCCAAGTATTAACCTCACTTGTACATTCAAGTCATGTGAATACTGAGCAACTGATTTTATCCTTGAAATGTGATTCCGGTTACTCTAAATGACTCCAATACCCAAATTTAATGCATCTCATGACCTTTAAAAGACTGGTTCACGTTTTGGGATAAACATCTTATTTTCACGTAAGACTTCATGGACTCATTAAGTTTTAAAACATCGCGATATGTTCAATTTTCGGAAGTCGATCGAAAACTAGAATAATTACTCATAATAGGGATATATACGTATAAGTAACTAGCAAATTAAACGACTTTTTGAAAATTATTGTCACTCGCATATTGAATATTAAGCATTAGTGCAACGTGGTCATTTTGGAACTGATGTAAACTTATTTATGTGGACTTCGAAGACAATTTAGCGCCATGCTTACATAATTTTTTTTCATTCTGTTTGACTCATTTTTGATCGGAAAATTGTTATTAGTTAACAAATGTGTTCGTTCAGAATGAAAGAATATTTATAGTCTCCTGCCAGTGTGTTGATCGCATTTAAGAGTTCTTGCTATCGGAGTGTTCATGCATCCAGCATTCGATTTCAAAGAGAGTAGTTTAATTATTTTGCTGCCAGATGTACAATTCCTTACTAAAATTTTGAAAATACTGTGGTTTATTGTTGTTATGTGTAGATTGAATGTCCAGAGATAATTGAAACGTTGTACTTAGTTATTATATCTGTTCTTTTTCATTCGAATTATTTATGAATAATAACACGTAAGAAGACATTACTATATAGGTTAAGTAAATGAATAAAGTAAATGAATAAAATAAATATATTTACCTTTGTATCAATTTCTTTAATTTACCATGCAACCCATTATGAATAAAATATGCCGTTGATTTATGAATAGTATACTTATTTCGCCCACACAACATGAGCATTTGCAGAAATGGTTAAATAAGTTCTAAGTTAAAAAAACGATGATTTATACGAATATACTAATTAATTTTACGTATTCAAACAAGTTCCTTATATTAAATCAATATATTACTCATATGAAATTAACTATGTATTACAATTTTTATATATTTATACAATAAATGCGATATATGAATTCACTGAATAAACATTAAAAGAAAAATCAATACAAAAATGTTGAAATATTCTTTGAAACCAATCCGTACCTAGATGAATAATTGATCAGAAATAAAACAAATACTTTCAATACGGCACTGATTTTTATAAAAAGTACAATATTAGTGTCTAGGGAAGTCTAAAGTTCAGTTGTGTACAAATAGAACTGATCAGTTCTACCAATCTTATATTTACGAATGACTACCACTATATAGTTTGGAATAATTACTTATCATAGTTTCTTGTACAAAATATTACTTAAAAACTATTTATAAGTCTGTTATTCAATGATCCTTTGACTATTACAAATCTATATAAAATAATAGAAATTATACAAATTCTTGACAATAGATTCAAATGATTGAAAGTTGATTTAAGCGAGTTATATTGAAATGATTTTACTATACGAACTCTCTAGGCTTTTATGAATCAATTCTATTTGCGTTGTGGCAAAAATCTGCATTTGATCTCGATTAAAAAATTGACCTAAAAAATGAGTGACAATTGACGTATGTCAAGGGAGGGGATCCTAAAAAATATTCATAGTAAACGTCAACATTATTTAGATATGTACCCTGAAAATGAATCGTAGTGAGGGATTTGTTAAAAGAAGAAATATAACGAGGGATAATAGTGAGGGTTTAAACAAAGAAGAACAAAACAATGAAAAAAAATCTAGCCGCGATGAAGATTCCCAAGATGGGGATTCAAAAGAAACAAGACTAACACTTATGGAAGAAGTTCTGCTATTAGGACTAAAAGATAAAGAAGGTTACACGTCGTTTTGGAATGATTGTATATCCAGTGGTCTACGGGGATGTATCTTAATTGAATTAGGATTGAGAGGACGCATAGAACTTGAAAAAACTGGAATGAGAAGAAGAGGCCTACTTGCAAAAAAACTTATTGTAAAAAGTGATACCCCTATTGGAGATGTACTTCTTGATGAGGCATTAAAACATCTAAAAGAAACTGATCCACCAGAAACAGTTCAAAGTTGGATTGAATACTTGAGTGGGGAAACCTGGAACCCATTAAAATTACGATATCAGTTGAAAAATGTTAGGGAACGTTTGGCAAAAAATTTAGTTGAAAAAGGTGTGCTGACTACTGAGAAACAAAATTTTCTATTTTTTGATATGACTACCCATCCCTTAACAGATAATATTACAAAGAGCCGTTTAATCAAGAAAATCCAAGATGCAGTTCTATCTAAGTGGGTAAACAATCCTCAGCAAATGGATAAAAGGATGTTAGCTCTAATATTCTTGGCACAGGCAAGTGATGTACTTGAGAATGCCTTTGCACCACTCAATGATGATGATTACGAATTAGCTACTAAAAGAGTAAGAAAACTTCTTGATTTAAATTTTGAAGAAGAAGCCAACAAACCGAACACATCAGATGTGTTGTGGGCTGTATTTGCCGCTTTTACTAAATAAGAATATATTAATATGGTTATTTTTACCAAATCACCAATCCCTTGGAATTAATATTTTCTACATTTTTGAGGTATATACTCAAAACTAATGATTTTTTTTTATAGTTTCAATTCCAATATTTATTCTTTTTATTGTTGACGGATTTTATTGAAATTTTATTAAAACAAATATACAAACAGTACAACTTTTTATAAACCAATTTTATGGCTAATAGGAAATGCCTTTTGAGTATTTTATCATAAGTTATGATTAAATTATACTTATTTATATTTAAGTTAATCATACCTCAAGAAAAATATATAGGTGAATGCTATTTGGTAAAAAAACCAAATAACACTTGTCCTTTAGAATATAATGTATAATTATAATTTTATTTTGTAAATTCTTCATTAGGGTTAGGATTTTTTGAAAAATCTTTTATTTTATTTGAGGCCATCACAAATTAGTAGATAATTTTCATATTATTATGAAAACTTTTAAGTAAAACCTAACTAATTTTTTAATGTTCAATGATGTTAAAAATCATATGATTTGTTATTTACTTTTTTCGCTTTGGCACATTGAGCAAATTTCTAATTCCTATATCATTGGATAAATAATATGAAAAGTTTTCTACTGGTGATGACATTTATTCATCAGAGCTTTAACCATAATGTGTATCTTTGGTGACCATACGAAAATATTTATGTTCAGGTAAAACTGTGATATTCTCATCACCTGCATCCATTAATAAATGAATATAATTATTCCAAACTCATATTGACATTATGGTCACTGCTTCAAAATAATTTATTTTAAATTCTTGATTCTCTGATTTCTGTTTTTTGCAATATTTGTCATTCCAACCTTCACAAAATTTATTTAGTTATTTTTTTATAAAACAACCTTTATTTGTATCTTTGTAGCATTAATTCAAAATACAAACTTGAAATACTTTTTTTATTATTGTCAAACATTTTCAACACGAAATATAGATGTAACAGAATCCCACGTTTTTTAAATCTAGTATTACTTTGAAATTTCTATGTTTAGATGAATGTCATACATATATAATAAACTTAAATGTTGAATTGTGTTTCCTTATATCAAATTTTGACAATATTTAGAAAAAATAATACATAGTATTAACATTTCAAAATTATTTTGAACACATGGTCACTAAGACTTTTCTGTAAATTAAATTTTGGTCCCCGTCAGTTGTTGCTGAATTAAATTCATGAATTCATTAATCAAATTCAAGACATTTTTATTTGAAAAATAAAATATTCAAAAAGTTATCGTCAATATAATGCAAAATTGACTTTTTTCTGACTTTATCAGTCATTACTTGGCTCCTACATGAGGTATAAAAATTTAAAGCAGCTCATCATAAACGTTAAAGTTTAAGGTTCAAAATAAGATGTGGTAGACCTTCTAAATAGTATTTGTTAATAAGTTACAGAAGTTAGAATGTATAAATTTTCATCAAAAAAAGCACGGTAATTTGTTTATAAGTGTTTAAGGTTCATATAAATTTTAAAAAACGTGATGCACCTTATAGTAGCTTGAAGTACTAATCAATACAAACATTTTGACCACTCCAATTATGTTTTCGACCCTTAGTTGTAAAGTTAAACTGCGTGATCAGAGGCTAAAGTGCGCGCCCGTGATTACTTCTTTACAGTAACTTAATTTTAAGTTAATTTGTTATGATCTCAAAAATATATTTATTATTTCATTGTTTTATTGCACCTTACCTTCTTTTAAAACTTGTTTCGACAATCATTTAAGTACCAATATGTATTTTCAATCTATTTTCGTCCCTTAATAGTTTTTACATGTGATATCATTGTTATATTTACAAAAAGAAAGGTGCGTTAATTTAGACTCTTTACATATGCAGTACTTTGTATCACATTTCGTGCAATTACAATTCGTGAGCTGGTTGGTACAGCGAAGCTACTTTTTAGAACTAAAATATTTTCATCTATCTCAAATCCAAAATATTTTGGGTTTAATTTGTTACGTTCTAATTTCAAAATGTTACCTTGCTCGTGAGTAGCATGGTATCTGATAGAATTTGACATTGGTAGCAATTCCGTATAGTTTTACTCTCAAAAAAGTATTGCTACACGTACATATAAGATAATTGAAAATGTTCAACATTTTGAATACTATGGAAGTTGTGTGTGTGAGTAGGAGTAGAGAAGAACTGTTGTTGTTTCAGTAATTAAGTTTATTATAGTATCTAAAATTGCTTTATTTGTGCTAATATTTATTGTAAGGGGAAAGTTACGATAAATCAACGAAATGTATTAACTAGATACAGCCAATTCATTTTTCTTTACTACTAAGGGTCGGAAACATAATTGGCAGTGTTTAAAATTAGCACTTTGAGCTACTATACAACATCACGTTTTTTTAAATTTATGTACACTTAAAAGCTAATTTCCCTGCTTTTTTCACGAAATTTTGCACATTCAAATTTCTATTACTTTCTAACAGATAATATTTAAAAGGTGTACCACATCTCATTTTTATACTTAAACTTAACGGTTATAATGAGCTGCTTTAAAGTTTTCTACGTCTTGTAGGAACCAAGTAATGACAGATAAAGTCAGAAAAAAGTCAATTTTTCATTATATTTGCGATAACTTTTTAAATATTTATTTTTTGCAAGAAACTGTGAAGACCTTTTTTGTAGATCTTTTTAAAACAATTGTTTATAACAAATTACTGGACCAGATTTGGGCTCGGCATCCTCAAAAGATCGATTCTACGCATCAAAAAACTTAGGAAAACGCTCTAAAACTGAGGGGAGTATGAAACGGCTACGATACCCCCCAGCTGCCGTCTAGTCACCAGAACACAATTTTTTTTCACGAAAGTATTCAAAAGTTGACACAACTCCCATCATGAATTTGGAAAACCTTTGAAAATAGTAGCATAATATAGGGTATATGTTATTTACAAGACTAAAAGATATTTGGTAGATTCTAAGCAAATACTAATTACTATTTTGTAATATGCTATTCGACTTGTTACGTTTTTCTACAAACATTTTGAATATTCCTTTGTTCACGTATTGTGGCACAGTAGTCACTTCGGATTTATTTATTCTAGCTTTGGAGTTTTTTAAGAAATTAATTTGTTACCTATCTACACTCCAAATAAAACTAAATTTTAATAAATCTGTGACGATTTTATTCTCTATATTCGTTGGTAAGTTTTTCTTTGCTTTTTTGTATTGCTTGTACTCATAAAAATTTCAATTATCTTTCTGGATTTCCTTTTGTTTTAAGCAAATTTTGTATAATAGTTTTCAAATGAATTCGTATTTTCTATTTATTTGGGGAACAGAACGAATAGAATAGATTCCTGTTTGGTTATATTTAAAAAATATATATAGTTACTTTTTTGTTAATATGTTAGAACATAAGTTCTTTTTTTCAAATCTGTTCTTTCTACTCGTTCATTCTTCCGTAATTTCCATCTGTGTTCCCGTTACCTTTCTTAATATATTTTTTTCCTGCAGTTCTACAGCTACCAGGTTGGGAGTTTCCACGACAAAGAATACAATCACCAGACTAGCAATTCAACACACTCCAACATCTGAGAATTCAGTTGACAGCTGCAACCATCTCGGATTTCCATAGATAAGTCCCAGTCTTATATTTAATATATAAATAAATCTAAGTTCTTTTTAATTTATAACTGCGTTTTTTCGTTTTTTTACTATTTTTTTTAATAAATTCATTTGTTGCTGAAACTTTTTTTATTGTTAGCAATAAATATTAATTCAGATAATCGTATCCGGGAATAGTTTTGAATTGTTTAATTTTTATTTAATTCATAAAGTATTTCCAGCCTTTACGCCTTTTTTATTAATTTTTAACGTCGTTCATTAAAGAGCTGGAGGTGTCCAATTTAATATCAATTGTTCACCCCATCTGAGTATCTGTTATTTATATACTTTAACTGAGGCCGAATACCAATTCCTGAGGAAGAGTCTCCTGCCGAAGAATTAATGTTACAATATCTAAAATATTTTTTATGAAACACGGTTTTTTATTTCTATAAAAATTTTGAGAAAAGCATTGAATATTCAGTATCTTCTTTAATGGAAGTATTCAAATTCACTTTTTTACAAAACACCGATCATTAATTTGTAAAACCTTTGAAAATAGTAGCATACCAGGGTACGTACTCCTGCTTTAATAGTGCTACAAGCTTATACATACTAATTTTACAGGAAAGCCAAAACAAAAGATAAATGAAATGATTTTTGGATCATAATTCTGTACTTCGGCGTACCAAATTAGGTGTAGATACAGTTTGAAGATATCTTTACTGATTAGTGATGTAAAATCTACGAACAGCTTTTAAAAATGTGAAAAAATAACAACAAAAGTTGTGTTTAAACTTAAGTAAATCTTCATTTGATGTAAGAACTACAAACAAAAAAACAAAATAATATTGAGCAACATGGAACGAGAATTTTAATTGAAATTTAATTTCTTGAATCTAGCATGGCCTGATAAATAGGTAGGTACGACTTGGGAATCACACTGGCTTCAAATAAAGATAATTAGTCTTTCTTTTTGTTTGCGTCAATCTTTGGCTTAGTTGTGAAGACTGGGATCAGAACCAAATTATCATTATTTCTTCATCTATTTCTTATAACCACCTCTTGGAAATCTTTACTCTCATAAGAGGTTTTCACATGAAAGAAGGGTTCTTTCTTCTCCTATCTCACGTCTTTTATATTTGAAGATAAATCTTGAATTCCTTTTATGTCACTGTCAAAGTTGTTGCATCTGAACATTCTTCAAATTATAAAAGTCAGTGTGGATTAGGGCACTACAGCTTTGATTTTTGTAACATCTCTCGACAAAATGGTTTATGGTGCATACAGTTACAAATAACTCATTGTAATGGTAACACTTGACTCCTCATACAATATCGGTTAGTACTAATGATATGACACCATTAAATCCTGTTCACATCATCTTAAAAGTATATATTGGACAGAAAATGTCAATTTTAAATTTTTTGAGAAATGTTATTTACAAGACTAAAAGGTATTTGAGCAAATACTAATTAGTATATGTTAAATATTTATTATGAAACACATTTTTTTGGTTATTTTTCTAACAATGAGAAAAACATTGACAATTCAGTACTTTTACTTTATAATTGAAGAATCGCATATATTTTAAATTTTGTTGTAATTTTGATCTTTATAATATAAAAATCAGTATAAAAGAAATGGAATTATAACTGATATTCTCAAAAATGGTCTATCGTAAAATATGTATTGGATAAAAACCCAGATTTTATTAAGAAATTTAAACCTACTACTATACTGTGTTAATAATACCAAATATGATGTGATGTTAAATCATTAACTATCAAAACAAAAATAAATAAAAAATATTAAATGTGAAAAGATAAAAATTAACACTACGAATAAATTCATATTCATAAAAGTTGAATTGACAACATTGGAGAAGGGTCAGGTAAAACATTGAATTGGAGACATGATAAAACTGGAGGAAGAAATTACCATAAGTATTGATATTGAAGAATAGATATTGTCACCACATATGAATACTAAGATGATTCACTACTTTATTTCACATTCACAATTTTATATACATAAAACAAAATAAGGAGATTTAAATTGCCTGTTTCTTTTTTCTTTCCTCCTCAAACATTTTCCTTAACTTTTCTTTAGTTTCTAAAGACTTTTGATAGTTTCTTTTCCTTCTCTGTAATCTTTCTTGCTTCAAACACATTACCATTCGATGATCTTCAGAATTACACTTTCCAAATATCCTCAGAAAGGGATTCTAAAATGAATAGTATTAAAATATATAGAATGTGTTACATCAAAATATCCCAAGCAAATGTTTTAATATCCTATCCATAATAAATTATTTGTTTGGACAAGATGAGTTAAGTGTATAATAAAATATATATTATTGGTATAAAATAAATGTATTTACCTCGTTATGACATTGTTGTAATAGTTTTATTAACTCATTACAATTATCAGAATGTAAATGCGGTGCTAAGTCTGTATGCATTTCTTAGTTCCAGATTTTGTAAAAGAATTGCATGCACCAGTACTTATAAAGAGATAACTTTTTTGTCTAAAATAATTAGTGCTCCAATATCCAATTATTTTACCTGGTACCTATATACTTTTATTTTCATAATCATTAAGTGACATATAAGAATCATAGCACGTTAGTTTTGTATGTCAGTCTGTCAATCACAGAATAGAATTTAAAATTCAAGTTTTTTTTATTATTTTTAATGATTAATTTTGCATCAAGGAAAGATGAGGAGCAGGTATTATTACGAATAATAAGGCTAAAAATACCTGAAACTATGGGAAAAATTCCACTTTTTGGAGCGACTACTATGCTTCTATTTGACGTAAAACGAAGTTAACCGAGTATTTTGGTACAAGTCCGAGGTTTGGTTTCTCAAAGGTTACATTTGAGGTTGTTTATAATAATTATTTATTCAATTACTATTGTTTGATTGTGTCATTTATTTATACAAAAATGAATATAGAGTGAAATTATTACATGTCGAAAAGTATTTGGTTAACATTCACTTCAATCGTTTAGTTAAAAAATGTTTATTTTTATGCGACCCTGAGGAGTTTGGGAAAATAAGGAAGTAAGTAACAATAGCAAACAGAAGTCCGTATGTAAATATGTTTTTCATACAACCTTATTCATTTTATTAATAGTTACTCCTAAAAGAACAATTATATTTTTAACCTGTCAAAGGTTAGTTGTGTACACAAAAATTACTTTCACTTAATTTCATAATACTAAACAATATGGTTTGTGATGTAATTTTTCGTACTTTTGTGTAAAACATATTTTTGGTTCCACAGATATGGATTCTTTCTTTAGTTTGTTCGACCCAGGGTCTTGTAGTGATTGTTCAAACAATCAAGAATTTGCTCTGGATAATATGAATAATCAGACTTCTTTGCCTCCAGAACCTCAGCTTGGGAACGTTGAATATAAATTGAAGATTGTTAATCCGACAAAACAAAGATTTGAACACTTAGTTACTCAGGTAAGCTTTGTTTGAATTATTTCTATTAAAAAAATAATTATCTATTACACATTGTAATTCAGAAGGTGTTATCTCTACAAATATTTCGAGCTTCTATTAATCAATATAATTTTATCCACTTCCTGTCTGGGTGGTATTGCTGGTTATATTTATTTTCGACTATTTTTGTGAATTAAATCACAACATAATATAGTGACAAATCATTGTAAGTCATAATAATAAAATACCTCTTAGATGTTACATGATAAGTTGCAAATAAAACATACAGTAGTCAGTTATTTTTTTTTCTGAATGAATTGAATTTTTCAGAATTTATAGGAACTAATTTTCAGTTCAATTGTACTGGTCTGCTACAGTTATACATATGCACATTTTTTGATTCTATAAACTTTGTATTTGTATCTTAAAGACGCCATTATAAATCTTTTATGTTTATTAAGATCATAAATACTTGTATTTGTCAGCATTTTAATTTCTGCTATAACAGGTGGAGGTTATTATGCAAAAAAAAACATTGGGATGATATTTAATTTTTTGGGAATCCCCTTATTCCAAAACTGATAACATTGAGGATATGTGGTACCATTTGAGAGTTGTAGTTGAGAAAATTGCAGATATTTCATCATCTTTCATTCATAATATTCTTCACTAATTTAAAAGTCATGATTAATGTATTTCCAACATTTGTTATAATTTCAATTTGTGTTTGAAATAAAGGTAAACAATAGCTGCTTTCTATTTACATTCAAGTGAACTGAGACACTCAGTTATGTTAGTATATTATACTCAAATAATCATGCCACTGCTCATTGAATAAAAGGAACATGTCATGTGAGTTAATATTCTCAATAATATTATACAATGTCGTCCATATGTATGGCATAAATTTAATTTTAGCATTATTATGTACATTACAGGAGAGAATTGTCAAAGTTGTGGTGTAAATGGAAAGCAGCTAATATATGTTAATATTTTATAACTGAATATTGAAACAAACTTCAGATCGTGAAATTATATTTTAAGAAAAAGTAGTACTATATATTTTGATATTTAATCCGGAACTTTTGCAAATATTTAGAATTTTCCTATGTCAATTATAGTTGTATTAAATATAAATCTATTTTCATATTTTGAAAAGAAAATAAATATGTTATTATTAAAATTGTAAAATTCCCATTCAAAATGTGGTGATGGAATAATTCCACACAGATGAGTTTCAATTATAGAATGAATATAAATATTAAGAACGTAAATGAGGTTTCCAACTTAGAGTGATTAAAAATAAAAAGTTTTAGACTCGTGCATCTATGAAAAACAGTCCAATGCATAGCTGTAACACTTTTAAATTTGCTTAACAATAAAAAAAAGTTAAATATTACTCTTCTGTGTATAAGATATCCATCTCTTAATAAGATTATTGACATTATTGAGATTTATTCAGTAATTTTTTGTTGATGATTGCAATTGATTTGTTTTAACATTAAAAAGTAATTTTTAAAAATAATGTAGTTACTTGGCTCCAATTATGGTGTTATATAATTATATGAATCATGATTTACACCTTTTTTATTTTTGATCATATATTTTTTGATAGTATATATTGATTATGAAATTATTGATTACATATATTAGCTCTTAGCATAACTTGTCAAATAAAACTCTACTGAGTTATAAATCTCTCATGCCGTAATATCGAAGTCTATTTATGAATTTTATGTATATTTTAAAGATAGATATATTTGTCACATAACATAACAAAATAACATATCTTTAACTTTACAATTAGGTACTAATAAAATCTGCTTCAAATTAACTCAAATTTAATTAGAAATCAAATAAACAGAATTGGGATTGTTTTTAGGAATCTATTTACATTGTATTTGTGTTTTAAGTTAAAATGGAGACTGCGTGAAGGTAATGGTGAAGCCATTTACGAGATTGGGGTGGAGGACAGTGGTATCTTGGCAGGCCTTTCCAAAAGAGATATGAATGCTAGTCTTCAATCGTTGCAGCAGATGGCTGTTAAATTAGGAGCAACAACCACGATATTAAGAGAACGAATTCTAGATAATGGTCGAAGTGTAGCAGAAGTATTGGTTAGAAAAATACCAGATGATCAAAATAACATTGAAATACGAGTGGCTGTTCTGGGGAATGCTGATGCTGGTAAATCCACTTTATTGGGAGTTTTAACTCAAGGAAGTCTGGACAATGGCAGTGGGCGGGCTCGCTTAAATATGTTCAGACATTTGCATGAGATTCAGAGTGGTCGGACGTCGTCAATTTCTCATGAGATTCTAGGATTCAATTCTCAGGTAAAAATATTGCATATATCTGTTAATTTTAATTTTTATATCAGTATTTGTATCTACCTCCACATCAACACAAATGCTCTTATTTTTTGAAGTTGTATAAAATAATTTATAATATTTACAGAGATAATAGTATTTTGTGACTGTTTCCTACTTCCAATTTTCAAGTGCAGGTATTCTGCCTATCAAATTACAATTAATAGATTTTTATACAATTTATAACAATAGTACAGAAATGGCAGATTTGCAGTTTTAATTAGAGGTACTCTTCTTGCTTACTTGATATTCTTAAACATATTTCAAATCTCCTAATAAAAATTTTTATGCTTTTTTTCATTTCCATCTCGTGTGCTATTGGTATTTTTTACTTTTTAGGGACAGCCAATTAATTACAGTTACAGTGAACTAATAACTGCAGAAGAAATCTGTGATTCCTCAACTAAATTAGTTACGTTTTTAGATCTTGCTGGACATAAAAAGTATCTAAGAACCACTATTCAAGGACTTTCTGGTTATTCTCCACATCATGCAATGCTTGTAGTAAGTTGCTAAATAATATTGGGACATTTTAGTTGTGCAATCAGTGACTTTTATAAGAATAAAATGAGATGAAATTTCAAAATGTATTGGAAAGAAATGAAACGAAAACTAAAACTGTGAAGTATGAGTGGAAAGGAACATTTGCAATACATACGTTTTATTTGTGTTTTAAAAAATTGTTACAGGAAGTGATTAGATTAGTGCCTGTCCAGAAAATGTTGAACATAAGTCAACTTTACACATAGATAAATATGGATTCATGTGATAAACTTATAAACTGGATAGGGGAGAACAGTATATTGAAATTTTCAAAAAGAAGAATTGTTTGCATGTTAAGGCAATATACTTGATATTTTGAAAACAAATTTCGCAGATAAGTTGGAATTTCTGGAACAGTTCGTAATATTTATATTAAACATATTTAGTACTACTACACCGACACTCACAATTACACCTGGTCCTTTGATCAGAGTATGAAACAGCAACCTATGGAAGCCTTGAAGGACCAGACATTATGAGTGTTGTGGAGTAGTAATAAACAGTGTGTTCAGTATAAATATTGCATCTATTTTTTTATTCCCATACTAATTACATCAATAATATTTAATTAGAATTTGTTTGTTACCAATTTCTCTATTATTGAACAGATATTAATATATTATTTAAATAAGGTTGAAAGCCATCATATATTTTTTAGATATCTAGTACAGCTGGAGCAGTTGGTATGGCGCATGAGCATTTGGCAATAGTAGTTGCCCTCAATGTACCCTTTTTTATTGTGATAACTAAAATTGATTTAGTACAGCCCACCAGTACACTTCAAAGCCTTGAATCATTCTTAAAACAAGTTGGCAGTAGGCGAGTTCCATTGATAATTAAAAGCCTGGATGATGTCATTACTGCTGGAGCAAATCAATTAACAGAAAATGTTGTTCCTATTTTTTGCGTATCTAGTGTGAGTGGCGAAGGATTGGAATTGCTTTTGAAATTTTTACATGTATTGCCACCAGGAATAAGCATTAAAGAAAAAGAAAGATTGGAACAGGTAACTTTATTCAAGGCGTTACAAGTACAAACATATTAAGCTGTCCAATTATGATTTTCATGAATATTTCTTCTATTTAAAACTTTAAAAAAATAGAAATATCCGACCCAACTTCGAGTTCATGATGGAATAAAAAATGATTTGTCTCATTATTTTTCAGGAGTCTCCAGAATTTCATATTGACGAGAATTTTAAGGCTGGCGACGTTGGTCAAATTCTTGGAGGCTTGCTAACCAAGGGAGTAATAACTGAAGGCACCAAAATGCAAATTGGTCCAATGAAGGATGGTTCCTTTCAGAATGTTATGATCAAATCGATTCACCGCAACAGAGTACCATGTAGAATGGTACATGCAGGACAGAGTGCTGCCATATGCCTTAATACCTATGTATCTGGCTTAAGAAATGGTATGGTACTGTTAAGTTCAGAAGAGAACGCCAAGGGTTGCCTCTATTTTCAAGCTAGTGTATCAGTTCTATTCCATGCCACAGCTATTTATCCTGGTTTCCAAACGACTGTTCATATTGGCAATATTCGGCAAACGGCAGTTGTAATTGGTATTTGTTCATCAACTTGCATCCATACCAATGAGCGCGATTCTGTATTGTTCAAATTCAAAGTACATCCTGAGTATGTTTCAGTAGGCCAGAGACTACTCTTCAGAGAAGGATCTGCTAAAGGTATAGGTGAAATCACTCAAATTTTCCCTCTGTAGTCAGGAGTTTTATGAAACCTAAATAATTTATTTTCATTGTTGAATTATTGCAACTTTTTATACAGTTTAAGTGATTATGATAAAATCGATTGATTATTATAAATTCTTTATTTTATGTATTTACTGATATTAATCTAGTCAAATATAATTATTTTGCTAATTCAGGCATAATTATTTGATTGTTTTATTTTTTTTTCATGTAGAAAAATTAGAAAATGTGTTTTGTAAATAATATAGTATATAACTTTTTTTTCACTACTAATTTTAAAGAAAATATTGATTGGATTAAAACACTAATTGACAGCTCACAATTTTATTGAGAAAGCAAAAAATTATAAAATATCGTGCATTTTGTGAATCACTTCACAAATTCATATTCTTTTATCATTAGAAATACTCAGCAGCATAGAAAAATTCTTAAAAAAAGGTTTTGAATAGTAGTTCATCCTAAATTTATAATTAATTGGGTTATAGGGATTTGTTTCTCTTAGTACCACATAAAAAAAGTATGATGAATAAAGCTACAAAACATGTTTCATATTTTGTCATTTTCTTCAATTTGAACTCGAATTCTTATCATTAAAATAAATTTCGACCAGGGATTAGAAAGTGTTCTCTACAATATTTAATTCTCCAGCTCTTGGTAGTTTGAATATTAAAGCAAGTAATGAGGACGGCGTTAATGTTTTTAAAAACAAATTGTGACCTGATTAAAATCAAAATATGTACGACATTAGTAAATTTAAAACTTTTTATAGTAATAGCCTTACTAAACATTATTAACCGTGACCACTAACATAATTGTTACTCCACACTGTCACCCTATCTCTTGATATAGTATATAAAAATAATTGCACGATTTTTAATGAGGGCTACCTTTTTACACTCATCAGTTAGTATCACTGGCTAGTGATATTTGGAAGTACAGCTTTCAAGCTTTCGGAAAACAAAGGAGGATGTGAATTTCCAAAAGACATACTAACTAACTAACTTATCAAAATATTCCTTTCTTTATAAAAAAAACATATCAAAGCAGTGATTTGTTTATCTAAAGAACTAATTTTATGTTCACAATGGTACCTCTTTTATGGGGTATGTCATTCAATAAGTAGTATTCAATGCAAGCCTCACATTTTTTCTTGAAAAAGGAAATTTTCAATGAACAGTTAAAGTGGATTTAAGGGTACTATAAAATATTTTATATTCAATACCTTTTAGAATATATTTTTGTGGTAGTTCATATCTGAATTTCGATTGTTGTTGAGCCCTTCAAATGTTGTAGTTATGGGGAATCAATTCAACAGATCATTTAACAGTGATTACGAAGTTAGTTTTATAAATTGCAACCTCATTTCAGTTACACTTGATATTTCTAGCAATAAAAATTTACAAATTGTAGCTATTCTCGTACCGTTTCGACTTTAATGTACAAATTATGAAATTGACAGGAAAGAGCTTTAAAGTTGATTAACAAAATTAAACTTTTCTGTAGTATGAAGTAAATCTAATAAGGGGTTCTTAGAAACATTATTTTCTCTTCAATACTGCTAAAAAAAAATTAAATTTTTACTTCTGAAAATTTGAAAAGTTTACATACAAAGCTGCTTTCATGTTTTTCTTAAATAATCCTCAAGTTTTAAAATAAGTTAATTTAGTATTTAATATCTGTATTCGAACTTATTTTTATTTTTTTTAAATTTATCTTTACTTTATTTTCTTTATCGTCTACATAGAGGAATTTCTAAGAACTCATACTATTAATAGACTCAGGATGTGAAATTGCTGTTTCTATATTGTAATGTGAAGAAATGAATCTGTGATTGTATTTTAAGCAAAGTATAGGTAGATTTGAAACAGTATTAATATTTTAGATTTATAGTTCTTTGAATCACTTAAAACAATGCAACAGTACCCTATGTACCATTTTGGTAGATCTCGTGTTAAATAAAATGATTTAATCACTTACCTGTGTTTCATTTTCCGTAAAACAATTATTTATCCCTTTCAATTTCAAATTTCAATATGAGAATTACCTCACAAAACATACCTAGTCCTTCCAAAATGCACCACTTAAAGAATTATGTATTCCAGGAAGAGCTTCCTATCTTCCTAATCCGTCGATTAAAAACGATCTCGAACAGTGAATCATTCACTTGCTATATCTGTTTCAATTCCAAATCCTGTTGATCCATGGATCGGCAGTCCGGTTATAGGTGGTCCATTGTTATTCGTTTTGTCCCCACGTTCGTAGTCTAGCTGTTTCCTTCGTCTTGATGCCTGGCGTAGTTTTCCTTACTATATTCAGACAGCTACCTGAGCTGGCTATTGATGTGGGTTCTTCACTCTTGGACTCTTCTTTTAGCATTTTCCATTTATCCTATCTTCTTTTGATTCAACTGTCGGTGGATCTGCTTAGTCGTGATGTGCCAAGAGATGTTCACTGTTTGCTACAGGCTGATGTTTTACTGGGCTCTCTCATTGTGGTAGGTGCCTACGGCATAAAGGAAAGAGGGATGGTTCTGATATCCATCAGTTGTTTTTTGCCTTGTTCACTAGTTGGTCGACGTGGTTCTTGAAAGTTAGTCCTTGGTTCAGGACGATTCCAGATATTTCGCATTGATGGTTCAGATGATTTCTTCTCCTGCTAATCCCCTCTACTCTTGGCAGTGTATCCTTACGCTGTAGATACAAAATATTCGATAGGGATTGGGAATAAGGTTAGCCTTGATGTGCACCAAAGGTGTTTATTATTCTATATGTAGTCTATGTGGTCCTTGAATGTCAGTCTTTGGTCCAGGATGACTGAGTTATTTAGCCTTAGTAGTCTAAGTGATTTTGAATGCCGTTCGAAGGATATTGGTTCGATAACGAAGCTATGCTTGAAATAATTAATGCGATGGAAGAACTGAAGATAATTTCGAAAACTGCTTTCCATGATTGCTTTAGAAAGTGGGATCACAGATGGGAACGTGTTAAAGTAGTCTCGATAATTTTCGAACAAACCTCGTATACTTTGTCATTTCTAAAGTCATCCGAATTCAATGAGAAAACCAATATCTCGTTTACAGTCACCATTATTAAGATTTTTAGATTTTTGTTCTAAAAAATTGAAAATTTTTATTTGAAGACTGCTTTTATACTATTTGTGTATACAACCATTTTTGTCCTTGTAAGATTTTCATTTTTGCTAGTTCAGTTGGTTTGGTGGTTCAATAAATAATATTGTTTCCAGAATTATTAGCTAAATGTTATATAATTTTCAGGAGATATAATTCACAAAGTTAACTGTGGTAAATTGAAAAAGAAAAATTCTCAATTATATATCATTTAAAAAAGTTATCGTATACTGATTATTTTAATGAAAATATTTTATTGGTAACTTTCAGCTACATGTCATGAATATAGAGAAAATGATTTGTATATGTATATAAGTACATGCATCAGTGAATATGAATTTTATATTTACAAGTTATATACTTATAAACTACTCAGAAATGGTACAAGCACTTGATTTTTTCAAAGTAAAGTTAGTCCTTACTTATTTCAATTTTCACAAAAATTTACAATAATGCTTAATTTTTCTCTCCTTTTTAGTTTGAATTGCTATTCGCGCTGCTTCTTCAAAAATTTGTTTTACTCCAAAAATGTTTTTGGCAGAACATTCCATGTATTTGACAGCTTTAATTTTCCTTGCCATTTTTTCTCCTTCTTCTTGGCTAACAGGATGAGAATTTGCTGAATTTAGATATTTTACCACTTCGGGGTCATTCCTCAGATCCAATTTATTACCTGCGATTAAAAAAAGCTGTTAAACCAGGTTGCATGGTCGAAGTAATTACCCTAAGAGATTACTGAATTTTATTTAATAGAAGATGGGAAATTGAGTATTAAAAATATCATAAAGGATGAGAAAGAGGGATTAATTTGGGAGCAGCAACATTGATATAATTTCCTAGTGAAAAACTGAAAATATACTAAAGATCAATAATTCCTTCCCCTTTTCAAACGTTTATATGCATAAACTAAATAATTTCTCAATCCGTGGTGTACGAATGGTTTTGTAATAAAATTCCACAATTCCTCGGAAGGTATCAAGCCTTTATATGAGATGTTGCAACTTTGCCGCTACTTAACTTTTCTCAGTTTAAATTGTGTCCAGAAGCAGCTAGTGCATAAGAGGTGCAAAAGCTCTCAAAAAATTTGAAGCTTAAAAAATTATAGTTTTATAATTTAAATAATAATAACCTAAACTAATACAATATTTCCTGTTATTTATCGGAAAGAAAATTTTCAATACTTTGCAGTCGCCTTGCAATACTTTTATTATTATTATTCATCTGGGTTACACGAACTCTTTTCATTATAGTTCCGGGGGTTCAAAACTGTGATTGTCTCAACTGCTGCATTCAGATGAGTGAATCGCGTAATACGGTAGGTAGATGCCGAGTAAAAATTCCCCGACTTTCCGAACTATCCAGTTTTTAGGAGGATTTGGACTGAATAACAATATACTATAATAGAGAATACGTGGTTTGTGCGGTATAGAAGTTGTTTTTACTTTAGTAATTTTGTAAATATTTAGACGAGGAAACGATAGAATCAAAAACGTCACTTATGCCACTATTGAATATTATTATAGAAAAAAGTAGATTAAATAAATGGAATCAATTTAACTGTTTTCCCGCTTATTTTTTGGTGGCGATAAAGCTTAGACAAAATAGGGGTCAGCGATCTCATGCATTTAAGTTTGAGGAAAAAACTCCAAAAGTTATTTTCATAATTGCATGGAATATACGTATAGGACCAAAAAATGCTTTTTGGTTAAATATATAGAGGCATAATGAAAATGTGTCGAAGATTATGTTTACATTGTCAAAAATTAATGAATTTTTTTTTGGCTGAATTAGATACTGACTTCCGAAACATACCTAAGTACTTTAGACATCTCTAGAAAATAGACTAAAATATCAATACGATAAAAAAATAAAACTGCATTAGCGAACCATGAAATATCAAAAAAAAAAAACAAAAATCCAATTATAAAGATTAAAAAATTCTTGAAACGGAATCTAATACACGAAAATGAGAATTTTTAGAAATGGTTCAAATTTATAAGAACGAAAAAGCTGTAAATGCTAAAAAACACCTAAATAATTTAAGTAAAATTTATAGCTCTATTTTGTAAATTCTAATAAAACTACAAATAATTTGATTGGTTAAGTACTGCTGCATATTTGAGATGTAAGGACTGAGGAAAAGTTAATTTTTCTTATTAGAACATTTTCTATTGTGATTTTATTCTTGTTTTGATGTCCATGATGTAGGTGATGTATTGATTTCTTTCAAAAATGATGAAAAAAACTAATTTTAAAACAGAATAGATCTAAAATCAAGAACATTTAGAAGCATTAATATATCAAAAGGTCCAAGAAATAAGAAATTTAGTACTTTAGCTTTGTGAAAAATTTCTCAACATGGTTATGTTTCTTGAAGTCTCAAATCTACAAGGTCAATTTTTTTTGGAAACAATGCAGACCACCCAAATTTTCTTAACACCGATTATGTCTCTCATTTTTACTATTTTTTGAATTTGTTTTTAATATGAAAAATAATTAGAATACAATATACAATTGATAAATGATGGAAGTATAATGTAATTTCACTTTGTTTTCGAAAAGAAAATGGTCTTACTATCAAAGTATAGCAAGTACAACAGCGTATAGCAACAGATACCTACCGTTTGTACCTAAACGATATAAAAATAAAATTTGTTAATAGTAAAGTCGTTATAGTAATTATTAAACTGGTAATTACACTACAAAATGATCGAATAATTATGTATACTACGATCTTTCATTCATTAAACCACAAAATACCACAGTTGAGTACCACTTTCGTTTATCCCTGCATCCTTGAATAGTAATTAGTTGATGACCTATACTAGAAAAATTTTTTTTGCAGATATGGTGATATCTTATATATCTTATTTCTTAGACCATTCATCTATGATTCTTCTAAATGTTCTTGATTTTAGGTCTCTTGTGTTTAAAAATTAGTTTTTTTCAATAATTTTTGAAAAATAGATAACAATTGAAATATTTAGAAGAAGACAAAAAGTCGAAACGTCAATTTTCATCTTTCTTTCACAAATTTAAAAAAAATAATTTTAAAACAGGTAGATCTAAAATTAAGAACATTTAGAAGAATAAATGAAAATATATTAACTTACACCAAATTAAAAGATAACACATGATCTTACCTACAAGTATATATGGCACATAGGGTAAAAAATGCTTCACTTCAGGCCACCACTTTTCTTTAACATTTAAAAAAGAGTTTGGGAAGTCTATAGCAAAACATATAAGTACAACATTGGTCCTACTGTAGGACAAAGGTCTTAGCCTATCATAATCTTCTTCTCCTGCAGTGTCCCATAAAGCTAAAGTAATTTGCTGATTTTCTACTTCGATATCTTTTGAATATGCATCAAATACCGTAGGTACGTGGTATTCAGGAAATTCGTTGAAACTAAATGTAGTTAATAAAGATGTTTTTCCACAAGCACCATCACCGACTGTTACGATTTTTTTAATTGTACCCATTTATGTCAAATTTTTTAACCTCTATGATATGCAAATATTTTAAAGGTGTTTCAAATTCATTCCTACTTAGTATGTACTGATAGTGTTTGTTATCTTATCTTACAAATTTCTAGAAGATTTCAAACAAGTACGCATTCTTTTACCTTGTTCAGTTACTTTTTATGTATTTACCGTAGCAAACCTGATATAAAGGTTGTCCTAAACATTATAGGGACATAACAATAAATAAGACCGATTTTATGATTAAGATATATTTCATTGAGTCAAAGAATGCCTTTTATATATAGGGTGAAACATATATTTTTGCCCTTGAGCCAGATAATGCCTGTTATATATAAGGTGAGCCATACAATTTTGCTCTTTTGTAAACGGTCTAGCGTGAGAAATGCGCGAAGGGAGCGGTCGAGGCTGCTCTCGTGCGGTTCCTTTCTTGGAAATTCAGTCACACTAGATAGCTTAACGGGAAAATAACACGTGTACTGTGTAAATCCATTTTTCAAAAACTATGATCTTTACGTCATCTATTTCGATCCTATCACAAAAAATTCAATATTTATCAGCGTCCAAGTATAAATTTAATTGAATCATTTGCACAAATATTGATAAAGAACTAATAAAAACTATAATAATAGGGAGGCACTGTAGCAGGAGAAGCGAACAGATCGTGACGCAAGTAAACGATTGTGCTGGACGATCCTAGATTGTCTAAACCAGGGGTGCTCAAACTTGAACTGCTGGCGATCTACCTCAATATTTTTAGACTACTTCTGATCGACTCTGAGAGGCTGCAAGTATGTGTGATGCAGGGTTGTCGTACATACACGATACACCCTACCTATCTAGGTAGGGTGTACCGTAGCATATATAGATATTAGCTTTCTGCACAATATAGGTACATTATTTTAGTCAAGGTTTGGGCTAGGTTTAGTTAGGTTCTTCTCTACAATATCAATGAAAAAACTCATAGTTATTCAAAATTGCGAGTTTATTGGTTGTTACAAAACAAAAGAGTTACATATGGTGTTAAAACTAACTAAAGAGTGGCTTTGGATGTTGAAGCGTGGCACTGCATGTCCTCAGCATACTTTTCATAAAATGGTACGTAACCACTGAGTGCTAATCGCAAGCATGATGACACATGATCGTCAGTAAGTCGATTGCGATATTTTGACTTAATTATCTTCATTTTAGAAAATGCAAACTCGCACAAGTAAGTTGACCCAAACAATGCCGTCAGTTGAAGGGCGATTTGCCTTAGATTCGGATATTTATCTTCAGATATAAAACACCAGAAATTTGTATCAGATGCTGTAGCTTTGAGATGTATATCTGATATAATCTGCACCAACTCTTTTTCAACAGAACATGAGTTCATATTAAACTGACTTGCTATTTCAGTAGCTAATTCCTCAATGTTTTTACATGAAAAAGGATAACTCATAAATGATGCTATATTTTCCAATTTACTGCAATCATAAAAACGCATTTCGAATTGTCCCAACATATTTGATAATTCAGCCTCATACGTATCATAATTAAACTGAGGAATCCTTGCTTTCAAAGACGGAAAATGTTTCAGATCCTTTCTTTTCAGTTGATCTATCATAAGTTGCAATTTACTTTTGAATGCGTTTACTGCGCTAATTATCTCAATAATAGTTTTTCCTTTACCTTGAAGCTCCAAGTTAACGATGTTTAAGTGCATTGTGATGTCAGTCAAAAATGCCAAATCAGTCAGCCATTTTTCGTTTTTCAAAATCTGAGTGTCATCACCTCTTTCGTCTAGAAAAGCTGTTATTTCGGGCAATAATTCTTGAAACGTTTGTAGGAACTTTCCGCGACTCAACCACCTGACGTCTGTGTGAAGAACTAAATCAGTGTGTTCAGCTGACTCCCTATCTTCCAACTGCAACTGAAAGAGCCGCCGTTGCAAGCTACGTGCACGGATGGAATTCACAATTTTTGTTGCAATGCCCATAATTTCCTCCGTGTTTAAAACTTTGGAACACAAAACTTGTTGATGTATAATGCAATGGAATGAAAAAAATGAAGGGAATTCTTCATTAGCTTGACACAATGCCACAAAACCGTTTTTGTTTCCAGTCATTGCTGGTGCTCCCCCGCCACGGGTCTTCCCCTTCAGAGGAATGATTGTAAAAAATTCTTCCTTAGCCGACATGTCATTGAATACCATCCGAATAAAAATACACAGCTGGGCAGTGTCTGTCATATCGGTGGATTCGTCGAACTGTAAAGAAAAGTATGTACATTCCATGATATCATGTTTTAATTTATCTGCGATGTCCTGACTCATGACTTGTGACAGTCGGACGAGATAACTGAAGTAACTAATAGCAGACATGATTTCTGTTTTATTTTTAAAATCTCCAAATAAAGTCTCACCGCTTCAATAAATGCTTCCTTCACCACCGATCCATCTTCGAATGGTTTCTTGTGTTTCGTCAATATATGAGATATTTTAAATGACGCGATCGTAGCAGCTATTGATTGTTTGACTGGTCTTGTGAACATGGTTTGTTCTTTTTTCAAACAAGATATAAAATCACTTACTTTTCGTTTTCTTAATTCACTCTGTGGCTGAAAATCTTTTTGATAGTTTTTATGATGCCTCTCTAAGTTACCACGCTTAGGTATTGCAACTGACGCACGACAAATAACACAAATGCACTTATCCTTCACCATACAAAAGAAAAATTCTTCCTCCCAATCCTTATTAAAATGATACGTTTTAGATTTCTTCACTGCACTATTTTCCACTATTTAATAATAAACTTTGTATCGACGTAGTATCGCTATCAAGTTACAATTCAGAATGACTCCATTTCATGTAGGGGCAACATTTATATCGGCGTGAAAGAAAGTCTCGAATGTTCCCGTCAAACGCGCCGCCTGAAACTAGACAGTACAGTCTAGTCTAGAAACAACGCGGCTTTTCTTTGACAAGTGCCGCGCGTTCCTTTGATAAAGCCGCCTTTTGCCGCAAGCAGTGTTATTTTATTACGTAATACATTTTTGTAGTTTAGTTACCTACCTACTTATTAAAAATTTTTTTCTTCTCGAGATCTACTCAAAAAGCACTCGCGATCGACCGTTTGAGCACCCCTGGTCTAAACGTTGACATTATCGGTTTTAGCAATTTTTACATTTCTTTCTCAAACGAAGATCACTTTCACTTAAATAGACATATCAACAATCAAAATTGCAGATTTTGGAGTAGAGAAAACTCTAAATTAAAACACCAAAGATATTCCCATTCTCCAAAAGTGACGATTTATTTAGCTGGCAATATCTTCAAAGGGCATAATTGGCGGTGGCGATTCAGTTACTGTTAACTCTGCAGAATATCTAAAAATGCTACGAGATTTTTTTCAACCATAGTTACATTACTATGAGAGCTACAACCATAGTATATGGTTCTCGTAAGATGGTACAATCAGTCACACATCTCCTGCAGAGACCTCCCAGCAATCTCAAGCTGATTTTTTTCTTTGGGTTCCTTGAAAGTCGAGTCTACGCCAATTAATTAAAAACAACATTTCAATAAAAGAATAATATTCATCAAGAAATAGGTAACTTACACTGCCCTATGTGCCGAAGAGTTTTCGAAAATCGAAGGGCCAGGTTTCAAGAATGCCAGCGACCATTTAGACTATATTATTTTCCATTTTATGTTCTTTATTTCAAATTTATTTTTTGAATACAATGTGTCTTTTTTTCATTGCAATTGCAGAAATGCAAAAATTTATGGCATCCTTTAAGAGACAGAAAAAAGTATTGATATTAAAATTCATGAGCCCCTGTTTTTAAAAATTGTGTTAAAAAGAATATTAATATATTTAAAGTTGGAAAAAATGTATATCCCTTAATATTACAGATGTATCGAATTACCTTTATGCGAGTTCCTCTATGATACAAATAAAATCTGATACTCTTAACGCCCCTTAACAATTGCGTTAGATTATAAATTTTGTGAGAATATAACATTCTAATTAGTTACTTGTTTTTAACTGTAGCGTTAAAATGTGGAGCTTGTGAATATTAAAATGGGTTCCTTAAACATTTATTTATTTATTATTTATATAAGTTGTTCAAATGGAATTAAAACATACAGCGACAGGTGAATATATAAAAATTCATATTAATGCAAATAGATTTGTTGGGTTAAAGTACAAAGTATAGTTTTTACTATCATAAATACATTGATCATTTTACCAATAATTTACAACGTTTCCTCAAGGGCGGATTTAGAGGTTTGGTGGCATCGGGTCAAGAAAGGAGTGGAGCCCCTCAAAATGATTTTCACTCGATAATAACAAATTTTTTGTGAAACCAAGTATATTCCTCTAGCATTTAACCAACATGTATAAATATAATCGAAAACGAGAATTATCTGATATTAAATTTCAAAAGTCTCTTTTGTGAAGACTCCGGAGCTGCAGCCCCGGATGCTTTCCCTCAAATCCGGCTCTATTGTAAATGGAAAAACTTTTGTATAAAATAAGATACTTGAATGAAATATTTCTTCTTTTCGATCTAATAAAGGGCGGTTTATTACAAATATTCCAAACGATTTCAGCACATTGTTTAAACATCAGTGACAAAAGATAATTTTGCTCCATTACCAGAGGCTAGGGTACATACTTTATTTTCCCAGTTAGAATTTATGTCATGGTCGTAATAATTATTGTAAGATTGGTAACGCAAAAGCACACCAATATCTACTGAGACAACCGGCAAGCTTTCGAGTTTTTCTGGGTGGAGATACACAAGGTGATAGAAAATTGAAATGAGTGACTTTAAAAGCTGTCAATGAATAACTATGTCAAGTTTATCTGAGTGTCTGGTGTCCGGGGAAGTATAAGGGGAGACATATTATTGTACCTGATGGTTTTATCAAGTCTAATGGACAGAAAACTGAAAACAGCTTTATGTACAAGTATACCATACACCTTCAGAGGGCAATATTTGACTTGACTTCGAATTAAATACGATTGACTCCCCAGGGAGTCTAAATGTCACCTTCAAATACATGTAACTTGGAAAGTATTAAGTCTGTCGCATTGATAAGATTCACGTAAAAATAAAACAAATATGATGAAATAAATATCACGACATCAGGAATATTCTAAGGGGAAAAAGAAAGTATCTATCGCAACAGCACGTTTTAAACACTTTTTAAATTATGTGTGAATTGTTTGTCAAGTTTTACTCAAACATAGTGGAAGCTGTTAAAACAATGGGCTTAATCATTTTGCAATATATTTCTCTAATAGACTACGAAAAATGTTTCTGTACATGTATTCTACAGATTTTTATTAAACAATAATGAAATTAAGTAGCCTTTATTGATAGCAATAATGGTACAGTTGTACTTTATATAACTAAATGGGTATAAATTGAAAGAAGACATCTCTGGTAATATTATAGAAACTAACTAAACGAACTCACGTAAAAATCTCTCAACGATCTTCTTCTTCTTCTAATACTACTTATCCATGATGGCGGAGTTAAGCAAATCGATATGAATTTTACTGACTGCTGTTTTAAATAATACTCATGTAGACAGGGGAAAGAAAATTTTAATGCTTTGCCAATAGAAGATTCTGCTCATTCCAGATCCCATTTGTCCAAAATCTTCTCTGTCAAAAACTATTGTATATTTTAGGTAGTACTAGAAATGTCGAAAAAATGGTTTCGATAGTTTAGTTTAATGGTATAAATATCACTAGAGTCATTACATTTATTTTATATTCTACCATTTTTCATTCTAGACCACGAATCCGAGTTAATAATGGCCATCTTCAAATAGTAGCAGCTCCTGGGAAAAATATTGATTTTGTAGCTAATAGTCAATCAATTGTTTACATAAATAATGTGAATGTTCTATCAATACTGAAAAAGGTAAGACTCTGTTTTCAAATGAATTAAACTCAGAAAGTCATATTTATGAATGGAAGTTACTACCAATAAATTAATGTTCGAGTTATAAAGTACCTCATATTTTTAACCTTGATAAATATCAAATAAAGGGTCGAAACATTGGTAAGTTAAAAAATTCGAATCCTCACCCCACAACACCATTCCTGCTTTCATTCTAGGAAGGACAATAACATCAATAATGAAATCTTTACCTGGCTTTATTTTAATTTTACTTTTAACTTTTTACAAAACGCTGCGACCCTCTTTTGTTCCCGGCTCTAGGCCGCGGCCTGTGTTTATTTGATCAAAAATATTGGTACTGGCAGTATTAATATTTACTTCTCTATTTTGCCCAATGTCAATGACAGGTTTCTCATAAGATCGCTATCCGTTAATTTTGAATACAACTACCAATTTTTTATTTGAATAATTGAGCTAATCTCAGTTTATGTTACAAATGCAAATAAAACAACAAACACAAAAAGGAGCCTCCTAAATTCTACTTTTTCCCCGGTAAATTGATGACGAAAATTTACACTAGAAGTAAGTTAAAAGTGTTCATTCAAATTTCTATGTTTCTTCAAATTGTCTCCAATACTGTATATGGATATATGTAAAAAAACGGTTTGTCACTTTTAGGCCCAAACTGCCACTCAACTTACAGATACTTATCAACAAACTTTAACTTCCTTCAGTGATCGCATTGAAGCTTTGGAAAGTAAACCGTTCGAACCACTACCTAATGGAACTCACGCAAACATAACTGACCAAGTAGTTTCAAGATTCACTTTTAGAAAATTATCTCGTAGAGTAGATTTATTACAGCGAAGAATAATGTCGATACAAACCTTATTAACTATAGATGACTGCATTAGCAATCCTTGCAAGAATGGAGGAACTTGCCAGGATCTATTTTCAGGGTATTTGTGTCATTGCCCTCCACAGTGGGAGGTATGTCATACATGTTTTTAGTAGCATATCTTCAATTATTACTAATGGTATATATAATTGGTATATCTCTTATTTTAGATTTATTTTCACCTAATTACACTATAGCTATGTCACACGATTTCTGATGGCTAATTTGGTTTTATTGCCTATACTCATTAATAAGCAGCAATAGTTTAATTTCGATTGGCTTCAGATTTCTTGTGATGTGTTGATTCGTAAAACCAATGATAAACGCAAACAAACGGTCACGATTGAACAGACCTTATTTTCGTATTAGTTGAAATTTAGTGATTTATAAGTAATTGCTAGGATTTTGTGAATATGCCGAGAAAGTATAATAACGATACTGACTCTCTTTGTTATATTTATGGTGAATTTATTTTTAGTAAACAATGACGCAATTTCTTGAAGCTTGTGATAAAATTATCGTCAGTATTTTAAGTTCCTTGAGGTTTATAAAGATAACATTTTTGCTTCCTGTATGTGTTAAGAATTTTAGTGAATGGAAGGAAGGATCCCGTCCTATGCCGTTTGTTGTACCCATGATTACCCATGTACCCATGATAACCAATCCAAAAGATCATGTTTTTTTTGTCTCACCGATATAAATTAATTCTAAGAACACACACGAATCACGAACCGTTGATGACGATGAATCTAAGTTTGAAAAAATTTCAAACAAGCCACACTCGATAGCTCAAAATACCTTAACGACTTGGTTCGCAAATTTATTGTATATATATATATATATATATATATATATATATATATATATATATATAAAAGTAGTCACAACTCAGGATCTCGCCTAAAACAATGGAATTTGCTACAACATGAAACTAAAATAAACCAATTTTAACATCATGACGACCTCTTCAGGTCATTCTATCAATAAAATGAAGAGCTGGTGTATTATAATGATACAAATGAAGACTTCAAATTCAATTTTTCTTTTTGGGCGTTTATTCATTGGCGCTTCTGAAACTAGCTATTATACGGAAATGTATTTTCTTCCGTACTTCTGGCCCATGCTACTAATTTAAAAGAAACTTATGGAAACATGACTCAAAAAAATCAGAGTTAATGAATATTATTTCAAAATATGTCATGATTCCAAAGCTTATACTCGATTATTTGAACTGAGTTGTACCAACTTCTGCTACGCAAAAATCTCCCTAACATGATTGACGTAAATATAGAAGTGGCTATTTTCGTTGGGCCTCAAATCAGGAAGTTGATGGATAGATCTAGAAAAACAAGCATGGATATATTTTAAAAATTAGGTAATTATGAGAGTGAAACGTAGAAAGAGTTTGTTAGCGAGCTGCTCATCATATGTCAACATCCATTTTTTGTAGCTACATCTGGATTTTTTCCTGAGAATTTGGGAACTGTGAGCCATATGCATGGGGAATAAAACTTTGTTACTCTTTTGTTTTGGACGGTCATTAAAATAATCATATTTCATTAATTAATGAAATTCTTTGTAGTTACTTATTTTTGCTAACCGATAAAAGTGGAAAATATGAATGAAGTTTGTGTGGCACGATAAAGATCAAATTTTCTTTACCAGTGTTTGAATTGTTCATAATTTTCAATATATAAATAGCTTCACTCTTTTGATTATCACCAATTTTGATATTTCACAGGGCGAGGATTGTTCATTAGATGTTAACGAATGTACTAGATTTGGAGGAACTGATTTGGGTTGTCAAAACGGTGGTATTTGCGTGAATTTAGTTGGATCTTACAGGTAATCAATTCCTATATTTTCTATAACAGTTTTATCATATAAAAATACATTGCAGCCTTTTTTATTAAATAACACCACCATTGCTTTTGTTGAATTTTTAGAATTCTTAGGGATTGTTGTGGACAATTAAGTTCCTCCTGCTTTGCTCTGAGATCAGTTTCCATAGAACTGAACTTATCCACTTTCTTTACAGTCTATTATGCCTTTATTGAGTCGCATGCTCTTCTCTTTTGGGGTACGGAACGAATCTTCAAACTACAAAAGAGAGCTGTTAGATATTCACACGGACTAAACAGCAGGGTTCAGTGCAGGGACTTCTTGAATAATAAAAAATTCTGACTCTTCTTTCCTTATTCATATTTGAATCCTATTTGCCTAATTCATAAGCATGCTTCTCCAATTTCAGAAAGATAGTTGCACGGCTATTCACTTAGGAACGCGGGACACGACCTTTACCTACCTATTTCACGTACAGAATTAGGCTCAATATTTTACAATGCCAGAAAATGCACAATCACTTGCCGATATCATCTTTTCTGGCATTTCGCAATAATTTGAGGGCATATTTACTGGAAAGTACCGCCTTCTACTATATGAACGAATGCTATTCTAATAATAATATGTCCTTTTTATCAAACATACGGTGATATTCGAGATTGATTATCACCATTAACAAAATTTTTTTTTGTTATGAGTTAGTATTCGGAATCTCCATATTATATCACGTAAAACAAAGAATGAGATTATGCCTAAATGACACTTTTATTTTTTAGATGTGATTGTATTAATGGATACGTTGGTCTACATTGTATGAGGAAAAGTATCGATTGCGCTACTGCTGGTCCAGAGTTATGTGGTCATGGAACCTGCGTGTCTCACAATAACAAAGATGGCTACAAATGCTTATGTGATCCGGTAATTAACGCAAAAAATAGTTTGATACTTTTTCAAAACGCAATTAATATCATTATTTACTTTGGGTTCATTTTTTATAAGCTATTGAATATTAAACATCAATAAAATCTCATCATATTGGCAGAATTAATTATAGTACATGCATCCTTACACCGAAAAAATAAATATTGGTGTTAGCCGTTAGTGTTATTGAAAACTATTTTTAGGGCTGGACAACAGATGGAAAAAATGCCCCTTGCACGGTGGATGTGAACGAATGTCTTTCAACACATACATCCTGTGCACCTAACGTGGAATGTATAAATGTTCCTGGCTCTTTTTATTGTGGCCACTGCCCCGTAGGTAAAGTAGATATCATAATACATAGGATCAGTATTGTTCTTTTTAGTATAGTATAGTATATTTTGAAATATTTGTACTGAATCTTTCAGTGAGTAATGTAGTGAAAACGTTATACCTGATCTATTGTAGTTCCGATCTGACTAATACTTTTTTAAAAATAAGTATTGGCTCATTATCCAGAAACATATGGTAGAATAGATCTTTCAGGTGTTAGTGAATAGTCACTCAATAAAGCTGACGTACATTCATACACAAAAACATCTTCCAAACTGCGAAAGCGACTGTCAAAGAATTAATGTACGCTTGATGTTTTGAGAAGAAACAACGATGTTGTCTGAAAAGTATCTGACTTAAGAAAGGAAGCAGATATTTTTTCCATAATTATTTCTATTTCTTAATATAGTCTTTTTCTACGTGTATATACTTTTTTCAGCGATTCTAGAACTTTTTTAACCTTTCCAAATAATATTTGCCGCCTTTCTCATCAAAATAGATATGCGATAACGCCCTCGTCTGATGAAAATCTCCGTAAGTGAAGCTATGAAGTTATAATAAAACAGAAAAAAGTCGATGGGGACCAGATCTCGTAAATATGGTGGAGTAACAACCAATTCGAAGTACAATTCGTGAATTTTAACCATGGTGATCACCGAAACGTTGTCATGATGGAAAAGCATTTCCTTTTTCTTTCAATACGATCGCCTCTTTGCAATTTCTACCTTTACTTTGATGAACACAATCGTATGTCTTATCTAAAAAATGGTGGACATCACTTTTTTGCTTTTTCCTGAGCAGGTTTACCCATTGCAATCAACTGACTTGACAGTTATTTCATTTAAGGAGTGTAGTGGTGGATCCAGTTATCACGAACGAAACTCGACTGATTTTGATGAAACCACGTCAATACGGTCTGGGAAATGTTCATATGAATATGCTTTTGGTCCATAGGGAGCAAACACGGCACCCAGTGGGCGGATAGCTTACGTATTTATAATGCTTGAGTCACTGTATGAAAAATGTGTGCTTTTTATATGTCGATTGCCTCTACTTCAATCCGTCGGTCGTTGACGCAGTTCTTGGCTGTCCTGAAAGGCCATCGTCCTATTTTCACGAACTGAGCGTTCAAAATGGTTTAAATTTCAGTGCGAAACACAATGTATTCCCAAAATTATATCCATAAGTGATGTTATCTTCAGGGTGAAGTCGAAAACTTTTTTAGCAACCTACCTTCGTATATGAAAAATTTTTGTGAAAAATTTTTCATCATATGGATAGTTATTTTAGGGGAGCAAATTTCAAAGTCATGAAATAAGTTATATTTCTAACAATGTTTATGTTGAGAAACCATAGGTAAATGGACAATAAAGGATAGTGTTGAGCCTCATGGAACTCATTGCTTAATGTCATAAGGTTTGTCAATCGGAACTGTTGAGTATGGATTCAATGATCCTATAGATCACACTGTAAATAATGTAACATTGATAATTGGAACATCATGGCCAATTTTAAGGAAATAAGTATTAATTTGCTATTATATATGTAGGTTTCACTGGCAACGGATATCACTGTACTGATATAGATGAATGCTTGATAAATAACGGAGGTTGTAGCTCAAATCCAGCAGTTCTATGTATAAATACTCATGTAAGTATACCTCATTTTCCGCATTGCAAAAAATTACATGTGAAATAAAATTCGCAAAATTTAAATCGTGTAAAGGACATTTGGAAACATATTTATTTCTTTCTCTGAATGTTTACAATTTACATCAATAATAAAAATTAACTGTACGTTTAGGGATCGAGGGTATGCGGTCCTTGTCCGCCAGGATATGTAGGAAATGGTATAATGTGTACTTATCAAGGAGTGTGTAATATAAATAATGGTGGTTGTCATCCTCTAGCTACCTGTAGGGACAGTTCAAGTAAGTGCAAGAATGGTACTTGGATCATACCTCGAAACTCGCAAATACATTTTAATTATAAAATCTAATTTTTTATTTCAGGCTTAGGTGCTACTCAATGTATTTGCCCATTGGGATATATCGGTACTGGTGTAGGTCCAAATGGTTGTGTTCGTTCTAATGCCCCATTAAATCCTTGCAATCCTAATCCATGTATCAACGGACGTTGTTCAGTAAACACCATAGATGGAAATTACAAATGCGATTGTTTCAAATTCTATTCTGGAAGGAACTGTGAAACTTTACGAACAGATGCATGTACTCCGAATCCTTGCCGAAATGATGGAGAATGTCAAAATGTAAACAATCGTCTAGTGTGTCGTTGCAAGACAGGATTTGTTGGCACCTATTGTCAATCACAACTCCAAGGTGAATATATTAAGAAGTAATCACTAACAATTTCATACCATTTTAAAATTTTCATTTTGGAACTATTTATTAAATATATTTTGCAGCTTGTGGCGGCTACTTAAGAACTGATAACGGCACACTTAAATATCCTAGTGGAGATATCCAAACTTACAACCATCGTTCTAATTGTGCATGGACCATAATACTGAATTCCACGGCGAAAGTAATTAAAGTGAACATAACTAAATTTGATATTGAGGATTCTCCCAACTGCAGAAACGATTGGTTAGAAGTAAGTTAAGTTTATTAATGAAATTTCAGAATTTTTCTCATAACTATCATCATCTGGTGCTTATGTTCGTGGAAATACAGCAGTTCTGTTAGCTCAATTCTTAATTGCAGGAATATTTCAAGTGTTAGAGCTCCGATCGCAAAACTAATATACCAAGGCGACTTTTAAAGAAGCACTTATAATACCCATTTACACTACAAAAGTATTGAATTTAGTTAGTTTCATATTATTAGTAACCATGGCAAGAAATCAGTGCCGCCGAAAAGCACGTGCGTCTTAACAGAATATTTAAATTGGTTTCGACTAAGGACAGGGGGCCGTTCGCAGCGCTGTATTTTATGTTTAATCATTTTAATTCATTAGTAAAATTGCAGCTTTTTTATTTAATTCTAGTGTTTCATTGAGAGTGATGGCTTTTTGGGGACCCTTTGAAGTAGACAATATAGTACCGAATAGTGAAAAAAGTGTTATTTTAAAAATTTCTGAGTATCTAATACGAGAACATGGATATCAGTCAGGAAATGGTTTCATCAAACGATCTGGATACTTAACTATAATACCATATTCAATCATTGATCATATAGTATAAGTGGGGGATGTTATAGATCATACAATCAAACGAAATTAATTTTTAATATCTGCATGAATCCTTTTGATAAAGTTGCCTTTGAAAAAGTAAGAAATTCGAAACAGAAAAAGGATTTTTTTTTCTATGATGTCAAAGCTGTGACAAATAAAAGAACAAATTGTAATATTTGTAAAGTGACAGTACCGGGTTAACAGAAAAATAGTTCCCACCTCTGTGCTGTAATATTGTGACCATAAAAAATAGTGCTTTGTACTTTTCAAGCAGAGTGCTGCTCTATAAGGACACATTTTCGAGGCCTCAGAATGGGAAGTGGAAAATCACGTTTTATTGTGACGGGACGAGAATGTTAGTTCTGAATACTGTGCCAGGTAGGATTCGACCTAAGATGATATGCTTTGATAATTTCCCTGAATCTAAGTTAACCTAGCCTAACCTGAGAACTCGTAGTTCCCGAAAGAAGTCATACGTGACTTAGCAAAAATGAAATCAATATCTATCTCGGCGATGCGATCAGTTTTTGGAGTGAGATTTTTGACATACGACAGCACTCTACATAACACTAGAATTGGTCTCTAAAATGTTACCTCAATCTCCCCATGTGATCACGGAACTTTTACTTTACAGACATCTAATCTTCCACATTTACGAATGGCCTCTATATATAAAGCAACATATGATGAAGAAATATCTTTCAATAATATTTGTAGAGTAAAACACACAATCATTACATCCTAATAATCACCCCATTATTTGCAATACAACAAAGTTTCATTTTAGATTCATGATGGTATGAGTACTGCCGCGCAATCTCGAGGAAGGTTCTGTGGAAACAAAATCCCATTAAATGGTTCATTTATTTCAACGCATGACTCGCTCTATTTATGGTTTAGATCAGATAGGATGATTTCGAAAGGCGGATTTGAACTAAGTTGGGTGGCAGTTAAACCAGGTAAAATGAATTTTATAATGACAAAAGTCTACGGGCCATGCTTGTGCCTTGGTTGCAACAACACGTGGATTGTATTGATTGTTATGTAGGTGGTCATGCTTGTGACCAGTCTATTGAGGGGAAAGTTGGTGAGAAGATGTTGAATAAAATTCAAACACTGCCGCCGCGCCGCTTTGGAAGTTAAGACCAAAACGAAAAATGTGCGAAACTGTCCCTATGCAAGCTTCTTTGCGTTAACTTTTTCCATAAATATGTTCGGACAATAATTACCACCAGTACATTATTTTCCATAGATTGATCCGAACTAAAGTGGAAAAACTCTTAAGCGTGGCCATGTGCACATAATTTACAACACGGCGACATGATAGTAACGTTCGTATCGCTGCGACCAGGACGCAAGCATGGTCGTAGACTGAATTTTAATGAAGTATTTAACAAATTTTTACTTATCGTTCTTAAATGATGATATACTAATATTATCTATTGATTTAGTGTGTGATCAGACCTTAATATCAACTAGTCATGGATCAATTCAGTCTCCAGGTTCTCCAGGACATTATCCATTGAATAGGTAAGTTTATAGTTGTGATTACAAAGAACCTTAAAACGTAACTCTTTAACAAATATGTTTTTCAATTTTTATCATCGTTTCTAGGGATTGTCATTGGCGAATTATCGCGCCATACGATAAACGCATCATGTTCCACTTCTTCTCTCTTGATATTGGAGACAATAAAGATTGTAATGCTGACTACTTAAAAGTAAGTGAAGCTACATTTTGTCCATAGGCTGCTTTATTTTGCAATCAAAATAAAAGGTACATTTTCGTACTTCAATATCAAACTTTGTCATTCCATACAATACCAATAATAATGTATTTTTGAAAAAATTTCAGTTTTACTCCGTACTATTTCCAAGAGATAACGACAATGTCTTCGCAGAATTTTGTAATAGCTCTTTTCCTGCACCCTTTTACTCACCAGGAAGTAGAGTTTCGGTAGTTTTTCACTCGGATAACAAAGATACGTATGATGGCTTCCAATTGACTTACTCAGTTGTAGAAGGTAAGTATTAGTTCTAGTAGAAACATAAATATAAAAATCAACATAATTATATATAAAATCCCCAAATAGTATCTCGAAGCATAATTATATGTTGTCTATTCAGTGTTACTTCTACGGTAAATCATTGAAACGGATCAAACTTTTTCAGTATAATTCGAATGCTTACTTTTAAGTAAAAGTAACAATAGTTGGTAGTAAGGTTCTAATCTTGTTGTGAAGATTAATACTGGTATACGCTAGCGCTTGTCAAATAAAGTTGTATATAACTTGGTTGGCTTCGATTTTTGTTTTTCTAACAATATCTATTTTTTTTGTTGAATACTCCTGCTGGGTAAAACGAACGTTCACATTTCTCCAGTCTTTGTAGCATATGTTTAATGAATTCTAAGCATTTCGCTTTTGGTGTTCTGTGACGAAAGGTACTAGTAATTTGTATGGACTCTATTGGTTCTTCTTCATTATTCTATCAATCTTTGAACAATTTCAAGTTCATATGATGCTTCTGTTACCCTATTTCCCAGTTCCCAAAATTTGATTTAAATAAAATTACCTTCAAAATAAAGCGATATGCCAAGATCTAAGACGCTTAAAGGTGGATTTAGAGGACAGACGAGAAGGACGGTAATTGTTTGACTTTCTCAAACCCTGTAAATCCATGAGGAATTCCGCGCTCCCATACATAGTTTAGCTTGATGCTGTACAAAGACTGCGTTTATCTTAAGTTTTTTATGGACATCTGTCTGACATGAAGAACTTTACTCAATTTACTCTAGGTCTGTTAAGATAATTACTTGGTTATCGAAATGCGTGTCAAAGAGTGTAATAGTAAGTGCTGTTGTCTGAGAACAGTATACAATGTGTTCAGTATCTAGCAGTGAAATATCCTCTTCAACATATTTTTTAAACAGTTACAAAAGACGTATTCAACGTCATACTTTACTTGCAAGATATTAATTCGATACGGTTTGCGATGTTTCTGCAAAAATTACACAACACATTGTAGAGCGTTCTGGAGTTACTTTATTCCCAAAACACAAGTTATTCTTCCTATTTTGATAAAAAACAAACTGCGAAGAGTGAAAGTCAAGGCGCGATAATGATTTATTTTCTTTTGTATGAACAAAGTTCCAGAAATAATCATTACCTCCTTATTTCAAATGTATGACTTTTTTATGACTTTATTACTATATTTAGCTTGTTTTTTTTTCCGAATATATAGATAAATAATAGTTTGAATAACTGAAAACTAAATTGTGAACCAAACTAAAAATTAAAAAAAAAAATGTTTAAGGATAGAATGTTTGATATAAGTCATTATAAAATTATCTTAGAAAGACTCAACGCTTTTTTACATCATATCTATTTTTTATTAACCACTCTACCTTCATTTGAAGTGTTAAAAAAATTATTTTCCAAATTTTAATTTGGTTTCCTATTGAAGCGTGTGATCTTGGTGAACTTGATCAGTATAATATCACAAATTTATGAAATTATTGTATTGTCATATCATTAATTATATGAAATACATCAGACATTCTTACGTCTTTAAAATCTATTTAAATAAAAACGACGGGTTGCCCTCCGGGAGTGCCCGCAGAAGTGAAAACTTGAATATTAACGTTGTGCATTTTTGATATTTTGGAATGGTTAGGGAATAATTTTACACGATTTGCTTTAATTATCAGTATAAAAGTACTATCATTTATGTGGTAGAATACAATATTTATTTATTGCGCTATCGTACGCAAACATGACAATTTACATTACATTAAAAAGTTTATCTCATAATGTCGACGACTTTTTCATCATCATTATTACCAGAACCATCATCTAATCTCTAAAACTGATACGATCGGTTTATGATAGCTGAAGTAAGAAACGAACAGTTTCGATTCGATCCTATTTAAATGTCTAATAAAGACCGCAATAGTTTTGTATTCCGTTGTGCTAAGATTGTGATCATTTGAGGAACCAAATTCATTATTTAAAAATTCAATTAATAGTTGATTTTTATCGTCTGCAAAGTTTATGTTGAAATCTCCACTCAAAATCATTGGCAATTCATAAAAGCTTTTTCCAATTTTTTTTGAAGCAATGCAGATGCGTCATGAGAATAAATGAATAAATTTTCCCACAAGAAGTCTCGTATAGCACGCAATGACTTATCTGGAGAGATGTAAACAACAACCATAGTAATGAACTGATTATCACCAAAGAGGGAACGACTTATACAAATATCATAGATATCAGAAACAGTAGCACTAAACATGCTATTGTATTTCACATGCATACCCATATAATTTGTGCTACTTCCTCTTCTTCCACCGCGCCGGCTGTCTTCTCTCCATCCGTCTTACGAATTTTCGATCAGGTCACATGTCCTGACGCGAGTTTAACATTTTTACACATTTAAAAAAAGTGTACACCACCGCTAAACAAGTTTTCACTTCAAAAATTTTGTTATATATAAACTTACCAAGTTAATATAAACACGTTAAAAAAATCTGCTAGTTGTAACATTGATGAGGGGTGTCTTTCTTTTAATTTCCCTCATTAGAGTAACGTTATACAATAATAATAAAAATTGGGATGATGATGTACTTGGAACAAAACTTAAGCTTGCACACATCCAAGATGATCTTGTCTGGAAGTTAAAGCAATGGCTCTCATTCCATGGTTTATCTCTTTTAGATATACCTGTAGAATGATTAGTTATCGTTGACAGTTCGTTTTATTTGTTATCAAAGATATGAATATTTCATTTACATACGTTAAATTTTAATTTATTAACGGATTTACATCAAGAACAGAGGTTCTTATTCTTTTTTCCTCGTATTTCACTTTCAATATATTACTGACATTGGTGGACCCTGTTCTATTATATTACAACCGCCCTCCCAAAACTTAACAACAAATGTGAAGATCTAACGATGGAAATTGGCTGACATCGTTGTCGAATGTCTCCTTTGGATCTTTGGGAGTTCATCTGGACCACTTTAGGAATCACTGGTCTTGAGCATAACCTTACAGCATGTAAAATCAACAGTTATTATATTTTGGAGCAATTGCGATTGAGGGATTTGGATTTCTACTGTTGGACCATTTGAATTTCGATAAACTGTTTAGTACACACATATGTATGTGTTTTTTGCAGTTGTTGAATCTGTTATTTGCAATAAATTAATCCTCTCCAAGTATCTTAATAGTCCGTATTATAAACAGCAAAAAAATCTTGTAGAAGACATGATAATTTATTTTTTGGCAATGAATTTTGGGACATGGGAAAGTAATGTTGATATTTTCAACAAGACAATCAAAGCATATGTACCTACTTGCGGATGTCTTTCAAGTCTAAGGGCGCTAAGTGGCGCTCCAGAATATTATATTTCAGCCTACCGGGAGAGATTGAAACGTAGCGCGATTGAGAACCGAACTTGCCAAGTGGTTTCCAAAATTTTTCACTCTGGTTCTCAGGATTTTTCTATTTCATTTTATGAAATAATTTTGATGATTTCGCACAACCTTTATATAAAAACATTTTCATGTATTTCTTATATTTTTAAGTTATGATTACCACCTAAATATTATTAGTAGAGCCAATACCAAGTAAAATAGTTTTGATCACATGTTTATTGTACAGGAGTACCAGGTTGCGGAGGAGTGTTCACAGCTAAAGAAGGGATTATTTCTTCATCACATCATGGTGATTTTACAATCTGTCAATACAAAATCCAGCAAACTGCGGGTCACAAGATTAAAATAACGTTTAATAGTTTTGATCTGAATGCAAATGGTGGATGTAGTTTTAATTATGTGGAGGTGAGTTAAAAAAAATTTGTATGGTACTGGATGAGCAACTAATAACGGCTGTTTGCCATACCTTAGGAAGGGATTATATTACAGCTTCATGTCGAAAAAATTATAACAAAAGTGTCCCCGAGTAACACGTGAAAATTATTTGAAAAATTTTAGGTCCTCCACTAAAGGGCGCATTTGAAAATATAAAATTAAGGAAGCAATTTTTTTTTGAATTTACCTAATTAAGTTATGCTTTATATACGGTAATCGAATTCTTCAAAACCTGCATATGTTTCATTCCACAAGTTTTAGCCTATCTCTTCAAATAAGAAATGGGGGAGATTGGGAACCTTGTTATGAGTGCGGTTCAACTCTACTGATTTTTATAAACTTGATGTTGTTTGAAAGAGCTTTCTTCCAGCAATACCAAACGTCAATACCAGAGGTTTTAGATATTGCCGATAGACGGAGTTATTACTAACAGCGAGAACAAATCGTTTAATAAATCTTGTAACAAATCTAGCAATTACCAGCTTAAATAATTAACGACGTAATTAGTGGCGCCTACGTTGGACAATATTTCGTATTACCTGTCATATTCTTCAAATTATATCATCTCTTGCCGTGGGTCTATTGGTGTAAACGAGATCTATTATTTAGCCCCAGAAATAAAAATCTAAGCAAGTTAGCTGGTGGCCAAATAAATGAAATAAATGAACTTCTATGTCCTATCCACCTATCAGGGTAAATTTGATCTAAAAAATGTCGAACTTATATGGAATAATGTGCCGGGAAACCATCACCTTTTAAGAACTTGTCACGACGAATGGTTAAGGGTACGTATTCAAAAAAAGTGACAATTTGTTTCTTAAAAAGCTTCTCATTAAAAAAATGGCCCACTTATTTGTTGACACCACACATTTTTAGACCAATAACCTTGATGTCGGATCTCCTACTTCCTACGGAGATTCGCTTCGGACCAGAAGTGCATATTTTTGCTATTTTACAATTACTATGAAACGTAGACTAACCTGTCTACAAAATTCGTGAAAATATTTCAGGATCGTCGTGTATCATATTTAATAGACAGTTGCAATAATCTAGCCTGATATGACAATCTTGAACATTCATACTCTGGTGTAGGTTATGGGTGCAATCTCGCCGTTTACACATTTCTTAAGATATCTCGGGACAGAAAAAAGAGAGCGACATGCAGCTTCGCCATTTTAATTTTAATTTAGTTTAGCCCTACTTAAACTTTAATGCATCGCATTCACGATAAAAGTTTTTTCAAACAACATCAAGTTTATAAAAAAAATCGGTTATGCAGAACCGAACAGGCATTTTTTCATAACAAAATTTCCCTCTTCCACACCTCTTATTTGAAGAGACTAACCCTTTTGAAATGAGAGATGCGTAGAATTTGGTCATTGTATATAAAAATACCACTCCATTGCGTAAATTCTAATAATTTTTGCTTTGTTAATTTTATATTTGCAAATACGCTCTCTAGTGGTGGACCTAAAATTCTGAAAATAAATTCCACATGTTTTTGGGGGTCACTTTTGTTATAATTATTCACTGTGATTAACTATACTACACTGATTCGAATTAAGATGCAGTATGTGTTTTATAAAATTTATTTTAGAATATTTCAAATACGACTATTTGTATTATTTGCTATAGATTTACGAGGGACCTGATGATAATTCGCCATCAATTGGACGATTCTGTGGAAATTCCCTTCCACCTCCATTCACTTCTCAAACCAATCAGTTAACTATTGTTTCATCATCTAGTGGACAGACAAATAAGGGATGGAAACTTGAATATAAAAGTGGTATGTTTTTAAATATATAAAGTTACAAGTTAATCCAAAAAACTTAAATGTTAGTTGAGTTTCTTCTCTGGAAAATATTAAATTCAAATAATAGAACCAGTTACTGAGATTCTGAGATTAGTATATATCTTCATGTAATTTTTTTTAAGTTTGTGGTAAAATTTACACTGCTCCCAGTGGATCCTTCTCTACTGATACATCGTCCAGAGACTCAGCAGGTTGCATTTATCAAATAGAGAGACCTCCTGGAAACTTAATCTTATTATTCATAAAGTTAAATATGCCACAACGGTTCACTCGGTATAAAAGAGAAGAAGGAGCTTCCTGCTTCTTGAAATATGTAGAGGTGAGGCTATTATTTGCAACAATATTGGTTCAAAAGATGCTATTTATAAATTTTTATATGTTGCCTTATCTAGGTGCGAGATGGGGATCATGAGAATAGTACTTTGATTGGTAAATACTGTGGAACAAATACAGTCAACCTTACATCAACTCACAACTTCTTGTGGATAAAAGTAAAACTTAGGTTTTTACAATCTGATCAAGTATCATTTCAATATACATCAATGGATGTTGGTAAGTTACTGAAATATTTTCTTGTACATAAGAGGACATACACAAATTAATATTGTCGTTAATTTGATCTTAATACTGTTATTTTATTCTTAGCAAACTTCTTGATATATTATATACAATGTGATTTTTTGATTTGGAATTTAAGTCCTATAATAAAGAACCAGCTAGATCTAGATGAGGAGGTTGAGTGCAGAATAGCAAACCACTTCCATGAAAATGAAAACATTCCTTTGTAACAATTGTCTCATTTAGAATTGAGACAGATAACGTTACTATCTTTGGACGTTGCTTTTGTATAGAGTGGAAGCATGGACTTTGAAGGTCAGCAAAAACATTTAGTGAAGAAATTTGAAGGATAGCTAATGAAATAAGGGAATTTTTGAAAGTAATCAATTAGAGAAAAATGTCTTATCTGGGCCATGTTTTAAGAGAAAGCTGTTTCCTGTCTTGCAGTTGATTATCGATAGTAAATAGAATGTTGAGATTGTAAGTAGAGGACAACAGCATACAGCTAAGGATCGAGAAGTTTTCTTAGGGGTAGTTATGTACAGATTAAACCTCTCAATATTTGATAAGCTGATTCTATTTATATTTATTTGTAGCAATGTCTCAGGTATTGAAATTACTGTAAAACTCGTAGTTTTTATATTTATAATGTGGTATTTGAGCTGATAAATTTTTTTTAGGCTGCGGAGGCATTTTAAGAAAAAAGTTTGGTAATATTGCATCACCATCGCATCCAGATGGATACTATCCTCCAGGATTACATTGTAAATGGACCATAATAGCACCACCTACTAATGTTATTCAGTTAACATGGATGACATTTAATGTAGAACCAAGTTACGAATGTGCTTATGATAATGTTCAAATTTATGACAATAACACAGATTTAGGTCAAGGAGTTCTAATGGGAAAATTCTGCGGATTTACATTACCTCCAATGTTACTAACTTCCTCCAATATGATGTCCATATACTTCTCAACCGATGTTACTGTTAGTATGGATGGATTCTTGGCATCGTATATCTTCATACCGGAAAAGAATGGTGAAGCTTATTTATTTTATGTTTATTGACAAGATATTTTTTGTGTGGATCAGAGGATGTTTGATTAAAGGTTATGAGAGCGTAGGCTACCATATCAATGATGTCCTTATAAATAGTCTAATAAATCAAAAATGAAATAAGTCAATAAGATATTCGGTACATAAAAGCATTCGAATTCATGTGGTATTTTGATATACGTTTGTGATTTTTTTGTAAAACAGGTTGAGTTTTTGTTCAAATATTGAAAATAAGTATGATGATTATCCATATTTTTATTTTTCGATAATAAAAAGAAAAATGTGAATACTTATATTAAAAGCGTAATTGTGATCGTGAATTTGATTATTTCGCAGAGTCTATCCAAGCTAGCACTAACAATAGAAATGAAAAGACTGAAATGTGGTCGTAAACAATTTAAAATTCATTCCAAAAAAATTCTGTCTATTGTTTATAAATAGTTCAAAAAGACATTTCCTCAAACGTTGTAGATGTATATTGTTGTGGTGAAGTTCAGATGCCACACACTTTTATGAGGTTCATAATATTCTAATAAATTCCAATAAAAAGATAAATTAAAGATGACTACGTAACTATCCACACAATTCGGAAATATTAGTGAAACTTAACCTCTGTCAAGCATAACAGTAAATAAAAATTTTCAGAATTTCATAAACACAATCGAAAAATTGAGTATTTAGACGAGACATTAGTAAAAGCTCAAGTTACAAGAAGTCGGAGAGCTGTTCTTGAAGGTTTATCGACATGCTTTAACGTACCAATAAGTTAACTCCAAGTCATTGCGATCTGTGGTTTGGGGCTGTCCTGCAGCGTACCGATTTTTATTGAAATGGATAATGCTTTGTACAATAGTCACTGAAATGAAGGTATTCTCACTCTAATTAGTCAAAATGCAACAAGTTCTACGTGAATAGGTGATTGTATACGATGGCAACTATCAAACTATATGTATCCCATTACATTCATACATTGTCGATTAAATGGCTGGTAAAACCGGTTTCATCCCTGTGACCGTTTTTTTGGAAGATTAAGCATGGAGTATTGCTAAAAATTACGAAAAAAAGAGAGAATTAATGAAATATCGAACAAATTGATGTATAACATGAAATAGAATTATTAATAAAACACAATCACTATTAAAATTATGATCAAATTAGCAGATCCCACCGCTACTGGCGCTATAATGTTACTACTATAATGTTACTGATGACTAATTTCATATTTAGTTTGTTAGATTTAAGTACTTGCAATAAGAAACATTGCACGTGTCTCCTTGTAAGTTTGTGCCCATAGATACGTGTCTAGTTTTCCTAATCAGTCTCTGATGTGAATGCATCCTCTGTATATTGGATGGATGGATAGATAACACCTATAAATAACATTGCTATAATCACCTTTGTTCTATTTTAGTATGTGGTGGGAATTACTTCACAACATCAGGAGTAATTAAATCTCCAAGGTATCCTGAGTATTACCCTACGAATAGAGAATGCACATGGACCATTAATGTACCACCAGGACAACAGATAATGTTAAACGTAACCGACTTTAATATTGAAAACTATTCAGGTTGTCGATACGATTGGCTTGAGATAAGGTATAACATAAATACATAAAAATATATTTCATCAGTGTAAAAACTTTATTTTATGTTCACTTGTTTTAATGTTTTAAATATGGTTTGATATCAAGTTCTTTCTTTCAAGTATGTTCTAATTGCATAAAAAACGTATTATATGATGGAAAGGAAAGGAAGATGTTGAAATATTGGTTGCAATCGATTCTATGTAACGTGCTTTCACAAAAACTTAAAATTTTCGAATAAACTTACTCTTAGATACTTAAGGACAAATTTACGGAAAAAACTTTCTATGCATTTTCAAAATTGTAAGAATAAGGATACATCATCCCGAAAAAGTTTTTGTGTAAACTTGAAGTAGAAATTGTAGGCTTCAAAATGAGTACCGACATTTTTGTGAAAGAGAAGCTATTGTGGTTTGTGAATATTGAAATAATAAATAATCAACCGAGAACGAAGATAGTGTTCGTGATCGCTTTTTTTAAAAGTTAGTTCATTTGAAACCAAGAAGTTGTTCATGTGTGTTATATATGCTTCGCTCAAAGACCGAAAACAGCCAGTGGCCGTTTAAAACAGCCACAACGCGTTCTGTGCGCCTTGCTTTTGCCAGAACACGTTGTGGTTGTTCAGATATAGCCAGAGCCCGAATGAAATTATTTTAGATTTAGAAGACGTCAGCTCACGTAATATAATGTTGCTTATTAATAATCCATGTGCGATTGGAACGTAAATTGGAGATTTACTCAGAAATAGTATCTCCAACGATAAAATGATTTGAGACCTTTGTTAAAAGTTGCTAGGCTTATTCAGTAACCGAAAACCTCTGAGAATATAGAAAATGAGATGCGTCCAATTTAATTTCGGGTTTAATCCTATTTTACCTGTATTATATATCTTTTCAATGTATTGAAAATAATATTTGGGTTATTTAAACTTAACAGAAATGGTGGTACCTCAGCATCACCTTTAATAGGCAAATTTTGTGGAAGTACCATACCAAAACAAATAGCTTCTCATGCCAATAAACTTTATTTATTCTTCAAATCGGATTTGAGTAGAACAGGACATGGCTTTAGAATAACTTGGAGTTCAACTGCAACAGGTGAGAAATTCAATTATTATTATAAATATATTTTATTACGTGCATATTTTCATTAATAGGCTGTGGAGGAACATTAACATCGCCCATGGGTTCATTGATATCACCACATTATCCAGAACCATACAGCAGAAGTACCGAATGCATTTGGAAAATAATAACCAGTAAAGGTTCAAGAGTTCAAGTTGTATTTTCTGATATCAATTTAGAAAGACATGTTCAATGTTTAGCAGACTATGTTGAAGTAAGAATTTCTATTATTATACCACTTTCATCATATTATACAATGTAATTTATAATTAGTGAGACATAAGTATAAGGGTAGGTTATTGGGACTAATGTGCTGAAATTGTTACAACGGTTAGCAAACAAGAAAAATATATAACACCATGTAGTACTTTACGTTTCCACAGAGATCTTTAGTAAACTTCATTACTTTACTTTTATTGTCTTTGTAATCTGTCAATATTCAAAAATGTTCTGAACAAATTGAGAAGATCTAAAGCTTTCAGTAACAATATTACGGGATTGTTAACTAAGGTATGCTTTGAGGACCTGTATATTTAACCAACAAGCAGAATCTTTCAATAATGGTTGATCTTAATAACGTATATTTCATTCAATTATAATTATGGATTTTGGAGTTTTCTTATCTTTCGTCTTAATTTAACTGATCTAAAGCATTTTTTTGGTTATAACCACAAATCCGATCATTTTTGGCATAAAAATCTTGAATAAATTTTTTCAAATAGTTTTCCACCCTACTTACCTCAGTTTCTACTTCTATCATTTGCTCTTACGAATATTTACATCACTTGGTATATATTAAGTTAACCAAAACTTCCAACGCTTCGGAAAGGTACGAAAAAATATTTCCTAGCCCACCGTCTATTACGCGTTGCGCTGGTCTGAATACATCTCCAGTTAAATCATGTCCCACTGCTTAAGACCACCAGAATTATAACGTAAGTCAGCGAAAGAGTGCGCAGAGCACGTTCGTGTATCGTGTGTGAATCTAAAGGTAGGCGATTTATTAGCTGGTCGACTTCACTGAACGCTGGCAATTCGTGTGTAGTATGTTGAATTGAAAATTGAAAAATTTCCTTTCCTTCTTAACTTTTTTAAGCCCCGCAGCACTGCTTCATTTACACTGTCTGACGCGCGTTTCGATAACCAAGCTATCGTCTTCAGAGACTGTTTACAGTTTACCTTCAGTCTCTGAAGACGATAACTTGGTTATCGAAACGCGCGTCAGACAGTGTAATTGTGAGTGTTGGTGTAGTGGTGGTGTAAATAGTGTGTTTAGTATAATAAAGCTGTGAATTAAGATACAGGGTGGTAAAAAGCTGATAACGTCATGGTGTACTTATGTTTGACTTAGTTTTATACACGTAATTTGTGTATTATATCACATTTTTTTGGCACAGATCATCACTTAATTGATAACTGATAATGAATTGAAGTGATGTCTCCTTTTCACTAACTTTAATAAGAAAACTTAAGGTAAACACAGTTTCATAGTCATAGGTATCTTCAGTTTTGTTTTTATGAATAATTTTATCTAAAAAAGTTTTTCCTAAAAGACTATGATGATATTGTTATATTTTTTTTTTATTTAGTTGTTTGATGGTCTGACGTTGAACTCTCCATCCCTTGCACGACTTTGCTACGAAGCTCCCGATCCCATAAAATCTACAGGGAATGTAATGTTGGTAAAATTTAGATCAGACGTCGCTTTTCAAGGCAGGGGATTTCAATTACAATATACAACAGGTATTGCTACATCAAATTAAATTCAATAATAAAATAAGAAAATATTAAGTAACGCTTGCAAATTTTTTTTATTCTAGTGTGCCGGAATACTATCAAAGGATTTAGAGGTATCATTGAAAGTCCTACCTTTCCTAACGATAATCCTCAGGATCAAAATTGTTTGTGGGAAATTATAGTTTCTGATAAGAACAAAATCAATATAACTTTCTCTCATTTTGAATTAGAACGGTCTCCATCAAGCTCGTTTTCCAATCGAAGTTGTTTATATGACTACGTAGAGGTTAGTATATATAAATCTCATCAATTTTTTAAGGAAAAATTGTATTATAGAAATACAAGGTTGTCTTGAAAGTTTCCGACCTTAACTTGAAGATGTCAGTACTTATCAATATAAGTTTAAAAATATATTTTCCAATGTGTCGAGAGATTTTCCCCAGAATTTCAGCCATTTTGGAGATTGTTCTGAAAATTGAAAAAGTTGAATATCAAGCTGTCATTAAATATTTATTTGTGAAAGGTAATAAGCATACATAAATAAAAGAGGAGGTAGACACTAAGTACTTAGACTCTGCACCATTATTTACGACCGTAAAATTTTGGGCAGTTGAATTCAAACATGGCCGTATCAGCTTGACTGACGACGGGCATTGGAGACCGCCAAAAAACTGCGCAAACCAGCTATATCATCGAAAAAATTCACCAAATGGTACTAGAAAATCGTCAGATTAAGATTAGGGAGATGGAAGTGTATGTCAGTGTATCAATTGAATTCATGTCTTACTGACCGAAGAATTATGCATTCGTAAACTATCGGTGCCAGAAGTACCGCACTTTGGACCAAAACTGGATTAGGTCTTATTAACACATTTTACGCAAAATCAGTCGGATTTTTTGCGTCTATTCATAACTGTCGATGAAATCACTGTCCCTCTAAAATGAAGTCAAAACAGTGGATTGTACCTGCTCCAAAAAAGGCAAGCACGGTTTCAGCGACCGTTTTTTTAGATATTCAGCGACTGTCTTTAAAAAGGAAAATAACTTCGTTACTCGATAAGGTAAATGGAGAGATTGCAAAAAAACGAAGATATTCAAAGGAAAGGAGTGCTTCTCCATCAGGACAACGCGCCTTATTACACCTTATTACGATGTTCGCATTGACTAAAATTAACGACTTGGTTGACTCCTGTTTCAAATTTTCACTGTCAAGAGAAATACTTTCATCAGACGAGAACGAAGTAAGCGCTTATTTTGAGAAGAAAGACAAAAACTATAATTTGAAAGGGTTGGAAAAGTTACAGCAGCACTGGAAAGTGAAGTGTATAGACTTACAAGGAGATTAAGTTTAAGTTGAATGTACATATGATTAAGAAAAAAATGTCTTGTTTCTTTATTAGCTCGGTAACTTTTCATACCATCCCCTTATATCTACGGCTATTCATAGGTAAATAGATAAAATATTATTTTTAATTTTTCGTTCCATTTTTCTATATGATTTGTGTATATTACTTCAAACATTCACAAACCATTCTAAGTGCACTTTAGAAAATGTCTGAAAATTTATATCAGTCAATCAGATGACTTTATTTTTAGCGATATATGTTAATCAAACATTCACAATAAATGACTTCTAGCACATTAAGTTTTTAAGATAGAAAAATGTTTTTCTTAATATATTTTTTCAACGTACAGTAGTAGTTTTCTCTTATTTATTTATATAATTTCAAATATTGTTTTTGTCATTTAAGTTGAGTTATGCTGATCCACAAGAAGATTTTGAAGAAAAACGTTCTTATACAACGTATAATCGATATTGTGGTTCTCAGAATCCAGGACATATTACACTTGATTCAGACCATGTTCTAATTAAATTTGTTAGTGACAAGTTGTTGTTGGGATCTGGATTCAGATTGGAATGGGAAATATTTGGTAAATACATTTCTCTATGAATCACAAATTATACTTGTAATTTCTTACAATTTTCTCATTCCATCTAACATGAATTTTGAAGGTTGTGGCGGAGTACTAACCAAAGATTCTGGAATTATAACATCTCCTAATTATCCAAAACCGTATCCAGTTTCTGTTGTCTGCGAATGGAGAATCGAAGTGCGTTTTGGACAAAGTATAGAAATAGAATTTACCGATGTTGATGTAGAAAAGGACACTTCCTGTGATTTTGATTCTATATCAGTAAGTTTTAATATTATTTGCACCAATAATTTGTTTCGAGAGTTTTAATTATTACGAATTATAGTATAGATATGAATTTCGGTTTATTCGGTTCGAGATCAAACATTAGATGGGTTTAATCTTATTTCCTCTATAATACATCTCAATCTTTTTCAATGTTAAATTCGTTGGTGGTAGTTGCAGCTCAATTCGCATTTAATGAGTCATATAACTGATAACATAACAGCAGCAGGTCTTGGTAGAAAATTTTTGGTGCTCTGTAATGTTTCCAAAAAAATTTACGTCGTTTTTTTGTCAAATACAAGAAAAATAGACGTCTTTACAGAGGTCTGGACTGTATTTTTATTGTCGTTAGATAACATTCGCAATGTTTTAATTTTCAGAAAAGTCATCAACAACAACAAATTTAAGATTGTAACTTAACCATGTCGAGATATTGTTGTTACAACCTATCTTATATTGTTCTTGGTTCGAAAATTGTTTAATCACTTTGTCATTGAAATTGTCTATTCCAGATATAAACTTTGTCAATAAACAGTATGGGAGGAGCTATCAAACGATCTTCGGTTAGTGTATTTCTAAGAAAAGTTTTGATTCGATTTAGACTTAAAACACATCGTTCGGCTTTTGTTATTGTCATGGGACTCGTTACTACAATTTCTAATAATTTCAATTCAAATGCACCTCAAAGCTCAATACCATTAATAATGTTTGACAATATATACCTATTCTTCAACACATTTTCATTATGCCTTTGTATATTTAACCAATAAGCAGCCTAATTCTGTAATAACGCGTATTACATACAATTTTAAGTTTTATAGATCAGTGACTCCTATTTCCGTTCAAGCTTTATGCTTATCGTTACAAATACAAATCCAATCATGTTGACCATAAATATGTTGAGTAAAATTTCTCATGTAGCTTTTTCCTCTGCTTACACAGTTATTTCTATAAATGGTAGTGGCCTGCTTCTCGTTATCAATTTCATCTTCTCTTCGTATGCATATTTATGAAATCTTCTGGTGAATAAATTGAAAACAACTTCCTTACCGCACAAATTTACACAAAATCCATTATAGTATATTGTTATTCAATTTAAAACGTCCTAAAGAACTAGGCAGTGTGAAAAGTCGCGGAAAAAGTTATCAGGAGCCATTAGGCGTTACGCTGAGGTAAACGCATCGAACTTCTCTAGTTAAATCAGCCACTTAGCTTAAGACCTCAAGGATTATAACTTAGGTCATCGAAAGAGTGCGTAGATCACGTTTGTGTATCCCATACTTAACCTTATCCCAACACGCAGCACCACAGCCCTGTATGGGTCTAGACATCCACAACAATGGACCTCTATAGCATTCTGTCCATGACTTGGAGCACAATCCATTGATTCGCATAGTTGGGAGATCATTTTCGACATTGGTCAATTGTCTCATTTTTGACTGCTCATTTTTTGATATATTGACGAGTTTTCTTTCGAATCCTCTTAATCTTTCTTTGTCGTTATCTGTCAGAGTCTATGCTTCACCATCGTATGAGATTTTTGTAGATCCGCGTTTTGGCGGTGCGGCATAGAAGTTTGTTGATATTTACCGATTTTAGTATCAGATATTTATTTTTTATCAATCGTTTAATATGAGAATTAGAACTTATAGGCCGTAATTGTTGCAGTTTGTTTTGTCAACCAACTATGTTATTATCATTTTGTAAGTTCTGGATTCCTTGTAGAGCTCTGCAGAGTTTTTCGATTAGACGCACCTGTGACATAATACAAGAAAAAGTTTCAAGATGTATTGTTGTTACTTACTTAATCTTCATGTCTTTATATCCTAACGGATGTAAGACGTGGGGTTCAGTTTCGTTTTTCATCAAGTCTTCCTTTCAAATTTTGCTCTATTTTTTTTGGTCTTTTGTTTGTGTTAATACCTCATGTAATTTCTTTCCTTAGTCGCATTGATTTCGTCAAACCATATCTTCCTTGGGTTTCTTCTATATTTATTTTTTAATGTTCTGGCTTCTAGTATTCTTCTTATAATCATTTCCTCGCCAATCTTTTCACATGTCAGAACAATCTTAGTTGATGTTCTATGTATTGTTCTGCAGTTTTTGTATCCAATATTTGTCTGTATGTTTTGTTTTTGATGTGGTCTAATCGAGTCCTGCAAATTTTTCCGTTGCTTGTGTGTTTTTTGGTCGTTGTCCATGTTTCGAAACCGTATCTATGTGTATAACTACTCTTTTGTAAATTTCTAATCTTTTTTCCTTAGGTATTTTATTGCTCCCAAGAAAAGATGTTTTTATCACGTTAAATAGTTTCCCTGCTTTTGCTGTTTTTTCCTGTTATTTCTTTATTTAATTTTCCACCTCCTGCTATCATTGAGCCGAGGTATTTGATGTGTTCTATTTCTCTATTTCCTATTTTGATGTAGTGTGTTTTGTTTCTGTACTTCTGAACATCGTCTTGGTTTTATGTGCGTTTATCTTTATACTGTATTTTTTGATTGTTTGGTTCTACAATTCAAGATTTTAGTTGAATGTTATTTCGTCTTCTACAAATATGACCACGTTATTAGCGTAGCATATTTCTGTTATTGTAACTGTCCATTGTCCAGTGCCCTTTTTATAGCTTTCTAATTTGACTGCAATCTCTTTTGTAGCACAATCGAAGATTATTGTGTATAACAGTGGACTTCATATGTCACCTTGTCTTATTCCATTGTTTGTTCCAAATGTTCTTATATTTTCATGTTGCATTATGACGTAATTTTTGTTGTAGTTATACAGATTTTGAATCCATCTAATCAATTTTTGGTTCATTCCTGTTCTAAGGTCCTTTCTATTTACAGTTGTAAATTCCTTTTTCTTCGTATTGTTTATCCGGTGTTAGTCTTAGTATGAATATCGCATTTTCTGTCTCTATATTGGGTCGGAATACAACCTTAGTTTCTTCTATTGTTTCTAGATTTTCCTTTAATCCTATGATTATGAAAAATATATTTGCTACGTCATTCATTAAGGTGATGACTAGTTACTGTATTCTCGGCTCTCTCCCTTTTTAAATATGAGTGATATAATTGCCAATCTTTGGGACCTGCTCCGGTTTTCATTATGATATTAATTAATAATTATGCAAATACCTCACAACCCTTTTCCGGTAGTTCTTTTACCATTTAATTTGTCACATTTTCGTGTCCTGGTGCCTTGCCGTGTTTGTCTTCACTTATTGCTGTTTCTATTTCTTCTAATATGACTTCTCTTTCCAGACACATTCTACTTTGACCGTTTTAATTTTTTCTTTTATCCTCACTTTCGTCCTGACCATCCAGGAGCTTCTTGAAGTATTCTCGCTACCTTTTCATAACTTGAACTTCCTCTGTGCTCTATGCCCATTCTTTTGTCTTTTATATTCTTCAGTTATATTTCTCTTTCTTTCTGTTGTTTCCTCATCATGTTAAAGAAGCTTGTGATTGTATGTGACTGATGTCAGTTTCAGTCCGAAGTCTTTTCATTTATTTTTCTTTTCTTCGTTAATCAGTTTTTTGACATTTGATCTTTCTAGCTTGTATTTGTTATAACTTTTCTTTGTCTTTCTTATCAAATTTATTTTGCATGTTCTCTTTTTGTCTTTGACTGCCTTTTTTGTTTTTTCTTTCCACCAGTGTATTCTTTTTATGTTCATGTTTACAATATTTGTTGCCCCACAACATTTTTTTGTACCTTCTAAGACGTCTATAAATTATTTCCATGTATTCGCGGCATCTTTTTTGTCTTCTATGTTATCGTCTTCAGAAAATGAAAATAAACCGGTGTTCGTGAAGTGCTACTGGGAACAGTGTGCTTAGTATGAATGTCACCAATTGGTTCCAATTTAGCTCTATTTTTATTTGGTATTTTCAAATAAAAAAGTTTGTGAAATAGCCTAGGATTATATCAGAGCAATTTTTTCACTTTGTTGATGTACTCATACATTTGTTACGTAAATATACGGAAAATTTATGTTAATTTAGGTTTACAATGGTATGGATGACACTTCAAACTTATTGGGCACCCTTTGTCGACAGAAGCAAAAATCAGTAATGTCTAGCACAGGAAATTACATGTTCATTAAATTCAAATCCGATTACAGTTATGTTGGAAAAGGATTTTCGGCTACGTACAAAAGTGTACCAACCAGTACGTATTGGTTTTAATTAAATACATAGCTCTCGTTCATCTCATCTCACGTACGAAGATGGTCCCAGAAGTATCTGGCCCAACAAAGGAAACACAAAAATTTTGAAAAAAAATATATCCTCTTTTTAGCTCCATACACTTTTCCCAGCAATGTTAAATAAGGTTCGATACCTTTTTTATAATAAGAATCGTTAATCTCCCCAAAAAAAGCTAATAACTGCCGGCATCACCTCTACATTGTTGGAAAATCTCTGATGACCTTCGAACCGTTTTTTTAAGCCTGGAACAGAAAATAAACTGAGTTGGCTTAACCTGACGAATAGGGTGCACGAGATAGCAATTCAAACTTTAATTTAGTAATTTTGGCCATTGCAATATTGGATGTGTGAACTGGTGCATTGTCTTGATGAAACAACACTTTCTTCTTGGCCAAATATGGCAGTTTTTGGTTGATTTCTTCGCTCAAACGTGCAAAAAATTTGCATAATACTCGCTGTTGATAGTTTTCTCTTTTTAAGATAGTCACGCGTATGCCAAAAAACCGACGTCAAGACCTTGCCTGCAGATGGAACGGTCTTTGCCTTCTTTGGAGTCGGTTCTTCCTTTTCAGACCATTTTATTGATTGTTCTTTTGTTTCGGGTGTGTAATGGTTCCAAGTTTCATCTATGGTTATGAAACGGCGCAAAAATTCGGCTTTATTTCTGTGAAATATTGGCCAAGCACTCGATGGAAACATCCTGACAACGCTGTTTTTGTTACATTGTTAATATGAGATATACCGCACTTTTTGAAATGCCTACTATGTCTGCGAGCTCGCTCACTTCCAGTCGACGATCATCCAGTATCGCTTTGTGGATTTTTGGAGTCGTTCCCTCATTTGATTGACCACTGCGATGCTGGTTTTTCCAGATTGTACGACCTCGTTTAAACTCTGCTCTTCAATATTTTACTGTTGATAACGAAAGAGCAGTCCCACCCAGAGTGGACTCTAGTTCAGTCTTTATATTGGTTGGGCTAAGCCCTTCCAAATAAAATATTATATCACATAACACTGACCAATTTTTTCCATGTTTACAAATTCACTATTGATGGTTGCAAAACAAATACTAAACAACGTGGCATCTTCAAACTTGGAATATATACTGTATAGATTGGGTATTTTATAGTACAGTGGTATTTTTCAAGCAGCTACCGTCATCTCTAGGTCTGGCCAGGTACTTCTGGGTCCATCCTCGTATTGGATAAATTCCTCTCATTTCTTAAATGTTACTCTTATTTATTAAAACATTAAAACATCTTTTTATTCTATTATTAATATAGATTCTGTACAACTATCCATGACACTTCAATAATCACTTTATATTATGTAATTAAAATCCTAATTGATATAAGACGTAATTTTTATTTCTTGTTCAACGTCAGGTACTTTTTAGAAGCATTATTTGATGTAATCAATCAATTACATATTTTATATAACGTAAAATTTTTTTCTCTCTTCTCTTCAATATATTAAAAATGTTCTAAATTATTTACATTCACGGGCGTTGCTTGTTCCTTTTACTAATTAAATAATTATATTTCCTTATGATTTAAGTGTAAAAATTCTCTTTTAAAACTTCGAAACTAACTTATTTACATTTTAAGAATGTGGTGGAAGATTCACTGCTTCTGATGGTTACATTTATTCTCCGAATTATCCGAAGAATTATAATAGAAATGAAACATGCGAATACTTCATAGATATAGAAGATGGACATACTATCGAAATACAATTTGATGATGTTGATTTGTATAAATCAGATAATTGCACAAGGAATTATATCAAAGTAAGTGTTACCTCCGTTAACTTTAATATAATATTCATATTTTCTGAATGTTTTTGTTTGAAAAACCAATTTTATGTTAAAGGTTCATGATGGTCCTTCAGCTGCATATCCAGTACTGATAACTGCTTGCGGGAATGAGACTCCGAATAAAACAATAAAATCCAGTTACAATAACATGTTTATTGAATTTAGAGCTCATACATTCTTGACAACTAAAGGATTTAAAATCCAGTACCACAAAGTGAGTGATTCATAGAAAGGTTATCTACTTTTTACCAAATATCACTTTTTTGATAAGCTAATTCCTTTCATTTTAAACCTTCCTTATTTGAGAAATATGACGACCATTACTTTTGATCTGTGATCTAATTATTTAATGAAAAATTGGCCAAAACAACTACAAAAGAGCAAAGAAAAAGAGAATATTGGTGAGCAATGGAAAGAGATCTTGATCAGTGATCTAATTATTTAATGAAAAGTTGGCCAAAAACAGCTAGAAAAGGAGAATATTGGTGAGCAAAAATTCAGAAGAAGAAAGAATCCAGATTAAAATCGCTACGAACCATTTGATTGATAAATAGATAGATAATGAAAAGAAATAGAATAAAATGGTTGAATAGTAGTGTGGACATCTTTGAAAATGATAAGTATAATAATATGAAACTATATTAACATATAAAAAAACAAAATAGAAAACAAACTAAAAAAAAAAGAATGGGTTATTTATTTCAAAAATTTATTTTTTATTTGGACAGAGTGAGTACGAAGAAAATGATAAAAGTGATAATGTTACAATACAAATTGAAACATCACAAAACAGAAAATCGAAAAAAATACTGAATAAGCTAATAAAACATGGGGGAGATAACCTAAAACATGGAGAATAGGAATCCGAAACAATCCAACATATTACACCAATAATGAAGGGAAAAAACTCCATATATATAGCAATTATAGATGAATTAGTCTGCTTAATAACGTATATACAATACTAACAACAACAATGAAAAAGTTAGTGGAACCAGAAGTAGGGGAATATCAAAAAGGTTATATGCAAACAAAATCAACAGTTGACACCATTCATACTATGAAACAAGTGATCGAAAAAATGCTATTTGAAATAAATGCTGGAGTAAAGCAAGGTCATGGACGGTATTGTTTAATATTGCTTTGGAATAATAAGGGCATGTAATATCGGTGGAAGTATCAGTGGTAAATCAAAACAAATAATAGCGTATGCTGATTATTCTACTCAAATTGCAAATGAAAGTGAAAATTTAAGGGAGGCAGGACGGAGAGAATATATATAATGCACAGAATTTTTATATTTTCAATTTTTTTGGACATCCCATGTGTTTTAGATATTGTACTTTTTTTCGTATAAAATATTTTTCAAATAATTTGAAAATGGGGTAAGAGGAGTTGGAATAATTGAGACAATCGTTCGAAGAGGTATGCCTAGGTTTGTGCAGTTTTGGCAAATCAGTTATTTTAGAGGGTATTGTATTCTCTTTAAAAATTAAAAAAAAACTGATTCTAAATCAGAAGAGACCTAAAATCAAGACGATTCAGAAACATATATATTTATAGCGTCTATTGGGTTAAGGCTATTGGGGATACTGAATCGATCACAACGCTCGATGTGGTCAAATTATCGTCATATCATGCTCTTATTATAAATAAACACATGAAAATTGATTAAAAACTGATTCATAGCAACCGTAGTATTGTTGTGTGCAAAAATATAGGCAGAAACAGTGAGTGGGAATTTTACATATTTCCAGTAGCTAAGTGGAAAGTGGAATAGAAATTATTTTGGATATTTATGAATTTTTTTATATTTACTTTTGTATCATAAAAACATTTTATTTCTTTTTCAACTTGAAAAACAAAATCGTGGTGCATGTCAAATTTTATAGATTACAATATGATATAATAATAATAATTTTGATTTTTAAATGAGTCAGGAGCGGAGCAATTGGATCAGCTCTGGTTATTCATAGTAAACAATACCGAAGAGCTTTATTATTCTATCAATTTTTCCTATCAAGCCTCTTTTCAAGGTCTTAAATAATTCAAGCTTTTTCCAACAATAATTTTGTAAAAATCTGGGTAATTATCAAATTTTGGTTGGATGGGAATAATTGTCTGAAATTAGATCTATTATCATGTCTTTAATCCATATGTATACGTGTCTGTTTAGTCATGTGGATCTAGAATAACAACAGGAGGTAATGGTATAATCCAGGTGCATATTGACGAATTTTCTGAACATCTAACAACTTGTTCCTGGACTATAGTTGCATCAGATCCTTGTAAGTATTAATGAAAATTTGGATCCGGGGTGACTAATGAAATGAAATTTTAGCAAAACATGTTTCTCTGACGATTTCACAACTACAAGGACAATATTATTGTGACGATGAGGACGCACCGTTGAATGTATATAACGGCGAATCTGTAGAATCCCCATTAATTGGAAAATACTGTGGACCAAAAGTTCCACCTACTATTGTAAGTGATGGATCAGCATTAACGGTGTTTGTTAAGTCTCAAATTACGTTTTTCGCAACATACAGTACATTTGACTCTGGTAAGTGCCTATATAAAAAAATTTACATGTTTTGTTTTATCGTTGTCATTTTTCTTATAGAATGTGGTGGTTCTTTGACATCAGCTGAAGGATATTTTGCCAGTCCAGGATATCCCAAACGATATCCGTCGGATATGGAATGTGAATGGGAAATTAAAATAGCAAAAGGTTAGTCACGTTTCACCAATCAATGTTCTCGGTTAATTATTATTATTTCGTTTTAAATAATTATACACTTTCAGTTTCAAAGCCGAGCACCTCAATTATCTCGGCTTATACTTTTATATACATAATTTGGTTTGTGAGGAGTTTTTAATATGGCCGATATTATGATAGTTGACAGATCGTCATCTTTTCTGATAATAGAATAACTTTGTTATTTCATATGCCATAACTTTATAGTAGTAGTTATAACTACATTGGTATAGCTTTAGCTACATAATTCCATTAATCTTTGATAATATATGGGGGTTGTCTAAAAATTTTCGGACCGAAATGCAATTCGAGAATTTTAGCCAAGGTAAATACCAAAGTGTCAGAAGGTGCGTTGTCCCGATAGCAAATACTTTCTTTTTATATAAACGCGATCTCATTTCTCCCTTCACCTTATCAAGCAAAGATGTTATTGTCTTACCTTTTTAAAGATAGTCTACAGTGCCATAAATCTGTAGTCATCACTTTTCCGGCCCACGAAACCGTCTTCGTCATTTTCGGAACATGTTCGTCCATTGCAATCAACGGTTTGGCTGCTTCCATTTCAGGAGTGTTTATTTTATTTTCAGAAAAATCTTCATAACGATTCATTTATACGATTGTGAAACAGAAACTAAGTGTCCAAAGTGGCTGAAATTTCAGTGAGGATATCTCAGTGCATGCGCAAATATATTGAGATCTTTAGGCTGATGTCGGAAACAACCCTTGTAAATATCGTAACTAGGTTTACTGCCTGTAAATTTTAAAGTATTTTGGTTTGTTTTTCTCTACCAGTATGGAACATTCACTACTGATTTGTAGGTATTAACTTGGCAGTCTGTCATTTGATCTGACATAACAACAAATGTCATAGCTTTATTATAGTTGTTTGTTTGAGGTGATATGAACATAGACTTTTCCATGTTGTTTGATTTGTGGATAAAAGAAAAACGTCCCTTTTTTCCCCACCATTTCATAACTAACACTTTCTTTGAGTTTTGTTTTGGATATTTTTTGCATCGACTAAATCCTTTCTTTTCTTACAAATTTTTTGCACCAGATGATTTTATCTTCACACTTATAGCATTGCAGGACCAGTAAAGCAAAAACAAAGTATCTGAATGGTATGTTGTCGTTACTTGCAAGTTTGACCTTCGTGTCCACGCAAGGTACACATTATAGCTGACAATCTAACCTAACCATATTTGAACAAATTTCCAATGGAAAACTGACCCAAAATGTCGCTTTGCTTCAATACATTTTTAAAACCAATACATTTTGTAACTTCCCTTACTAATCAATTTTTCTAATTTCTCTGGTCATCTTATTTTTCAATTCCTGAATCTTGGTGGATTTTGTTTTATAAACAATATTTTTTACCCCACAATAAATGGTCTGAAGAATTCATATCGGGGGCTATTCTATGAAACCTTATATAGAACACATTATTTATGTTTTGCTTTCATGACCGGCGAGAAATGGGGGGTAAAGGGGGCATATTGCCCGGGCCTCAGGCCCAGGCTGATCCCAGGCCACATTAAGCTTCATATACTTATAAAAAATTCAAAAAATTTCAAACCATTTTAAAATCAACAAAAAAATTACAGGATGCAACTGTTAATAGTCGCGAAATTAAAAGTTCAGAGGATATATTTCCGGCAGAGACTATACGATATTATAAATTAATTAAAGAACATTTCGAATATTTTTCAGACTTTAAAAATTTTTTGGACTTTTAAAAATTTTTAGAACTTTTTTTCATAACTTAGGAACGCTTCGGATATTTTAAAGATTTCGAAAAGCTTTGAAATTTTTGGGACTTCAAAGATCTTAGTACGGGGGATCACCGATGTAAGAGCTGGAAATTTTTTTTAAGGTTTGTAAGCAATCCAAACTTTTTGATAGTGGGCACATTTTATCTGTCCTTCATATGCTTGACCCTAGTAATAAGAAGGACTACAGTTTTCCCCAGATATGCACATTTAATTTAAAACTTTTGATGGAAAAGCTTTATGTTGGTTAGTAAACTAAGGTCTCATAGTAATTTGTAACGATTCAAGAATTGTTTTATCTGGTTTCGTTGTGTTCAAGTTGAAAAATGGAAAACGTAAATAAAAGTTTGGAATGATTAGTTATCCCTCAACTTCGTGTTTTTTATAAATTAGTTCCAAATTAATTCAAATATGTTGTCCAAATGATATGTGAATGAAATGAAGATTTGTATTATTATCAAATATTTTCAGACTACATTGCATTTTTTTAGTCCTGTCAGCCTATTAACCTATTGGTCTGTAGACGTTTCAAAAAAGCGCAGCTCACGCCAAGAATTTTGATTAAATTTGAAACGGACTTTGGCAAAATGAGACATTAGGCCAGTTCAAGAACAAGGTTATCTTCAATTCCCGATTTTGTCCATTTTGTCACGAGGGGGAGTTCGGGACCAAACTCTGCCCAGGGCCAACAAAAGTCTCTCGGTGGCCTTGTTTGCTTCACGTCATTTGCATAGGAAAATGGTTCTCCATTTTGTTGAAGCTAAACATTGTTTTTTGGGATGCACGAAACTATTTTTATACAAGAAAAAGTGAATCAATTATTTTTTCACCTATTATTCCACCCCAGTAGTCAATCTTAATCTTTTTATTCATTCACTTTGAATATATGACTATTAGGTGTCGGGAGCATTAGTCAGAATTTTAAAAATCAAAAAATACAGGGCGTTTCTTATGAAATTACAAAAAACAAAGGAAGATCTAACAACAACGTATATAACCGAAATAACGGTTATATCACAGAATAAAAATTCATAAAAATGACTTGCATCAATAAAACTTTCAGTTTTTTGTATTTATTTCGAAATGTTTCTTGCAGGAAATCATGTTAGTCTCAACTTCATAGAATTCAATCTGTTACAATCTGATAATTGTAACACAGATTATCTTGAAATTAGAAGCGTCAATGTTACTGGGCCGCTTCTCGGAGTATTTTGTGGAACCAATAAACCATCAAATATCACACATATTGGAAGTTTATGGCTGTTATTCAAAAGCAGTAAGATTGCTAAAGGGGATACTTCAATTACCGCTAAAGGATTTTATGCAGAGTATACGTTAAGTAAGAATCATTTTTCTCTGATTGTATGCCTTTACTTTTCTATTCGCATCATTATCCTCTTATCTCACTACAATTTTTCTAACCATATTTTATTTCGTAAAATTATTGTTGGAAATCATGTAAAGTTTTAAATCTAGTAACATTGGTAACATAAATCATTGGATGATATTGTGCCAATAAATAAATATCTATTTTAGATGAAGAAAATGAGCTGACTGGCACCAAGGGAGAAATAGAGTCACCGTTATATCCTTTATCTATTCTAGAATTTAAAACATTTACCTGGAAGATAACAGTAACTCCAAAGAAAAGAGTATTATTATCATTTAAAGAATTCTACTTAGATGCTAGGGATAGTATTGATGATGATTGCTATTTTGCCACATTTGAAGTGAGTAAACTAATTTACTAATCTTATAACTCTGTGCATTACCTCGATAGCGTTGCCATATCTTTTCTTAGTAACCTTCTTCGAAGTACTTGCTAGTGAGTTCATATGCCAATGTGGATTCTATCATTGAGATCATCGTATCCAAACTGCGTTGAGTTTATTCGTCTCAGAAGTATCAATAACCCAAGGAGTAAATACGTTTTTTGGTACAGATGCTGTTAATACGAGGTATATCAACAAAGTAATTTCTGTTTCGTTTTACAAATATATCTCGCAATAAACATGTGCATTGATTGCTTAGCCTCGTAGTAAAAGTCAATCAGCAAAAAGCCTTTTTTGTCCGAAAAAAGGTGCTCATGCGTTCTAGAGGTTTCAAGATTTGCTTAAACTTTCGTTGAGGACGAAGTTTATCTCCAATCCATTGACTGCAGTTAAGTTTCTGGGGTGTCGTAAAATAACAAAGTTTCGTCTCCCGTGACTATCCGAGAAAGAAAATGTTCACCTCCTTTATTTGTAGCGTGTCGAAAACTGAAGCGCACTGCTCATCCGTTGTTTTTATGTTGTTGGGTACCCAACGTGAGCAAACAATTTCATGAATTAGTGATCGTCAGGTTTGCAGAAATTCCATATTAAGGGCACTAATTGTAAACTTACGGTTTTGCTTGAGTTTTAATTTAATTACGAGAACCAGTTGATCAGCAATTAAAGATCCTCATCGTTTTGATCATTGTACTGTCTGATCCATTTTCTAATCATGAATCACTCATAGCATTTTGTCCGTAAACCTCGTAGATCATAAAGAAACACTACAAAGAACACGTTAGCTGCACCAATCTGAAAATTGCTTACATTGTGGATATGAAGCTCGTATGAAGCTTTTATTCAAACTGAATTCTGTATTTCAGATGATTGGTTTTATTCACATTGCTTGATAAATAAATCATCAAATGCCTTTATTGTAGTATAATTTAGACTTTCTAAGTTAATATGATCTGATCTAGATGACACTTTATCGTAATTTCTATTTTTTTTTAAATTGTTTTCAGAAAATAAAGAGTTTATTTCCAGGTATTCGATGGTATAGACGACACTGCAAATTCTCTAGGAAAATACTGTGGATTAACGACGCCAGATCCAATAAAGTCAACTTCCAATATCATGTTCATTAAGGTCGACTATAGTAGCCCAAGACTTGGTTCCAAATTCAAAGTGGAATGGCAAGAAGTGGGAGGTTCGATGCCAACTATACCAAGAATTTCATACAGTAATATAGTTGTTTATTTTGGAAATATTTATTTATTTATTTCTGATATCTCCTTTAGAAACGGAATGTAATAATACAGATGAGGTTATAGTTCTGACGGGAGTTACTAATTACATGTTCACCTCTCCTGGTTATCCACATGGCTATGAACATAATCTGAAATGCAGTTGGACTTTCTCTACAATATCGATGAATCATTTAATCATACAATTTATAGATATAGATTTGGCTCATAATAGAAATCGATATATTTATCTCCGACAATGTGATATGCTCAGTGATAACATTAACATTTATGAAAAACATATTTATGATAACGATTGGCAAAAAATACGAAGAGTATGTTCTTTAGATGATGCTAAACAGACCATTCATACCACCAATTTTATGAAACTGGAATTTGTCACCTCCCGGTATATGAATGGAACAGGATTCAAAGCCAAAATCTATGAAGGTAATATTTTATTAAATAACAAAATTTTCCCTTATCTTTATTTATACATTAATTTACACAATTAATTAAAATTAATTACGTACTTAGTTAGGTTAATCCCTTTAGTTTGTTCTTGAGACAATCATAAATCAAAAGAACTACGTAGTTCTTGGCCCCACAGAAGTAAATAAAGCGAGTTCGCAAAAATTTTGATGCACGCGTTTCAACAAGCTGTACACGAAGTTTTAACTTGCTGTACCGATCCATTTTATTATTGTAAAGCTCAAACGAGCACTCGATCAAGTTGTTTTGAAAAATGTCTGAAATTGAGTTTTGCGCTGCTTTGAAAATGTTCAACTAAACAAAGATTAACCCCAAAACAAATTAAAAACAGAATGGAGGATATCTCGGTGACTTGTGACCAACATTTTCATGAAGTGGCATCGGAAAAGAGAGCCAGTGCATAAAAAGGGAAGGTCACGAAAAAGGTGTAACTTCACGGAGATTGTACACCTACCATATAGACCTGAACTGGTCTCGTCTGACTATTTTTTGTCCCCAAAGCCAAAATTCTATTTAAGGAGTAAAAGTTGGGCATAATATTTTTGTAGTGGGCATAGAAGCTTTAGTCAGACGCTCTTAGAAGTATGTGGAAATAAATGAAGAATATATTGGAAAATCATCACAGTTTTTTAATTTATGACCTTTCGTACTATGTTAGGCAAAGAACTCATGGACCGCGTTACGTATTTATCATATTTCAGTATCAAAATGGATCGTGTTGAGCGGTGATATGGATGAGTCATAGATGTAGAGTAAGAAGTGGAAACATGGAGGTGCACAACGGCCGAATAAATTCTATATGCAACTTTTAGACGGAAGGTTGTGCTAACAGTATTTTGGGATACTAAATGAGTTTCATTAGATTTCACTTTCAAAAGGAAGCCTCAACTCGAGCTAATTTAGCTCCAGAATTTCGTGAGGTTATAGAAATAAAACGACGAGGATAGTTGGGCATAAAGATAATGCACCCAGTCACATTGTAATAGCCGGAATATCTTAGGCAGACTTATAATTAGAATACGTTATATTCTTTAGATTTGGCCACCAGTGATTACCGGTTGTTTATTCCGGATTATGAATCAATCTTTAGTTCTGAATATTGTATTAGAAAATAGGAAATCAAATTTTGAAACAAAAAATGCGCTGCGACAGCATTCCAAACAGTCACTAAAAGAAAATCAGGTATGAAGAATAATTATCAAGGATCCAGTATTGGGAGAAGCATATTTATTGCCGGTACTACTCCATAGAAAGGAGAAAGAAGAAATAATCCACCGTGAAGGAAAATATGTAAAAATCTGAAACAAAATAAATTTAAAAGTCGATAAATTAATTAAACAAAGCCAAGCGTGGTTCTGAAATTCCAAGAGACTGTCGTAGAAAACTGACTATAGACAATAATAGACAATCAATTAGAGGAATAAGGTCATAAATTTACATTGAGACAAATAGTAGAGGAAAAACAGGAAACAAATTAAAAAGTATACTTCGGTTCTATAGAGATTCAAAAAACATTTGACAGCGTCCGAAGAAATCAAATATGAAGAATTTTAAAACATAGTTGAGTTGGAGTAAACTGATAAACAATATAAAATATATAGATATATAGGAACTAGGAGCTACGGGAGGAAAAATAATGAGCTAACCTGGAATTTTACCATAAAAGAAGATTAAGACGGGTATACTGAGTCCGACGCTATTTATAATGATAATGGATGATGGATTGGAAAAAGTAAAAACAAAACAGATTGAAAATAAGAGGAAGTGAAGGATAATTTATTAACACGGAAGCAGACATAAAAAATTGAGGAACATGAATATTACTATAAAAAATTATGGTAATGACAAAAAAAAGATCTCATAATCAAAAATGATGAAAAGCAATAGCAGTATGGAAATCAAGAAGCAGAGGTGAAAGAATCAGCTCGTCAAATAATGTTTAATATGCTATAAACAGAAATTGTCTGGGAATAATAAAAATAACGTTTTTGTATTCGCATGATGCGTTTTGATTATTGATTAATTTCCAATGAAGAACATAAAGTGAAAGGTTAATCCCTTACATCATAGAGCTAGAATTCTTCAAACCTATTCATTCAATTTCCTCAATAAATTCCTTTAGATATAAATTCATTTTAAATATTTTCAACTGAACAGATATTATTTTTCAGGTTGTGGAGGATTATTATCAGATCCAACTGGATATATTATATTTGGTAATGATTCGTTGAGGGGTAGTGAGGTGAGTTGATATAAAATATAATGTTGAAATATTGATCTATTTTATCATTTTCATGTTACAGTAGCTTTAACTTATCTCTAACATAGAATTTTATTATTATACTATTTGGCAATACAGTATCCAACTGTCTAAAAAATATCGCCCAACAAGAAATGAAGTGATTCAGTTTCTAGAAGTATTTCTAATAAATAGTCCGAGGGAGCGCTTTAATATGGTATCTTAATAATATTAGTCCTTCTATTCATGATCAAATTTGAAGCAGACTTCCCTTGTTACAACTATGGAATTCATAAGAATCTTCCACCATTTTTTATTTCTGCTTTAGCTCTGCACAATCCTAATACTGTGGATATTTTGATGAAGACGACATATAGGGGGGGCTTTTTGTAGAATGTAAGAAGCTCCCATATGTCGTATCCATTTATTCAAAAGAAGTTATTTAATTGTGTTCAATGTCTGATATATTTTTAGTGCCAATGGAACATAACAGTCAGATCGACGAAAACAATTGAACTTGTTTTTGAAGTATTCGATATCGAGCATGATTCAAACAAAGGTTGTGATAACTATCTTATGGTAATTATTTTTGATTTTAAATTGAAAATATGATTATAATATGTATAGGCATTTACTCCAATTACTATTGATTAAAAAATATTTAAATTGTTCACAGATCAGGAATGGTAAATTCTCTGATTCACCTTTATTGGGTACCGGAAAGTACTGTGGTAATACTTTACCAAACAAGTTAAAATCTACCGGAAATAACCTTTATCTCAAATACACAGGCTCATCTAATATTGGTGTAAGTATAAATTCAATATTATTAATAAATGTGTCAATTTTGAGCTGCTAAGTCTTTCAATTTCATTAACATAAGAGGTGTCTCGCAAAAGTATCACTGCATTAGTGCAGGTCTTTTTACTTTCTAAAACAGTTTTAGAAAACACTCCAAAGTTACAGAGAGCTATGTCGAGATTCTACGGAGACTGGCAAAGCTGCACGGCCTATCGCCTAATTACATATTGCTACACAAGGTTAGATGAATGCAATGGCGTGTGGTTAAACAAACAATCATCGCTTATCTAAAACTGTGACAGTTTTCTTCTGATTGCATCTGCGGTCTTTTAAGTGTTCCAAAGTAGTATTCTTTAGGGATCCTGTGACCTCTCGGAGCATATTTGCTTCCAAATCAAACAACCAACCTATAAATTTGTAAATAATAATATGTACTCTTCGTATTCGTATATCGACAACACTTCACCTATATTTAGATGGGTCACGACATTTTTTTTTACCAAACCAACGGTAATGAATCATCAAGAGAGACAGACCGATGCATACCAACATTGAGTTAAACAATTTTGTCCTTCATTAGAATTGATTTAACGTTGTGTTATTTGTGTAGATCGTCTTTAAAATAAGGATGCAATTCAATGTTGACGCTCGCTGCTCTCCTTCAATAGTCTGTAAACCTATACCCTAACATAAAGTGTTTGTTGAATATAAATGGTCCGTTATTAACATCAAAAAAATAATGTTTAGCTTTAACGCTGCATTAATTTAAGATAACGCTCTAGTCATATTATACCACGTGACCTCATTTGTCTCTCTAAGCCAGTGTCGAGCGTCAACATAGAATTGCATTTTTATTGGTTTGTGATCTTGACCCTCGATCGTCAGTGCTGCAGGCTCTCTGCAACTCTCCTATAGACTAGTAAAAGTATTCCTCAGCAAAATGACTGATGATAGACATAACAGGCAGTTGTACCCATCCTTATTTAAGGATGAAAACTATTATAACCTCAAAATTTGTTTGATACGTCACTAGGTAAGCATCAAGATAACTAACAACCTCTAAAATCATCATAATCTCAGCCCTGCTGAGGAAATTTTTTCTATATCAGGATAAACCTAAAATATCGTCCACACCGCATAAACAAGGTCTGTATCACATTACAAACAACTGTCTATGTCGATCCTCGATACCAACAACGGATGCGTTGTAATCAAATATCCTAATATTCCGAATGTCTTATTATTCGAATATCAAAATAATCCGCATATTTACAACAATAATTCAAAATGTGAAGTCGATTTTTTTGGAATAACTGAGATATGCAGGTAGTCTGGATAATTCTCGAACAAGCCTGGAATAGTAATATTCAACTATACGGCTTTTATAAGCTTTTATTTAGTTTCACCTGTCTCGTTGTCTGTAATTAAATTTGATCCACTTCTGGGTTTCGATTAAGCTGAAATTTTGCATGCATGTATGTATAAATCGAATGACAGTGCAAGACTATCATGACATAGAGCTGATCTGATGATGGAGCTGGAAGGTGGCCGTAGAAACGACGCAACCCCGAGTTTGGGCTCGTTTAATTCATCTGGACGAATAACTTGATTGGAGTGAATATGCAGCTCCAACAAATTTGAGAAAAAAAGTTAGTTTCGATTGTTATGAATGTGGATTATGTTTGATTGATTAGAGATTAGAGGGATGACCCAATGCCAAGGTTAGCACGTGCCGAGGGTTGAATGGTATGAGGAACATTTCATATCTCTAACGTTGCGCTTCAGGGTACCAGGGGGAACTCTGATGCATTGAAACTCTTAACCTTCTACAATTAACCTCTGGGGGGATAGACCGTTTTTGTCCTTTACTCGTGGTGGGAACAACTTGAATACAAAATAAATTACTCTACAAAACACGACGTTTGGAGAAGACGAAACTGAAGCGACAGGAGAAGATTGTTTATGAAAGCGATGCCCACAAGCGCCAACGATTAGAAAAAATAAGTTTAGCAGTAGCTAAACAGAAGAGAGAAAACGAATCGTTAGAACAACGCCAAACTAGACAAGATGCCGATAGAATATATTAACAAGAAAGAAGAAATGAAATTAAAGGAAAAAAACTATTATTATTTATTATGGTAACCAACTAAAAAGTTAAAAATAAAATTAAAAAAAACCTTTTTCTTAAAAAACAGCTTTTATTATTTGCTTATAGAAGGTTACACCCCTCCGGTTTCGTGAAAATTTTAGTATGTTATAGAGAAAATTATGCTGAAAAATTTGATATATATATATATATATATATATATATATATATATATATGTAGGGCGCGGAAATCATCCCTTCACATAGTTTCGCAAGTCTTCATTATCTAATGATGACATCATGTATCATAAAATTTGCAGAGAATTTAGTCTAGTTTGTTTACATACGACTATCGTTGGTAAATCTATTAATATTTGTTTTTTTTTATTCGCGTTTGACCATGAAAAAAATAAAATTGAAAGTTGAAAAACTATGTGAAGGGATGATTTCCGCGCCCTACATGTATATATCAAATTTTTCAGCATAATTTTCTTTATAACATACTAAAATTTCAACGAAATCTTAGGGGTGTAACCAAATCTAGATAATTATCTAAACTACCTCTAATAATAAATATAACACTTTATAAGTTTATTGTAACCTGTAACAGTAAATAATCTTATTTCTCAACGACAAAATAATTCCATATCGTACATCGTAATAAGATTTTTTAACACCAAAACTTATTACATCTTTCCGTTTTTATTATAGTTCCAATTTTATGAATAAGAAGGTTTATTCTTATTCACAATATAACACGCTTTTATTTCTACAATCAGTACTATCATAAAAACGCGAAGATTTAATAATTAAGGTGTAAAGTTTTATTGTTAAAAATATATAATTATGTACGATATAGAATTATTTTGTTTTCGACGAGGAAACTCAAATATCGAAACAGGTTACAATGAACTTATAAAGTGTTATATTTCTACTGAATATACTGTTTATACCACCGCTGCAGCAACACTCACAATTACTCTATCTGATGCGCGTTTCTATAACCAAGCTATCGTATTCAATCACTGAAGGCAAACTAAAACCTAATGACTTGACTTACCTATTTTATACAAAATTTTCCCACCAATAACCTTCTCCTGCGAAAATTAATTCCAGCGGAAAAATCTCCTTGGCGGGAATCTTCACATGTATTCCTTGAGCTGTGTGCTCTTTAAACCGGACAATAACGGATCTCTTAGTCTGCCCAATATACTTCCCGTCACAATCATCACAGCTAATTTTATATATACCACTCTTTTCCAAATTTGGTATTTTATCCTTAGGATTACCCAGCAATTGTTTCAATGTATTGTTGGATCTATAAATCTAACCTAACCAATTTTTCTTGTTTTTTATTTTGGGTTTGTAAAAAAGAGGTTTCATTTAGAGATTTCTTAACCCTATGATGATTAATTAACATATTCATAATTTTTTTATTATAACCGTTGAGTACAGCTACATCCTCAATAAAAATATTTTCCTTATTATATCTCTCGATGGTAAGTGGAAACTAGTCATCTTACGTTGGATACAAGGAAAATAATCAGCCGGGATGTACCGGCACGTAACGGAATTTCTCCTAAAAACATCAAATTCCAGCCTATTACTATTCCTAATTACTAAAGTATCTAAAAATAGTGATTGTCCATTATTTTCCATTTCATAGGTGAACTTTATAGATGGATATTTTGGGTTGAATTCCAAAATGAATTCATCTACGTTTGCCTTTTTCGTATTGAATATGACGAAAATATGATTTTCATATCTGTACCATACTCTGGTAAAATACTGAAACTCTCCACAGTGTAGATTTTCACCAACGGTTCCAGAAATTCCAGTTTACTTATATTTCTTATTATTAGTTAGTTAGTTTTTTTTAAACTTCTTTTGAAATAAATTATAAATATTTGAAACTATCAATAATCAGGAATAATTTGAAGATATGTAAGTATTTTGTTGACTACACTAATATATAATTTCATATTATTCAGGGTTTCAGAATCAAATACCAAGAAGTATCCGCGGATTGTGGTGGAAACATTATTTTGAGTACTTACGATAATTTTACTGAAATTACGTCGCCGAATTACCCTAATATTCCCAATCCCCATACAGAATGCGAATGGAAAATAGCAGCACCTGTCGGGGAAATTTTACGAGTGGATTTCGAAGAAAGATTTGATTTAACCTATAAACCTGGGTAAATTTCACTAATTTCCATTCACCAATTAATATGAGCAGTAGTATGTTTGTGTGAAGGACTTTCATCATTATGTTAGATTTAAAAGCATAGTTTAATCCTGTATTGAAAATTTGGAAATACTAATTATGGTTTTGTCACAAGATTGTGCGTTTTGCAATAAAGAGTGACTGTGTTATATTGTTTCGATAATTGTAAGCTGCGAGTATGTGTTTTTGATGAATTAATGTATTTTTTAAGATGCGATATTGAGTATATTGAGTTGAGAGATGGGGGAACTCCCTACTCAACCTTAATTGGAAGATATTGTCGATCCGCTCCCAATTCACAATTTTCGACAGATAACTTGATTTACTTGAAGTTCTTCACTGACACTGATGAACCTAAAAATGGATTCAAAGCAAAAATCTCAATATCTCGTTGCGGTGGTACCGTGAGAGGAAGATCAGGAGAAATAACGCATTCGAGTGCGGCAATTACTAAGCGAGAGAATTGTACATGGTACATCGTTGGACTAAATGATCATTATTTGAATTTAACATTTGTTCAGCTCGATTTAACTTGTTCGAAAAATTTTCTAACTCTTAATGAGATTCCTCGTATTCCGGGACGACATAATAACGGTAAGTAAATTAGTTACATAAAATTAACTAAGAGTAGTTGATATTAACTAAAAAAATTCACACAATTATTTCATTTTCTAACGATGATCACTACAAAGCAAATACGAGCATTTAATTTTGAATGAACTCAATGGTTAAATTTTTTGTGAAAATGCCCAGATACCTGATTTCAATCGCGATTTATTACATACAATACTAATGTCCCAATTCGAAGAATGATGATGGCTATTCTTAGGTTAGGTTAGTTTGTACAGGGTCCTTCACGACGAACCGAATCGATATGCATATGGGAAAGTACTGGGACTAGTGTTCTGAAAATTTGGTTACATGGGTTTTCCGAAAGCCTCTTTTCAGCTAAGATCTTTTTGTGTGGATTCAAACTTCCTTATTTAAAACGGAATGCTATGATTTTCATTAAATTTTTTGAATCTACGCAAAATTTCAATATATTTTTATATAAGACATAGTATGCCTAAAGTCCACCATTTTTTAATTACATCACATGCAACCCTCCACCAAAAAAATTATATTTCTAAGTTTAAGTGAGTCAGGTCTAATATTTTTGGTATTTGAACAAATAATACTTACAGCTTTCAAAATCTGTGAAAACCTTGACAAAAGTTTATATAGGGTGTTCAGAAAATGGTGCCGAATTTCGCTATCTAAAAACTTCGAAAACTTAATTTTTTCAAATTCATTCATATATCTCAAATTAACGGTTTTTGTAGAAACAGAAAAAACTGGTTTTTAATTGTCACTTGCCGATGGCGAACAAGGAATAACAAAAGTTAACATATCAAAAATTAAAATACTTTAGTCAATTTAAAAATATTTAAAGAACACTACATTAAGAGAAGAAGAACAAAACTATAAATTAAACTAAAGTAAATGGTTGCCCCCAACTTTCAAACATTTATGGATTCTTCTTAAAAATCCGTACTGAGTGGCGTTTCGAATTTCTTGTGGTGAAAGAATTCGAAATGCATTTCGAAATCTTTCTTGACAGTCTTATTTTGTAATTAGCGACGAAGCATACACGATATCTTTTATACGACTCCAAAGAAAAAAATCTAATGGGGTGATAATCGGTCATCGATCCCCAAAATGAGTCTGTAAAAAGCACTTCTGTGTGGTGGGGCTCCGTCTTGCTGATACCACAGCTAATTCCAATTCAGATTTAGTGAGTGTAAATAATTTTCTAATATTTCTAGATATCTGTTACCTGAAATAAATAAAAATTTTAAGTAAAATTCACCCTCAAATTTAAATAATAAGATTACCGTTCAAATTTTCGTCATAAAAATCTACCACCAGCTTACTGTCATTTTTTATCGCAGCAAAAACATTGAAATTCCAGTACCCTTGAAACGCAACATGTGAGGGTTAGTATCACTCCAATAATGGGAGTTACGCTGGTTAAATATTCCGTTCTTCTGAATATTACACTCATCTGTCCAAATAAAGCTTTGTGAAAAATTTTGGTCTTTCTGTGTTTTTATAGATATAAATTCACAAAAAGTAATTCTTTTTGATCGTCATCTGGCCTTAAATTTTGTAGCAACGAGATTGAATACGGATAGTATCCCAAGACTGTAATTTCATTGGCTTCATTATCTATGACAGGTTTCAATTTGCTGCACAGTGCAACAAACTGACCGTGGGTTTACAATTATGAATGAGCCGTGTAAGTGTATCAGGAGTGGTTCGTGGTCTATCCGGATATCGCCAACTGAAATTATCGTAGGCTCGTTTATTAACCCTATCACATTCCCTGTATATTACTAGAAAATTGAAATAATCTTCATTAATAAATCCTAAACGGGACATGATGAACACTTTCATTTCACTGCTTTCATTATTTGTTTGTTTGTTTGTTGATATGTTAGCTTTTATTTTTTTTTGGTCGCTCCAGACAACCGACATTTAAAAACAATGAAGATTTCAGTTTTTTCAAGTTACTACAAAAACTGTTGATTTGAGATATATGAATTTAACAAAGATGTCCTCTTAATTTAAAGCGTAGAGTCTAATGGTAAAGAGAAAAATGGGGGTTGCTATTTGAAAAAATTAAGTTTTCGAAGTTTTTAGATAGTGAAATTTGGTGCCATTTTCTTAACACCCTATATAAATTTTTGTCGAGGTTTCCACAGATTTTGAGCGCTGTAAGTGTTATTTGTCCAAATCTCAAAAATATTAGACCTGACACACTTAAATTTAGAAATATAATTTTTTTAGTGGAGGGCTACATGGTCCAAAAATATCGAAAATGTGAAATAATTAAAAAATGGCGGACTTGAGGCATACTATTTCTTTTATAAAGTAATATTGAAATTTTGCGTAGATTCCAAAAATTTAATAATAACCATAGCATTCCGTTTTAAATAACGAAGTTTGGGTCCACTTTCGGTATAACCGGAAGTTTCAGAAAACTGAAATTATTTTAGCTAAAACGAAGATTTCGGAAAACCCATGCAAGCAAATTTTCAGAACACTTGTCGCAGTATTTTCCCATGTACATATCGATACTGCTCGTCATCACCAATTACAATTGGGCGTATTAGAATCAACAGCGGATAAGGAAAAGCCAGACTCAACAACCAGTAAGAGTAGAAAATCAAGATAATAGGACTAAAATTCCTTTACCAAATTCTCAATGGAGTACAATATGTGGAATTCTTGCATGAAGAATTAGTGCCGCAATTCAAAAATTTTTCAAAACTTTATTTGTGCTCTATTTAGTGTTGCAGGCTTACAGTCTCTCGTCCACTGTTCTTTGCCTCCAAGTTACAGGTTGATTACTGCCCATCAAAATGGCAGATATACACCTGCAGTTTACATCCAGATTTTTGCATGGCTAGTTATTACAGGATAAAACTTTCTAAGGATATTATCATATGTTTATTATCCATTTATTACTCGCTAACTATTTAATTTTATAATGTATTTGTGTGAATTACAGGTAGCTCCTTGGGTAAATACTGTGGAAAAAATCCCCCTCCATCAATAAAGTCGATATCAAATGAAGTAATACTAACATTGTCATCAGATAATACTGGAACATTCTCATTAAAATTCAAATCAAGTCAAGTCGGTTAGTTGTCCCTTATGAAGCTAATATTATATTATAATAACATTTATTGTGTTTTAGCCTGTGGTGGAAAACTCACTACAGAATCTGGTGTTATACAATCACCAGGATATCCCATAATGAATCACTACAACAGAAATTGTCAATGGCAGATAATAGTTCCATTAGGACGTAGAATCACTCTAAATTTTATTGATGTTGATTTGAATGGAGCTGTTAGATATGAGCATGGGCTTGCCGTATTTGACGGAACTTATAAACTCCAACTTGATCACGACATTAAGACGACTGGTTCTAATGTAACTACTTTCGAATCTAGCTCAAATAAGATGCTGATATTTTTCTGGTCTGTTTCGAAAAGTGAACATCGAGGATTTAAAGCGGAATACAATTCACGTCTTCCCACTTGTAAGTACAAAATAAAATACAAAATTTTTAATAGGGTTGCGTCTTCTAACAAACTTTGGAAACATGTGAAAGTGAATATGAGAAAGTAATGCACAAATTCATGAAACGTACAATGTTCATTTCTAAAAAAATGTGAAAATACATCAAAATGTTTATTTAAGTCGATATTCAACTCTCTTCTTCCTTATCGCTTGCTAGCGATGAGTCATGCGACATAAAATACACGGCACAAGCTGCTCTTTTTGTCCTCCCAAGGCCCAAAAGAAAAAACTTCTAGGATTGTTACCTCTCTCTGGAAAAATTGGAGGGAAGATATAGCGAATGCCGTATAAAAATGCCTGACAATGGGATCAATTCAAATAGAACATTTAAATAGCAACTGATGAAGCCAGAAGTATGGCAGGAAAAAATAAAGGAACAACAACGAGCAAAATAAACCACGAAATTTCGAAGATTCACTACATAATACATCAAGAAGCGCTTTGTTTCCAAGCATTTCTCGCCAAAATAGTGGAGATTATGAATTTGGTAATCAAAATTGTAAATAGTAAATAGTCAAAGCACTCTATTGAAGCCAATCTAAGGAATTGTTAAGCGAAATGGAGACTCTTATTCCGACCTCATTCTTCAAAATAAAATGGTATGGATTTCCAAAGGTAAAGTGTTTTGCTTTGTGCTTAAATGGAATAAATACGTTTCTAAATGAAAGAGGCCTGAATTGGAGAGCGACAAATGGCTTCAAAAATTTTACTCTATGATGGATATCACAGCATTGGTTTGTTTGGAAGAAAAATTAATTCTTTTGCAAACGATATAGAGAGCGGTAAATTACTTAATTTTCAATTTCTAAAGCAATATATCGATAAAACCAGTGCAACTGTTGAGACGAATACTTCTGCAAACTTATAAAAACATTAAAGATGAATTTGCTGACAGATGTGCGCAATCCAAAACCAACAAAACGCATTCATAATAAATATTTTCAACACAAATAGTAACGAAATCTACATTGAGCCATTTGAAATTGGAACTGGATCTTCATAAATGCAATTGATCGATGTAAAAACTAGAGCTTTGTGGATGAGAAAATTTACAGAGTTGAAAAGCCATAAGAGTTGGAGGTCCAGAAATGTATGTATGTAATGCAATAGAAGTGGACAACTCTGAAAGAAATACCGTGATTTGGGACTACTATATTCGACACATAGATTAATTCAGTAAGGTGAAGAAGTTGACATTGGAGTGCTGACTATCCTCAGATCAACATATTCGTGCAAGCAAGCATAAGTAAGAAGCCAACTAACAAATGAAAGTTTAAAGCCATGTTTGAAACTTGAAACAAGTTATGAGCCAACTCTATCCAAACTTTCTAGAATCATGCAGATCCAACGCTTGCATTGAATTTGTTTGTCCATTTGTTTGCTATTGGAGTACAAGCTAGGGTTGTAAGTAAATGTTTAATTTTTCCATATTTTTTACTTAAGTAATAGGTAATTATCTATAAATTCCATGTAAATATGTATGTACTCGTATATTATCTAATTTTTTGTGAATAACTACAAAAAAATGGCAAGATATTTTTTCTTCTAAATAAAATATTAGCATTCAACATCAAATATCTTACTATCTACATAGAAGATATTTTGATTTCACTTTTATGTCATCATCATCATCATCATCAAGCATTTATATCATTTGGATTATGGCTATCGCTTTTAGCGGTTTAAAATCCTTTTTTGAGGTGGATTACTTCTCGTTTTCTATTTTTGTCCTCTTCATAGTTTATCGGTGGTCTTGGCTGCTTTTGTTATTATTTTCCATTCCTTTCGGTTCCGGAATGTTGCTCTCCAATGCTCTTATGTCCTCCTCTATTTCGTTTCTCCAAGTCTTTCTCGGCCTGTTTCTTCTCCTTGGTCACAAGGGGGTCTATTGCGTTATTCTTATGATCATTTCAGTAGATTTTCTCCTTGTATAGCCATCGAAGTTGAGTCTTTGTGCTTTTATGTATCTCACTATATTTTCCTTCTTTCAGCCCTTCCTCTTTTTCTTCGTTTTTCTTTGTTTTCCTTTCTCCCTCCTGTGTTGTGTTTGGACCTGTTCTCTTGGTTCTTTTAAGTTCGTCTTCTTTCCTTTTATTAACTACTATTGTTTCCATCGCATACGTGATTACGGGTCTTATTAGGGTTTTCTACATTTTTATTTTGTTTTGTTTGGTTATTTCTTTGTTTTTTAGTAGGTTTTTGTTTCTTCTAAAGGCTTGATAGCCTTTTTGTATCCTTTCTTTTATCCCGTCTCTCGTTGTTTGCCCCAACGTTATTCATAGATAGTTAAAGGCCGATAATCTTTCATAATTTTATTTGTTAGTTTTCAGTTGGTTTGCTCCCTCTTCTGGTCTCCCCATATTTTCATATACTTGGTTTTTTCTGCATTTATTTCCAGTCTGTAATTACTTGCTTCTTCTTCTAATTTGTTGATCGCTTTTATTAATTCCTTCTGTACATTTGCTATGATATGTACATCATCTGCGTATGCTATTATCTGTATTACGCCTGTTATAATGTTCTTATTCTGTAATCCTGCGTTTCTCACAATGCCGTCCAATATTATATTGAATAGCGTTGGTGACATTGACGCCTTTATTTGTGTGTGTCTATTCTGATGTTGTGTCTTGGAATCTCACTAATGCCTCTTATTTAATATTACCTCTATTAATTTTCTCAATTTTTTTGGAATTCCTTGTCTTTCTAGTTCTTCTGTTATTTTCTCTCTTTTTATTGAATCGAAAGTACTTCTGAAGTCTATAAAGACTATATGTATTTCTCTTTTATATTCCACTGTATTATTTGGTCTAGTGTTTGGATTGGGTCGATAGGACGTCACTATAAAATTCGATAACAAACTGTAACATTACATTTTGAAAATTTTCTTTATTTCTCTGTTTTGCTATTTTTACCACAATGCTCAAAACGCTTCATAAGCTATTCCTCTTAGGTTTACGATTATAACGCTCTGGACTAACTGAAATGAGAAAGACCGTGGTCGTAAGTGTCTAGTGGAATGCACCAAAAGTGTCAACAACTCTTCGTATTGTTTTTTTCTGAAAATAGAGAAACACACTCACAAACACGATTTTCATCCTATTACAATTGTGAACAATCTATGTTCGCGCAGAAAACCAGTTAATGACCAGAATTTTGACGCTGTATGTTCAAATTAACAATAATCTTCAGATTTCAATATTATTGTGACGATAATTTATGACTGCTTATAAAATAACAAGAAAAATTAACGTTAAAATAGCAAAAAACTAAATAAGATTATTACCATTGGTTTTATCTTCGTTGAAGATTTATTTAAATTAGATGTGAATGAATTACGTTTTTCAAAACTTAGATCGCAATAAAAAAATAAGAGATAAAATCAATTCTTGACTCTCGATTCAGTGTCAAGCTGATGATAATCTCATACATATATTCACACCGGAACATAACTATAATTGATGACTATTATTTTTTTTAGTGTGTCAAGGTGAGTTTGGTTCTGAAAATGGTGTCATTAAGAATCCAACTTTAAGAAACTGGGCATACAATTGTGAGTGGACACATTCACGTTCAGATATAGATCAAGCTAGAACGTTTGCTATAAGTTTGACAATGAGTACTAATACTACAAAACCTATCGAGGCATCATGTCTACATACATCAGGATTTCTTTTAGTAACAGGAAAAGAAAAGAAAAATGTCTTGTCAAAAATTTGTATACCAACGGTTACTCCAATTACAATAAGATCACCATTTTTAATTACTAAATTACAGGTTCGTATACGGCTCTTGCTAAAAAGAACCATCAGATATTTTATAAAATATGCATAGAACTAGCTTAATAAAAATAAATTTGAAAGAATAAATCAAAATATTCACCAGAATAATATATTGACACTACTTCAAATGACTTTGACTTGTAAAATGTGCTTAATTAGAAGATTTAATCAAAAGATCTGCTTTTTATATCAGCAATTACTTACGTATCTGTTTCAACTGGGATGCCTCACACTCCCATGAATTGAGACAAGCATTTAGTTATGTTTTTAATTCTGATAAAGATCTACGTTTATAACATAGTAGCTTTGAAGACTGCTAAGAGTGATTAAGATGTGGACATCATTTGATTTTGGAAACAGATATAAATGACAAAAAATGAACAATTTTGTTTATTAAAATTGGGAATTGACTATTCTAGAGCTTGGTTAATTACTTAAAATCTAGACCAGAACTGCTAAATTTATTCGTAGATTTTGAGTGATGAACAAAAAACCGTGTTTAATTTTTTATGAAATTGAAAGATCGTCTTCAGTTTTCATTTTCAAAATTGTTGAATTGTGGAGAAGTGACCCAGCCGAACATCAAACTATTGATTTTGAAGATATAGTGTGAAAAATTGTCGCTAAAAGTTTTACTCTTGCTAACTAGATTTGTGCTTTTTGTCACAGATGAAAACCATTCCGAAATTTTTCCAATTGTTGACTCAACATCGAGATAAATATATTGCTAGTCAAAGGCTGTACTTTGAAGAAGCATTACTCTGTTTCCAATAAAATAGTTCGATATATTTTGATGAAACTCTAATAAATAAAACATTAAAAACAATCATAGACCTAAATCAATTGACAAAGATTTCAAAGCAGGAGTTGAAAGGAACAAATCAATCTCTTGAGCCCTACTATTCACTTGTTAACTTAGTGTTCGGTAAACATATTTTATTTTGAACCTTCAATCTTACCTTTTCACTTTGTTCTTCAAATTAATTTTATTTACACCTCATATGCAGCTGAAAAAATAGTTTCTAGTTTTATGATAAACTTTAGTGATACCTGTTATGGTCATTATATTTCTTGTTAGGTATTGGATGATCGCGCAGATGAAACAAGATAACTTTTGAATTGAATTCATCACGTTGAGCAAATAATTATTTTACTATGAAAATACTTTTAATTAAAGACTTAATTATTCATTTAGTTGTATCAAATAACAATTGAGAAAGTTTAGAAAATAAAATTATTTGCATTCTGAGCAACTATGAGTTGAGAATTAACAGATAGTTAAAAACTAAAAAGAGCGAACGTATTCAACAAGTAAAAACAGATGTAAATATATACTATTACACAAGAATTTTATTCCGCCTGAGTTTAATACTGTATGTTGTTTTTCAAAGTTTTTATCTCAGATGAAATTGTCCTCATACAAAATTGATATCAATTAGTAACAAAAATCAACTGTCAATCGTGAGGGAAACAAGAGATGAGGCGTCAGTCGAGCGCGTTAACTTGACAAAAAAAATATGAATTTCAACTTATCTTATCCTTTTCACATATGATTCCAAACATATACAGAAATATAATAATAACCATCAGCTACCTGTGCAATGGGAGAAAGATCGTCAAATATATAATGAACATCAAGATATGGATAATTTCATGAATTATTGTCTTCATCGGAACTATCACTATCATCTGAGGTGTAAATTGTTATGTCACACACTCCATCCGCCTATGTAGTATCGTCGCCCGTAAAAATTAATTAACAAAAAAAATTATGTTTATGCCTTAAGGGCTAAGTCGAAATTCAAAATTATGGTGATGAATGGTGGCAATTGGACACTCACAAATCATTCAAACAAATATTCATCTTTTTCAATGAATACTTTCATTTTTGAGTTCATTCATTCAAACATACAAAAGCTCGTTTTCTGTTTTACAAATCGATTGTGCTGGAAAATTTTCCACACACACACACACACACACACACACACACACATATATATATATATATATATATATATATATGTTACCGGCAATGTGTATAATTCAGGTATTGTATACAATCCCTGGGGCGTCCAGGCAATGTATGAAATATCACGAATATCATTGTCCATTTCATACTTTACCTAGGTATTGAATACAATTCCTAGGGATTGTATAGAATACCTGCTGGTTCACCGGTAATGTGTAAAATAAATAAATCTTAAGACTAAACTAATGTTAGGTAAGCCGGTTAATATCAATAAATCTAACCTAAATAGGTTAGGTTAGGTTAGGTTAGGTTAGGATACCCGCGTGCGGCGTACACTCGCGAATGAACGGTAATGCTAAAACGATTCACTTCCATTAATGCTTGAAATGGCGCCTCTAGGAAGGGTGTCAGGGTTCTATGAAGCTTACCGTACTTATTTGTTTGTAATAACCACAATTGCGTTCGAGTGTTACATTACCTGCTGCAAGTTTGGTATTGTATAGAATACCTAGGTAAAGTGTAAAATAAATTCTATTTCATACGTTACCTGCCCGTTTTAGGTATTCTATACATTGCCTAGGTATTGTATACAATACCGGATTATACACATTGCCGGTAACATATATAATGTGTAAGAGCCAAATCAATTAAATGGATTTTTTCGGTTACTGTACATTTTAACATTTTTCAGCTTCATTCACTTATAATGAGAAGTACAATCTACAGTTTTAAATTTTTATATATGAGGATTGTACATAAAATGAGGTTCCCAGGAACCTACGAACACTAGGGTTGCTATTAGACGTGAAAGATAAAGGTTCCATTTGATTATTACGCCAGGTGCACATTACGCTCTGTGCATCGTTTTTTGTGTGCAAAAAACGTTTCTACGGCGGACATTCATTCCAACTGTGTGAGGTGTTTGAGGAATAGTATATGAATGTGCAACATGTGCGCAAATGGTGCAGATAATACGAAATCGAACGTACATACGTCAGTGACGGGCCTGGTATCCTTTTCAGACGAAGTAAATGCGAAAGTGGAAGAAGCAATGTTGAAAGATCGAAGGGTGACGGTTCGGGACCTAAGCGAGATGATCTGTGATGTTAGCAAGTCCTGTATTCATAACGTTTTGAGAGATCACTTAGGATATACCAAGGTTTGTTCGAGGTGGGTCCAATGTTGACGGATAGCAACAAACTGCAACTTGTGGAAGCGGCACCCAGTTATTATCATCATTTTCTTGAATTAAAAAAACACTGGGGAAGGATGCATTTCTTAACCGACGAAGAGCGGAAAAAAGAAGCTTTAGTCTATCTTCCCGGCGCAGCGGCTGACTTCTACGGCTCAGACATAAAGAAGATAGTACACCTCATGCAAAAAAGCATCGATCTATTTGGCGATTATTTCGAAAAATAGAGGGTAGTCTAAGCTTTCCAAACATGTATTATTCAATGTCAATAAAATTGTTGGGAAACTTATTTTAGGGACAAGCTTCATATGTTATCAGCTCGTGGTCTTCATAGAAAAGATCAATTGATACTGCATTTAAAAATATTATAGTTTTCCAGTTTGTTGGGATAATTAAGAAAGAATGAAAAAAGATGTTTCTTTTAGAATTTCCGTGGCAAGCGAATTGTTTTGTAATTATAAGTTGTCAGAATTGAAATTTTATTTTGAAATTCGTTAACTTCAATTGTAAAAAATAGCGGAAATCCATAACAGTTTTACATATAATTGGTAATGGAGATAATAACCGAATACTACAAGAAGTAACTCGCCTATTTCATGAAAAATTCCTAGATTTACCACTTATATTCTAAGAAATGTTAAATAAAGAAGTAATTTTGCGAGTTCCATCATATGACGCAGAAGGAATAAACAGCAAAATGCATAGAGTGATGAATCAATTAAGATGCATTTAAAGAAGATCCACATAAATCGAGTGGACAGGTATCCACCACTTTCAATGTTAGCCATACATCGATAATTAACATATTAAAAGCAAATATGAATCCATATAAATTGATACCTACTCAGGAGCTCATTCAAGACAATTTTGATATGAAAAATCATTGTTGTAAGCGAATGATGGACATATTTTTAACTCAATGGTCATGCTAATCGACAAAATTTCTGTTACTGTTCAGCGGAAAATCGTGATTGAATGAGAGAAGAACACACGCAATATATTCAAAATGTTATTGTTTGAGTAGGGATTGCTGCAAACCATATCATTGAGCGTAAGTTAAATAGCGATCATTCTTTGGAGCTACGTCAATATGATGTCATTCGAGCAAATTTATATCCTGAGCTAGGAAACGCTCAAGCTCCAGTTAATGCGATATGGTTTCAGAAAGAACATTATTAACGCAATGTTTGGCAATACCTCAATTCAACTGAATTTTCTGATTCAAATTACTAAAAAAACGAATAACGATTGTGGTCGGGTCGATCAAGCCTGATATGGTGAATAAGGGCAAGGAGACAATTTTATTTGATTAGCACGTTAGCGGTGAACATTTTGAACACCTACTTCATTGTCAACGACAGTTCTTTTCCTTAATTATTTCAGATCTCATTATATTTTAGTTTTTATTAAATTGTAGCAAATTCCTATGATTACATGATTTTATTTAATTTCAGGCTTTTGTTTTGATGAGTGCTACTATGAATTTCACAGCGCAATACAACACTCACGATTGCGGTGGAATGGTGGAAGGCCAATCTGGCGTTATTTCCAGTCCTCTATATCCTAATAAGCCTTCCAAATCATATGAGTGTGCTTGGTTAGTTTCTGTTGCAACAGGACAAACTATAAACGTTACTTCAATTACTCTTGATCTTGGCGATGATTGTGAAAAAAGTTATGTCGTTGTGTATAATGGGGGCCTTCCAACACATCCCAGAATTGGAAAATACTGTAAAAATATGAAACCCGAATTGTTAATTTCACAAACGAATCAGTTGTGGATAGAATATAAGTTTGCTCAAACTTCAACTGGAACTGGATTTACCTTGAAGTATGAAGCTATGAGTTCAGGTAACAAGGAGATATCTAAATCAGTTTTACAATTTGATGATTGACACATTTTCCCATAACAAATATTTTTCAGGATGTGGTGGTGTATTCCACGATAAAGAACGTTTCATTCATTCTCCGAATTATGGATCTGGTGATTACCCAAACAATGCCGAATGTTTATGGATAATTGAGTCTGAACCAGGATACCATCTTCAACTTAACTTCATTGGTAGATTCAATTTAGAACAGAGTACTAATTGTAGTAATGATTTTATTCAGGTATGTTTAAAATTCTATTTCTATCGTTTTTCCTTTTTTTGTTGTTTTCAATGCATTAATTGGATTGTAAGTAGGAAGTGTTTGTATTTTAAAATCAGATTCATCGGAAATTTTCCCAGCTCTGACTTTTTCTCCTAACATACAAGCTAGCATTCTGCACCTATACCTAGAGGTTATTTTGTACAAAACTTTACATCACATTGTTCTACTTCCAGAATGTGTAGACTCCTCCCAAATGAAGGGATGTTTGACGAGGTAGTGACCTATCAGAAAACCGACCACCAATTTGATATCGTTTCTGGTCATCACGAGAAGTTCTTCAGACTTCTTAGCTGATATGTCTTGATTGTTCCAGTTCTGGAGTATTTCTCCAGTTATTCTTTAGCCACGTGTTGAGGTTATTATTAACGTGGCATCTCATAAGGCCACAGTGGGATTCTGCTCCTAGATATGGAGTCGCTGTCCCTTTTTTTGCGTGGTAGCCACATTAAGGATATTTTGTTTCTGTTAGCTTTAGAGTTGGTTTGAGCTCCCACACTAGTCTGGACATACACTCAATAGTTTTCTGCACCTTCAAGGTCACTTGGCATCTGAGATAATGTGAATGTGAATGTGAATACAAACACACTTGAGTACATTCGTTTATTCTTAGAAACTCCATCTGAAAAATTGTAAGTGATTTTTCTAGTGGTATGGAGAGATTGCGATTTGGTTCACAAATGACCAATCCAGCTCCTTGCGCTAGCTTCGAATTGTGTACTAGAGAGATATATTTCGAGCCCGCGGAAGAATTTTATTGACACATAATTGGTGTCACTAGTTATCATTTTGAATGGAATATCTTTATCCATCATGCTTGCACATTTCCTCCATTGCTTTGTCACTGCTTTTTAAATTTATCACATCTAGAATTCTTTGGTGACCCGTCAGATTTCCTGATTTTGATTATACTGTCTGGATTAGCCTGGGGGCAGTGCTTAATGCATCTTTTTTCACTATAAGGTAAAGAGGGGGCAGGTTTAGGAGCGTTTCTGACGTTGACATTTCAACTGTAATTTTTTATCTATTGAGTACTATGAAATTGTGTAACAGATAGGATCACAATGAAATAATCGTTTTTTTTTAATTTCAAGGTTTGGAGCTGGAATGACGAAGTATGGGCTAGTTTGGGTAAATATTGTGGTCGAAATATCCCAACTGCTTTAACCTCTACAAGTGAAAGGATGAAAATTTTATTCAGGAGCAACGATGCGATTAGTGGTAGCGGATTTAAAGTAAGATCATTTTGCGTCTTTATATTCTTAGTTGAAGTTAAACTTTATTTATTTAGGCTGAGTGGAAATGGAAATGCGGTGGAATTTTCACAGCAGATAGTAAAATCCGTTACATAGTGAGTCCTGGATATCCTGTAAGCTACCGAAATGATTTAAAATGTGAATATACCATAAAAGGAAAGGATATTGTAAACATTCGTTTTCGCGATTTTCTTTTGGAAGCTGGTATATATTTTATCATTATTTTTGTTTGTACGCTAACAAGATAGTATATAAGGAATATTTAGTACGAATTACATGTCGAAGAAGTTTCTATTAACAGGTTAATGATTATATTTTGATCTCATCATGTTAACCGTATACAAATAATATATATTTTCTTAGAGCCATATTGAATTTTTCCAAATATTTGTATTATCACCACTTCGTTTCGAGATATAATAATAGATTAATAATTTGTTTTTCCACATTTCGAATACTCAACTCTCATTTGACGTTCATGATATTTATATTTCTAATCAATTTATATATATTTATATATAATTATATATTTTCCAATATACACTGATACAATCAATCAATGTAAATATGTAAATTTATTTACATATTGTCACTATTTATTTTTAGGAGATCCTCAATGCAAGTATGACAATTTAACAGTGTCTTCTAGTACTAGTCCTGGACAGTACGTCTATTTCAAAAATGTTTACTGTGGTGAAAATACTCCAGAGGTGTTAAGAGTGAGAGGAACTGTGAATTTGGTGTTCCAAACGGATGCTTGGTTAACCAGAAAAGGATTCAAGCTCGAATACAGAGACGATAGTAAGACAGTTTTATAATATAATTGTATTCTTCAGATCCAGCCAATAACAAAACGTGCTAAATAGCCTCGTATTCATCCTTTTATTAATACCATGATGATAAGATTACATTAGAGGAGCTAGGGCGGAAAGGCCGTAAATCTACCTCGCTAACACTTTGACCTATTGACTTTGGAAAGTGAACTAACCGTCTAGGGGATTTGCGGTTTATCTCTTCAGGCTTCAAAAAATTTGAATGTAAGCACCGTAATCTATGGATTGTCTCGCACTTATGAAGGAGGTATTCTGCGGTTTCCTTTAGTCTCTTACAGAAACGACAAGTGCTGTCGGCAGCTTTCTGTATAGTTTCTAGATGCTTGTTCACCAGACAGGGTCCAGTAAGCTGGACAGTAACTATCCTTAGCTCATCTTTGTTCAATTAAAGTGTCTTTTAAGACTAGTTGGTAGAATAAGAAAGAAACTTCTTCGATTGTTTCAGACCTGGGATCTTATTCCATTTTTATGACTTCTTTTCGTTCCCTCACTTTTTTATGACCATAACTTGATGGCTTTTTGGGAAATATATGAAAGGTTGTGATTCTATGAAAGGAATTTTCCCTCCTTTTTTGCCATATGATTGGCTTGTTGTTTATTTCCGTGTGTTTCAGACTGGCTAGGTACCCACATATAAATATTTGATTGGACTCAATTTTATAAGAGTCAAGTGCTTGTAGAGCATCTTTGCATTGCGATAGTTACGTTATGCGCAATAAGCTGCTGCAAAGAGGTTCTGATCCCATTGGGATAGCGAGCTTACCAGGGCCATATATTCCTGTCCCTACTTCTCCATTATCCATTTGCGAGCTATCAGTGTAGAATACTAATGATCCTCTGTGGAGCATAATCTCTGCATTTGTCCATTGCAGTCGACTAGTTATTATCATTTTTTATATTTTGGAAAAGCATTGTTTGGAAATCCGTGATCATATCGATGGGCACATAACATTCCTTTACAATGCTGAGATACTAAACTTTCGATATCAATAAGGCTTCTTCAACATAAGAGCTACTGACAGTATTAAGTCATTTTACAGTATTAAAACATTTCAGTTTTGCTGAGAATGATGATTATTTTATCGTCAAATTTATTTTGCAGCTTGTGGTGGAACAATTACCAAAGAAACTGTAATCGAACGTCAATCACTAAAAAGTTATACTTCAACAATGCGTTACTATCAACCTAGAATGTCTTGTGTTTGGAATATAACAGCTCCTACTAATCAAACCATCATTCTTAGGTAAGTATAAATAATATCAGTGTCTAATTTTCACTTAATTTATAGAATAATATTCGAGGTATTCTGGCTTAGATGCAAAAAATTGTTGCGACGCATTTTCAACGTCTCCTTTGGATTCGAATTTTTTCCCATGCAAATATTCTACCATGAATCTGAAAAAAAGTAATCTGACAGTCCAGACTAAATGCTGGATGTGGCAGTGGGAGTTCTACCACATCCAGCTAACCTAACCACCAAGTTTTTCCATCTTATTGTCCGTAATTTTAGTAGTATGTAGTTTAGCATTGTCTTGTTGTGAGAGAACCCGCTTTCTGTTAACAAAACTTGAAGATTTCCGATCTGATAAATCCTCATACAATCGCATCCGTTGTCCACTATAAACTTCGGTATTGATATTTCGACCATTTCAAATGATTTTGAAGTACACTAGATCATCATAATTGCCCAGGCATACAAAAGACTTTCCGCTCAAATTGACGTACCTCTCTTTGCGACGGGTTCTGGTAATTGTCTTCATCTTTCGGCAAGGTAAGGATCTGTTTACTCGGTTAATCGTGCAGCACTATTCGACAACTTTTATAGATCTTACTCAATGTGGTGTATGGTATCTTTAAAAGGTCCAAGGGAGTCCGATAACGCGCGAGTGCTGATACTAGGATGGTTTTCTGATACTTCCTTTGTAACCTCAATATACCAAGAAAGTGTACGACCTGTACGCGAACCTATTTTCTCGCGAAAAATCTCCATTATAAAACGATTAAACCAACGCTGTGCCATTCACTCTTTAACTGTGTCTTCCCTTTTAATTTCAAATATTTTCTTCGCTGCTACGCCTGCTTTAAACTTTTTCTTCCAATAATGTGTTAACAATACACGAATTTCATATTAATCTCCATACTATTTAAACAAAGTAGGGTAATTTTACCCTTCATAGAACTAGAGACTAGTTTTAACAAGTTAGGACATGTTTGAATTAAGGCGTAGGGATTTTTACATATGAAAACCGACTCTACTCATGAGACACCCTCTGTACTACGCATAAAATTTGTAAAATAAGATGGCTAATGGAGAGATGACAAAATCATTACTAACAGGCTTATTATACGGTGGTGTTTGTAATTTTAAAAATTCGAAAACATCATCTGTCGTTATTCGAAAGAGAAAACTATTTAGCTGGGCAACACTGCGACGAAAATTGGATTACATCTCCTGAGAGAAATGTGATGCCGCTGTAAGGATACGGGTGTTATCTGTTGACTTGTTTTGATGTTGTTGCATCTCATTAGAACGGTTTAGAATATTCCCATTTGTAATCTGAACTAACAGCACTGCTATTTTACCACATATTTCTAGAAACAAATAAACCAATTCGAATGAACTTTTCTCAGTTGACAACTACTTAGTTTACACGTTATGCGACAATTTTGAAATTGTTTCATCGAATTAAAACGGTTCATACTATTTTAATAAGACAGATATTTTAATAAGATGTTTGAACAAAGATAACGCATTCAATAGACACCTTGTGTATATGTTGCAACCATTTTAGGATAAAGAAGCTTCAGATGTATATGGGTCCCATGTGCTTTGGACAGAGCCTAGAAATTTTTGACAATTTTGATTTACGTAGAGAACACCGCTTGAGTCAATTATGTGGTCACATAGAAAAAGAAATTCCAATACCATCACAAACTGGTAACATGGCAGTGAAATTAGAAATTGTGCCAAGTTCCTTTGGTGAATTTGTAGCTGAAGTCAAATTCTCACATGGTAAATATTTCACTAGAAATATGATTTTATTATGTCATAAACTGAGATATGATTTATCTTAAATTAAATAATACGAGGCACATACAGAAAGTATATTTTAGAAATATATTTATAAGTAGCGAGTACAGTATTGTTTAAACCATTTTTCCACAAAGCTATAATCAGAATTGAGACATTTGTGGTATCGTGGTCTTAGCTTTTGTATCCCTTTGTCGTAAAACTCTACCGTCTGTGAACCAGAGTGAGACAGACGTATTCAGCCCGTCGTCGTTGTTAAAACGCTCACCGGAGAACAGGAATGTTTTGAGATGTAAAGTAACGTGAAAATACAGACGTCTTCAGCCTGTCGTCGTTGTTAAAACGCTCGCCGAAGAAAATGAATGTCTTGAGATGCAAAGTAACGAGAAAATACCTGGGAACAAGATCAGGGCTGTATGGTGGATGAACAAACAACTCTCAGCCGAATTCCGTCAAAACAGCCACATTAAATAATTCTCGTTTTGAATGACACGTCACAATTTGCAGTGCAATGGAACCTCGCAGGCGACTGGAGAAGAATTAAAAGCTTCTACTGCTACCACACTACTCTTGGCATATGATTGATATATTCCGAATGCGCAATTGATACGGCTAATTATGTTTACTTTGAAGTGCTACGTAGAAATTATATAAATTACATACATACAATATAAACAAATAGTGATATAATTACTATATTAATACCATATATATTTATTTCTCTCACTGTTCGATACTAAGAAGACAATTGATCTCTTGAGGGTCTGGATCAGATACAAGAAAAAATATTGAGTCAATGAATACGACGATTATTTTTCTTGTTACTTTTTTATAGGTCCTGCTGAAGGATGCGGTGGTCTCATAAATTTGACAGATACTAAAGTTATCCAATCACCAAATTTAACTAATTTGGATTGCGCATGGACTATTGTAGCTCCAAGGGATCATCAAATTAGTATTCAAGTTAATAATCTTGATATATCATCATCTTGCGCTGCTGTATCTTCCAATATGACATGTTTTTGTACGCAACTGAATGTAAGTGAATTTAATATGATCGTCAAGCTCACAATTGGTCATTTATTATTTATTTATTTATTACCATATAAATATACTCTATTTATATGTAAGGATAAGTACAATTAATCAAGTTGGCAGTAAGCACTCACGCAATTTTTGTACAAGATAAGAAGGCAATTTATGTTTGCGTTATGAATACAGAATGGAAAATCCTTGTAACAATACAAAAAATGTTTCAGATACATGATAATGCAAGTCCATTGTCTGAACTAATTGAGAGATTCTGTAATCGAATAAATGGTGCAAATCCGGTACCTAAAATTCTCACGTCAGCAAATAATGGGTACATTCGATTATTACTTGGAGGGCAGAAAGAAAATGCGTTTAAAGCAACTTTAACTCCTGTCCCATGTAAGTTTTATTTTTAGTAAATAGGTAGTTCTTTCAATTAACACAATAATTACCGTCTGAGGAGGAGAATGTGCAGATTTCGAAACTCGTACAGCATCCCTGTTACCAGGTCGAACCCTGAATGAAGGTAGGATTGGTGAAGAATTAAGAGTTCACATAACTCACAGTGGTATCAATATTTAATGCTTAACCAGATTGTACAATAGGCTAGCGGTCTCAGTCTACTCTACTTTTCAGAACCATTTCCTTTCCAAGAAAATGTTTGATTACGAATTATAACAAATATATTACAATTAAATACGGACAATTAGCCTGCTTGAGAATTGAATCAAATAAAATTACACTGTATTTGTTTAAGGATAATTATGTACTATATACCTATACATTTTTGATTGTTACAATAACAAAAATCTATCAGTATTAAGTTAATTTTACTTAATTTTCTCATCTTTCTTAAACGAAGAACATAAATTTGGAGATGAATATTGTTTTCTGGTACAAATAATTATTTGATGCCAATTTCCAAGAGCAGACAGGCTATATGTGATTTGATATATCGTATTAAATCATTTCTTGTGAATTTCAGCTGTATGCGGTACGTCTATATTGACAGCTACCATGAAGAAAAAGATATTAACGTCTCCAAACTATGAAAGCGGTTCCTATCCATCCTATATGAAATGTAGCTACTCAATTTCTCCGAATACAACTTATGAAAAAATACTCATTCATTTTATAGAGTTTAATCTAACTAACGAAGTAATTAATACTGGCGAAAGTAGACAATGTACAGGTGATTTTATTCAAATTTTCGAAGACCCAAATTCGGCTGCTGCTGCAGGGTTAGGATCAAATGCAGTTTATACTGGAAATATGAAGCAAACATCATTGGTAAGAACATTTTAAATAGTCTAATATAGGTAATCGATAGAAAAGTATGTTTCTGTTGAAATGACAAAAAAACATCCTTCAAATATTATTTCTCATAAAATAGGATTCATTTATCTATATACTTACGATAATAAGGGTATGGAATTAAATTTATTAGATTTAAAGCTATACACCTAATTCAGCGTGAAAAACATAGACACTACATCCTGTTTTGTTTTCCTTAATTATACGTTTGTTTTATTGGATATTACATTGTAAATATTGGGTAATACGTTACATTTTTACATTTCAAAAATAATGATATACCATGCCTGTATTAACGTACTCTTTTGGAATCCTGGAATGGACAGAACGTATACAGATGTTAACACAAACAATTATGACGAAGAACAACAACCACCATCCGAATTCATCCACTACTCGAAAAACATTCACCCGAAAATAGGGTGGAAGTGGGTTAATTGACCTTATCAACCTACACCCGCGACAGTTGAAGAAGCTACAACAAAGGTTACAAAAGGTATTATACGGTAGATATTGATCCTGATCTCAACCAGCCGCATATTAACAAATAAGCTTCAAACAGATGGCTTACTAGCTATTAGTCCAGAGGCGGAAGGTTTCATGATGGCTATCCAGGATCAAGTTATTAGCACTTATAACTAAAAGAAAGAGTGATCGAAAATGATAATTTTAGACTCGATTACGATGGGTCCATTATCACCGATAAAACAGGTGACACCTTTGTGGTTGACAGAAGAGTCAATTTAGTCCATCTCATCGATGTAGCCATACGGAACACTCACAACATTCTGAACAAATACCAGGAGAAACTGGCCAAATACGCGGATCTCGCAGTTGAGATTAAACTGATGTGGCACAACAAAAATATAGGTATAGTCCCAGTTATTATGTCACCAAATGGCATCGTGCCTTAGATTACCAAAAAACAACTTCAACGACATCCAGAATACTTAATTATGTGAACTAAGCTTAATTCTTTTGATATTTTATATCCAGGATAAGTAAATTCTACCAGTTCTAATCTGAGTAGAGTATAAAGGTCAATTTATAAATTAAACAGTTTAGGAACTTAAGTATTTCGAATAATAATGAAATAAGCACACGAATCGAAGAACTAAGGATGATGAATAAGAGAAATGATTACGTGTACCCACGACACAATTCGCAATTAACAAAGGTAGAGAAAAACGTCGAAATCTTTAAGTACAGCTGTTCATGTTTGAAGAATGTACCACTATGTAATAATTTTGTTTCCCATGGTCTATAAAATATTTTCTTATTTTGATTTTGAATTTCTATAATATCTACAGAGGAATATATTACGATTAGTTGACTTTCTTGATGAAATAGCGAGAAAATCTTCGAGAAATATTGAACTAGGATTAATTAATAACAGTTACTGTCAAATGTTTTGTTAGAATGCTTGTTTGTAAATATTATGTAATTATTATTATTTCTGACATCTTCACTTTTCAATTATCGATTATAATTCCGTTTCATTCCTATTTATAGAATATATTTGCTGAATTGATTCAACAAAATATTTTAATTGTTTGCATAAATCAAGTTTTCTGACTGTTTTGTTTCAGATTTATACTGATACAAGAGGACGACATCTTTTCTGTGGCGTGGATGAAATACCCTTCGACTATTATACTTCTGGAAAATCAGTTACTATCTCACTCGTAAGTAAAGGAGCACTACCGAAAGGAAGAGGATTTAAACTAGAATATTCTATACCAGGTGACATAGAAAAATGAGTTTTTTGAATTTGTACAAATCAATTAGTTAATTTAATTTCAATATTACAGGATGTAATAGGAACTATACAGAACTTCAAGGAAGAATAATCAGTGGTAATTATCTTACGGACTGCTCATTTTTCATAACAGTTCCTGAGAACCGAACAATAAGTTTGTACTTTTCATCCTTCTATATATACGCATCAAATAATTGTTCTGAAACTGGATTAGAGGTATGTAAATCAGATTCTTTATTTTGTTTGAAATTAACTTTTGTGGCCCAAATAATATAATGTAATATATTGGAGCTCATTTTTTTAATGCAGTGAATTAGTTGTATGACTGCAACCTAAATTTAAATAGCCTTGTGAAAAACGTCAAAATTTTTCAAGACATGAGGAGAAATTTATTAATATTTGACTAATGGTATGAACTGTAAGAGCCCCCAGAGAAATATGTAACGCTGAGCTTTTTTTATACACAATTACTCTTTGCATTATAACTAGTTTCATTGAAATTAAAATTATTTAAGCCACAACAATTTACGTTGAAAAAATGGTTTACCACATATTTCTTTTCGTGTTTTCAAGCGATCTATACCTTCCCATATTTCTGTGCAATTACAGTTCAAAGGTTCTATATATATTTGTTTATTTATATCTGCCCAAACAAATTCGTTTCCAGATTAATGTTGTGGCAGTCTCATAAACATAATACTCTTTGTCCTTTGGAAAGTTTTGAAATTGATTTCACCCTTTCTCTAAACACTTCATTTTACGTGTAACGTGTATCACTATAACCATAAAAGGAAGAAGTTTGTTAAAAACGTTCCAGAATCATTATCAAAACCCCGTTAATTTTTTTTCCATGTCATAGTATTCCATTTTGTTCATTCAAATACCAGAGGATCACCATGAAAAATCCTTATACGCTTTCAGTATATGAAGAAATTCACTGGTGACTTTCCCCAGAAGAAAATTTTGGAACTAATCTTCTATATACTTCACGAGAATTTCTTAGGTTCTTGTTTTGACAATCTTTGAAGACGTTATGGCTTTCGGGACAGCAATAAATACGATAACTGGCGATATTATTGAATAAGTTTACCAAATGGTACTGAACGACCGTCGTATTAAGATTAAAGTGATAGAAGAAGCTATAGGCATATTAAAAAAATCATTTGCCATGTACATATGTGAAGATGTATGTGTTCGCTATCCGCCTGTTTGATGCCGCGCTTGCTCACCTTCGACCAGAAGCGCAATCGAATGAATATTTCCCAGGCCTGTTTGACGCGGTTGAGCAAAATGAGTCGGGTTCTTAGCATAGTTTCACAATTGTTTATTAAACATGGATCCTACACTACACTTTTGAAATGACAAAACAATCAAGACAGTTGATTGCAAAGAGCGAACCTGCTCCGAAAAAAAGTATTATAAACCATTGCTTGATGGGGTAAATGGAGAAATTGCCAAACTTGGAGAAAAAGACATTGCTTTTTCATTAGGTCCAAAGTACCTTTTTACATTTCGGTGATCACCGTGGTTAATATTAACGAATTGGTAAACCATCCACCATATTTCTCACTTCTGGCTCTCTAGCGCTTGTTTCTGTTTCCCTAAACTCAAGTTTCAATTGTGATAAACAGATTTATCAGACAAGAATGACAGGACAATCTCCTGTAAACCCAGAGTAGTCAAACGGTATTCTAAGATACCAATAGTCAGTTTATTCCAATTAATAAAATCTCCCACATTTATTTTATATATGAATGTAGTAATTGTAGATGAATTGAATTATGCCGAATTGGAAGATTCAATATTATTTTCGACTTTAGCAGATCATTATTGAAAATTTCAATTGCGTTCTAAGAAATAATGTGGTAAATGTAAACTAAAAGAATTATTATAAATTTAACCCTGGTGCTAGTGTGGCGCCACGTTTCGATGGACAATTTCCCATATACACAAATGATTTTCCTCACCTCCATAATCATTTATATCCTCTGCTTAGTATTCTATGATACAGATATCTTCTATTTCTCAAAATTTCTGAATATTTCATATATTTTTTAGATTAGAGATGGAGGTCCTTCAGAAAAGATACTTTTGACTGCGTGCGGTTATAGGATACCCGATCCCGTATTTTCATCAAAAAATCAGTTGTATTTTAAAGTATCTAATAGACGTTCTGTGCATTACGTGCGATTATTTTTGAAATATGATATTATGTATGTTAGTACTGAAGATGGTCCTGGTTGTGGAGGAACAATTTACAATAACAAAGGAAAAGTTTACAGTCCTTTGTATCCAAACACATTTAGAAACGATACGGTATGCACATGGGTATTAAAGCCACCTATTAATTTACACATTGCCATGAAATTCACAAGTGAGTATAAGTTAATGAAAAGAAAGGGATATTTAAAAGAACAAAGCATGTTTTTCTTTTTTTTCAATTCCTCAAATAATTTTTTGTTGGGCTCAATTTTAATTTTCCAAAATCAACAAGAGATTTGTTTGTGAATATTTCACACCAAAGGATACATATGCTTAATGTTGTTACTCTAAAAGTTCAAAAGAATATATAGATATCGTGAATTGAATTTTTCCGTTGGTGTGTCACAGTAGATAGAATTTTAGTACTCAATTATCCCGAAGAAACAAAAATACAGTCGAAACAATGAACTTCTTCCTAGAAATGTGCTTACAAGAAAGCGAATACGGTTTTTAGGTCAATCAGTGCTCTGAGATTATAAAGGAACGACGTCTAGTGATCATTTATACAAAATGGGAAAACAATAACTGGGCAATATTATTTGGATTTGCTGACACGTTTTAATGCCAAAATTATGAAATTCATACGTATAAAACATTCCAATGAAAATATAGAATTAATATTAAAACAATCCATTCAGAATAGAGAGTGATAGCGTGTGGTACGCCCTCTCTATTAGCAGTTTGGGGCAACTTGAACAGCCACATGGCCGACGACGATAGGAATTAATATAGCCGCAGCTGGAACCACCCTTACTTACAATAATAATTTAATATATTACACCCTTACAAAGTTTGGTTCGTCGAGTCATTTTTTTACTTCCACTAGTCAATACCACTACCCTCCTATAATCCACCACAATCCCAGCCCTGTAGAAAAAAGCTTTCCTATATCAGACCTTTTTCTGAAAACTACATATATGGCATAAAAATGTCTCCAAACCTCGCCAAAATAAACCTCATACTCTATTTTGAATGAAAATCCTCCACCTAATATAAATTTAACGGTACCGTTTTTATTAAAAAAAGGAAAAATACGTCAAAAATCCTATGGAAGGGGACGACTTTTTGCTAATGTATTGAATTCTGTATACTGGACTTTCTAAGTTGAAATTTCTGGTGCCGCTGGTGATATTCATACTGAACACACTGTTTACACTACCATCGCACCAACACTCACAATTACAATGTCCGACGTGCGTTTCGATGACATGAGTTTACGTCTCTAAGGACGATAACTTGGTTATAGAAACGAGCGTCAGACAGTGTAATAGTGAGTGTTGGTGTAGTCTGTTCATTATACTGGACTGAAGTCAACGATGTTTGTTGTTTATACTGACATATTAGCAATAATCAAAATACTACTTAATAAAAAAAGGAGAGGGAATCAATGATGAGAAGGAAAAATATGCATATATAATGATACAAATGTATTGTAAAGCTGATAGGTAATTTCTGAATTCAAAATAATAATTTGTTTTAGCTTTTGATATACAAGGAACTTGCGAGCAAGCAAATGTCAAAATAGAAACGGACGTAACTTCAGTAGAACTTTGTAAAAATGTGAGTTGAATCATATTTACTATCAAGTTTCAGTACATATATAAATATTTATATTTTTAGTATGTACCTGGATCAATTTTCCGATCAACAACTCTTATTAAAATTATTTATACATCGTCTGTCCACAATGGTGGTACAGGATGGATAGCAAACTTCCAGGCAGTAAGTTCAGGTAAGTAACTGGACAATTCATTTATGTTTGGTCATAATTTTATTCTTATTTTTTTGTAGATGTTACAGATATAGTTTGAGATGGGAGTTTTTCAGTAATATTCTTTTGTTATTTTTCGTCATGAATTTATTTGATAAATAAATAGTAAATAGACATTGCTTAGGTTTCATTTCTCTATCCTTGAAATCGTATTAAAATGGTGTACACCAGCACCATCCAAACTTTAACAGTGTACCTGATCAAATATAAAAACGCAGGTGTGCAAATTGATTTTTAATTTTTAATAGCTATGGTTATAAGCGTATCTGTACAGTATTCATTTAATGGAAACCATGAATTTTTTATAGTTAATATACAAAAACAAGATAGAAGTTTTATTAGTCTGAATCTGTTAAAGATAGAAATATGTGCATTGCTTACTGTTACATAATTTTGATTGTGTTCGCGATAATACCATCTTCAGAATGTTTAGATAAAAGGGCGTTGCAGAGTTCTCATGAAAAAACACAACCAGAAAAATGGGCTGAAATGTTTTTGAACAAAAAGCAACCCGAAAAACGCCTAGATCTCGTAATGCTACTGAAAAACATTACTTTCCAATATTTATCAGACTGTACACCAATAATATTATTTGATTCATTCACTATGAAAAATGATAATTTATTATTAGAAAAGTTGCTGAACAATTTCCCGCTAGCATACATAAATGGTCGAATTATGGACGATTACAACATCAAATTACACGTATCAGATGAGAGAATGCAGCCAACATGCTTCAGTTATTTGTTATTCATGGAAGATGTCATGAAGTCAACAAGGGTGATCGGTGAACAAACTAAAAGTAAAGTTGTTGTGATAGCCAGATCTTCTCAGTGGAGAGTAATTGATTTTTTATCTCACGAGGAGTCGAGATATTTGGTGAATTTATTGATAATTGTCAAATCTGAAGATATTAGGGCTGCAGGCGAGGTAATATACATAAATTTCTAGAGGTCGTCGAACACAGAATGTCTTAAAGATGAACAGAAGACTACGAGGTCTGATAATTAAGTAATGATTACCTGTCATAGCTTCCTCGTTACATTTTTTTGGATGTCATCACTCGATTCAAAAAGCGTTCGTTTTACGACTATCTTCATTTTGGAAAACAGAAAGAAATCCCAGGGCGATAGACCGGTGGATCAAGTCACAAGAATCTTTCTAAAATCTAGAACCTGCGCAACACTTAACGTGCAATGGTAGGGTACATTGTCGTGATGCAGTGCTCAATTGTTTGCGATGCCTGGGTGCACCCTGTTGACTATTTTCTATCAAATACTTCGCGATAGAGTACCTTATTCATAGTTTGTCCAGATGGGTCCAACTTCTTATGGATCATCCAGTGGCTGTCAAAGAAGCGGATGAGCATCATTTCCACTTTCGACTTGCTTATGTGAGCTTATTTGGTCTTGAGTCTTGTTCGATTACATTCGTGTTCTTACTCTTGTGAAAGATTTTACGATCTACTTGGCACAGATATTTCTCATCATGAAATCTGTGACAGTGCGCGCTACAGTACGAGGATGGTCCCAGAAGTACCTGTCTTAACAGAGAAAACACAAAAATTTTGGAATAAAATATATTTATTTCTAAAAGTAATCTCCATATAGTTCCATACACTTTTTCCAGCAATGTTCAATAAGTTTGATACACTTTTTATGATAAGAATCATCAAGCTCCTCAAAATAGCCGATATAACTTCTTCATTGTTGGAAAATCTTTGACCACCAAGCCACTTTGTCGAGTCTGAGATCAGAAAATAATTCGAGAAGGTAAAGTTGGCAAGAAGGGTGCAAGAGATAGCAATTCAAATTTTGATGCATTAATTTTGACCATTTCAATAACGGATGTTTGAGCTGGTGCACTGACTTGATGAAACAACTCTTTCTTCTTAGCCAAAACCGGCTGTTTCCACTTGATTCGCATAATACTCGCTATTGATAGTTTTTCCTTTTTCAAGTAAATGAAAATTAGCACAAAACACCGACGCCATGATCTTGCTTGCAGATGTAACTGTCTTTGCCTTCTTTGGAGCCGGTTCTCCCTTTCATCCATGGTTATGAGACTGCGCAAAAATTCGGTTTTATTTTTGTGGAACTCTGTTCTTTTTTTCGATTGTGAGCAAACGCGGGAGTCATCTTACACACAGCTTTCTCATATTCAAATTTTCGGTCGACGATCATCCAGTACCGCTTTATGGATTTTCTTCAATATTTCTGGAGTCGACACTTCATTTGGTCGTTTAAACTCTGCTACCCAATATTTTACTGTTGAAAACGACGGATCAGTCTCACTCAGAGTAGAATCTAGTTCACCTTTTCTATTGGTTGGGCTGAGGTCTTTCAAACAAAAGTATTGTGTCACATAACGATGACAAATTTTTTCCATATTTACAAATTCATTGAAAAGGTTCACTAATGATGGCTACCAAACAACTACTGAACAACGTGGCGTCTTCAAACTAAAAAATATGCTGTACAGATTGTGTACTTTCTAGCACAGTTGTACAAAGTGCACAAAGCTGGAAATAGCAGGGTTATCACAATAATTTTCAGACCTCGTATACGCCAAGGATTAGTAACTATGAGAGTTCAAAGATACGGTTTATCTATAGTAATTAGACGACGTGTTTAAGTGCTGATGTTGAGTGTTGCATTTTGCTTAATCGAATCAAGGCGACGCGATCCAGAACTGACTCCAAGGCAAAATAATCGCGGGCAGTTTAGTAGTTTGTAGATTTTTGTTAGATTTTGATGTTTATTTTCATACATTTTTGTGGCTACGATTTTCGATACAGGAATATAAAAATGATTTTATTGCAGTTCAAAAGCATTCGGCAAAATCAATATAATAGGGACAACAATTGCGAAAACAGTAGACAAACGAAATAAGAAACAAGAAAAGTATTGATGAAATTTAGTTGCATCGTCCATTATATGTCATATATTATAGCATCCTTATTCTTTCCTAGAGAGACTCAACGACGCGTTTAAATAATCGTCTTATCAGTACGACTAATTGCCATAGAGAGATCGTACCTTAGGATATAGTTTTTATTTGCTCCAGCAGAATACTCTGATCACATTTCGATCTACGCATGACTTGATTATAATTTATTACGATCACGTACCCAACAATTGCTGTTGGAACACCACATCTAATACAGGTAGAAAAAACAAGAAAATCATCATTTCTGTTTTTATATAGTTTCACTGGACCAGATCAGAGACTGAAGGTAAATAGTTCACCTTCAGTCCCTGAATACACATCAGACAGTATAATCGTGAGTGTTGGTGTAGTGGTGTTGTAAACAGTGTATTCAGTATGATATCGCCAAAGGTTCCAGAAATTCCAAACTATTATGAGTATTCGTGTACTGTTGTATTGACATACTAGGCTTTATTCAGCAGACTGTCTGTAACTATTTGATCATGCGTGATATGAAAGTAGCGTTCCAGCCAAATCAAGTTCAAGTAATGAAAAAAAGTTTTATGTTCCAGCAACAAGTTGAACTTGTTCAGTACCAGTTCCACGCGTGCTAACACATATTTTAGATCCTGTATTGTACTCTATCAGGCTATAAAATATTTTTAAGATGAGCTAGAGTATTTAGTCGGTAGTGGAGATGAAAGTGAATGGTCCAGTGAAACTACACCCTACCTGTATTGAATGTGGTGTTCTAGTAGCAATTGTTGGATACGTGATCGTAAGTTTTGAACAGAGCACCCTGCTGGAACAAATCTACAATTTTGAAATTAGCATCAACGCTTGTATGTGAAACTCTGGAGCTAAAAGACTATATAACTATATTTTCCATCATAACCTTAAACTATTTAAATATTAAAACTCGAATTGTATAATTAGCGTTAACTATTGAACGAGTTAAAAGCATTGAACGTTATCAGCAATATTAATTTTTCTGGAAACAATTTGTGAAAACCTCTTGTTTCGATAGAAAGGGCCAGTTTGTGGCAGATAATAACATATCGATATGTCAATTCATTAATCAGCGAATTATTCCAACAATCCAGATCACACATCACACATTTTGTTTTACATTTGATGAGCAGAGTTGACTGCGATGCAAGCCTGACCGGGATTGGAGCAATCACACAAGTCTCGAGTTCATACAAAATTTTGAGACAGAACCCGTTTTTGGGCCCTGGTGATAAAAAACAAGATAACTTAAGTTCACCTGCAGCGATGGATTGTCTAAAAAATGAAATAAATTCATCATAGTATTATTTAAGCCATCGCAACATTGAAAGCATATTTAGGCTAAAATGTTTTCAAAATATTCTGATTACGACTGAGGTAACGCCAAATACACTTATAATCATTGAGAAGATAAAATGGATTTGGTATGTGGGATCAAACCCTACCTGTTTGATCTAAGGGGCGGGTAGTTTTATATGGAACGAATGTGAACTCAAAATAATTGGCTCTTTATCAGTGGAGGTTTTTATGAATATGTTCCATGAAAGAACAGAAAAAGAACAAATTTTGGTTTCTATTGATGCGCAATAGAATGATGTTTTAAAAATAATATTGTCCCTTTGAGCTCTGTTATATTGTGATTTTTTATAGGAGAATGCTTATATCTTATACACGCATAAGTTATACGTTGACGCTTTAGCCTCCAGTAATCCTGTAGTTTTATCCAGTTATCAGGCAGCACGTTTCACAAGGAATGTGGATCTGTTTCCAAAAAAGTTCAGCAATGGTTTTTCTGGCCACAGATTTATAGTTTCCATGTCAAACCAGCCTCCTTATGTTATATCGAAGTAAGTCATGTCAATAAATAATGAATTTCTCATTGCTATAAATGTAAATACTTATAGAGAATATATATGAAAAAGATGAAAAAAATTTAAATCACGTCACATTTTTGTGAGAAATAAATTTATGTTTAAAAAAAGTATTTATGGAACTCCAGATTTATTATCAGCACTAATAAAACATGTTTTCTCATTTCTCAGACCATTTCAAATGTGTCGTATCTTTGTGCGTGACTCTAATTAAAGACCAAAAATAGTCTGCAAGCATTGCTGGTTGCCATTTTCCTGGGTAGTGCTTTTCCAGTGTGGCGATATCTTGATGAAAGCGCTCTCCATGCTCGTCACTTTAAGGGCTCATATTTTTTGGAAAAAGACTTTAGGTGGGAATCTAGAAAGTATATTTTCAAGGACATATTCTGAAATTATGATTCGCATTGAGCATTTTTTGATGAAGTCAGAATAATATTGAAAAGATCTGTAGTTACCAAAAAGTTTTCAGTAACTTTGACAAACGCCATGTAAGCGTACCTTTCTTTTACATTATAGGTGGTGATGAATGCCGGATCTTTAATTAATTCTTTGATGCCAGGTCCAATAAATAGACCTTATTTTATTTTAGCGTCACCAAAGAAGGAAATTTTTGTTTCAAAGATTTGAAACCACTTCCATCTTTGGCTTTTACACAATTTTTGATTAGCTCTAATGTGATGTGTAAAGGTGACAATATTATCTATTCAAGGTTAACTAAACTCATTTTTCACATTTTTTTGCTCAGAAACGTGATCAGTTTTTGACAGTCATATTGCTGTTACATTCCACTTGCATAAAAAGCAATAGTATTTCGATTACCCAGTTTGTACTACTAAAACCAAAGCAACAACTTTCAAATCTGCACAGATTAACAATAAATTGCTGTAAGTCTTTCTCTTCAGAGTACAAGTCGAAATATGAACTGCGACGTTTATACAGCTATTTCTTTCGGCACACTAAATGCTTGTGGACTGACAGAAGCTATAAAATCTGTTCCAATTTCTTCGATTCCACAACTGCTCAAGGTTTTTAAGCACTTTTTAAGCATTATTATACAGGTCTTACACTGTTACCTTCCTTTTTTGATGACCTACACCGCTTATTTTTTGCTCTATCCACATCAGAAAATATCACTTAACTATTGAATTTCACTTTCCTTTCAGAGGGTTGAGGACAAGTGACGGCGAAAAAATATTTGAAGGTATTGAAATACGTCTAGTTAACTTGCTATCGAAGCTTTACAATTTCACTACGGATTATAGAGAAGCAACAGAAGATACTCAAGTAGGGTATGGAATTGTTATATTTCTTGATGAATGTTGTGGATGGTGGAGAAAGTTTCTACGAAAGATTTACATTTTATTGATTTATCTACACTCCTAATAGATCATTATTGTGGACATATACTTTTCAGATCTTCAGAAGCTGTCACAAACACAATTGAAAACAAGAAAGCAAATATTGGAATTGGGGGTATATACGTTACACCTGATAAAATTAGAAGAATGGGATTATCGTCATGGCATTCAAGGGATTGTGCTGCTTTTATATCATTAGCTTCGACTGCTTTACCCAGGTAAAGCATGACATCATAAGTTAAAGTGTTTAGTTCCTTTTTTCACAATAATTCTATAGGCCTGCAATGCATATCCATGAGCGCACGTATCTAATAATTATTTCAATCACATATCAGTGAAAGCAACTATTTTTTAATTAAAAATAGATATCATGCTGAAAATTACTATGTTAACCTACCATGGATTCGAGAAAATTCAATGATCTATAATTATGGTTTTTAATAGATAAAAAGGTATTTTTAAGGGTTGCATAAGGCTCACTTTTTGATAGGGAATTTGAAGAAAAAATTATTCATGTTATTCATCATTTTGCTATCAGCTTTTGTTGAAGTCTACCTGAATATACATTTTTCACAAAACAGAACCTTATTTATTGCAGATATCGTGCAATATTAGGCCCATTTAAGTGGACGGTTTGGTTGACCTTGATATTTATTTATTTGGGCGGTATATTTCCTCTTACATTTTCTGATAAATTAACACTGAAGTATTTACTGAAAAATCCAGAAGAAGTCGAAAATATGTTCTGGTATGTTTTTGGTACATTTACAAATTGTTTCACTTTCACTGGTAAAGGATCATGGAGCAAAGCGGAGAAATTCACTACAAAATTACTCATAGGTAAATAAAACCTTACAATTTTGTATGTCGTGCTTTACAATGTATATTTACACAAATGAATGAAATTTTGGACGAATGCTTTGGTAGTTGATGTAACAGACTTCCTTATTTTGGTTATCTGAGAATAAGTTAGGTTAGATTAGGTTTTTCTTTCTAAAAATAAGACAATTGCTCACATCCCGAGCACTCGACCTTAAAATCCGGTACCCATGTATACAAAACGGAGGTTTGGACCTTTAAGGTGAACTCACTAAGGTGCTTAGAGAGTTTAGAAATGTGGATCTTTCGGAGGATGCTGAGAATTTCCTGGACCGCACATATCAGTAACGAAGAAGTAATGCAAAAAATAGGCACAGACAGGGAACTTATTGAATTAATAAAAATTCGAAAAGCCTCGTATCTGGGATACATTTATAGAAATATCAAATACCGACTTGTGCAACTGATCGAAGGGAAAATCGAGGGAATACGGTGGTCCAGGCTGACGACAGGCTTCATGACTGGAAAATATTCGCGACTGGACCGGTTTAAACTCTCAGACGCTGATAAGAAGGGCCAGAGGCAGAAATGACTTAACTGGAGTTATCGCAAACCTTCATTAGAAGAGGGCACCCAAAGAAAATAGAAGATAACAAGTTGAATATTAAAAGGGATAGAAATTTTATTACTGACAGGTAACTTGAAGTACAGTTAATAACTTGTCAAGGCATGTTTCTTCATTTTCTTTTGAAATACATAACAAGAGCACATTAAAGACAGCTTGACATGATGCAATGTAATGCAATGAAAGACGTAATATTTCTTAATCAAAAGCATGCGCAGATTGAAGCATGCAAGATCTCGCTTGCAACTTTATCGGTTTGATTTCCCTTGGGAGTTTTTCGAATGTTGTTTTTTCATTAATTCTCAACTAATTTTTCTATGCTTTCTCTTCTAATTCTCTGTTCATCAAACTCAAACCCAAGAAATGAGTAGATATAATTATTGCCAGTGACGCACTGAACATTTTTTCCTTTTTTTTTTACTTTAATTAGCTTTGTTATTTTCAATTTCAAACTGCCCACACAATATTAAATGAAGTTTGAGGTTAGACAATTATTTACTTTTAGTTATGCAATTTTGATTAGTGGCAACCATAAGGCGATGGCAAGATACTTGCGTAATGTCAAGCAGCGTGCACTATTCGTCTATGTAATCTTTTGATCTTGCAAGTAATTGCATGCAATTTCTTGCATGCAGTCTTCCATAACGTCAAGCTGCCTTGAAAGCGGGAAGTCAGACAAATATGTAGCCAGTTTCGGTAAATTTATTTCTATAAATTAATAACAAAAACTACTTGTTGCTTCTATATAACAAAAAGATCCGAAGTAATAAAACCAATATGATTTTAAACGAAAAAAAGATATAAAGTGCTCAAAGTATTTTTAATACTGAGGAAACAATTATCACATTGTATTATATAACTATGCTGTGGTAAACAGATAGTTCGAAGCTAGCGCAAGAACCTAGATTATGTATTTTTAAACGAAAATGCTATTTTTAGACAGAATTGCTAGCAATAAAGCACATTTACCTTCTCTTAGAGAGCCAAATGGTTTTGAAGGTCCTGAACGTTATTAAGTGAATGTCCAAGATAGTGAGGGAGTGCTTACAAACTCTAAAAGCTATAGATTACAGAAACAAAGTAACCCCAATATGACGATCGCACCCAATGATAAAGCAAATAGCCTTGCCATAAAAGAAGCAACGATTACATATTTTGGACCAGAGCCCTTGTGTGGCCCCATGAGATATTACAATCAACAACAAATTGCGTGGATGACCGAAGGATCAGATGGAGTCTTACTGAAGAAACACTCCCGGCCTAAGACAATTCAAAAGATTCATAATAATATTAGCTAAGAAGTCTAAGGAACTTCTAGTTATGTCCAGAAAGATTATTAAATTGGTGATCGGACTTCTGACAGGTTACTGCCCCGTCGAATATCACCTTAAGAGACATCCCAGCAAAAGGCTTAGGTACTTCGAAGTAGTACTAACACCTTGGGAAGTGGAACAGAAAATCCCTCAAAAGATAGCCTATTTTGGTAGGAGTCTACGTATTTTGGAGGTTAAAAAATGAGATGCACAATCATAAACAAAATACAATTTCACATATAAATAGTTACAGAGCAGTTGGATAGCCAAAACGGCAATGTATCTATGTTAAATATTATTTCTATTTTAGCATTCTATTGGCTATTTACAATTATCATAACTGCTTGTTATACTGGTTCAATAATTGCATTTGTAACATTACCAGTATATCCTTCAGTAATAGATACCGCCCGTCAATTGATGAGTGGATGGTACCAAATAGGTATATTAGGTAATATGTGAATACTAAAGCAGTAAGTCCTATCTTAATCACATAAATATATTTCAGACAAAGGAGAGTGGCAATATCTATTTCTAAATTCAACCGATGAATTATCGATTAAGTTAATGGAAAATATAGATTTAGTTCCCACTATAGAGGAAGGATTGAAAAATACTACTAAATATTCACTATGGAAGTATGCTTTTTTGGGATCTAGGGCACAATTAGATTACATAGTTAGGACCAACTTAACTACCAAGTAGGTACTAAAAAAATGGTTATAGCGTCGTTTTACAAGCAGTTTTCTCATCTAGTATTCATTTACTACCCACTGTGAAAGTCTCGGAATTATTATGATAATTTTAGGTCCTTGTTCGCTTTATTGCTTTTTGGTTTGTGAATCCGCAATCTCGTGAAACAATTTTAATTTAAATTTTTAGGTACTTAACACGCGAAGTTCTTTCCAAACTTAAAATACTTCCTTAAAATGGATGAATTATAGGTTCTCACTATTTTGGTTGAAAAAGCTGGAGTTGGCAATATTAAATTGAAATAAGCAATATAATGTCCAAGTGAAATGAATATTGTGTGCACAAGTACACATTAAATATTTTCCTGATATCGTATGTGTAGAATAAATTTTTCTAAGATACTCTTCTTTTCCACAAAAAATAATTTGTTTCCTTCTAACTACGAAACGAATATTTCACAATAAATTCAATAATAGCATACAATGAAGCTTTCTCATGTACGTCTGTCAAAAATACTTTCAGTTTTTGCGGTCAATTGAAATATTCTCGTGTCACGTTATAACTCAATTTAAATTCACAATTTACAATAATCAAAACATCTTTTATATTTAATTTGCAAGCACGGAACGCTTTTACAACCTACTTATCCGTTCGAGGTACTTGGCTAGATGTACCCGCAGGCATCAATAACAAAGCAAACTGATAATTTTTATATAGAATGTGCAATTAAGTTGTATGTTGTATTGCACACTCATTACCTGAAATATTGAAGGAAAATGTACGTGTAATGTATATTACATATAAACATATTCACATGTTCATTTTAAAAAAACTATATCGGTATTTATTGTAGCTTTCGTGTGTATACTGTATATTTAGATCATATTTTATTGGTTTATTTATTTGGTTATTTGCGCGCTTTTTAGTTATGTTACATACAGGCTTTTTAAACCCATAGCTTGGAAGTGATTCCTTTCCACTCTTTCCTATTTTTTGTTATCGTCTTGAATACTTCTCTCTCTATGGGCACCATCATTTACTTGGTCTTCGTTTTTTTTATTCCTCCTAGTTCAATGTTCGTAATTTTTTCTGTTTGTCTCGAATCTGGCATTTTCTAAGTGACCCAGCCATTCTATCCTTTTGGATATTATTATTTTGCTTATTTCTGTTCCTCCAAATAAATTCGGTATTCCGTTATTTGTCCTCCTCATCCATAATTCTCCCTTCTCTTTCCTCCTAGTATACTCTTGAATATTTTCCTTCTCCCAAATGTCTAGCTTCTCTTCCTATGCTTTGTTAAAAGTCCACGTTTCGCCTTCGTAGCTCACTGTTGGCCTTATTATTGTTTTGTACAGATGTAGCTACGCCTTTTTGAATATTGTTTTGGAACTTATTATGACCTTCAGTGCTTCCAATTGTTTAATTACCCCAAGATACACATAACTTTAACCTTGTTCTAAGCTCATCACTCATCATCTCCATTCGGTTGTATTGAAAAAACTTTTTGCTCCTTTCTATATTTGGTATTGTCATTATAATGAACTTCGATTTGATTAACTCGTAGATCCACTGACCACCGTTTCTATAAATGCTCTGCAAATTTCATTTTTATATGATTTTATTTAAAATTGAGACACAACAATGTCATATTTTAGTCTGCCTTTTCTCTTTCTTTATCCTATTATCCTTCTAATCGCCTTTTGCCTAACACTGGATTATTGGTTACAATTTCACGATTGATAAACAAGAGTTAAGTAATTGGTTCAATTACGTTTTCATACATATACTCAGAAATAGTGATTATTATAATCAACTTTAGGAGCAAACGATCAGTTATGCATATTAGCAAAGAATGTTTCATTCCATTCGGCGTTTCAATAGCCTACCCGTTAAATTCAGTTTATGGTGATACTATAAGCCGTGGAATAGAGTTAATCAAAGAATCTGGAATAATGAACAAAATTAAAAATGATGTAGAATGGGAAATGATGAGGAGTGCCACTGGAAAATTACTTTCAGTAAGTCAATTTTACTATTAACACTTTTGGAAAAAAACTGTCGTGAAAAATATGGGTTTTATGAACAATTAACAAAAATAAAGATAGTAAATAGGTTCACAATCTATTTGCTTCAATGTTTCATTTCATTTAATTTTACTGAAATAGCTGGTAACAATTTAATCATACTAAAACATCTTAATGTATTTTAGGCAAGTTCTTCTGGAAATTTGAAGACACTAACCTATGAAGATCGAGCTCTAAATCTAGAAGACACTCAAGGCATGTTTTTACTGTTAGCAATTGGTTCTGTGATAGGTGTAGTAGCTTTAATATTTGAATGGTTTGGGGGATGTTATAAAATTTGTAGAAGAAGAACGAGAAGAGGAAGTGACGAATCCATAGAAAGTAATCCTAGAATTCATGAAAGACAAACTACCAAAGCGAATTACTATTATCAACGTTATACCGTATTGAAGGATTCTTTTGAGGAAAATAAAAAAAGTAGAATAATTGATGAAACGTTTCAAAGTTTTGAAAGACTGAAAATCGACGAAGAATATGGAATATCAAGTAATGGTGATGAATATAAAAAATATGATGAAACAATAGATAATATAATTGACGACATATTTGACAATGCTCTTAAGCACCACATAGCATTACCGGAAACAAAAGGACATTCTGCTTGATCGAAACATAATAATTATAACATTACTTTTATTGATTGCAATAGGCTCTATTACGATCATTTTTGTGTAGAATATAGAGTAGATAATATACTTAATTCTTAATAAAGTAGTGCAATATATTCTTGGCATTCGTTTTAAAAATCAAGATTGTATATTTAATAAAGGCTGCACTACTTTCTGCAAGGAACGATCAATTGTAGTTATTGGGAAAAATTTTATAACTATTTTCGACTAGAATAAATATACTGATCCTGTCTGTGGTTATTCTCCAATGTAAATAAAAGGGATAAAAATTAAAGATACTTCAGAGAAAATTGAAGACAGATAATTTTATTAGTTTTACACGCAAGTTAAATTTCAAAAGGAAAAATTTACTTTTTTAAAAAGATTTTATTTCAAACTAAATAATTCTGTTGGTGGTTAGAACAAAGACTGTTTTTTACTAGAATTTTTTAACAAAAGTACAAGAATGCTGAATAAAGTAAAATAAGATATGATATAACATATGATAACAATTGTTTTAACAGGATATCCACATATGTCTGCTGATAATATAAAAAAATGTTCTCACCCACCTGAACCCAAATAAAGTGTGAACTGTCTTGTCAGCGCTTACAATGTTATTTTATAATTATGTCATCGTCTCCATATGACTCTTCACGTCGTTGAAGGTACGACCTCGTAGCTTCGGCTTCAAGATGGATTGGGGTAGTTCTATTGGTTCGCCCTGTAGCTTTTTTGAACTTTCGGTTTGCTGATATATTTCTTGTACAAATTTAACAACAGTAGAATTAATAAAATAAAAAATATGAATGCTGTTATTCCTAAATGACTTTGATGGACTTCTATGGGTAGCAATTTTGAAACTGGGGTTGCAGCTTGGTTGGATCGTCTAAGTGTAGATTCTTGATATCGATTTTATAATGGATATCTGAGGGTTCTTTGAGACTTGGCCATTCTTGAGTAAATGTTTTATTCGATCCTATGCAGGTATGTTTTTGAAATGAGTAAATGCAATCGTTATTCCCGATGCTGCATTTCGAAATTTTTATAGATTTGAATTTTAAAATCTTCATTAACGTTTATTATTTTTTTACAACAAATGATTGTATTTCCATTAGTTACTTGGGGAAAAGTGAAAAATCGTTTTATACTTGAGCGTAGTTGGAGAGTGAAACGTCTTATAAGTTACAAGTATCTTCGTGGAGTTCTTTACCAGAACGAATAGGTTTTCTTGCATTCTTCGTTTGTCCATTTTGTAGATCCTTTGGAAATTGATGTGAATGTGTACGTTGGTAGAAGGATATTATTTCCTTTACTAGGAATAGGGAAAATTTTGGAAAAATGAAGTAATTCATCGGCTAATACGGGTATTTTAAGAGTAATGTATAAAGTTTTTGAAGTAAACATAAGATAATATGGTGATAATAGAAACAAATGTTCTAAAACACCTGAACGCAAATAATGTGGGAACTGTCTTGTCAGCACTGACTCGCGATACATGAGAACCAAAGAAAAATTAGTTATGGGTAGCAATATATTTTTTGTTTGTTGGCATTTGTTTGGTTTAATAAAAAAACCTCGTCAATAATATAAATTAGAACAAAAGTCGATTTTAAGCTTAAAAACACATGTCTGGAATTTTCAGAGTGTGAAATTATAATGCAATATAAAGCCGACCAATTGTGTCATTGCAGTCGATAATGCTATAATACTATAATTTGATTAATGGACACGAGTATGATAGTTAGTCACATCCAAGCAGCTATATTACTTTATACAAAATGAAATGTGTAGTTAACATTTTGATCATGTTTATTTTGAGTGATAACATTTTCACTGTTTTAAGTACACATACATTGTAAGTATTCCGTAGATTGGTTTTTGATATTAATAACATGTTATTACTTTCAATCTAATTATCCTCATTTTAGAATATATTAGTGGTAGTTTAATTCAGAAAAAAAAATCAACAAATTCACATAAAGTTTATATAAAAAATTAAGAAACTTTCATTATTAGAATAAATTGTATTATCTATTAAATACAACAAAAGCTTCAGCTGTAATTCAATAAGAAAGACGTACCCTGAACTTTTCTCGAACCTTTTTTATAACTTCCGCAGATATTCATGCAACGTCAAAACGTATCTTTTCTTTGATTTCAATGATATTTTGTTGTCTATTTTGGTCAAACTCATTGGTTCCGCCACGAAAAATATGACCATACTTATATATTTAGAAGTTCTTCAAAACTTCTTGATCCCCGAATTGAACCGTTTTTTTCCAAAAAAAAAATGATGGCTGCAATAATATGGTACGTTTCCACACCATGCTGTGTTGGTGCGCAATCACTTGAGCAACGTTTTTTCAAATCGGTAGATAGGTTGAAGTGTAACAGTAGAATGGCCGTCTTGGTCACCTGATTTGGCTCCTCTTGATTCATTTTTATGGGGATACTTGAAAGTGAAGTCTAGATGGAATTCTGTCAAGGGTCAATTTGAATATTGGATTTTGAAATGCATTAAATCTATGTTTTTACGAGAAACTACACAATTTGAAACCAACAAAACTCTACCAATTATTTCCCAGATGATGAATACATAAATATACGAAAACTCGTAATATATCAAAGTGAGTACACTTTGATGTTCAATTTTGCCACATTCCCAATACGAAAAAGCTTATTTATCTATAGTAGGTTAGATAGGTCAATATGATATTCATATTGATATAAAAGATTTTTCGTGTTTCATTGTTTTTTATTATTAAACCTTGATAGACTTTTCTTGACATTATAGTCTAATCAGTCTAAGATCAATGCAATTTCTTTTAAATTAATTCTCTAACTTCACTCTTAAAACCTAAAACTACTTCGTAGTGGTTTCTTAGTCTCTAAGATAATTAACACTAAGACTGATGTAAACTACGCACTATACTCTGCTTTATATTGATTTTTGGCAAACTTGGCTATCGTCTGCTTAAGAAAGACAATTTTCAACTTTAATTTCTAGTCTACCAAGGAGGCTTTTATTATGTTTCTTAGTACTTTGTTATGACTTATTTACATACTAAGTTCATTTAAAAATTCCTTGAGTTGTATGTTCACAATGGTTTCAAAATTTGCTTATACAATAACACTTTATTGCCTGTAAAGTGGGATTTATCTCCAATATTCAATACATTTTGTAGATTTGAATCGTTAGCTCTCATTTTCTCGATATCGCTGTTATGGAAGACTCAAATGCAAAAACTTCAATTTTACAAGAAAATTTGCAGTTGTATAAAACGTTAAATATATAAGGTGTAAGTGACAGAAAGTATTGGTCTATTCAAAGAATTGTACCCGACTTTCATATTCCAATTATTGAGATTTAATTAGCGTGATTCCAATCCCTAATTGCAGATATGTCATTGTTCCTCTTGAAATTCTAAAATACATAAACTGTCAAATGTTAATTTTTTTCGTTGATTTCATAAACTTTTCTGAATGAAAAGTTATTTTATTGAAATCATAAATTTAAAAAGCGCGCTGCTTAAATCAAGTGGAAGTCAATCGAAGTTTTTCTCATAAATTACACATAAGTAACTACTTTCATGTCACTTTTGATTGTCGCATATGTTTCTAGTTTGTAATGTCTATGTGCACTGATTTGTTATCGTTCAATGTTATTTTTCATGGTTTAGCTTTTTCATGAAGATTTCCAAATGTTGCTATGGCATCTAAAAAAAAAAAGTCAGGAACATAAAGGGAATAAGAAACCGGAAACTTGTTAATTGAAAGAAATAATGCTGGAAAGCAACGTACAACAATGACTGAGCATTTGGAAGAGGAAATATTAGATAATATTTATATTATATTATATATATTTATATCCATACAAATTGGCCAGCGTTCAAGTATCAAAACCTAGAGTGTGCGTATGGAATTTTCAAACTGATATTCACAAAAGTGTCGACAAGATCGTAATTTTCCAAAATATGTGTTATATATCGACGAGGGTAGATAAATATTCGTGTGGGTAGGTATGGTTGGAGACTGCTTAATCGGGCCTTACATTTTACCAAATAAATTTAATGGAGCAATTTATACGCGCTTTCTGGAAGAAATTTTGGATGTTGTTAGAGAATGTACCGTTAAATATTAGACAACACAAGTGGTTTTAACTCGATATGTTCATGTTGCTGCAGCGGCAAAAAATTACTTAAACAGACGTCTTAGAGAAAAAGGGATTGGTTGGGGTGGACCCAAATGTTGATCTCCAAGATCACCTTACTTAATCTTATCGATTTTTTACATGGGGCTATATGTCCTTAGTGAACGAAACAATCATTGAATCTGAACAAGATCTAATAGCTAGAATTCAAGATGCGGCAGAAAGCATTCAATCCCATCCAGATTTATTCTTACAGACACGTTTTTCAATGACAAAACGGTGTAATAAGTGTATTGAAATGAGCAGCCAACAGTTTGAACAACTACGGTAATTTTGTCAATTTTGTTATTGCTGTAATACAGTGTTGTTTAAATTTAATTTGTGCTATTATTATTTTTATTTTCATTGTCAATTTTGTTATTATTGTTTGAAACTGAGATTATGAATAGTTTTTATTTGTTTTGAACTACTTACGCTTAATCGTTATTCGAAATTAAATAAATAATTAATCAATTTGTAAATTACTTACGTGCTTGCAGACTTTTGTTTAGAGGCAAATTTCCACAATATTACAACACCGTTCATTTTATCTAAATATTATTAGTTTTTCAACTAAAAAATCAGGCTAATTGAAACAAAATTGGAAAAATAATTTGTTCCAGTGGCGTAAAAATAGGGGGATAATAGTGACAACTAACCCTGACATCACGCCACTGGTTAAGTTTGTTATGTCAAAATATTACTTTATTAAGGAGCATATTGGTCATCAAATTCGAAAAAATTTGAACGCGTTCTTGATATATGGCAAATTTTTGTTTTTAATTCAAAATTTCGAACACCCTATACCTCAGCAACTAGGTCCCGTAAGGGTTCGTATTCACATATCAAAGTGAATCATTTTTTTGATATCTCTCTGTGGTAGAGCGTTGTCGGTCGAATATAGAAAAACCCTGCATTAAAATAATTAAAAATGTGTAGGAACTACTATGGAATATTTTTGATATTTGATTAGGATATTAATTCACGTTTAGGGCGCTACCCTTTATAGGAATAATTAATATGTATCGTGAGAAATGTTTCCTTATAGCCAGACAAGAAAGTTCAAAGGTAATTTCGAATTTTCTAAATAAACGTGTATACGTGTACATGATTTCATCCCCAATCTGCTTCAGATGTCAGTAATATAATAGACAAATACACATATTAAAATATATTTATTATAGAAAACATTCTGCGCTCTGCTTCTCTTAGTTTATTAAATATATCTTTGAATAAATTGTTGTCAATTGGTTAAATTATTCCACTTTCATGAAAATCAATTAAACAACACATTCAGTGAATTATTATTTTTGATATTTAAAACCAGAAAATAAATCAATCATTCCGTCAATTTTAAATGTTAAGAGTTGAAAGTTGATTTCGTGTTACTATGAAACTAGAATTATGTAGCATAAATAATGATATTGGCTAATTTCTACTTTGTTCTATGATATCTGATCCTTTTATCCAAGGTTGCATCTACAATAGTATTGGTGAAGTTGAATAACTCTAACAGCAGGAAAATTTAGTAATCATTTCCAAAATGCATAGTAAAATCGTTTAGTTTATCATAAAACTAGTGCTTGTTCAAATTGAAATTTACCTTAAAATAATTATCAGACATTCATTATTAAAACTAGGTTTCTAAAATCAATCCCGACCGTTAAATTTGTAAATAGGTCGAAGGTACTCATTGAAATTAGCCAAAGTGTATCCTTAAGAATATTGATTAACATCTTTTAATCAATACTGGGGATTTAATTCTAGCAGTGTGGATTATGTTTCATTCTACTTTATATTTCGAACCTTAATATATATTCCTATAAATTCAAAGCCTATAAATTCGGAGATATGTAAATTTTTCTTTATTTATATCTTATATATCTTATTAATGAATGTTTTTATCGAAATTATGGAGTTTTTATATGTCAGAGGTGGTCTAAAAAATTAAAATTATTTTAGATATCGTATTGATTCCGGAACATTCAAAAACATTGAATGATTTGATTCCAGAACCTACTTATGGATCAAAATACTATTCAAATATTTTCCCATAAACATTGTTGACATCTTCTGCTTCCTCTACTTTACTTATGAATATACTCAATCTCAACTTTTCGTTGAAGTTAAAAAAATTATAAACATTCACTTTGTGAAACTTAGTTTACAATGAAGGAATTTTGGCAACAAAAATTGTTTCTGAAAGAAAACTGAAAATACCCATTATAAGTAATATGTCGTGACCTGTAACAAATTGAATTCTTTCTAGTAACTTTTATCTGAATGTTTTGTTGAGTCGTAGAAGTAAAAATACTGCAAAAAGCTGTTATTTAATTTGACTTCAATTCATTGGAAAATATTGCATGGAGTTTTTAAAAGTTGAAACTTGTTTATATTTTGGCCAAATTTTTCGTAAGCTACTACAAAACTGTCCACCTCAAAAATAAACGTTGCTTTGCATATTTTTGTATTTTCTCTTGGAGCTGAAATAGGTTTTTGAGAATCAACTATTTTATCAACAAGATCTGAGTCAATGAGGCAGAAGATATGAGCCAAAGAAATCAGAATTGATGTAAAATGTATGAGTAACTTGTATTATATAATACTAAGTAGTTGTACTAAGTAAAGTTGAATTGTAGTTATTTATAGTTTTTCTTTCTATCCACTGCCTTGAAAGATCATTATTCAGTTACTTTGTCGAGAGAAATTAATTTTAATTAGATAAATATTAAACGGAATATTTGTTTTTTTATAGTGGCGCAAATCACACCAGACACAGAATACATGATGAGATAAAAGAAACTAGTTTATCTCTTAGGGACATTTTACCGTTAAAACCGAAAAATTATGACAAAAATAGAGCGCCGAAGCTGCAAGGCCAACCAACAATCGTATACTTCCATGTTACGGTTTTATCGCTAGATTCAATCAATGAAGAATCCATGGTAAGTACATGATTTTCAAAATAGATATTCAGTGCAATTTCTAACGAATTTTTGTAATTCATAACAATACCCTTTCGATTCTAAAAATTGGAGTTTGGCAATAGAATCATGGATTACCTTTTATCAACTTTACAAGAATCACATCATTTCCCTCCTATTTTATGGATTTATTAATTAATAATTGATTTGTATATTCAATTATCCTTAAAATAATTCTTCATTTTTATGTTAAATTATATTATTTCTTTCAGACTTATGTCACCGACATATTTTTAGCTCAAAGTTGGAGAGATCCTAGATTGCGGCTTCCAGAAAATATGAGTGAAGAATACAGAATTTTAGATGTAGAATGGTTGCATAATATTTGGAGGCCTGATTGCTTTTTTAAGAACGCTAAAAGTGTTACTTTTCATGAAATGACCATTCCTAATCATTATTTATGGTTGTATCATGATAAAACTCTCTTATACATGTCTAAGTGAGTTGAAATACTTTTTTCAAAAAATTAATAATGAATATAGTATTTCTTGAAGTATTGGAGAGGATATATATTAGGTCCAATATGTTTTTTTTTGATAATTCCTCAATATATCATATAAATACCGCCACTACACAAATTTTATTACACTGTCAATCATCGAAGGTAAATTGTTTACCTTCTTTCTCTGAAGATGTAAGTGTTGGTGCACATCAATTTATATATACAGTAAAAATTTCATTTCAGGTACCAGAATCTTCTAATACATAGGTACCAAACTTTTCAATAAAAGTTTATCCCCCTCATCGTAAATTATGTAACTAACAGAATATAATAAACAAAAGTTTTAAGGAATCAACTAAGTGTTTTTTAAATTATTTTAGAAAATGAAATATCCATGAATTGGACCATATATCAAATGTAATTTCATTTTTTAATTTGAAAACTATAGTTTCAATTTAGATACACCTAACTGATATAAAAAAACTGCATTAGAAAATATATTTCACACCTTTGATGTTCAATATTATTATTTATGACTCATGCATAAAATAAAAGGAAAAACACTTTCAAAACATTTAACCTTTTGTGAAAAATAAAGTAAACTTGCATGAAGATAATATATGACGTTGCATTCAGCTGGGCAAGAATAATAAAGTTACCCTACAATTGACTCCGGGACACACCGGAGTGAAGGGAAATAAAATAGCTGATAAGCTCGATACAGCTGGGACAGACAAGCCCTTCGTGGGAGGTAAACCCTTCTGTGGTATCAGCTATAGAATAAAAGAAAAAGCGTTAGAAAAGAACGTAGTTAGGAGAAAAACCCATTTTTGGGACAACCTACAGGGGTTTCGACTAAAAGGAGTCCTATCGAGGCCCTGTCGCATCAGTAGACACCTAAAGACACTAGACTTAGTAGATTATGAAGTGTGAAGATTTTTTTGCAAACAGTGTTAAACACTTCGCAACTCCAGAGCACTACATCTGGGAGTGTACGAAATAGAAGATATTTGGCAGCTTCAGCCATGCCACATTTTGGATTTTCTATGAGTGGGATTAACGGATCAGTTATAAATACTGGGTTCTCCAGTATTGTAGCAAGAAGGAAGGACACAATATAACCTTTGGGTCGCAGTGTATATGATACCCCAATAGATACATACATACATGTATTCAGATCCTCTATCTCAAAGTAGAAACAATGATCATTATGATATTTGATTAATACAAAGCTTCACAAAAAATCCGTAAAAGGGGTGCATGGATGAATCATCGCTTCCCATAGCAGGAGTATTCCAAAACTATGTGGCTGAAGCCTAAGAAATGTCATCCAAATTGAAAAATCCGGTTAGGTTAGGTAAAAATATTCTGCCGGAGGTAGCTCAGCTTTTGAAGCAAATGTTTTCTGTTGAGTAAATGATCTAGTAATAGGATGGCACACTACATTTGAGTGAACAATCTAATATATGAATTGATTGTGGTGCAATCATCTTATGGCCATCATATTTTTCGGATTTGATACTATTGGACACGTTTGTGTGGCCGTTTGTGGAGGAAAAACCAATAACATTGGTAGAATTGAGATAAATCAAATTAAGCATTGATTTATGAACTATAATAATGCTATGACAAATAGTAGAGACGACATAATACTTATTTTTTTTTTATGTTAAATTTATTGATTATTGTTGATTGGTATTTATTAAAAAAATATTTTGGCAATAAAATACCAGTGTATACTGTTGTAAGTATATATTCCGAGCTTTAAATATTAATATATTCAACTTCAGGAATTAATTAATAGAGAATAGGAGTTGAATTGTAGAATCTGTAATAAAATTTTGTATACACAATTCAAAAATTAAAAAAAAATATGGAATGCTGTTAATTAATAATTTATATAGAATATGGAGATTAAATAGTTTTACATATTTTTTTATTCTATATTTGCATTCAATAACAAATAATATTTTTTTTAAAATAAGAGAGACAGACCGACATATTCAAATTCAGTCTGCCAAAAAAGTATCGCATCGCAATTATTTATATTATTATGTATATGCATATCAACTGTTTTCTGTATTTAAATTAATAACAGAGATTAAAAAAGTATACTTAAAGTCAGAAATCGACAAATCAGCACAAAATAAATCTTTTAGAACTAAATAAAATAAATTTAGTAAATGTGCTGCCTCCTTGAGCTCTAATCACATCACAATAACGTAATGGCATACTTCTGTTCAGACCCTTCGAGTATTTTTGGTCCAAATTATCCCACTCAGTCATTAACATCTCTTGCAATTGCTGGAAGTTAGCTGGTACTAAATTTATGGATCTCACCTTTCTGTAAATAATGTCCAACACATGCTCAATAGTGTGTAAGTCCGGGCTACGTGCACGCCTGTCTAAAACAACAATATTCACCTCTTGAAGGTACTGGTATACTATTCTAACGACATGGGGACGTGCGTTATCATCCATTAACTCAAAGTCATTGCCTATGAAAGGATCATAAGGATCAATACGTAGTTCTAGAATCTCTGTAATGTACCTAAGACCAGTTAATGATCTAACAGTGCCAATTATATGTGAGCTCTTAAAAATATTCCAACCCAGAACTAGTTAGATCTTTCTCCAAAATTTGTTGGGGGTCTAATTATGTAATATACCTCTCACCATCTCTTCTATAAACAAGTATTCTCCGATCTGTAGTACGAGAGCTGTTAATGTTTTGAAATAGAAAAATAAAAACAATTATTTATAATTGAATATGGCTTTATTGTTTTTTAAAATATTCTCCATTAAGATCAATACATTTTTGCATGCGTTTGAACCAATTGTCGAAGCATTTTTTCCATTTCGTTTTAGGTACCTTCAAAACATGTGATTTGAACGCATCAACCGCTTCTTCAGGTGTAGAAAAACGTCGACCTCGAAATTTATTTTTAATCTGCTGGAATAAGAAGACATAATTGGGTTCCAAACAAGGACTGTACGGCAGATGACCCATCAATTCAATGTTTTGACTGTTCAAAAACGTTTTTATTTGAATTGATGTGTGAGAGCTAGCATTGTCGTAGTGGAGATTAATTCGTATTCTGCGATTGATTTTCCTGATTTGTTCGAAAACTTCTGGCAAACGGATGCTGACGTATCATTCAGAATTGATCTTTTTACATTGCTCCAATGCAATGGTGGCTACATGTCTAGTTATTCCGAAAAAACAGGCTACCATTTGCTTCGAAGTGGCTCGTCTTGAAAGACCCATGCAGTCAATTGTTGTTTAGTTTCGGGTTAATATGCATAGATCCATAATTCGATCTCACACCATCGATGTTTTCTGGCACAGCCGATTATGGACGACCTTCACAAAATTCCTCCTGTACCGAAGTGCTCCCACGATTGAATTCGTCTTCAGAGATAGTTTACCTTCAGTATCTGAAGACAATAACCTGGTTATCGAAACGCGCAGCAGACAGTGTGGGTCTTGTAGTGTATTCAGTATGAATATAACCAACGGCTAGAAATTCCAGCTTAGTTCTGGTAGTTTAACAATAATAAAATTCTACTAACGCCGATTTTGTAACAACGTTGCCATTTTTATGAACGATGCGATACTGTTATGGCGTAGTGTATATTTCAGATTAGAAAAAATAGAGGTACCAAACAATAGAGAAATGTACATGTTGTCTCATTTATAGAAGTGGAAATATGTGGATTATTCACAAAACATGATGATTTCATATCACTTTCATACGCAGTATTTTTTTATTTATATTTTTGACAGAGTTAGGGAATAAAAGCAAGTACACATATTATTATTTTCAACTAGAATAACCTCACGTATGATTATTACTAAATATAAAAATATTATCTATGTCGTAATACTTCAAAATATCTTTTTAATGAAGTGTTGAGATCTACTACATCTTGATAATATAAGACATAAATATTATTCGTGAACCACGTCACTACAATGATTACGAAGCTAGATATCTCATGCTTATATAAACGGTACTTAATTTTGTACATTATTTTCAATTATGTAAGATATTAATATATGTATTTCGGGTATAATACTGTTTCTTCCCACCGGTTTTCAAAATAAGAACTAATCAGCAATGACGTTTAACCAAATTTCACGATTAAACATTCACGTTTTAAAACAAAGAATGGGCTTAGTATTTCATAATCAATATTCAACATTGTTCATTTTCTTTAATTTCATAATTCATAATTTTTCTTATACTGTGTGAAATTGAATAATTCCAATAACAAAGTATTGCTTCCACGACATTTCATTATTTAATAAGATTGTTAAGCAACTATTTGGTTTCAGACTAACATTAGTATTGTCTTGTGCGATGAAATTTGAAACTTATCCGCATGATACACAAATTTGTTCAATGATGATAGAAAGTCGTAAGTATTACATACATTTAAGTAATTTACATCTTACAGCTGCCATTTATTTCCGTCTCATCTCCAACATTCGTGAATTATTCTTCGCACTACATTGTTTTTCCTTTTTTTTTTTTTTTTTCTAATCTGAAAAAAAGGTAAATGCGCATCCGTACTATCAGTGGCCATACGAAGATGAACGGTTTGTGGGGCTATACCTACTGAAACCCTCTTGATAATCAACATCTTCGAGGTCTTTATTCTGAGCCCGTGTTATCATTTCATAGAATGGCTGTTCTCCACTCGATTTCCGTTTACTTTTATTATTCGTCATTCTGTGATCTCTTTAACTGTTGCTTCACGTGGTTTGGTCATTGACCAAATTGTTTTTTAGTTCGTAAGATTGTTTCTATGTACTTACCTACAGCATCCCAGTTCTTTTCTTTCGTGATTATTATCCCCAAGGTATTCTCTGGAGTGAATTTTCCGATCTTTTTTCAGTATTTCGCATTGTAAGCTCCAATAACTGCCTATGAAGAACATGTACTCTGTGTTGTCAGCAAGCGAGACAAGTGAGGCTCTCTACTTTTCATTTTCATCGTTTAAGCAGGTAGTATCAAAAGTACTAGTGTCCAGGCAGTAGTTGATCAAGTAATAGTCAACCTCCCCCTGACTTCTCTTTATTCAGATCTTGACATGTGATGACTGTTGATGCTTTATCTGTTCCTTTTCTTATGTGTTCTTCAAAACTTATTTTCTAGTCTAGGGTGAATCTTAAATATTTAATGGATCTTCTCAACATCCGCATGGTGCTGGTTAGTTTATATTGGAGCTTTTCTTTATTCCTGCCAGAAAAAAACATTTCGGGTTCTCATTTCACACCCTATTCCAAAGAGGAGCTGTTTGTTGCTCTTTTCCATGCGAAGTAAGTGAGGGGGAGCATCTTATTTGAAAGCATTCCTAACGTCGATGATTGCGAATAGAATAATCTCCTTCGAGTGCTGATGAGATAAGTCACAACTAGCTTCTACTGCTATTAAAGCCTTGATCTTATGAGCTTTTCTAGAGCCTTGCTTCTAACATACATAGAAGCCGATTTCTTGATGCACTGTTTGGGTCTCATTTTGTTTTGGCTATAAATCCCAGTAGTAATGAGGGAGCTATTTCTTTCAACAGTTTAAGAATCTTTTTTCCGCAACAAGGATACGTATTTGCTTCGCTCTCCTTGTGTATAAGAAAAAGTGCTACGGATATTGCCTTCATTGTCTCCAAGGATCGTTATTAACCGCAGTGCATGTTTTACTCTTTTTGATGGCTAGACTGATATGCTTCCTCGCAACTTGCTTTTCATATTTGTGTCTATCTACTTCAGTCCAGGTATTTCTTTTCCTTTCTCTCTGCGTTAACTTTTGTAAGCGTTGCTAGTTTATCATTCACTAATAGGCGGGAGGCTATTTCTATCCGTTTTTCTTGACATTGAGGTTGCGCGTGTGTTCTCGATGAGCTCCATGAATGAAGATCTCGGAGCAAGTTGAAAAATTCAAGATCCTTTTTTCTTTTCTTCAGCATGACCATAATTATAAAATATAGTTTAGTATTATTATAGTAAGTCAAATAGCCAATAAAGTGCTCCACAGTGTCTGTAATTTGTTTTGTGGTATTGTTAATTTTGTTTTGTTTTTTCAGTATCTCATACAGATCATGATCTGGTGTTTATATGGAATATGACAGATCCTCTAGTTGTGAATCCAGATATTGAGCTTCCGCAACTCGATATTTCCAACAACTATACAACAGATTGTACTATAGAGTACTCAACAGGTAGTATACGAAATATTTCATGAATTTTGATACTTTCTTGGTTTTATTCACATTATTCTTAGGCCAGATTAACCTATCAAATGGTTTACAATGACATGTTCCCACTATTTTCTACTGTTTTATGGATGTATAGTTTATGTGAATATTCGCAAATTCAAAACATATGTAAATAATTCTGGTAAAAGACATGCGTTCGAAAATTTTGCAACACTTTAAATCTTCAATTCTTGGAAATGAATTTCGTTAGTTTGTATTAATTTCAATGGCAAAACAGGATTAGTTTTCTTTACTTCAATATCAGAAGAAGGTATCTATGCCTCTAACGACGCTTGCGCTTATTTTCACGAAATTAATGATTAGTTTTCAAAGAACATTACTCCTGCCCGAAGCGTTGATAAGCAAAGTTTGCAGTACTAGTAGATATCAGACATCCACCATACTCATATTCGATGATTATCACTCACTCGACAAATTTGGTGCTCACATTGGAGACGAGAAGCTCTTATTGGTCATCACCATCTCATGTTTGTCTCAAGTATTCGTCTTCGTATAGCTGCAATAGATTTTGGAATTCTTACAGCCTGTCTCATGTGTTAGCAGCATTAAATTGGTTGTAAAGAAATATTCTTTAACCCTTAACAGAAGTTGCGGAGTCCCTGGGACTCTAAGAAAGTATGATACTGTGATAACTTTCGTATTTGTTGATCAGGCGGTAGGCGCTGCTTAATACCTTCCTATGGTGGGGAGACCTATCCCGTGCTCAGTCGACTTCAGTCTATTATCAAAGCAAGTACGTGTAACAAAAATCTCAGAGTCCGCGGCGCAATTAGTGTATGATTGATCACGAAACAGAGAGTGGTGATTCTGACGATGAAGATGGAATACAGGTTACCGAAAGTGAAAACGACAGTGACACAAGTATTTCAAGAAAAAAAATATTTTTACGGAAAAAACAGATACAAATGAGCGGCCACCGAACCAACCGAAACGTGAGAACAGCAGCGCAAACATATTGAAGAATAAAAATGTACCAGAAATTGCACCACTGGAAGCATGGAGGCAAATATTCTCGCAAGATATCCTAGATATTGTTGTGCAATACACTAATTTGAAAATTCAGGGATTTCATAATAAACCAGGCAATCAGAATCGCGATTACCGAGAAACAAATTCCATTGAAATTAATGGTTTTCTTGGACTTCTGGTATTAACTGCTGCCTTTAAGTCTAATAATGAGGCCATTGAATCAATCTTTTCAGCAGACGGGACTGGTGTGAAATTTTTCGACTGGTAATGTCAGCAAAAAGATTTGTTGTTTTATTAGCTTGTCTAAGGTTCGACACTCATGAAGAAGAGTAAAAACTGCAGCGATATCACATATATTGGAAAAATTTAACCAAAACTCTCAATCAAGTTACGCTTTAGGAGCCAATGCAACTGTCGATGAAATGCTGGTCGGCTTTAGAGGTAGGTGCAAATTTAAAAAGTATTTACCTAGCAAACCTGTAAAATATGGCCTGAAAGTCCAATGCCTTGTTGATACCCGGACCCACTATATATACAATACATATATTTATTGTGGCAAGGATACTGACTTCCTAAAAGATATTACAGATGAAGAAAAACGCTTTGCTATTCCAACGCAAGCTGTTGTTCGCCTCTCCAATCCACTATTTGGAAGCAACCAAAATATTACGGGTGATAACTGGTACTCTTCAATACAGCTCACTGATTATCTTTTGCAAAATAAGTTACTTACGTTGGAGCCATGAAGAAAAACAAACGAGAAATACCTAAAGAATTTCTACTCTTCAAACTAAGACATGTGGGAACTACATTATATGGCTTTACAAGTAATGAAATGTTAATTTCAAGAGTACCAAAGAAAAATAAAGCTGTTATCCTTTTTCCTCGATGCATCACTGCAAACAGGATGATGGCGATTTGCCTGAAATTAATGCATATTATAATAACACAAAATCTGGAGTGGATGCTGTAGACGAGAAAACCACTAAATATTCCTGCAGTAAAGGGCACAACGCTGGCCAATGCTCTGTTTTACAGAATTTTGAAGATGGCACTTGAAATCCCAGCTGATGATCAAGATATTTTGCCTAGAAATCAGAGGAAGTATATTGTATATGTGTCCCAAAATTAAAAAGAAAAACTGGCTTTCTATGTGTTGAATGGAGAAAACCAATTTGCTTGTAATGTTCGAGATAATTGTGTGTTCAATGCATTGAAAATCGGGAGAATTCCCAAATATTATATTTTTTTATATACTTGTTTGGATCATTGTCAATATTTTACAGCTTACTGTAAAAGTCAATATTTTTTTGTTTCTTTTTTAGTTTAGACCTTCCTAAATATATTTTGAATACAAAAAGTTTTTATTTTTCAGTTTTTTCTCTCAAAATAAATATAAAAGGAATACTATGTTTATTTTTGTTAAAATATTAATATCTTTAGTATTAGATTTTTTACTCTGGTTTGTTACTAAGTTGGTTGAAAATAGACAATGTTTGTTTTTTTATACGTCTTTGATTATGTATATAACATGAAAAAACACTATTTCAGTATGCAATAGGAAATACACTATTTATATTTTGGAGTCCCCTGGACTCCGCAACGCATTAAGTGTTAAAATTTCGGACCACGCCGGTTAAGGGTTAAATTCAAAACAAGGTGGTGTTGAGCTTTTGAATCTATTTGTATTATTTTATAAATATTGTGACATTTATATTTCTTTAGTTTCAGGAATAATATTCAAAAACAAATGATAATTATCAATTTCATCATCCGCTTTGCAATAAAAATTATCATCCTTTTCAGTTTTATGTAACAATTGGGAAATACATTCCCGCTATTGTTTTCTTTTCAATTTTCTAGATAACGATTTGATTCAACTGCTTCTCATAATCTACTATTATCCCTTGATACGAGCCAACAATCTCTAGTTATTATTAAACAACAAAGAACAATTGTTAATATTTTGTGCAATAAAAAAATATATCTAATTTTTACTAACGGAATAAAACTGATTACAGGAAACTTCACTTGCTTGGCAGTAGTCTTTAATTTGAGAAGAAGACTTGGCTATCATTTATTTCACACCTACATTCCGTCTGCTTTGATAGTTGTGATGTCATGGATATCGTTTTGGATAAAGCCCGAGGCTATACCAGCACGAGTTACTCTTGGTGTCACATCCTTGCTAACGTTAGGTAATATAATTACAAGGATATTGTTATTCTTAACGTATTGCACTGGTAGTTTTTGAATACATCTCGCTGTATTATACAGGGTATCCCGTATAAAAATCGACACAGTGCAAAATCTCCGAGGAATTACAAGGCCTCAAAGAAAGGCCCAACAGTTTGTCATCTGTCAGTTGGTTAAGAAAATCTCCATACCAAAGATCATTTAAGACTAAAATGTTTTCACTCTTGTAATTTTTTAAGATAAAAGTTGTATATTAATTTGACAATTGGTATTTCTGTTCTTCTTGTAATTAATTAAATTGTTACAATTTGTTTCAAATGTATGAAAATTTTCATTGAGCGAAGTGGATATGTTATTGGTGTTGGGTTTTTTCAGTGGATGGGATAATGTTGAAGAAGGTTTCCTTCTCGAGTGGTTCCTCGCAGAAAAACACTCTCCAACATTGAAAGACGAACTAGAGAAAGAGGAAAGTTTTATAGTGTTATTTGCGAATGTTCTGTTTACATTAGAGTGCGAGATGAAGAACTTATTTTGGATACCATTTACGATCAACGACATATCAGCATCATATCATATCTAGACAAAGTGACATTTCAAGATCTATTCTGAACGTAATTCACTCCATCTACATCATGCCCAAGAAGTGCAAGAGCTATTACTTCGAGAGTTGGTTCATTTAGTTCACTTTGAAAAATTCTTCTCCTTCATGTAATAACTTTTCGATATTTCCAACTTAAGTTTGAGATTAATGTTTGGTTCGTTCTTATAAATCATTATTTGATTGGACCATCTATTTTACCAAACTGGCTAACTGAAATTGAAATAGTTTTTCCAAAATACTCTCCCCGATTTATTTGACGATTCTCCATTAGATCTTTAGATTGAGATTGGAACATTGGTTTACGCCTGATGAAGCCCTTTCTCATTTTAGTGTCAATTTAAGAAACCTTAGAGTCTTCAGAAGTCCTCCTACGAGCTTCCTCAACAGTTTCTTTCAGAGAAACTAAACACTAATAATATATCCTATTGTTGGCTAAATGAGAATTTTATCCATAGTCCCCTTTTGACTTTTTGTCGAGTCTTTGGTTATTTGACTTTTTCTTGACAACAGTGAAAAAATTTTTAGAATGAAATTATACTCGGTATTTTAAATAATATTTTGTAAATCAATTGACAGATGAAAAACTTCTATGGAATTTTGAGGCTAGCCTCAGAATGGATTCATCGCCATCTACTCACCATTACTAATAATATTTCAGTTTAGTAATGTACTTTACGAATCACATCGAGATCTCAAATCGGAAACATTAAGAGGTCCCAGAAGCTCTAAGCTTCACATTATTTATTCCGACAATTTGAGAAAAGAGTTAATAAATCAACTAGAATCTTATAAATTTGACAAGTACGATTAGCAGTGAAAAATATTCTAAATTCGCTGACAATGGATCAGTTTTCCATTAAGAAGCTGAATAGTGTGTCAGTATTATGGTAAAATAATTTTTGTCACGTTTGTATACTAATTATTACCTTATCTGTAGACATGAATCTGCATAGATAAGTAGAACAAGTACAAAAGTATTGTTTCAGAGAAAGTTCAATATTTATGGGAAGTTTATCAACTTGCTAACTGAAGGGTTCCTTTTCTAATTTTGATACAAAAATATTATCTTCTTCCGTTCATCGCATTTAAATAACACACGAAAAACAATACTGTTTTGTTTCCATTCAAATATAAATGTGGCAAAAATACTCATCATATGTGAACTAATGCAGATATGTAACTATTTTCCCATTCCTAATACAGTTTTGTTATTAGTGAAATTCTTAAATTGATCTAGTAAGGGGCAATTAAGTGAAGTTTAAATTTCAAACGTCAGTTTAAACCACAATTTTCCACATTTTATAGATAGCGCTTACCGTCTTCGGTTTAAACGTCACCAGCGGTCTGGGGGTGGTTCAAACTTTAGTCTAATATGAAACTGAGAATTGCAACCTAGCTTTTCCAAATTTTTATCGTTTTTTCGATATTATCTTGAGTGAAAAATTTTAGTTTTGTTTAAATAACTAAAAATTTGCACATCATATTTAATAAACTCGACAATGATGATGAAAAAATTATCAACATTGTCTTATGTATACTTAATGCCAATGTAGTATTAGCAGGTAAATAGAGTTTAGGTTATATTTCCGCGAGGGTGATAACTGACGAACAAAATGTAGTTTCAACTGTTATCTGCGAAATAGAGCAGCTTTGTTTATTCTTGGCTTAAATTGAAGTTTGATCTATAGTTTAAACCTTAGTTCAATATCCAGTTTCACCCCAAGTTGTAGAATTGCATCTAAGTACCAATTTTACAGCCTATGGTAAAACGGGTGATTAAACCGAAGTTTAAGCTACGGTTTAAACCAATAATAAACAAGTTTGCTTTATTTTACAGGTGACAGTTAATCAGACATTTTTCTGCCAGTTGTCAATAGCTCGGAAATGTAACTAAAATTTTCCGATATTTATTTTAAAGTTGAATTGATTAAGAAAGTTGAATAAACTAAATTGAACCAAGAACAATGTGCAATAGCAATTTCTCTAATATTGAAGTAGTGCTTTTAGTTAACCTTGTAAGGAAATACAAAGAAATGTTTTCGATGGAAGCAAATCAAATTTAAGAAATACGTGGGACAATTTAAAGATTATAATAATTTAATAACTTTTTGTTTTCTCAGCGCATCGACAATGTTGATAATTTCTTCATCATCATCGAGTTCATCAATAAAATGTAACTATACAATAATAATTTAACCAAAATCCTGTATAATATTGTACAAATGTAAACAATTTGGTGAAGTTGGGTTCGAATTCTCCGTTTCATATTAAACTAAAGTTTAAACTACCCCCAGACCGCCGGTAACGTTAGAGCCGTAGTTTGTCGGTATATTATTATGTATATTATCTAATATTACGTTTAAGCAATTTTCACTTAATTTTCCAACCAGAAATGAAAAATTCACTAACTTGGCAAACGAAACTGTTGATTTTGGGAAACGTAAGTGATAGAATCTGTTATCATAGAACAAAACGGCGTTTCAATGTGGAATCAAGCGTGTATTTACTATTTAGTTGACCCAGTTGCTAGGAACCGATTGATGCTTGTTGTTGAAGTTGAAAAAACCTCAAAATATATAAAACGTTCAAATTGTATATTTATGGCGATCTATATCTTACAGCATTGTGATAAACAATGTATTGTAATGACACAATGAAGACTAATTTTGCATTGTGAATGTTGGTTGATTATTTATATTATTCATTTCAGTTATATTTCTGATTAAATGTAAGATTACTTGCATCTTGATTGTTGAAAATCGTGATAAAACTACTTTTCTTTTCTCTTTTAGAAGGAAAGTAATGACACAATAAATCTATTTGATTTATTTATCGAAGTGTTTGTAGATTGTGTTAGCTATACTTTCAATGGAAATTAAAGGTAATAAAACAAAAAAAAATTCAGTATTCATATAAAAAAAAAGAAAAAGTATCGTGAAAAACATTGGAAATATCTGAACATCTACATATACCTATCATAATTATTGGTCGTATAGAAAAGACAATGATTATATTCGAAATAGTGAAATCTAAAATACTTGGTAGGATTTGGATGGGAAAAAAATAACCAGTTATATTATTCTGAGAACGTTACACAACTTAGCAAATAATCAAAAAAACTTTACCGATGTAAAATTATATTTCAAATACCGTAACGTTACCAGAAAAACTATGTCAAATATTACACTTATCTTTATATTTAATATCAATATATTATGTCACAAGCCTACTACAACTACAAAGCAACGAAACGGAACATTTTTTGTGTATACATAATTATTTTTAGCATCAACTAATGACAATCACTAAATGGGTGTTGGTATTAAGAAAGGTATTGAATTCTTTGAGGCCCGATCTACGTTAATTATTCTCTATTCTAACTCATATCTTTTGGTGAAATTCTAATGAAAATTTAAGGAAGTTTGATCAGAAAAGTATTATAAAATTCATACCCAACTCTTATTATTTTTCTTTTTATTCGGCTCTGTGCAGTTTAATTCCGGATATCTAGCCTCCTCCTGAGCTCTTCTTGAGACAATGGCGTCCAGCTTTCATATCATCTGTTAGGTAGTCTATCTAATGGTCTCCGTGTGTTTGGTTTATGGTTGTTTGTTTATTTTGTCCATCTATATCTTGGCATTCATTCGACGTGATCTCTTCTGCCTGGTTTACGTTTTCTAACACATTTCACAGTATCCTGAATTCCTAGTTCTTCTCTAATGTCCTATTATCTCATTCTATCTTTAATGCCCACTTCCTTAATTTATCGCTTATTCATGTATTCTCCATGTTATCCCTTTCAGTGGATTTTGAATTAATTGAATTTCACTATTTGTTGTACTATGTTGCTATCTACAGCTCGTTCATATTTTCTCTTCTCCTGAAATAACGTGTTCTAAGCGCATTTTTACATACCATAGAAATGTTCCAGGTCAGTCTTTCGAGTTCCTTTCCTGGCAAGAATATGGGACCTCTTGTTTCTCTTGGTTTTCCGAATGACCAGGAGTTGAAACTCAAAAAAACTGATCTTCGTAGATTTTCTCTTGGCTTGGAATCAATTAACTAGGACCTGAATAAATTTATAACAACTTGAGCGTATCGTGCCCAGCATACTGTAGCACCAGCTCCTATTTCCATAGTTTGGGAATCTTTAATCCTTTTTTACATTTAATATCGTTGTTTCATTTTCATGACAAGTACACAACTAGAAATATTTAATTATGAGATGTACTTAAATAATTCATTGAAACAACAGAAAGATTTTCTTGGAATTGATAGTTGATTAGACAATTAACTTATCGTAGGTAAAAAGAAAAATTCAATTCATTAAAGGAACATTGGAAAATTAAATTGATAAATTAAACCATTTTGTTTAACTTTATTGTAAATATATGTTGTGAATGTTTCATCTAATAATATGTTGCCATACCAATTACAAGTAGATCACGAGCTATGATTTTGTAATACTCCTTACACATATTAATTTTTTCAAACCGATGCTAATTTTCATAAAAATATGGCTATTATTCCAATCATTTATAGCAATAACTTTCTTGGTTTACGCTCGAATAGCTGATGAAATTGATATGGGAGAGTTGAATATAACGAAATACTAATTTATGTTTATTAATCATTTTCTACTAAATGAAAAGATATTCAAGATATTAAATTAGTTGGGTGGTAGACCAAAATATTCGTGAATCTACTTTTCAACATAATTTCCGCTAATATTAAGGCATATTATCCAATTAACTTCGAGTTTCGTCTTCAACGATTTTGCCATTCAGATATCGTCGTCGTTAATATATGACTGAACCCTATATCGGGCCTATAGGCAAGATGATCAAATTTTTTCCAAAAAAATGCTCCTAATCCGTGGACAGGAATTATCCTCTCGGAAAATATTGCGTCTACTCAGCATGCCACGCCTATTGTTTCAATGTCACGTGAAGTTAAAATGAAGCAAAAACTCATCAGTAATACCCCCTTCCTGTCCCAAAACGAGGTACTCATGATTTATCAGGCAAACTATAATTGTTTGAACTTGACTTACCTGGGCAATGTCAAATGGTCATACGGTAGACTGTTGTGTTTATTCTGATGTAAAGTAGATCACTCATTTTCCATCTCTTGTCATTACGAGGGTTGCTACCTAAGTTTTGAGATATGGCAACACTGATGTGAATATGTCAAATCTGTCATTGTTATCATGAAGTTTGACATTTTTAATGATAAACGTGTAGTCATCCCAGTACTATTTGAGTTGTTTATACAATACTTGGAACATTTATCTTGGTAAAAAATGCAATTAAATCGCAAATTCGCGCGATGATTTTCTATGACTTTCGACGTGGATCAAGCCAGCAGCAGTGTCGATTAATTCGCCTCGAATTTGTCAAAACAAACCATATCCTACAAAAGTTGTTCGCGCACCAAGCAAATGATCGCCTGCTTTTTCCGAATAACCGTTCGATTAGAGCAACGTAGAACGATCAATTCTGATTAGTACACCAGCATTTATTTACCAGAAGTGTTCGAAAAAATCAGGGAAACCAATCGAAGAAGACGAATCAATCTCCACCACGACAATGCGAGCTCTCACACACCAATTCAAACAAAAACGTTTTTGAACAGTCAAAACAAAGAATTGATGGGTCATCTGCCGTACAGTCCTTGTTTTGGACCCAATTATTTCTTCTAATTCTCGCATATCAAAAATACACCTACACCTGAAGAAGCAGATGTTTTAGAGGTACCTCAATGGGAATGTAGAAAATGTTCATATTGGTTCAAACGCATGCAAAAGTGTATTGATCTTAAAAAGATATATTTTGGAATACAATAAAGCCATATCCAATTGTATATATTTGCTTTTATCCGTTTATCACAAAACTCAAACAGCAACTCTCGTATCTGACTTAAAAAATCATTCCTTTCTCAATCGCATCAGAAAAGGTGAAAAACTAAAAACATTACCCAATCGCTTGGTGTTACAATATCGTACCAAATCCTTCAAGATTGTTGTTTTGGATTTTTTATCAAAATTCCCACCAAATCTATAATTATGACAGGGCTACCGTATTTTTCTTTTTGTCCAAATTTGAACACTCTACCCACTTTTGAATCTTTATTACCTTATACAGACCTCGCGTTAGCTACTCATAGACAATACTGCGTACCTTGTAGATGGCGAAGCCCTCGATTGGTGGAGGTATTTCTAAACATTTCTACTTAAGAAATGTAATTTATTTTGACCTCTAGGAAGTAAACCAAATTTATCTTTATTTCAGCTACCCAGAATACCCAATCTCAACAATCTCTGCCACCAGTATCATATGTTAAAGCAATTGATGTCTGGATGTCCAGCTGTTCCGTTTTCGTATTTATGTCTCTCATGGAATTTGCAGTTGTGAACAATTACATGGGTCCAGTAGCTACAAAAGCGATGAAAGGATATTCAGATGAAGATGTTAATTCGGAAATCAATGAATATAAGGTACGAGTCAAAGTAATATTTAAAATGTTATTGATACAATAATATTTTGACCTCATCTAATATCATTGGAATCATTAGTCGTTTTCAAAATTCAATTTCATTTCTTATTAATGTTAAACCATTTTTATGCACGGACCTCTAGTATAGTTGCATTTTACCAAACAAATAAACTTACAACATCAACCTTGAAGCTTGATGAAATTGAAAATACTTTAGTTGATGCATCACTACAAGAGAAAAAATGATTTAATGTCAATATTCCGATTGAATATCGAATATATTGACGTAAATAACTATTTATGACAGACCGGTAGAATATATTTTAAAAAAGTATTAGTAAAATTGAGGTAATACTTTTTCTATTTAAAAAACTTACCCTTCAAAAATAATTACCACATATTTGTAAATATCCATTAACACATTGTGTCATCATTCATATAAAGGGTAACGAAATATTTCATACTGTTTATTATGATATTTAGTAATCAATGAAATGTACTCATAATAATAATACGAAATCAGCCAACAAAAATAACAAATGATCTATTAGATAAAGTAGTTTTTGAATGTCCAGACCTATTTAGATCAATTATATTCTGCCAACAGATTTAAGAAAGTGATTTCGTAGATTCTAGTTTCTTTCTTACACTACCTATTAAATTATATCATGAATAGTAATTAAAATATCAAAAACTTTTCTCTCGCTCATAGTTAAGGAGTTTCGCCACAAAATAAGAATAGAATGTATTAGATTATAATGAAAATAAGTAACTTGCAAAAAATAAAACTATACCAAAGTTTACCAATATTACAAGAACCTTATATAAAAGTCAGCTTTTTAAATATGCAGGTCTAGAGATTTATATAAGATTTCTAAGCTCATATTTAAAAAAACATAGAGTAAATAATATATTTTATGAAAAAAAATGAAGCCCGCATGTTTGGAAAAGTTAATTCTAACAACAAATTATATAGTCCATTGAAATGTTACATTTTTATTACCCTTCTCTTGCGTTTTTCTGAGTCAAGGAAAGGTTAACTCCATGGGCAAATGGCAAAAAGTGTCTTTAACAAAATTGTAGGCAAAGCAATTTGCAACAATTTATGTCTTGACAAATTTTTTGTAGGGACAATAGTCCGCGAGATATTGTCAAAAATAGCTTTTCACTCCTTTATTTAAGATAGCGGCCAGGGGACCTGACAAACTTGGGGTTAAGCTTCCTTGACTCCCTCCACATATCGATAAAATGAAATTGCGTTCTCAGAAAAATGCAAGGTCCATCGTAACATTTCAATGGACTAATAGTACTATACCTCAATAAAAGCTTAAAAAATTTTATCGATGAAGTATAGCGTAAACTAATAATTTTCATCATAATCTTATGTTGGAGATGAGAAAATCTTAACAATTATTCACATATTTTCAGGGAATGGAAAGACCGCGATACAACTCAGTAAGTCAACCTCAATATGATACTTTTTGTGATGGAAAAAGTATAGCTTTGTGTATAGATCAATTTTCACGCTTCTTCTTCCCATTTTCATTTTTAATTCTAAATGTTGTGTATTGGTCCACTTTTCTTTGACCAGAATGTCACAATGTATATTTGTTGAAAAGCACAATTTTAAAAATTATGTTGTTGCTCTTATTTCCATTTATCCCTATCCAGAATAAAATTCAAATTCATTTCAAATCCGAATTTACAAATGAATATGTATTTTTCAAGACAATTAATGTTAAACTCATATTTATTGTTGTTAAGTGCAGTTTAGTGCATTTGTGTATATACTAAAAATTTAATAAACATTTTATTTTTATTTGTTTTGTTTTATTCCTACTAACTAATAAATAATAATTGAATAATTTGAATACTAATTCAAATCCATATGACGTTTATGAAGTATCAACTTTCAAAAGAATATATATGCAATTTCATAATATTTCGATTAGTCAGAAAAAAGTGACAGCCATTTGAGTGAAGCTACTTTTGTTTTCAATTTTCAAAACAATGGATTCAAAAAAATTTCGTATGTTTATCATTGCTTCTTGATTGAAAAAAAATAATGTACAAGTTTAACAATGGATTTAAAAGTGTTATCTTAACCATTTGTTATTGGTTCGCTGAATTTAAACGTGTTCGTCCTGACCTCGATGATGGTGAACGTTCTGGTTGTTCAATTGAGGTAATTACTGCAGAAAACATCAAAAAGTCCAAAAATTGGTTATATGAATTGAAAAAAATTAGGCATGAACATTTGACTATGAAAAAGATTTTTTCAAAGGGGGCGCCGAGTTTAGACCAGATCTGGCCCCCAGTAACCTAACTGGCTATTCGCTGATCTCAAAAAAAATGCTCGCCGGTAAGAAATTCAGCTCGAGTGAAGAAGTAATTGCTCAAACTGAAACCTATTTTGCGTCCAAAAGGCAAATTCTCCTACAAGCACGTCATCGATAAGTTAGAGTAACGTTAGAATGAGTGTATTGCTCTTAAAGATTACATTGAAAAATAAAATCGATTTTCCGGAGCTGGAGTTGGAATTTTTGGAACCGTTTTTGATATTCATACTGAACATACCGTTTACACTACCACTACACCAAGACTCACAATTACACTGTCTGACCCTCGTTTCGATAACCAAGTTATCGTCTTCAGAGGCTGAAGGCAAATTAAAGCTTATTACCCACACTAAATTTTCTCACCAATACACACCTAATTCACACAGCTGGATGTATAAACCAATTTCAAATCCACTCTGTATGCATTCTTATCCATGTGTATGAACAGGATACAGGTACCAGAGCAAATTTTCCCTGTTTTTCGCTTTTGATTCTGGAAAAGACGATTTCACAAAGAGACTTCTTAATTATATGACGGTTAATTTTAATCTCTATGGACAATTCTCTCATCATAACCGTTAAGTATAGCGACATCCTCAATAAAAATCCCCTCTTTATTGTATCTTTCGATGTTAAGTGAAAAATTAATCAAACAATGTAACAGGAAATTGAGACTGGCCATCTCATGTTGGATGCAATGGAAGAAATCAACTGGATATACCTACAGGTAGCGGTGTTTTTCCTAAATACATTGTACTTAAGTACTCTTAAATCTAATTGAGTACTAAAAAACTTTTTTGATAATCAAAGGAACCTCAAAAAAAATACAGAACGGCCTGTTACAAAGCAATTTCATTAAGAAATAATTGAAAAATTTCATAAATCTCCTTTCTAGGCGATTAACTGGGAATTAACCAGTTGTTGTACATGACATTTTTGAGAATTGAAATATTACGAATAGAAGTGATTTAAATACTTTGATAAAGAGGTAAAGTATTGCTTGGTGATTCTTATTTTTCTTACGTGGCAACTATTTGATAAATCTATCATTCAAGCTGCTAAAAAATCAATGGAAATCGGATAAAAACGAAAGAACTCTTATTATATGATTTCTTTTCGAAATTTTCACCACGTGCCGTCTCTAATGTCGCTGTACCATTAATAGTTTCTGAAATAGTTATATCAAAACTAGTAGGCGGTCGAACGTTCCCTTACGAGAGAATTATTCAAAATATACTGAGTAACAAAGAAATAAATGCGAATTATTCAACTATTTCTTGTATTTCTTCTTGTGGTTTAACCATTAATTTTCAGATACAATAAATTTCACATATTTTTGACCCGCCGAATCATTTTTAATTTAATTAATTGATAGTTTTGCTATGTATAACCTTCGAAATAACCTTTTATGACCGAACGAATTGAATACCATTTTCAATCTAGAATAGCTGAAAGCTTAAACTAACATTGAGTTTTTTCAATATGTTCACCTTAAGGAATGGAATAATTGTATGAACGCAATTACCATATTGGATTTAATTGGCTCTGGGTGTAATCGATTAAATTAATATTTAATCGACACCATGCTTGAGAATTTTAATAATTGTGCTTGTATGAAATTATTTTATAAAAAATTTATTATTTTAGTGGTCTAATTAATTTCATGCAGCAAAATTTAATAAAAGAAGTTACTGACTAAAACATACACCATGAGTTATACATTCATGAATTATTATCAATAATCATTTTATTGGGAAATCCAAAAACACAAGATGAACAATAAGAAACAAGAAAATTTTAGATCGAAATATTCACCTGTTTTAGAGGATATCACAAATTAGCATAATAAATTTCTAGTATAACATTTGTTGAAAAATAACGGAAAATAATGATATATTATTCAAAATTTCTAAAATTTTCTGATCACCAAGTGTTTGTAAAGATGTTACACATTGAAGTTTATATAAACGTTTTTATGCCCTTTGCATTATACGTTTACAGATTTAAGCAATAATTTTAGTTTTTGTGCCGTTCTGATTTCATTGAATATTAAAGTACCTACTCGTTAATAATGACCGTGCTTTCCTCAAACATCAAGCTTAACAAGGCCTTTGCATACTTTCTATAAGGTCGTTCAAGTAGATTTAAATGTATTCACACTCGATGATAACTGTGTTCTATAGGGAATGTGAGGGTGGTTGATGGAAATTCAATCCCAAGGATGTTCGATGCGAGGCTGCAGTTTGCAGTAACGGGGTATCATGTCAAAGCGTGATCGGCTACCCTCGCACGACGCGGTTGAGTAGTTTAAAAAAAATTTATCCAATAACAGCACGAAACAACCATTAACTACATATATGAAAATTTGCGTATTTTAACAAATGCCTATGCAAACAGCAGCTTTACCAACTCTGAACGGATAAAATTTCTGTAATGCTAGGAATTCGAGTCCATAATCAAACACGCCGACTATAATAAACCGTCTGTACCTCGATTAATCTTTGAACAATACGGATTTTTAATTCATACAAAATCTTCTCATAACTCGTCGTGAAAATTACGAGACAGAGGAAATACATAATGATTATCGTATCACCCTTCCAAAGTGGATGACAAGATCGAAAAAATCTGATTCTGATTGTAGGAATCGATGAAGAAACCGAATCTTTAATGAATAACTAAACTTTGTGAAGGAATGAGAAAAGTTCGAAAAACTGTGGAAGGATAAGTCATAGGTCCTCTACCAAGATAATGCCCTGGCATATTGCTCGTCAACAGGTTTCTATCTGAATTCATCATCCCAATGCTAGACTATCTACCCAATTGCTGACATGTTGTGCCGTGTGATTTCTACCTATTTTCTGAAGTGAAATCGACTAAAAATAATAAGATTTCGGTTGGTTTAAGTGAACGCGGAATCGGGACGCGTCATGAAGGATCTGATAGAAGATGATATTTGGAACAGTTTCGACCCATGTAGCAGATACAAAGGAATTTAAATTAAAAATATTTTGCAATATTAAAAATATCAATTACCGTTTCCAACTGTAATATCATTAATTTTTCAATATTTATATTAAAAAAATAAGGTGAAGGTGAAGACCATTTGATAAATTTGAGAAAATATGGAAGCTATCCAATTTAAAATATAAAAAAGCTATTATTTTCGTACATCAACTAAAATTCAGGCATAACCAAATAATTTTCATTCGAAATTTATTATAGGCAATGATAAGGGGTAGTTAATTTAAACGGATAACCCTGTACAAGTGAAAGTCATTGATTCCATTTGTTATTAATTATTGTAACAGAAACAATCACGTCCGGTTGTAGCAATTAATATTTTTATCGAATGTACCCGAAACACTTTACCATATAGTGTGTCATTTACAGTTTCTAATGTCAATTTTACGCCACACATTAACACATCACGGATACTGAAATGCATCTATAGGCAAGTTGCAAGGTTGAATTAGACATGTGAAGGTCTAAAAATTAAATAATATCTATATAGAGCAAACCAAACGCTATTTTTTACACAATTCTATTATGTTCATTGTGTGAAAATTATTTCACGATTCCATTAATAATAATTACTTACCGGTTCTTTTATTTGTAATCCTTTAATCTTCTATTCAACACTTAATAATTAATATTCCTAAAAAAGAGAGACATAAATTGTGAAGAACCACGAGTTATTCAACTCGAAGTATTATTTTACGAGGGCTGTCTGAGAAGTTTCTGATCTCGACGATGTCAGCACTTATCAATATATTTGCGAGTTGGGAAATATATTTGCACATGCGCTGACAGATTTCCACTAAAATCTCAGATAGTGACAATCATATAAGTGAGTATCGAGATATCATTGATTATTTTTTTTTTGAAAGGTAATATTCCCACGAAAATAATAGAGGGGTTAGACACTGTACGGAGACTCTGCACAATCATTTAGGACTTTAAAATTTTGGTCACCTAAATTCAAAAGGCCAGAAACTACGACTACCAGCAATATCATCGAAAAATTCACCAAATGGTATAATGATATTGAACGACCGTCTGATTGAGGCTAGAAAATTAGAAGAGGCTATCGGAATATCAACGAACGTATTTGCATATATTGATAAAAGAATTATGTTTGCATAAGTTATAAGCGTGTTGGGTGCAGCGTTTGTTCACTTTGGACTATTTCCTAGGACTCATTGATACAATTTAAACAAAATTAGTCGGATTGTTGGCGGTTTCCATCTGGACAATGCACCTTCTCACACTTTAATGATCGTCATAGATAACAGATAAATTGTATTCCGAATTGATTAACCACCCACAGTACTCACCACATATAACCCCCAGAAACTTTTTTCTGTTTTCTAATCTCAAAGTTCCACTTGCAGGAGTGAGATTTTCAAAAAACGAGGATATTACCGAACGCGTAAATGCCTATTTTGAAGAGAATGACGCCAACCATTATTTGGAAGGGTAAAAAAGGTTAGAGCATCGCTGGACTAATTTTATAGACTTAAAAGAAGACTATGTTGAAAAATTAAAATTATTATTGTGAAAAAGTTTTGTTTCTTTGATATAAATTTTCCAGAAATATTTCGTCAAGTGAAATAAATCATTGCAAATGAAACATTTTATTGCTTAATGTGAAATTGGAGTTTTCCGAAAAATAAAATAGCATTGGTTTCATTTTCTATTGTTTAATCCGAACACAAAAATGTGTTTTGGAAGTTTCAATCTAAATTGTTTCCAAATAATGTTAGTGACTAACTTCTATTAGAGAGAGGGAGAAACTGTAACCGGAATACTGAACCTGAAATGTTCTATTAGCTTCAAACGAAAAGTTTCCCAAGAGCGTATAGTTTGAAATAATATTAAGAAAAGTATTTTTTTCAAAATCATGAATAAAAGATGTTTTGTTTTAGACTGATAACATTGGCCGACAAGATTTCGTAACACAGGCGAGACCTTTATTTTTAAAATGGAAATACCCCTCCAATAATAGAAAAAATATTTATTAAGCCCTAACACGTACCACTTTTCAATAGCTCAATTATCCCTGTTTACATTAGCAGGGGCGGTTAATATCGGTAAATAATAAACATGAAAATAACATTAAAAATTAGTATTCTGTTGAGTTTCATAGTGGTAGTAGTAAAGTGGTTCTCTGTTCATAGTGCAAAAAAAATGAAGACGAAAATGTCGAGTCAAACGCGCCCCAGTTGCAAAACTTCTGACAAATTTTGCTATATTTGTAGAGAATAATAAAAAAGCCTATTTCAAATTGGACACCAAGACAAGCAGTGGGACCCCCACGTGTGCAGTGTTAGTTGTAGCGTGTAGTGGTGCAGTGGATGAAAAGGAAGAAAAAAAGCATGCCTTTTGAAATTCCAATAGTATGGCGGGAACCTACTGACCATTTTGACGACTGCTATTTTTGTCTAAAAGACTGAAGGTTATTCTGAGAAAACACGACCTGATCCCCTCAACGAAGATTTACCAGTACCGATTGCGCCTTTAGATCCGCAAAATATTGTTTTAGAAGATACTAGAGACAACGTATCATCAGGAAGCTCCGAAGAACAATGCACCGACCCTATTTTTACTCCAAGTACCAGCTCCGGCGAGCCTGATTTGATTGCTCAAAGTGTGTTGAATGATTTAGCACGTGATTTGGGTTTATCAAAGCAACAGTCTGCACTTCTTTCTTCCCGTCTTAAGCAATGAAAAATTCGTTGTGTGCGTGTACGGAAGTTGATGGTCTAATGAAGGAACTTGATATTGAGCATAATCCCAGTGAGTGGCGCCTATTTATTGACTCGTTTAAATACAGTTTAAAAGAAGTGTTATTACACCATGGAAATTTAAAACAGTCTATACTAGTTGTTCATTCTGTGAAGATGAAAGAAGCTTATGAAAATATTCAATATTCAAAATGTTAAGTTTATACCTCTTGTAGATCCCAAAAATGTCATTCTGTCCCTCTTCACATTAAACTTGGATTGATGAAAAACTTGTAAAGGCTATGGATAAAGAGGGTGATGGATTGAAATATCTTAGAGAAGTCTTTCTCCAGTTGAGTGATGCCAAATTGAAGGAAGGTATTTTTATTGGACACAAATAAGAAAATTGATGGACAATGACAATTTTGCAAAAAAGCTCACCAGACAGGAACTTGAGAGAGCATGGAAGGCATTTGTTAGTGTAGTGAGGGAATTTTTGGGCAACAATAAGGATCCAAACTACCAACAGTTAGTGGATGAACTTCTAGACGCCAACAAATCCCTTGGTGCTCGAACGTCATTGAATATTAATTTCCTCCATTACCATCTGACATTTTTTCCTGAAAATTTGGAAGCTGTCGGTGATGAGGAGGGTGAAAGGTTTCACCAAGATATTAGAACAATGGAAATTTGGTATCAACGACGATGTGATTCAGCTATGATGGGTCATTACTGTTGGTTTTTAAAAAGAGAAAGTTCAACCACTCATAAAAGGAAAAAGTGATGCTAATTGATATTTAAAATGATTTTCTTAAAGTTTTTGTTTTTAATAGATGTGAGGCGTGTTTATTAGATGGAAACTGTAAATATGTGCAATATATACGATTTAAAAAACCTGAAATTATTTTTATAATAAATATTAAATATTTTACCGATGCATATGGTTCTATGAATGTAACATAAAAACCTTACGTGTTACAATTATTTTTTACATTACAACTTTTTTTTGTCGACCAGTGTAATTAATGCTCGCATTTTACATGTTACCAAAAAACAAAATTTCTTCTTGAGACTAATAAATAATAGAACAAATATTATGTATATTGCTATTAAATGTCAATATAAGTATCATTGAAATGCCGTGTATAAAAACAATGATGAAAAATACTATTGTTCTAATTGTTCTTTACCATAAATTAATTTAAAAGCCATAAATACACGGATCCGATTATTTTATAACTATTAATACAATTTAAAAATTGTGGGTGTGATCCGCATTGAAAAATAACTATCTAGTCGAGGGCGTTAGAGCAAGGACTCGACAAATTTCGCGAAGAAGTGAATGTTCACAATAGTAAAATAAATCCAAGGAAAAACACGAATAACATTACCAAAACCAAAAGTGGGGATTAAGTTTTCACTTCTAATCCCCACTGGCTAATCGGACTTAAGAGAAACTTTCAATTCTACTACGATCCAGTCAGTTAAAGCACTTGTTGCGGCGACAAAATCGGGCGCGCACTTTTGCTGTCACATTTGAGGAGAATTTCGTTTTCCGATACGTACATGGAGAAGTGTTATTAGCTCCTGCGTGTGACATTAGTGTCTGGACCATCTTTAGTGATATTTCCGACGATATCTACGAAAATGGTGATCAGTGTATCAATTTTCATTTTTCTTTTCTTCGGTAAGTTATCAGATTAATGCTCATTTATTTGGCGCAATGTATGTGTATAAAATTTTCGGTGTCGTGCACCCATACATTTGCGCTGCCTACACTAAAATAATGAAAAACAAATCAAATGAAGCTATAAAAAATTAGTTTGTTGAAAATATTGAATGTCAGTCAAATACAATTTTTTATTTACTCATTTTATATATTTGAAAATTACCCTCAAACTAAATATAACTATTTGAAAAAATATCATGTGAGTAATTGACACTTTAGTAATGCCTAGTATCTTCATATTTCGCTTTAATTTTTGTTGGAAAATATGTTTTTTATAGTTAAAAAATTGACGTTAATTTCAATTTTCTTCGGAACAATTACAATTACAACATAAAACTACAGTTTCAGAAATGCAGGTAGACACAAAATTTTTTAATTAATTTGTATATCCTGGGATAATTTTTTTCAGTTTGATAAAATATTTCGAATGTATGTTGAATTAGAACAATTATCATTTCATTATATTATCAATTTGAAAAAAGTTTTATTTTCAAAGTATATATTAAGAAATTCAGTACTAAAATTATATTTTTATTCTTAAACGTTTTATTTATTATATAAGGTACTTCTAAATTCAGGAGGTGATTGCTCATATGAAATTTCTATAACAAAATTTCCTCAGCGCACTTTTCCCGAGATATCACCCTTAACAGGTTGTGACTGAAATTGGGTTTTTATTTTATTTTTTAAATTTGAATAAAGGTATAAACCTGAAATTCTGTAATTTTCGTAGGTGGGCTGAGGAAATTTTGTTATAGAAAAGACCCTTCTTAATTTCATTGGAGCAATCACCTCCTGAATTTTGTCGCATGAATTTAGAAACATCTTGTATCTTCTTGAATAAATGATGTTGACTTTAAGTCTATAGTTATATTATAATTCAACATAATTTCGAGTTTTAACCACATGTAACCTGAAATTTGAGTACACGTAAGACAAAAATCACAATATTCAGAAAAGAGATTGAAAACTCATTGATATGATAAAAAATGTAACAAATTAACAACCAAATATACATTCAATTTAAAAAAAATACAAGGTTTTTGAATTAGAATCGAATACTCTTCATATGTTCCAAGCTTCCAGAAATTAATATATTTTCAATATCAAGAAAAGCAAGCGAGATTCGTTCATAATATTATATCAAATCAATTCTAATATTAAAATACTAATTGAGAAAGTATTCATAGTATTTTTCACTCAAAATAAGAATTAATATATTACTTTACTCACTATTTCATCAGGTATGTGTTGATACTAATTTTTACTGATTTTCTTCCACATCCTTTAATAATGATTACAAGTACAATGACAATGAGATGGTCATTTTATTTTTATATAATTGATATTATTATGAATCAAAAGGTCTCAAATCTGATCTGATATTAAAAAAAAAACAATAAATTATTCATAGTATTTTTACGATCAGAATGACTATCAATACATATACTTTTCTTTGGTCTGCTTATTACTGTGTGATTACAATTATATTAACGATAAAATTCCTAATGATTTACAGATCTACATAATTTTTGGGTAAAATATAATTTATCAAGGCCGAAAGCTATTCAATGTTAATATTTCAAGTTGAAAACTCTTACTTTATCAATAGGATCTGGCTAATTTAATAGTCAGTGAACCAAAGATTTCACTTTATTTATATACTTGATATACTTCTATGCCATGTCTAGCTTCATTGAGGTCATATTGAGATGTTAGAATAAGTTTTAAACAGGTTGTATTTAATAACTATTGAATATATCGTTAAACGTTAATGTTTGTCATGAACAAAAACTTTTCACTCTCGAATATTTCAACTCATCTGTCAGATTCGCAACAGATACATGAAAATTAATAAATCGTATTACAATGCTAAAAGTTTAGAAGATTGATATTTGAGTCATCCTTCAAAAATCAGGAAAAATGAATATTTTGACCTTAGTTGCCTAATACACAACTTTCTTTATTGCATTAAATTTGTCCCGATATCAGTTGACCAATATTAATGAGCTAACAGAGCTGTACTAGAGCACACATTAAAACAAAATAAATCTATTATTCGAATAGTCATTTAATTATAATGAAGATTTACTTTTCTCGTGTTCTCGAATAATAGAGTCTGTACGAATTTCTCTACTTTTCAAAGAATCACTGCATAGATGATTCTAATTAATATATATATATATATATATATATATAGATTGTCATAAATAATGAATGGCGGTTTCCAATGTTCACTTTATTTATTAAATAATCATTCAGAAAGGAACTCAAAATATTCATAATATTAATGTAGCCCATCGAACTCAATGGTTTGAACCCAACGTTCAGTTAACTCTTCGGGACCTTGGTAGGACCATACTTTGGGTTTAGATGCGAAAAATTATTGCACTGCATTTTTAATATCTGCTTTGAATTTAAATTGTTTCCTACTCAAAAATTTCCCCATGGATTTGGGTAAATAATGAATCGACGGTACAAGATCCGGAGTAAATTTTGGGTAGGGTCGGACTTCAATACTACCATGTTCTTATGTGGTTTGTGAGAACTTACTTTCGGTTAACTAAAGCTTGATATTTCTCTTCTATGGAAATTGATGCATTACCATCAGTTGCCCTCTATATACTTTGGAATTGATATCTGGACCATTTAAAATAATTTCGAAGTACACTAAACCCATAACTCCACCAGATAGACAACAAAACTTTCTGCTCGATTCGACCTCGCTTTGCGACTGGTTCTGGTAATTATCCTTTGTCTTACATTTGATTTTTCATCTATCGGGAAGGCAAGGGCAACTGTTTACACACCTGTTGACGTATCTCTTGAATCTCGGTTAATTCGTGAAGTACGAAACTTTTATTTTGATTGGCGATGTATAGTACTAGGTTGGTTTGGTACTGCTTCCTTTGTAACCTCAATATCCCACGCAAGTGGACTTCATGTTAACTAATTTTTACATATGAAACCAACCTCTAGTTTCATTATCCACTATGACATAGTTTTTATTGTATCACACTGTTTCCATTTGTCAAAAAAATACATAATTTATTATAGGATGAAATGAATCGGGTACAATTATCTCTATCTGTCACAATATTTTATCTCACGTTACTTAAATTCAATTTTTCCACAGAACTAAAAAAGGCCTATATATTATCATGTTGTTCATATTGTGGTGTACATATCAGCAAACACATAACATAGTTTCTTGTTGACGTAAATTACGATATGTAATAAATTTGCGTTGGTGTTACTTCACTAACAAAGTCCGCGCCTGCTTTTCTTGTATCGAAAGTTGTCTGTAAGAAGTATTTTAGTAATATAAACTACGAGGTCTGGTTATTAAATAACAAGACTGCGCGCCTAGAGGGTGCTCTGATCGGGTGGGGTAAAAAAAGAGTAGTGCGTTGGGTATCTAGAAATCTCGTCTACGTACGTCCCAAAACATGTTTCCGTTACCATGTGCCCAAAACCATGTGTGATGAAAAACAGGAGCAACGTCTCAATCTCAAATTTCTCGTTAAATTGAAAAGAACTCCTAGGTAGTGCTATAAATTGAGATGAAGAAGACCAGCGCCCAGGTAGCCCTTGACTGTTTCAACTCCGGGAGCAGTTACCAAATCAACCAAATTGTGCGTGCAGGTCATGGAATGAGTATCTGGATAATTGACGAGGCCGTAAACGGTTATAAAGAAACGGTTTGAAACATTTTACATGAGGAATTACACATGACAAAAGTCTGGTGCCAAGAAATCTGACCCCTGACCAAAAGCTCTCGCATCAACGGGTCTGCTCAGATTTCCTTGAAAGGTTTAAAAAAAGATCTGCTTTGAAAAGGACCCGATTTGAGTCGATGGAAGCAATAAAGGCAGAGCTCCTAAACGCCCTCACCAAAGAAGACTTCCAGCACTGCTTCGATCAATGGAAAAAACATATGGAAAGGTGTGTGGTGAGGGGAGGGGAGTATATTGAAGGGGAGCATTCGAAGGTAGAATAATTTTTATAATAAAAGCCTTTTCTGTAACCAGTCTCGCTATTTAATAGCCAAACCTCTACTACACTATGTGTACTGTTTACATTTTATTTCATTTACATTTTCGCTTCCACTAAAGGTAATTAGATTCGCTAAAATAATTCAACAATACATTTTATCCTTCATTAATCCCAATAACTTTTCAAATGGGCACATTTCCAGCTCCAACAAAGTGTAGATTTGCAAATTATCTGTATGTTAGCCATTATAAGGCAAACGTTATGATACTGGCAAAAATATTATCATTTCATTATAAAAAATAATATGGAGAAACTTTTAAAAGTAAATTAGGTTTAACAAACAATTTAATACAATCAAGGCAGCAATAAAACTTATATGAGAAGTGAGGTTACGATATCAGCATTGAGATTACACGAATTCATTATTTTGAATTGACAATATGAAAGCACACAAGTTAATTGAATTCTAAAAAAAACCATTTGTACTATGATAAGAGGAATTGAATATGATAGTAAAAAAACTTATCAATCCATAATTTGTTTTCCAAGATATTTAAATGTGAATAGTGATAGTGTTCTAAAGGAAACAACCTTATAGTTAATAATAAGCAATAATAGTGTTAAGAAACAAAATCGAGGAACATACCTAATATATATATATAGATATATTATATATATATATATATATATATATATATATATATATATATATATATATTTTTAACATGCTTGTATATATGAAGTGACAGAAATTTTAATTACATATTCAGATATAATCAAGCGATCCTTGTTACACTGTCATTCGGTGATATCTGAGAAACAATCGAGGAAAATTTAGACACTTGAAGGGGTGCGAGAGACAAAAAAGCAGTAGTCTGTTAGAAAATCGGGAAAGACACAAAATGCCAGTTAAAATTTTCTTATGAGTGGAAAAACATTTTGATAAACATTAAACACCTTTTGATATATTAATGTTTCTAAATGTTTTTGATTTTAGGTCTCTTCTGCTTCAACATTAATTTTTTTTTAATAATTTTTGAAAGATTGATAAAAAAATTAACGTTTCGAGTTAACTTCAGTCTTTACTGTCTTTACTTCATTGACAGGGTCAATATCATATTCTGATAAAGACTGAAGTTAAGTGGAAACGTCATTTTTTTATCAATCAATAGCAATTATTAAAAAACAATTTGAAAACAGAAGAGACCTAAAATCAATCATTAGGTGATATATGAGGCATGCTCAGCAATTAAAAAACACAATATCTATTTACACCTATTACTTTGAATTTCATGAGTCAGTGGTTACGACTTTCTCCTTGTAACTGCGATGCAAGCCATTAGGGATACCAATTTCGGCGGTTTGTCGATGACATCACGTTCTTCGGAGGAGATGTAATTCAATATTCTTCGTAGAACGGCAAGTCAACATTTCGAATCATGAAAATCGAAATAATTCGTATAAATAGATATTATTTTTTTTAATTACTCAGCATGCCTCATATATTACCTAATAATTCAAATCATATATCGCTGTCTACGGCTGGGGATCTACTTGACTAATGGTTCGCAGTTGGAGGTGAGGATGTCACCAGAAGACGTCTACTGAGGAATATTTAACTACATGAATCAAGTAGCAGCGCTGGCTGGCAATGTCTTCAGTTCGATTTAGAGTCTCCGAAAGAGAGGCCGTTACGCTACCTTGAAGATATGCAACAACGTCGAAACTAATCAATGATTACGGACCCTCTCCTTGCAATTACGAGCCATTATTAGCCAGAAAAGTATTTGTTTTCTCCTTTGAAGAACGGCAAGTAACATTTCAAATCATAAAAATCGAAATAATACGTGTAAATAGATATTATGTTTTTTAATTATTATTTTAATTATATATATATATATATATATATATATATATATATATATATATATATATATGTATTTGCTGTTTTAACCTTCCACCATAAACTAAATAATTGTTTATTATCTATGAAATAAGAATAATTTTTAATTTTATGTTATTTCGATTTGCTTCATAATTATTTTTGCAAATCCTTATTTTTTTAATAATCAATAAAAAAGGTTTGTTTCACAAATTGAAAAATTTTTCGAGATTATAATTACTTAAATAATAATCAATACGTTAATGATTGTAAAAGCAATATAACAAAACACTTAAAACTAATTAATCTTCTAACAATATTGAAATAACTTATGAAATGATCCATAAATTAAATAATTCAAACAATCAGTAATGAAATAATAATCATAATAATTAATTAGAAGAAAGCCCTTTTTGCAGCATAAAATGAAACTGTATTTAGTCCAGTTAAAATAATAATAATAATAATAAAAATAATAACACCGAGAAGCTGGAGCAGTGGTCACGAAAGGCACTACACGGTGGACATCATCATGACCTCAACCAACCGCATGTTGACAAGGAAGCTTCAAACAGATGGTTTAGTAGCGGCTATTTCTTTCCAGAGACCGAATGCTTCATGATGGCTATCCAGGATCAAGTTATTAACACGAATAACTACAAGAAAAATAGTATTGAGGATCCGAACACTCAATCAATTCTAACCTAACCTAACCATGCAACGTACAATATCTGCTTGTAGTGTGTTAGCTAATACCGACTATCTACACCGGCATAACCAAGTGTGCAACATAATCCACCAGAAACTGGCCAACAAGTTCGGTCTTCTCAATACGTATACACCGTATTACAAGTAACAGCCGCAGAAGGTGCTCGAAAATGACAATTTTGGACTCTACTACTATAGGTCCATTAGAACCGATAGACAGGTGAAGAATAACATCGTGGTGGTTGATAGAAGAGTCAATTCAGTCCTTCTTATCGATGTAGCTATACTCCCTTTATTTCCACGTACTTTTCCAAACTTCGGACTAAAGCTTTCATGCCATATGAAAAATAAAATCATCTTTAGTGTCAAAATATTCGCTGTATGGAGTATGTACCTGTATACTCGTCTACAGTAGCATTGGACAGCGAAGCAATGTGGACTGGAGTATGGTCATAAAGAAAGAACATCACTTTTTTGACGGTTTTCGTGACGTTTCCTTTTTTTGGCATGGGATTTCCTATCCGATGCCACTCCAAGGAATCTCTTTTTGAATGTTGGATCATATTAAAATACCATAGTTTCATTACCCGTTACAACTGATCGGATTACACATACATGGCTCTAAAAATCGCCCACAACATTCTACTTGATGTTGCTTTCGCACTGCGGTGAGAATTTGAGGCACCCACCTTGCACTCATTTTTGTCATATTCAAATACTCTTGTAGGATCCTTAGAATACTTTTTTTGGAAATGCCGGTCTGTGCTGCAATTTATTTTGTTTTCAGGCGCTGATCATTTAGAATAATTTCTTCCACTAATTTAATGTTTTCTTAACTAGTCACCATCACATGACAACCCGCACGTGGGCAATCTTCTAATGATTCTCGTCCCTAGCGAAGCAACTTAGACCAATTTTTAATTGTTGGACACCAGCCACCGTAAACAGCCCCCATTCTGTTTTTGATTTGTGTTGGTGTTAATCCTTCATTATGGGGTTATTCTGCACAACTATTCGTACACAGCCATCGTATTTTGAAAAATCATGCAGAATAACAGCGATGTTACTGCTAACATTATTGTACAGAATAAGCGCAAATCAACTTGTTGTCTTTGTGATTTAATATAATAAAATGCATCGGAGAAGCAAGCTTAAACTTTGTGTAAAATTAACTTCGTGTGAAACTTGTTGAGATTTGTCACCATAGGACATACCCTAAGAAGAAATACAAACTTAATTGTTATTCAGTGGAAACAACATGGCGGATTTTCGATGCCAGTACGCGGCAGAACCAATCCATTTTCGCGGTTCATTCAAATTTACAGCATTTCTATCCAGTTCCGATTTCGTAGTATCCTGAAAAATCTTAGAACTACATAAAATATCACATCACTTTAGTAGTGAAATCAATGAACTTTATTATTTTATCACAGTTCAAATCAAAGGTTGTAGAGACTTATTTCGTACATAAAAAGAACAAAAGTTTTATCCTGTATAGTCCATCGTTTTGCTATACCTTGTCTATGTATATTTCTTAATTTCTCAACCATAATTAATGAATTATTTTGTTACATTATTTGAACTTTCTTCTATACACTCAAATTTTCCAATTTCACACATCTTCTCCAGTATCTTCGACTGCTCTTTGTTATTCTTTATACTGTTTTTCAAATTTGATATTTTGTCTATTGTATTCTGATGAGTTGATACATAAACATTTTCCTAGGAGTTAAATTGTTCTTCCTAGTTCCAGCTACATTAAAAAAAATCGATTTTTGTTTGCCAAAGCAACTAATTTTATTTGTATCAATGAACTCTGAAAATTTATTTGGAAACTCCAGTTGCTCTTCTATAGGTAAATTGTTGAGGCATGAACACACGGACTATTAACTTGATGCACTTCGACGATCATATCAATGTCTACTATACCTGTTTTTACAGCACATGAATGTTCTTGATTTACTATACAATCATTAACTTTAACGTAACTGTGATCTTTATAAATGAAAGTAAACAGTGAAGGCAGACGAGAGGTAGGATTAGATGGGAAAACTTTCAAGAAAATGATTTTCGCACAAGCGATAATTTGATGTTAAGCACTATATTTTATATTGGGGAAATTCTAACAAATGATTAGTTACCTTGAAAATTGACAGTGACAGTAATGACACATTTTTACTACACTAGCGTCACGATTGGAGGTGGCAGAACTAAATTTGTGTTGCTGAAATTTAGATGCAAGTCTTATTGGGTATGTTCTGTGCTTTTGACTGACGCCTGCATAAAGTTGTATCTCTTTTTAGATTCCATGTCTCAAATAAAAGAATGATTACTATGAAATGTTAACTTTCCGGTATTTTCTGTAACTAGTCAATTTAATAAATAAAATAGGTAACTTTATAAATCTGGTTTCATCCAACAACTGAATAATTAGTTTTGTTCTATTTCATATGCTTGTAGCTAAATTTGTTGCGCCTTTCAAAGCAAATTCGTATAAATCACTCAACATAGATTTTAATTAAGCCCTTTATTACTCTTACATAATATATAACCTGCTGAATACATTACATTACCAATTATACGAGAGACATAAATTCAAAAGCATATTTTTATAGAATAGGACTATAACACGTTGTTATCTTTTTCCAATATAGCTATAAGCAACTGTCTGTAGTTTACTACACTCGCAGTGCTGTTGAGTCATTGCTAATTAAACGTCGCCTATATCATGTCCCTAGAACCTCTTATCTGAAAAAGCCTACGAACTAAAAAGTTATGCTGATATCATGTATGTTACCACAAAAAAAGATAATGGAATAATATATTAACAGAAAATGAAATTTATATTTCTTCACTTTGATAACATATATACTTTAAAATTATGAGGTACAATAAAAAAAGCTGAATTATTTTATTAGAAAAACCCTTTTCAAAATACTACCCTTGATGCATTTACAAGGGTTGTCTAAGCCGTTTTGGAAATAACAAAGACATTTTTTTCCATAATTGTTTTAATTTTTTTATAAAATCTTCTTTCAAGTCTATACCAGCTTAGTCCAGTGATGCTCTATCCTTTTCAGTCCTTCCGAATAATAGTTGCCTTCTTTTCCTCAAAATACGCGTTTACGTATACGATAACGTTCTTGACTGAAAATAACTCTCATGCAAGTGACTTTAAATAAAGAAAGCATAAAACAGTCGCTAGGGGCCAAATCCGATGAATAATGTGAATGATCAACCAATTCGAAGTACAATTCGTGAATTTCAGCTGTGACGGTCATCGAAGTATAAGAAGGAGTGTTATCCTCATAGAAAAGCTCTTTCTATTTCTTCAAATATCGTTGCTTTTCTGTAATTTCTCCCTTCACCTTGTCAAGCAATGATGTGTAATACTTTCTTATTAATGTTTTACTTTTTTGAAGATAGTCGATGAACACAATCCCATGACTGTCCTTTCAGCTCTCACTTATCCGGCTGATGAAACCGTCTATCCCTTTTTCATAATATGGTCACCCTTTGACTGTGTCAGAAGTATATTACAGTTATGAATGCTTAAATTGCGTCAATAAGACCTGGAAAATAATAATAATTAGAATGAGGATTTGGTCCAAAGTGAACAAACGCGTTCTTTTGATATGCCAATAGCCTCTTCAATCTTTTTATCTATCTATGGTCGCCCAATATCATTTGGAGAAAATTTTCGATAACATCGCTGGTTGTCGCAGTTTTTGGCCACTCCGAAAGTTCATCGTCTATCAAGCTGATACGGCCTCGTTTGCATTCAGCTGGTTAAAAGTTTATGGTCTTAAATGATGGTTCAAAGTCTCCGTACACAATGTCTTCCTTTCTTTTCATTCTCGCAGAGGTATTGTCTTTTTTAAAAAAATCATAATAGCGTTCATCTTCTTTATCGTGGCTTTATCAATGTAGAAATTGTGTTATATTTTTTATTTTCGAAAAGAACCAGAAATTAGATTGTGAGAATGCATATTGTTGACAGATAGAGAGATTTTTAGAGAATCGCTTACGAAGAATCTCATCGTGTATTTTTTATAGTTTTTCGCCTTAAAATGAGCTTATATTGCATTACGCCCTCAAAAAATTACCATGACGTTCATTAAAATGCCTTTTTGGTGATATCCTAATCAGAATTATCTCCAATATTGCAAAATGATTCCAAAAATAATTATAGTTGATTTGTAATTGTGAAACAAATGAGTTTTCCATTTTTTTGTTTTTTATTAACATCACTCTATGATTTAATGTTTTGATCATGATTTCCAATACCAAGTCATTCAAGGTCATCTTGAGGAGCCTTAATTATTAATCAATTACTAAACTAAATGATATATTAACTGTTAATATAGGAAAATATCAATTTTCAAGAGCACTGGTTTGCATTATTATAAATTGATAGAATTTCAATGTATAAAACGCAATGAAATATCAGAATTAGTTCGAATAATGTAATATTTTAAATTTATGATTAAATCTACATAGGTACCTGGTGAAAACTATCAAATATTTTGTGACATTTTGGAAAAATTTCGAAAAACCACTGAGAATATTAAATTATTTATTGGTTTAATAATAGAAAATGAATGAGCTCCTCTCTTTAACAATGTCGAAAAATGTAGATGTTGCTACAAAAATTGAAACAAGTAATTAAGAGGATTTTTTTATTACAAAATTCGCATCAACCGTATACTGGTTATTAGCGAATCAATTTTGTTTAAGACCACAAGTTAAATGTATTTTATCTACAGATCTTTGTAAAATTAAGTTTATGGAGTTATATCTGAGGTAGTTTTTGAGGTTAGTAATATTGTATTTAGGTCCTAAAATTTCAGATATTCTTCGTGGTAGATTTGATGATGATCTTTCTGCGTTAAAAGATGGACACGATTAAGTGTTTTATAGTCAGTTTGCAATGCAGTTGTCACATTTAGGTTCAGATTAAGCACAAAATAAGTAGCTATGGGTGATATCTACGATTTTAAGGTAGCACTGACCATGGTTTCACGGAATATTTCTCTTCACAAAACTTGTATTTGAACGTTAACTAATTGTTCTCCCAATCATTTAGCACTTAACGTTTTAGGGTTGATTTAATATCAGCACTAGTCAAAAAGTTTACGCACTCCGCACTATCACTATTTACAGCTTCTTTGGCGGCCAGGTCTGTGACTTCGTTTCCTTTTATTTCAGCATGTGAGAGGATCCAACAAAATGCGATATTTTTATTGTTATCTTCGTTCGTTTGACGAAGCAGTGATGTGTGTAGCTCGATATATTGGATATAATTCAGTAGGGTAATGAATTTGATGCTTTTTATTGTCCATGGTGAAGGCTGAGAAAATTCGATAGGAAGGCATTCGGGAAAGAAGAAATTTAATTCGCTTATGATCTAATTCTAGCAAGGTTTTGCGGTTTTGGCTTTATGCGAAAAAAGATTTTGGAATTTTATTACAAATTACAAAGTACTTGGATATTTTATTCAAATACGAATTTCACTAAACATTTCTTTTCAATTTCATGAAATATGAGGTTTAAATTTAAATAATAAAGACCATCTTAGGATGCAATCAATTATTAGAAATATTTATTTGCTTTATGCTATGTGCTATATCTAAATTATACTTCTAGGTAATTTAGTTGCGTATCTTAATGGTATTTAACTTCAAATCACGTAAATGAACTAAAAATGTATTTCCAGCTTTACTATATATCATTTGATTACAATGTGTCAGTAATAAGTACATTTGTTTTAATTAAAAAATTATGTAGACAATCTTTTACGTAAGTATCATTCTATTGCACGCTATAATTGTACAAACTCAATGCTGTAATTCTAATTCCACATAATTATATATTCACAAATCTCAGCTCTTGATAAACATATCTCTTACGGACATAATTCTTATACAACGAGCAATTCGTTACCAATGTTAAAATTTTAGCAATAAATACAAATACTTAGATACTTCCACGGTTTTAGTTGACAATAAATAATAAAGAGGTCAATGTGCCAAGAATAAACGTCATGTATTGTTGTATTATATGAGAATTTTTTTGTTTTATTTGAGAAATAAAAAGAAGAGTCTTTGGTAAAGTTTTGCAAATTGTTATATAACTTAAGTAATAATTCATTGTTAATGTCGGCTTGAGATGATGTTCCCAATTATATTCCCATGTATCTATCGCTGCCTAAAATAGTTTTGTCAGACTGCTACATTAGAGACCATATACGTTTTCTGCACTTCTAGATGAAATATACTCTCACCTGACCTAAATATATAGTTTAATATACTTTTTTATTTGATTGCAATCATCATTACATCATCAACTAAGGTACTACTACTCCCAGATTTTGGTTAAGGTGTTATCTTTCAAGTTACTCCTACATTTGTGATATTACAAAAACTCATGAAAGTTTTCAATAACATCGAAATAATATGAACTTCTATCTACTCTAGAAAAATGTAATTTGAATCAACTATCATCACATACGGAATTATTGATTGGGGTATCAGAACCAACCTACTGGAGAGGCAACCTCTCCAGAATTCAAAGGCACCTACTGGAAAAGTACGACCAGAACAAATTTGTTCTAACTAATGCATTCATATATAGAACTACAATATTTTTTGAAAAATATAAAATTGTATTCACAAAAATAAGAACTTAAAAGTGAAACAATCGCTTTTGAGAGAGATTCTGTTTTTCAATCAACATTTGAAATGGCCAATTTTGTGGTTAACAAGTATTGAATAACGTGTATATATATATATATATATATATATATATATATATATATATATATATATATATATGTGTGTGTGTGTGTGTGTGTGTGTATGCCCACAAAACTCAGTATCTAAGTAAGGAAGTAGCCGACCACGCAATTTAAATAAAAAAATATCTTGTTTATTGACCACGAACGCACCTTATATGTTAGTCGGTATAGTTTAGTTGCATCTGATAAACACATAGCGAGGGTAGTAGATACCTGTATGTATGAATATAAATTTAAGTAGAAAAGACCTGAAACAACAAATACTACGCAATAATAAATATAAATGTGACAATCATTACTGAATAACTACTACAATGGATTAATTTAATGTCATAGCGTCTAATTTACTAGAGCTACAAAATTAGCTTCTACTCAAGCACTTTCATCTTTCCCGTATACTTCCAATTCGTATCCTCTACTGTAAAGAAGACCTTGTAGTTGGTATCAAAACGCAGTTTATATGAAATTATTGCCCTCTAATCACAAAATCTCTATTTTTCTTTAAATGATTCGTTTTTGAAATTTCAGTTTGGTATTTTTGATATTTTTATATCCCGCGTAAGAACGACACAGAGCAGAGGCAAAATATGACGATTGGTTCATTTTATCTACTAAATTGCATCCCTAAAGCTGCAAAGTAGATCCCAAAATGTCGAAAAATTGTGTTATAAATATCCTATAACTGCTGTCTGAAAAACATTATAGGTTTTTAAGGGTAATTTGGAGTACGTATGAGCTTATATGAGCTTATGTGTGTTTTATAAGCATTTATCCTACCTGATTCCAAAGCTTTCATAAAACAGCTTCATTGTTGTTTTTTTGGAGCTTCAAGTAAACGTTAAACTCATTTAATAGGTCCACAAGTACCGTTATTGGCGTTTATACACAGAAGTTGCTTTCTGTTTAAGAGATCTAAAAGAAGTTTTATATCTCCTATACAACTATTCTTATAATCTTAGAAAAATGGATGAATTAACATGGTTATTGAAGTTTGTTAATATATCATTTCTACCTAACTTATATTTACTTTATACATTTTGCATTTTCTTTCTAAATAAATGAAGAGCAGAATGTGATGTGATTGTAATATTGACACTCATATCAATTGTAGAACGACCATATCTAAAAAAGAAGTTAGCGATAGTGTCATTTGAGTCTCCTTACCAAATTCAAATAATAATAAGCTCGCATTAGATCGTTTACGTTGTTTAAGGGCTTTTAATAGGTAGAGAACAAAAGTTACAAACAGCCATATTCTTTCATTGTAAAGCAGTGCCGTAAATAGCCTTTTCTGCGCCCTGTGCAAGCTTCTATAACTGCGCCCTTAGGTATTATAGGTACCCTAGCTAGAGCAATGCTATGTACAGGCCTACTTTATTTCATTCAGGGTGATAAAATAAAGCACAAGAACCTTGATGTTGGTGGAACAATTATCTAATATTTTAGAAGAAAAATCTTTTTTTTAAGAACTAGAAATGATGTGAGCAAATAAGCAGACAAGCTATTTAAGTGGACCCTTCGCCTCTTATACCACCCACGGTGTCTCACTCACTAAAACTCAAACGCAAGTTCACTAGTGCAAATATTTAATATTTGGGCCACTTGGGCTTCATACGTTTATCATAAAACAATACCTGCACTACTTGTTATGATAGTTTTGAATAAGGAAGGTAGCATAATATAAATTGCGATCAAGTATGAATTGGTGAAAAAACGTTTATTCGAAAATATTTGCAAATATTATTCACAACTACACAATACACAAATGAATGAGACGACAAAAGTATGAGGTCAGATAGTAAAGATTTATTAACACTAGAAGGGTCGGCGAACATGCCATACCTTCAAAGACCGCTACCGTCAGATTGACGGCGTTTGATGTTTATATAGATAATGTGATCAAAATATTAGAAGTTTGTGATTGAAGCAAAGTTATGAATTTCAATTATTGTTTTTAGTCATATGTACATATTACATAGAACATTTAAGATAGTAAATTTTCTTGTTTTACGCAAAAACTATAATATTATCTGAACATAGAATGGTAATTGAACCCTATAACTACTACATAAGGAAAGGAATCACACAGGTATTTGCTCTCAACATCCACTAATAATCGGCATGTGCGGATCGGTGTCCCCGGGTGGGTGTCTCGCATAAACTCGCACCGATTGACTCCGATAAACTCTGAACACAAATACGCTTGTGCGCTTTCAAAAAAATGAAACTGAAACTGAAGAAATAATAGTCCTGCCTGGTCGGGCTATTCTTGCGCCCTCCAGAGTCTACGCCATGTGCCTGGGCACCTGCCCTATTTACGGCACTGCTATCGGAATGATGCTACTCGTATAAGTCACAAATTTGGTTGATGATTATATTATTTTCACGATAATATTTTTTTACTTGTTCAGAACTAGTCAATTTGCAGGAAATTTGTCATTGATGCTGATAAAAGTCACTAACGCCATTAAAATTTTAATTTTCTTTTCTGGAAGTATTATATGAATAGTTTAATTTCATATTAAATTTGCTATTCAGCTTTTATAATAATCAAATTAATATAATTTTCTTGGAAAATGTTAAAGTTTCATGAAAAATTACATTATCGATATGGCAATAAAATTTTTCCAATCAACTGACTGAGATAAAAAAATTAAAGTTAGTCAAAGTTAAGTCAAGGTAATAATCGATGGATCGCCTTCTATTTACTTCTATTTACCATCTTAGTCACGTACAGTGATATTTTTAAGTTTGGTGCAAAGAAATTGAAATTTGTTGAACGTATTAATATATTATTTCAAAAACATCAGTAATGATTTCTCATTATAAAAAGGTCAGTATGCCAAGTAAAATAATAATTTATTGTTGTAATATATGAGAATTGTTTCTTGTTTGTTACAAAGTGAAGGCAGAGAAGAATCTTCAGTTGGGTTTTGCAAAGTGTTATATAACTAATATAATAGTTCATTGTGTAATACTCTTGAATTAAAATTAAAAAAAAACTGCTAAATAGTTAAAGATAAACGACGATGACATCTAAAATTTCGCACACATTTTGTGACCTTTTCAGTTTGACACAAATTGCCTAATACTCGTATATGAAGTACTTCAACAACATAATTGAGACAACATAAATGTATTTACGGTACTTAATTCATGCACAAGATTGTCTTAGTGCTAAATATACACAATGTAACAAAAAGTAATGCTCAAGCTATGATTTAGAAATTGCACTATATTCAATCTTGATCATACTGGTCGTACATAAAATATATATCAATATATACAAATTTGTAATTAAATAGAATTAGAAACAAATTACATAGTAAATATTCCGGAAATATTCTATATGGTTAAAGCTAAAATGAATACAAAATAATGTATTTCGGCATTTCGGAAAATAGTTTTGACATTTGATCACATACAATAAAACTATTTGAACCCACACACACTTCATTTAATTGTCTTGTTCTAATATTAATAAACGAAAAATAAGCAACTATCAAAATGATATCATTACATCAAAATTCACAGAATACGATTGTAAATTTTGCTAAAATGATTAATGACTTCTTAATCCATTTCATAAATATTGAATGATTTTTTCTATTATTATAGATTTTTTTTCTGCGTTTCCTTTATCTAATTTCTGTTTCCATTTTGAATCGAGCCTTAAGGAAGACTAAAAGTAAAGTATGTATCAAAATAGACGTAAAATACAGATCAATCCTCATCGTAACCTTTGTTGATGTAATAATAGTTTCAGCAATTTTTTGTCAATTTTACAGAGATATCCAAACCAAGTTGTTATTTCTAGATTTTCTGTAGTACTAGTTCTATGTTTTAGTCTTTCCCTATTACCTCAGTTCGTATTGGAACCTTTCTAGTGAACACCTTCACCTCGTAAGTACATTTCCGCTGCTTCAATTCTACTCTTGACTGTCTTTGAAAGTACCCAACTGTTAACACCGAGCACTGCCTTCTTCATGTACCAATTATTCTTTTTCTCTTTTCAGTATTGATCTTCATGTTCTTTAGTTCCAATATCGGTTTCCATATTATTGTATAACTTCTATTTGTTCAACTTCAGGTCTTACTGATTTTATTATATCATACATTAACATTCTTCTTCTTGTAAATCTTATTTTGTAATGATCGCGTTTACTTATATATGAATTGCTTGAAAAACGGATTTGGAGTGTAAGCACACCTCATTACAGCTTCACTTCATTGTAAATGTGAATGAGCGTTCTTCTACAGTTTTAGGAATTAACTGCGGTCTTAGAATCTGGTACTTTGAATGACTTGTATTAGTATTCCTATGTTTTGTTTGACCAATTTTTTATAATGACTCATTGTCCTTTCGCTCGTGAAATGTTTGGTTTCAATTGTTCTCTTTTTCAAAATTAGTAATAAAACCATAATATTCAAGGAAATAAAGCACAAAACTTAGGGAGTGTTTTCTAGGTCGCTGAACACGAATATCACGACAGAAAAGGTCCATAGAGGATTTCAAAGTCACTGAACACCTTTTCTGTCGTGATATTCGCGAATTCAAAAACTAAAAGCAATTTTTTTCGAGTTATAAACAAACTTTCCATTTTCTAACCATATGACATGCTTTTTTCAAAATCTATTTTTCCCTGCAAAAATGTAAGTCTTATTTCTTATTCATAATTTTTGTTTACAAAAATTCCTACTGCTCAGAAATTTCTAGGTTTTGCCCTTTTTTGTGTTTTATTTCTTCCACTGTAAATACTGTTGAAGTCTTTGTTTCAATACATTACAGCATAAACAATTTCACGTGCGCATTGGTTTACCGTCTACGCATTTATTGAAATAAATAAAATCGAGTTTACCAATAGAATGTTTACGTCATAGGTGAAATCAAGTAAATAAAGAAATCAAATATCCACACAGTGCTACATATATTAATTAAATCAGTGAACATAATTCCTTATTGCATTTGTAAAATGTTTCACTTCTTATTTAATTACTTGAACTAGTTGCAATTATATTTACACGAATGTTAGATTGACTAGGTGACAGTTCCAACATTGGTAAATAACTAAAAATCTATAAGAAAAACGTAGGCTTCATCAGGAACGGCACTACCTACCAGCTGCATGGTTTTTAGGTCAAATTCAGGATACATTGTTGTTGATAACTCTTTAAAAACTTTTATTTGTATTGATAATTGGTAAACTTTTTTATAAATCCATAACGGTTGGTGCAAATAAAAATCTATGTAGGATTAAACGGTTGTTAATTGAAATTATTATGAAAACTTTTTATAAAAATAATCAGTTTGTATTTTTTGGCCACACTCATTTGGTAGACTATAGTTTAAATTACAATTACAATTATTTGTCTCTCCGTGTCAATGATTGGAATTTCAAATGTTTAGGATGAATTAGCTGCAACTGCTCTCACTGTGTGGTTGAGGTATTGGAAATGTTGAATCTGTTTAAGATGTCCAGAAAATTTTTGAAAATGAAAACATCCTCATTTTCTTTGAAGACGATAAAAGTGAAGTACATATTGCTTGATGATTCAGAATTGTAGGGCAACTGTTCCAACATTTGAACACGGAAGCCGATAAAATCAATGGAAACTTGAGAAAGACGATATAATATTTTTTACCACGAGCCGCCACTGATCTAAAATTAATGGAATGCTCCTGCTCCGACAACGAAACAATAAATTAATGTTAAGAGTTATCCACCAACGAGATACAGATATGTACTAACTGAATAGACATTTTTTAGAGGGTAATATGTGGGTGTAACCTCGCTGTGCTTTTATATATTATTTAAATAAAAATGGTGATTAGCATCATCAAGTTGTGAAATAAGTTATAGATACATTCAAGTTGATATTTATTTTAGTTTTTCTATGATGATAATTGTTTATTTAACTTTGGGGATATGAATATGTGTCTCACGAATCCAATAAAGATTTTTTAATTGTGACATTGCAGAGACTACAGTCTGGTTATTTATTTTGGTAACTGCAACTTTTCTCAACCTTCAACATTATAACCTGAATAAAGATTGATTATTCCGTGCAACTATCAATTTAAGAAATACCGGATAAACTTGGAACAAGTTTTGAAATATAAACCAGATAGTCCGCAAATTAATATAAACATATCCTGTTACATATCGGTTTAATAAGACAAAGTAGGAAATCAATGAGGCCACGTGACTCGTATTATAATCCTTTAAATACTCAGTTTTAGCGATTTCAAGGTCAGGTTGTGTCCTTAAAAGATTTTTGATAGACTCCATTTCAATCCGGTTTGATTATATCAGTTTGGGGGTACAGCGAACCTTCGAATGACAGGTTTAACGGGCTTAGCGAAGTTAATGAGTACATGAAAAGCTTATAACAATATCACTGCGAGAAATCCATTTAAATATAATTTATGCAAAACTGAAAGTGGTCTTACAAAAAAGTGGATCACCTAAATGTGTTAAGAGGTATAAACTAGTCAGAAATATAATAAACGGCTTATAAATAAATAATCATATTCGAATGTGCAAATTCAAGTATTTCTATATAATCATATTTTTTCATAAAACCGCATTGTTATTGCCAGTAACGATTTAGGAATACTGATCTAGATTGATATTTACTATAGTAGAATTGGGAACATAATGTTTAACTCAATAAAGTGGTTTGCATTAATTTGCATGAAATATCTTTGACTATGAAAGGAGGGAACAAGCACTTGAGGCGTAGTAAGAAGCCTGAAGCATGGTTAGATTATGGGGAGATATCACATGTTGAAAAATAGTGTGATGTTTTATTTTGTAAGTGAAAACTTGTAAAGTGAGCAGAGCGAATCAAAAAATTTCACAAACAGAATAAAATCACTTTCAACACAAATGTCATACAATATTTTTTGCCCTATTTTGATAATAAAATAAGTGAATTTGGAATGACATTGTTATTGTAAATAGCAAAAATTGCCAAGGCTATAGTTTCTAACAAATGCTTGTTTACAAATCAAAAAGACGCTGTTATTTAAATTGCGTTCTCGTACAATTTTTGTCTTTGGTTCGTGACTGCTTAATATGATTATCGATAGAGGAATAATTAATAAAAGTGTTCATTTGGTTATTCATTTGGATATTAAAAATTCTTCAAGAAAAGTAATTCCTCCATAAAAAATCAGCTCAGCAGTACGATGTTGCATATGCGTGCCATAAGTGCCCTTGTTAAAATGACGTTAGCGAATATTTCAAAATAATGTCATATTTGAAATGGAAAAGTGAAGTATATCGTTCTAAAAAATCAAAAATTATCACATATAAACAAGGCACCAGATGAGAAATACTTGATGGTTTAACTTGCAACTACAAACTACCTACCCAGACCATTCCATTATTTGTAAAATAAGACCAGAACTCTATTTTGCTGAAAAAAATTACAAGATTGTTTCTTTCTTATGGATACCATCCCATATAGAAATCTATGGTAACGAAAAAGCAGGGGCATAAGGTGGGGGCATAAAGTCTATAAAATCCAAAATAAATAGTGCGTGGAAAATTAATGGAAAAGGGCGACAACTAAACTAAACAAAGTGAAAAAATCAGCAAAGATCCTGAACCAAAATGCAGCTACTGCAATGAAATACTTTCTGTGAATCACTTACTTACTTAGAACGAAACGCCATCAGGCGTAACTTCCTTCTGGCGAACTATAATACAGGGACTAGGATCTTCATGTGATAATCATAATTCAAAAGTTTTTAGAATCTATTGATGTTCTGAGGCTCATACAGATTCAAATTAATTTTATGTATAAAACATCACTTGTAAACCTTAATGACGCTAATGACCCCACGCGGTCGATTCGTATTATCAAATAGAAAAAGTACTAGAAGGTTATGAATCGAGGATACTTACTCCCTAAATATGGGAAGAAAAATATTTGGAGTCAAAATATAGAAAATAGGCCATGGAAAAGACTAACTAATAAAGGAGTAGGGATATCTGAAAATATCTGATAATAATAAAGCCATAAATAATAAGATTGCTAGGAAGGGTAAGCAGAATAGCTGTGGAAATATATGCAAGTAGAGCTCTTTTGAATAGAAATGGGTGATATAACAGAAATGGTAAAAGACAGCTAAAACGGAGTTGAAGAGGAAAGGAGTGAAAAAAAATAAGATGAAGAATAAAAGTATCTAACACGAAGTTTCTCAAGGATTGTAGTCATTTTTAATTGAAAGTATGAGTATGGTTCCCGAGGTAAAAGTCCACTTGTAAATGAATGAAATAAAAAAGAAATAATATTCTTTGATGGGAAAATATCTGCCCGATCGACGAAGCATGCTGATTTTTTCGATTTATTTAGAAAATTTTAATATAAAACCCCGTAAGCTCAACGACAGCTATTGCTCTGAATTGATGTCAAGTTTATATATGATTTCTTGTTTGTGTGATTCGTGTGAGTTATAATATTTAGCCTTTCGAATATTGTGGCCTATGAACACAAATTAATATACTATTGCATATAATAATAGTTAATACTATGATATCATCTTTTTAATCTAGATGTCCTTTAAAGCCCATCTTTAATGAAAAAATCAAACATCCTTGATTGTATCAGATATTATAATGGTTCTGGGTTGGTGCGCTAATATATCCTATAATTTATCTTACCTACTACCAGCAACTAATACATTTTTAAAATGAGCATTGAAGGCTTGGCTTTGGGACAAATTCCATATGAAAACATAATTCATTCAGGTATTGGTTTTATAATTAGTGGGTTATATCTGTATTACTTTTTTAGCATTAATATTACGGGTAAAAACGTATTATAAAATATAGATGATTATTTGAAGTTTTTTTTGTCATATTTATTTATCTATAATATTTATTTTCAATTGGTATATGTAGTGAAAAACGCATCCTGTTTCCGCTTTTATAATTATTGTCAGAATGAACTTTAAGAATGTATTGAATTATTTGAACCGAAAATATTTGAATTAAGTAAAACTAGAAAGTATCTTGACAAACAAAAGAGAATAACGAATTTGCATGATATAACTACGAATTGATTTTTTTTAACAATTATTATTATTAAATTAATAGTTACCAGGGACAAATTAGGCTACGGCTTATCAGTTTACTATTATCGCAGCTTCAGTGAGATCGTGTTTGTATTATTGGTTGCGAAACATGCATCTAGAACAACGTATCATGTCTTAAATTAAAAGAGATTGTCATAGAAGCTGTCTTTATTGATAATAGGAACCCTTTACAAATGTTAATGCTAGATCTAAAAATGGACGAGGGACTATCCGAGTAAAAAATTTCACAACTTATTGGAATGTTTGTGATACTACTTGGAAAATAAGACAACAGCCTTCTTCTCATCATGTTAATGCAAATGTTAAAATTATTTTTCATTTAACCACTAAAAGTCTTCACACATCAGACTCAACAATATGCCATTTCCTGTTCATTCCAAAAATAGAAAGTGTGCGTCTTATAACAATTACAAACAAAAAAATTATTGAGTAATAGCATTTGAATTATTATATATATATATATATATATATATATATATATATAATATTTTGATTATTTCAAGTTTCTTTCAATATGGTTTTCTCAATCAGCCCCCCGCAAATCAATGCAGGTATAGAATAAAATTGAAAATAAAATGTTTGTTGTGACATTTATTTTCTTCGTCAATTATAACTGTTATAGTACTGCCAAGTGTAAATTTCTAAATGGATTTAGTGGTTCTTCCCATCGAAATATGTCCATAAGGTCGCAACTATTCTCATTATGCCTTGATTTGGTCCAAATATTCCAATCCACAGCAAAACTGTTTAGCTGTTGACCAGAAATTCCAGATGATCATAAATTTCTAGAATAATCATTAGTGATTTATCTGCAAAATATTCATAAGTAATCACCAATGTGTAGTAAATGTGTGCAAATATTTGAGAAAGTTCCTTTCGCATTTGATATAATTTTGATTTAATTTTTGAACAAGCAGTGTGTTATAATACAAAAAGCGTTATGTCACACTTATCACTTACAAAGTCTTTCAAGTAAGAGGTAATCTTAGCTTACATAGTTATTTATTGATTTAGCAAATTTCTTGGTAGTCACATTTATTTATCACCTTTAATTCTAACAAAATAACCTCGAGAAAAGGATGAAGAGAGAAGGAGATCGAGCGGTAGTAAATTCGGATAGCAGAAAGATGATTTTTTGGTTTGGTAAATTCTTACAGAGAAATTTGAAATGCAATATTTGAGTAAACTACCAGATTTTAGGGTGCTATTTTTAAATAAAAAAACTGAATTAGATATTATAGAAATATTTCAATTGAGTGACTGAACATTGTAAAGTATATTATAAACTATTTACTCAGTATAAAACCAAGCGACTGATTTTAAGAACTGAAACCAAACCTAACTGATCTGTGACACTTTTTGGCCGAATTTACTAGTTAATTTGAAACGACCTTTGTGACACCAAAGGTCAGGTAATTAATTTGGCCGAATTTACATCCCCCGGAGAGATGTCCTGCTACCGCATTATCATTGTTATTACTTTTTAGTTAAACCTCTGATTTTTCATTTTCTTTGTGTAGAAAGAAAAATAATATTAAGGAGATGTTACACATTATTCTATTATGTGTTTTGTAGAAGTGGATTCGCCGGAAAATTTCGTGTACGAACCACGTGATAAATATAGAAGTACTTTATGTAATAAAATACAAGAATGAACTTTTATCACCGATAGGAAAGGGAAGTTAGAATATATAGGTAACAAAATATTGAAAATAGTGTAATTTTCATGCACAATTTGACCTCCTCTCTGCTTTAACAAACTAACACAGATGTTTGATTTGTACATAAAAGTAAAAGCATTATAGGAAAAAGTTTTTATTAATTGTATGTCATTTTAATGCTAATCATAACCGGTATACGTTCATTGAGAAGTATTAAATTTATTTACCAAACTAGAGAATAAAATGAAATGAAAACGTATTTTCAAAATTGAAATTAGTATATTTTGTTCACTATTTGAGAATTTTTGAAGCAAGTATTGTATTAAAGAATTATAAACGTTAAATGGAAATATTTCAAAGACTTTTAAGAATGCGGTAGGTTTGCAAAGAATTTTTAAATTGAGAATTGAGAATAATCATAATTTTAAGCACCTTCCATCGTTAGTTAGCAATCATATTTTATCTTATATGTATTAACAATTTGATTTCACTTATAGTGTGTGGTGCATACCGATTGAGTGATAAGGAAGTGAAACACAAAAATTTTGAACTTATTTCAATAAAACTCGTTTAAAAACCTTGACATATACAAAAACATTCTTCAGAAGTTTCTATAGTTGGCCTTGCTTTCTAGTGCATGGATTTTATTGGCAAGGAAATAAATGACATTTCTTCTTATAACTATTTCCATATCAATACGTAAATGCTCACCACATCGGACAAGAGTTGTGAATTTTTAAAAATCCAATGACGCCTTCGGTTTCACTAATAATACAACGAAAGTGTTATAGTTTCATTCCATGAAGACATTTCATATCATAATTTTTAATTGATTGAATATAAATTGTAGATAAATTTTTATTGGCCAGCTTTCACTGAATGTGTGCTACTCTACACTTATATTCAACATTGAAAAAGATAAAAACATATTGTAGATTCCATCCACAGTCATGTTCTGTATAGAAAATCACTTTCATCAATTTTTTTTATTTATATTTATGTTCGTTTAACTAGCAATAAGGTAAAACTTATTGTATTTATTGATCTGAAACTGTATATCACGTCATTCAATAAAGCTATATAGCCCTTGTTAAATAGTTCATCACAAATAATGTTAATTTGGTTTGAGGTTTTTCCAGACAATATTTAATAAACCAGATGTCTTTCAAAATTTATCTTTCTTTTAAAAACTATCAAAAGAACTAATTTTGAAACAGAAAAGACCTAAAATCCAGAACATTTAGATGCATTAATATATCAAAAGGTCTAAGAAATAAGAAATTGAAGAAATCATGATTTTTTATCATATCACGATAATAGGTAAAACCAGCTCAAGTCTCAGAGACCGACAACTTCACAGTATAACTTTGTTGTTCCCTAATTCATGGAAACCATCATTATAATCATTTTTTATGCACATACTATACACAAAAAAGTATTAAGCTTCATTATTGAAATGAAACTTTTTATGGGACACTATATAAATTTTGGTATGAGCTGATAAATCTGTTAAAATAATTTTCTTATTTTAATGGTCATTCACTCAAGCAGAGAAAGAAATACGGAGAAAGTTTAAGAAGATCCGCACAAAGAGGAGAAAATAGTTACCGAGCATTGTTTATTGATGACCATCATGTCACTTATTGAGGGTGTTTAATCTATGTGAAGCCACAATCGGCACAGTAGCCTTGGGAAACGAAGCAGTGTGGACTGGAGCGTTGTCATGAATCCAACGCACACCTCGGCTGATTTTGCCGCACCCTTTTTCGATAATTTTTTGATGCAACTGCCTGTGTAAGTCAGAATAATATGCCGCGTTCACGGTTGTATTTCATTCCTAGAAATCAATCAAAAGGATATCCTCGAAGTCCCAAAATATTCTTTGGGGATGTTTTTGGCACGAGCTCTCGTTTCCGATGTCACTTCTTGAAATCTCTTTTGGATGACGGATCATACTGAAAGACCATAGTTTTACCACCCGTTACAATTGATCAAATTACAAACACAAGTTCTAGGAGTCACGAACGCAACATTCTGGTCCATGCTGCTTTTGCACTGCGTTGAGAAGTCGAGGCATCCACTTTGCACTAATATTTATGGTATTCAAATACTCATGATCTATTGTTTTTTTGGTGCTGGACACTAGACCTCCCGCACGTGGGTCACCTTCTAATTAGTCTCGTCTCCAACGACTAATTTTTAATTTTTGGTAATGATGGACGCAGGTCACCGTAAACAACCTCCATTTTGTTTTTGATTTGTAATGGTATTAATCCTTTTTTAGTAAAATTGTAACAGTTCTGAACTCAGTTTAAGACATTTTTTAAAACAACTTGACTGAGTGATCGTCCAAGCTAATATAATAAGATGGATCAAAGCAGCACTTTAAACGAACGCGTGCATACATAAAGATTTTTGCTATCACACTCTACTATATGAGGCCAAGAGCTCATGGACCGCACTACGTACTACCAAAACAGATATTGTTTTAGCTACATAGTAGTGAATGCTGAGTCATGAATAAGAAAGCGGAAAACATGGTAAACGCATTGGAGAGAGGAGTGTGAAAATTTTTTGAAGGGATAAGAGTGGAACAAGATGGATCGAAAAGAAGAACAAATGTAGAGATTTAAAGATTATATGGTCATGCAGAGATCCGCTATATAGTAAGGGCAAAGAAGTAAACAGGTGAGTGAAAAGAGCCGTAACAAGTGAAGAAGGCACAAAAAGAAGAAGAGGGCGTCCACGTAGAAAATGGCTAGATGCATGTAAGGAAAACTTACAGAAGTTAAGCGCAATGCAGCCGTGAACAAAAGGAGTTGAAGAAAAGCAGTAAAGAGACGTCAAGTCAAATTTGGTGGAAACTGCTGTTGTAACACCGTTCTCTCATTTACCAAGGAACAAATAGATTTTGATTTTAAAAAACGTGTTGTTAATATATTTATTATTATTACTTAATGTTTTTTTATTCCAATCATTTTAAATAGGCAAGTCGCAAATTCTACTGAAAAAATATTATTATTTCTATCAATTTCACTATATTTGTGTGTAACAACGAACAAAGGTATGGAAAATAATATTTTCGTCTCTCCATCACAAATCTAATATAATTAAATGTAGAATGACCTTTTAACTAAGACATTAACAACTATTGTCAGAAGAAATTACTCCATTAATCATTTTAAAATGTTAATTATGTTTTGAATAGAGAAAATTTATCATAAAATTTCGTAATTGTAAGCTATACCTTCAACGTTTCAAAATAATAGCCTAAGATCAAGTGAAACAATGATTGTTAATAATCTCACATAACACATGTACCAATCATAAATATTATCTAATACGGTAGTACTTTCAAGAAGGTCGATAAAATTGTTAGTATTCCTGATACTGAACAAAAATAGAAAAAACCGATTATCAAATCGTATATGCTAAGAGTTTACAGAGCTTGACTATGGTTGTTTTATCTATACGTCCGTTCCCAAATCTAAAACTGACAAATTGAACTCTGTAAACATCACTGCTCTTCGCCTCTGTCTTGGCGCCTTCCGCTCAAGCCCCGCTGCTACTGTCAATGTTGAAGCTAATGAAGCACCACTCTCCTTGAGACGTCAATCTCTTCTGCATAAAAAATTTTTCGACCTAATTATTTATAAGGATAAAAGGATAAAAGGATAAGGATAAAAAACTGAATCCGGTGTCGGTTGCGCTGTCACTACAAACTATGAACTCATAAGTTATTTCCGGTTACCTTCGACGTGTAGGGTTTACTCTGGTTAATTATAGAGTATCCTCCATACTTTCAACTTTATCATTCTTTCTCATAAACATATCGCCATATGTATTGCATCCCTTTCATCCATACAGTCCATTAAAACTATATTCACCGGCCATCCAAAATTCTAAACCATCACGACATCTACCAAATTTTCATTGCTCTTGATATAACAGTCTCTTTCATCTAGCTTCCATCGCACACTGGTATCGCTGGAAACGAATCTTCAGGTCGCCATGCCAAAGAAGCCACAAAGAATCATCCTGAAATCCCAGTTCAGCTGGCCAATCAACCACACAAAACTTACTCACGACTATTTGATGTCGTCAGAAAGTCGTCAAGTCTGCCTAAGTTGACACGTTCTTGTGTCTGTTAAGCACATCCTCACTGAATGCCGAAAATACTCCTCCGCATACCAGTAGTTTGATATGAAAACCAATCAGAAGAAGATACTCAACTACATGACAGAAATTAGGAAAATCCTGGAGTTTCTTAAAGCCACCAAGCTGTCTGAGAAAATATATGTATTTGTGTACCTTTATTTAACTCTTGTATCATATGATTGTTTTTGTGTGGTAATGACCAGCGCTATCGAGGCACGTTAAGCTGAAACAAAAAAAATCTTATTTTATTTATTTCGTAAACGTATAAAGAAGCAAAAAAAGCTTCTGCTAGTGGAAGTGAATGTCATAGATTCGTACTCTTTCACAATTACAATGGAAAATTACTGTAAAAGAATCATATATTAAGATTGTCAAATATTCAAATGAATACTTTGAAAAACAACTGTTCACTGTATAAATTTCAATCTGGTGGAATGAAAGTTGTTAAGAAAACTACTATTTTAAAAATTAATCTAAAATACTATTATTTTCACGGTCTTATTGTTTATATTTACTTAAAAAAAACAGCATCTCATAAAGTTTCACTTGTTTGGTTAAACAGGTGACGGCTGTTATACGATTCACTTGAAGAAATGGTTAGAAGTTAATTATTTATTTAAATAAAAGGAAATTGACTTTTCTATTTAATTGTTCATTAAGAGAGCAAAGGGTTATTTTCATTCAATTTAGTGTGATATTATTTCTATTGACGAAACAAACGATTTCACTAACCGACTTGATTACGCAACATTTGTTACAATTAAAATTTAAAGTCAATTAGTATATTAGATTGAGACATAAGTCATTAGTTATAACGCAATGTGTCTATACTTTGAATTCTGTCATAAAATCTATGATTTAGTTCACTTCTCATTAAAATTATTACCAAGACAAATACATATTCCTGATTATATTAATCATAAGCATAATAATCTTTCGATCTCATATTTGAGGTTAGGAGTAACACAGATTCATTGTAAATTCAAATATTAAGGACTATTTTGGTGCTCTATGCGGCTCTGCAAGTACACTATTGTAGAACCGTATGTATGTTTGTGTGTGTATGTAGGCGGGTCGAAAATACTTTACTTACAGAGTCACACACAAAACACATACACAAACACGCGCAAAAAAAAAGAACAGAAAACAAACTCTATACAAGGCTATACAATGACAAATTCAAAGCAAAAAAATTTTCATCCAAAAATCAGGACCAAAACTTGATCTTGTTGATATGGTTTTGCAGTGTATTAAGTGGTCTTGGTCTTACGCCAAGACTTTTTTTCGTAGATTTTGATTCAAAGTACTTACGAGGATGTATTGATATCTAGTTAGCCTAGAGCAGTTCCATGCATAAACAAAATATTGCGTCACCAAAGCAACGAACAATGACTTATTAGAAGTGTCAGTGTAAAGTATGACGTCAAAAAAATAAACCAGAGTTACGCAATAAATTAAAAGAAAAAAGATGTCCACCAAAATTGTGAAAATCGAAAAATTGGAGTATCGAGCCATCATCAATTACCTGTATTTAGAAGGATTAAGAGGTAAGCACATTCACGAAGATATGCTTAATACCCTTGGTGATCAATGTCCTTCGTATGCGACCGTCAAACATTGGGCTGCAAGCTTCAAAAGAGGTAAATTTTCCATTGAAGATGATGACCGATCGGGAAGGCCAGTTTTTGTGTCAGTCCCCGAAAATATCGATGCAGTTCATGACATGATTTTATCAGACCGTCGAATTGGGCTAAAACGGATATCTGAAACACTGAATATTCCATACGAAAGTGTTCATCATATAGTTGGACATGAGAAAAATTGCTGCAAAATGGATCCCCAAATTTTTGAATGTTGACCAAAATCGTGTAAGGGTAGGCATCGCGTTCGATCTGTGCTCGATTTGAATACGATGTAGACTTCTCAAACCAAATTGGTACTATGGATGAGACTTGGGTACATTTCTACGATCCAGAAACCAAACAACAATCGATGGAATGGCGACACTCTGGTTCTCCAAGACCTAAGAAGTTTCGTGTCCAAAAATCTGCTAGAAAAGTTCTTGCTTAAGTTTTTTGGGATTGCCATGGAGTAACCATGATTGATTTTTTGGATAAGGGTGGAACAATAACTGGAGATTACTATTCGATATTACTGACCACTCTACGAGAAAAAATTAAAGAGAAAAGACGAGGAAAGCCATCCAAAGTTGTTTTGTTTTTGCAGGACAACGCCCCTGCACACAAATCTCATGTTGCCATGCAAAAAATTCGTCATTTAGGGTTTGAATTACTAGAACACCTCCCTTATTCACCAGATTTGGCTCCGTCCGACTATCATCTCTTTTCACAACTGGAAAAAAGTTTAAAAGATCTTCAATTTTCTTCCAACGAGGAGGTAATAAAAGCTGTGGAGGTATGGTTTGCAGAACAAGAAGAAACATTTTTATTGAAAGGTCTAGTGACGTTGCAGGTTCGCTGTAATAAATGTATCCAATTAAGAGGAGAATATGTTGAGTAACAAAATATTTTTACACTGAAATTTTGTTTGGTTCTATAGTAGGCTAAGTATTTTTCAATATATCCTCGTAAGTGAAGGATAAAGAAATGGAGTGTTGTTGATAGAAGAATATAAGAAAAATGAAATTAACCTGTCTTATTTAGACTAACTCAGAGAGATCTTTTTAAAATATTATTGGCTACTTTTTTATAGATCTAAAAATTATATTAACAGTCAGATAGTGACCAAAATATATAATTTAAGTATGTTTATAGGTTTATCAGATTTCAAGTCAACATCTCGGATTATATCAATTTTAATCAAGGCTCTATAAGAAGCAAAGAGCTACTAAATTTTACAAATGAGCTACAAATAGAAATTGTGAAAAAACCTGCAAGATTATGCGTACTCAGTCTTGGTCTAACATGAGTTTTTCAATACTCTTCGTCTTACTTAAATCTTGCACTGCTTGGTCTTGATCGTGTTCGGTCTTAGTCTAACATGGTCTTTTAATACTCTTCGTCTTACATAAGACTTGCACTGCTCGATCTTGGTCTTGAGCCTGCTCGTTCTTGATCTAGCATGAGTCTTCTAATACACGTCGTCTGACTTAAGTCTTGCACTGCTTGGTCTTGGTCTAGCATGAGTCTTCTAATACTTTTCGTCTCATATAAGTCTTGCACTACTCGATCTTGGTCTTGATTTTGCGAATCTAAAGTCAGTTTGATACATTTGGGGCCAATAGCATTCTTCTCTCTGTAATTGACTAGAAAGGTATGGCGCCAATGTTGAAAGATGTTAGTGCTCGTCTTGCCAGCCACACATTTGTTGATACTCATTCTTATTAATTATTGATTTCGTAATCTATGGAGATGTGTAACTTAGGTACTATTTTATTTCATGAAGACTTCTCTTTTGTAGAATTAAAATCAAAACATAGTTGTTAGCGGTCAACACAGCGAATGCACACAATGCAATTTCTTTTACACGCCTACACATCTTAATATGGGTCCAATTCAGAAAGAAATTACCTTGGCGCCAACTTGTGAGCACTCTATTAAACGCTCTACGAACATAAGCAAGTTGGTCCAACCGTTGGACCAAACATTGGCCCCAATGTGTGGATCTGGCGTAAAACTGTGTTGCAAGTCCAACACCAGTCTTGCTTATTACCAAACCACCAGTTTTTTTTTATCTCGAAAGGTTATATTGATACTGCTGTGGCCAGAATAACATACCTAGAATAGCGGGTTATGCAATTACATAATTCTAGTCGCCATTTAATATCAATTAAACAATTAGAATTAATTTTGATTTGGAGTAATTCATTTCCAATAATAGTAATAATTGAGAATTTAATAATATAATTATCAACGTTAATAAACGTAGTCAATGAAAATTATGCTTAACAAGTGTAATTATCTTACTCCGTATCTTCAATTAACTAATTCTCAACAAATCAAGAATGTTTTCAACAAAGTCTAATTACCTTGTCACGATTTTAAAAATAACACGACCTTGACTATGATTTTCATCAGTGAAAGTATGTACAGTAAAAAACATTTTGTTTGAGTCGAATATTATAAAAAATATATATTTTCCATATCTTGATCCTATCTTTATATAGATGATGGCATCTATTGAACAAATTTGCATTTTCTGCACTTGTCTATTATTAAATGCATTGCGCAATAAATATTTTTCTAATATTCGTACTTTAAGTATTACTGACCCAGATTCCAATACCTTACGTAAAGTGAGAAATTTGGCCTTTGGATAAGAGTATCGTGATATTTCAATTAGTAATTTATTCTTTTCATTCTAATTCCTACCTTGGCAGATATTAATTCATTATATCTTGATTTACGTTTAATCATAATAGTTCTTTATTTTAAACAGTATTAATTAGTAAAATCTCAATACTATTACAGAAGGTTTATGATAATATATTGCTTACTTAAAACAATGGCTTACCTTCAAGTTTGGCTATGAAATTAGAACAAAACTTTGCGTATGTAGATATAATCAAATCATCAATCAACAAAGACTGTAGAATATTATAAAAAAGTAAATCAACACTTCCTTTTAACTAATTATCTATCAAATCCGCCATAAATTGAAAAAATGTATGCGAAAATGAGATGTCCACTTAATCTGTGTCGTTGATCTTCGATCTCCGATAATCTTATTCCGTATTTTCTGGTGTCAACATATTTTTCTACGTCTTCTATGTGTAATTTTTCTCAATTTCTATAACCACTTTTCAATTCAACATACCAGGATGAGTTGATGATTCATAAAAATGTTGCACCAAAGCTCCGTCTATTGAAGGTAAAAGAATAACTATTCTGCATGAGGGGTCAGAAGAAAGATGGATACCAGAATCTCTGTTTTAAGCAGCCAAGAATATTTCGGATTGGTTACGAAATAAATGAATGCCAATATACCACCGAATAGCCGTATTGTGATGCATCCTATCATAGCATACTCGCCAAATGAATAAGATACCAGGTTGCAGTAATAGAAAAAGTGAAATACAAGACTTTTTGAACGTGACATATATTTCCACGAAAGTAATAACGTTCAACAAGCGTTAGAAACTGTGAAAAGTTATATTTTTTCCTAGGGATACATTTCTGACGAAATTGCTAAGAAAGCAGGTGATAAAGTAATTCGGCCTGCACCAAATTAAAATTTAACGGTCACATCATATTAAAATTTCAAATCCAACAATGTAAATCAAATATACCCTGTATTAAAATCAAATAAATTTTATAAAATTCAAATTTCTCTATAAACTATAAGGAAAATGACAGGTATTATAACAGTGTGGCCCTGCATAATGCCCTTTCAATAAATAGCCATACATCTACGAATTTTGGATTTTATACAATTTTATACAGGTTTATATATATGTATATATTTTTATGTACAGATAATATAACTGTTCAATTTCATTTAAAATTTGTTCTTCTTTACAGAATAAAATGATAAAGTGATCTTTTTATAACATCGACTAACCACCAATGTGAAGGATTCAGTACTAAGTACATTAACATCATATAATTTATTTACCTCAGACAGTAAACATGGAATGTATGAACACAAGTATTAAATCAAATTGAATTGATGAACAGGTAAAACATAAAAACAGTGTATATACAATATACTACAATATTGAATAAAGTATGGATATTTTTAAATGATAAATGTTGATTAAATCTGAAAAAATCTGTGTAGAAATGAATTATTGGTTCATAACTTCCTTTTTTAAACAATAAGTAACGTATTTCATTTAGCTTATCGTGAGATTGGCAGTGAATTAAGAATTAAATAAAAAAACTTCTATCAACACATCTTATCTACAAGATCGTAGCCAACCAACAGGACCTTACACAATGAGATTGTCTTGATAGTAGACACTGAATAAAATTATATCGAAATGTTTGCACAATTAAACCTTGAGAAAACAAAGAAGATATTTATATTTATATCCAGAAAGCTTATATTAATAACACACAAGTGACGCTGATTTTGAGTAGTCAAAATTAATGCACTTTTGTAACCGAAGCTTCCACAACTTAAAAACTTGAAGCCAACAACTTTCACAAAATTGATGAATTGCTTCATCCATCTCATCCTCTATTGTGAAACGTCGACCACATAGATGTTTATTTAGGGTAAAGAACAACCAGAAACCATACATCTGGAATAGGGAGGATCTTCGAACTTAATTGCTTCCAGAAATCTTGTACGACGTAACAAAAATGCGTACATATCTCAGCATGTGTGACTATTTTAGAAATAATACGATATAGATTACTATTTAACATTTCTAATGTTTCCTGTGCGATTATTACTTGCCCTGCCCACCCAACAAGTACCAACTTTTTCTCATGAAAATGATGATACAAAACTAAATTTACTGTTGCGAGACCAATACTAAGAGTGATCTCAATCACTTGATAGATACATCTTGAATCTTCTTCGATAATACGTCTCATTCTCTCAATGTTTCCAACAGTAGCTAAAGAGTAGAACCTACAAGCACGTGCCTCATCACCAAGTGATATGCGCCCCATTTCAAATTCGCTCGTTACCGCTTTTATCACCAAATATACATTGCAACTGTTCCTGATTTTGTTATTAACCTTGAAATCATAGAAGATTACAGCGCGCACATGTTGTCTTGACAAAATTCATATTCCGATGCAATATGGTATGTACCACTCAACTGCAGCTAGATTTTACTACTTAAGGATATTGATATTTGAAAAAATTTAATGTTGCCAGCCCAAGCTCCGCTAGTTTCGTGACTTCGTATACTAACGTAGATATAATTTAAAAACCCAGCATTTAAATTCAAATTTCAGTCCTCAAATTTCTATTTTGTGGTTTGTATGGGCTATCATCTAGTAACCACTTATTTTATAGTCGGTTTACACAAACGATACAAGGTCAAATTAATTTGATATTATGTTTTATTTACGCTGCTACTAAGTCCGTTAACGTAATACATACAAATATACAACGTTAAAATATATTTTCAGGGAAAAAATTAATTTGAGAATAACTATTTGGTAGTGGTACGAACTGCTACGAAGGTTGCTACTTAAGTTTTAAGATAAGGCAACACTGATGTGAATATGTCAAATCTAACATTGACATGTAGTTTAACATTTTAAATCGTGAACATATTCAGAACGTCTTGCCATACGAGTGTTATTTGAGTTGTTTACAGATAACTGAAACATTAATCTTGGTCAAAAAATAGAATTAAATCGCGAACATTTCGTGCGATGATTTTCTAAGACTTTCGACGTGGGTTAAACCAACAGCAGTGTGCCAATCAAATCGCGTAGATAACGCACCATCTCGGGTCACCGTGTTTCGCTGATGTTCAGAATTCAATTGTGGTCGTGCTTCGTTACAGAATGAATTTCGTCAAGGTCCTTCAAAACCGGCTGTTGTGCCAGAAAACATCTATACTGTGCGTAAACTGATATTGCAAGATCATCGTGTGGCATCCCGTGAGATTGAAGCATAATTGGGCATTAGTTCAATTTGGCTGTCAAAATGATTTGTTCGTATAAACTGACCAGCGCTCCAAAAAGCCGTGTCAATTGGTGCAAAGAAAGAAAGAATATTTTGAGAACAATAGAGCCATCTCCAATTATAAATATTTGTTTTTATTTGTCTATCTCAAAACTTAGGCAGCAAACCTCGTATAAAATAATATTTAAACTCCGCCATTTCTAGAAAACTCCAATTTGACAGTAATTTGAGAATGATTGTTATTTGATAGCTCAGGCGTAAACACCTAGACGTAGTAAATTTGGTCAGAATCATGGAAGTAGGAAAGGAAAGACGTCATGTGTACGAAACTTGATCAAGACTAATACCATTCATACACGAAGAACAACCGACGTGCTTCACATATTTATTCTGCATTAAAGGAAATCCCCAATTGGCATATGCAAATTTTTCTTTCATTGTTGTATATACATCAAATTTTAGATTAATTTTTTTCGATATAAGTTTATTTGCCCTTATTCAGTATCAATTAAAATTGGTTAAGAATATTGCAGAAGTTTGATTTTGTTCAAATGACAAATAATCAAAATATAGAAGAAGTTTTATTTCCGTCTCTATTAAGTAATGATAAATTTTGTACACCATAAAAGTTTTTTCTAAACCAGTTTTAGGTTAATTTATGTATTCTGCTAGTTTATTAAGACATAGATTTTCTAATGAGGTCATCTTGATTCCGAAACAATGTGCAGTAAGTCATTAAGAAATTTTATCTAGTATGAGATACGCTAATTTTCATTTGTTATACACAAAACATAATTAGATAGGTGTGAACAATTCAGATGATAATACACGAGAGATAGACAATCAATCTAGTGAAGGATTTATCTAGAAATATGTACGTTCTATTTAACAGTTGTACTATATGAAACAGCTTGAGGTGCAGTAATATTTCGACAAAACTTTACAATAAATTTTCTAAATAATACCTTGTATGACTCATACAAATAGGGTTTAAGAGAGTTTCATGTAATTGTTAGTCTAAATACCACGATATTTATTTATTGTGGGTAACTTCGAGGGTCTCATTCATGTTTTTCGTGATTTTCAGGTGAAAGTTTTAATAACCTTTTGACTTATTACATCGTACTTTTTTTTAATTCCACGGACACTTCAATAGATTGTTTCACGAGCTGGTCACTAAATTATACAATGGTCGAGACCAATTGGTAACAGTCTCAAAATTGATTATGTAACATGCGATATTTGAACTCACGATCTTCATTATTAACCAAATAACATTCCTTTATGTTGTTATTACATTACCAGACAAAAACTAAACTGGAACAAACATGAAGTTAACTGCAAATTTACGCACGAATTCAGATAATAATGATAAACGAATAATTCCAACAAAAAGATTACTTGAAAAACAAGAAACTTAACTATCCAGGTACTTTTTATCTACAATAATGGACAATATAAACCGTAGCTAATCGTGTGATGCGGTTGAAAACTATAAAATTGTAAAATAAAGAGATTACATCAAAAAAAAACGTAAAAGGTTCAAACTAAAATAGTTTGTAGAAACACTAGTTTTATTAATAATAAAAAAAATAAATACCACACAGACAACTACTTGTTTATGTTTAACCATGCTTCATCTGTGATGGTCCTTACGATTTATTTTTCTAAATGATTTGTGGCTTTTGACTTTTATAAAATTAGAATAAATAAATAAATTTTACATTCAGGGGATTATTATATATCTACTAGCGGTGTCAAAAAAGGTAACAAGTTAAATAAATAAATACAAAAGGAACAAATTCACTTGAGTGGAATTCAGTTCCCTGTCCATTGTGTTGAATCCTTCAATTTACGAAACAGGTTCATAAGTAGGGATTTGAAATCTGACTCTAGATTTGACCCGTTCTCTCAATATTACCGGTCGTTTACATCAGATGGCTCCACGTAAACTTGTCGTATATGAATTCCAAAATATGGACTTCATCGACAGACGATGTGATTTTAATTTTTTTTATCGTTGGTGATTCAAGGTGTTTCAACAACTCATGCTTAATCGATAAAACCAAGCTCTATTCTCCGAGGAGAATGATAATACAGTTCATTCGTCTAGCTTTCAACTTATCAGATAACATACGCCGAAACTTTAGAATATCGCATGAAATCAGATGTAAGGCAGGTTACCATAGTTCCATCCCAGATGATACAAGTTAGCCTTCGATCACTTTGAATCGCGAAACTATTTTGTCACGAGCGGTCTGCTTATTACTTCTTTGCCTATACTTTGACGATTCTTTGCCCATTAAAATCAAATCATAGCTCGCACTTTCACAGGATACCAATTTTATAAGCCGCTTGTCATTTCAATCGTATTCAGGTTTCAATACATACCGTTCGTCAGCTATACATATCATGGAGCTCTGTCTCTAGTAAAAATAAGTCTCAATAATATATTTTCAAATGTTTCTGGTGGCAACTTTTTACTGATATCTAACTGTAGATTCATACATTTTTAGAAATTTGGATAGACAAGCCGTCTGCTCATACTTATAACCTAAGATTTACTAGAAGTATTCGGAATCCCGTCAATATAAATGTTTTCATACCTCTTAAGTAATTCGGTAAAATAGTAAAGTATGAGGGTTTCTCATTTTAAAAGTCATATGTTTGACTTGTAATGCACTTATACAACATTTTGAATAGTTCGAGATAGTTTCAAAATATGAACTTTAGAGATATTTATTATTTGTCGTAATATTGGTCTGTAGTTAACATACATTCCATAACAGACCACTCGGTATATACCTAGAATGTACCAGTGCACGGGAAAGTTGGCGCAATTTAGACACGCGACTGCAGAAACCGGCCTCTAACATGTGTACTATATTTGTAAACAGCTCGCATTTCAACGCACTGCTCCAAATTCATTTGCGTATTGATACCAAAAGTGAAAGCCTTCATGAGTGAAAGTATTATATTATTACGTTAATGATTTTCGACAAATTATTGCCATATTCACCACCGACACGACGTTTTGTTATATAATCTATTTCAATACCTAGACATTATTACAAGAATCAGTCAAACCAACAATCAGCTATAATTGTTGTTAAATAATATTCTCATAAGTGATGGTAGGTCACCGGTGAATTATTAATACAGATAATGGCATAATATGATTGAGACATGAGAACTTACTAACTTCATCATTTTCATTTTAATAATAATTCTAGTATTTCATAGATTTTCACTTTGTATATTTTTTATTTGTCTTTGACTAGGTTATTAAGAGAAATTAGTTTAAAAGCAACTCACTATCTAAATAGTTATTTCTGATACAAGTCCGTGAGTATCATATAATATTTCATCTACGACCACATATAAAAATACTTTTCCTTAATTATATATTACATATCGTCGGCTTGATTCTAGCACATCTCAACAAATAGAGAATTTTACAGAAAAGTCAAAAAATGATATAAAACTGATTGGCAATTCTTCTTCTTCTTTCACTGTAACCTCGCTACTACGAAATGCTACTACGTACTGCTACTAGAAAATCGACAAGCGTCGATTTGGGCTCTGGCTTCTCCAGTGCAGAAGTTTCTGCTCTAGACATATTTTCAAATTCTTGACTTTCGACTTTAAACAATTTTCGATTAGCCTTCTGCAACGGTAAAAGATTTCCACCCGCCGCGCCGGCGCCGGTTACTAATATATCTATTCCCGAATCGGCGATTAGAGAAGCATACGATCGCGTAAAGCCTGAGTTTTTCATGGGATGTTGCAAATTATTCAAATATTGTGCTATAATGGATCTTCTTAATCTGGGTAATACCAACAGGTTGTTGGGTACATTTATTCTTGCGATATGTCAAAAAAACGTTTATTATTTAGTTATGAAGGTTGCAAAGACACATATTACATCACATCATCATATCACATCAATAGGTTGTGCGACTGGCACACAGATGGCGCTGCTATTATCAAATCCATATGACCATCCATTTGATCCGGAATCATCCGGACCCAAACGATCATCATCTGAATGGAATGCAGCCGGTGAACCACGTCCGAAGCGTCCAAAGGCACAATAGTCAGCTGGGAAAGTGTTGACTTCAGTTTTTTAGGATGCGCATGGAATATTGTTCATCGATAATCTCCAATGGGAGAGACAATCAATGCAAAAATCAAGGAAAAACGGCCTCATACATATGTAGAAGAAAACACCACTGTTTCAGTGACAATGCTTCGATTATCAAGTCGACGGCAACAATGGTTAAATTGAACGAATTACACTTCGAACGCTTCCTCATCCAGAGTAACGTCCATATCTGGCCACTACTGGCTATTGGCTGATCTCAAAAAAATGGTCTCCGATAATGAATTAAGCTCAAACGAAGAAGCAATTGCTGAAACTGAAGCTTATTTTGAGGCAAAAGACAAATCCTTCTACAAGAGCGGTATCGATAAGTTAGAGTAAAGTTGGAATTATTATATTGCTCTTGAAGGAGATTACATTGATAAATAAAATAGATTTTTTAGTTACTCACACAACTTATTGAGTGTTGTAATTGTCATTTTATGAAGTATGAGTTTATGAAATTTACTTATATCAACATTTAAATTTAAAATCATGGTAGTTTCCAACATTGAATAATGGGAACATTATGTTGAAGATTTCCATTGAAATTGACATTGACTTTTCTGAGATATACGCAATACGTGTAATTTTTGATTTTTTAGTGTTACACTAATTTTAAAAAATCGCCATATGACTTCATGTATATTTATTCTTGTTTTTTTACTGAAGCAAGTTTTGAGTTACATTGCACGCAATTTCTGCAATTTCAAGAGGAGTGCTGTCAAATTCTTCATCCATGAATATTTAGCTTAACAATCAGTGTTTTATCAATCAAAATTTGAAAATTATTTTGCAAAATGACGATTACATTTCACAATTCTGAATGACAGTTCAAAATTATTACAATTACAAAAACTTTGACAGGACACACAACACAAAATTACCTAAGATAATAGTGTTAAATGAAACTTAAAACCATTTAAAAAAAGTTATATGAGTTTTCAAATGCTTAATTTTGATGGTGGTCGTAGATAAACGTAATTTTTATCGTTCTTGTGATACTCGTATATGGACGAAAACGACGATTGAATCAGCTTTACGTGAATTATTACATATTGGAACCAGAAATTGCTCAATAGCTGTTACGTTTTATTACTTGACTAAAATGTAAATAATGAGTGGCAAAACTTCATTAAAATTCTTAAATAACGAATTGTTCAGAATACCTACTATAAATCTAACTAAGAGAAAGGAAATTAAATTTGACTAAATATACGCACTTCAGTTGTTTCACGACTAAGACATTCTATTAATAGCTAGTGAATCACGACAAAAGATAAATGAGAAAATTTGAATTTATATCATATTTTCATTCAAATAAGAAATTAATAACTGTATTATTCTACTTAAAAATTTATACGAGGGGAACAATTAACAAATTCATCTGAAATTTATCAATAAAAACTTGATTGAGAACGGTTGTGAATATCTTCACTGTCTACTGTGAACCTTTTTTAATTGAAAGCACAATTCGACACATATTTCTAGAAAAGAAAATAACCAATATTCCTATTATTATTCAATAGTTGGGACGATACCACCTACTATTCTTACCCTCTCTATTAAAACAACAATAATGCAGCTTCTCATGGAAAAAGTTATAGGAAACTATTAGGAAAAGAAATAAATACCAATTAAATTTCTGTACTTCTTTCAATTCAATAATGTGTCTAGCTCTAGGATTACAAATATTCATTTAGATACAAATTAATTTTTATTTATTTGACATTTGAAATTTACTATAATGTACAGTATTTACAGGTAGATTGATTACATGACACTTTTTTTACTTTCAGATTGATTCATCAAGACTAATTTTTGTCACATCAATGAACTGTTATTATTGAAAACTTGATTAGTATGTTACTAATGATTATATAATCGTACGCAAGGTATAAAATAGTTGAGTAACAAAAAAAGTAGAAGCCGGAAACTAGGTCAAAAAATTGTCTCTTTATTGTGTGTAATATTGTTATTAAGGATTAAAGATGGGGGCAAGGTCGAAAATGGACGAATCAAATTGATTGATAATACCGCATACTCTCAGAGAATGAAAAGTGTCCAACATCCATGTCGTGGAGGCATTAGCCAGGAAAGTAGTTGTTTTCTCCTGAAGAACGGCATTCGAAATATTAAATTTCGAAATCTATTTGGAAACATTACTTCTTTTCAGAAACTATCATCCGGGATTATTACTTTAGCTTCGTGCATTGAATTATAACTTGTGTGTGAAACATTTTAGGTATTTTAATAATTATTATTGAGCAGTTATCAACATACATCTGTTGTACAATAAAATTTAATACCAATAAGGTATTTTTATATCGAAAAGCTAAAAAAGTAGAAAAATTGCAAGCCTCAGTAACGCTAGTAAGAGTTAACAAAATATAACCATACAATGGGGTATTGATAAGTTTAAAGTTTGATAATTTATTGATTTAAAAAATAAAAGAATTTAACTTAAAAAAGTATTAGGTCTTTTTGCCAAAATAGGGTGATAGATTTGAGGTTTACAAATATTTTCCAAGTAATGTTGGATACTGTCTTGCCGGGATCAAATCTTCTCAAAAGTAATAGAAACAGATGGTTCTGTAGGAGTAATTTGTTTCTGTAGTTCTAAATATTAATTTCTCGTTACATTTCTTTTAATCCATATATGTGTCTTCCTTATCTCAGCTTATTTACTATTTATTTCAGAAATATTCCTAATAATTATTGAATATGGTTACCAAGCTTCCCTACATGTCGGTGTGCGAAAATAAAAAATGCACCGAATGAAGTATATCTCCTAATAAAAACGAATATCCAATAATATTTAGGTTAATATAGAAACTGTGAATTATTGCCTTGCCAAAAAATTGCGTAAATAAAATATTTCCACTAAGTCATCATATGTCTGAGCATGTTGTGTTGTAACAGTTGCCCTGTAAGAAAAATGATTGTTCGACATTGCGAAATGATTAACATTTCAGTATTGAAAAATTACATAATACATCTTCAGCTATTAATATTGAACAAAGTAATGAAAGTCACATATTTTTATGTATGCATATCACTGTAAAAAAATCTTATGATTGTGGGAAATATGACTTGAAGTAGCCGTTCACAGCCTTGGCTTTGAATAACGACAAGATACATGCTTAACCTTCACTCATTTTTTTATTTAATCAATTTCTTGAAAAATACAATATATTTTAATCGAGACACTATAACAATAATTTAATTTTATCCTTTTAATAATCTGAAAGTCAAGCAATGACTTTGGGGCAGGTTTTCGTTTTATAAATAATTAATCATAATACAGTTGATTGAAACGAATTCTATAGGATTTGTGGTTCAGTCAAATCATTGCTGTAAGCACAAATCAACAGATTACGTCAAAAAGAAACAGTTTCAAGTGGTTGTGTAACATTTATACTTATACCACATATACCACATGATTGTTCATTCACCTACGACGGTAATGTATTTATCAAAAACCACATAATAAACAGTATACCTGACCTAATAATTTTAATGATTTATTGATTTGTATGGTAGGCAGTTATAACGTACATGTTTCAAGATTAAAGCTGAGAGTAGACAAATAATTAGTTAGAACAAAGTAATGGACAAAATTCATAAAACATACAACGTTTATTTTAGAAAAACAAAACTCGAAAACACGTCACACAAGAAAAAACTGAGAGAATTACTAAGAAACAAAATAAACCTGATTTTGAATTTATGAACAAAAAACTATATAATTGGAATACTTGAAACTTTGAGTTATTAAAAAAATCTGTTTTTATCAATTTTTCCAATTGTTTTAATAAAACAACTGTTTATCAGTGTCAGTTTTACAACTAGAGTCATACCAATTTTATTATTATAACTCGTTCCATCGAAAGAGAAAGCTTAGAAAATCTAATGATGGTTAAGGCAAACAAATTGGATAAGTAATTCAGAAGATCCTGTCCCACTTCATAACTTTGGAATATCCTGAAAAATAGAATCAAATAGGCAACGATTATTTGTCGAAATTGTTACAGAGAATGCCAAAATTGTGAATTGTTTTTATTTGCTTTGTATCATGCAAACTATAGAGTAAGCAAAAACTCGACCGGTATTGTATTTCATTCAAAAACACTTAGTATTTGAATTCAAAGACTTATTTATGTCAGTTTCTATTATTTTAATATAAAAGGTAAAAAATATTTATTTCAAACATAAACTATTAAGTAGTAGGCTGATGTAGTAGTTACATTTCACAATTCTCAATGAACGGGATGTACATGCCTTCTCTGTAACATATGCCTTGATGGTTATCTGAAGTATTTTAGCAGTTGAATTTATTAGATAAAATCTAGCGTCGTTCTCCAATACAAAAAAATAATGTTGAATATGTAGATACTAAGTTAGATAGATATACTCAATAGAATATAATGGATACTAGAACTGAATAAATCAAAATCTCATCAAGAATCTTTATTATTGTTTCGTGTTGAAAATATATCAAGTATAATAATTCAAATTCATTCAAATCTATTCACTATAGATAATTTGCTAAAGATATTCAATTGAGAATTTACTCATTCTTGTACCTCGTTATAATCTTTTCGAATCTGAACAGATGATTTACACTATAAACTTTCATATTAATCACTTATATTATAATCTATTTATAAAACATACATTGCTTGGTGCTTTTTTCACCATGTGAATGCAAAACGATCAAGAAATAATTGAAAGTTTATAATTGCAAATCATTATCTCATGTTGCTATCTCACATAGAACAAAATACTTGATTTAACTCAAAAAAAAAACTTGTAGGTGATATCCAGTTTGTGGTTGTTATAATTATTATTACATAATGATATCCTTGATATTTACAATAAGCGACTGTTCAATCTACTTTAATTTGCTTAAACAACAGGATTTTAGCTTTGACAACGGTTCAACAATTAACCTGCTTGATTACCTTGCAGCAAAAGGTGGAGATTGCAATTTAATAAATGTTGCACGACTATAACAACTATTCATATATAGATCAGATAAACACAATAGATATATTGATAAAATAGATATGGAATTAATAGATTTGTTAATAAACTATGCAACTTTCAAAATACGAGATCAATAGAACTTTGGAAGGTCTCACCTTTTAATTTCGTTTTTATGCAAATAACACTTTTAGTCGTAACGAATATAATATTTTTACTATCCGTTCTAATCAAATTTCAAGGTTTCCCCAATAATATAAAAACCAAAATCATTTCAAAAAATATTTGTAGCATTCAACAAAAAATAGTAATTGTCCTTATAAAAAGTTACTTCCTTAAAAACCAAACTAGTAATAGATATTTTCGTAGTACATAAGCCAGGTCTAGATCTTTATAAAATATATTTAATTTATTAATAATTGTATTTGGTTTAGAACGTTTAGAGGTACTATTTCTTGTATTTGAACCTATCAGAAATTGATAAGAACACACCCTGTATTCCAAAAAATTATGATATAAGTTTTTTTAGTAACCAGTTGATAGAAATCAATCAAATCCTGGCCTTTAGCAATAATGTATTTGCTAAATATTTTTTAACCAACGAATTAATGCAAGAACGATGTGTGAAAGGTGTGGTTACCTTTTGCGGTAAATCTATTACATAGGTGGAAAAATAATGGTACACGATACTAACAAACACCAATACACAGTGTCCATAATTAATATTTTTTTATTGACGTAATATATATATATATATATATATATATATATATATATATATATATAAACTACAAAATTTCATGGATTTGGGACCGTGAAACAAGATACAACCTGATGTATCGAAATAAAAAGTATTATAATAAGTAATAAGTTTGTCTAATATATTCATGTTCATAAAGTTGAATAAATATAAAAACTTATTAACTATAAGTTATTGATCAAAACTTGTTTCAATAATTGTATGTTTGTTTAAAATAAAAAGTGTTAATGCAACCTCTGACATATACGACGTTTTTTTTATATTTAAATTATAATTTAAGGATATCTTGTGAATTCCACTGTGCTGGTATTTTCCGCAGTTGAATTCAAAAAACATCTGGTAGTAAAATCCAAAACTTTTATTGCTGCGTTATCTGGTTTAATTACGAGGGTTATGCTTAAAATTCACTCAAAAACTAAGAGATTATTTTAAAAAATTCAAATTTCTTGAAATTCACACATTTAAATTGATGAGACTATTCATAGAAAAATCTTACTAGTACTCTTTTTAAATTTGGTAAATTGTCGTTGTTTTTCCTTAGCAGTCGGGATAAAAATGAAGCAATTCAACTTCCTGTTTAGCAAAATTGTGAGCAGGAGATTTTGCCAATTTATTCTATGTAAACTCGTGCAGTCATTGTTCTTTGATTTTCGATATGAAAGTAGCCACCATTTATTCTAACGCTGCGTGAGTGTCGAATTTTCATAGGAGTCAATTCTGTTAAGTCATCAACTGCTTCCACGATTCATAACTCAAACGATGTTAAAAATATTGCTGTGTCCAGTATAAAATTTTTCTAATCGTAAATTTGACCCAATCCACCCTAGCTGTTTATTTTGCATCAGTTACCACATGAAGTACCCATCGTGCACATCGCTTGTTTAGACGTAAATGATCTTTAATAATTATGCTGTTTGTTAGGCTTCGACCCAATATGATCCTACCAACTTCAACGTTCTATGAAGTAATTGCACTGGACGAGGTTCGTCCTCTAAGATCCTCTCTCAAATTCTGCATACCATTCAAATTCTGTTTCTCACAAACTCGCCAAAATATTTCACCAAAAATTGTTGGCATTCCTCTTGTTTTGGAATTTTTGTTGGAAATGTCACACTTCAGCATAAAATTATGCAAACTTCGATAATTTCCAAAGCCGCGTCGTATCTGAGCTCGTACTTGGTATTCAACCTATGAGGTCATTTTAGAAGGCGGTTTGATTGCATATAATTTTCACATTTCAAGCACCATCCTATATTCATCACTTAAGTTGATAAAATCAATGTTTGATATCATTTGACCAATTTTCTTTTCAAGTGACAATATTTGTGATAGAGTGACAGAATGGATAATCAGCTCGAACGCTTAATGGATTAAAATGGAGTTTCTTGTGTTCAATTTTATTCCTCATTACATTCTTGTGCCTACAAAAATATTTAGTGTTGATCAAAATTGTTGCTTATGATAACAATTTACAAAAGAGAATTAGAGAGTTTTATTTTTAATTTTTATCTGTTTATACTTTATTTGAGCCACCGTATACTTTAGTGGACTTTTGTCACTGCAAAGATACACCAAAAGAAAAATCGATGCAGATCATTAACCATGAAACCAATAATTTTATTCGTTAGTTTGTCGTAAAGAAACGGATATTAGTCGATGAGAATCCTTTTATAGACAAACGACTGAAGCGTTTAAATTTCCGGGTAAAGATCAATTACAAAAGTTATTTGTGACATTTTATGCTCAAATGTGGCCAATTCCAAGCGTTCAGTGAAATTTACTATAGTAGACAATTGAATTAAATTATTACACGGTCACTAGTGTCACTGTTACATTTAAACTGAATGCTATACGCTTCTTTCCAAATAAACCCATCCAAACATTTTTCATTACAATACACAATACACAGATTCTCAATTTGCAGATGGAAAAAACGAAATTATCTGTTGGCGGAGAAAGTACATTCGATCAGTGATACAATTCAGACAAGGATATTTAGGATCACAAAGATCTGTACAATTGGTTAGAAAAGGAAAATAAAAATTTTTTATCAATGAAATCTTTGTCTTTGGAGTTAAAATTTCCTTTGGAAGAAAGGCGCATGTTAACTGTTTTGCATATTTGAAACATGCAATGATTCGTTGGGGGTGGCATCCTGGTATTGGAATCACCTTCTTGAAAATAACAAACAAACAAGAGATAAATAGTATTGGGTTTATAAGATGACTCGACGTATAAACATAGACATACTTAAGGTATTCAACTTGTTTAGCAGATATAAAAAACCGTAGCTAACTGCAAGGCTACATAGAACCTTCATTTTGCAGATGTTAGTAATAGTATTTTACATAGTATTGACGCTGTAGATTAAACATTAAAAAACGTTAACATGTTTTTAATCAGATTTTCAAATTTGACTCACTCATCTATGCTTTTTTGTTGATCACTTAAGAAATAAAGCCTAAAGCTTTCAATTTTCATTCTCTAATACACTTCATCCAGTCAAATATGTAATCTATTCTTGTTCTTATAAAGTGCTACAGAGCGCTATAGATCTTGAACTTCCTAATTTTTCGACTTCTTCGTATTAGCTTTGCTGGGATGTGCCAATTGACTTACACCCTTCAAATTTGGAGTCAAGTATTTTTCTTTGCATTGTAATCTCTGTACTATGACATATTCCAAGATCTACAGTTTCTTGTATTTTTGATATAACTCATGATATCTGGATCTTCATGCACATTTCGGGACATATAAAAACTCTAACAAAACTATAATAAATGTATTTTTTCTTTTTGGAAATGAATGATCTGGATGTAAAGTCATATATTCATATCTTGCAGCCTTGTTGTTTTTCATTTGTCAAATGTGCGGCATTTTGTTACCAATTTTTGTTATCAACCAGGTGAATCTTGAAATTCAAAACGATGGAAAAATATACAAGTGATATCATTTGAAAAAATTAATTACATTCAATATATTGTTACATATTTACACATTTCATGTGAAAATTTCAAAAAAAAACTGTAGATTTCATAAGATATTTGTGAAAAACACTCTTAGTTACAAAGTAAAGGTGGAAAACCGATATTTGTAGAGCCGCATACACATATGAAAAATCTCACCTATAACCACCCCAAGAAATGTTATATCAATAATAAAATCAACTTGTTGGTCTCTATATGGGAAAATGATTGTTAATTTGAATGAGTTTAATAATGACAAAGAGAGGAAAGGAGTGATTGTAATTATAAAATTGATATCAGTAAACAGAAATATTATCTTTTCGTTCACTACGTATATTGATGTTTCAAATTTCTCCGACCTCTTCTCATGTATATCAGTTATCTATAAAAATTCTTATTCCACGACCAGTATCAAATAATTTTACTTTCAAAATGTATCAGTATAGGTATTTTTATTTTTCCCGAATTTTCAAGTATTTTTTTTAATCCTCATACAGTGTACTACATTCTTATGATCTTGTAATTATTGAAAGCACAGTTAGACAATACAAACAATAAAAGCTGGTAAAAGGTGAAAATACACGATTAATATGAGTAAAATCACATAAGTATTACGCAAAACCAACAGTTCATCTGTATGTAGTATATACTGGAAATGTTTCAATATTACACAATTTCCACTCGACTGTAAAGCCACCAGTTCTAATTTAATACAGGAAACTATTCAGAACTAGATAAAGAGTGTATTTCCAATAGGAGAAAATAAATTATACGGTACTCGACAAACAAGCATTCTATTTTAATGTATGGCAGCTCTATCTATAATTGAAGCACAAAATCCTAAAAACAGTTTATTGCTGTATAAACAAAACTAAATTGAACGTCTTATTAATAAACTTATGTAATGTAATATGGACTTAGATACAAAGAGAATGAGTAAATTGCTGGGTTATAAAATCCTATTCAAATCATTTTGTTCTGATAAATTTTCAATTATATAAAAGAATAAACTAGAACATTTTCTTTATTACTTTTTCAACATCTTTTTATTTTACATTAATAAAGAAACGCTTTGAAAAGCTCATTAGGCGTTAGTAAGACAAAATAGTCCATTTTCGTCACATATTGCAAAGAGATAATCAAAAAATACAACCACGATGTTTTAAAAGTTCTACAGGCTAGAATCAAACTACCAAGAGTTAAAGGACCCCGTTTAATCCTTATGGAAATTTTTCTGGAACATGGCATAAAAATAGTTTCGAGCTAGCTGATTAAAAGTCTCAATGGGAACAAAACCCCAATCCTCTCCTCCAATCACGTTAAAACTGTACACGAAATGTCGGAAGGTACGTTGGAAGAAAGGGATTTGGTTTTTGCCAATTGTTCTGAACCTTGGCACGATGATAGTTCAAAGTAAGCTGGCTAGAAGTCTCAATGAACACGAAACTCCATAAAGCTTTCCAAAAAAAAAACTCGAAAAGTATATATAGAGGATGGGTTTCGGCCATTCTAAAACTTAGCTCAACGATAGTTTGGAGTAACCTCCAACTTCCTCAAAAAAAACCTTAAAAGTCCTAGTGTACCATAAGAGGTGGTATTTCGGACAGTTATTCTGAAACTTGTCACAATGATAGTTTGAAGCCAGCTAATTAAAAGTTTCTTTATAAGGACCACTGAAATTTTCAAGAGTATTCTGGAAGGAGGAATATTAGTAAAGATCAATTTTTTGGGAATTTGGCACAATGATAATTGAAAGAAAGCTACTTGAAAGTCTGTAATCATTGAAAACATATTAAGATTAAGTATTAAATGCCGTGTCAATATTTTTTAAGAGAAATTTCTATGCTTTTGAAAATGAAAAAGCATGTAGGACACTTCAAGAATATTTTTAATAGGGTCGGGGGGGTTATATTGGGGTTTCGGGCACATCGAGATTTTCAATGAGCTTGCTACAAACTATCAGTGTGCCAGGTTTCAGAAAAACTCACCGTAGCCCTTCCTCTTATGGTACCCTTGGACACTTTAGGGACAGTTTTGAGGTTTTGGGTGTTTCATGGGTTCTTGCCCATTGAGAATTTTAATCGGCTTTCTTCAAACCCTCATTGTGCCAAATTTCAGAAAAACTAGCCGTAACCCCTCCTTTTATCGTATCCATGGCCTTTTCAGAGATAGTTTTGGAAGTTTACAGGTTTGGGGGGTTTTCAGGCTTAGTACCTATTCAGACTTTTAATCAGCTTGCTTTGAATTATCATCAAGTTTAAGAAAAATTAGCCGAAACCCAAGTTAATCTTCTCCACATTACATGTTGTGGGTGTTCCCCGTGATTCTCCTTAGTATTCTCATCTAGACTGTTTCCAGCATTCTTTGTGTTTTGGACGTATCCGGTCGCGTTTCTGCTGTATATGTCATTATTGGTCTTATAACAACTTTGTAAATTCTAGTCTAAGTTTCCGTTCTAATATGTTTGTTTCTCCATATTGTAGAGCCTGATGCTCTATTAGCTTTTTGTATTTGTTTTTTTTACTTCTGATTCTACAACTCCGAAGCTTGAGAGTGTGATGCCCAAGTAGTTAGTTTTCATAATCTGTTGGTACCGTCAATTTCTATCTTACATCTAATCGTTTTTTTGCTAATGACCAGTGTTTTTGTTTTTTGGGATGAAATTAGCATGTTTAGATTCTTTGCTACTATGTTAAACTTGTGGACCAATCTTTGTAGGTCGTCTTCACTTTCTGCTAGGAGGATAGCATCATCTGCATAGCCGAGAGTTTTTATTTCTCTATTTCCCATTCTAAATATTCTAAATTTAGCAGTATTTTTTTCTTTGTATTAAAAAATACTGCAGACGATGAGTTTATCGAGATATGTAAGTAATTATAACTGTAGATGTGTTCAGTATAATGAACTGTATAATAAATATCTCCAAACTATCTTTTACAGTATTGGTTTTTAGATCTAGTCCCCTGTTATATCCGTGTCAAGGTCTATAATTACCATATCATTTTATTAACTTCTTTGTGCTTCGAAAAATTCATTATATACTTCTTGATATTGTACAGTTTCTTCGTTTTTGCGTAACTATTTTAATATTATTATAATGTCAAAATTGTAACGGTTGACTTTGCAACCACACGCATATGATTTTAACACTCTAATTTTTCCAGTATATGGTTATCAAGTCAAATAGGTTAGTTAATAATTGCAGCAACAAAATATCTTTCCTTGTAACTTATCCGGATACAATAAATTGCAAGGTCGCATATTGCAGGTAACTAGTACAAAACAACTACTTTCACTGTTACATTTAGTCGTATTACCAATGAGCGCGGGAGTTAGATAATTCTGAATTAAACTAGATCTCCATTTAAATTTACCCATGATTATCTACAGGTATGGAGTAAAATAAAAAAGTGATGTAATTTTCAATTTTTTCATTGTTTTCAAACGCTAGTCATCGTCTCACAATCATAAAACTGCTAAACAATTGTTTAAAACGCTAAATTTATTCCCATCTGTGAAATTATTTGGGATTGTTTGAGAAATGGAGCTATTGCATGGCTGTTTCATTGATAGATACTTTGAAAAGTATACAGAGTGTATAGAAAATGAGACAAGAATTTCTTTGTCCTTAGAACAACGAAGTGCCAATTTCAGAGAAAATTATAATATAAATATAAACCTTTTTATAATTTTGGAACAATCACCTCATTTTAGTAGTGATTAAAACGGAACTAAAGTTTCTACTACTTGATATTCCGCAGGCTGTAGTTGCTCTTGAATACTTGAAAAAAATAAAACAAGAAAAATTTAGCAATTAGGCTTCCACACTTTCAAGTTAAATATAGCATTTTTTAAGCAACTCAAACACTTATCAAGTGATAATTATCCTTTTTTAGAGAGATCTATGTTTATCTACATTTCAAAATAATGGTTGTTTCCAAAAACCAAGCTATACATCCCTGCAAGTTCTGGTGCGGTAGAAGAAGTATATGAAATGGCTTGGGAAAATTTTAAATAAACGAACCATTTTCGATTGTTATGAGCCATGGACACTACAACAGTTGTCTTCCCCATAAATTACCAAAAAGTGTGTGATAAAAATTGGATTACCAGTATGTTCAAAAATTAAATAGCTGTAAATGGTATAATAGAGATTAATGATTCTCACCGTATTATTGCGAGATAAATCTATAGAACTTATTTGGAGTTGCATTCTTGGAGCAGTTGCTATGTACTGCAGTAGATGAAGTTACCTTATTAGCATTGGAGAGCGCTAAAAATCAAATTAGAACAGAGTTAAACCCCATGGGGTAATCAAGCTGGGACTTTGAGCTATCACTCCACTATGAAATTTTGTATTTAAAATTGAAAGATCAATAAAAAACACCACCAATATTTTAAGAGTTGGAGCTAGTAATACTACATTTTTAAATACCACTTTTGACTGCTATCTCAGGGTAATATTCGTTCACACGATATACATTCTGAAAAGATAACATTCCAAAGATATTTTGAATGAACAATAAAGTCTTTAATTGTTGCAACTAACATTTTCGAATAATGAGATGGTGAGACCCAAGATGCACCTATCAAGCGATTGAGGCAACACTTGTTGCATCCACAGCAGTAAATTCAATTCTACATGATAATTTTCACTAGTTTGTTACCACATACTAATCAGAAAAGCAGTATGTGTATTCATGAAGATTCATAAACACTAGCAATGGTGAAAAGGCAAAGTTTTGTGAAACAATTTAAGTATGCAGTTTTGTAGTAAGTGACACCGTCACAGTTGAATTTTTATGAAAAAATAATGTCAATGGAAATATCCATTTCCGTTGAACTTGTTTAAGTGAATGTGACATGAGTAGAGTGGAATGTACATCATTTATAATATATAATCGAATGGATACTTTAATTTGAATCAATAAGTTCAGTTATTGATAATTTATAATTTGAATGAAGTTAGTAGTGACCCAGAGAGTGAAAGTGATTGTGAATGAAAATAACTAAACATTTAAGATATATAGTAATATGATATCAATATCGTCTACTTTCAATTAAATACAATGGTAAATATAAGATAAACTTTCATACTTCTATCTTGATTTTTAAAATTTATTCACCGTTCGCTTATGAACAAGCTTTCGTTAAGAATAAAAGCAACCGCTGTCATCGTATATTGAAATTTTGATAATTTGAATTTGATAATCCACTTTCACAATAATCGACATAAAAACTATACACAATGATTCCAACGTTACCCTCACGATTCAAGCATCCTTATAATCGTTAGTTTAGCACCACGATTATATTTCCTCTACGACATCATAATCAGTTGAGATTTTGCTTAAAATGGAGATGTATACATATTTTTTTCCAAAACGTTAGTTAAATGAAATGGATGTAAAATGTAAGAGGCTAGCTATAAAGCCTCAAAAGTATGTGTTTGTGCAAAAAATATTCATCAGAAATGGAAATTATTATAGTTCTTATTTAAATTAATTATTGTGGCTAATGTTAACTTTTTCTATTAAAAAAGGATATAAGGATAAAAAACCATCCTTTTTAAATAAGAGTACCTGAAAATTCAAATTGAGATTTATCACGCGGATTTCCAAACAAACAACAAAGCAAACGAAGGTAATAATCGATACCTTTTTTAAATAAACAGTGAAAGGCTCAACACATTGTTAATTTTTTGTCTTGATATACAACTTTCCTATTATTCTATGAACGCGAAGTTTTGGAATAATAATCATGGCCCTAATCACTCATTCACAGAGATTCTGTTTTCACTTTTTAATTCTGAGGAAAGTAAACATCCTCTAACTGTGCTAAATATAAATAAAACCCCTCTGACCTTGACTTTGAAACTTAACCGTTGTAACACTTTCTTCCAAACACAATAGCTCATATAACTGGTGTTAACATTAAGTAGAATCCTTTCGCTTCGTTTGACTTTAATGAAATCATTGCCTCTGTATCGTCATCTGTTAGCTTAACTGTTCCGTCAACAGTTTCATGTAAATTAAATTTATTTAACGAGTAAAACTTACGTATAAATCATAGTTAATACGTTATGTAAAGTAATATAAACTTTTTTAAAAATAAAACTTTATAAAGGTTAAAATGTGCACTAAAAAATGAAAAAACAAGTACAGGGTAGGGACAAATTTAAGTGTCCATACGTACCAACCTTGGTCGCCACAAACCCTATCCTGACCTTATTTCTTACTTTTTAGTGTACTTTTCAACAACGTATAGTGTAGTTTTTGAAAACGGTTTTTGAAAATATTATTTTTCACTTTTTAGTCTTATAATTTTGTAATCAATATTCTGAATATTTCTCATGTTCCATTACCTAATGGCTTACGTCTAGAATCAAATTGCTAAAAGATAGAACTTATGCCTAGCAGTGGACCGTTTGTATGATCTGATACCACTATATCAGTTTGGTCATGCTTGTCCAGCATTTGATTTGTCCGGAAACGCAACTTTTCCCATTAGCTTCTTGAAATCCAGTTCTTGTAATACATTTCATGCAATGTATGCACTTTTTTGTAATAGTCATTTCCAAGAATCCATCATAATTACTAATATTAAAAGAAAATATTGTGATATAATTTGTATTTGAATTGTTAATATATATAGCGCCATCTATTGTAATCTAGATAGAAATTATAATTGTTACTCTCAACATCTATTGGTGAATTCAGAACAAATTTCTCTATTTAAAATATTAACTTAATTCATTACCACTAATTGGTCAATGTATTCGTAAAATTTTTAATTGATTAATGTATTGTCATCAGAAGTAAGTAAGCATGCAAAATTCAAATTAACGGGAAGTTAGGATAATTTTATACTTTCGCGGTTCCCTCGTTTTTTGGCTCTAGAAAATCGAACAATCATCCGATTTCGATGAATTTCTTAAAAATTTTCGTTTTTATACAAATTTATAAAAAAAATATGAGAATAAAAAAAGGGTTAGGTAGTAAGATATTATTTTTTTAAGGGTGAAAATTTTCAATTTTTCGAAATTAATTTTTAATATTGTACACTTGATTACAATAAGTGATTTTAATAATGTTTTTGTTCATATAACTTTAATGATTACTTAATAAAAAGGGTACAAGCGATTATATGTGAGGAAAGGTCCATTTTAAGGAGAAATTGTTATTATTTTTAATTATAAAAACGTGATAAATGAACATTTTTGTATAAATTTTTATTTCAATTAGTTCGTTTTTTGCGTAGATTATGAAAAAAAAAAATATGAAAACTTCATTTTATTATTTGGAAAAAAGTGATCAACAATTATACGTGAATGAGTGCATTCTCATGAGCATTTGAAGCCCTGAAACCAATATAAGTTTCCATTTTTTTATTCCCATAATTTATCTCGTAAATCCGCCGTAAAAACGAAGATTCTAAAAAAATTAATCGAAATCTGATGATTTTTCGATTTTCTAGAGAAAAAAAAACGAGGGGACCACGTATAGCGGAGTTAGATAAATATTTATTACATAATTTGTACCAAACAGTATGTGTGGAATAAAGTGCGATAATAATTGATACCAATCTCATTGAGCATTATTTGTAAATAATCAAAAATATACAAGAAGAATGAAACTTACTTTATTTTCATCTCTTCAATTTCTGTAGTATCATACTTCTCCTTTGAAATACTTAGTTTTTATCGCAAGGACGGAATGTGCACATTGTCAAAAATTATTAATTCTATTGAATTTTGTGGAGTATTTGTACTGAACATTTTTATGTTGTTTGTTTTATGCCTAAATTAGATGCAATTATAAGCGAGTCCGAGGCATCTCTTGGTTTACTTAACAATCTTTCAACGGATAAGTTACTAGAAGTGTTAATTCTATTCAAGTTGTTCACGATATTTTTGAAAACTGAAACCTTGCGAATTTTCTTTAATCTTTAATGCAACAAAAATCCTTCGTAAAGACGTAAATTGATATTAGATTGTTCATATTTTTCTTGTGAGGCAACTGTTTAATAAATCCATCTTTCAATCCATCTGTCGTATTTTATATTTCAAATGAAAAAGCATTTATATTATATCTCCAAAAATTTCTTCCTATTAATACAAAGGGTCAATACAAGAACCGTTTTCTTTTATTTGTACCTGTTAATTTGAAACATTCAAAATAATTGGAAATTAATATCTTCCAACAAGATATATTTGATTGATATTTCATTTGATTTGTTTATATAATAAATTATGAGAAAATTAAGTTGCCAGCTACCAAAATTGAATGATGCTATTTTTACACATAAATTTGCCTACTAAAACAGATAATTTATCATTGGAAATGCTTATATAATCAATTATTTAATTAAATACTTGAAAACAACTTGTTCCGCTTGTGAAGTTATACGCATAGTTACGCAATGAGAGTGATGAATTTAATTAGTAATTTACATCAAATACAAATATGTTGGATAATCTATTAATATGCTAACAATATACATCTAACAAGAAATATGTTACAGGTTAAGTCATGATTCATACAACTATTCTTAAAATTTCAGTACAATACAAAGATTTCGTCACTTGAAAAAGAAGAAGAAAAGAAATAAATACTACGGTGAGATGTAAGGAATTTCAAAGATAATAAGAAATTCAAGCAATGATTTTGAATACCAATATTCTCTATAGGTTTGTTCCATCCCTCAAAAAACCGTCCTTGGTACGGTAACGAGTCTGCGCAATAGAGATTACGTATTCAACCAGACAGTTACCGTTATAGGAACGATTTTGTTTTGCGTTCCAAACGTTCTGAACCGTTTCAGGGACGGTCTTTTCGATACTTGGCTGATAGAAATTGCTGTTACCAGAACCATGCATAGCCGGAGATTGCGCAGAAAACATCATTTAAACGCTACCGCTAACCGTTCCAAGAACAATCGAGATTTGCAGTTTGGAACAAACCTTATAAAAGCTGTGGGTTTGAATAAAAGTTGTTGCAAAGAGCTTCGAAAAACATTGTTATTATTAATAAATATAACATAAAAAATATGCTTTAAACTGAAAAGTTAAAAATTATGATGAATAAAAACTACTAGTATTATAGTGAGGAAAGCGTCGGATGCTCGATGTATGAGAAATATGAAACAAAACACCCCACGCTTTTTTTACGATAATACTAATATTTTCCATTCATTATGATTTTAAGCTTATTAAAAAAAAATATATTTCCAATTTTTTAGTTTGACGTGCTTTAAAAGCGTGTACCTACATCTCGTGGAAACTTGTACGAGCCATAACGGTGTAGTTGGTAAGGTTGTTGAAGTGCTTAATTTCCAACACAGTGATTGGAGGTTCGAATCCTTTGTCGAACGAAATTTTTATTGAGTTAACTACTTGCTCTTAGTCCAAAGGAGAGTTACCAACCAAAAAACTCACAAACAAAATTCCCATATAATGGAAGAAATATAGAAATGGCTACTTAACTGCCCTCAATCATCTGTGATTAACTTAATTCAAAGTATCTTCTCATTTTATTGATCCAATAGAAAACGATATATAGAAATCTGAAATTTTGCACTGCAAATATAATTTCATACACAAAAGGCATTCGATGGAAATCAATTGGAAAAGTATGCGCGTAATATCAATGTCATCAAATTTGCAATTTACGACAATAAAGTAGGGTGATTAGAAAGTGAAAATCAACGAATTCATCGAATCACCGTATTTCTGTGACAATTAAGGCATGTTACCGTCGGTGATGGTTGATATACGAAGTCTTTAAAAGCAGTAACGTTGACTTTTGACCGCAATAAATCAATAAACGTGCATTTTGACTCATCCAAAACACACGTACCATTAGAATTTTACAAAATAGTAATATACTATACCTTGTATTCACCTTATAAATAATATCATTAATATTTGTTTTAATATATTTAAGAATCAGCAAAATAGAGAAACACACATGTAGTTGTCGAAAGTGATATTGTTATTAGCGTACTCACTGTCCAACGAGTTATCAGAGGTCAGTAAATATAATATAGTGTAAGCATTATTAATGGGTAACTTGAGAATATACCAGTGATTTGAAGATATGGTTTTATTAAGTTCCCACTGATTTGAAACTCTTCTACAACACATAGCGACCCTTCAATCACCACACGTCTTCCATGCCCAAATATTCGGGTGACCGATACTTAAGATACAAATCTACTCAGACAGCAGAGCTGGTATAAAACCCTTAATTGTGTGTTTTAGCCTCATGCTGGAGTGCAAGAATTGGTGAGTGTGACAGCAAGGCCCAGCTCTTTGGGTACCCGTTCACACAGGAAACAAGTATTCTTCATATCTATAAGTGTAGCTATGACATTTCTGAATAGTCTTCTAGATCAAATTCTGCAAAAATAAATGGAAATACCTAGCGTATGACAACCGGAACAAAGATGGGCCTACTGTTCCTCTTACCAATCAACTGCTCAATTTAAATAGACGCGAAATATAACTGGTGATTGAACTTTTAAACAGAAACGGTCATCTAAGACGCTTGGGCGTCATGGACAATCCGGAATGCCTCTGGTTCATGAAGGAAGAAGAAACTGCAGAACGTTATCGGATCATCCCCAAAATTCATACGGGCGAAGATCAAATACTTGAACAAGCCTAGTGTACCTAGTGACGTAAAAAGGTCCAATCCAAGATTCCTGATTAGCTTTAGTCTATGAGAAAGTTTATATGCTTTTCAAAATAGATTATTCATTGGATCTGCAAAGAAACAAAATATAATATCACGGCCTACAGGAATATACCCAAAAATATCATATATTTTGCATTTTATTAATTATTTTTTCATTGTTTTCGTTTCCTATAGTCATTACAAATCTGATTTTGAGTAACCCAGAAAATAAAATGCGTTTTGATCACTCGTATATTATTCACATTACCTCGTCTCTTATTTCTCAATACATGTTTATGTGAACCTTGAAATTGAAGATTCTTTCCCAAGCACTACCTACTGTCACGTAATCGATTATGTCGAATGTATTGTCAGGGTCTTCTGTTTTTCAATAATTTAATACACTTTATCATGAGCATGTTCAGGTGAATATTCGATTGATATTTTGGAAAATTTAGAAAATTGAGAGTAATAACATGAGGGTAGTTAGTAACTAACTTTTCGTTTCGTGACAAGCAACCTCATTATCAATTGATTTTAGAAAAAACTTTCGTTTTTATATCTTTATTACCTCCATATTTAGTGAAAATTTCAGGAAACTATTCATCTTGTTTGTTTTACATAAATTTAAAATTGAATATATATCAAAATTCAAAGTTCGCGTGATATTTTGAATTATAGTTACATCTGTGAACCGTTTTATAACTTGTTTCATATCTCGTATCAACCTTGATACATATAAAACTGGTATCTCAGATATACTTAACAACAAAAATACGGTTACATTGAAAGTGTATTTCACTTTCCCTTTCGCTGAAAGGATAAATATAAAGAGGTTATTACAAATTTCTTCTTGAATAAACATGTAGCTAAAGATAGAAAATTGCTGTCACTGAACATTCTTCAAATTGCATACATTCCTACTAATTGAATTATTATGGAGGATTGAAGTGAAAAACTACGGATTTTGAAAAACTAAAGCCGGTACTATACGATGCGTCCAATGTTTGTACAAACATTTGCGTTCCAGCGAATGGCTGAACATCGGAAGGAAGGTTGGATGCACTGCTGCAACTACACGATACGTCCAACGTTGGCTGAGACGAAGGCTGGAACCTCACCTAAACTTACCTAAAGAACTGGAAACGTACCATAAAAGGGATCAACAGCATACAACAGATATAAATTCTTTTAAAATAAAACTAAATGATACTGGCAACTTTGAATTTTGATAGAGAACACTCACATTCACATTCAAGAGGAGAAGAAGTGTGTGTGGTTGTACCACAAGTGTTGGTTCCAACTTTTCGTGCCAATGTTGAGTATGACGTGGATAAAAAAATCGACTTTCCACGACCAACGTTCCAATGCCAATGTTGAAAGCAAAACATTCGTTGAATTACAAACGCACTACGACTGCACGCTGCTTCCAATCATATCAACATCTAAAGTTGAACGCATCACGTGATACCGGCTTAATGTATACAACGCTATACATTCTATTGAGAATTGTAAGCTGCTCAAATTGAGCTCTTTTGACCCGGTATATTTGTGGGTGGTCAGTGGGCTGACCCCACATTTTACCCTATTTAATTACAGCTTATCATTTATTTTTGCAGCTTCGACTATTGTTCTCCATTTTTCTCTGTCCTGCATCTGTTTGCTCCAGTCACGTACTCCCAGATTTTTCATATCTTGCTCAATCTGATCTTCCTATCTATTTTTCTGGTCTACCAGGCAATCTTTTCTCGCTCGGTCTCCATTCTATGATTTTCCTTGTGCCCTGTCTTTTTTCCATTCTTTTAATGTGTCCGTACCATTGTATTCGTTTTGCTGTAATTGTATTTACTATATCCTCATAGGTTAGGTTAGGTTAACAGGGGATCTCCAGCTTTCAGCCGAGGTCCACTCGGAGGCCTTAGGCCCATTGTGATACCCTCCTACTATATCCTCATTTTCTAATATATTTTTAATTTCATAGTTTCATAATCATTATTTGCAACTTTCACTGGTCCATGAATTTTCCTAATTTTTCTCCTCTCATATATCCTTAGTTGTTCTTTTTCTATATTTGTTAGTTTCATTGTTTCAGCGGCGTATATAACTACTAGTTTTATCGCAGTTTTGTAGACTCTTAATTTGGTTGCTCTGCTAATTCTAAGTAGAAGATTATATCTCAAAAATAAAATCGTCCATGTGGTCGCCAACTCGCCGGTGGCATTCATGAAACCTGCTACTTATTTTTCAAAAACTCTTCCGCACATAGCACCGAATATGGTGCTATCGTTCACGAATTTGGATAAATTTATTTGGGGACATTATATGTGAATTTATGGTTACGCCATCTAGGTGAATACATGTTCTATGGTTGTAACCCTCAAAATGATGTCCGTCATTTTTAGAAAAGGTTAAGATCTTTGTTGCTTCAATTTAGGGTTTTCTCTATTACAAATCTATAATTTTGTTTGTTAATATACCCATTCAAGTGAGAGTGTACGTCAACCGAGTAGAAAATATTATTAAAGTTGCCAAAACACTCGAACATGGTAACGACGAAAATTTTTCTTGAAATTTAATCATTTTCTGTTATTTATTGCATCAACTGTATCTTAAAGATACAATTATTTCAATATCTAACACAAAATTGGTCGGAATATCACCAAAAATCCATAATGTTTGCGTGTAGACAAATTATGATCCCCGCGCAGTGTCATTTACCTGCCCCACGGTTTCTTCGTTTCTCCTGCTCGATAACCGCCCTATTAATTTCTTATTAGTCGTGCCAGTTACTTATAACCAGTGAGTTAATTAAACTTACACTTGGAAACTGATTAATATTGTGTAATTGGTAAGCGACCAAAATAGCCCCTCCCCTCGCGCGGTTCCTATGCTGGTTATAAAATTGTAAACATTTATGGTCCACTCCGAGAAGTATACAATATCGATTTTGGACTCTACTTCGATAGACTCATTATAATAATACCAGAAATTCCCTTAAAAAAATAGTAGCCTTTAAGATGCTATTCTTTTAAAACGGAACATTGAATTGAAAAAATGTCACCATTGAAAGTGGAGGAGAGGAATTTTTTCCATTTATCTAACTATATGCATAAAGTTTCCTTCTAAAGAAGCATTTTACTTCACTTCGCTATCTTTAATCCTTTTATTTTGGTACTTACATAAACGGATTTCGTTGTTTGATATCTTGTAATATTTTTATAGTGTATTGGAGGGAGACGCAAAGTAATGTGATTTTGGCATATGTCGATATTTACTTGTCATTTCTCAGCTCATTGTATGAAAGATATTTTGAGATTATGGTAACTTTGAATATCATACATCAATACAATTTGGGCTGAAATGGCCAACTAGATACAAGAAAAGCAGAGAAAGCTTCTCGAGTTTCACAAGGGTAACAAAGCAACAGTTGCGACCAATAATATTTTTTCAGATCCGATAATTTTGGTCACGCTAGCTCCTATCGATCAGGAAGACCAACAACGTTAGACAACGAAATGCTAAGGACAGAAGTGGAAGCAACTCTATGTCAGACAATCGGCAAAGAGCAGGTATCTCGGTACTTCGTAATATGTCCATCAATAGCATCATACATGACGTCTTTGATCACTGAAGACGAAAATGGATACTTTACGATAATCCAAAACTCAAAGGACTACCAAATGAATTACAACGAAGTATTGCGAAGCCTGTTACATCCCAAAAACGGAGAATACAAGCGAAACTCCTCCTTTTGAAAAACAGAAACCTGGACAAATTGTTAAAGCAGAACTTGATTGAAAACAATTAGATCGAATGAATCATTTTCAAAGGCTATGATTATCAACATAAAAGATGTTATTCTCCCACACGACAATGCAAGATAAACTTGGACTAGGAGGTACTGCCTCACTCACCATACTCGCTCGATATCGCACCGTCGAATTTCCATTAAATTTCGTTCGAAATTCGGATGATGTCCAAGAGACCATATCGAGATATATTGTGTGAAAACCAATTGATTTTCATGGCTTTAGCATTAAAAATATATACAGTACACACCAAAATACTGCTGATCACATTATTGATTAAAAATACTTTCTAAAAATGTATTCGCTAGAATTTAATTTGAGAAAGCGACCTTACTTTTCATCCCCCCTTTGTATATTTTAGCAAATGATAAAGACTTGTTACATACAACAAATAATTTAAATATTACAAAAGAGAAGAATACAATAAATCATATTTGTCTATGTTTCAATTCCAATGGATTAAATAATTCAACGAATTAATTATCAAGTTTTCAGCCTCTTATAATAATATATACGAAATCAATAAAACTTTCTTTGAAATACTAATTCAAACGACGTGCCAATCTAATGATAAAAATTAGTTATATAACTGCAAAGTCAAACACATTTTTTAAGTTTTAAAATAATCTTGATTTGTTCCCCGATATTCTGCTCATCGATCAAAATTATTAAGAATCTTTAGAGTGAAATTATGCAACAGATCAACTCTGACCTTTCCTTATATAAAATACATCGATTATGCCGCTGTAACTAAAGATTGGTGCCTATTTTATTTTCTCGTTAAGTCAAACAAATTATAGCGTAAATGGTGAGTTATATATGCCAAAATCAATTTTCATAATCAATCCGTGGGTAGCGAAATGTAGGAGCACATAAATAAAAATATATTCTTGGTATAAGAATGAAATCTAAAGGTTGGATTAGATTTTGTTGAATTATTACAAGAAAATTGAACGTTAATAAAAAGGTCATGTCAGTTGTAGCAACACTCTTATCAATCAGACGATCTATAATGAATTTAAATGCAATTTAGTCAGTTTATCACACGAAAAAATTCGGTTAAACTTTAGTGAGACTAATCACATACTCAAACAACAATGAAAAACATAAAATTAATGAAAAAATAGAGAAATATTTTTTATTTGTCTATTTTTTATTTCTCATTGTTCTTCCAACACTGTATTCCTTCTTTAGCATCAACTTTCCTCTTTTACCTAGTTCCTCTTCTCTATTTTCTGACGTTTTAGTATGCCCCTACCCTCCCACTCTTTGATCTTTTATATAACTCACAAATTCTTCAGTTCTTAGTTCTTTTTCTCCAAAGTCCTTCATTTATTTGTATTCCTCTCAAAATTTTCCTCGACACTTCCCTTTTCCATATAAACAGTAATATTGTTTCTGTTATTAAAACACATATTCTTCTTCTATTTGTAATTGTTGTTCGTGTTGTTGTTGGTATCTTGCTTTTTCGAACAATTTTTGTTAACACCAGATTTGTGAGTTGTCTAGTCTCATCTTGACTAGACTATCTATTATGTTATTAGTCTGCTTAGCATCTATAAACATAGCATATAGGCCTAGATTTCGCTCATAGCTTTTATACACTATCGTCTTAAGGGAAGATTTTCCCACTATATTTCTTTCGTAGTCATTCGGCCTGTTCCTTACATCTCTACCCAAAACTTGTTCCTCCACATCCAGAAGTGATTTCCCTCTATAATTTTTACATACTTTCATCTCCCTTATTGATTATTAGATATATTATTCACCTAATCCCTCTCTACACATTTTCCGTATTATGGATGAAAGAAATTAATCAATTTGAAATAAAATACTGCATAATATTTTTCTACTAAATTCTCATGTTGGATAATTAGGAATTTGGCTGGTAAATTTTATCTTTTTGAATTTAATCACAATTCTGCTGCAGTCGTCCAGCGCACTCGCCAATTGTTTTAATTTCAAAAACTATTATTATTATTATTAAATTGACATGGAACTGATTCAAAAATTTTCAAAATAATCTAGACTACTCCTAAATGATTTAATTGAATTCTTACTCTTGTCATCGATAATTATAAAGTCACGAAAATAGAGGAATTTATTCAATACAAATAAAAATATGATCAATCTGATGATCACTTGATTATACGTATTATTTGAACTCCTATTGACATAATTGAATAAAGTGACAGTAGGATACTATGAAATTCTTTATTTATAGATAAAAAAAATATAAATTAACAAAAAAATGCATGCCAACACCTTCTATAGCGTACAAACAAACTTCGCGTATTATTTCGAAATGTTTACCATAAAAAACACTTTTCACGCGATTTTGTAGGGTTCTATGCTCTCGATTTGCACCTCTTACACGAACCTCTTAGTCGCTTTTCATTGGATACTGTACGTACTACGGACGGCACTTAACTTTCACTTCAATGTTAATTGTTCACTGTTCATTAAACGGCAGAGATTTACTTTTACCCTTTTCTAGTAGGGTATGAATAGCAGGTAGAACAACTTGAATACCAAAAATCCGAGGATATTTCCATTTCCTAATAATAACGAAAACACCTGTCTGCTGTCCAACGGTTAAGGTTAAGAGGCATGTCATCTAAATGCTTAATGACTAAAAGATCCAAAAGTCTCTTAACACTATTATTATTATTATTATTAATTATTATTATTATTATTATTATTATTAATTACATTATTTTCTCCACTTTCCTTCATTGTTTGTTTGTGAGTCAATTAGCAATCTTGCGCTTTGATTTTATTTGAATTTTGAGGAAGCATCTTTTTCACACGAAATGTAATTTTATTTCTAATCTACAACAATTAAAACATTCCGGATGTTTTCCAAAATTTTAATTAACAATGTTCAACCACAAATGTCAGCTGTGATGAGAGAGAGAGAGAGAGAAATGCTTTATTGTCAAAAAATTGTAGACAAAAGCTTGTAAAAACTAAAAAACAAACCTAAAAATAACTAAATTAAGATAAAACAAATAAAATAAAATTTGATTATACAGAAAACACAAAATTTTAGGTAATAATTAGTATATAAGTCGTATATAAGTCCATAGCAAAAATTAAACTAGTATGCAGTATGCCCAGAATTAATCATTAGAATAGAAGTCGTCGAGTAGAATGCACTTTTCAGTAAATATGCCCTCAAGTTATTGCGGAAAACGGGAAAAGATGATATCGATTTGATTTCAATTGGCAAGTGATTGTGCATTTTTTTGCATTGTAAAGTATTGAGCCCCTTAACTAATTCTGAACGAGGACTAGGTAGGTAAAAGTAGTGCTCCGCGTTCCTAAATGCAACGTTCTTTCTTAAATTGAAGAAACGTTCTTACGAATTAGGCAAATTGATTCAAAGATTAATAAGAAAAGTCAGAATTTTTAATCTTTTAAAGAAGTCCCTGCAGTGAGCCCTGCTGTTTGAAAATTCGCTCAAATTGAGTCGCACCACACGTACCCTAGGGCATATTGGAGATGCGACTCCTCAATAAGTGCATAATAGCCTGTTGGAGATGGATAAATTCAGTTCTTTGGAAACTGATCTCAGCGCAATATAGGAGGAACTTAATTTTTCAGATAAGGCGGCAATATGTATGTAACTCCCATTCTAATGAATTGTCCACAACAATATAAATAAACATTCAATTTATAATTTAATCAACGAGTAGAGTTAAATATCAGTGAAAATTTATGAAAAGTTTTACAATTCTAATAACATAGAGTTATCAATGATTTTTTCAACGACGTAAAAGGCGAATTTAATGCAATCATTGTAACTATAACAAAAAAACTTCAAGTTCTGTGATATTTTAATAAAGACTTCAAGTCTCAATATTTGTATTTTTATCTAAGATAATAATGACTGAATTCATAAAAATACTTTCAGTTGTTGACAATGGTTCACTTTCACAATAATAAACTTCTCCTTTATTATTATTAATCTGGAACTGCAATACTGATATAATTATCTGAACATTAGGTAAAGGTCGGTAGGTTGAATATATTAGTTATTAAAATATATTAAATGTATTATGAAAGAATTGTTACAAACAATACCCCTAGGCTTTAAGGAAATTCACGATTTGAAATACATAGTGGTGAACAATACGAATAAGTGATTGTAGAAGGTCATTTTCAGTCACACCTAATCTCATTTTGACCTCGTAGGTTACAGAAACGGTCACTAGAATCGTGTTTGAATGTATAACGAAGGGCGGTTCAATTCAAAGCGTTCGTGCATGATTTTTTCCATTCAAACATTCAAACTGTGAATTAATACATTCATTCATTAGTTTATGTTGGCATGTAAGAGAAAAAATCATAGCAATGTTGTAAATTACATTCACACGATCATTATCAATGTTGAAATGTATATGGATTTGCATATCCAATATATCAATATGTAAACAGTATATAGAAAAATTTTCAGATTATTGTCAAACACCGAACATCAATTAGTTCGCTTTGTTTTTAAGTTGATATAACAACTTTCGGTGTATTATGAAACAAATTTATCGTTTGACAAATAAAAATGTTAATTCCTAACAGGGATGGAAACAGAAGCTGATAGTTTTTGACTAATATGAATCTCAATATTATCGAATAGAGCTGCTATCAGAGCCGTAAAGTCTGAAACGATGGGCTCTATAGTTGCGAGGGAAAATCTTTTGAGTGCGCGGTCATCTAAGCAACAAGGACATTGACAAGGCTTATCCACTTGCCAAATTAGGATTAATAAAACCCCTAATAAGCCCAGAACCCATTCTTGTCGTAGCTTCGTAACTATAAGTCTAGCTATTATATCTCTTTGTAGTAGACACGCACAGCTGTGAATCTACCACTCGTCTACTAATGGTGCATGGTCATCAAATACGCCATCTCAATACTATAAGCATCACAAATAATCAGGAATGCCGCTAGTACAGGAGGAAGATCCTTCAGTCTACGACATCGTTGAAAGTCAACCTTACTTAGCGACGTTAAAAGGTTCAAGCCATCGTGTATATCTTTTTTTTCAAATAACAAGACCTATGTGTGCAACCTAACTATCTAACCAAAATCTGAACTATAAATTAATGTATCATTCTAATTTTTGTTTCAGGTACCATTTCAACCGAAAGAAAATTCAGAAATGCCGCAATTGCCACAAGCGTAAAAACTGGAGTGAATTTTGATTGTCCAGAAGAATTTGGTTACTACCCACATCCTAGTGACTGCACGCAGTACTATGTTTGCGTATTTGGCGGAGCTCTTTTGGAATCATGTACAGGAGGCCTTATGTACAGGTAGGAATGAAATATGAGTCAAATAAACACAAACAAACAAAAAAAAAACTTGAAGCTGAAGAATATTTGCATTGTAGTAGAAATTCTTCTCACGAAATCTACTAATAATATGACTAAAGAATATTTCAGTGCTTATGTTGAAGTATTTTTCCGTACTTTAATATATTCAGCTCAAATGATAACATTCATCAACTATTTTGACGATTTAATGTAACATATATGTAAAATGTGGCTTCATCGGAAAAATATTTGAATTAATGAAGTGTGAGTTGTGGTTACTTATTCCTTCGATCAGGCCCTAATGCTGATGCCTTTTGAAGGTATCGTATTTTGCGTTTATTGGATTACGTAATACCGGTCTTTTCAAAACTCCAGTATCTACATTAGTTTATTTTAAACTACTACTTGTAAATTCGAAACAATATCAAATTTATTATATACAGTAACCCACGTTTCTGTCTTGATTTTTTGCATTAAACAAGTTGTTCATCTTATTGTTAAGATTTCATCTCCTTGCTCAGGAAGTCGACCTCAGTTCAATTATGTAAATAACTGGGGGTGAACAATTAATATTAAATTGGACGCCACCCGCTTATTGACGAACGACGTTAAAAATTATTAAGATTATCCAAATTAATATTTATTGCTAGGAACAATAAAAAAGCAACAAACAACAAATAAATTTATTGAAAAAATAATAAATTCACATTAACTGCGTATCCAAAAAAGCACAATAAAAGCTTTTATAAATTAAAAATAACTCAGATTTATATATATATATATATATATATATATATATATATATATATATATATATATATATATATATTAAAGATAAGGCTGAGACTTATCTATGGAAATCCGGGATGGTTTCAGCCCTCAACTGGATTCGCAGATGTTGGAGTGAGCTGAATTTGTAGTATGGTAGCTGGATCCTTTGTGGTTGAAACTCCCAACCAGGTAGCTGTAGAACTGAGGGAGAAAGAAATAAAATGAGGAAGGAAGAGGGAACACAGATGGAAATTACGAATGAGTAGAAAGAACAGATTCCAACAAAAAGGAGCTTATGCTCTAGCATATAAAAAACTGAAATCATAGTTTCAAAATATAACCAAACTGGTTATATTCTTTTTGTTCCTCAAATAAATAGAAAATACGAATTTATATGAAAACTATCATACAAAATTTGTTTAAAATAATTACTTTTGTTCCATAAATGTTCCAATCCATAAAGATAACTGAAATTTTTGTGAGCACAATAAAAAAAGTAAAGAAAAACTTACCAGCGACTAAAAAGAATCACCACAAATTTACTAAAATTTACTTTGATAGGTTATATTGAAATTCTCGAATGGAGTGGGAGGTCAATAACAAATTAATTTCTTCAAAATCTCGAAAGTTAGAATAAATAAATCCGAGGTGACTACTTTGCCACAATACGTGAACAAAGGAATATTCAAAAAAAATGTAACAAGCCGAATGGCATATTACACACTAACTGTGCAACAAGCATTTTTTTCAATAGGAAAGGACAACAAACAAACTTGTTGTTTTCAGGAACTCACTTTACGTCATATATTTTTTAGTGATTACTATAGAAACAAACCATAATGATTTAATAATCTAAATAGATAATCAAAATCTCTTTTTGTTTGAACTGATGTGTGAGAGCTTTGATGGAGAATGATGTTCTGCGATTGGTTTAGCTAATTTTTTCAAACATTTCTGGTAAATAAATGCTGTTGTGCTATTTAGAACTGACCATTCTACGTTACTCTAATAGAACGGTGATGACATGTCCAGTTATCTAAAAAAACAGGTGATAATTTGCTTCAAAGCGCTTCGTTTGCGAACCACCTTTGTTAGAATTGGCTCGACTTGAAAGAACCATACAGTCGATTGTTGTTTAATTTCGGGTTCATATAGATGATGACGATCTTGCAATATCAGTTTACGCATAGTATCGATGTTTTTGGGCAAAACAGCCATTTTTGGACAACCATTACGAAATTCGTTCTGTAGCAAAGTGTGTCCACGATTGAATTAGGACAATCAGCGAAATACGGTGGCTCGAGATGGAGCGTCTTCATCAAAAGTCGGAACGAGTTTTTTTGACCAAGATGAATGTATCTGTGAACAACTCAATAGCAATTTTATAACATGCTCTGAGTACGTTCACCATTAAAAATGTCAAGCGTTATGGTGGCAATATCAGATTTGACAGATTCTCATCAGTGTTGCCAATTATAAAAACTCAAGTAGCAGCCCTTGTATAATAAACCTGTTTCGTAATTTTCGTTCACTGTATAATATACAGTGCTTTTCAGATAAAAGTATCCACCTTTAATAACTTTTGTAATACTGGTATTTAGAAAAAATCCAAAAACACGTCAATTTATGTTGGAAGGGGCAAGCATTATGGCTTATTTAAACTTACTGGAAAAGCCACCCCCTCACCCCTAGCAGCATCCCCTTTATTTTTTTAAATTACTTTTCATATTTTTTATGTAAAATTTGGATACTCCTCTTTGAGCTGATTTCAAAAATGTATAATACTTGTAGGTTAAAGTTTATGAGATAAACAATTTTTCTTTTAAGAGCACAAATTTTACTTATTATTTACTTTCACCTTATTTACCTGTACTAAAATGGGTTGTACAACAGTTCAAACTATTTAATCTTTTTAACTGTGCTATTTATTCTACTTAAAAAATCTAAACAACAAAAAACTCTACTTTTTATTAAAGTTTGACATTGTCAACTAGAATTTGTAGTCACTATTGATAGTGTAATTTGATACATTATTTATTTTGTTTCTCAGAAATGGTTTACTCTTTGCAAGAAAGAATTGAAATTGTAGGTTTATACTACCAAAATAATAATTGTGCAAGAGCTGCTGCTAGAATATTTACCGAATTACATGACGGAAGACATGCAACTCATAAGTATGTAATTCAACTGATGGAGAAATTTACCACAACAGGGTCTGTTTGCAATAAAGTGCATAAGCGAGAGGGACTCGTAAATAACGAAGCAATCCAAGTGGCAATTTTAGGGCAAGTCAGATTAGAGGCTCAACAACCCCAATCGTTGTCAACAATAAGTAGAGCGATCGGTGTTTCATCTTCTACAGTTTTCCGAGTTCTACATAAATTCAAGTACCACCCATATAAATTTAAGTTGGTGCACGAGTTGAATGAAGATGATTTTGATCGTCGTCTAGAGTTTTGCGAATCAATGACGCAAATTATCAATAACAATCCACAAGTGTTAAACAATATTTGCTTTTCTGATGAATGCTCATGGTCATTAAATGGCTTAGTAAGTAGGCATAATTGTAGACATTGGGCTGAAAGTGATCCACATATTATGCGTGAATTCCATACACAACATCCCCAAAAGTTAAACGTTTGGTATGGTATCCTAGGTGACCACATTGTCGGACCTTTCTTCATCAACGGAAATTTAAATGGTGAATCATATCTTGAGTTAATCAGGGAAGGGGTTGACCCACGTATTACAACAATAATAGAAAATGATGATAACCTTTCCGAAGATTTACTGGTATTTCAACAAGATGGAGCTCCCCCACACTATGCTATGCCTGTCCGACAATTTTTAAACGAAACATTCCCCGCTCGTTGGATAGGTAGAAGGGGGCAGATGATGGAGTGGCCACCTAGGTCACCGGATTTAACACCCCTAGACTTCTTTTTATGGGGGTATTTAAAAACAAAAGTTTATGCTACCCAACCAGAATCTCTGGATGATTTACGAGAGAGGATAGAAAATGAATGTCGACAATTAAATCCAGCCGTATTAAGCAATGTCAGAGAAGCATTTCAAAATAGATTATACCATTGTATGGAAGTGAATGGTACTCATTTTGAACACTTATTGTAACTTCATAATAAATAGCACAGATTAAAGAGTTTGAACTGTTGTACAACCCCTTTTAGTACAGGCAAATAAGGTGAAAGTAAATAATAAGTAAATTTGTGCTCTTAAAAGAAAAATTGTTTATCTCATAAACTAACCACTTTAACCTACAAGTATTATACATTTTTGAAATCAGCTCAAAGAGGAGTATCCAAATTTTACATAAAAAATATGAAAAGTAATTTAAAAAAATAAAGGGGATGCTGCTAGGGGTGAGGGGGTGGCTTTTCCAGTAAGTTTAAATAAGCCATAATGCTTGCCCCTTCCAACATAAATTGACGTGTTTTTGAATTTTTTCTAAATACCAGTATTACAAAAGTTATTAAAGGTGGATACTTTTATCTGAAAAGCACTGTATATGAAATAAACTTTACGTAGCGGCAAGATGGAGAACAAACTTATAATGAAACAAATATTAAAAATATTGAAAGAATATTCTAAAAAAAACATACAAAAAATATTGTTACCTTCGAAATAGAATCAAGGCTGCAATCAAAATTGGATTAGTTTAGTGTTTCACGGTTAATTAGAAAAAAATACATCGATGAAATACTCCTTCTTCTGATTAAACGTTTACAAAACTTACTTTTTTGCAATATATCCGTTAAATTTAATTAATTTGTTCAACTACGACAAAGACAATTTATTGCTGTAACATCATCAATGGTTAATTTCACAAACATAGAACAACTTTGTGTATAATACCGAAGTCCCAAAATAAAAGAAATCATGGGTTATTGCTTGAATAGTCAACTCTTCTAGGTTTCAATCTAAATTATTAACTGAATGAATTTCAAAAGTGAACAATGTAATTTCTTTTTTGTGGCTTAGAAGGTCATCGAGGTTAGCAAATACCTTCGGAATGTATTATATTTCGTTAAAATTTGTAATAAAAAGTTAAGAACAGTTTTCACTTTCCTTCGCACATTTTTTTATAATTAAAATAAACCTTGTACTAATTTTTTGTATCTGATTGTCGGTAATTTATGGTACGTTTTAAGAATGAAAATTACCGTTTACTGTAAAAGCAACCGTTTAGTTTATGATGTGTAGTTCATAAACAATCGTTAGACGCGTTTGAAAATTTCATGTTGCAATATTTGAAAATTGGATAAATTTTTTATTTATTCTATATATATTTCTTCGAAAAAATATGAAGTCAAAAGTCAAAATGATAATTTTTAATTCCTATTCATGGAAAAAGTGTACGAAATATAAGCATTTCCATGTAAATATTTTCTCAGAATCCACTAGATTCCTACGCAACTTAAGGCATACTCTTCTGATAAGAATATAAATGGATCAATACCTAATCGTGAACGTGAATCTACCAAAATAAGAATTTTTTAATTATAATTTATTGAATTGAAGAAATTATTTATGTCAAAAAATGTTGAAAATAATTTGACATAATGGAAAAACAAAGTAGATCGTTCGTTGGAACTTCTGGAATCTTACTGAACACTACCATTACACTGTCTCACTGAGATATTCTTATATTTCCTAGCTAGATTTCTATCGCAACGTTGGATTATTTTTGCCTTGATTCGTTAAGGTTTGTAGCTGTTTCAAACCACAAATCTGTTTTCTTCCGCGTCCCTATATAATAATGGACACAAATTTTACAGTAGAATTTTTATATTGAGATTCTATGAAAATGAATTACTAAAGATTGTCAAAAATTACTTTGTCAATTATTTTTTTCTTCACGATTCGATTTGTGGAGTTTTTACATAATAACTGAATTTAAATTTAAATGTATTTTTAACTATAAACAAGCTTTGTTGAAGAAATTTGAATTATTGGCATTATTATTTCATTTGACGTATAATATCCAATAAATAAAGTGACTGTAAATTATCTCTTGCTTTAAAGCCTCCTCGCAGCCGTTCATTAAACATTATTTATTAAGCATTAGTTTCGTACGTATATTTTTTTTCTATGATATAACTTTTTACTTTAATCTATACTAAATATTACAAAAAAAAACATATTAATATGAAAAAAGATTAATTATTAGTTTGTCAGGCACAGTTCGAAAATTTCATACAAAATATGGTTACAATGGTGTTTTAATTTCGTCAACTGTGAAGAAATTAATGAAAAAATCAAACAGTATCCGTTGGAGATGCCAAACACACTTGTCTTCAAAAAACAACTCGATTAAATGTTTCTTGAATTTTGCAATTCTTTCGAATTGCAAATTTCAAGATCTCTACAGCGTATACTCACTAAAGATCTGCGTCTCTAATCATCACCTAATGACCATACACAGCGAAGAGAGTTTGATTAATGGACCATTAAGTATCAACAAATGGATGCTAATTTTTCACAAAATCACCTTAAGCGACGAAACACATTTTCACCTTCGTGGATTTGTCAATCACCAAAATTGCCGGATTTGTAGAACCCACATGTAATTATCGATAAACAAATGCATCCACCTAGTGTCACTGTTTGGTGTACATTTTGGGCTGGAGGCAAAATTACACCATATATTTAGAAAATGAGGCTAGTCAAGACAGTGTCACATGCTATACAAGACATGAAACACTTCAATTACTGCATGAGATATTTCCAGGTCGTGTAATATCTCATTAAAGGAAATTGGACCTTTAGATTGTTCAATTTAACACCATTAGATTTCTTTTTATGCGGTTATTCAAAATCACAAGTCTACGTCAACAAGCTTACAACCACGTGTGCAGGAAAGTAGGAGATTTAGGGTTGCATCAACATTTATGGTGAATGGTAATAGAAACGAGCGCATTTGTGTATGCAAATCCATGGAGGTCATTTGTTCGCTGTGTTATTCCATAAATAACCCTTTTCCATGTACTTCATGATTCAATAAAATAATTACAAAAAAAAAACGGAAAACTGTGTTTTCTATTTAATTCAGATCTTGCGTTAATTTTGTGACACATATTCTTCTTCGTGAGATATCTATGATTTCATATGTTTCAATTTTCAGTCATGAACTGCAAACTTGCGACTGGCCAAGAAACGTTGGTTGCGATGGTGTGGACGCATCAGTATCGGGATCACCACCGACTTACACATCATACAATCCAACAGGAAGGAGTAAAGAAAGGGTGAGGGAAAGAGTACGAGAAGATTCTCGGACGAGATATTCTCCACCACCCCCTCCTCCCCCACCAGTCCAACCCGCTGCAGTAGTGACATCTAGGGGTCAACCAAGAAATCTACAACAGACACAACAAGAAATTATAAAGGTGAGTAACTTTATCATGTAATGAAACTACAAAATCGGTATAATTTGTTATATCGATCACGAAACGACCTCGACATTAAATTGGAGTATTACAATCACCACATTTTGCTCCGTAAAACTCATAAATCTATTTGTTCGTAGTAATATTTTCTCAAGAAGAGATTGTCTTGTCTCATATCTGATTGCGATGTAAATATCCATGTTTTATTAGAATTGATGAAAGGTTGATACCTTGAAATGCCATAGAAAATAGTAAAAACTAGCGCAAATACTGCATCAACCAAAATCTGATATAAGCTTTAATTGTCATCGGAACAATGAATGGAATAAGAACTTGTTAGTGGCCAATAGCAATTTAATGTTTCAAGAACCAAAAACGAGTATTCTTAACAAAATTCAATTTAATATCATTATATCATCTATAAATAATCGGAGTAATAATCTTTTATGCCCTATACCATTGATCAATCCATGTTAAAACTATTATATAAAAAGCGCTCCCAAATTTCTTTTTAAAGTTTTGCATTCCCTAAGACTATATCGTCCTGAATCCATTCTCTTGTCGTTTTGAAACTTATTATTCTATTACAGAGATTCAAAATACTTCATCTTACTTGCAATATGTTCATTAAAGGTTAAAACCTTTGTATATTTCATTTAGTACATTTCGTGACTACTTAGATTAAAAATTATTCATAGCATTCCACTCACTTGCCAACTGTCCTCAGATTTAACCACTCCTTCCAACTATATCATTCTTTGTAGCTATTTCACTGTAATTATTTTCTTAAATTGACTACAACCCCATGTACGGTGTAATGCCATGAAGATAATTGATATTTGTGAGTAGGCTTCAGCGTTATCCAATAGGGTATTTGAAATGGTGAAAAATAAATTTATTTGATTTTTATTCATCGATTAAAATTTCAAAAATTCTCAACTCATTTGTTAAAAATGATAATAATCAATAAAATAAATTTTAACATTTTGGCATGTAATCAGAAACAAACGGTGTACCAATCAGCTGCGAGTGACGTCACTAAATAGTAAACATCTGCTGCAGCTCGATTAAAATTATTCAATTCTTTTTGTTTTGGCTATCGGTGCGCCAGCAATTTCATTTTCACACGGTTATAAAATATTCAATATAACATTTAGGGTGTCTCATAAGTAATGTCGGTTTTCATATGTGAAAATTCCGACTCCTTAATTTAAACATGTTGAGATTAGTCGGTAATTATATGAAAAGTGTAATTGCTTCACTTCCTTCAAATCATGCTATCTTTGTTTATTGATGATGCAGTACGTTTTTATAATAAATAGTTTGGAGTATGATAAATATGAAAATCGTATATTGTTAAGACATTACTGGAAACAAAATTTTGAAGCAGTCGTGGCAGTCAGAAAAATATGTGAAATTAGGGGTGAAAGACACAGTTAATGAATAAATGAGACAGCGTTTGTTTAATCGGTCGAAAATGGCCATTTGACGGTTGTGGATCGTTCGCGCTCATGTCGTCCACTTGCTTGGAATCTTGAGGTTCCAAGGAAAGCAAAAGAAAGCCAATCTAATACCAATACTCGCTCCTGTATATCAGTTTTATCATATTTGCTTCATTCCATACTTAGACTTTCAGTTTTTTGAAATTTCCAGATTCTGTTATTTATCTGCAATGCTATTCATCTTAATGACCATATCAAGATAGTCTACGTAACATTTACATTATAGTGTGTCGGGCATTCGACCATTTTCTGAAAATTTGGAAAAATATATTTCTATGCATGTTATCAATACATACATTTCTAATTTTTTCTCAATAAACCAAATTAATAATCTATATAGAACTTCGTAATAAAACGTTTAGATAGGAACTATAAACTATTATTACTCTAGAAATTTTTAGACACCGTTTCAAATTCAATTACTTTTTGTTGCACCATATTGGTTTATCACTGAAATAAATGATTTGTATTTCTCAATAATTTTATTTTTTATTTGGAATTCACAACGAAAATAAAAGTCTATTGAAGCAATCGATAATTAGAATCATGTACGTTTCCAAAAATATTACAACAAACAACTCAGTGGAAATAAGGAAATTTAATAAGCAATCACTATACAACTATTGGCAATACCGTATTGGTAATAAATATAAAATATTCGGAATATTGTGTAATTAATACCCGAAGATGGGAATTCAAATTATAAATGTTCACATCATTTAATGATTGTTTCAGAGAAAGCAACAACAACAACTGTACGCCGAGGCTGATGAAACAATTCCTCCAGCAGAAGAAATTGAAAACGATCGCCAACAGCGAGTTTATCGTGGACAACCTTCGACCATTGGTCAAGTACAAAGAGATAGAGATGGTCTCCGACATTCTAATGCCATATCAGTAAGTAAAAAAGTCAAAGAAGTAGCTATTACTTGCATAATTTTTCCAGAAAAAATCTTTTATGCTTTTTAGATCGAATCATTAAGGTGAAACACTACAAAATTAAGAATATAACAAAACAGCTCGATCTGGCGTTTTTAAATAACATTATTATTACTTAGTTGCAGTAATTTCAGTAGTTATTATTTCAAAATCACTTGAAACTAGTTTAAATGTAACTATTCAAGTTGTTGGAACCTGTTTCTGATTTTTTTCGAGAGGAGACTTATATTACAAAATCTGCTTCAATAATAAATACTCCAAATAACGGTTCGCAAAGTTTTCACCGCTGCGGCCCCATTTTTAGAATGAGGATTCTGAGTACCCCCTTTTAGTAACATAGTAAATTGATCTCCACACACAAAAAGACAGCAAAAAAAATTATTATAAAACATGTTAAAATACTAAATAGACCATCACTATTCAAAACTTCTAAAATCAAACTTTAATGAGCACTAATTTATTGATAATTAATAAACGAAATTGAAAATGAGCAACTTACATTAGAATTTAAAGAATATGTATCTGTTTCATTACTCGAAGCATTATATCTTGAGGCCTTGATAAAGCAATTGAATGATCATATTTCTGATACAAGTGGATTTCATTCAGATCATGATAGGGTTGAACCGATTCGAAAAGTCCTTATAAAAACCATTCTAATTAAATTCGCACTATCAAGAAGCGTAATACAATCCTGTATAATTCTAAGAAATGAATACTGATATAAATAGATTTATAGCATTTGTAGCTAACAGTTGTTCTTTTAACATAATTAGATCTTACCGTAATGGATTAATTTCAATCCTTGGAATATATCTTTGTCTTATAGAATCGATCGATTAACACAATTTTATAAGGAAATAAAAATGCGCTCTCTGAGTAATAACATATTTTATATCAAATTAGGTGTATTCACTAGTTTATAAAATACCAAGAAAATCACTAACACAGTAAAAATTTGATTTGTTAGACATGATAGGTTCAAAGTAAAAAAAATCACACGTAAAGAGGTTACATGAACAAAGAGAGCAGCAAGTGCCAAAAGTAAATACACTGAGAAACATAATATAACTCAATACAACATTCATACAAGGGTATATGTGTATAAAAAAAAGATGCTCACATCAACATCAAGTTGTTTCCATTCATTTATTATGAATAACCTCATTTTCATTGCTCCAAATAAGAAATGATAAATATACGACAGTGTAGATGAATGTATAAAATTTAATTGACAAATACATGTAACTTCCTAGTGCCTGAAAATCTTGAATACATATAAGCATTGTTAATAATTTTCAGCACGAGGGTTGTTTCCGACCTTAACCTAAAGATGTCAGAACTTATTAATATAAGTTGGGTAATTATTTGCACATGCATTGAGCCAATTTCAGCTATTTGGACCCTTAGTTTCAGTTTGACAATGATATTAGTCAATTGTTTTCGTGAGGATTCTTCTGAAAATGGGAAACATTGAAAATCGAACTATCATTAAATATTTATTTTTAAAAGCAATACGCCTATCCAAATGGAATTGGAGCTGGGCACTATAGAAGCTCTGCACTGTCATCTACTATCCTAAAATTTTGGGCATCTGAACTCAAACGCGGTCTTATCATTGATGACGAGCATTCGAGACGACCAAAAATTGAGATATCATCGAAAAAGTTCACCAAATGGTATTGGACATTTGTCGGATTAAGGTTAGAGAGGTAGAAAAGGCTATAGGTATATTAAAAGTAAGAAGAAGAACGCATTTGCCTCATACAAACTGAAGAATTATGCGCCTCATACTAACTGAAGAATTATGCGTGCGTAAGCTATCCGTGTGCTGGGTGAACCTCTTCCGTGCCTTAAAGAAACGATTTGCGCCAAATGAATCGTATTATATGGATCTCGCAATACATTCCTGAAATGAGCAAACAGTCAAACAATGGATTGCAAAGCGCGAACCTGCTCCTAAGAAGACAAAAAGGTAAATCAATAATAGGAAACTATTACACATCATTGCTGGACTGCAAAAAAGGATGACATTTGAAGAAAAAGAAAGTGTTTTTCATCAGGACAACTTTCACAATTTTGGCCGTTACTATTGCCATGCCTAAAATTTACAAATTGCACTTTGAATTAGTTAACCACCCACCGTTTTCACCAGATCTGGCTCCCAGCAGCTTTTGACTGTTTCCTAATCTTAAAGAAAGAGAAAACTGTTATTTCAAAGCCTAGAGCGTCGCGGTATTAAGTAGATAGACTTGAAAGGAGACTTAATTGGGAAATAAAAATTATTATGGAAAAAATGTCTTATTCCTTTCTTACGTTGGAAATTCTTCAGAAAACTTTCATATACTTTATCTTTATCAAACAAACTGCAATAATAATTTCTTTTCTATAGAAGTTAAAATCGTCCACGATTTATTTCTTGTTTTGTTACAGACGTATAGTGGAAGAGGTGATAAAATTGGTGTCATTTCATTTGGCACACAGAATCAACATTACAGGTAAAATATTTGATATATATTTTGTTTACTGTTATTATTATTTCTATTTCATATTTACTCTACCAGATTGAGGATTGATGACAATTTATTGCTTAAACATATGACTACAAAGAGGAGACAAAAGAGACAAATACGTAAAAGGTAAAGCGACGTTATGACCAGAAAATATTTTTTCCTCAGTGTTCATTAAGGTATTTAATTATAACGATGATGTGAACGTAAAATTTCTTGTTAATTTGAAACCAGAGGTATTATTATATTAACACAGAAATGAAAATAAAATAAGCAAAAACGAACATAAAATAATTTATATAGTTTCATCTTAATTACTTTCTAATAGCTAATATGAATATCCTGATAAAAAATCAATTAATATTTAATGCCTTAATTGAAGAAATATAATAAAAGGTGTGTATCAATATAGAATGGCAGTTTCACAATTCTTTGGAATAATTATTTATACGGGGGTTATTTCTTTGGGTAAGTCAAGGCAACAATTTTTTTACTATCCTGAAAAAACTCTACTGCTGAATGGCTGCTAAACCAGTTAGTAATAGTAGTAACGTAATATTTAAACACGATTTCTCCTACTTTAATAACATCGGGTTGATATGAAATGTACACATTATGAAGGACCGATGAAAATGTAATAATTCCATAAATTTGTACCATCATCCCTGCCGAGTCACTAGCATGTAACAGAATCTTTGGTCTTGATTTTTACTCACTTTAAATGAGCAAATAAATTCAAATATTGCTGACTTATCAAGGACATGACATCCAGATCAACAAGCAGAACAATACATCATCAAAATCAGTGACAATAAATGGATGATGCCACTCACTGAATTGACGTTCAATCTTTGAAATGTAGTACGCAATCCATCTTTCATCGCTGATAGCAATGCGACTGAAGACCTTGCAATCTATCTCGTACATATTTTTTTGTACTGAAGTTTGCCAACAACAATATGATAAATACTTGAAACTTTTTAAAAATGTTCATCAATATTGATGCTTCGGCAAATTTCCTCATTAACTTTTGTGTTAATTTTTCCTGGCAGTGTGGCCGATTTGGAACTGACATAATATCTTCACATCGACACACTGGCGCAATCGGTTCTTACTTGTCCCGATAACTTAGTTGAATGACTTTTTCCATTGCTATTTGATATTTTCTTTATTTTGCTTTGTTGTTTGTTCGTTTGTGACTGAATCCGCAATCTTGCGATACAATTTGTTTTATTCTGTTTTAATTTAAAAAGCTCCCTCGAGTCATAAATTTTTCGCACAGATATATACTTTTAAGGCTTTATATTGAGCTTATTACATTTGACATATACGTAGTGCGGTCCATGAGTACATACATATAGTAAATAAAGTGCATTCGCACAAATCTTTATGCACGCGTCAGTTCAACAAGCTTTACGCAAAATTTCAGCATCCTGCTTCGATCCATTTTATTATAGTAGAGCTCGAACAACTACTTATTAAAGTTGATTTGAAAAATATCTCAAATCGAGTTTTGCACTGTTATAGAATTTTCGACTAAAAAGAAATTAATACCAACACAAATGAAAAACGGAATGGAGGCTATTAACAGTGACATTTCAAATGATTGAAAATTGGGGACGCTGGGGACGAGAATCGTTACAAGATGGGTGGAGGTCCTGTGACGGTCATTACAAGAAAATGTAATACCATCAATTGTAGCGGGCAATGAAACTATGGTCTTTCACTATGATCCGATATCCAAAAGAGATTCCATGGAGTGGCATCGGAAATGAGAGTCAATTCCAAACAAAGCAAACGTCACGAAAAACACCAAAAAACGGATTGACATATAGTTTAAAACTGCGAGGGTATCTTTTTGTTCAATTTTAAGGAATCAAATACAAACGTGAACACGACATATTATTCTGACTTACTAAAGCAGTTGCGTCAAAAAATGATCGAAAAAAGGCGCGGCAAAATTAGCCACGTTTTCTTCATGATAATTTTCCTGTTCACGCTGCTTCGATTTCCTAGGCTACTGTACATGAATTTGACTTCAAATAGAATGAACACCCATCTGAAAGCCGAATTAAGGGGTAAATTATTCAACAGCGACTATGAAATTAAACAGGTGGCGGGCGAACATTTTCGCTCTAAAGATGCATCATATTTTTATAGTGACATGACCATTCAGTCAGACGGTCTGGAAAGTGTGGAAATAGAGGGAGAATGTATGTTCAACTAACTCGTAGACTGCACTACGTAATATATGTCATATATTTAGGATTAATTTTTTCTTTGGGGTGAATTCAATACTACCGTATTAAAAAACTGTTTAAAAATTAATTTTCTCATAATATTATTTTAGATAAAACTTTTAATATAATCTTCTATTTAACGCGATGATTAATCTGTTTAATTAAATACCTTGCATAGATGAATTATTGAGGAAGTAAGCAAATTATGAAGGTATATGAATGTAGCCTAATAATTTTTTAGTCGTCCACCTGAAACAATAGACCATATACGTAGACAAGGAACTGAGAAAAGTATTTCAGATTTTATGCAATTTCAGCCCATAACTGAACAAACTTTTCAAAAAAAGAAATTTAGGTTTAATCCTAGCCCTCCCATAGATAACAATGAAGAAGAGTTTCAGCCATTTACCCCTAGTTACCACATAAATGGAAATAATTACCAATATATAGCTTTTGGAAAATGGGCCGATACGCCTCATCGGACTTCCACAATAGGATATAGAAATACGTATACTACCTCATATCATCCTACTAGCAGACGACGTAATCGTTACCCTATCAAATACAACCCTTATCCTTTAATAAACGATAACAGTCAAATAGAACGAAACAAGACAACCAATAGAACTAAAAATTTACAAACACAAGCTATTGTAGCACCATATAGATTGAAGACAGACGTTAAAGACGATACAAAATATAATTTTGATCAATTGAAATCTATAAATAATCGAACCAATGGCAATGAAGTCGAAAAATTCCAATCTTCTACCGAAAATATTAATATTAACGTCCGTTATCCAAATATTAAAGATCTTTTGTCAGATCCGGATTTTGATTTCGAAGCATTCATAAAAAAATTTGAATTTCTAACAACAACGTCCACAGAGTATCCTAAAATAGACAATGCAGTAAGCAGTACGTTGAATGATAATAAAAGTGAAATATCTTCAATCACTAATCACTTTATAAACATTACCAATGTTGCTGTTAAAACTAAAATAGAAGAAAACGAGAAGAATAACCACAAAGAAGCTCACAATGGTACGATTCAAGATAAAATCAATGATAATAAGCTAAATAGCAAATCTAATAATTCTGAGCAAGACGGAACAGAACTGAAAACGAAAGCAGCAGAAGTCAAATATAATATAAGTCAGAGACCTTTCGTGAAAGCAAATAAATTAAATGAATCTGATTATTATTATTACGACGAATACGAAGATTATGTATATCCCGACAAAACTAAGTACAATAAAAATAATGATTATTTATATTATTACGATGATGAGTATGTTTATCATGATGTTGATATAGAAAAAGAAGAGCCAAGTCCAGAAAAAATTAAAAATGAGAGTGCAATTGAAACATTTAAGATAAATACAGGTTATAGATCATCTACTACCATAAATCCTTTATCCAACTCAAAATTTACAAATACAATAAATATCAAATATGCTCAAGAATCAAGTACAACCCCGAAAACACGTAAAACTACAAGAAGGATACCAAGCAGAGCAACTAGGAGACCTTACACTAATAAAGAGCAGGAAGGCATTTATAAAGGAAGACAGACGACCACACAAACTTACGACAATGTCACAAAGAGTCATCATTGGAAAAATTCTCAGAGGTAAAGTGGTTTCAATAGGTGTTACATGAAATGCTGTATATAGTAATCATTAAAACATGGCTAATATTATATGCGTATTGTACATTTTGTAATTTGAAATTATTTTATTGTAGGATGTAAATTATTTAATAAACACTAGCTAATAACTCCTTCTAATCATATCAATTCTGTTTTTGGGTACCCAAAATCCGTATGAGAACATTTTCGGGAGCTTACAATGTCTATATCTACCTTGTTCAGAAGTATCTAAACTTATTAACACTTGAAGACATCGACTGAAAAGAAAATATATTTGAATTATATGCTAAGGTTTTGTTTCATTATCTTATACAAGTAATTTTTTTATTTGTACAAAGATTCTTTGAAGAATATTTGTTCATTAACATACTGTATTTCTGTTTATTTCACCCAAACACCGTACTCTGACAATTTTTCTTGATTTTAGTTTAGTTTGACATATAATAAATTTTGGATTGTGAAAAGAGAAAAATCATTTTGAGAAAATGATATGAATCATCTCCCTAATTAATGGCTTTAATAACAACCAAGGGAAAGTAGAGATTGTGTCCTTATGTAATTATAATAATATTAATTTTCTTTAATTTATTATTTCTTACACCTTTTATATATGTTTATTCTTCTAAGTTTTCTTGATTTTAAGTCTCTTCTGTTTTAAAATTAGTTTTTTTGCAATAATTTTTCAAAATAAAGATAAAAATTGACGTTTTGACTTATTTCAGTCTTTATCAAAATATGATATTGACACCGACAATTTGTATAGTTATATCAATCAATAGATCACTCATATCAAGAAAATCAAAATAAGAATAAAATCAAAATAGAAATTTGTTTTAAAAACAAAAATGAATTTTTCCTTAGTTCTTGCATCTCAAATATGTGGCAAGAATCAATTAAATTATTGGTAGTTTTATTAGAAATTACAAAATAAATTTTACTTACATTATTTTTATCATTATAGCGGTCTTATGAATGTGAACCATTTCTAAAAATTCTCTTTTTCGTGTATTAGATTCAGATCCAAGAATTTTTTAATCTGTATAATTGTATTTATGTTTTTTTGATATTTCATGGTTCGTTAATGCAGTTTTTTTATCATATTGATGACCTCTTAGTCTAATTTCTAAATACTGAGATGTCTGCCCTATGTAGATAGCGTCACAATTAGTAAAAGGCGCTTGATATATAATATTACACTAATTGTAAAATCTAATAAAACTGCAAATAATTTAATTGATTACTGTTACATATTTGAGATATAAGAACTAAGGGAAAATTCATTTTTCTTATTAAAGCAAATTTCCGTTTTGATTTTATTCTCATTCTAATATTCATGATGTAGGTGATGCTTTGAGTAATATAACTATACATATTATCAGGGTCAATATCATATTTTGAAAAAGATTGAAATAAGTCCAAACATCAAACGTCGTTTTATTCTTTTAAAAAATTATTTAAAAAAACTAATATTAAAACAGAAGAGACCTAAAATCAAGAAAATTTAGAAGAATAAATATAATAATATTTGTATATAGTGTATAAATTTATCTAATTTTAGATGTAGATTGAAATTTATTGAATTCGATGAAAATTCAACCTGAAATTCGAAGTTATCTAATCCATTAATTAATTTTATTAAATCTATTTTATGTCTATTCTATTCTATTCTATTCTTCTGCATTATTTTCTCATCTACTCTATTATATCCTTCACATTCTGTATCAAAGCCATACATAAACTCACGAGTTTGATAGTACTTAATACTCAGTTAAAATTTGGTAATGAAATCGATTAAAATTAAAATTCTATATAAATATTCTGGAACTGCTAAGAGAGAAAAAGGAAGCATACAACATTAACAATAAAACTGAAGCCAGAAGGAATTGTAGAAAAGCCTTTTAATGACCTCACAAATCCTCTAATTAACTACAAATGAGGGACGTATTGAAGATTCGAAAGAAAACAATATATATCATAAATATCTTAATATTGATAAAGAACTGAACACCAACAATGATCAAAACCAAAAAAGAATTTTCCAGAGAAGTACAAATTATGACCAGGATACGGCAGGAAGACAGATTTAGCCCTACACTTTTCAATATTACCATGTACAGAGTTATAGAAAGCGTCAAAAAAAGAATAGACGTTATGTTATGCGGATGATGAAATACTAGTGGCAGAGAATGAATATGACCTCAGCACCTACTGTATATAAAGACAACAACAAATGAATATAATATGAGAATATCACCTAAAAATACTCAATATATAGTCCCAGCTAAAGATACGATTAGATGCGTACTAGTTGTAAGCCAAAGCACAATAGCATTAAAATTATTTACTTTGGAGTAAAAATATCATGTGTAGGGAATTTAATAGAGGAAATACAAACTTATGCCATAAAGGCTTCTAGGTGCTAAAGAGAAATAATATGATAAGTACACAAAACTGAAAAAGATGAAAATTTATAGTGCAAAACAAGAGCTGGAACAACAAAAAGACTAGTGAGGACGATTGAAATAAAAACTCTAGAAACAACTAAGGGAGTAAGTCTTAAAGAAGTTAGGTTATTAAAAGTCATGAATTCGTGATTTGGTGAGATGGATTAGAGAATGTCAACAAGTGATCATTTTGAAAAAATTCCAGAAAACAGATGGACAGAATGAATTAACAACAAAAAACCAAACACACGGAAACCACAAGATAGACCACCAAAAAGATGGTATGAGAGCTGAAGCCCAGCGTCTCAAGGAAAGCTCAGGAAGATGTTAAATATTCGGAATTAAACAGAACAAGGTCTTATTCGATTAAAAAGAAGAGATAAATATTTATTTTATCAGCAATTCCGATTACTTGAGATCCTAGAAGCGTGAAATTCAGTATATTATTCGAGTCTTTGAATCGTATTAAAGTATTTAAAAAGTTCTTTTGTATATAATTGAATCTACGAATTAATATGTTAATGCGAGCTTTCGAATAACTTAAGATTGTTACTATTACGTTGAACCATGTTTATCTTATGCAAAACATAATTTCTTATGTAAATAAAATGTGAATCTTGACTAACGTAAACCTGAAAAGACTGCCGACTTAACTACATTACTGTTAATTTTACATGACATCATTAACAATAATTTACGGTGACGTATTCTAATTATAAACATTTTAATAAACAACATATTTCAGGGAGAGCATGTTTATCCCACAATATTCAAACTCTAGGATGAATGATGGGTGCTAAATGAGCTTTACCAAACAAAAATATAATTTGGCAAGTCAATTTTTTGCACATACTTTTAAAAAGTATTTTCCAAATTTTTTGTCATTACACATTCGAATTCAAGCCGGTTTTAAGTTTATTTATAGATCGGTGTATATCAAATATATTTTGCGATATTTACTATCTGTATTAAATTTTCGTTAAAGTTCGTATCACGGTAGCCATGAGAAAGTCTTTTGGTCAATTGAGTTAATGAAAAACGTGTGTGTATGAAGCATACACTGTATCAAAAAACGTGCGAAATGTGGAAGAAAAGTTTTTTTGGCAACTCTGACAATTTATATGACAACTATATCCCACAAGGATACTATTGCTAGCGAATTTCTCAAAAAATTCTTATACAGTAGACGATTCCTTATAATATGTGTAATATAATATATAATATCTATCTTGTCACAAAAGTAGACGACACAATAAATAATATTCTTGTTACCTGTTTCCGGCAAGTTTTCAAAATAGAGGAAAGCCCATCATTTGTCCTATGATAACTGCGAAAGACAAAATAATTCTGAATACTTTTTTATTTTCACTAGTGAAGAAAAGAACGTTTCTCCACAACAAGCCTCAGTATCATCTGTCACTGCCCCTTCAAGAAACATTTACAACGGTTCGCAATACAATGACAACCGTTATGAGCCGTATTATGCTCTTTACGAAGATGATGTTGAAATTTACAGAGATGGTTAGTAATATATTAAAATATCTAATTCTTCATTATAATAACTAATGCTAATTTTGAAATACTAATTATTCACAAATATACGAAACTTTCATCGCCGGCTTTCTCTTATTATTTGCTAAATAAATGCATTTATTCATATATTTTACTTCCCTCTAATATGTTTCCTAATGAACATCTTATTGACTAGAAGTAATCACTCATTATTCTATGTGTTATTTTAGAATATCCTGCTAACGAAAATACCTACAGTAATGAACATTCTCCATCAACAGCTTACAGAGGAACTTCTCCAGTAGCAACTGTAACTTCATCGTCTATTCGCAATGAAATACCTAGACGAGGAAATACAGCTTACATCGAAAATAACATCAATCCTCAAGATATTTACCAACAATCCACAGTATCAGATTATACTAGTAGCAATAACAACAAATATGATACTCAGGTATCCATTTAATATTTATATTTGCCGATATAAGGAACTCTAAGCAAATACAATGTTATTTAGACTAAACAGAGTAATGATCATTGTAATATTTGATTATTCAGTGTATGAAAGACAAATGGAATAAATTTCTTATTTCTCTTGCTCACGGAAAATCCCAAAATTTAAATTATGCATTGATATTCTTCAAGGTGAAAACGTGATTCCTACCATCAAGCTGCTTTTCTTATCTGCCTTCAATGACCAAAGTGCTCCTTTTTTACTAATTCCTTATTATGTAAGCAATAAATCAGAAAATTCATCATGAAATAGACGAGATGCTTCCTGTTGTGTTTGAGTTTTATCTCTGTAACCAATCATTTTATGCATTTCCGTTAATTTAATTATTTTTCAGAATTGACGTTAACGAATCGAACTAAAATTACAATACTTTCAATTGCTGAGGTACTTTAAACAAATCAGTGTTGCTACAGAAACTTTTTCATGTTGTATAATATCAATTCATAACTTAAATTTGAGGTGCTTTGAGATTTTTCATGAATACGAGTGTGGTTTCAAATATAAACCGGAATTTTTGTATAAACGCGCGAAAAATTTAGTGGCTGCACTGAATGCTAGAAAGGTATGATAGGAAGCGTATAAAAAAGTCGGGTAACCTCGTTTTTTAGCGTGCTTATAGCCATAAGCGAGAAGGATGTACCACTATTTGCTGCACAAGGCATCATTATTCATTTTTTGTTCAAATATAAAGTAAAATCCACGGAAATCTATCGAAACTTGCCATTTGCGAGGCGTCTCAGAACAAGTGTTAACGATGAGAACGTCAGCTCTTTAGAGAAACTCATTTTGGAACACCGATGCAATACTGTAGGCTATATGGCTAACGAATTGGACAATAGCATAGGTAGCGCTGAACAATTAATTCATAAACGGCTCAGCTATTGTAAAATTTAAGCCAAGTGGGTGCCGACACAAAAATTTACACATATTTACAAGTTTGCTCGTGTCTCCTGCAGCGGTATGAAGAGGGAGGAGAAAATTAATTGCATCGAATATTCACTTGGGTACACTACTATATTCTGGAGTGTAAACGCCATCTATGGAGTGGTGGAAAAAATATGACCCGCTAGTTAAAGCGAAGGTTACACTGTCAGCGAAAAGATGTTGTGTACCGTGTTTTGGGATATGAGAGAAGTAATTTCGGTTGATTTTGTCACTGAACAAGTCACTTTGAACGCGCAGTATTATAGTAACCTCCTAAAAAACACGGTGAAACCTGTTTACACATCAAAACGATGCGAGATTCCAATCCGTATGACTGGAAGACACCGCCATTGAACGAATTGGGATGAGAAACATTGGAACACCTTCCTTATAGTCCTGATTGGTCGCCATGCGACTATTATTTATTGGTCTATTGGAAGAGGCACTTGGCGGACTGCGATCGAAAGAAAGGCGGAGGTATAATAAAAATAATAAAAAAGTTAAAAAACCGCAAAAAAAATTCAGAGCTGCAACTTAATAATAAAATTTTTATAGCAAAATACCGGTTTATATTTGAACCACCCCCGTAGTATGAACAGTAACAGAAATAATGAATTTCATGGTTAAATAAACCAAAAGAACGGAATATAATTTATAAAAATAAAAAACCAGGCGCATTTGATATTTTGAAATATTTGATCTAGAGCCTAGTTGAACCAATCAATTTTATTGATACATTGCGTGTCTAATACCTAGTACTTCTATTTATTCATCTAAAATTCAATTCACAGGATGATCAAAACACCTTCAAGCAAAACAATCGTCAGCAATCGTACAGGTAAGTCTTCAGTAGCTTCGTATGTGTTATTATAAATTCATGTAAATAACAACCTTAGGGGAGACAGGAATGAATTGAATGATGTTGAAGAAGTTACAACTAAAAGATCAACAAAAAGAACTACGACAACTACCAGAAAACCCACAACTTCAACTAGAGTAACTACTACGACGACAATTCCTATTCAAAAGAGTACACAACTCCCACTGAGGTACTACAAAAACAAAAGCATTAGCATGCCTCTAAATTTCATTAAGAATTTAAATATTGTAGCTTTGATCATTTTTGTAGTATCTTTCATTTCATCCTTGATGTCTTACCCATCCTTTATATTAACAAGCTTATCTTCAACACTGTTGATTAATAAGATGAGAATTAATTTTGAACTTTGCTTCTGCTGTAGCTTGCTTCTTTGCCTACTACTAAGAACTTTCAAAATAGTTTCATAAAGTTGCTTGCGTTCATATCTAACCATCATTCTCAAAATTACATATTCATTACTATTCATAAAGCTTTTGGAATTTTCAAGCCAAATGTTGTATTCTTCTACTAAGTTTATAATTAATTAGATGTCACACATTTTTAAAAATTATTTGAAAATATTATGGAAAAACAGCATTTAGATAATTTCCTTTTCAATTATTCATTGTATTGTAGCATTACATTTCTTTTTGGCATCTGTACAATAATATTGAACAGCATTCAAATTTTTTTTATATTGTAAACGAATTAGTGACGGCTGTAAGAATTTTTGTCTTTTCAACTCGTCGTGATAATGAAAATAAAGAAACATCGAACAAAATAGTTCCAACCAGAATTGGTATTTGTAATCTTACATACCTAGTTTTTTTCCAAATGATCATTTCATTTTGACCTTATAATAGTATACGCCTAGGTGGAAAACTGAGTTATATTGTCGAGGTCTTTCATGAATCCGAGACATCAACCCTAGAGCACTAACCTTTGCCGAATCGACGACGCAAATTCGAAAAAAGTGCCGTAAATTTTGAGTGCTAACTCGTACTCATTGCAGCGCACTTAAATTATTTTTTACTTCAGATACGGCTCTTCAGCTTTTATTAGCAGATAATAGTGACGAAGAAAATTCATCCGACAATCAGAAGAAAGACTACATTGAGGTTGCACCGACTTATGAATCAGATAGGAAGGATGAGTCTTATTTGACACAACATCCAAGTCCAAGTCATAAAGTTCAGGTGAATAACCCTACCTCTTCATGAAGTGAAGATCAAATACGAGATACATCGACACAGGGCACTAATGAATTGATTATTATGTTATCGCATAGCAAAAAAGGTAAGTAGATATGGTCATTACTAAAGCCAAGGTTATGAAGCCACGAGAAATATTGTGCAGCTAGACCTGGAGCTACACGTATTTGAAAAATGGTTTATATGTTGCTTTTCGTCTTTTATCATGGTAAATCCATACCAATGCTGAAATTGCAGAAGATTTTGAAAAATACTTCCGGATTCTGACGTTAACTACAACAATGAAGGATAACAAATGGCAAAGGAGATATTTGATACTATTTTAAACTGGTCTTCGCGATTCTATTACACAAATTTTGAAATAGAAGATCGAGTTAGACACTTAAGGCTGGAGACAGAAAAAGCTGCAGGTTGCCTTATTACAAAAAAAAAATGTGTACCGTATACCCGCCAGAAAATAAATGAGGACAAACCGTAGCTGCTTCAAGTAAAGTGGAATAAACAATTTTGTGGCGAACAAAAATTTGATGTATCACGAACTCTTTAATTCAAATTTTTTTACAAAAATTTCAACTTTTTTATTGATTCTATGAGTGAATTTTTAATATTCAACTTATTTTGAAAGTAAGAAAAGGCCAGTGATTATGAATGAAAAATTTGAGTGACTTAAATAAGAATATTCAATTTTTGTTTATAAATGATAAATAATTGTAATTGAAAATAATTAATACATTTTGACAGCGTAGTCAGAACGACGAAGGTTAGCTATAAACTTTGAAAAATAAAATTAGAATTATAGGGTTAATACACTTTTCTACCGTGGCTCGTATACCATTTTTTCCATCACTGGAATTTTATTTTGAAAAATATTAGTTTCTAAAGCCGATAAAAATCGAATAAAATATTGATTTTCATAACTTCCTTCAAAGTCAAATAATCTATGCTTCTGATAGATATAAAACACAAACATCAGTTTATAATATTTTCTGGTATCAAGATTACTCAATATGTGGAATTCTACTGATTGTGAGTGGTTGTACTGCTGCTGAAATTACAGCCAAAGGCTAAAAAATTAGTGTATTATGTATTACTAATTCACTTTCAGAGCTTAAACTTTATTGTCCAAATAATCAATAATAAAATCCGTGGTGATTAAGAATGAGGAAATTTCTATCTTTCCAATTATTTTGAATAGAAAAACATACCCAAAAAATTATCTATTTTTCAAGAGATGACATAACTAAATTTATTTTGAAAGCGCGACATCGAATGGATTGAATCTAGTACCAATCAAGCAGACTCTGTATTCTTCTAACTTGAAATAATAATGAACAACTTTTGACCTCAATAAAGTCAGGTTTAAAGGCCAATAGAAAAAAAATTGTTCTTCTTCTAATTTCCCGTATTGTACTCATAAAAAATTTTATCCGGTATCGAAAAATTGGAAATTTCGAATTTTTAGTAAATTTCTTTTCATAATTAGTAATAGTTACATTGCGCTGGATATTGACACTTTAATTCCAAAAAAACAAATTTATTTTTGCGGTAATAACGGTTGGTACACATTATTTGATAGATCTCAGGTTTATAAATACAATGTGTGACTAAGAATTATATTTGATTTCAAAAATTCACTCTAGAAGAGGAAAATTACGTGATTTGTATATCGAGTTCTTCATATTCATGATTTTTGAAATAGTTTTAGTTTATCAAATTTTATTACAAATATGTTCCATTTTTGAGATAACCTTAATAAATTCTATATCCCCCCCATGAAACACAGTTCTAGTTGTTAGTTTTTTTCCTTGTGAAGAAATATATAAATTAATTTGACACGTGTCAATTCTATGATTATATCCATATTTTTAAAGACAACTAAATAAATCCTACTGGTTTTTCACCCGTGTAGTAATAATACGAGCAGTTTTTAAATTGATAACAGGGTATTTATGCTTCATAATATTTATCACATTAATTTCAAAATTATAAATGATACAAACACAAAAACAGGTGTTCAATGTGAGCCCAATTCATTACCAGATTAGTGAATATCGATTCATTGCTGCAACAAATTCAATTCTTTTTTTGATACTAGAAATCACACGACCTCAAATTGGGTGACCAACAAGACCTTTATAGCCAATCGGGTACAGTAAAGTTCAGTCAATCGCACAATTCATTATTTTCGTGAGTTTTCTGTTTCATCTTCTTCTATGTGAAGACCAAGTCTGTGGATTATCAAGCACTAATAAGTTGTTTCACCAAAAAAAAGGAGTTATATAAATTTTCCGCCAGGATATGCTACAACATATATTTAATTTAGTTCACTAGCCCACTAAGAACAATTCACCACTGAAGATAAAATGATCCATCTTCATTGCCATGAAGCAACACTACATTAGCCCCTAAATGTTTAGGCTTTATATTATTATGGTTTCAATCTTTTATCAGCAAACATAAACATGTTCTAGCTACATTTTGATATAATACTTACTTGCCCAATTTTTATGCTATTCTACCTTTTCAGGTTTAAATTAGTCATTTCGTGGGCTCTTTTTTCCACAGCCGTTTCCAGTCTTTCCTATCCTGTGTCTTTCCCCAGAAAACTTTATTTATACCGTCCAGCTACACTTTGGTCTTATTTTCGCCAGCTCGTGCTTCAGATATTTTTCCTCTTAATTATTCTTCTCCCATTCTCATAACGAAACCAAACCACCAGTTGTCATTCCTCGATTTTTTGGTTTTAAGTTTAAATTTTCTCTTTTATGGTTATTTCCTATTTTGTCGTATATTATTTCAATGTATATTTTTCTTAGCAATCCCATTCCTTTAATCTATATTTTGCTTTTTTCTTATGTAAGTATCCGTGTTTCTGATCCAAATAGCCCGAAAGCTTCAGAAGCTGTAACAACAGTTAACCATAAGGGCGTAGTTGTAAGCCTTCAAACCTAACTGATGAGTTGCTCTTTTGTTTGATGTATCATTTATAACTGTTAGTTTAATTAAATAAATATTATGAAGCATCAAAATCGCGCTATTCGTTTTGAAATACACGATATAATCTAATACTATTTGGTACTGTAACCTCATCTTATTATCGACTAAAATTATTTTACGGGCCTAAAATAAATCGTTTATATGGTTTCTTTTAACAGGTCTCAAACAACCGACCAGAATCAGTCAAATGCAGAAACACTAGTACACATAGTATCGCCAGAAACACAATCTTATGACACATACGAACCTTTCCTTCCTCCTACTCGCCTCAATACTCCTAATATGAATGTTACAGAAAATATCACTTTTGTAATCTTAGATAATAACGATAGCCAATATCCTCAATACATTTCAAGTAATATTTCAGATAAATTTAATATAGACAGTGATTCACAATCAACTTTAGATTCTGTTACGACAGTTAAAAATAAACCTCGTTTTCATTATATTACCAAAACATCCTCAACAACTTCTAGTCCTAGTACTATTTCGACAACTATTACTACTACAAGTTCTATGACATCTCCAGAAATAGAAACAAAAAATGTAACTCGAAAGAATTCATTTATTAACAAGCAGTTTCCTTCCACCCAAAATATAGTACCTACAACTTACTCTCCATATAGATTTGTACTGAGGACACCCATATCAAAACCTGTTTTCGTTCAGACTACGCCAACAACAAATAATTGGAAATCCAGTGGATTGAGATCTTACACATCACCCTTCGACTATCAAAATACTAATAGTAATAATTTAAAAGCTTACAAAGCTTTAAAAGCTGTTAGAAAAATTTTGAATCCGGTTAGCCTCAATCATGAACTCTCTTCTCCAACAGAAAAAACTAAAGAGGCGCCTAGAGAATATCAACAAGAAGATGAGAAACAAAAGTTAAAATTGAAATATTTTATTAGTGATCATCGAATCGGTAATGAAAAGTTTGTACCTACAAGTCAAAATAAGCAAAGTAAAATTACTACAACTACTACAAAAATTATTGCCTCCGAAACTACTACTGAACAGAAATTGGATGTAAATGATCCAACATCTGATGAAAACTTCACAACAATAAAAGTGGAGGTAGGATCTACTGAAGATTACACTGTTGACGTGAAAAGCATAGCACGACCCCAATCAGACCAATTCTCTAAACAAGAACCTAAACCTTTTTCCAAACCCGTTATAACAACTACGACAAAAACATATTTTCTGCAAAATGATTCACTACCAACTAGAACATCCCGGGTCAACGCCGCTATAAAATCTCTCATAAATCTTGGAGAGACGCGAGGATCTAATAAAAACAAAGAAGGCCTTATATTCCATTCAAAAAACTATTCGAAGCCGAGGTATTTATTCCTCCCTCAATAAAACTGAGAAACAAAATAAACATTTTTTTAGTTTACGCGCATTCTTTTGGATAAAAAAAATACAGAAATTTTTATTGTTAAATAACAAATCTTAAATGAGAATTTCAAACACTACCAAACTGTCTAACAGTAATAAACATGTCTAGGCATTCTAAAATTTAATTATAGTAAGTGAAACTGAGTAAAATTCGACGTATTATTTCCAAAAATTTTTTTCGACTTTAGAGAAAATTTTACTTACTTGTCAATTGAAATTTTACTTAGTAATATGCAGTTATAACTCAGTTACTCCCTACAAAGCCAAGTGTATCTTCTATTGGAAACAAATCTACATTTGCTTGACTAATTCCATAAACTTCGGGTCCTTAATTTATCCCTTTCATGTTCGCCTTCTTGCTTACTATGTAGTATGTTGATAATCAAATCATTCAAAGAAACAGTATCTCTTACTAAACACTAAAAATACTTTATTTTCTTCTGAATTATACGATGGTATATTCATGACATCAATATTGTATTTTTTTAACGACCGGGTATGATTACACCTCTTTTCGAAAGAGAAAAATTAGATTCATCATGTACAAAATTATGTAATAAATTTATTATCCCATAAAACTCAAAATCGAATAATAATTCTAGTAAAGATACCATATATTTTTTATGATTTCCATCTATTATCAGGCAAACTATTAAAGCAAACATAAACGGAACATTATCTAACAAAATTTTAATATAATACTTAATTACTCAACTTAATCCTGATTCCTTTCTAGATTTTCAAGAGTAAGGCTTGTTGAAGTGGAATTATTACATGGGCTCCTTTTACCACAACTGTTTCCATTATTTCCTATCCTTTATCTTTTGATTTATTTCCATCCATCTTATTCGTAGCGTCTTCAAACTTGAAACATATGTTGTATAGATTGTGTACTTTCTAAAACAGTGGTATTTTTCAAGTAACCACTGCCATCTCTACGTCAGGCCAGGTACTTCTGGGACCATCCTCGTAGCTTTATCTTATGTATTTGGTCTTATTATCATTGTCTCAGGTTTGTGGTCGCTTATTTTCATATTAATTATCCGTAGGTTGTCATTGTATATGTTTGAGTTCTACTTCTATCATTATTACTATTTCATCTGCATATAGCATCTACGAAATTTTATTTCTTTGATTTTCTATTACATATTCAACTTTATACAATTCTAATTGCATTTTTGTTCTTTTGATTCCTTCATCTGACACTACGCTAAATAACAATAGGCTTTGTATATATCCTTGTTTAATATAATACTTAATACTGTAATGAACATTCACAAAAAAGTACGCATGATTCCTAACCCTTTCCTTCATTGGATATGTTTAGTCAGTGTTCTTCGTGTAAGTAAACTTAACAAAAATCATTCCCTTTCAGATTATCTTATACTTGCCCCACAAATCTTTAAACCTTGATTCAATTCCTGATATATAACTAATTTTTGGATATTTTTCTTGATTTAACTGAAAGATTAATGATTTAGAGACATACAAATAAACCTATTTCCCAATTATATTCACTTAATAGAACTATTTAGATTTGATTACATATTAAGTTACTAAAAAGGAAAATAGAATTCATTATTTTATCCATTATATGGAAAAATATTTTGAATAAACTAACCCAGTTAGGAAACAATTGGACTGTTCACCCACAGTTAGAGAATAAAATGATTTTGCTGTAAAAACACCATCAATAATTGTTACTGTTATGTGTTAAATGATATATCTTAATTATTTTGGTGATTAACATGATATGAAAGAATGCGTTTAAACTTATAAAATGTTATTAAGCATGTACTCCGATTCATTTCACAGCACTTATCAGTTAACTCTTTGGTTTTATTCAATTGCTTGGTTATCTAATTATTCTATTATCACTTTCTACTGCACTTCCAGAGGTTGAATACTTATAGGAACAAAGTCTGCAAAATTTCTAACATTCTTTCTCTTCGCAATTGTTATCATCACATTTTCTACATAACTAATCGCAAAACTAAAAACTAAAAACATTGCTTATTTCACATTGTAGTACAGGGCGATTTATATTTCGTTAAATTGTGTAAGTATATTTTTAATCTAGGGTATAAAAGGAGAGCACGTCAAAAACTTTTTGATATTGATTGAATAAATATTCTTTGTGTTAATATAGTCTATCCAAAGGTAAAATTACTCAAATACTTATCACATGAAATTGGTCTGAAAACCAAAAATTGCCTGCGTCATTGGTTGTTTTTGAGCTCAATATTACAAACTGAAAACTAGCCAAGGAAATAGTTACAAATAGAAAATCTTGAGCTTAGAAAATTTGCTAGGATTAACTCTAGGTTTACGACAGTTCATTTACAGACATTATTTAGTGTAAGTTCAGTATCTGATTAAATAAATTTCATATTTTAACGTCACTTCCATTTATCCAACGTTATTATATACTAGGTACCACTACACAAACACTCAGAATTACACTGTCAGACGTGCGTTTTAATAACCAAGCTATCATCTGCAGAGACTGAAGATAAATTAATATACCTTCAGACAGTGTAATTTAAATATTGGTGTAGTGGTAGTGTAAATAGTGTATTCAATATGATTCTCACCAATGGTGATGGATGGAATTCCGACTTAGACATCATTACACTTGGTACATACAAATCGATAACAATATATCTTTCATGTAATCCAATGTTGGCAGCTTCGGAAAGAAAAACTTCAACAGTTTCATAAAATTAATCTCAAAAATGTTACGACCCTGTATTCATTCTAGTTATATACTCTACTAAATAGTGTGTAAAAGCCAAATGAAATAAATTCATTGTAAATAATTATAAAAAATCCTGAATCACGTCAAATAAATTGACATTCTTCAGTCCAAATTTTTTAAATTGAAAATATGGACCTGTAATATATCGTATAAAAGGTGTCTTTATCCTCTATTTAGAATTGTTATAGTTGTTAAGTTTATTACACCAATTAAGATAAAATAAAATCATATGATTTAAGTCCGGGATTGATGGTTATAGTTTTTCTTACAGTTCAAAATTCACACAATGTTTTTTCTATGGAAACTTTATTGCTAAAGTAAAGACACGATAGTAACAGTATAAGATAATTTGATCAATTCTTATGAAAATGAGTGGCATGCCTTCTGGGAGTGATGACCATAAAAACATTAATTAGGTTTCCTCCATGCTTGGATTCTTATCACCTTTTTATCAAGTTTCTCAAACTTTTGACAGAAGTCGTTGTAAATCTTCGAGTAACCACATGTTACAATGTATCCATTTGATCCAGTCTACCATCCTTTTTATCTGTTTATAGTCTTCCCTACACCCTACACAATTTTCAGCAAAATCCTCGGTTTCACTATAGTCATTTTCTAAAATTACTTCATCTCTTCATTATCTTGAATACCTTGATATCTTTCTATGCAGCCTTTTTATCAAAATTTTTTTCTTTCTCTTGGGCCTTTCTCTCTTTTTCTTTGCGAATGTTCAGATGTTTTGAAGAAGACGCTACTGACTTAGCTCTTTTTCTAACTGCATTTATTTTTTCTGAAGCAGATGGTGACTAATCGAAAAATATTTTCGAGGAACTTTTTATGTTACTTATGGTTTTAGAAGTTGACGGCTGTGCCTCCAAGTTATTGGTATAATTTTGCGATATTACATCAGATGAACCATTTTGTACAGTAGCCACCTCTCCCCAGCTTACACCCAGAAGCACATAAAATTGGTATTTGGTAATACGCCGTCCAACATTATTTCTAAGGCATAAACGACATGATTCATAGAATTGCGCTCATAATGATTTAGAAAACTTCTGTCCAAAGGCTAGAGAAAATGTATGGTGGGGCTGGACAAGCATACTGTAATGATGTTATTAGATTCTGTAAACTCCAACATTTCGACTGAATTTACATAAAAATTATTTTATTCTCATGGTTTTCCAGTCACAAAATATTCACGTATCCAACGAAGAAAAATAGTGTCGTTAATGTTGGCAGATTTTTGTATCATAAACAACATAGATCTGGGTCTTATTTTTGTCATTATAACTGACTGCTTCTCCAATTTCTGTAGATGCTACCATCAACACAGCTTTGGATCCCTTTCTGTAAAGCACTTCTTTTCAATAATATAGCCGCTGCTCTGGCTATGGAGACACTCTGATTTATAAATATTAATTTCTGAATGGCGGCTTAAAAACAAAGTAGTCGTAATCAGCTTATCTAATTTCATTATTAAACTTATGATTAATTCCTAGTTGTTCGGCGAATTGATGAGCGATGATCCAGATGTCGTTTCGGGTTTAAGGGAAAACCTCGTTTTTTCATAGATGCTATTGGGGTCCATGCTTCCCTTTTGAGAGTTTCGAATGTTTATTCTACGTTCTAAGATCTTACGTGGTATGTTGAATTCAATAGAGGGTCGGCGAACAGAACTATTTCCACTAACAACACTTTTGATTGCCTATGACAGATCATCTACATACCACGTGTTTGCACAGATTTTCTTATGTTCTTGTTAAGCATCTGCAAATGAAATCACATTTTCATATTTTCCCAAAAAAAGTGGGCCATCTCTCCTGATTATCTAGTAGAGCGAGTTTCAATACGTTTTGACTAGAAACTTAAGGTTATGTAGGACCCCCAGCATCGCAATAGCCAACTCCGCTCAGTACATTTTGAAAACACAATAGAATATTAGCAAATTGAATTCTAAGAATACTTGACATAAAATAGTCCCTACATTGGAATCACATAAAATTTGTTTTAATTAAATACCGTAACTGCGATTTTTCACCTCAAGGACAATACAACACGACACTACAAGTCGTGTTGTATACGACATAATTAGAAAATAATATTGTGCTGACAGGACAGTTCCTACATTATTTGGATTCAGGTGTTTATATTATAAGCAGACGCCAGTTAAATTTAATAGTAAAAATTCACTTTTTTAAAAATATTTTATTTTAAACTCAATGATTTTTAATAGTTGCTAATTTGAACAGAGACTGGTTTTGTCTAGAATTGAAAAAGATTGCTGAATACAGTGGAATGAGGTATGATAAAAAATATGATAATCATTGTGTTATAGGATATCTACAAATGTCTGCTTATAATATAAAAACACCTGAACGCAAATAATTATGCCATCGTCTTCATATGCTCAAACACCGATTACTAAGAAATGAGACAGAAAATTCCAGACCATGCCCATCTCTCCCCTTCAGATATCTATCCCGGATTTACCGTAGTCTAAATTGATTTGTTCATGATTTTTATGAATATGTACAGTGAATAATCAATTTATTTGAATTGGCTTTTGTATACTGTATACCAAATAGATTACTATTGTGAGCAAATCATTAAATAATTTCAAAAAGTATTTCTAATGACTGATAAAACTTCTGAAAGCTGTTTATTAGTACTACTCTTAAAATTTCATAGTAGAAAGTAGTAATTACTTAATAAAGTACAATTTATTCACGAATTAACGAGGAAAACTAACCTCACGTAATCAAACATATCCACAATTTCGCTTATATTATGAAGGGAAGCAAATGTCCAAACATCTTGACATTGAAGAAGAGGTATGCGAAGATGTTTAAACTCATATTTAATAAAATTTCTGATCGTAAAGCCGTAGAATGTAATAAAGTCTGTAAACTGCAAGCAATTAAAGTGGAGATACTCCAGAGAAGAAACGCTTTTACTTGACAAAAAAATGTGTAAAGCTAGTTATGCAAATAATGTTTTAAAGCTAAAGATTAAATTTGTGTTATTACTTCGTCTACATTTTTGACGAGATAACAAATAGTAAGAAGTCTAGTAAACTGGCTAGTTTAAGCTAGCGTGAAATTAGATACAATACAACGATTTAGTCGAACATTTAAATCTTTTTAATCCTTTTTTATGCTTTTTATAATTAAAATATTTTCACTTCATATTTTACATACGAGTACATTAAGAATTAGACGTAGTACAAAATGATTATTAACCCCGCTCAAGATGAATATTCTCGATCATGCGTATATTGCTATAGATAAGATAACTCCCTTTCAAAATTATATGGCGAAAAATTTGCTGCGGTGACAACGCTCAGTACTTTCTAGATAGTTTTTTACTTCTTTTTATTGCATTGCGAAAGAGAGAGTATATTTTCAATTTTTTAATATACACAGGGGCTACCACTAATGTCAAAGATTTTACAGATATATATGACACTGACAAAACTGGAAATATTGTCCTGACTTAGGGCATGTGTAAACAACAGGTATACAAGCCTCCACTTATTTAACCAATGCTTCTGGAACTATAAAACGACTGCCAAAAATAACTACCAAACTGTCAAGTATTAAGTTTACGTATCAGTCGTGTGAAAACTTCTTGTTAGCTATAAAAAGACAAACGCGAATTGAATCTGTTATCAAGTAGCCATATGCTACATGAAGTGAAGTCTATTGGCCAAAATCGAGAAACTGGTCGTCAAATATTCAAGCCAACATTCATTGTAGGTTATGAGGATATTTTGGGAGCTGATGACTAATCAAATATTCTTTTCCAACAGTCGAGTGCGTCCGCTATAAATTATAAAAAAAAATTATTTTCATCTTTTTGATATAAGGGCTCTTTTTTTTATTTTCATATATTCCGAACTAAATTCTTACTTTCAATAATTTTTATATATGTAAATATATAGGTTGTTGGAAACAAATACTATCATAAATATCGCTTCATTGAATTTTAAGGTATTTTTTATTGAATAACACATATTGTAATGCGCTGTGAAAAATTCTAAATGAGTTCAATGAAAATGTAAAATGGAAATTGACAAATGGTGGATTTTTTATAAATTTGTGTCTCCCTTTTGATTCTGAATTAAATCCCTTTTAATTCTCTAAATTCAGATTTTGTTGAATCTTTTCACTCTTCTCACAAATATAGAGATATTAAAAAGAGCATACATAAGATCTGCATTTTGTAATTAGCCATGCATTTCGAGGATACTTTTCGTACTGCATGTATGACAACTTGTTGCATTGTGAGCATTGGGTAAACGAGTCTCGAAATCGTGACATTATTTGACGTTAATTACAACAGAATACACTGAGAAAACAAGCTCAAATCGATACACTAATAATTTAGCCGATTTTGCTAAATTCGCATTGAAAATTGGGGATTTTATAGTTCTTTATGTCTATGTTGTAATTATATATATATATATATATATATATATATATATATATATATATATATATATATATTATAATGCGTAGGTTTAAAAACTTTTAAAAAATATTACTACTAATCATCGCCTTTCTTTAATTAAAATACCAGCTCTTTGTTTAATCTGCAGTCAATGGTTTTATTTATTTCTACAGCTCTAACGACCAAATAGAAATTTACATAATTCTACTTCGAATGAGATTTCAATGTTTGTGGAAACTACACAATTTTCAGGACAATTTCTATCCTGTAGCTAGCCCTTATCCTAGAAACCAAAATACTGACATCCATTCAAATTGCCACAATTCAATTCATTCCTAAATATTTTATATGTTTTTGTTGTCTATTTGTAAAAAGTCTAAATATCGATATTATGTCAAAAAGTAACACTATATTCGCTTATGATTGGTAAGCGTTTGCCTTCTTTCATTAATATTGGCTCTACGGGGTGCAGCTCACCTTTAACATAAACAGAATAAATTTGCATGTCAAACTTATTATTGTGAAAAATTAACAAAAAACACTTAGATATATACAAAAAACAGATAGTGTCAACACAAACGTTATTTTTAGAACACCTTCAAGGGGACGAGGGTCAGTACAATACTCTGGTGCTGGGGACCAAATAACTAATAATGAAGTAATCGTGACTAACAATAGGGGTACACCACCAACGTGAGTACACAAATAATAAACATGTATTCATTTACAGGATGTATTAATAATTTATTTTCTTTAGCCGATCCAGACCAACTCTGAAACCATCAACATCAATTGTTTCAAAGGCTCAAGAATATGTTGACATCTATAAATACCCTCCAAGAAGACCTGATCCTATTTATCCTCAACCTCAGGTCGACAAAACCGCAGCTAAATGCAGAAAAGATGTTTGTTTACTTCCCGATTGTAGCTGTGGAGGAAAAGATATTCCTGGTAAGACAAATTATTACTTCAGAAGTGAAAATGTAGTAATTCTTTGGAAAAAAACATTGAATTTCCGACGAACTTAATTTTTACAAATTTAGGCTGCATAGTTTTAAAATGAGAGGTTGATATATTTCACTGAATACCTGTCAGAAAATACTTGTTTCTGATTCATAACACGTTTATACGAGATATAACAATCAAAGTCCGGGAATTCATCAACCAAAAAAAAAACAAGCAAATAAAACTCTGCATGGGTCCATCACTTCACACCCATAGTAAAAAAATAATAAGACCGTTCCATCTGCAGGCAAGGTCATGGCGTCGGTTTTTTGGGATGCGCGTGAGATAATTTTCATTGGCTATGTTGAAAAAGGAAAAACTAAAAACACACACACACACACACACACACACACACACACACATACACACACCGTTATTGCGATGGCATAAAGTAATGAATTAAAGTTTGAATAGCTACCTCAATGCACCCTTTTCTCCAAATTTAGTCCATTCTCGTAGAAAATTATTAATATTACGCTCAGTCACCACAGTTATTTTCGATTTTGTTGCAAGTTCCTCATTTCTACCCACTGCTGACTTTGTTTATGTGTTCCTGAGTCATACTCAAATATCCAGACATCATCTCGAGTCTCTAGCACCGCTTCACTCTGAATAGGGTATAAGAAATCCTTGAAAACCTCTTTCCGCATTTGTTTTTGTTCATCTCGTGGTTTCATTATAAACATTCAACTGTTCATATCAAACGCACGAATTGTGAGTCACCGGTCGACATTCGCGACTGTACAAGTGATAAGGCACGTCTTTCACGCGAATCGTCTTCACAGATTCACACCCCTCTTTGAACCACCTCCCCAATTAAACACGCATATTTTTTATCTATACCAACTACAATTTGTGAAGTTTTGCAAAAGGTTGTTCGCCATATTTCAATAAAAATTGTCACGACATGTTGCTTGTAATGTTTACGACACCATTAGAAAAATTTGTACGAAACACATAATAAATGTGTTTCGTTTTCAGACTTAAAGTAAAACTGGAAGAGATATACGTGTAGACGAAGTGACGCAATGTTGCCAATTCCCGAGTAACTACTATCTTCCCGGAACTTGATTGCCACACATCGTATATTCTATTTTTTTATCACTCCACGTTTTATGATGAAGTATAAGTACTCAGTTTATAGAGAACCTTCTATTTTGAATGTGCTTATTGGATTGTATACATTTTTTTATTAATTAGGCGACATTCCAGTAGAAGAAACTCCACAGATAGTGCTAATAACTTTTGACGATGCGGTTAACGATTTAAATAAACAATATTACATAGATTTATTTGAAAATGGACGCAAGAACCCAAATGGTTGTCCAATAACAGCTACATTTTATGTATCCCATGAATGGACAGACTACAGCCAAGTGCAAAATCTTTATGCGGATGGGCACGAGCTGGCGTCCCACACAGTTTCGTAAGTGGCCTGTATTTGGCCAGAGGGGCTGGAACTTATTTCAACTTTCTCTATGTTTCTTTCACATTTTTCTAGCCAAAAAATATTATTAACTTATTTCTTTCCTATGCTACTAACCAATAGGTGACCTTCCTGTGGAGCAAGTCCCTCAAATTATATTAATGACTTTTGATGATTCCGTCAATGATTTAAATAAGGGTCTATACCAGGATTTATTCGAAAAAGGCAGAACCAACCCTAACGGATGTCCGATAGCTGCCACTTTCTACGTATCCCATGAGTGGACTGATTACAGTCAAGTACAGAATTTATACGCAGATGGTCACGAACTTGCTTCTCATACCGTATCGTAAGTCTTTTCAACGTTTCCGCACTTACAAATTATTGAATGCACCTTTTAATCTACTCTACCATGCTTACAATGTGTTATGTTAATACTATTTTTGCTTGCTGATATAATAATCTATATGTACATATGTATATATATATATATATATATATATATATATATATATATATATATATATATTATTAATATATAAATAATAAATTATTAAATTATTGATTCTTTCTTTAGGCATAGTTTTGGCGAACAATTTTCTCAAAAGAAATGGACAAGAGAAGTAGCTGGGCAAAGAGAAATTCTTGCGGCTTATGGTGGCGTTCATTTAGAAGATGTCAGAGGAATGAGAGCACCATTTTTGTCGGTAAGGCCTAGCTTAGTTGTCTGTCATTCTTTTTTAATTAAATATAAATACTAAGATAAATCAAAAAATCCTGTTTCAAATATGATGAATAAATCACAATGAATAATTGCATTATTCTATAAAATGTTTGTTAATAAAAATCTCAGTTGATATTCTTTTTTATTTAAGGTTGGTGGTAACAAAATGTTCAAGATGTTGTACGATTCAAACTTCACCTATGATTCCTCTATGCCCATTTACGAGAATAAACCACCAAGTTTTCCTTATACATTAGATTACAAACTTTTCCATGATTGTATGATTCCTCCATGTCCTACGAGATCTTATCCTGGAGTGTGGGAAGTACCTATGGTAATGTGGCAAGATTTGAATGGAGGTAGATGCTCCATGGGAGATGCTTGCAGTAATCCGCCAGATGCTGACGGGGTATTCAAAATGTTGATGAAGAATTTCATGAGGCATTATACTACTAACAGGTAAGAAATTTCTACGATTATTATTTTTCTATTACACCAATAATAAACGAAACGAAGGGAGAAGATTGGCATGATAGTAAGGACAGCTCTAGCCTGTTGATCCACTGTTTAAAATCGTTTTGACTCGTATTAAGTCGGTTGAGCCGAAACGGAAGAGAAAGTTCTGATAGCCGAACTGTTCAAATATACCCATGGAGTTAGGAAACAGAACAAGCATAAGAAAGAATGATGACCCCATTGGACGAGATGAAGAAGTAGAAGGACGTTAATGTCAGAATGCATCGTTTTTTGAAGCTTATATTCTGGAGGGAACGATTTAGACTATGTGTGTGTGTGTATGTTTGTATTAGTTGTGGCTTGTGGTTAGTAATATACTGTCATATATTAGTATATCACTTTCATGTTGATAATTAAATAAATATATATTTCTTCCATTTTTAGAGCTCCGTTTGGTTTGTTTTACCATGCTGCGTGGTTCACACAACCTCATCATAAAGAAGGTTTTATTAATTTTGTCGACACAGTTTTAGCAAAGAACGATGTTTGGTTCTTAACAAATTGGCAAGCTATTCAGTGGGTTCGAGACCCTACTCCAATCTCAAGACTTAATTCATTCCAACCATTCCAGTGTAATTACGCTGTAAGTATTTCAAATCGATGTAATTCCAGACATCTTTAGTACGTGATTTTACTTTTCAAAACCTTGAAATGAGAAAACCTAAAAGTAATGCATAATATTTTTAATATGATCACGTTTCATATTCATAAGTTTCTGTCGATGTTTGAGAAGATTCATTTCTAAATTGAAATTTCAGGATCGTCCAAAAAGATGCAACAACCCTAAAGTATGCAATTTGTGGCACAAATCTGGTGTAAGATACATGAGAACTTGTCAACCTTGTCCAGATATTTATCCATGGACTGGAAACACTGGAATTAGAAGTAGTAAAATCGATAATGACATTGGAGATTAAAATTAAATCTACGTAGGACTTTGCCCTATCTTTAGTTAAGTTTTGAGGTCGTCATTAAACATTTTTTATGAAAAGAATAATGTATTAAATCGATTAAATGGAATGCGACATCGTTATGTTAACAACGACTCTGGGGTATGGTCACATTCTAAACATATCGATGTTACCTGCCATATAAAAATATTTAGTATAATTCCCTATTTTTCTCTTAAAAGTTATCGGTATCACGATACAGAAATTGTTTAATATTTTAAACAAAAAAAATTGTTTTAAATTTTCTTCTGGTAGGAGTAAAATATTAAATAATTTCAATGATTTTTCATTTATTTTTATTTTGAAAATTTGGCAGAAAAAAATATTTATATAGCATAATATTCAATGAAAATTATTTATAGTTGAGAAATATACACTCTTAATATTGTGATACAATGTACTAATTAACTATGAAGAATTCGTCAATTTCGTTGCCTAGTTTTTTTAACGTACTTTTAAATCCCAGATGTTTATTTTTCTATAAGTTCTTGCCATTTGTTTGGCATTTTAAACCTCAATTCTACTTTTTGAAATGTAGTATAGTTGAAAACAGCGCCCTATAAATATATACCAACAATTTATTTTTTGAATTAGAACGAACATGAGGCAATACAAATTTTGGCATTGTGTATTCACCATACATTTTCCTTGTACTTTGAAATTTACATCAGTAACCTGGAAAACGATGCTGTCATGAATTGATGTTATACATTCAAGCGGGTAAACCAGTTTGCATATTCCGATCGCTCGGGTTTTGTTAACCACTTGTCGATTGTTGGCCATCGTCAAAGACATTTCGAACAACAAAAGCTGTGTAAATACAACATTCGCAAGCAAGTAGTTGCATTCCAATTATTCTCTTTCTACTCTCTGTTACAGTCTTATCATACTAGCGGTTTGCGAGCGACTGCGGGAAGAAGCGGGCGTGCAACGAATGGGTCGCGAACAAGCCGGGTCTGTGCCGCGAGGACGTCGCAGACGCGTGGTAGAAATGCAAAGTTTCCATCGCGTGTTTGTAGGTCACAATACACTCATTAACGTACGAGTTGGCGTTTGTACGCGACAGTACAAAATGGCGACCCCGCTACTATTCGTAGCGATCTCGTTGCGGGTCCGCAACGAATTCGCTGCCCGGAACACTGCGAATGTGGAGCCAAGAAAAGTTCACGCACGCGAATCACGATTGAATATGGAATACCTATCACAAATTATGTTGACCAACGTGTTAATGTCATAAATAAGTGCCCTATTTGAAATAGTTATCGTGGCGTGAGCGTTTATCTACAAAAATCATTATAAATAACGAGAAACTTGGACTAAAATGTATATCAAAAGAATGAAGGTGTTACCGGTTACAACAAAAAGATATCATTTTTAAAAGACAGTGTTTGACTCTTCTAGCGATTGTGATGAGTTGTTTGTTGTGGAAATAACGAAAACGAAATCCATAAAACTCACAATTATTACTTGGCAAACTACTCATTGTAGTTTTTGACATTTTGACAGTTCATGACATTCTTACCATTGGCCAGAATATTAGCGTATATTTCATAATAGTTAGATATAGCCAGAAATTTCAGCAGTCATTTATTGATATTGGATGTGCAAAATTCGAAATACGTCCCAATATATTCATGAAGCTCATGGAATGTTTCATTATCAGAAAAAAAACTTTTCAACTAAATATGACGACCGTGTGTAAACATATGAAATTCGTATGACGTTAAATACTCAATTCTTGGCAATCAAAAATACTCAAATACTTAGATCTTTTAATATATATATTCTTAATTGAATTTTCTTGATTTTTGGTCTATTAGCGAAAAAATGTTTGATATAAAGATATTTTTTTCAATTTATATCAAGAAAATGATAGGAATATCGAACAAACTCTAATGTGTTCTATGTATGAGTATAAAAACATCACTCAATTTCCCCCCTCTGGGTTAATCATTATCACATATCTATGATAACTTGGATAATTTACATTAAAAGCTTCACAGATTGCAAAGCCAGAATCTCATTAACATCAATATTTGCAAATATATCAGAAATCAAGAATATTAATATATATATATATATATATATATATATATATATATATATATATATATATATATATAGGGAGATATGGAAAATCTGGATGTTGTTCAGGTGTCAAGAAATAATTTGATCTTCATACCTAATCAACATCTATTTTATATGTATATCTAGTTGTAAATAAATAGTAAGTAATAATTTTATTTCGAATCATGACACGATTAATAAGAAATTCACACTTAAAATAATGTACGAGTATGTCAAGTAATTTTAATTTATTGTGTCTTGTATATCAAATAGCAGTGGTTGGTGAATATCAACAAAATTAAAAGAAAATTATATATTTGCAGATTTGTTTTATTTTTCCACCTCCTCTTATATATTTAAATTTATAAAAAAGATTTATTAGGCTAATCTGTGATAAATTCAGTGTAATCTAGAAGATTCCCTTGCCGACGTAAATTATACTCATCAAAATGGTCAACAATAGGTAACAACCCTATTTAAAATCATCGTAATCCAAGCCAAGCAGAGCAACCAAATTATATGATATCAATGCTCGCTTCGACCCACCTCATGACAAGGATCGTCGTAAACGTTAGTTTAGTTAGATGTGGTCCATTGATGTAATTCTTCTGCTACAAAATGAGAATAATCACAAGAAATTTAGTTCTTTTTCTTAATATCGTGTACTTTATATGTTTTGTAGATGCAGAAACTTTTCTATAACATCAGTCCAAACCACGGTCTTACATACAAGTCTTGAAACCGAGATTTCTACAAAGCGGCGTAGTTCTCATATTGTCCTGGTTATAAGTATTTGAAATAGCCATAGCGCGGCGCTGCTATCTAGGGATATACGTGGGTCGGGTAAGGATAGAAATCTTGACATAAAGTATACAACCTAAAATTGGCGAGTGCGTTATACCATGTCACATGTGCTCCAATTAAGTTATTTCGTGTTTTTCATATGTATTATAATTCAATGAAGTTGATTATTTAATTTTTCAATTCCGAAGATCACAACGCCGAGCTGGTGGCCACATTGTGAGATAACTGAGCGCCTGTGAAATGAACCACCCCCACTACCGTTGTAAGATCTGTATATAAGATCGAGATCCAAACTCATTAAATCCTATTCAATTGGAAACATCCTTAATTACCTCTGATCTAAAACCTAAAGGAAATATCTAAATTCTAATTATGATTTAGCACACGCCAACTAGAATGAAATAAGCCCGCGCATTTATAATTATATATAAATATCCGTCTTTCAAGCGATTAATTAAATAAAGATCTTAAATTGATTTATGAATATTTTTTCATATAATTAATATTTGTTAATGGGAGATAACGATATAATTAAAGAATTAGAGAAAAGACTCAAACTCACTGTCGTCCAAATCGTTTTCTAAATTCATAATACTTGGTTAAATATCTTAATAAGGATCTGTTTGTACTTTTCGTTGTAAATTTTCATCCTCAATTTTAATAATATGATCATGATGCTTAGAAATAATAGGAAACTCAAATTCCGCTAATTTTGTAGCATCCTCCAATTTATAAATAACATTTAATTGCCTTCTTCGTAGTTGGCCTGTGGTGTGTACAGTACAATCTTGATAAAAGAGAAGCAGAACGATTATCTAATAAATGTGAAACCATCGTAGAAACATCGAGAGACATAGCACTCAAATTAGTTCCCGGACTATCACTGGATAATGAATCGCTCATTAACAATTTAATTCAATAAAACGGATAGGAATGAGGATTGAGAAAATTATGAGGACAATCTGTTTACACAATAATAGAATTTTATACTCCATCAAGTGTGACAACGAATAACCAGTTGCTTTCATAATTAAAAAAAACAAAAATTACATGAAACAGTCATTTTATTACATTTCAAACATCTATTTTAAGCTTCTGAGTTGACATCTAAATTACTTGTAGTTAAAATATTTCTTTTCTCTAATAATTTTTTCTCGGCAAAAATGTTTTTTGCATAATTTTCAGTACCATATTTTCATCAACAAACACGTGGAACTTTATGAAATAAATCTGAAAATTACAACATTTAGAGAAAAATACTAGTGTCAATTATTGAACTCGAAATTATTTTATTGACATTTAAATCCACTGCCTTAGTCTTCAGAGTTTATTGCCTTTGCACAACCAGAATTATTAATAAACCTTCTAGACCTTCCCATCTTTGCTCAAAAATTCAGGTAAAGGTTCTTCCTCATCACTATTTTGGCTAGATTTTTTGTTATGTCCTTCTTTATCCCACGTCTGCAGCATATCTATAACGGTCGTATGACCAAATGCAAGTGCTTCTTCTAATGGTGTTCTACCCCATCTGTCTTTAATATCATAAGGAACGTTACAGTACTTAATAAGAAATTCAACACAGTGTAAATGGCCTTCAGCTGCAGCCAAGTGAAGAGCCGTTCTACCATCATAATCTGATAATGTCATGTCCATACCGGATAACTTGTGCCTAAAAATAAACAATTGCTATTATATACGGTGTTTCACCGAGAAGTACTCACTCTAAATCATAGCGAAGGTGATAACTTTCTAAAAACGATAGACTTGATTTCGAAAGGGAAAAATTTTACCAATACTTATAAATGTTACTTCGCCCTTCTACCGTACACAGTCACGTCCTTAAAAAATTTCAAATGCAGGAGAGGCAACTGATATCTTTGAATTATCTCCAATTTTTTCAAAATTTATCAATGAGTTTATCGGATTTCTGGTAATCCAATTTGCCATTTCAAAGGTCCTCTTCTACTAATCCATCGACAAGAAAAGCGGTTTATCGGAAACTGACGGACTGAAGATTCATTTGAAAAACACATATTGTGTAGCAGCTGGCATTATCTTGGAGCAGCTCTGTAAAAATCTCATAGAATATCAAACGTCGGTTGTGATAATCTTCGTAATAATCACATCTTATATGGATGTAATTTGTAGGACTTTAAAATTCGTAAACACTCCTTCACAGTACATCTTAGCGCCTTTCCTCATGGTCTGGGTGTTATAAGAAACTACCACATCGACTATTTCATTTCTGATTGGTAGCTGAGGTTCCTGTTATCTGTATTCCATAGAATCCATTCCCATAAATTCATTCATCGACCAATGTTATTATTGAATATGCGCGGTGTAACTCCAACCAGACATATATTATTTTAAATCCGACTATTTCTATTTTCTGAACGGTATATACACCATTCTACCCAAGCAATGTGTATGTTCCACGTGCATGGAATTCTATTTACTATTTTTATTTAAAAGTTATTGAGTTCTTTTTGTTGGGTCGCTGTGTGCTTTACAAAATTGAAATTTCGGCATCCACATGATATAAATGTCACTAACTAATTACCTTCGTAAACTTGGTAAATCTCCCGAAGCAGCAGAAAAAAGTAAATTGACTATATTCAGACCTTTAGTTTCAAATTTGTGCTTTCTTGGATCAGATTTGTCGGAAGCGTGCCTTAAATTGTCGTATCTATGAAAATTAAATTTCTTAACTAGTTCCTAAAATTGTTAAAATTAGACAAAACGACTTCAGAGAAATATTCCAAATACCTCACAAAACTGAACACCTCTACAACTATTTCCTAGAGCGTCCAATGGTGGTGAATATAAACACATCCCCATAACATTAGGTACTACCACTAACATAGCTCCACTTACTCCAGATTTAGCTGGCAACCCAACCTAAAACATTCGTTGCATAACAAAACAAAAGTATTTATTACACTAGTTTTCAGTACATCTGTTTCCGAAGAAATTTTAGTCGCTGACATATGATATGCTATTTTCAAAAATATAATTAGAAGATTCTTATCAGCTCTAGTTTCTGAGTCTAAGCTATGTGGATATAAAGCAGAAAAAAACATGTATTTACTAAGAAAAACATTAATCAATTAATTAAATTAATCATTGATTTCTTAAAAAAATCACTAGAAAATTACAGTAAGTAAATTTTCAAAAGGTATTATGAAAAACTAAAATTCAAATTCGAAATGATTTGAATAAATATTTTAATTATTAATTTATAGCATAATTTTCCTTTGCCTCGGTGAAAAATGATAACATTAATTTAGAAAAAAAGCCTAAATTGATAGAAAATTTATGACTAAATATACAAGTTGCTCTAAAGAAAAGAAATACTTCTCAGACTCAATTGGCGTCGGTCATTTAACCGTGTTGTTTGAAACTGATCTTGGCTTACAGAGCTATTTGTTTGAATCAACTTCTTCAGAGTCGGGTGGTGTCCACTACGCGTCGGCTCGATTTACCTTCTTCTTAAATTGAAGTTCTTTGATTCAGGTACGAACAATTGCATTGTTAACTAGACTCTTATATTTATTGCCCGCAGTTATTTAAGAATTTGCTTTTTTTCCTATTGGACACAGATTACCATAGCATTTGAATGGTACAGAACAAAAGGGTTAAGCTCGTGTCGAGTTCATCTTCGAACTGCCCCTCTTTACAATCAAATTGATCCCCTTTGGGAAACAAGGGTTCAAACCGTTTACATTCACGCTACAAAAATAACAGACATCGAGATGATTTTGGCGGTTTTCGTAGTCCGTGTTTCAAATTTAAATGCACTTACCACTTATCCATAATCTTAAATATTCCACACACGCTTCACTAACACAATTGGGAACCCAATTTTATCCCAAAGTATTTCAAAATACTCGAAATAAGTATTTTTCACCAACGCTAATAAAAGTTTTCTACAATCTTTAAAATATATTCTTCGCATATAAAGCAAAAATTATCTGATTTGTTCAAACGTCTATGATGCAAAAATTTAGATACTAATCTTGACACGGTATAATAAGTTACATTTTGTAAACAAGTGTAATTATAAAAGATAATATATAATAGGCCAATCCAGAATCACCTAATACTTTTTCAATAAAAATTAAATATTGATAACAGCAATTTTTTGGTTTGGTTTTTTTTATTTTCATCAATACTAAATATGAGTAATCAATAACTGTAAATATGATAGAATTCAAAACTTCGGATTCCAGAAGTGTTAGTGTGAGTTTCTATGAGCAGTCGATAAACATCAAAGTTAGAAAAATCTTAGTTTAGAAATAATATTTTTCTCACAATTATAAAAATATGTAATAAGTGATGAATCTTTCGATGAACTTAAAACTTCGATATTTCTTTTGTAGACTCATTTTCTAACTTTTATACTAAATCATACCTTGAACGCAAATTGTCCTGAATAGTCATACATTCCACAACTATGCATCAAGGATAAAACATCTCTCACACTTTCTGGTTTTAAAACTTTCTCTTCGGATAGAGGACAAATACCACCATTAGCCAATGTTGCTGCCATTACCGCTACTAAATCACAATTAACTTCTAAGGAACAACACTAAAATTAATTATAATCTTTTTATAATCAAATAAATTTTTTCATTTTCATCAATGCTAACCTGAAAATAGAAATCCATGCATTCCCTAAACTTGCTACTTTCTGGGAAACATTTATGTTCTCTCATATAAAAACCTAAAGCGTAATTTCGATCAGCACACTCACGTTCAGAAAGGAAAACTGCGTTGTTGAATCCAAGATCCTCTCTTCCGGCCAATTTCTACAATAATTATATACAAATATTCAAACTTATTCACCAAAATAAACCAGTCCAAAAATTAACCTGATTATAATGTTCTAATAACCTGTAACTTAGTTCACTAGTCCCGTCCATAGTATTAACACCTTTTTTATTTATATTTCAATTACAAAACCTTATAGAATTCAATTATCTAAAGTAAACAATAAATTCTGTTTTCGGTACTATTATTTTGGTGAAAATCATATTTTTGTGGCTACACAATTACCTCAAAAAAGTTCATAGTAAAATCAAACTTCTCCGCAGAACTCATTTCTGGACAGTACATTGTCTTTAATAAGGAACAAATAATAATAGCTCCGGCATTAATCATTGGATTATGTGGTTTTTCTATAATAAATAAATGAATAAATAAATATTATTGAAGCCTCCTAAATAAAAACTCACTATTATGATCGAGGATGAGTTCATTGAAATTTCTACCACTAGGTTCTTGACCAACATATTGATGAACAACATCTGCTCCAAGTAAATCTAAAGCTATACCATACGACAAAGGTTTGCTGCATGATTGAATTGTAAAGGGTATGTTGACATCCCCTATTGAGTATCTTTGTCCATCTATAGTTACAATACTGACGCCCCAATAATTCGGATTCATTCTTTTTAACTGTGGAATGTATGATGCTACCTAAAACCAAACCTCTTCCTCAAAATATATCAAGTAAGTATTTTCGCATTTTCATTTCATTTAACAACAAAATAGAGAATTTACTACGATTATTCCTAATATTGCAGCATCTGATATATGAATTAATAGTAATCTGTATTAACATCGATTCAATGATTTCTGAACTTTTAAAATTAAATAAATGTTTCGTGGTCTAAAATGCAGTTCTACTTTTATATTTTTATATCATTAATTACTTCTTAATTTATTTTTCAATATTGAGATGTCTGTCCTCTAATAATAGTATTACAATTATGAGAAATCTCTTTTCAGTTATATTATTTTCTGATGTTTCAGATTTTTTTATATATGATAACTAATTATAGTATATTTACCAAAATAATTTGATAACTAATATTTGTTTATCTTTCTTTTAACTATGTAATTAATTTTTTCTTGATAATTTTTTCTCTTAATCCAGTGTTTGCTATTTCAATACATTTTTTTTAGTTAGAGGTCTATCAGTGAAGCTAATAACTCATCTTTTTTGCGAAATGAAAGTCATCCCTAAGTTTCAATATCAACAAGTACCAACTTGGTTTTGAATATCATTTTGTGTTTATGTTATTGTTGGTTTTATACAGTGACAAGAACCAAAACATAATTCATTTATATCAAAATGTAGACCTTTCCTCACCATATGTACAAGAATTTTCTCAGCAGTTAAACTCATGGACATAATACATTATTAAAATAATTAGTAATTCAAAATCTGAAACATAAAAAATTACTGAAGTAATGTTATATGTGAAGTTTCTAGTATTAATTGTGAAGCTGTTTATATAGGACAGACATATCAATATTTGGAAACTAGATTAATAACTTATGAATATAAAAATGGGAATCTTTAAAAAATTTTTGTTAGAAATAATTTTTTTATAATTGAAAAATGATTATATAAATTTGACAAAATATGAAAAAAAATATATTTGTAACAAAAGTTTTATTGCATATTTTATCAAATATATATAATATTTATCAATTATTTTTAATCATTTTTCAGTCTTTCGATAATACTTCTATTCAAAAGAAATGAAAAACAATTTTCTGCAATACAAAAAACAATTTTTCAATCATGGGAGAATTTTTGCAATTTAGTGAATTTTTTTTATACTATACCAAGCTTTACTACCATTTTCAAGGCAGTAATAAATACCAAAGTAAATTGGTTCATAAAATAATTTTCTAAATTGTTAAAAACTTACTTGTATATTAGGATTTTAAGATGAAATAAATATCACGAATTTTCGCAGGAACAAACATAATTTAAATTTCCTTGTGAACTACATTATCTGAAATTTGGATTTTTTTTCCTTTTGAGGAATTTAATAAAAACTGATCTTACTGGTTCCTGTCCTTTCTATTGTTTATAAATTATTGAACATTTCAATTGAAACAATATTAGAAACATCAATTCAATCTATTTTTCTACGTCCGTAGACTTAAAAAAATTCGACGAAATATTTATCAATTTTTATTCTGTAATAGTTATAATAAAAGTACAACCGTGAGCATTATTAATTTGAAGTGAAGAAGAAGTTACATTACTATTGATACTTGAATTGGCAACATTTAACGAGTTAAATAACATCGTCTATAGTTGTATTAGTACTTGGATTGGAGTGTTGGTAGGATCTTGAACATTTACAATGTTGCTTGAAGTCGAACAAGTTGTTCCCGTTGAAATTTTCACTGCGGAATCCATTTTGTTTTTTATTGAGTCGTCTACGTAACCCTCAGCAACTGTGTTGGATTTCCACCCACCGAGCTTCTCTAATTGCGTTATATCACCACCGGAATCCACTAAGAAAAGCGAAGAGCGTCGAAATGTATGCCCAGTGTAGTTTTTTGGATTATGTAAATTCAAATATGTTGCGATAAGCGAGGGAATTTTTGAAAATATATTGATACCTACAACTTGGGTATTGTATTTTCCATTTCTATACTGCAAAAAGAAATGATCTGTTTTGACATTTGTGGGTCGATGGTTTTTATATTTTTTAGAAATGTTTATAAGTTTAATCTGTTGTCAGATATTTCACCAATAACAATAAATCGACGTTGAATATGAGTTTTTGTATCAAGTACGGTGATAATTAAAACATTTTCTGTATTATAGATATCGTTACACTTAATTTTATATAATTCTTCCCTCCACAGAACTCCTGCGATTCCCAATATTAAAGCAGCCTGAAAGATGTTATAAATAATATCTATATAAGTACATCTATAGCCAACTGATTTATTTTTCAAATATGCAATAAGTTTCGAGTATTTACTAATGTCTACGTCGTTATTTACCATTAGGGTGCCTTTCAGTTTTGAATAAGTCGACCAAAGTGTTGAAGACTTCCACATTTTGATCTTCGTCCAAAGTAAACTTTCTCAGGGAGAAGATTCATAGTCGCCGCAGTTGCCGATTCAACAAAATCTTCTGGTGTGTAGTTTAAACTTTCTTCACTATCACTCTCCATCACTAATTATAATACTACACTTCTCTTAATTAGACACAAAACGAATTTTTTTTAACGAAAAAAGAAATAAAAGTGTGACAGATTATCGGAGAAACGATTCGTCATCAGAAAAAAAGCATTTACAACCCACTATTTTGATAAAACAATTTTATAAATGACACGTTAAGGTACTTTTTTTCACGCTTTTTGACCGATTCAGAAATTACATTCCTCATGAATGCAAATGAATGAAAGAAAACGTGATTATAACGGACGTAGAAAAAATATTTTATGATCCTCAAATATTTCAATACACGAATAATAGTTGTAGGTTTCTGTACTTATTATGAAAATCTTTTAACACTTGGCAACATCGAATACTTGTGACCTATCAAGGAATATCTTACATAAAACTAAAGTAAATACAAATTCGAAATATTTTAGTTTTTTCAAAAAAAAAAAGTGAATTAAAAAAACTTATGAGCTGTTAGGTATTGAAATTAATAATTAAATTAACTGATAGCGACCTAGTTGGGCTAACAAAGGCTTTAACAACTAATTGCAAGTTTTATTTACTTTAGATAAGAGTTTGTGTGAGTAGAAACGATGTTAATGAATATACCTACATAAGGTTAAAGTAAAAATAGAGCTGCTATTCTAAAATAATACCAATGTCATAGATCAGTGAACACGTAGTGTTTTTAACAATGAATTAGTGAAAACTGAACAGTTTAGTTCAGATTTTTATGAGATCATGAGCTTTTTGATTAGCAAAATGTATAAAGAATATTATGAATAAAGTTTTTTGACTACATGAAAATTCATAATCAACGATTTATTGTTTAAATAACAAAAAAGCTGTTTTGAAAATATACTTACTGTTCCATTTGTATTTTCCTTACATTTCCAATAAATTAACTCAATATCTTTGCTAAATTCTTGAAATTCTGGTATTATAAATTGATGTCTAAACGCATATGACAAAAGTCCTATACTTGGCTGCACTATACTAAAATAAGAAACAACATTCAGTTCCAAACAAATATTCCAATGAAGTAGGTATGAATGATAGACAAAGAGAATATAAATGACAATTTTACCAATACCATTAATTAAGCTTCATTCTCAAATTTGATATGTAGATATTAGATGTGACAAAAAAAAGTTTTCATTGTTTTGCAATTAATCACAACGTTAGTCCTCACGTTAATTTTGGTTGAGAAAACCGTCGTTATTATGCATGAACTTATTGAGGAAGGTTCTCTGTTTTCTGTTCTCAGTCATAATTTGTCATCAAGAATAAAGCAAGTCATATACAAATAGTTTAACACGACAATAATATTGTTGACAATGTTATTGTTACCAAAATTAATATACGTCATACATAAAATTGACTTTCACAGAATAGCGTTAAATCCATTTGGAAACAATAACAAATGCCGGCGATATCTCCAAAGATTTTAAAATTAACTATTTATTTATCAATTAATTCCGTTAACTAATAAATTATTGTATGAACGTTAAATATATAATGATATTCTAAGCGACATTAGAAGTGTTACACCCAGAAGAAAGAATTTTTCGACCTTGATTTTTTACTGACGTGGTAGACTTACATCAAAAATGGAATGATAACATTTGCAAAAAATTGTATTAATATTCATAATATGTTTAGGGTCACTTGAGCTGAATACACTTCTGTACACTTTTAGGCATCGATAAATGGAGATGTCGTTAAAACCAACTTTAATTTTGTGGATTAACTGCACCGAAAAAGGAAATCACTTTTTTGACAAAAAAGTTCAAAGATATGAGGGAAAACTCGAAAAAAAATTGTAGGGACTAAAATGGTCAATAAAATCGTTCCGAATCACTTTAAACGCATTTTTAATTGAAACCGAGAAATTTGCAATACACAATCAACAGTTATTGTAGCGCTGAATATTGAAGAATTTTTAAAAATGGAAAAACTCAATCGTTCTTATTTATTTTAAATCATTTCTACATAGTCTAGTGAATGATCTCTAAGATGTAATTTTGTGCACTAAGTTAATAAAGGACAAGTAAATTGAAGGTCATTGCTCTTTTCTAAACATTTTTAAAAAAATTTAGATAAGAAAATTAATTCCGGTTGAAAAACATGTTAGAAAACTACAAATGTTTATAACTTTCCAATAAAAAAATTACATATCTGGAATCATTTGTTGGACTCTGTAGATTTGATTTGAAAAAATTCCAAAAACTCACATTTTTCGATTTTTTGTAAATTTCTTATCGTGCCGGACAGCTAAGCAATATAGTTATACAGTTTATTGCAAATATCTCTGTTGTGTTGCAAATATGTCAATATCTCTCTAATATACATAATTATACGAGGGCTGTTTTCTTTTCAATCTCCGCTCGCTCCGTGCAGACGCTACGCGGGTAGAAAAAGCGCGCATTAAGGCGTCAGTCGGCGTTGTGCTACAGCCACGTAAACATGTCCGCTATCATTGATGCTCCCGCCAAAAGTTAATTGCGGAGTGTGATTCGTTTTCTACAGGCTGAAGGCAAAAGTGCTGCAGATACCCATTGGAGAATGAATCGTGTATATGGGGAAAACTTCATGAGTGATGTTGTTGTGCGTGAATGGTGTCGAAAGTTTAAAGATGGAAGTAATGTTGAAGGGGGTCAAGGACGAAAATCTGTCGTTTCACATGACCTGGTTCAACGAGTTGACAAAATGGTTAAAGAAAACCGCAGATTCACCATTACTGCTTTGTTTACAGAATTTCCAGAAGTTGCAAGGTCTATTTTGTACACAACTAGAATTCATTGGCGGAAACTTTCTTTGAAGAGGGTATCGAAAAGCTTGTCCACAGATATGACAACTGTCTCAATCTCTTCGGTGATTACGTCGACAAGTAACCGTAAGTGTACCAATCTCTCGGTAAAAAAATTATTGTTTTATATAAACTTTTCTTTTATTTATATATAATGTATCCTATATTATGAACTCTTCTTATTATTTTTCTTTTAATAAGACCCTGTTCTGTTGATTTCCAAATATTTACCCTCTTCCTGAGCTCTCATATCATTTTTAATGGTTTGTCTAGTAGTCTACGTGTTATTGATTTTTGCCTTTACCCATTTGTTTTTTTGGCATTTTTTCAACATAATCTCTCCAACCTCTTGTGAACTCCATTGTTAAGTAATAAAATCATCCGGAACAACAAACTCCATTCAGAAACACACAAAATTACAAAATACCAAATCAAGGAGAAATACCATGGACAATTTTCTTTTTAACAAATTACTTTAAAACCAATGCCATAATAAACGTTTTTTATTGAAGAACTATCTACAAGTTAACGATCAGGTATCATTGTTTTGTTAAATCACTGTCATTAAAAAAAATTCATTAGATATATCGAAATCAAAATATATTAATGCATGGTTGATTAAACGCGGTTATATTGTATGGAAAGTTTATGATATTTTATTGGGGTGATGAATTATGTGTGATGTAATCGATTATGTAATATACAGTATACATACAAAAGATTGGAACAAAATATATATATATATATAAATAAATACAGCATGTACAAGCCTAATGGAATAAAATGATTTCGGTTACTGTACCAATTCATTAAAAAAAATCCGTCATAATTAATTATGAATTGACATTCTTTAACGTGAAAATATGATTCCTAGCTAGAGAGACAATAAAATAAAAAAATATCATTACAAAAATTCTCTATATAGTCAGATTGGTATTTATAAAAAATACTTAGTTTTAGTAATAGTTTAAATTCTGAAAAATGTTAACATTAACGTAAATGCATTAAATAACAGTTTTACAAATGATTTGTTATTGAGATAAAGCCGAACATAACAGAAAGTAACTCGCCAATTTCATGTAAAAATTCCTGATTTACCGCCTTTATCCCAAAGAACGTTTAGTGAAATAGACAAGCAGGTTTGCGAGTTTGGTCATATGAGGTGGATAAAAAAGCAGCTACCAATGCGCTGAGTAAAGAAATTAAATTAGATGTGACGTGGAGTTTGTGGAAAGTTAGCCATACATCGATAGTAAATATATTAAAAGAAAATAAAGTGCATTCCGAGTGGCACGTTTCCACTTTAAGCTCAGGCTAATTGAATAATAAACCAGTCAAAGTGCACCATTTGTTTTTCTTTTTGGTTCCGATATAAAAACCTGGCGACCAATTTACCTCTAGGGCACAGAGATCATCTATATTTAGATGGATCACGACAATGTTATTTGTTCTAACCAAATTAAAATCGATTAGAGGTCTGAGCTTGAACTAGTATTACGACATCCTTCATAAAATACTGGTAAAATTAAATTTTATTCATGGGGCGTAATTTGAATTATGTACCAGTATGAAGTAGTTCATACTGGTACCTGAGAACTAACGAATTTTCAAGTTCATGTTTTTGCTTATAATATTTCTCAAAATGGAAAGTTATTAGTTGTAAGGAGAAAAATATTTCAATTGCACTTATTTCGTTACCCAAGTAAAATGTAGACAAAAAGGCTTTTGGAAGTAATCTGATAATCCTTCAATTATAATAATAATCTAAATATAACGTGAGTGTATTAATTAATAGGGTAAAAAAACTAGATATATATGTTTTTAAACGAAATATTGCATACAAAAATAGCTAATTAAAGTATTACATCTTAAGTAATTATACCAAATTTTAATAATATCACTTGAACTTCATAATACATCCCTTGCAGTTAATTTGGTATTGTTTGTAGCCAGCAGCCATCTATTAAATAATTAATAGATTCTCAATTTTGTACATAAAATTTATTGAAAGTCATTCGAGAAAATTAACCACAGCTAAAGCTTGGTTTATGCAGCCAAAATTAAAAATTACTATTAAACTAACAAATTAATTTACTAGTTGGAAGACACTGAAATGGTACTTGTAGTTCATGCAGAAAATTAACAGTAAATTTAAATTAAAATGAGAGTTCGCCAATTTTTAACTTCTTAGTTTAGCTTGGTTTATGCAGCCTAAATTTACAACTAGATTAAGTTAACATTAAACTAAACTTTCTTGGTGGTAATTTTTTTGTTCATGTAGTAAATTAAGGATAATTATAAACTACTGGTAAACTAATAGAAATTTTAAAAATTAGAACACCACGGCGGACATCAGCGCAATAACACGAATAATACTTCCATAACGAAAGAACAAGGATGTTGTAAACAAAACAGTACCACCAATACAGACTGACTTGACCTATTCTGTGCTCACAACCTCACAAAATTAAGAAGTTAAAAGTTGGTGAATTCTTAGTTCTGCATTACTCACAGTGTCTTTCAACTAGTAATTTAATTTGTTAGTTCAATGGTACTTTTTAATTTTGGCTGCATAAACCAAGCTTTTGATTCCTTTATTTTGTAAGTTATGTTATGAGCACAGAATACGTCAGGTCAGTATGTATTGCTGGTTTTATTATGTTTACATCCTTGTTCTTTGGCTATTAAAATAAAAATAGCCGTTATTGCGCCGATTTCCGCTGTGTTTTTTTATTTTTGAAACTGATATGAAAACAAATAGGAAAAAGCAATGTTTGAAAGGCATCATTGTCCTTTAGACGACGGAATACTGATAGACAGTGCCAGGAGTTTTCTACATTTGTATGATAGAAAGGACCCGTTATTGATGAGCAAATTCAAGACTGAGATCGGCTTAATCTTGGTCTTGCAGCTTCATATGTGGTCTTGGTCTTGCATTTGCTCATCAATAATGGGTCCTTTCTATCATACAAAAGTGGAGAACTCCTGGCACTGCGGATCCATCTATGGTTCTGAACTTGAAGTACAAAAATGGTTCAACCTTGGGCGATCTCTGTGAAACGTCTATAAAATACGTGGTTTGTGCTCTAGGGATCCAATGAACCCTTAAATTCCTGCGACCAATTCACATGTCGAATTACTTTTTATAGTGGAGCAAGCTATCTTAGCGACAAGTTTACCACCTTCGTTTAAAACACCAAATTTTGTGTTCCTTTCATGTGTAAACTGTAACTGATGTACTTCTACAATTTCTAAAGATGGATTTGATGTTATTAGGCAATAATCATTACTAAAATGCATAAATAAATATGAATGAGATGTCTCAAAGATATTCCATACAAGCATCACATTAATAAGGAATTAGAAAAAGTGGAAAATAATGTAATAGCATCTGACGAAGATACTATTTATATTATTATATCAAACTGATTTAAATTGGAATTTTAAGTTAATAGGAGAAAAATCTTAGAACACGTAGGGTTTACGATAAAAAAAGTAATAAATTTCAAAAAATATTTATTGGTTGAGAGATAAACTTGCTCTAATACCGGTTCAATGATAACAATTACGAAACAACTGCAAATTTCATTTTATATAATTATGAAACTAATGACGAAATTAATGATAAATTCTAGATAGATAAACAATGGATATTTTACGTGAAAGAAATGAAATAAAAACGAAAAGAGGTCTTGGGTATGACTATTTCAACCAAAATTCTAAATCAAGTAAAACGTATATTGCATTAAAATGCACATACAATAAAGTGAAGTATAAAATCATACTTTACTTGTTATAAAAATAGATAATTGTGGTCCTGAATCAAATAGCACTGACAGAATAAAAAAAAATATGAGATATAAGAAGTGATGTGAGCTCGCAAACATAATCTGACATCTATGTATAGGTACTTCGCAGATTTATTCAGTACTTTACATCAAAGGTATTTAAAAATTTTATATGTTAATATTTGCATTTTTATGTTATACATTATCGATACCCTTCACAAATCAGAGGTTGAAGCAATATAGTTTTATTGAACTGACTCTCTTATATATTTCGCCATAATTTGCCATATTTACAAATTCATGGGGAAGTAACATTGGAGTGAACGTTTGTAGTTATCACGCGATCATTGGCGCCAGACATAGAAGTTATAATAATTCAGGGGAAAACAAGGAAACTTCATCACGCACAAAGGGTCGTTTAAACGTCTGCTAATACATTTTTATCATGAAAAACTTAAACGTAAATTATGTGGTATATCAACAAATTCCATTTCCATATATTTTTTTCTTCAAAATTTTATAACCTTGTTATTATTATACGAATAACATTCAATTAATACAATTTACATACTAATTTTATGAATTATTAAGCGTTGGCAGTTACAAATATAAAAAACTTGTGATGACAATGACATTCACCAAGAGTTAATCCGGTATTGGGTAATATCGACTATGAAGAATTTTTGCATCAATAAATGTTGTTTATACATTATTATACAAGCAGACCAATACCTATGAAGGATCCAATCCACCTCCAGATCCAGTATAACTGCAATCGATTTATCGGAGCAATTATTCTCAGACCAAGAAGTTTTTTGGGGTTTTGTGCATCTCATGTGAATAAAACATAATGAATTCCTGAACTCAAAACCCAAATTCAACGCGACATAGGTGATACAATGACAAATATTTATCAAAATTTCTCAAATTTAAAGGAAGGAGCAAACTTCCTCAAAGTTCAGAGCTAATATTTCATCGCATCCATAATCACATCATATGTACTTTGCAGTATAGTAAAAATATCGTCACTTGTTCGGAAAAAGTATATCCATTATTTTGAATAATATCGAAAATTCTATCCATTCAAATAGTTAACATCTCCCAATAAAAGATCGAGTGAAAGAAGGTTCTTGGGAGGTTGTTAGACTCTTTAAATTGGTCTGGCTCTATAAATACTGTCATAAAATTGTTGTTTAAACAACATATATAAACAAAAAAATATAAATCATATTCACGCATGAATTTATTGCACATTTTTATTACATAATACACCGTAAATCAAGTTTTATAACACTAAATTTTCTCACTGCAGTGAAAATGCATACAAAAATTATTAATATAATAATTCATTATATATTGGTTGAATATAATTCAAAAGAGTTAACGTATTTTAGTACACAAGATTCCAATTGCTTGGGCAATCCTACATTAAAATGATAAAATATACAACTAAATAATTAAGTTTTAAATATCCAAACAATAAGAAATTTCTATCCAAGACTTCATATTAACTCAACGTCGTAATAGAATTATTTATAGATAACTTAAAAAAATTTGATCAGCAATAATAAATATCAATTGCCTACAATCAAACTGTAGATGGCCGTTTTATAACCAGACTCGTAAAGGTCACTGAATATTGAAAAAATCTATTATTTTATTCAATAATAAATTATCTGAATTCTAAGGCTTATTACTAATTAATAGAGCACTACTTATTAGAAAAACTTCTATTTTTATTACAAGAAAACTATTGACAAACATTTTTTATTCTACATACAAGACGTAATTATTTTTTAATTCATTCTATGTAATAAAATTTTTTCAATATTATAATAATAAAATTTAACTGCTATTCCTTGTAACTGAATCCTAAATCCAAATTGGTTTCATTACGATTTTGTTAATTTAGACTGATAGTTTTTACTTCCTATAAGATGTGTTGCTACCACGGTAGGTTACAATGCCTAATAACTTCTTGTTCATTTATTTTTATTCCACATTTTTGCGAGGCTTTTTGTCCTCAAAACCAAATCTTCTTTTCACAAATAAATCTTGTGTATCATCAGCGAATGTTATTACAAACATATTTTACGATTGATTTAACATCTATATAGTTTGAGAGACATAACCGCGCACCTCTCTTGTTTAATCTTCCGATTCATCTTTGTTCTTTCATATTTCATGATGATTTAACTGGTTTACTTCTTTTTATATATAAAAAATCGATTCGCTATTTTCTACTGTGAAGTTAAAAAAACTGTTTCAAACGTTTTCTCATTATATATCACTTCGCAGGTTCAAGGTCTCGCTTCTGAATTCCCATTAATTTTTTGTATCACAGAAATTATGCACAGCTTTGTATCAAATTGTGCGATTTAAGCGAAAAAACCGTGAATTACAAATTAAAAATCGATTGTACGAAATGTGGAATTCCGATAAATCATACACTGCCATTTTCCACAGAAAAAGTTGATATTATTTATGATAAGCAGCATCCGCTAATAGATTTTTAAACAATATATATATATATATATATATATATATATATATATATATATATATATGACACGCATGTATCGCCATTATAAATATTAAAATAAAAACACTTACTTCTTAAATTGTTCTAAAGTTAGTTTTTGAGTATCGACATCATTTCCATCAGACTTCGATTTAGATAACTTTTTTAAATTCTCCATCATATCTTGTAGTCTAGGATCTGTTTTTCTAAGACCGGTGGCTTTGACTGCCTAAAAGGTCAAGATTGAAATTTTTGTGAAATATTAAAGACATTCAATATACCGACAAGAATTTCCCTATATGCAGCAGGCCCGTATCTTGGTTCTTAAACATTTCGAATAAAGCTACATCCGTTTCATAATCTTGTCCGCTGTAAAATGTTTATTAGGTAAAATGAAAGAAAAATTGGTATTAAACCATATTTACTTACTAGCACAAGTAACTTGTGTCATGGATAAACGAGAATTGCCTTCTGCAAAATAATTAAATAAGTACATTAACTAATTAAACGATTAACATAGAAGAAAACCAAAGATTCATTGAGTATATATTTTTCTTCAATTTTTTACTTTTACTTCTCAAATAAAAATGAAATATTTTACTGCCTGTAAGATCACACTATTAGCAATTAAAAATGTCTCGAGTTAGCATTTGTCGGTGACTTATATTTTAACAAATCAAATATCAGCTTTGCCTGTTAGCATCTTCAGTTCCGGACTTACAGACCAGATACGTCCTCAAAAGGACCATCCTTTTCTGCATCATTCTGTACACACCTACAGCCTGAGGATATGCTGCCAAATGTAAACGCACGAAGAGACAATCTCAGCAGAACATCAGCCTGATGAACAGTTAACAGTGGTACATCAAGACCCAGTGGTTCTGCCAAAACATCACCAAAAGAAGATTTCCAGTGCTAAGGACTGAACCCCAATATCCAATCAGATGGACTACGACCATCAGTGAATACAAAAAGAAAAGAGAAATAAAAGGGACCATCTATTAGAGATTCCGCTAATAGAGATATAACAAGTGAATCCATTCTTTAAGGTCGTTTATAGTTGTAATAGTCGGCTAAGAATTCTAGAGACTGCATAAATACCCTAACGAAAAGAAGAGAATAGACTGACACACTCATTAAATTCATTAGTAATTAATAGAACGAACAGCAAAGAAAACTAACGACCACGTCAGATTGCAGGTAGCTCTTCCCGGAGTGCATAGTTCTTTGAGAGGTGCATTATGGAAGGAACTTAGTTGGAGATTGCAAGTTGTTGTACTGATGACTTTTCTCATTTCAATTATGAGCCATCGGAGAGTTTAACAAAGAATATTCGATAGACGTCATGTTCTTCGAAAAATTAATTCAATATTGGTCATGGTAATAACTAAGAAAATAGTTATTTTTTCCTTCGGAGAGCGGTCAGATCTTTATTATGTTTTGATATTATTAGAAGGCATCTAGAACAGATGGTTTTCAAAACTTTCATATAATAAGACGTTCTACATGACATTGATCGATATTAATACAAAGGATTACTTCAATTAATTAGCAGGACACACCTTCTAAGTTGAGAAGTAATATAGTTTGAAGAGGGTATAATTTTATTTAAACGTGGATATTTTTACCTTGCGAAAAAACGTATTAGAGTATACGATTTACTAATCAAATTAACGTACTTTATTAAAATAAATGGTAAATTCTGAGAATATTTTAGATAAAAAAGATCAAGAATCGAAAAGAAGAAGTGCAGGTAACGTTTCAGCAGGATCGCGTTTCCCAGAAAGACTATTAAAATGGATAAGTAGTAAATATTTATTATATTAATATGTTGAAATAAACTTTGTTTTTATAGTAATAAGCTAACACATTATTAACCATGTTCTGTAAATTATGTAAGAAAGCAAGAAGAAGGTAATTTCAATTGAAGCATTCACATACGTGTTCGTTCATTTGTTTATTGTCTCTTTTTTCGTTTTTCTTGCAATTTGTGATTAAATTGAATCAACGAATTTACGAAAATTTCTGCTTCAATCTTAGAAAAACTATCGAGATTATTACTGGTGATAAATCATGGATTTACGGCTTTGATCTGGAAAAACAGCGTGCCAAAATCCGTTACGACAATGTTTACTGTTTTCTTTAATTATGAAGGTGTTGTGTTGAAATTAAAATTTAAAATTTCACCTCCGGAAACAGATGATCGAATGTTACATATGGTCAGTTCTCTTATATGGTGTCGAAGTATGGACTTTGAAAATATCCACCATTAATCGCTTATAGGCTTTTGAAATGTGGTTATATAGACGCATGCTCTAGATACCGTGGACAGCTATGTAAACAAACGATACAGTCCTTAACAGTTGGTGTTAATGGAGTTGGTGGATAACATTTAATGCAGGAAAATAGCTTATTTGTGCGTGGTAGCCGGTTTAGTATCCTCCAATTCATTATGATGGGTAAAGTTGAAGGTCGTAGAGGAACTGGAAGGAAACAAGCCTCTTGGTTGAAGAATATTAGAAAATGGACTGAGGTAAGAGAAGCAGGACAGTTATTTAGACTAGCTCAAGATAGAGAGAGTTTTGCCATGCTAATCACCAATGTCAAGGGGACTTGATACGGCACGCTAAGAAGAAGAAGAAGTCTCAAAAGCGATTTGTGAGTTGGAGGATAACATTAAATGTAGGAAAATAGCTTATTTGTGCGTGGTAGCCGGTTTAGTATCCTCCAATTCATTATGATGGGTAAAGTTGAAGGTTGTAGTGGAATTGGAAGGAAACAACGAAAGTAGGCTCGATGATTTTTGAACAAACCTCGTGTTTGCCCTTATTATTCAAATGACATAACAATAGATGCACTTCCATTTCTTTATATCTCAATTCATGTACGCGGTCAATTTTTTTTTAAAAATGAATTTGCCAAAAACATCAAAAATTATCGACATAACAAAAAATAGGGTCAATTATATTATCAAGCGCTAGAGCCTACAGAATACATTAATTTAAGTAATAGTCATAATACTATTGGGACCCTATTTTTCAAAATAATATATGAATGGTCGTATTAGTAAGTCAATAAAGATGGTGGAACTAAGAAGACGAAAATATTTCAAACTTAAACTGAAATTCAAAATTTCAATGTGTCACGCGAAGAATTATTTAATGTTCTTTACATACTGAGATGAAAAGAATTGTACCAAATTAATAGCTGCGAGATCAAAACAATAATATACGGCAAGCAGATTTTTTGTTTAAAAATATATCAAGAGAAGAAATAATAAAATAGTAATCAGGAAGGGAACTTAAAAACTAATGAAAATGCTGCTTTGGTCGTTATAATAATAGTACAGTTTTACATCCTAAGATTGAATTTAGAAGAAGTAAAATATTAGGTATACACTTGTATTTAAACAACGTTAACTGTTTTTTTTGAAAAATTCGGTGTTCTATATTAATATACTAAATATTAACTAGAAAAATACCTTTGTCTCCCTATTATACACTTGGTTTGATCAATATCATTCTGAAAAAAAGAACCGGAAGATGAATATACCATCGGAAAATAAAAAAAAACTTATACTCACTTTTTTTCTGTGTGTATAAAATCCTGATATTTTCATTGTATGAATTGATACCCATTGTTCGAATTGAGTTCTCATCTGACACATATTTAAACGATTCAAAAGCCGATTGGAAAGCATGATTTTTTTCGGTTTTTCGTATGAGTAATTTAGCGGTCGATATTACGGAACAGCGTTTCGCAACGCGACGTCGCAACCTTTATAGTGATCTGGAGTTCCTACCGTCTAAATCAGATTTAGAATTGGAATAACCATGCGTGCGCTCAGCGTCAACGTTGCCGTAGTTTCTTATTTTATTCTATATTCTACATACCCAAATTGTTTACAATAATTAATTTTTAAGTTTAAATCGGTGAGAAATATTTTCATTAAAGCCCAATGATAGTTCTATTTTATGCTCTTTATTAAACTACTTAATATGTACAAACAAGGCGATTATAATTAATTAATAAATATGTTGCTTTTCTTGTAAGTTAAACTTTTTGGGATTTCATTCAGATACCGATATCTATATAAACTAACAAATCGTCTGATGTTTACTTAAGGAATTTTCGGAAACTATGATTGGATTAGCCCAGTGGTCGGCAAAGTGCAGCTCCAAAGCCGCATGTGGCTCTTCGACTCCTTAAGGGCGACTCTGGCACAAATATCTACGTAAGATGGTGAGTACAAAATTCAATCTAATTTTGATAAATTCAAATTCTTCTATAAATTTTGAATATGAGGTAAGCATTTCTCAGCAGGTTTCAGGAATTTGAAAACAGCAGAGCAACTGTAGTATTTGTCAAAAATCCTCTAAATACTACAGTAACCAAGTTGAAATTTTGGTAGTTTTGAAATACAATTGGTGGATTTTAAAACAAGACATAGCACTTTAAGTATGAACATCTTTTTGTTGAATTGGAAATATTGTAAGAGAAAAAAATGTGATCTTAGTTCAAAACACAAATGGTTTGCTTTGAATAACCTGGAGAAGGAAGACGTGATCATTCTCAACGCTTGGAATAGAATTCCTGACTCTTACGATGAGCTGAAAAAGCTCGCGTTTACCATTCTTCTCCTTTTAGGTTCGACATACTCGTATATATGCGAAAAAAATTTTTTAAGCATGAAAATTATCAAGAGTAAACTCAGAAGTCGTCTTATTGATGAGAACTTGGAATCATGCCATTAAAAACAACAACATTGAAACCTGACTTACTCAAACTTTCTACGGAGATACAAGCACATTGTTCTCATTAATATATATTTATTAATTATGAAATTTAGTCTTATTCAGTGTAATAAAGTTAACTTAATAAGTAGATTTGGCTCCGATTTTTTTAAGTTGTTGTAATGCTCATATTTTGCTTTTTGGCTAATAAATTTTCCGAACACTTTGTTAGCCCATTGGGAAGCTAAACCGAATCATGTTCATACACAACCAAATTTAAGTATTTTAAGATCATTTTCAGAAATGAATTTAGAATATTCTAGTACCTTTGGAATCTTTCGGGATTAATGTAAACTCAATTTATCGTTTTTTAGATCGTTCTAGAATATTTTAGGACAGTCTATACCATTAGGAATCGCTCCAAATTATCTTAAAACCGTTTGGAATCTTCCGGGATTAATTCAAACTTAGTTTTTTGTTTCCTAGATTATTCTAGAACATTTTAGAACAATAAGAATCCAGAACATCTTTAACCATTTTTCGTATGTCATATGTTTTACACCCTTGTAGCAATCATATAAAATCGACTATTTACGAGGGTAATACGTATATATATATATATATATATACGATATAATGTTTTTTTGAAGTTTAAAAGTTATTAGTTTCCCTTATATGGTTCTCTATAATTAGTTTTCCTAAGCAGCATAATTGATAGATACTGAGGCTTGTGATTTTTATTTCAACAGAAAAATAGCTTATTGCTATTAATCTTAGGATTAGAATGCGAGTGATTTATTCAAAAACTATTATTAAGCATCTGAAATCTATTACAAAACTGAATAAATATTATGGAAAAATTAACGCACGAAAAAAGTAGTTTCTGTAGTTTGAAAGCGACGTTCGGAAGCTGTGATCAAACTCTCATTCTGGATTAGGATCCGCAGTCAGTTGATAGGTGATCTTTCCAATCCGAGGACATGATTTTCAAAAAGCCCTTTAATGAATTGTTTTTCGATAGAAATACTACTCATAATCATTCTAACTATCGAAACATAGCTTGGATTTTGCTAAAATTGACATCTATTCTATTGTATCTTATATGGTGTAAAGCTTTGAGACAGTGGATGAAGAATTTTTAATCAATAATATTTGGATTTATTATGTTTCCGAAAACCAAAGTCAAAATGATTAGGCACGTCTATGACTAGATTAAAACTTTTTCAGGAAAAACAGGACGTTGATCCAAAAAGATTCGCCACCCTTACACATACGATGTGGTAATTCGGCTTCGGATACCCTCGTTCGGATTCGTGTCCCAAAGAACACGCGCCTTTTCACTGCAGATCATTTTGATTATAACAGCAGATATAGCACTAGCTAAACGATTATTATTAGTATATTGCATACCTCGCTGATCACGTACCTACGATTTCACACGATTTGCATCTTTATTTTCCCCGTAAGCAGAAATATTTTCGCAAATATGTGTAAACGTTAGTAAACTATAGAAAAAGATGGAATCTCTTAAAACCAATGCCCAAAGAACTCTCCATTAAGATGAAAGCATGACATTAATTAATTGTAGAAACAAAAAAATTGTTAAAGTTATTTACAGAATGAATGAAACAAATATTTTAGGTCTTAGTAGGTCAATTCAAGCTAAAGTTGACAAAACTGGGTGTTGTCACCATACTTCTCCGCATGCAAAATAGTTATACACACGGTGGATCATATCTACGTAATTTTATTATAAACTTATACTAAATATACTGAACTATTCACTAGCACTTATTACGAAATAATTTACTAATATTTAACACACTAATTCATTTTAAGACACGTTTGGTTTTCTGTTCCACTATCCCGATTTGTTCACTATGACATCAATTTATTTACTGACTTTCCGTCTGTTAGAGACTCCTTTATACAAACTCACTTTCCAGAATTTGCGGTTTCCTGGAAATCTCTAGTTTCCCGTAAGCAACATAATTTGAACAGCTTAGAAAAGCAATACAAAGAAATTGCCGTCGTATAATCGGTCCAATCATCATAGCATCGATTAATATAATAGAAAAAGACCGGCTTCATGGTCTATAGTAGTGGGCGAGTTCATAATAATACTATAAACAGATATGTATTAAAACAAACCCAGATATACCGAAATTGTGAATATTCAATGATAACTTATATTGGAATTGATGATGAACGCGTTCGTATGAAATATTCAGTGCTTCACATATCCGTTTTAACCCAATTCGACGATCTGATAAAATCATATCACGAACTGCATCGATATTTTCGGGGACTAACACAGAAACTGGCCTTCCCGAGCGGTCATCATAATCAATGTAAAATTTACCTCTTTTAAAGCTTGCAGTCCAATTTTTCACGGTCGCATACGAAGCACATTGATTACCAAGGGTATTAAGCATATCATCCTAAATCTGCTTACCTCTTAACCCTTTTAAATACAGATTCTTGCTGATGGCTCAATACTACAATTTTTCGATTTTCACAATTTCGGTAGACATCTTTTTGCTTTTAATTTATTGCGTAACTCTGATTTACTTTTTTGATGTAAAACTTTACACAGACACTTCTAATAAGTTATTGTTGTTTCAAGTTGAATGTCACATTTCCAGTACTTGTTGAAGCCGTTTCTTCAATGTTCTTTGATTTCACATTTCGTCCATGTCGGTAGCAGTCAAATCATCATCAGCAATTGAAGTAACTCCAGAATGTCACTTGACTCTATCTTGCTGATGATGATTTGACCTTTGTAATGTTGGAAAGGTTGAATTTGCATATTTTTCCTCACATGCAGTCGTTTTTTCTATTTTATGTTTACGATGCATTTTGTTATGTCAAATCTCTTCCAGCAATCCATAACATTCAATCAGAATTACATTCTATACTATTCAATATGATTTTGTTTTGTTTTATTCTATTTTATTCTATTTCTGATTTTTGTTTTTTATAGTTATTTTGCCGCTCTGTCAATTTGTTTCTAATTTTTTAATGGTTATAAAATAATTTTTATATGCCACGCCTGAGGTAAACGGATATTGCTGACCACCATATGTAACATATAGATTATTGTATCGGAAAACTATCAAAACTATTAAGCAAAACGATAAGAACAATCGCATCGCGAGAGCTAAGAATTCCTCGAAAGAAACTTATCAATGATTTGAGAAAAAAAACGCGTTCAACAAACACTTTTGACCTCGACCCAGACGAAGCTAACTTATTTCTTGAACGTAAGTAAGAATCTAGCTCTAAAATATCCCCATATCGTGATGCTCTTTCTTTTCTCATTCCTTCTAAAAGAATAACACATGTAAATAGATCTGAGCTAGAGCAAACCATACTCAGCATTCAAAACAAGACTTCCTGCGGCATTGATGGATTATCAGCTAAGTTATTTTTGAATTTTCCAGAAGTGATGGTTACGTTTTATGTTCTCTAATCAACGAATCCTTTCAAAAGGAGCTTTCCCCTAGCTGTCTAAAGACAGCTTTAATTTTTCCCCTGCACAAAGGTGGCGAGAAAAATAACACTACTAACTATTGCCTATTGCATTATTACAATCCTATCGAAGATAATTGAATGACTAATTTTACTTTTCCTTTTAAAACATAAAATCTTAATAGTTCAACAGCTTGGTTTCATACCTAATAAATGCACTAAAGACGCTGTTTTCTATTCTCGTGAAATATATACTTTAATTAACAATAAATTTTATACGGCTTCGGCTTTTTTGAGATTTGGCTAAGGTCTGCGATTGTGTAGATCATGAAATTCTGATTAACAAACTAGAGTATTATAGCATTCGAGGTGTTCCCTTTAAATGGTTTGTATCTTACCTTGAATGTCGAAAACAATTGGTACAAGCTAATGGTAAAGTTTCAAATAAATTGCCAGTTGGCAGTGGTGTACCTGAGGGTTCAGTTTTGAGTCCAGTTTTGTTATTGGTATTCATTAATGATGTCACAGACTTATTGATTAATGCTAAATTCACTTAAGAAGCTTAATATCCTACCAAGAGCAAAGATCTCATTACTGTTAAGTCCTGGTCTGATGGGAACGGTCTCTGTTGAAACACGGAGAAAACTTTAGTTTCATCCTATAAAGGAACTTTACCAGCTCTAAAACTCAACAGTGACTTAATACGATCCTCAAATTCGATCAAGTTTCTTGGTCTACATATGGACGGTGACCTCAATGGTATGTACATGTAAAAAACTTGGAAAAAAAAGTATCCTTCGCTTGTTTTTTCATTACATCTGTGTCTGAACAGCTCAATTCTCGTATTGCTTTAACAAGTTACTACTCGTTGTTCGAATCGCATCTTCGATGGTTTGGCTTTCTGGAGGTCTTGTAGTTTGCAACTCTTCGATTCTATTTTCAATTTACAAATAGAGCTATTCGTTATATTTATGGTTTGAGTAATAAAACGCATTGCGAATTGTATTTTAAAAAACACATTTTGGAATCTGTTTGTTTGGTTCGCAAACACTTCCACAACTCAATGAGAGACCCATTCATACCCATCCTACCAGAAGAAATAATTTGGATATTTACTTAACTATACTTACTTCTGATCTGGTAAAAAATTCCATCATCTTCAGTGCCAAAAAATTATTCAAAGATTGACAAAGGCATTTCTGCTTGAAAGACACTATTATTCTATGCAGAATTCTACAATTTACCATCGACTTAAAAGACTGGCATAATACAATGTAATGTTAAGTAAGATATTTTATGTATTATAATTACTATTATTGAGCCAAATTGTTATTTTATATTATCTAATATAAAATTGTAGACTTTTCTAATAACAATAAAGCTTATATCTCTATAACAAGCATTCTGGTCCGTCAAAATTTTGTTTATCGCTCCTTCCTACTTCCTTTACTTTAAATTTTATTATTAGAACATTGCAGCAGTGTATCTTTTGCTGCCCTAAATCCAGGGGCAGACTTTTCGCGTTTAGAAATAAATCTCTTGTTTGGAATTCTCTTCCAAAACAGTGCAGTTTCGCCTGTATTAAATACTTGCTCAAATTTGTATCGTCTATCAGCTAGTAGATGACATATTTTTATTACACTAGCGCCACGATTGGTAAGTGGCAGAACAAAATTTATATTGCCGAACTTTACATGCAAGTTGACCTTCTTATTCGGCATATTCTGTGGTCTTGAACGTGTTTGTCGTGAGTACTTAGTGGAATACACCAAATATGACATAACCCAATAAAACGACAGATAACGGGATTCTAATCACTTTACGATCTTTATTTGATTAACCCGATTATAGTTTCGGAAAAATCCTATTAGTATGAATAATTTTATTAAAGTTGGTTTATGACCGTTGCTTTAAACAATTAAACGAGTTCTATATTACCTACTTTAATTTTTTGCCCCAAATTTTCTTGCGTGGAATTTAATCTAAACAATAATAAAAGTTATTTCAAATGTCAAGTGTCAATTTTCCCAACGTTAAAAATTTTTCAAAACTGCTATTTTTTTAATTAAAAACATGATTATACAATTCACCAAGACATGTCTTTTTTAAATGAATCCACTTGCAACCTTTATTGTATATGATGACATTCTTATCCAAGACACACTTATATACAGGAGATTCCAACGAAATTATTATAAATTGAAGCATTCTATTTTTATAGGAAAATAACTAACAATTTAATAAGTTGGAAAGAAAGTTGCGTTATTAAATACTTTGTTTTTCAACACATTATATTTTTATATATGAATAATTAGGTCACTTACCTTTTCTTAGCAATTCAAAGTCTGCATAATTCGTCAAGACATGGTCAACTAATATGGTAGCCAATTACACTAGCACACTAATATCCGAATATTAGTTTTTCTGGTCGTACTTCACTTGTATGTTATATTTAAGCAATATTTTTGGAAGAGATTGGAGGATCATCTCATAATTAAATGCCATTTTTATGTAGTATTGAGAGCTAAAATTGCCGTTATACATTTTACCAGATCTATTTAGACTTTATAGCATGAGTGTGAATATGGCATTAATTTGATGATTAATAAGCATACTTTTTAATTTTTACTTTATCATTTTTTTTATTCTAAGACCTCTCCATTTATGTCGTAGTAAATAAGTTTTTTTAAATTTAGATATAATTCATTTGAATTATTTATTTTTACAGAAAGATTTATTTAATATTTCCGCAACATTTGTAGAAAAACTTACACAATATTAAGAATGGGAAAGAGATTTCTAAAATCTTTTAAGTAACAGCTTAGAAATAAAATCCATTGAACTCGAGTATGTTGACAGTATAATAAAACGAACTTTTAGATGGTAAATACTAGGCAACAAAGAATCAAGGAGAAGAGAGAATAAACAAAAATTACTAACAAATAATTCTTACCTAATCCATGTAGGTTCCAAAAGTAGAATATCACCAATACTATACAAAATATTTCCAAAGTGTTTCAGGTAAGGTTTGTTTTTGATCAAAAACTTTCTGCATATACATTCAGAAACACTCTGTATTTCGTCATAAATGAGATCTACTACAAAAATTCATTTAAAAATATCACAAAGTAACAAAAAACAAATCAACACCAAACATCTAGGTATTATTTTTTTAAAAATATATTAAAAGAGAAAAGACAAAATATTTTTGTATTTTATTTTATACAAATTTTAAGGAGCAGTTTTATTGCTTTTAAACTTAGAATACAACATTCTTTTATAGACAAATCGGCGAATCACTTTTAATAGAAAAAATATTTTAAAAATTTGGGTTGTCAGATAATAGTTGTTAATATACTTTGAGCTGAGTAAATATATTTTTCAGTCCAAATAGAATATTTTTCAACAAAGAAAGCAGGAATTCTAAAAAGCTTTCAAATTTGTAATTAAACAAATGTTGGAGTATGATTACTTGAGATTAAAAATAAATTGAAAGTGAAGAACCAAAAAATAAAACAAGAAAACAGCAAAACAAGCACTGATTTGACTCATAACGTGTGACAAATTGAATCTATTATTAACAGTCTAGTAAACATATAGATTCAAAAAAGTCTTATTAACTCTTATTAACCGAAAAAATCGCTTTTAGATGACAGTAGTGTTATAGTATTGAAGTACATTCAAAACACAACAATACAGTAATTTGTGTGATATATAGTCAAATACAGGTTAACAGAAATTATATTCAATATAAACAAATAAATAAAGGCATGTGTTCTTCATTAAATAGGCATTTTCTCCAGTAATCATTTCAAAAAAAAAAACTCAATCTTGCCGTTTTATCTGAGAATTCTGATTAAAAAAATCACACAATCTGACAACTTGAATTTTTATAAAATAAAACAAATTTCAACATACATAATAATTATCGTCGATTTGTTTAACAACCTAACTCCAAATGATCTTTTTCGAAAATTATTATTGAATAGTTGCTCAGGTGCAAAGTAATAAAGAGGTATTTGATGTGAAAAACAATACTTGAATAGAGAATGAAATAACAGGGATTATAAGAAAATGTTCTGAACAAAAAGTTTATAACCCACTTCAATAACTGCGTAACAACTAAAGGTTATACTTATTTTCGATGGTTCCGGTTGAGTACCAACAATTAATAGTTTATCTGGGTAGATTGGTATTAGTATAAATGTAGTGTTGGAAACCATTAGCTTTATTTTTGGAGTATTTCTTTTAAAGAGAGTTTCATAGAAGTTTTAACCCTCTCTCTTATTTTGTTTCCTTAATTTGTAATCCATTACATTTCTGTTTTTGAAAATCTGGACTTGCTTCATCATATCATTCTTCTTATTCCAATCAATATAGAAATTTCTTTTTTCTTCAGATATGTTCAATTTTATTAATTTCCTCATCAAGGAAATATATCAATTCATTTCACAATTTCAGTGTCAGTGTCTCCTTTGTCAATGCTTTATCAGTTGTTGATCTCTGTTTTCTTATTATCCACTCACATTGTATTTTTATATATAGCGTTAAAAATTTATGTAAATGAGATAACATTTAGACCAAATATAGGATATTTCGTAATAAATATTAAAATTAGATATAAAATAGTTATCGAAATGATTGGTGAACCCAGTTTTGTTCCGAAACAGATCATTGTCTTTTTAAATGTAGCAAAATATTTCATTTCAAATTAAAAACACCAAGGTTTGGAATACATAGATTAATTTTTGCTTAGTTCAATAATAAAATTTCGTTTTAGGACGGATCTTCCATTGGGAATATTAAATTTTTTGTTATTACCGAGGCAGCATATTTTTCGAATTAGTACTTACTTTCCATATTCACATTTTTTACATTGTTATAACAGTAGTTTCACTTATAAACACCAAATATAGCTAAAGGGAATAAAAAAATACTCTGCACCTGAAGCAACACTTAATTTTAGTCCGTGTTAACGACTATAGGAGATGAAAAGACAATTTATGCAATCTGTTAAAACAAAATTATAAATGAGATATCAATCTTTCTAATGCAACGAATATTTTAAAAAGTAAAAGTGAAAAGGTATATATTACTTGATTTTAGATATAAACGTATGAAGTTTGTCATAGTAATAAGAAAATTCATAAAATAAGATGTATACATATACAACATACACGTGCATTTAATAAATATTGTTCAGATATTTATGAAGGTAAACCTTTTTTTGCATTTGGATAATAGTCCGTCACACTAAGTGGTTGAATATTTTATGGATAAAATATTGTTTTTAAATTTACGTTTGAGGTAACCTTAGAAGGTTATTGTCAATTTTATGTTCATATTTTGATATCAAATGACAATGAATATAAAAATATAAAGGACATGTAGATATCTTGATTTTTTGCTACCCGATGCAATTAATTTGATTGTAAAGAGAAATTACAAGCTGTGGTAATTCAACCAACATAGGTTCCCATAAGAAAATGCAAACAGCACAACATCCCCAACTAGCTAGGACATCAGACCTTTTCTAACAAGCGAATATAGTAAACAGAAACTTCCGTTAGTTATAGTGTACTTTGATGTTAATGAGGGCTATATGGGTAATTCTATTTCCCCTTTAACTTGACCTTTGTATTTATGATTACAATTATCGAATATTCTGCAGTGTTTAAAGAACTTATAAGAATACCCTAAACTATAAAAGCAGTGCTAAAAAGAAGAAAAAAGAAGTTGATAGAAGAACTTTATAAAACGTCAAAATTTATTGTTAACAAGTTAAAATCCTTGATTTATGGAATAAATAATGGAAACCCCAGTGTGTTACAATATGAAGTATATATCAACATTTAATAAAAATTATCACATTACTGATAATACTATATATAGATAATTTGTTTTATTAAGTAGTTAATCAGAAGATAAAAATCAAATAGGAATCTATTTTTTGCAAAAATGAATAGTTTGTTCACATATTTAATCTGAATAATAAAAACTAGACTATGATAATTTTCAGTCAGAAATATTTTTCAATTTATCACATTCATATGTGATCCTTAGTCAAAATATTGGGATGTATCTTAGCACTCTTGGAAATCTGTTGCAGATTTGCATAAATATATCTTTTTATCCTCAATATACAAAGATAAACGAAAGTATCGCCAAAACATATTACATAAAAAAGACAGTCTTACATAATGACCTCAATTCAGTCACAATCGGTATTTTCCTACTTATAAATATGAAAGGTTCGTTAAATTATCATGCAATAAATAATATTTTCCATTACGGAAAGTGAATCGTATCACACAACTGATAGAAGATGATCATTTATTTCAATTTAAATACTAGAAGATGAAAAAAATAAATAACATGAAAACTTGTCTTGTATAGTGTTTTTATGTAATGTCAATTTATCTTGTACATTTTCAATTTTATCTTAATTAATTTGTTGAAATTTTGATGAATTTTATCTTCCTTTTCTATTGAACTTCAATACCTCCACTATATATTGAATCATGATGAACTGGGTATTTTTTTTCGTTGATAAAAAGTCTTCCCTCTAGTATGACTTGTATTCCAAAGATTCGACATGTTTCTCTTTACTTGTCCTGCACTCTCCACACATATTTTAGTTTAGATTAATTCAAAACTAATTTAAAATATGATGGAGTTAGTAAGAAAGTGTTGACTTTTGAAATGATCGATTCAATTTCCTTTTGTGGATATATATAATCTCGAAGATAAGCAAAGAAGGTAAGGAATAAAGATTGCTAAAATTTCTTAGACAAATTACAAAACATTTTCAACTAGCAATGAATCAGATATCATCACTAAAACTTCGTATACAAAGTGAGTCAACAATAGAAAAGATATCTTTTAATTATGAAATAGTTAAGGCTACACAAAAATACTGTTATATGTACAGGGACACACATGTTTCAGGAAACTACATATTATTAAATTGATTTTCGCGATACTGCGTATGTTTTACCTTATTTAGATAAGTAGTTAGTTCCTCATTAAAATCGTTTAAAAATTTTAAGTTATAGAATAAGATTTTTCACTAGTATTGAAATTACTGAACTATTTGTACTTTAATTTTACCCGATTACTTATAGTAGACTTACCCAAATCCTAATAGTAAAAATACGGCATAGATTTTCTCGACTTTTATAACTATTTTACTTTTAATTTTTTGATATATAAAAAACTCTGCTACAGACAACTCTAATTAACGATGATTCAGGATGTTCTACAGGATTCAGATAGAATTAAATCAAACATTTCTATCAAAATATTTTAAACTGATATATTTTCTGAGAATTTTCATTACTGAACTTCAAGGAGGCGCCCAGGACACGAATAAATGTACATATATATATATATATATATATATATATATATATATATATATATATATATATATCGATATCGGATACAAGAGTCCCTACCGCTAATGGCGAGAGAAGTTCAAGATTCTTTTTTATGCAGAGCTAAAATTGGCACAGGTCATACTGGTTTCCAGTAATGTAATCACAACAAATGAGTGTGTAAAAATTATAATCATTTTTGAACACAAATGGAATACAATCACTGTACCATAAGATTTATTTTAATTGATAAAAAATTCTCCAAGTGGTCAGAATGGTGGTCTTGATTGATTGTAAAATGCTATTTTGCTGTATGTTTTCAATACTTTCACATCGGTTTTGTTTCATATAAAATTTTCATTTTAGTGTGGTTGTGGAGAAAAAGTTTAATGATTACAATAATCAAAGAATTTGTAAAAGTTTCCTTAAAATCAGTCTACCTAAATCCTGTATATTCACTGTGTGACTACTATTCATAAAATTACGAAGGGCTAAAGTACACTATAAGGCACCTTTTGTGGTTGAGCCGCTTTAGCAAATCGTCTTGTAGAGCTGTTTTCGACTTTAAAATTCTAATGCAAGAACTAAAAATAAAGGGAGACATGTGAAGCGGAATCTGGTTTCAATTGAAAAATATTCGTAATATGGATATAAAATCTGATTATGCCTAAAATAACCATACATCTAGCAAGTAGCAAAAATAATTCATAAAGACCTTATATGGAACTGTAACTGTAATAGTTAATTTTCAAGTAATCGACACATTCTCAAAATTGGAAATCATATGGATCAATCGTGATGTGAAAAAAAACACAAAATTTAAAATTAATTTTATCTAATTAAAATAATACCATTATATAGGTTTTCTAGATCGGTTAAATGATTTTAAACTGGATTTCGCTTCGAAGATATTTTTATCAAGATTATAAAGCGATAAAATTTGTTCAAGTTTATAAGGTATTTGTTTGACCCACTTTGTATCTCAATAAAACACTTCCACTTTTTCCTAACATTTCCAACACGGACTATTATAGCATCTTATTCCAACTACATTGTCAACATCTGTGCTAATCCATAGACTATCAATCTTACATGACAAACTTATGTACATTAAAAATATGCAAAATAGTTTATTATAAATTATCACGCTTGGTTTCTTTACAAGTCATACGCTATATAACAAGCAAATATTAATATTAGAGTTGTACATCAGTTACATGTGGCAGTGATAGCTGACCTCAGTGGTCATCTAAAAAATTTACTAAGTTATTCTATACTGATCGTGAGCAGTATTCGTATTTGAATGTATAACGAAACTATTATAAACGTCACACAGTTCTTGTAACTTATATTCTTCCAGGCAAACGAATCCTTCTAAATTTGGAGATTGCTTTCGCGCACAATCCATACAGTGGACTACATGCCTTTTCTCCTGCTCTCGTATGAAAAGAACATTAAATACCTCCACCTGAAATTTTTAAATATATTTATGTGAATAAGTTGTGTATATCAACAAAATGAAAATTTCTTGGACCTTTTGATACGTTCATGTTCCTAAATGTTCTTGATTTTAGGTCTCTTATATTTCAAAATTAGTTTTTTTAATAATTTTTGAAAGACAGATATTTTGATTTTTGATATTTTGAAAAAAAGTCGAAACGTCAATTTTTATCTATCTTTAAAAAAATATTAATAGAACTAATTTTAAAACAGAAGAAACAAGAACATTTAGAAACATGAAATGAAAATTTATTCTACCAAATATTAATGATCTCAATTAACTTAATTCAAATCTACTAGTGTAAGTTTTTATTTAACTTTACCATAGTGTAATGGGAAAGTTTCATTGAGGAGTTCTGCTTTTCCTGATCAGATTTAAAGTTAAAGTACCATAAGCTGAGATAACTTATTTTTAAAATGATTTGTCTGTTCAATTCAATTAATTATAATAATAATAATTATAATAAATCGTCTTTATTGGTCTGATATGTATACACAATACAATTTACAAAGTATACAATATACAGACATCAAGCAACAGGAGTGACGAGATTTAATATATGTTATTCTTTCACCTAACCACTTCCAGCTGCTTGTCTATGCAGAAGAACTTTATACATTCTCAACTATAAACTATTAAATAATTACAAAAATCCTAAAAAAGATAAACTTATTTACATATTTGCTTATTAAACAAAATTGCTCTGTACTTAGATATAAAAGAATTTATGCCACATAATTTAAGGTCCTTGTGGAGAGTATTATAACCTTTAACAGCTAAACACGTGAAACTTCTTTAAAAAACCGCATATTTATGCTGAGGCATAGTCAACAGATTTTTATGCCTCACAGGTACATTATGTATTTTTGCTCGGAAAACTAGTTTTTCTCTCAAATAAACAGGTGTTGAATGCTTTAACACTTAGGAAAACACATAAAATGAAGGTTCACAGCATTCGACATTTTTAACCAATTTAATTCATTAATTTTGACCGAAATATGGTTATAATTTCTTCACTTTTGGTTGGATATTTTACACTAATATTCATATGTTCTGTAAAATATTTTTCCATGCAACAATTCTATAGATTGAAGGTGTTTTTAAATAGAGTATTGAAGAATAATGAAATAAAATTTACCTCACATTGACCACAATAATGAGATGCTTCATTTTTTCCTCTCCCATGAAATTTGATTTCCACGCCTTTATGTTTTACGAATTCTAATATCCTACAACACTTGACGAGCGTCCTTAGAATACAATTTCTAAAAAAAATAAAATTGCAACATTAAGGGAGCTGAATAAATATCAATAGTAGATGTCCAATTCATTTTGACTAAACCTAGATGGTTTCAATTTATATTTTAATAGAAAAAAATCTTACTATTATATTACATACATTATTATTGTAGAAAGGAAAAAACACTTACTTTATAAGTTCGAACAGCTTTCTGTCAGAAACCTTTATATTTCTGGCTAGGTTCCAAGAAAGATGCAACATAGGCACAATGGATTTGAAACTCTGTAGTTTGTTCCATTCGTACCTCTCTATTGCAAGTTGGTACTGTCTTGCAGTCAATGGTCCCACATTCCAGGCTATATTATTACACCAGCCTACAGCTTGCACCCAATGAACACAACCAGCATTTACCCAAACCAAATCTCCTGGTCGCTGAAGAAATCGATACACTGGTATATTTGCATGGTATAAATCTTCTAGTATAGGCCACCATGAACCATGTAGGTAATTTATTTGGTTTTTCTCACAAAGAGCAAATACTGAGCCCCAATACGCATCAGGAACTGCAAACCATTCACAATCACCTGGTCCTATATTAATGTTTATTGAACAGAAGTTGTTATTTTCTTGATGGCCAGGAGTTCGACTACCAGGTACCTAGGAGGTTCAAATTATCATTATTTTTGAAGACAAGTGAATAAATGTCAGATACAAAATTATCTATTTATTGTTAAGAATTGTCTATGACAAACATTTTTGAAATTATTAATTATTGGAATTATTAATCATCAATTACCTTCATGTATAGTTGCACTGTATTCATCCCTAGAATAACATGTCCAACGTGTGAGAGCATGTTTGCAGCTGACACAACTCTCGCAAAAGCTGGTAGTTTCATAAGTTCTTGTAACTGTGGTCTCCATTTTCGCTCATCTGATAAATCTACATTTGTACCAAACCTGAAATCGGACAAAATTAGCAATGTAAATTGATTTAAAGATGAAACACTTACTTCAGCGTTTTCTGTTCTTTGCAGTTCTTCAAAGTTGGACACGGAGGTGTATTAGGAAGCACTTTTCTTCTTTTTGTTCCACAAGGGGTTGAATCCTTCGAATCGGAGTCGGACAAACCACTCGCTGCTTTTTCACGCTCTTCCTGAAAATAAAATGTAAATGAACATGTGAATTAAAAGGGAAGAAAAAAATTTATTGTTGCAGAAGTACAGAATAAAAGCAAACCTCTGATATGAAACACAATAATTTTACAATTGCATCAATAAAAGATTTTATATTGAAATAATTATTTACCCTTAAACTTTCTTTGAAGCTAGAAGCCTGGTACTGTGCGTATCTTGCAATAGTTGTATGTGATCTATGAGATATACATGCCCAAACTTTTCGTCCGGTTTGTGGATCCCAATTTTCATCAGACGGTTGCTGTATTTGTGTTCTTACTTCCACACTGTGATCAGGATTGGCTTCAACTAAAGTTTTTGTAGAAAATAAACCTAAATCCAACTTTAAAGCAGACGCTAAGCCTCTTATCACAGCTATCGGATGTTTCAGACAAAACTCTTGTAATTGGGGACTGAAAGCATGCTTTTTATTTTCAAGATATACTGATGGAGTAGGCGGTAGTAGCTGTTGATGGTTTAGTTTGATAGAAGGTGGATCCGGCGGTGAAGGTGGCGGAGCTGTATCTGAGATTATTGAGTGATTAATATTACCATTAACTACTTCACCCCTGAAATAGAATGAATAAATTTGTATTATTTTCATAAAAATATTTAATTGCAAAACAAAAAAAAAACATAGCAAGTGATGATACTTTTAATTTTTGTTTTATAATATCGTTTTCTTAATTAGATGTATCAAAATTAAGAGTATTGAATTATAAATTGAAAAATTTACTGTTTCACTCACTTGCATAGCTTTACTATCGTTTGGGCGTCCATATCAATGTGATAATCAATGTCAGACTTTTTCTCTAAGGAATGAAGTGAATCAAACTCCCAAGGTGGTTCTGACTTTACATTTGATGTACTGTCACGAATAGGTGATTTAATTTTTCTTTTCACTTCGTGAAGTGTTTCCTGTTTTGGTACAATATTTGAAGGTGAGAAGGGTCCTGATGATAACGTGTTTGAAACATTACCTAAAAATGTAAATTATATTCATATTAAAAACACAATAAAATGAAATATATTTGTATGTTGTAATTATAGCTCTATTAACAAGCAATGATCTGAGACATCTGTATAATATTAATTATCGGAAAATTACATTAGAAATACGAGGTGACCTCCAATTCTCTGTATTAATTTCTAGGGCTAATAGTGCCTCCAAAAACAAGAGTACTTCTTTATATACATTTTTTATAAAATCATGGGAAAGATACCTTTTAGAGAAATAAATTGAAAATTTCATTCTTACAAATATCAACCCATCGATGTTAATTATGGAGTTCATATTTTGGGGGTGGCTTACAAACATAAGGATGATTAATTCCGTGTCACTAACTACACCATCCAATATGAATACAGAGTAGTTATGGACGGGAGGTAGAGGTTGTTACTTCAAGTTTTGCTAAAATTATTTGAAGAAATTATTTCAAAAATTGTTTAATTAAGACTTTTTCACAGAAACCATGATATTGTAATAATTTAATAGATATCACATTCTATGATTTATTTAAACTCAAAAGCATACATGTATTTTCGAAGCTCTTATTTACCCTACAAAAGTACCCTATATTTATATAAAATGAAGTAATAAGTGGCATGAAATTACTCTTACATATTTTAAAAACTCCCGTACTCTGTAATCAAAATTGTTCGGCAGTTATTTAAAAAATTAAAGTACCCAATTCACCCAGTGTTAATATATAATTTTAGAATAAAGTGTATAAAGCAATACTCTCACTTTTTAACGTTTTATCTACTCTAGAAATTAATGTACTTAATTGAGGACTACCTTATATACCTGATCTATTTGGAATTTTCATTTGGAAACCTTCATTTTAATATAAACCACAGATTTATCTTAGTGCAATTAAAAAATACTGAATCTGTAACAAAACTTTTGTATTTTACTGAGTATATTTTCTCTTATAAAAATTAGAACTTACCACTAATATTAGATCCACTAGATGAATCTTTAACATCTATATCGTCTGATCCAAACTGCTTTAGTAGATTCTCAGCCAAAGTTGTAGCCAGATCCTTTTGCGCAAGCAAATCCTTTAGATCGTCTTCTAAATTTTGATCAAGATCAGTAGAATGAGGTTCAGTAGATGACAAATAGTCTCTTGGTTCGACTATAGGACTAGGTTGAACTATTTTATCATTCTTGGCAGTGTTCGTTGGTGACCCCTCTTGATCAAAATTCTGGTTATTATTATAACTAGGAGGTGTGGTTCTAACAAGGTTGCGGTGACTATGATCCTGGTTTTGCTGCATTAATCTATATTGGTGTTGTAACTGTTGCATTAAAGCCTGTTGGCTGGGATTCAGATTGTTTACATTTTGTTGAAAGTGATTTAACAATTGCATTTGTTGGGGAGTCAAACTATATGCAGGTTGAGTCATCGCTGGTTTTTGATCTGGTTCTGTTTTAAACCTTTTATTGTTTGAGCCATTTGGGGAAGGATATGGTGGAGGGGGTCCTTGAGGTGTTGTAGTTGGATAATTTTTCTGAAAACTTTGAGATGTGGTGTTGCGAGTAGGTTGAGACGAATTTTGCTGTCTAGAAGACATTTCCGCCGATATCGGAAGATTCCAAGCCTCTTCAATCGAAAGCAATTGCCTCCTTCTGTAAAAAACAATAAAATATGTAAAGTCGTTAACCTAGTCTCTTTAGATTGTCTTAAAACACATTGCATACTGTTGAATTGTTATCAAATAGTCAAGTAATCATTCTTTAATGTCCAAACTGATTTTTTTTTAAGTTAATGATAATAAATAAATTCAGAGCTGTGTAAAGTAACAGTAAATTGATGTACAAGATCCAGGTAACTTTTAAGCTGTTCACGGATATGATGTACCAAACACTTAAATGAATCTATTATTTTGATTAGTAACTGAAATAATTTACACCTAGATGTTACTGAAATATCCAGTATTTTTATTATATATATATATAATTATTTTTATCTAAAACCTATAACTTAACATCGATTTAATAAGTAAAATATTTTTATAAGGATCGACACTTACATTGAAATATATATTGTAACACAAATAAAATACACAAAATCTGTTACAATACAAAATACTCATTGTATGTTATCATGGTTGAAAAGTACTCACAATTAGTGATCCAAGCGTAAAAACTTATCAGTTATTGATAGTTATTAGTAAAGGTGTTTAAGCCATCTTATACTGTAAATAAAAACATGCACATTCTTTCAACATAAACAGTGGCGTAGCATTTATTATCTACCTATATATAGCGGCCTTAGCATGACAATCTTAAAACAACATCATGATCTGAATGATCAGGAAGTAATCCGGACAACGTTCACTGTCATTCATACAAGCCGGTTAATGCGATTAGCTGACAAGTTGCTTTTGGTGTTTTTTCGAAAATTATTCATTCCCCTTATATGGTTATCTATACTCAATCTTCATGAGCAGTATAACTGATACAAGCTTGCAGTTTTTGTACTTTTGAGCTTTTCACCATAAAAATATTAATTGGCATTCAAATTTGGTGCAAAATCGAAGTGTGTAAATCGCTAATAACTACCTAGAATTTATTATAAAACTGAATAAAATTCAATAAACACAGAAAAATGAAATATACATGAACATAAAATATCATAGAAAAATCAACGGAGAAATTGAAGTAATGGAATCAAAAGTTTTGGTAGGTTGAGGAGTTGGGATCCATAATCAGCTGATACAAGGACTATCTGACCTAGGATCATTGATTTCGAAAATCTTTAATATGTCAAAACCATTATAGAATCAAGGATCGATTTTAAGCTTTTCTCTATGCTTATCTTGATAAATACGAATTCGATAAAAAGAAATCTACTATCTTCGGGTAATTTAAATGACAATATGTTTCACCAATAAATCGTGGGTCAATCCGAATTCTATTTAGTGTTAAATTCATGAACTATCCCGGATTTTAGTTTTCTGTTGGAACGTATTTTCGATTGATTTAAAATTTGTCTATTTAAAAGCCTCACAAAACACAAATCATAGAGACAATTGAAATCACGAATGTGATAATAAATACTAAAAATCACAAAAGCAGAAGTTTAAATCACAGAACATGAACAAATATCGTTCTAATTCTACTGAATTTGGCAACTTCAACAATAAGGACAATTGAAAATTGAACGTAATATGCTATTAAGCCAATCTTTCATAATGGAAAAAGCTCGAAGAATTTTTAATGACATTTAGGCTGAGGCAAGTTACATAAGTGAAAGTTTCGTTGCTGGTCGAGGATGGTTTAATAGATTTCGAAATAATCTTCACAACATAAAGATTACAGAAGAAGCAGCAAGTGGTGATACGAAAGCGGCGGCTGAATTCCTAGCAACATTAAAAACAATAATTGAACAAGGAACCTATACTCAAGAATTGGTTTCTAATATTGATGAAACAGGCCTGTTTTGAAAAGAATCCCAAAACGAACATTTCTATTCCGTGAAGAGAAACGAGAATTAGGGACCTAACCATTTAGGAAATATGCCAGGACAAACTATCTATATTCATTATGTATTATGTACCAAATTAATTATATTTGTTATTAGTTTAAGATAAATTGTTTAGTAAATTAAGATATCAACTCTTCTTCTGTAACAGAAGCCAATACTTTGATTATTATATTTCATACAGTTGTAACGATTAGACCTAAGTAATATATTAATCTCTCATTTGAAGTATTTGTGATTTTAATAAAAAGGTTTTCACGTCTTCGCGTGTTTAATTCGAGCATCATGATTTAAAGCTGCGAAAGATCGCTTAACACTTCATGAATGCTGTAGAAAACATAATGATATAGCAGAAAGATCTTTGGGAGGAGTATGGAAGAACATTTGGACAGATTTAAGTAAGAGCGAAGACATTGGAACAATCTGTCGATATGGATAAAATAGTGGAATTAGCTAGTCAAACCGGTTTAGATGAGGTAAGTGTGTGGAAGACGTCGAAGAAATAGTTCAAGAAACGGCAACTTCTAACAGAATACAAAAGAACGCAAACTACACTAGATGCCTTCTTGACAAAAAGACAGAAAATTGGAAACACAGTATACCCTGAATAACCTGACTGACTGATAGAATTTTTATAAGTTTATTCGTTTATATTGTTTTTTTTTTGTGAGAAATAAATGTTTGGTTTCATTTTTATTAAAAATCGTAAGTCTTAAATTTGATACATAACCAATTTTCTATCAATCTTCCCCTAACCCCATTATTTACATGTTTTGCTCTGTATCACATTACCCTCTACTTTGATGGAACATATCTTCCGTGTTAAGTGGAGTTTTACTGTATTTATAGAGACTTTCAAAGACTGTATTGCATCTTAGTGATTTATTCAAAATTTCCGGTTTTTTATAATTAAAAAGGCAAGGTAACTTTGTCTTTTAAATAATTTTATATTCTAAGAAGATTCTAGTACTATTCTATCTTTCAGAAAATCAATTTGGCTATAAAAGCAGAGTATAAAAGTTGACAGTAATGAGAAAAACATCAAAATTTCAAGTGAAAAGCTTTATGACACTAGATTTTTTTCATTAAACCAGTAAAACCTCTCATGTGTCCGCGAAAGATCGTTATAACTGAAGCAGTTCAATTTATATACTTGGGATTGGCCTGGAAAACTTTTATCAAGGCTTAAAAATGAGCAGCCGTTGATAAAATTAGTAGATAAAAGCTCATGCCTCCCGCAAATAGAAAAGAATAATGTTGAACTGCTTTTGATATTTTGATAGTTGTAAAACTCGAGAGTGCTATTATCTATCATCATTGTCGCATATCTCGTAATAGAGCAAAGAGCACTATTCGATGTTTCAGCAGCTGTGGATAAAATGATGAAGTCGCCATCCTCAAACGTTGTAAGTGCCAAGTCAAGACAAATATAAAGTATATGAAGAAACTAAAGAAAAGCTGACCACATAGATTTATCTATGGTTTTTCTGATTCATACTTATCCATTTATTTGTTACTTTTGGTGTATCTGTACGTTTGAGTATATATCATTAAAAATGAGTCAAAATATTCAGTTTAAATTTGACACTTAACACAGCTCTGACTTAATAGTAGATTGATTATACTTACTGTGATGTGACGCTTGGCATTGGGGCATTTGAAAGGTGGGTCTGGAGGAAATTGATACGTTGTGTCAAATGTGGGTTCATTCCCAGATTTGGAAAGTTAATTTTAGGCAGTTTAGCCGTACTAACCGACCCTTCGTTTGTTTGTTTATTTGACAATCCTCTACTAGAATTCAAATAGCAAGCATAAGCATCCCTAGCTTGCAGAGAATTTTCATATAAAATTCCTAAATTAGCCCAAGCTGCAGAATGGCACTTATCTAGTTGTACAGCACATATGTAAGCCTGTAACGCATCCATGGGCTGATTTTGCTGTTGATATAAGACACCTATGCTACACCAGGTGTCCGCATTTCCTTCGGATTTTTCTACAGAGTTTCTGTAAGCAATGAAGGCATCGTGAACTTTACCAATACTGGCATAACATCGCCCTAGTAAGTAAAGAGTCTGACCAGAAAACTGATCAGCCTCATTGGCTCTTTGTAAGTAGTGTATTGCTAGAGGTATTCGGTGGCTTTTATCTCCTAATGATTCCTGGCAGTGGTATAACCAACCTAACTGACGAAATATGTCGGCTCTTAAAGACTGTGATAAATTCTTCTCTTTAAGTAAACCGTCGTATCTGTCTTTCGCTATTTTCACCTTTCCTTGAACTTCGAACAAATGAGCAATGTGAAATTTTACTGAAACAGAAAATTTACAATTAATATTTGAATAAATAATATTTTCAAATTATGATTTTTAGTAGGATATGTGGTGTTTTTAATTGTACGTCAAAATAATCTTTCAGGAGTTCTGCGGTTTTGTTTAGATCACTCTCCACATGTTTTTGTTTCCCATTTTTGTTTTCACTCTCCCGTATGTTGAGATAGATTTAGAAATGATTTTATAGACTGTCACTTTGACCCTTCTACCACTTAAGGTGTAGGGTATTAATGGTTACGTTTAAGCTAATTCTCTTCATTAATTTCTATGCTGAGCTAAATTCTTTGCTTCTTCCCAGTGTATTCCTCGTTAATTCAATATTCAAACTTATACCACGATTTTCTGGATCTGTCTCTTTTTTTGGTTTTTTTTATCAATTTTCGCTTTCCAAATTTTATTAACATGTCGTTCTGACTCGTTATATGTGTCCCTATCATTGTAATTGTCTTTCCTCTATATAATCAAATGTAGGTTGTACGTTTAGGTCTATTTTTATTCTATCTTCTTTTGTCACACCATTTCTTTCGGCTGAATTTTACTTTTTTGTCGTTCTGTCAAGATTCACATATTCAATGTTAGAATTGGTCTGTATATTGTTTTGAATATTCTTAGTTTGGTGTCCCTAGATATTTCTTTATTATATATGAATCTAGTGTAATATATATTATTTTTTTTTGGAACTCTACTATTTATATCTGCATCTTGTGTCCTGTTTTCATCTATTATTGGTATTATTCAACTTGTTCTGGTATTTCTGTATCGAATCTTATATTCATCTTGGTCTCTTCTGCTCTCTAATACTTTATAACACTCAATAAATTTCAATTTATGGAGCAAGGTTTGTACCAATTCACAATTTATATTCTACAAAGATTTGTTATTCTCACTAAATGTATTTCTACATTTGGATATTAAATATTACAGACAAGAAGGTGATACTCAAAATAATATTGATATTATTCAGCTCAAACTTTTCGACAGACTAAAAAATTAATAGATAGATAGAATTTCGAATTAACACCGATGTCAGTGTGTGAATTCATTTGGAAACAATACTGGCTGAGATGTGGTTTACAGCTAGTTCTATGTTCAGATTTATGGTTGGTATATTCTGGGGTAGGAAACCCTTTTTTCTCAAAGATTTAAATCTCAGTAGAATTTCAAGTGTTTCTATTTATACCGATGCCAGAGTTTCAATTTATTCAGAAATACTAATTACATGCAGATACAGCTAGTTATTTGCTCAGATGTTTGGTTGGTATATTCTGGAATATAAAATTCTTTTTCAAGACTCAAAGTTCAATGGATCTAAGTGGAAATCAGCACATCACTCAATAAATCATGTGACTAATTGAGAAAAACACATTTTTTGCCAAGAATTGATTTTATCCATCAATGTAATCTCCTTCAAGAGCAATACAATCATTCCAACGTTTTTCTAACTTCTAGATGCCGTGCCTGTTGAGGGATTTATCTTTTGCCTCAAAATAGGCTTCAGTTTGAGCTATTCCTCCTTCATTTGAGCTGAATTCCTTACCGGCGAGCATTATTAGGGATCAGCGAATAGCCAGTAGTCAACGGGAGTCAGATCTGGATTATACGGTGGATGAAGAAGCAATTCGAAGTGTAATTCGTTCAATTTAACATCATTGCCATCCCCTTGTGAATCGGTAGATTGTCTTGGTGAAACAGTGGTTTTTTCTTCGACATATGAGGCCGATTTTTGCATTAAAACGTTAAAATGATGATGTAGTAATCGCTATCCATGCGCATCCAAAAAAACTGAAGTAATAACCTTCTCAGCTGAATATTGTGCTTTTGGACGTTTCGGACACGGTTCGCCGAATGAAGTCCTTTCAGATGATGATCGTTTTGATTCCGGAGTGAAGTGATGGATCCATGTTTCATCCATTGTCACATATCGACGCAAAAAGTCTGATGCATTACTTATGAACATGGCCAAACACTGCTCTGAATCATCAACACGTTGTTGTTTTTGATCGACTGTAAGTGAACGCGGCGCCCACTTTGAAAAAACTTTCTAATTCTTTCAATTTACGATTAGGTATAACCAATTTGCGGACTTTTTTGATGTTTTCTGGAGTAACCACCTCAATTGGACGACCAGAACGTTCACCATTATCAGTGTCTGTAGAACCACGTTTAAATTCAACAAGCCAATAACAAATGATTCTTTCCGATGTAGTAGAGTCCGTATAACATTTTTGAAGCCTTTGCTGAGAGTGTACAGTATTTTTTATCATCAAGAAGCAATGATAAATTAAAACATGAAATTGTTTTGAAAATAACTTAAGTAGCTTCACTTAACTGACTGTCCCTTTTTTCTGACTAATCGAAATGTCATGAAGTTTGACACATAGTTTTTTGAAAGTTGATATTACATAAACGTCATATGGATTTGACAATAGCAGCGCCATCTGTGTGTCAGTCACATGACTTATTGAGTGATGTAATAAGTGTTATAAATGATTCAGAAACACTTTCAAAGATGTAGTTTATAGCTTGTTATTGTGCCATATCCATGATTGAACGTTAGCAAATCCTCTTTTCTTCAGTTTCCATGGTAAAATAGTAGTGTAAGTATTAGAAACTTCACAAAGACAAAGTTTAAAGCTTCCTTTTTATAAAATCTTGACAACTATAAAAGTTTTTATTCATTTTCATACACTGGAATAATTGCAAATTTTTTCGATGTGTCGATAAATAATCAGACGCCGGACCTGACCAAATATTTACTGTTCGATTGTCGTAGAATATCTGTAGAAGTCAGGGACCCAAATCAAATTCCTCACTAGTTTCAAAAATAACTTAGAACTTACTTGTATTCTTTGTTGCTGTAGACGGACTGTTATCCACTAAGGCTAACTGTAAATGTTTGTGTGCTGAGTCATATTCTTGAGTAACTTTGAACATCAAACCCAGTCTAACATTGACTTCATTAGCTCGTTGAAATCCAGGTGAAACATAAAGTAGCTGCTGGAATGCTTTCACAGCCCTGTAACAAATATTTGTAGTTAGAATTGAGTAATAAATTTTACTTAGAAGAAAACAAAATATAAATATCTTTTAATTACGAGGTCCGATGAAAAATACCGTGATAAAGTAAGAAGATGAAATGAAATTATAATTAATTCCCTTCAAAATATGATCAGCAATCCATGACTGGGATATGGACAGACAGGAAGACTTCTAGCTGCCAAAAGTGCACGGAACTTTATAAAGATGATGCTCATTTTGCAGCTCTTTTTCTTTACACATCGTTTTGCAAACGTAGTTTACGGAGATCCCCTTAGAACAAACTTTCTTCGTACAATAACCACAAAATTGGAGAAAACTATGATGTTGTTCAACATATATGAGGTTATGGAGCGTAAGTGATTGTTTCTATTAAAGTTCAGTCACTGTATTTCTTGATTTCAACTAGGTATAGGTCATAAATGTCTATAAAACCTGTTAGTATGAATTTGGTTAAATTGTAATAATTCGTTACGTACTTTTCATATATCATTTTATATAATTATAACATTTTTTATAAATACAGTTCATAAATAAATACTTTGTATATCAAGTTCAGTAAAATAAATATGTGATTAAATTACGAGGTGTGGCTATTAAATAACGAGACTGGTGATATAAAAGATTTTATTTTGATATTTTGTACCTATGTTTATTTATTATCACTTTCAATATATACCCGTTTTCTCGTTAAGATCAGTGGCGGTTCAAAATTTGTTTGAATAAAATTATTATTTCAAATAACCCCAAGATAAAAAATCATATTGAATAAATCTGGTGATTTGGAAGGCTACGCGTAAAGCGCCATGTCAAAAATTTTATTATTAAAACTATATGAAGTGTGGCTATTCAATAACGAAAAAATGAGATTTGGCACCTTTGACACTATATATGTATTAATCCCTAAATTGTTCAATATTTTCTGAAAAGTTTCCGGCTGAACAAAGGAACAAGACATTTGTGACCTGCCTTTCTCCTCTTAATAGACGTTTACGCATGCGGTTACGTCTTCATTTGATGAATATTTGGTAAATGCGGTGGGTGGTTAACCAAAGTGCTATTCGTAAATTTCAGCTATGGCGCGAGAAGATGCACTGTCCTGATGGAAAAGCACTCTTTTTTTTCCAAATGCGGTAGGTTTTTTGCAGAACGCAAAAAATTCCACTAATTCTGCTTAACCCGCGTCAAAAAGCTTGGAAAATGTTTATTCGAATAGCTTCTTTTATCTCTCTAACTCCAATCCCACGATCGTTCAGTGCCATTAAGTGAACTTTTTCGTTGTTTTTGGCAGTCCCGAAAGCACGTCGACAATATACGGCCACGTTTTAATTCAGCTGCCCAAAATTTTACGGCTATAAATGATGACGCAGAGTTTCCGTACACAGTAACTAAACCCTTTTTCATTTGTGTAGGAGTATTGCCTTATGTATGAAAGAAATGTTCCATGTCAGCTAAACATACAAACTTTCCGATTGTCATACAGAAACTAATCGTCCAAAATAGTTGAAATTTTAGCGAGAATCCCCCAACACATGCGCAAATATTAGAGATTAATAAGTGCTAATATTTTCAGGTTGGGATTGGGAAGTTTTCAAACAACCTTCGTATATATAGCCTATTTTGTGTTTCGGTTGTAAACAACATCAAAACATTCATGACATGCGAAATTCAAATCACTTCTTTGTAAGTGAATAATAACGTGATATTAAAGGGAGTTTATTATTTGTTAGTACATAATTTCAAACTCTAGCAGATTCTTCAAAATAATGTGAATTGAATGAAATACAGTCTAGATTTAAGACCTTTGTTGGTTTTTGAGATCGGGTAGTAAATATATTGGTGGAAATCGACATCTCAGACACCCTCTTAATTGTATAAAACATGTGTCGAAGCAGATGGGTTGAAATACAAACAGCTGTTGTAAAGCAGCTGCATACAGGTAGTTTCTACCATCCTCCCAATAAAAGATTTCCGACTGTTGAATAATCGATACATTATAATTTTATATGTACTTTTATACAAGTACTTCACCATGTTAGGCATAAATATAATAAAAAAATAAAGAAAACGAAATACAGAGCGAAATTTTAAAATATTAATATATTTTTGAAATACGTGAAATGAATATTTTGTCTTTTATAGGTACTATGAGGGATAGCGGGACACTAAAGTTCGAGACTACAAGATTTTTTCTTATTTCCAGCAGAATTTATTCTTGGATTTTTATTAATTTGATTATATACTTTTCGCATGAAAAACTTTGAACAGTTTCTATAGCATTTTTATTTTATCAATAACGTCATATTTAAAATTGAGATAAATTGAAGTTATTGATTTGTATAAGCAGCCAATTGAAAATCAGCAACTATTGCGGAAAGTTATGTAGCGGAAAGCGTCAACAATGAAAAGGAAGTTGCAAATAAAGTTTCATATAATACAACGAAGCCAGAAAACTCCTGCAGTACTTCAAACTTAGAAGAAAGCTTGGTTAAAGGTATTTCCTATGTTTGTAGTTGGAACTTGATAAGTATAGGGTAATTTTTAAGTAAATAAGATAAAGGTTTTATATTTTTACTTGATTTAGAGGTGGCGGCAACGATACACAGAATTAATAATTCCACACCTGAAAAAGTCCGTCTGATGGTACCATAAAATGGGTTTGCATCTTAAGCTGGTGCTACACGATGCGTCCAACGTTTGCGTCAACATTCGCACAAGTTTTAAAGGAAAACCTTCACTAATATTAGATGGACATCGTTACCGTATTGGACGTAAAACTGAAGAGTTTATTTACTGGAGGAGTGTTCAGGAAAAAAGAAGCACGTGTAAAGGTTCTCTGAAAACAACTGCAGTCATATACGATATATTACAAGCAACGCCTCATCAGTTTATTCCAGATAAAGCTGACCTAACCTAACCTTCACTTCGGCAGATCAAATTTTCATGTGCGCTCGTCGAACGATCTTTCGGATTTGACACAGGTAGTGTGCGCTAGATGCACGTGTTTTCTAAATGTGCCTGTACGCTCGATGCACGTGTGCTTCTCGCATCCCACCCTTCTATCTGCTACCTTCTTAATGCCTACTCTGTTCCTTCAAGTTCACTGCTATTTTCAGGAGTCTTCCATATTTTCTGGTGTCGTCTTAGATCTATATTATCTATATCGGAAAATTCATTTTCTTGTAGAAAAATCAATACAAGGTCATTAATTAACACATTATGGAAAAGAAATTGTTCACGTTTTTACGCAATAAAAATCTGTTAGTACTGTGAGAAAAATTCGAAATCAAGCTGATTACCAGCAGATAGAACTTACTTACAAGATATGCGGTAACAATTTACAGTCACGTGGTCAGTTTTTAAAGAGCGGCGATAATATTTATTCATTTTTATAGTACAAATAATCTGTCAAATATTCCAAATAGTTTGACAAAAATATTTTAAATTTCCTCAACACTCAGTCAGACCCAATTCAGGGACCTCCGAATATGAACGTATACCAAGAATTCCTGTTAGATATGACAAGTTAGTGAAAATTTTTACTATAATAATAATCAATAAGAAAATTTGTACTTTATAGATATTGCTTCATGTATATATCCTCTTTTCAAATATATCATCAGTCAATAAATTATTCTAACAATTAGTTGGTTTTTGTAAATTCGAGACATCACTGTGACTCATGGAAAGTGCGATAAAAATGACTTTCCTTTGATTTTCTTATCATTTGATTTATGATCTTAATCTCCTTTTCGTTTTCAACTTCACAATGACAATCTTCACTGTCTTCTCCAATATACTCGTGTTCCACTGTTCAATTTTAGGGGAAATCCCGAAACATGTAAAAAACACTATCATGTTCTGCAAAAAAACAACCTTGATTTTGGTTTGACGAATTTGCCTTGAGGTCCTACTGATTTTAATTGCTCTCCACGAAATTACTGAAAGAATTGAATACGTGGGATCCAATTAGTTGAATTGAATGGAGGTGGAAACGAAAATTTACGAGATGTGCCAATTACGACCGATCGACTATTTCAGGAATGTCTCTATCTGCGCGGAAGATCTTTATTCCTATTCCATACACCCCCAGGTGTAATGTTCTGGAGTTCCGTAGAGAGAATATGGATAGAGGTTTCGTCCTCTACGTAACAAAATCCACACGTTGCATCCTCTGTAGAATCTACTGTCTTTAGGCTGAAATACCCCAAAGAGACTTATGTTTATACATTCAATACATTCTTTGCCTGTTCGAGGGTACAAATCCGAAACAAGATGCTTAATAGGTTGGTTTTACAATTATTTCTATAGAATACAATCAAGATTAAGTGCATTGAAGTAATAGTTAGGTTTCGGATTTAATGTATGTTTACAATTTACCCCCGTAATACTAATATTTAATAGTCACTCACATGTTGAATAAATTGTTGTTTTGATCGTATCTACTTTAAACGAAATAATAATCGATGCATATTAAAAGTAGTTAGTACGTAATAAAATTTTGTGCAACAAGTAGATACATGTTCTACTTCGATGCTTTTGTAGAGTAAAAGGGTTGTTTTGTAAGAAAAAAAAAATATCAATATTCTGGGAATTCAACATACAAGGAGAAAAAAAGAGATGTTGAAATGTAAAATATCAAATAAGGAGACCAAAATGAGTGTACCGATACTGCTAAGGAAGAAGAGTTGGTACTAGCGGAAATAAAGATAATAAGAGCACTTTTAGGACTAATCAAGATGGATGAAAATAAATACAGACAACGTAAGAATTATCAAAAAAAGAGGAGGAACTCGGAAAGGAAGATATAATTAAAAGAATGAAAAACAAAAAATGGGATGTCAAGGACATGCGGAGAGCTAGCGAAGACACGGGAGCTTGCTACAATGGAATCCAGAAAATAGAAGAAGAAGGGGAAGGCCCAGATCAGAGGAGGACCTCAGTAGAATGAGAATTGAATTAGTTCGTACATATTTATTACTTGATTGAATATATCTTTTAGAATCATTGCGTTTTCTCTGTATGTATGGCTTTTAACCATAAAACGAATTTGATTTAATTTAATTTTGTAAGTAATCAATTTTTCATTACTATTAATTTTATTAACAGTTTTGTTGTAGGTATCTATGACATTTTTTAGAAATAGAAATATTTGTTTTTGATTTAATTCCAATTGAGAAATAAATTTTTCGTAAGTTTCTAGATCTCTAATGATTGATTCGAAAATTGAACCCACCGATTAATTCTCGTTTATACGAGGTTTGTCTGAAAAGTTTCCGAATTAACAAATAAACAAGACATTTTTCCATAATCTATTTGATAAAAATATCTCTTCTGTAAGTGAAACTTTAAGGTTAGGAAATAGGAAAAAGTCGCTGGAGGCTAGATAAGTGTTGTTCGTGAATTCTAGCCATTGTGTGCATTGTTCCGATGGGAAAACACTTTCTTCTTCTTCAAATGTGGTCGTTTACTCAGCTGTTATTGTTTTACTTTTTTGGAGATAGTCGATCAACACAATCCTTAACGGTGGCCGTCACTTTTACGACCGGAGCCTTTTAGAAGCAGATTCGCCCTTTGCAATCCACTGTCGTGAGTGTTTTCTCGTTTCAGGAGTGTAGTAATAGTTCCAGATTTCATTTACAATTATAAAATATGAATCGTCTCAAGAAATCCGACTTATTTTTCTCAAACCGCGATAATAAAGTCTGGAAAGGGTTCATTCAAATACGCTTTTGATCCAACGAGGGATCCCAACGCGTAGACAGTTCACGTTCTTCGTCAGTCAAGTTGATACCGTCACATTTTTATTCAGCTACCAAATATTTTACAGTCGTAAATGATGATACAGAGTTTCCATACGCAGTGTCTAACTCCTCTTTCATATGCGTGAGTTAGGTTTCAAAAACGAACAGCTCAATACTCAATTATTTCCATTTTCAAAAAAATCTTGACGACTGTCAAATAGAAACTGAGCATCCAAAACTTTAATTGATAAACTCGCGATAAGTGGTGACATCTTAAGGTTGGGGTCGAAAACTTTTCAGAAAATCCTCGTAGATGATATGATGTTGAGGTATGTTTTTCAGTTTATCGGAAATGTTGTCAGAATCATAGTTTCCTTTTCGATATTTTGGACCACCTGGTGTATCTAAATTGCGTGTAATGAGGAGTTTTTTTCACATTTCGCCATCCCGTATCTGTAAGCAACTGAAAGCGTGGTCATGATTAATGAGCGTATGGTGTAGACTGATCAACATAATGTAGACAGACGTTCAATATCGTGTTTTTTTAAATATATGTAATGCAATGAGCTCTAATTCACAATACTTTGCCATTTCGTTAGTCTTTTAACTTTAACTGAAAATTTCATCATTAATCATGAAAAAAATACTGACATTACGCCATTTATAGGTTGGAATCATTAAAACTGAATTTTGTTAATAATGTCTTAAAATTCCAGTGGTTTCCATTTTGTTCATTTATTTATTTTTGTTTCTAAATGAGATTTTTGAAATTATCTGCCGTAGAGTAAAGGTGCTAATTCACCTTTTGAATCAACTGGAGGGCAACCTTTCTAAGTGTGGAATTTGTCAAAAGCATTGGATTCCCGATTTTCTTGTACATAATTCATCCAAAATTCAAGTTTATATATTAAATAGTTGGCATGACATTAATAAAAATAATCAATAATCAACACTGAAATATTTCAAATGAATGTAAACCAAATTCTTACACAACGAACTAGTATTATAAGTTTTATTCAATTTATAGTATATTTGCCAATCAATTTGCGAACCCATACGCCCACTTGAATAAAACAATCGTCGTATACGATAAATATGACTAGAATAAAAAATTATTAAGTATTAATAGTGAAATGTAGAGCTCGTTAACAGCAGTAGATTATAGTTTACGTAGAACTTGTCTTCATAAATATTTCTCGTCAATTAACATGTTTCTAGAAGCTTTTTTCGAAATTTCAGTTACTTTAAACTATGATTTCATTGTCTTTCTATACAATTATGGGAAATGATAGTTGACAGGAAACTTTTGTGGTTTTCTAATAGAGTCAGAACCAGAATATGTCAGATAAATATTGAAGTATAAAGACTATAACTCGTTTCTTTGATTCAATAATAGAGTTTGACTAGGAAATGTTGGGTTGTAGGTTTGTCGTACCGAACTTAAAACTCCCAAAGGTCGATGTCCTTTGAAAAGCTAATCAAGCATCTTGGCTTGAACCTTTTAACGTCACTAGGCAAACTTTAAATGCTCAAACGTTTTAACTTCGCACGTGTGAGTGCTAGGCACTCACCGATGACGTGGTCTCCAGTGTCTTCATGCTACAGCAATATTCTGTATCATCTTTGATACCTATAGTATGGAAATAGCATTAAAAGACACCTTTTTAAGTGGAGCAGTTGATTGATAAGAGAGGCAGAAAGCACATCAATGTGTGTCTTAGCTTGCTTCATTCCAGGTGTATCCAGCAATCGCGGCATAGTTCGTTTTGCGAGAGATGTGATAACTACTCCAAGAATAGTCCACTAGCGGATTTGTCGAGTCGCTAGATGGCGAGAGAATCAACCTCGTTGTTTCCCTTGTTGCCTAAGCGACTGGGCATCCAAACGAACTTGACCTTGCAGCCATCACTCTTTAGTACTATTTTGCACTCTAGCACAAACCTACAACACACGGTACTAAATTATTCCGAATAAATACATGTTTGAATACTTTTACCATTTTTCCAAAAGTACGATTATAATTTCTACCCATATGTGAGACGAAAATGTTTAAACGGGCCAATGACTAAACTCTTCTTGCGGCTTTTCTTTTTGGTATGGAAAATAGTGGATATATTCATATCAATATATAAACTAATCAAGAAAAGTTGGAAGATACTCGTACATAATCATGAAATTTGACTCCTATAACTACGAAAATTAAAATGACAGTAATCGAATTATGGAAACAAATTTCTGATGGAAATAAGATTGAAAAAATTCATATGAATTGTTTTGAAACAATGTTTCTATCTATCTATTATTGGAGTCATTTGTACTAAGATTTAGACCAAAAAAATTTTTTCAAGACTTTTTTATTCACATTCCTAATGAGATTCGATCTACAAACCAAAGGATTGTGAGCCGCTTTCACGCATCATTCAACTATCGAATCTATTTCATATTTGAAACCTCATTTGGCATAAGGCTCATACAAATAATTTACATCACAGTACCAATTTGAGTCCGGAAACTGGCACTTTACGGTATCCTTATACTTTGCAGTACTTTTAAATTCTCATAATTCCAATATTTCGAAAAATTCAAAGCCTGCCTTTTTTACAGAGTTACCTTAGTGTTAATTTTTAGTTTTTTAAATAATAAGAGAATAATCAAAAGAGCTATTTTCAGTAAAATTGTCAAATTTGACATTTCATATTTTAATATAATTTTGCTTTTTAATTAAAACCGAAAAAAACATTTACTTTCATCAAAACGAGAAAGTTTGCGAAATATAAGAGTTGATTTAAAAAAAATTTGATCCAAAAATTTCATTTATACAGACAAATCAGAGTAATTTAAATAAAGTGTGGTAGGGGAGGGGAATATTTGAAACATCAATAGAGGGATATTTTTTGTACCTCTAACTAGACTTTATACATAAATCTGGCGAGACAATAAACCAATTGGACGATTTCCATAACCGTTCTTAATAGGTTCCGAGTTAAAATTTGTTATTTATAAAAATATTTAAAATATTTTTTCATTTTCGCCCACTGATTACCGTCATAATTTAGATTTCAATTTCTTGGTCATGATACAGGATGAAGCTAAATTTCCGACACAGAAAAATATTTATATTTACGGAAATATTTCAGTATCTGGTTTTGCAAGTTTTATTATTAAGCGGCGTTTATGAATAAATTATATATAAGGCGTTGGGAGATTACAGATTAGGTAATGGAGGTGTGAAATAAAATCAAGTAAAATTATATTCAATTTTTAATTCGTTTCAAAAGGTTCAGAACACCTACAGATCTAGTAGAATGGTAAAATAACCCAAGGGATTGTTGTCCATGTGGTTAAATGTATTGGTACTTTTAGATTAATTAATTAATTAATTATATATATATATATATATATATATATATATATATATATATATATATATATATATATATACCGTTTCTTAACGTAATTTTGCATGCAGGTCAGGTAATCAACGGTTAATTATTTATATTACTTTGGTTCGTATAAAATTATTGTTAATAGTCAGCTTCTACGGTAGATTTATGGTTCATGAACGTATTTCCACCAACTGCGATAAAAGTTTGACTTTGAAGTAGGTACTAGGTATTTAATGAATAATTTATCAACGTAATTTACGGAACGAAAATTGTGAGTACTGAAGTCGAAGATAAATTTCTCTATTTCAATTAAATATTGTTTTCATATAATGAATTTCTTCTATTTGATAGCTTGAAAATTAATGTATTACTAATTTAATTTTAATTATTAGTTATTAGCCTTGAGGATACCCGATAATTCAAAAATAATGAGAAGAAAACGAAAGGGAATATGAAATTGAAAGTCATTTTGATTGTTGATAAGAACCAACTTTTAAACTACCAGTGTAAATTTTAATAAAACATTTGTTTCGCTGGATTCCTACTCTGAACTAGAATCGAAATCATGATAATATAGATATAAAACAGTATTGAACTAAATCTAATATGCTAAAGATATCTAAATTTATCATAAAATGGGGTTATTATCTTGTTAATTATGGATAAAATTATTATTACAATAACCCAAAGTTAAAAAATCAAATAGAAACAAATCTGGTGATTTGTAAAGCCACTTAACAGCCGCCACGTCAAAAGTTTTATTATTGAAACAATACAATACTGGTGATTGATTGTACATTTATTTATTATCAATATATACCCCTCCCCTATCTCTACATTGCTCCTTGCAAACCTTCTATTTTTAGAAACAGCGCAGGAAGTTCTTTTCTGTCAGTTCCTTCAGGGAATTCTTTTACAGCTTCAACAGACTCAAATTTTGTTCCTTTTAATGCAGATTTGATCTTAAGAAAGAGGTAGACGTCGCACTGTTCAAGATCCGGCAAAACAGGTAGGTGGTCAAACACTGGGATGTTGTACTTGGCTAGAAACCTTTTGACGGACTGTGTGGAATGTGGCACCATTTTGCACATGGTCATATCAAATCAGATTACCGAAGTTTTCGATGTTTTCATCCGTTTTTGACGTGAAAAGGCGATCCGAACGTGAATCATCTACACTAGGTTATCTTCAGACATGGTAGACATCGCATCCGAAAGAGTAGGTTTCAGGCTAAACAACTGATAGGCGCAAACCTTTGGCGCATGCATATTTTTTTTCGTTAACAGCGTTAGTCTTGTTACTTAATAGCTACACCTCCTATATCTCATTTACACTATATATATATATGTATTAATCCCTAAATTATTTAATAAAATTGTCTGAAAAGTTACCGGCTGAACAAAGAAGCAAGAAATTGTCAACCCTTAGATGCCGTCTTACTCTTCAAAATAGACGTTTACGCATGCGATTACGTCCTCATTTGATAAAAATCTAGTAAATGCGGTGGGTGGTCAACCAAATCGAAGTACGATTCGTAAATTTCAGTTGTGGCGTCTACCATGTATAAGAAGATGCGCTCTCCAAATTATTAAAACTATACCAGGTGTGCTATTAAAAAACGAAACTGGTGATTTAAAATATTTCATTCTGATATTTTGTATAATTATATATAACCACCTTCAATATATACCCCTGCTCTTTCCCTACATCGCTCCATGCAAAGCTTCCATTGATCAAAACAGTGTACGAAGTAGTTTTCTGTCGGTTCCTTCGGGACGCGCGCCTTTGTTTCTTTCACAGCTTTAACAGACTCAAATATTGTTCCTTTTAATGCAGATTTGGATATAGGAAAGAGAAAGAAGTCTCACTACATGTAATTACATACCTATTACTTGATATTTTAGTTTCGTTAGGAAATTTCTTGAACAGTAATTCTATTTGTACTATGAACATAATCAGGTTATATGCTGTTATTTTTGATATGTAATGATGATTAATTAGAAGTCAATGTTAAGAGGAACACTGATACAAAGAATGGGAGACTGATTTAGATAAATCTCTTTCGATTTGAATCAGTTTATGACACGACTACTACACGTATAGGTCTACCATAGACGACCACAACAATCAATAGTTTCTTTTCGTATTTCACATAAATACACATTATTCTGAAAATCACAATCCATATAGTTTTATTGAATCAGCCCCATAAAAAGTCATTAACAAAATAAATAATCTGTTAATGATTGATCGAAACATCGTAATAGTCGGTGCAGTAAACAGTTGTGAAAATTTCGTTTTCAGTTCACTATTTATCAAAATATTTATAAACAATATTCCACTATCTTTGAGTAAACGTCCATAGCTAGACCGGATATAAGCCGCGCCAAGATAATATATTATGAACTGTAAATCGTGTCAAAAACAAATCTTACTTATTTCTTATCAACAATAATTTAGAATATTAGGAATAAATTTTCGAATAAACAATATTAAACAAACTGTTCTCAACCTTCATATTGCAGAGATATGTCATATTTAACATATTATATTTTTATCACTACAAAGTGTATATATACGAGGGTAACACTATATATTTTGAAAACTAGAAGTCTTTTTTTGTTCCGCGAACCACCTCCTAGCCTAGAGGTTCTTGATACGAGTGGAGAAATGCTATTTCTCTCGATTATTCAGGTGCCCACTACAAAAAAAATGCGATTCAAATGACTGCGTCAGCTACTTTACGCCCGTACCAATATTATAATGTTCTGCATTTATATCACCTAACTAGAAAACGAATATAAAACGGGAAAATCTTTATTTTGATCTTTATTAAAATATTTGCCCAAAATTAGTTCAACATATTTTGATAAAGACCGGAACGTCAAGACGAATTTCTATTGAAAAAGCAATTACAAAAAACAGAAACCTGAAATTAGACGTTAAGTATTGGAAAGATTGCACGACGTATAAAACAATCACAGCTCTAGACAACAGGCTACATTAACACAATGCGCCAACGCATTCATCGAACCTTAAGTAACAATATTCAACAAAGCACCAAGTTTTACAGCTTCGCCGCCAACCTCTCTGCGACTTTTGGTTTTTTCTCAAAAATTATCATGAAAATCATGCAAAGTATGCGATGGATGGGAACGTGTTATTTTTTATGATAGGGACTACTTTGTAGTCATCCACAGTAGACTTCATACTTCCGGATATAAATATTGAAGTTGTTAGTTATCCTACAGGACGAATGAGATTTCTTATTGGAAGTTTTGTCGGGATAACATATCAAGAACAAGATATAAATCTAATAGATCTGATTTAATCAACTTGCAATCCAACATAATTAATATCTTCATTCTGGCGATTTCCATTTAATTTATGTAACGTTAACAACAATTTTATATGTACGAGTATGTTTAAGAACTTACGTAACAGAAAATGAACGGGAAACAACGATTGTTTCCAGCTAAAGCATTTATTATATAATTTTCTTTGTTCAAACATAAAATTTAAATTATAGCTAAGAATACAATGTTTTTCAACAGTAATTCAACTACATTGAAAGTTGAATTTACTTCAACCAATACTAATACGATTTATTTCCATCATACAAGAAAATTGTTATTGTGAAAATATTAAAATTTCTTGAATATTGATTTTAGATACAAAACCGTTAAACTTTTGAAAGAAGCAAGATGGAATTGAATAATGTAGTCTATTATCTCAGTAAATACCAGATACAGCAAGTCACATGAAAAAAAGTCAATACATACATACATAATAAAATTTTATGCAAAATTAACCGGTCCAAAGATAATTTTTTGATTATTCAAAAAATTATGAGTGTAAATAAAGAGAGATTTGTTGGTAGGATAAGGAGGATTTTTCTAAGAAGGGGGTTTGTTGGAGTAGGTTTCGTTGGGTTGTGTTTGCCTAACTATTTTTAAAGGGAGATTTTGGCTAGGAGAAAACGAAAATGAAGTTTGTAAACAAAAACGGCTCTTCTCGGTTTGGGTTCTTTTTATTTCTTAGGGGTTTTATTTTAGTTTTTTTTTGTTTTTTAAAAATTGTTTTTGTTTAGTTAGGTTAGGTTTTTTTTGTTTATTTTAAATTTAAAAAGGGGTGGGTGGCTGCGTTATTCCCCATCGTCGGCCATTTGGCTGACGAACCGGTTCACCAGGTTGCAAAAAAAGGCAAAAAACCTGCAACATTGACGATAGAGTGTAAATTGAAAAAATTTATTTGTTAATACAAACCTTTTTTTAATTATATTCTTGAACCATGTATTGTTCATAAATAATCGGTTTCAAGAAGGTACTAAATGATTAAAATCAATGTGACTCGTTTTGCTTTATTTACGTTATCAGTTGCAAATGTATATAAACATAGAAATTTTCATTTCTTCTGTATACTGCAATTAGTGTCACTTAGTGCAGATGCTGAAATACACGCCTTCAGAATTACGAGGATGGTCCCAGAAGTACCTAGCCCAACAAATAAAACACAACGTAATCTGCTTTTAGCTCCATACACTTTATCCAGCGATGTTCAATAAATTCGATGCCGTTTTTGTAATAAGAATCGTCAGGCTCCTCAAAATAGCCATTAACTGCCGACAAGACCTCTTCATTGTTGGAAAATATCTGACCACCGAGCCATTTTTCCAAGTCTAGGAACAGAAAATAATCCAAGGGAGCTAGATCTGCCGAATAGGTTCCATGAGGTAGCAATTCAATCTTTAATTCATTAATTTTGGCCATTGCAATAACGGATGTGTGTGCAGGTGCATTGTTTTGATGAAATAACACTTTTTTTTTAGCCAAATGCTGCCTCAAACGTTGCAATAAGCTCGCATAATGTTCGCCGTTGATAGTTTTTTCATTTTCAAGATATTTCAATTATCCCACGCGCATCCCCATCCCCATTTTTACAAGTTAAGTTTGAACCTCATACGTCACTTTAAACCACAGATACCGATTTTTTCGCGCTTTATACATGGTGTTAACTGAAAAACTTCGGTTTAAACGTTACAGGCGGTTAGAGGGTACTTTAAACTTAAGTTTAACATGAAACGGAGGATCCGAACCTAATTTCTTCAAATTGTTCACATGTTTATGATATAAGGGTTTTTGGGAGAATTATGGAAGATTTGCACTTTATCTTTATTTGAAGAACTCGACGACGATGATGAAGAAATTATCAATATTGTCGACGCGCCAAGAAAACAAAAAGTTATTATTTCTAAAGCAATTTGAATTGTCCCACTTATTATTTCAATATGTTTTGTTTCTATCGAAAATATTTCGATTCTGTTCAACTGCTATCTGTAAAATAGAGCAATCTTATTTATTATTGGTTTAAATTAGAGTTTAAATCATAGTTTAATCTCCAGTTTTACCTAGGTTGTAAAATTGGCCCTTAGAAGCTGAACGCAATTCTGGGTGACCTATAAAAACAACGGATAGGTTATCTCGTCCGTAAAAAATAATGCTGCCATAATTGCACACCTTTTAGGGCGAGGAAACCAGACATCGGTAAGAAAAATAAGAATAGTAGATTAAAATTCCCAAAAAATATCAGTACAAAACGATTTGAAGGAAGTGCTATGTTAGAACCAAACCAAAATTAGATATGTTCGAAAACCAAAAGGTAGCAGATAAAATTTATGCTATCAAACACCAACTGTAAAACACGGTGGTGGTAACATTAAGCTTTTGGACGCATTTTATAGGAAAGTCATGGCCAATCCTATCATGCTGCCTTATGCTTGTGAAAACACGGATGGATTTTTCAACAGGATGATGATCCCAAATATCGATCAAAGCTTCTTCGGCAGCCAGAATCAACATCCAGATCTTAATCCGATAAAACATTTATGGTAAGAGTTAGAACTAAGAATATGAATTGAGAACTTTTATTAGTGAAGCTCTAGAAAGAATGCCGAAGTGTATTTCTCGAAAAATAATCTCAAAACTCATTGACGTACTGATGTGATTCCTGCGAAAGGTATGTAAGTAGCCATACCTTTATTAATGCCTGTTCTTTTTTTATCGATTTATATAATTTTTCTATACATAAAGTATGTGATTTGTGTTTGACCAGATATTTATGAACAATAGGAAATATTTATTTTTATTATAAATATTTATATATAGCTACATATAATATACATGTTCAGTTACATAGTTTAATCAAATAATAAAAATAATTTATAATGATAAATATACTTTTCTCAATTTACCTTCGTCATTTGTTAGCTAATCAAAAAATTAATAATTGGTCCAATAATTTTGCACGTAACCAGTATATTGCTGTACGCCCCTAGATCTTTTATTAAGAGGTGGATCAATCACCATTTTCTTTTTATTCTAATATATCGCTAAATATGCTCCATGCATTCCTGTCTTTGGTCTTATTTTGCTATCGTTCAATTTCCATTCTATTCAGATCTTTTGCTACTTTGATCTAGGCCTTTCCTTGCTTCTTCCACTTCCATATCTTACTATACCATTGAGAGAAATGCTTTATTGTTTTTTTTTTCTACTATTTCTTCCCCTTTGAGCTCATCTGTTGTTTCATAATTCACACTCATTCATATTTATTTCTATCGATCTTGATTGGGTAAAAAACGAAATGAAGAATAATTTGCATACAGTGTAAAACCAATTCCTACCAGCTGTTCATTGTATCAAGCTCGCATTCACGAATCGAATTTTGTTAAAGCATTATTTTTATTGCACCTACGGGAGGAAATAGCCGTTCCATAATCGATCAGAGAAATAGCTTGTAGATTAAAACCTACTAAAAATTTCACCCTTTAGTTAGGGTGTAACAATCGGGGACGCACCCTCATTTTCCCACATCTGATCTACACACCATTCATTCGCATACGGTTTACTCTTAAATTGTTCTCTCGATCTCGGTCTAAAGTAACATTTAAGTAAATTTATAGAGTAAATATATGAATAGTTTTTTTTCAACTTCAAAGGTTTAGGTATGGACCCTAAATAAATATTAAGGTCGATAGCCAAGAAACGATTAAATTTGATGGTCGGAAAAAATAGGGGCATTATTGAGAAATAATCGAACATCATCAACAAACAATTTCTTATCATATTTAAATATTATGAATCGAGGAAGACTTTAAACTCTAGGTTTTTTAAAGAGAGGTATTTCTCTATTTAATATTAGATAGTCGATTTTTTAACTTCCAAATCCAATTGCAGTGCTTCACACTTCACTTTTCCCCAGGAGTCTCATATGATTTCTATATTCTTCTTTATCCTTTAATGTGATTTCCTTTAATAAACTTTTGGAAGCAAACAAAAAGCACTTCCACCAATAAAATCATTCCACAATAAATAAAAACATTTCACCTAAAATGACAGACTTTTTGATGAGCCAATTTTTTGGATATTGGCCATTTCGGCGCGACGTGACTGTTACTTTTCCTAATCGGCAATCAACAAACCCTCAGAAGGTACAGGTCAGTAGGGCGCTTCTTCAATATCAGCGAGACATACGAATTACGGTGAAAAAAGTACATGTATCTGCTTCATCAAAAATTTTGTCCATTTTGCCCATTACGTTGAAAACATCGTTGGTGTTGGCATCATGGTTGGTTATGTTGAGTGTGCATAATTATAATATTTATAAATCAAAGTTAATAATTCATTTTTTTTGCTTTCATTTCTGAAAACCTTAATTTTTAGAAGAAATGTTAGTTAAATCTTGCTTCTTATCAGTTTTTGTTCAGCATAGACCGAGAGTACTTAAATTAATATTAATTATGGAAGAGCGTGTAAACAGAAATTTAAATCTAACCAGCGAGCAAGTTGTTAAAATAACTGCTCTTATTGAAGACGGGTGCAGTCAGAGTAATGTTGCCTATACTGCAAATTAACCCGTCAGCGGTGTCCCGGGTAGTTGCGAAATATCGAGAGAACGAAGGATATGATAGAAGAGTAGTGCAGGGTCGACAGTCGGTAACTACACCTGCAGACAATAGATTTTTAAAACTGCAAGCTCTACGAAGTCAAGTTACGGCAATACAACTCCACCAAGAGTTAGCTAAAACTCGAAATATAAGAGTAACTTCACAAACCGTGAGAAATATTTTCAGAAATTCTGGAATTAAAGCTGCTCTTCAATTAACCTGGCAACATCATGCCGCTAAGTTAAGATTCGCACGATAATATGCGATCAAGATTGGGGTATTGTAATTTTCACGGATCAGTCCAGATTTTCTTTATATACTGAAGAGAGAAATTTCCCCATTTTGGAGGAGATTCATGTTGTGGAGTGGAATATCTTCAAGGGCTTAGACAGAATTAGAGTATGAGATAGAGGATCATTAATAGCTCAAAGGTACATTACCGAGATTTTGGAGTCACATGTTGTTCCTTCTGCCCCTTTCCGCACGCAATAACTTTGTGTTAATTTTTGAACATACGGCTTATGTTGCTAGAAGAGTACACCAGTACCTTTAAGAGGTAAATATTGTAGTTTTAGACTGGCCTGCACGCAACCCGGATTTAAAATCCCATTGAGCATAGATACAGAAGGATGAGGTCTACAGATTTGATATCAGTTGATCTTCAACAATAGCAAGAGGTATTAATGATTGAGAAGGAACATTTTTATCAAAATTAGTTGGATGGAATGATCACAAGTATGCTAGGGCGTTGTCGTTATGTGATTAGAGCTCGAGGATACAAAAAACCTTACTAAATTTAATGTATTTAGTTTTAAAAGAATTATTTTGTATTGTTTTTTCCGATTTGGTATATGTATGTAATGTATACAATACATTACTTTTATATTACTTCCTGTCTGTTATTGATTTAAATACAGAAAACAGTTGAGACTATCAGAAAATATTCATATAAATAATAATAGTTATTCTATCTTATCGCAAATAGCAGAAATCATAGTGACAGATTGCAACTACTTGGATGATCCCAGAAATACCTGGCCTTACCTAGAGACCACTGTATTAGAAAGTAAAACATCTGTATAGCTCATGTTTCAAATTTGGAGACGCCATGTTGTTTAATATTTTTTTGGCAGCCATGAATAGTGAACGTTTTCAGTGAATTTGTAAACATGGAAAAAAATTGGTTATCCAAAACATGTTAAGAAAATCCACAAAGCGGTACTGGATGATCTTCGACTGAGCTGCACGAGCTAGCAGACGTAGTAGTGTGGTAAAATACATATTAACTAAAAATTTGGACATGAGAAAGCTGTGCACAAGATGGGTGCCGCGTTTGCTCACAATGGAACAAAAACATCATCGTGAAGATGTTTCCATCGAGCCGAATTTTTGCGCCCTTTCCTAACCATGGACGAAACGTGGGTCCATCACTTCATACCCGAAACAAAAGAGCAATCAAAACAAATTACTGAAGAGGGAGAACCGGCTAAAACGAAAGCAAAGACCGTTCCATCTGCCGATAAGGTCATGGCGTTTTTGAGGAGGCGCGTGGGATAATTTTCATTGATTATCAAGAAAAAGGGAAAAATATCAACGGCGAGTATTTTGCGAACTTATTGCAACTTTTGAGCCAAAAATTTAAGCAAAAACGGATGCATCTGACTAAGAAGGAAGTGTTGTTTCTTCAAGACAATGCATACATCCGTTATAGCAATGGCCAAAATAACTGAATAAAAGCTTGAATTGCTTATGCACCCTATTCGCCAGATTTAGCCCCCTCAGATTATTTTCTGTTCTTAGTCTCGAAAAAATGGCTCAGTGGTCAAAGATTTTCCAATATTGAGGAGCTTGATGATTCTTATTATAAAAAGGGTATCGAATTTAATTGAACATCGCTGAGAAAAGTGTATGTAGCTAAAATAAATATATTTTTTTCAAAAAAATTTGTGTTTTCTTTGTTTGGCCAGGTGAGATGGATCATCCTCGTGAATAGTACAGAGTGGCGCAATAGAACGTGCATATTGCGTCTTCTTTTTTAGCGAGGTAAACGGTGCGTGAGCGGGGGAAGCAGCCTAGCGTGGTTGGATAGTTGCACTCGTGGAGTTTTAGTAGTCATGAGTCACTTCGGCGGAAAGTGTCGCACTTTTTGTGTCCGTACGTTTTACGAGAACGGTCGTTCATACCTCTTGACAAGGTGGCTTATCGTTCAGAATATGGATTAAGACACATTAATGAAACTCCGATTAAATATGAGTTAAGCGTTTTTAAGAGAGCAGTTCCACGTTTAAACCACCAGCAAAAGGTCGTCCAAGAACGTCTAGGACCACAGATAATATTTATAGGGTGAAGGAGTTATTACGAGAAAATCCGCATGTGTCTACTTGGAACCGATCGGTGGCTTTAAACTTGTCGCGACGAAGTTTACAGCGTATATTGAAGTTGGATGTCAAACTGCATTCTTATAAGCTCCATTCAACACATAAGAAGATACCGGCTTTGGAGCAATGCTTAGTCGATTTTCCGGTTTTGACAACATCCTTTTTTCAGAAGAGGCTCATTTTCATCGTAAACCGACAAAACTGTCGTTATTGGATCAAAAAAATCCAAAAATCAAACTTCAAAAACCACTGCATAGTTCGAAACTAACTGTATGGACAGCAATCTCAAGCAAAGGAATTGGTCCTTTTTTCTTTGAAGATTCACGAGGACGAAACATCACCGTTAACAACGACCCCTATGTTGCGATGTTAAAGGGATATTTGACTCCAGAACTTGCGAGATCAAGAAAAGCAAATACGAGAACTTGGTTCCAACAAGACGGAGCGATTTATCACACATCAACAGAGAGATGTTTCCTGCAAGACTAATTTTTAAAAAAGGAGATATCCTTTGGCCCCCAAGTAGCGCTGACTTAACGCCTCTTGATTTTTTTGTGGGGACACTTCAAACATAAAGTCTATCGAAAAATCCGTAGAACATCAGTTAGCTAAAGGAAAATAACCGTCAGGAAATTGCAGCAATCACCCCAGATTTATTGACAAGAGTTTTCACAAATCTGCGTTCGCATTTAGAGGATTGCCGTCATTTAGATGATTTTTAAAAAATAAACTTCATTCAACTACCTAATCCTCATATCTTTTATTTCAACAATGCCTTATGTATTTATTTTCTTAGCCTATACTTAATAAATTCACTTTCTATTGCGCCACCTTGTATTTAGAAAAGTAGAAACCATATTTTTGATCGCATCACACGGTTGTATGAATTATTAAATCATCAAAGATGTGGTCCTCAAAATAAAAGAATCTGTCCATATGCTCTTGTGTAAATAATCGTAAAACATTTACTATTGCTAATTATCACCGTTTATTAATCTTATTTTTGTTGTGTGTTTTATCAAATATTGACGGTCGTATATGTTTATGGTAATTTTTTTATTGTACCTTGTATTATTTCAAACCACCCATATGTTCGTTAGAACCACGCGTTTCAATGACGTAACTATAATTTTACCACACGTAAGTACATCACACAGCATCTGTTGTATATATTTTCAACAGATCTAAATAAACTTTCCGTTTTAAAATGAGATTATCTGATACGAAATATCCGACATAAATATATATAACCTCTTCCGATTATTTGTATAGAGGAAGTATGCCATATTTTAAATGGTCCATGTCAATACTCCTATTATTCAAACAAAGATAACAATTCAATTGTTGATATTCTATTATGATTAAAAATGCACTTCTTGGAAAGGGTGATTGACCTTTTAGGCAGAAATAGATTATATTTAACCAAATGTCTGTTCCATGCATAATGATTAAAAAAACTAAAATTAGGGCTTCCGTTTTTTTAACTAAAATCACGTCAGATGTCGAATGAAAACGAAAGGAGGTGTGAAATTGTACCTACAAATAAACAAGATTTATAACAGTTTACATCATACAGGGTACGAAATTGAGACAAGATACCACCTTCAGGTGAGATATTTTTTAATGAGTTGTTGGTAACGAATTGAAATATGTTTACCAGGGTGGTTTTTTGGAAAAAAATATTTTTTCTTTCAACTCAACTCAATCTTTAATTCTACATATTTAAACTACAGAGTTTCCATTTCATCAATAAATATTACATCTTTGAAATCTCAAAACACCACTTATTCGAATATCTCCAAAAATTCTTCAAAATTATGAACGGTTCGGGTAAATAATGGTTGTGGACTTTCATAAGAAAAATATACTTTATTTGATAAAAATAAAAGTCCACAACCATTATTTACAAGGATGGTCTCAAAAGTACCTGGCCAATCGAAGACAACACAGCAATTTTGGAAAAAAAATATTTATTTTTTCAAGTTTCGGAACAGAAAATAATCCGAAGGGTCTGAATGCAATAACTTCGCCTAACACTCGCCGTTGATAGTTTTTTCTTTTTCAACATAGTCAATAAAAATTATCCAACGCGCATCCCAAAAAACCGACGTCATTACCTTGTCTGCAGATGGAACTGTCTTTACTTTCCTTGGAGCCGGTCCTTCCTTTTCAGTCCATTGTTTTGATTGTTCTTTTGTTTCGCGTATGAAGTGACGTTTCATCCATGGTTATGAAACGACGGTTTATTTCTGTGAAACATTACCATAACTAGATGGAAACGTCTTCACGACGCTGTTTTTGTTCCAATGTGAGCAAACGCGTTACCCATCTTGTGCACAGTTTCTCATGGCCAAATTTTTAGTTAATATACAATTAACCAGACTTTTTGAAGTGCCTGCTATGTCTGTTCGCTCGTGCACTTTCAGTCCAAGATCATCTAATACCGCTTCACGTCGTCACCTCATTTGGTCGACAACTGCGAGGCTTGCCTTAGCAGGACGTACGGCCTCGTTTAAACTTTGCTACCCAATATTTTACTGTTCATAACGAAGGAGCAGTCTCACCCAAAGTAGAATTTTGTTTGGCTTTTATATTGGTTGTGCTATGACCAATTTTTTCCATGTTTACAAATCCACTGAAAACATTCACTATTGATGGCTGCCGAATAAATACTAAACAACGCGGCGTCATCAATTTATATAGATTATGTAATTTCTAATATAGTGGTTTTTTGAGCAACTACAGCTATTTCTAGGTCAGAACAGGTACTTCGGCCCATTATTTTGACTCTATTTTTGTGATATATGTACTGAAAAAATCATTTCGATTTCCTTTGAATTTTTATTGCAAGAGAGCTTTTCATCAGCATCACTAAGTACAAGTGCACAGATTTTATTAACCATTTCATGGGTAGTTACAAGTTACAGTCAATAACGGTACCAGGACGTTCAGCAACATCCATTTTAATATGGCTACTTTTAAAAACAGGAAACCACTCACAAATCATTCTATGAGAAGGAAGCACTCGGTTTCTTTAATTGTTTTTCTATGTAAAAATGTTTAAATAATTTTTTCTTTGTATAAGTGTTAAAATTAAACTGTTAGATTAACATCATAAACATGGCGGAAACTATGAATCACCGTAATGGAAGTGTTGTCATCATCTGCTCTAGTAAAAAAAGCCTAAAATTGGTTGTATACGTCGGTTGTTTCCACTGGCCAATGTATTGCTACTGGAGGATTGTTTATTTTATTATAAAGGTGTGTACATACCATTCCGGCGGCGAATTAACATCTGCATCTGTTTGGTGTGCCAGTCAATCTATGATTAGATCCTACCAGGCATATCACATATTGATGGTCTCAATAAAATTAATAATGAATTTTGTGACATTTGCTCTGCTGAGCTCTGCGAAAGCACAATAAGATGGATAATCTACAGCTGTGGTTGATATAATTTGGGCGATAGAGACGAAAGGACAGATGTTTTTAATACAATAAAGAAAATTCTTAACTAAGACGGCTTTTAATAAATTTTCATTTTCTAGAACATTCATTTTTTTCATTGTTAGTTTACAGTGAGCATTATCATCAATAAATTAAATACTAGTCGGATCTTAAAAGTTTCTTCTTCAACTGGTTCTAAAATCATTATTTTTTCCTTAGTTCGTCAATTTATCAATGAATGAGCGTCTTGCTAATAACACAGGTCTTACATTTACTTAACGCCATCTAAGGGAAATGATAATATTATTATATATATTACCCTTTATATCGCTGCAGGTGGGCCAATGTAACAACTTTTCATCCAGAATAAATTTTCAATTTCCGTTTGAAAATTTTTGTTCGTTTACACATTTCTTAAGATATCTCAGGGCAGAAAAAAATATCGATATGCGGTTTTTGTTTTTAAAAGTTAATTTAGTTTACTTCTGAAATACCCACTTGAGCTTTTAAGCTCCTTAAGCTTCATTAAGAGAAATCACAATATATGAATCAACGCACTCTAGCATTCACGTTGCTAATTAAATTTCTTCTAATTTATATATTCTATAGAGCTCTTTCAAACAACATCCAGTTTATAAAAATCGGCTAAGCAGAACCTGACTTACAGACATTTTTCATAAGAAGGTTCCCACTCTCCCTCACTTTCTATTTGAAGTTAGACTAAAATTTTTTAAATGAAAAATGCGAAAAATTTATTAAAGAATTCTGTTACCGTATATAAACAGCCACTTAAATAAACATGTTGCTTTTTTAATTTTATATTCGCCTTCTAGTGATGGACTTAAAATTCTAATTCTAATTCTAAATAATTTCCAAAACCTGGTCAAAGTTCAAATTCTCGAGTGTTCAGGAATGCCGCAAAACTTGATAATTATGGAAAAGGGATGTTGGATCTGTGTTAGGGTGCAATAGAATATACCAACGTCGACTTTTTTCATTTTTGGTCACTTGATTGTACGCAATCAGACATCAGGCATCAGACTTTGTTCATGCAGTGTCTAAAACTATTTATTTGTGTTTTAGATATAATCTAGTATTTTTTATGTAAAAAGGAAGCACAAGCGGGTTAACCCTCTTACAAGATTCGAGTGATGTCTGCCATATGCATATGCCTGTGGATTGATTTTCAGCTCGGTGCCGTGGTGGTATCAGTAAAACAGGTCAACTCTGGATCGCCTATAAGTCGAATTGCTCTCTTCTGTATTGAGCTGAGCAAGATATACTTGGAAGCCAAGCTCAAAATTTGCGAGCAATATTCCAAACATGAACGAATTTGGGCCTGGAAGTGGATTAGAAGCTGTGGCGGGGTATCTAGTTTTTTGGTCTTGATGACGGCTCCTAGTTTTGTGAAGCTGCCTTGGTTAAATCGGCCACGTTACTATGCCAAGACATATTGCTTCCAACCTCAACAACCAAATTGGTTAGATCGATAGCGGGTGATAGCAATGAGAGTTTATAACATTTATTTAAAAAAACATCTATTATAATAAATTATTGTTATTTTAATATATTTAAATCAACTATATAATTTTTTAATAATAAAAACTTTACGTATACGTTTTGATGTTATTGGGCCCACGTGCACCGTACCAAATATCAGCGAATGCTTCTCGATCGCATATAGGTAAAATTTTTTTCGCGAATGGGGTGCTAAATAACCTCGAAAATCTTTAATTCTCAATAAAAAATTTTCTGATGGTGATTAATATAAGCAACCGACATTTTATGGCTAATTTCTGATCTTTCAGATGGTATGATTCTTCAATCCAAATTCCATATATGAGGTGTTAAGATTGTGGAGTTCGTCCCAAGTCTCTTCATTATTTTATTATCCGTTTTTGTTTATTTCACTGTCATTATTTTTAAATTCACATTACATTTTTACTCGTGCATGTTCTTTATTTTTTTCTAATCTAAATCGAAGTTCATTTGTGGGCGTCATCTTCATCTATATTTAAAAATGTCATTGTTCCAGCTTTCCATTGATTCTGAAGAACTTTGTATAATTTTTTATAAAATCTTTAATGTCTTTCTGTTTCTATTCAAAACGTATTGTGTTTAAATTAGATGATGTTCATACTATTATGTAATATTAATGAAACTGAGTAACATCAACGTTTATTACCAAGCTTAAACCGCTCCTCTAGATTCTACAACAGCTTTAATTTCAACTATTGTATCCATTGAATTGTACAAAAGTCTGTTGACTAAATAAATTCAATTAATATAACGACATTTGTACACGGTTGATTACCTGTGCGAGTGTCAAAGGGAGTCGAACTTATGTATAGATTCAACTAGACCTAACGTCTACGCCACCAGGGGGAAATGAAAATGTCCTCAATTTCATGTATAAAGAATTTCAAGCTATGAGAAATGTTATCCATAATGGCACATACATTTCGTTTAAAACAAGAAAGAATTTAATGAATAACTTTCCCCATTACTATTCAAAATCGAGCATGTTTAGACTATAAATTATTTTTGTCGTGAAAAATATCAGGTTTCATTTACATAACGACAAAATGAATACCTTCAATTCCCTTGAATTATTCAAAAACATCCTGTGCACGTGTTATTCTAAAATTCGAACATTCCATGAGATTGTGTTATTTTTAATAATTATTCGAGTAGAATACCCTTTGAAGTTACTCAATTTCAACTATTAGCATTAATTAAAATTATATACGAAAGTACTATTTAATTTAACGTTTTTGAAATGAACTTGTCGTTCCGATAAATTTGTTTATGTCCGATAACATCGGTGTGAAATGGCAACGGTCTTCTGGTCACGCATTCCAGTGTCGTACACCCTTAACGATAAAAAATTTTAGAAACCGAAAGTTTTATCTCTCATCATTGTTTTCACAAAAACCAGGATTATTCCATAATGGAGTATCAATTTTTAAATAGTACCCGTTTTTCAGTTATTTTCCTTTATGCAATGGTGTGCTTTCATCAAACATATGTAGATGCAATTGGCACGCGAATAACATTGTCTGTATCAGGTTTCTACCGAAAGTATCGAAGCTACATCATGCAACTAGTCCCATCATTCCCAGCGGTGTATCCACTTCTTGAGCAGAGGTGTATAGGGCAGCCCAAAATATGATGATTGAGGGCAATTCACCTCTATATCAAGATGCATCCCTAAGAAACTTCTGGCCTAACTTTGATACCCTAAACTCCCCAGAGATCCAACTTAGTATAGAGGTAAGGTACCCCTAATCTTCATATTTCGGGCTCCCTTATAAGCCTCTCATCTGTGTTGGTTCTTCTACTGAAATTATGGTCAAAGTACAATGTGAGAATATAATTAAAAGTATAACGATATTTAAAATTAAATACTTTAATTAGTTGAGGATTGTGGAGTTTTGAAATTTATTTTCTTTAACAATTCATCAGTTTCAAAAATCAATATTCAAATTGACATGTGAATTCTATTAATTCTGGTTGCTTTTCAAATTCTTGTCATTATTTATTACTTAGATTATGAATAACATTGAATTTTTATAAGGTAAATTAGGTTAGGTCGATAAGAATGAAGTTGAATATTTATTATTTATATACACAATGACGGTTAAAAGTTTTTGTCCACAATATAGTTTGCGTGATAAACAACAATCCGATAGATTTTGATATTTATATTTCAAAGAACATACTCGTATTTATAAAACTTCTAAATATTTAAAAATTTATGTACCGAAACAGAGATGTATTTATTGGTATCAGTCTGGTAAGTACTAAACCTTGTAGTTATTTTAGATAAAATTATGACCAATATAGAATTACTTCTTCGAAATATAAAATGGAAAATTATGTCCCACAAAGTTCATTGCTTTTCAAAGAACGAGCTAGCACTATATTGGGAAAATATTGGGCTTTTATTTATGACAATCTCTCCGACTCATACAAATCAGGTAATTATGAAAGGTTCAAATATTTATCGACTATTCGATAAATTTCAAATTTATTTGTATAAAATAGCAGTTTTATTTGTAGAATATACATTATATAAATATGATAAAAGCGACCGATTTATCGAATAGTTCAATGATTTATGTGGTGATTGACAGATATCACCTGACTTAATAAACGGTATTTTTATCCGTTTTAAGCCCAGTCCGCACTGCGATTTTTCACCACGCGAATTTTATTCTCGCGATTTATATTCCGTCATTGAAGTGGCTTCTAATACGCACCGCGAATAAAATTTCCTGACTGAGTCGGACGTCTAAAATAGACAACAGAAAAATTTTGATTTACCTGATACTACGGCGACGACGTCTCAAAAGATGTCATGAACATTGGATTCATTTATTTACGGCATTGAGACCCATAAAAGGATTCTTTTACATAAAATATCAAGAGTTACGAAAATATAGTAAAAAGTTTTTCAGATATTACAGAATGAGTAACTACATCATTCGATAATTTACTATGACTCGTACATATCAAGATACAAATTAGAGAAAAGCAAGAAATCCTTTCCATAACTATAAGGTAAGATTTTGATATCGTATTTACTAAAGCTGTTTCTAAAAATTATTCATCAACTCATCTTCAAGAAATGTGAACACGACATTAGCGATTGACAGTTTGGATTCCGTAGTGGATTTGGGACACGAGAAGCATTGATCAGTCTCATTATACTACTACAAAAATGCCGAGACCAGCAAAAGGACCTCTTCTTATGTTTTATTGATTACGAACAGGTTTTCGATAAAGTAAGACACGATAAGCTGATGGACTGCCTTTACAGGAAGGGTCTAGATGAGAATGACCTCAAAATCATACGGACGCTTTATGCTAACCAAACTGCGGTGGTGAGGACATCAAAAGAGGCGTGCGACAGGGATGCGTGCTCTCTCTTCCACTCTTCAATATATATTCAGAAGAAGTCTTGACCAGAGCGTTAGATTAAGTAAGAGAAGGTGTTGAAATCAATGGAAAAATTCTTAATAATATAAGATACGCTGATGGCACGGTTTTAATCACAGACAGTGAACAGGATCTCCAAGCACTTTTAGATCGCATAAAAATTATAGGAGAAGATTATAGCCTTAACATCTCCAACATTCAACCATCCTCCCATGACAATCAATGTAAATGATGGCATCATCGAAAATGTCGAGGAATTTAAATATCTAGGGTGTTGGCTAACAAAAGATATAGACCCAGTTAAAGAAATAAAATCACGCATCGAGCAAGGAAGAAATGTCTTTCTATAAATGAGACAATTGTTTACATCCCGAGCACTTGACCTTAAAATCCGGTACCGGATGGTGAAATGCTATGTATACAGCACCTTATTATACGGAACGAAGACTTGTACCTTTAAGGTGAATTAACTAAGAGTTTCGAAATGTGGATCTTTCGGAGGATGCTGATAATTCTCTGGACCGCTCATATCAGTAACGCAAAGAATAGGCACCGACAGGAGACTTATAGAATTAATAAAAACTGGAAAAATCTCGTATTTGGGACACATATATAAAAATGACAAATATAGACTTTTGCAACTGATCGAAGGGAACATCGCGGGAAAACGAAGTCCTGGCAAAAGACAGGCTTCATGGCTGGAAAATATTCGCGAGTGGACCGGTTTAGACTCTCAGACGCTAATAAGAAAAGCCAGAGATAGAAATGACTTTACTGGGGTTATCGCAAACCTTCCTTAGAAGAGGGCACCCAAAGAAGAAGAAGATCGTGTTGTCGACGTGTTGTCAAACTCGGCCTAACGGCCTCGTTGGACAAATTCACTTCCCGTGCAATAACACTTATTTTTTGCACTTGTTGCCTAAATAACTATTAATATTCCTGGTTGAAGTCAAGATAAGATATGGGCACCTCAATACTCAGATAGTAACTGCAAAACGGTGAGAGAGTACTTTGCAAAAAATGAACATAATATGTAATGATTAACGTATGTATCTTTATATGTATGTTATTTTTATCAGCCCTATTTGGCCCTTTGCATCGAGATCTATCAATCTATCTTCTCATTTTGTCAGACGGTCTTTCAAACCTCTCCTAACTTCCTCTAGTCTTTTTTGTTCATTGTCCAGATTTCACATGCATAGGTAACTTAGTTTTATTGTTCAGTAAATTTTTAATTTAGCTGTTCGAGATAAACATTTGTCATACAATTTCTACTACTATTCTATGCCTATTCTTTTTTCTATTTTCCTTTTTTCGTTCCTTTCTTTTGTGATAGTGACTCCCAAATTTCCTCCACTTTTTACTATATGTTGAAATACATCGGATTTCTCCATGTTTTTTTTTCTTATTGATCACTAGGCCATATTTTCATGCCTTCTCTTCCACATAATTTTGGGGCTGACACAAATGCCAAATGATTTAGTACCCAGATCTATTATTAACAACCGCTCTAGTATTGTTATTGTAGTATTGTATATCGAGTATTGTAATCGAGTAGAGCTATGAGTCATACTAACTTACGTTTGAAATAAGATCCTACTACCTATTTGCCTATTATGTTTCATCTTAATTCCAAGAATCTCTTCCCGACGAATTTCACTCAAAATATGAAATTGCGGAGAATTGGTTGCAGAAGTTAATCTTCTGATTCTGATTTGTAAGAAGTAGCTCTACTCATACTTTTCCCCAACAGCTAATTGGATGTTATAAGCGACTTAACTAGGTGAAAATATAATTGCACACCCGATATATTATATTTATACAAATATTATTGAGTACGGAAATACTTTAGGTGTAACTTGAAAAAATATTTTAACAAGTGATACGCTTATTATTACTCTATTATTCATAAAAATGGACTATGAATATTTGAAAGTGGGGTTATGTCTATTCTTGGTCTTAAAAAATCTAAAAACTAATATTTTCAATATTTTTTTGGCGTAATCAAGATAAAAATGAGACCTAAGTTTGCAAACCACTTTTTTGGCCATTAAATAATCTAAAAACTAGAAATTTACAGATTTCTCCTTAAAACTGAGCTTAGAACTTTTTTTGGTGAGTACATACAAAAACGAACAATTTAAAAAAAACTTAAGCTAACCTTATTTGGAAGTCCACCTTATTTTTGATCATAAAAAATCGAAAAATTAATATTTTTTAGGTTAAGTTAGGTTTTTTGGCAATATGTTCGTTGTTGTAAGTTTTCGGAGACATTCGGAGAATTTATGATTTTTGAATGTTGTATTGGCCACAAAGGTATTGAAATTTCGGTTTGCAAACTTAGATCTCATTCTTATTTTTAAGGCCCTGAAAATATGAACAAAATTTGAAAAACTTTTAATTATATAAATTTTTCGATTTTTAATTACCAAAAATATACCGGTACTTCTAATAAAGATAGAGAAGGTTACATGACAATTGACTAGAATTTTCTGGACACACTGTACATTAAATATTTCACATGTTGTTAAACTATCTTGTAATAAACTCACGTATATTTATTAAAACATATGTTTTTTATTATGTTATGCACATTTGAGAAAATTCAAGATCAAACGAGGCCAAGTAATAATGAAATTGGTTATTCAATCAAATAGCGGAAATACACCTGTACAATATCATTGCCAAAAATAGTTGTTATAATCGTGTCGAATTCCCAAAACAATGATTCACTTGCCAAACTATGAATGAGTAACCGCATGAAGTTCATTCACTTTCATATTTACTGAGAATTCTGGTTTACACTAAGAAAAAATCAGCGCTACTAGGAATGTCACAGACTTGTCCAGTAGCGGATCAACAGAAATTTCATCAAATCCGTAATTTATAATGTTTTTTATAAGGTAAAACAATCATTGATCTTTATTGTGAAACTATTTTCAAAAAGTGACAGAGAAAGCAGACTGATAAAGTGAGAAGAAGTTTGAGATATTAAATTCAATATTTAACAAATAATTTTTGGTTTTCTTCTTTATTCATCACATTTTATTCGAGTCACTATGTTTGGTACATGTTTTGAGTAACTTCTCGTTAATATTTTGGCTTAAAAGTTTGCATGCTACTTCACTTCTCATTCTATTTCTACTTGTTTCCTCAGTCGTGAAGATAATTACTTCTTTGGAATATCATCATTTCCTTTTTTATCGTCTCCTTCATATTTCTTGATCTTCAGCCTGGGGTAATGATACGTGAAGGGGTTGGTCTGTGACTTTCATCAGACAATGGCAATCAGCATCTACTTCCTTTTCACTTAACTTCTAGCCACGTGTCCAAAATATTGCAACATTTTCTTCATGCACAATTATAATAGTCTGGTGGTCATATTTAACTCTTCCGGTATCATCAACTCTAAGCAATCACCTGTAGCACCACATTACAAATGAATAAATGTATATTCGTTCCTTAGCTCTAAATGTCTACGATTATGAACCAGAACCAGAATATTGGGAAGACCAATGTTCGGACCAGAGTCATTTTGGTGTTTTTGGTTATGGTATGAGCTTTCTCATATTCTAATCGTTCTCAGAATAGCATTCTCGGTTGAGGCTACTATTCTTTCAACTTCTTCTTCGCATCCACCCATATTGCTTACTATTGACCCCAGATATACAAAACTGTTTATTCTTTCGAGATCCTCAAGCTGATGGGTACTATTTACTACGTTAGGCTTTTCCACTGTCATTAGTTTTGTTTTTGTTCTGTTTATTGTTAAACCAAATTTTCAACTTTCATACTTTATTCTCCTTAGGAGAATTCCAATTTGCTTCTCCGTTGCACCAAAAAAAAACCAAGCCAAAGGTGTAGGCACTCAACGATAGAATGAAGCACAAAAACAAATACTATCCATGAAATAGATAAAATTTAAGCGCCATCAAGTTTCGTATTGTTTTAATTCCATTATTATCACTTTCTGATGTCTTATGTACCAACCTTGTCCGCTACGACCGGCCAACCTGTTCTTATTTTTTACTATTAAGTGTACTTTTAAATATTTATACAGTGTGATTTTCAAAACAGTTTTTTTCATTATTCATTTCTTATCACTATCAAGTTTAATCATTCAATGAAAACCAAACTCGCTTACAATGTTCGAAAAATATGTTCATTGTATAATTTCAATGAATACTGACAAGCAGACCTTCCCAATGAATTTTTGTGTTGATAATGCTTCAAAATGTCTGGCGTTACAAGTTGATTCTTATATTTTGAAACAATTCCATTAAAAAAAATTGGAATACTTTACAATGTATTATCTACTGTAAATCCGAGCCTCCTGAGCTCTTCTTGACACGTTAAGCTCCAGCTCCAGTTCAATGTATAATTTCAATAAGTAGTGACAAGCAGACGTTCAACATGAATTTTTATGTTGATAATTCTTCGAAACGTCTCACGTTGCAAGTTGATTCTTATAATTTGAAGCAGTTCCATTTAAAAAAATTGTTGCATTAAAATGTATTATCTATCCTGTAAATTCCTTCCAGTTTAATTCTCCTGAGCTCTTCTTGACAGGTTGAGCTCCAGCTCTCATATGATTTTTTCAGTGATTTCAGTGTACTCCTTGTGTTTGGTTTCTGGTTTGTTGACCAATCTGTTCTTTGACATTTTTTCGACATGATCACTCCAACCTCGATCATGTTCTCTAAACGATCTCATTACATCCTGAATTCCTAGTTCTTCTCTAATATCATAACTTCTCATTTTTTTCAACTTTTTCATTCCAGTAGACCTTGTTATTGTTATTTGGTAGATTCTCATCTTGTTTTGCGAACTCATCATATTGATTTTCCATATTACTTCTCTCAAATAACCACTAACCCTGGATGCTTTTATCGTTTAAGTTAGTGTTTTCTCTATTAAATCCCTCGCCCTTCACATTGCTACTCCAAAGTAATTTAATGTCATTGTTTGTTGTATGACGTTGTTCTTAGTAGTAGTAGCTACTTTACATCTAAACAGATCTTTGACTATGATCATTTGACTCAATTGAGTCTTCTTAGTTGAAATGCTCATATGTATCTGTCCTTGTTTCCTTCCTGTATAGCAGACGCTGTATATCATCTTCATTCTCTTCTACTAGTACTCCATCATCCGCATAATGATCATATGATTTTGTCCAGGATAATATTGAGTAGTGTATCCCTGTTATAATCTGTATTTTTTTGACAGTCCCGTTCTGGTTTTAATCCTTATTATACTTTCGGTGTTCAGTTTTTCATTAACATATCTTCCTTTTCTAGTATTCTTAATATCTCCCTCAATTGTACTTTATCACAGGCTTTCATGGAGTAAACAAAACATATAAACAAGGACTTTTTGAACTACTTTCGACTTTTCTATGACAAATATCGTGTCTGTTGGTCTTCAACGTTGTAATATTGTTTCCAAGTTTAATCGTTATGATTTTAGTGAAAATTTTCAACAACGAGCTTTGTGTATCACTTTTAGTTATATAACACCCAGTATACATTTGTTAAAGTTACATGAATAAAACTATTGTTATAAATATGAATCATAATATTTTTTATTAAAAAAATGGAAATCTAATAGTGAAAACTAAAATAATTTCACTCGCTAGCTTAAAAAATATATTTTTAATAAATGATCCGCCACTGTATTATAGTAACCTCTAGTAAGAACGTAATTCGCTATTGCGGAAGGTCATATTGCGTATTCATGAATTCGTTTTATTTTCGTTAAGACAGACCAAGACCCTCAACAGTAGTTTGAACGAATCATCCAAAAACTATGAACCCTCTTCATCTCTTGATTCTTGGCCGCTTTTCAACCTTGATAGCCGCTGTCATTGACCGGTGTTTGCTAGGTACCTGTACGATGCACGGGTTGCACGTAGAAATGTCCAAACAAGTCATCGATGTTGCCAAACTTCTCGCCAACTGTTTTGATTTGATTTAACGGTCTTTGTGCTTTGTCTACATTCGGAGAGGTTGATACCCTACTACCGAAATATAAGAGGTTACAACCCAGCCCTTACAGTTTATTGTTAATCAATAATTTATTTGGAATTTAAATTTAAATTTTTCAAATATTGAATGTTTGTCAATATTAGTGATATATACCAGGTGGAAAGTTTTATTAATGAGGTAATGGGTTCTTATATAGTCATAGAATGTTAAAGTAATAGCGATGATGAAACGTTTGTAGGAGTTTCGAGAATTAGAAACTTAAGATATATTTTATATGCGTATATTTTATGTGGAAAAACCTTTCTCAATAGAATAAGAATTTATATTTTTTAAATTTATTGACAAATATAAATAACAATATAGTCAAATTCTAGATAGTTCATAATATTATTCGAGTTTATTCAACTGTTTATTCCATACTTGAATGGAATGAGTTTATTTTATTATTTTATGGTTACATAGTGCTGTTTTTTGCGGTTTTTTAACTTTCTAAATATTGTTATGTTTGTCCTATGTTGCTGTTGTTTTTATAGTTTCTTGTAATTATAATTTTATGTTTTCACAACTAAAAACAAAGAAGTTTAGTGCATACGTCACGAAATTCATAAAGCTAGTGGTATTTATAAATTATTGATTGTTCAAACATTCCCGAAAGGACAGACATACCCCTATAAAATTTGATGGCCCAAGTCAAAAAAATTGACTAAAAACTTATCGTGAATAAGGGACATTTAGATTACTATTAGGTGCATTTATAGTTATTGAATTCAAAAAAAGGTCTGCCATGTTAATAAAACTTGACGGTTTCTATTTATATGTATAAAGAGAATTTTGTGCCCTTTTGATTCACTTAAGAATTGAGTGCTTATTAAGTGCAACAGATTCTTCTCTAAAAGTATTCCATAATCAACATTTAACCATAAAAATTTTTATTTTGTTCCTTAATTCGATAATTTGGTCAAGTTAAGTTAGGTTGGTCTGCCAGTTTTTCATATCTCTCCGAACCTACTCTCATTTAATGGTATCAGCTATAATTCATTTAAACAGAATTTAAGTGCTCATTAAGTGCAAAAGATTCTTGTCAAGAAGAATTTTATATTCGACTTTTAACCTCAAAAATTCCTTAAATGCCTTTTGTTTCGATGACATTACTAACAGTGGGGGATCTTGATAAACCGCGAGCTTGTTCCAATATCAATCGTATTTAAAATCGATTCCTTTTTTATTATGTTCCTTAACTCATAATTTGGTTAAGTTAGGTTAGGTTAATTTTTCATCTTTTGATATTTTGACTTAATGGTCTCAGCAGTAATCCATTTAAACAAGATTGAGTACGAGAGATTCCTGTCAAGAAGAATTTCATATTTAACTTTTAGCCTTCCAAAATTCCTTTAATGCCTTTTGTTTCGATGAGCTTTCTATAAATGGTGGATCTTGATGAGACGGGTGATTGTTCCAATATTGAATCATTTTAAAGATTGACCTTGAAACATCTGACCAGTCTCATTATGATCCACCACTTGTAGAAAGTTGAACCATGCAAAAGGCATTAAAGGCATTTTTGAAGGTTTAAAGTTGAATATAAAATTCTTTTTAAGAGAAATCTCTTGCACTCAATGAGCGCTTAAATCCTGGATTATCGCTGAGAGCATTGAAAGAGAGTATGTTCGGTGAAATATCAAAAGCTGGCAGGCCAACCTAACCTAACTTAGCTCCAAGTATGAGTTGAAGAACAAAATAAAAATGAAATCGATTTTAAATACGATTGATATTGGAACAAGCACTCGTCTCATAAAGATCCACCACTTCTAGTGAGGTCATCAAAAAAAAGTCATTCAAGAATTTTTTGATGATTAAATGTGGAAATATGGAATACTTTCACAGAAAAATTTGTTGCATTCAATTCTTCTATAAAACAAAAGGCACATAATTATTTTTATTTAATCGCCAAGTTTTAAAAACCTGGCAAGCCTTTTTTTAAATTTTTCAAAAACTATAAATGCACCTAATATTTTATTTGCGCACCTGAAAAGCTCCTTTTTTCAATTTGGTCCTACCAATTGTCAGACAAATGTATGAAGAAGAAGGACATTTCTAAGATATATTTTATTATACTAGTGATGGTGAATATATTCATCTGAAAAGATATTTCTAAAATAGTGATGTTATTTATCAGTATGATGTCATGTACTGAATAATGTCCCCAAAAACACTGAAAACACAAGGTTAGGTTGGGACTGTCATGATATTATTTTTCGGCTTTAGTTTTCATATGACAGACAAAATATCAGATAAAAATACATTTTTCTTCGTCATTTTCATTGTTACTGCTTTCTCTATTGATAAAAATTATTATTGAATTGAGTCATAGAGTTTGATGCACATACTCTTGCTAGTTTAGTAAAAATGGTTATTGTTTTGGCGCTACCAGAAAAATAATATTTAACAGTAAGTTAAGTTGCCAAAATGTTATTACCGCAGTTGTTATGAATACCTTTAGAACTGGTTATTGGAATAATCGTAAAATAATTTTAAATAGCATATCTTATAATTGAAAGAGGTTATCAATTGTAAATTACACTTAAAAATACGGAAGTATAAACTTTCCGGCACAATATAATAAGGAACAGTATATTTCGAAAAAGAAAAAATTGTGGATACCACAATGACGATAATATAATGAGAAAATGGAAGGTGGAAAAAATCGACAATGAAAATTGAATATGAGTCCCATATTAGTTCCTGGATAAAAATTAAAAAATTATTGTTCTATTTTATCCACGAGAGAGGAATAAAACCTAAAAAGTTTCATAAATTTACCTGAGCTAATACAAGTTTTCGATCTTTTATTGATCCTTTATAAGCATGAGGTAAAGAGAGAGAGAGAGAGAGAGAGAGAGAGAGAGAGATTCGTTGGTTAAAATTTGGTAGAATAAGGAGGATTTTTCTAAGGAAAGGGGTTTGTTTGAGTAGGCCCTGATATAGGATTACCTCCTCTGCAGGGCTGGGGTTGTGGTGGTTTCGTTGGGTTGTGTTTGCATAACTATTTCTAACGGAAGATTTTGGCCGAATGAAAACGAAAGTGAAGCTTGTAAGCAAAAACGGCCCTTCTCGGTTTGGATTTATTTTTATTTTGGAGGTTTTTTTTTTTGGTTTTTTGTGAGTTTGTGTTTTTTTATTTGTTTATTTTAAATTTATTTTGAGGCGGGCGGGAACAGCTGCGACTGCATTATTCCCTATCGTCGGCCATTTGGCTGGAGATCTGGTTCACCAGGTTGCAGGGAAACCGCAGAAAACCTGCAACACCGACGATAGCATGAGATATACAGAATAATAGAAACAGGTTTGGATATGCCATAAGCCCTATGCTGTAATTAAATAGGTTCAAATGTGGGTCAAAAGAGCTCAATTTGAGGGGCTACAATTCTCAATAGAATGTATAGCCTTGTATATATAAGCCCTATGTATTAAAGAATAAACAGCCGTATCATGTGATATATAAGTACCTATTTGCCAATGAAAGTTAGAAATTTTATTTCAATCTGAAGAATCGCTACCCGAAAAATTTCACCGAAAATATAATTTAAGGTTTTCCATAATGTAAGGTCCAAGTTGTATATTCTCAACAGTTTAGATTAGTTACAAAATGCAAGATACAGTGTGCAATCTATTAGGAATTCTAGACGGAGAAAAAAGCATTAATATTAAATTATTTTAAATCAACATTCATGTAATAGTGTTGATGAGATAGCATAGTGGAATTAGTAGGACGGTTGGTGTTGGGAAATTTACGATTTATAGAGTTATTAAAAAAGATACCGGAAAGAATTTACCAACCACACACAACGTTCTTTCCGATTACCTCCGACGTGTAGTGTTTACACTGGTGAATTATACAGTATCCTTCAAGTTTTCAAATTTATCTCCCCTTTCCATAAACATATCGCCATATATACTGACTCTCTTTCATCCATACAGTCAATCCAATATCTAGTCCAAAACATTCACGACATCTACCAAACTCTCATTGCGCTGGATATAACACAGTCTCTTTCATCTGGCTTCCTTCGCACACTGAAATCGCTGGAAGAATCCTCCTGAAATCCCAGTTCAGCTTGCCAATGATCTAAAGACTATCTCCAAAAACCTCACCTGCCAATAAACTTATGTAGGAGAGAAGCTATGACAATAAGAATGCTCCGCATCAACGACACAAAGTACACGGCTATTTGATGTCGTTGGAAAGTCGTCCTGATTGTCAAAGTTTGATATAAAAACCAACCCCAAAGAGAAACTCAACTGTCTGACAAAAATCTCTATGCTGCAAGTGGAACTTTATAGTTAGGAAGCAGAAAAAGTCACTGGAGGCCAGATCAGGTGAATACGGGAGGTAATCAAACAATTCGAGGTGCAATTCGTGAAGTGTCAGAAGGTGCGTTGTCCAGATGTAAAAACACTTTATTTTCTTCAAATGCGGTGGCTTTTTTGCAATTTCTACCTTTACCTTATCAACCAGTGATGCATAATACTTTCCTGTTATTGTTTTACCTATTAGAAAATAGTCGATTAGCACAATCCCATCACTATCCCGAAAAACGGTCCCAACTTTTCTTGTCAACGAAGTCTTTGCCTTTTTGGGAGCAAGTTCGCCCTTTGCTATCCATTGTCTCGACAGTTTTTTCGTTTCAGGAGTGGTGGTCTGCAATTATGAATCATGGCACTCAACACTAGAATAATTTACGCTTTCATAATTCTTCAGCCGTCCTTTTGTTATGCCGATAGCCTTTTCTATCTCTCTAACTTTAATCTGATAGTCGTCCAGTACTATAGGACCAATTTTTTTGATAGTATCGCTGTTTTTGGCCCGTAGTCAAATTAATAGGGCCACGTATGAATCTAGTAGCTAAAATTTTAACGGTCGTTAATGTTGGTTAAGAGTTTCCACACTCCATTTTCATTTGCGAAAGAGTATTGCCTTTCAAAATCATATATATGATGACAGCTCGATATTCAATGCTTTTTTGTGACATCCTATGTATTGCAAGTAATTAATTTAGGTTTGTGGTCAACGTGGAGTTGTTGTTTGATGGTGCTGTGTCTGCTAATTGAGTTGGCCCAAATTCCAAGCCGGACAACATAAAAAATGAAATATCTGGTATTTTACCCGTTACCCGTTTACCCTAATATAACCACTCAGAGTTGACGTTGAGATCAATTGTGATAAATGAAAAGCACAACACAGATAGAAATGAGAGAAGCTAATATATATCTTTAAACATACAAAAAGTTTTTGTTATGAGTGACCCAGAGCAACAGATTTTGATTGGGGTTTTCGATAAAAATATTGTGACTTTCAAACAGACTATGAAACTAAGAGTTCTTTAAAGCCACAACTGAACTGAGAGAAGGTAAGTCGTTGCCTGTCCAAACATTTAAAAACATATATATATAGGTAGAAGATCTGCTTAATATGTTCGAAACGTTGTAAACAAAAATTAATTTATTTTGAATCTTACTGAACCATTAAAATGCCGCGGTTTTAGCCTGAGACAGGTCTGTGTGCGAGGGGAAATGATTTATTATATGCACATAAAAAGTATAGTAAATTTTCATATTAAACTGTTGATCTTGGAACGTGTTCATGTATTATAATTTCATGTACGATTTAAATAAACAATTAATGTTTTTGATAGTGTCAGCATAATGATCGTATTTTGATATTAGATGCGTGCTGACTTTATATTTCCAAAAATAATAATTTACAGAAAGACAATTGTTTATTGCTAATTTGTACCACGTGCCATATAAATAATAAACGTGACACTGTAAGAATATATATTAATAAACAAAAATTAGAGATCAAATCGAACTACTACGGGGCATACCTATTAAATAAACTGATAGTTAAAAGGAAGTTTGCAGTCGTGAAACCTTCTGCCAGTACAAAAAATTCGTACCAAATATTTTCATGTTTTAAAAGAATCCCGTAAAAATGTTTGTACTTCTATTAATAAAAATAGAATATTTTAATGTCAATTATAATTAACACTATAAAGACTAATACTTAGTATATACCTATAATACTGTTTTAATGTATTGTTGGATTTATAAACCAATATAAAACCCACTCGGATAAATATTCCTCCCAATCCTTTTGGACAAACTGGATTGATTGTATCAAAGCAAATTTTCCTTGTTTTCATTTTGGGTTTGGAAAAAAGTGGTTTCACATAGAGATTGTGACTATTTACGAAAAAATTGCTCTGATGCCTTTCAATCCTGTTAATACAAAAGGATTGTAAGGAATATTTAACAGAGTGGGTGAATTGGAATTTGGAAAAGAGTGGTATTTATGAAATTAGCGGAAAATAGTAATGTAAAATTGTTAAAAAATGTATCCAATAATAAATTGTTGGATGCATTTGAAAGCATTAAAATTGCTAGATGTAAGAGTAGTTTAAATAGAGTCCACTCTATAGTTCAGTAGTCAAGATTCCCGCCAAGGAGGTTTTCCCGCTGGAATAAATTTTCGCGGGAGAAGGTTTACTAGAGGGAAAATTTAGTATAAAACAGGTAAGTCAGGTTATTAGGTTTCAAGTTACCTTTAGTCTCTGAAGACGATAACGAAACGACGTTATCGAAACGCGCGTAAGACAGTGTAAGAGTGTTGGTGTAAACAATGTATTCAGTATACAGGGTGTCCCACGACGAGTGAAAACTAACTGTATATGGAAAAATACTTATAGTTAAATCATGAAAATTTCTAAGTTTGGGTTTTCGGATACGATCTTTTTAACTAAAATATAATAAATAAATAAATAAAAAATGCATACTTTTTGTGTTATTAAATTTTTTATAAGAAATTTGACCATTGCGGACCCTTTTTTTACGAGGATACCCTTAAAGATATGAAAATGGTTTCTGTTCGATTGCTTTTAACAAGGTCAGACGATAGTTAAATCCTCAAATATTTCGAAACGACTGAAAGTTGGAATAGGATTAGTGAATGCATAAATTCAAATACGTCTGATTTTTTTTATTGAAATTCATGATTTCATAAATAATCTAAGCGCGACAAAATTTCATGTAATTTTGTTTTGTTCCCAAACAAACTTTTTGTTTTTATTTTCTTGAGAAAAGACAGAAATTTAAGAATGTAAATGTGCTTTTATTTCTTGACTACGAGACATACAGAAGTAGTCATTGCATGAGAAGCTTTGATTCTTTAAATAAAATTAATCAAGAAATCTAATAATGAATACGACGATGATTCAAATATAAATCGGAATTTTGTTATGCAAAATTTTGACACCTCTCCAGAAATTTCGGATGCCTTTTTCATGAAAATCTCTCGGCTTGTCACGTAACTATTCGCGCACCAAGGATTCTACCGCTGCATGCTTTCGAATCGCAGTCCGCCAAGTCTCCTTCAATGGTTCAAATAAAAAATCGCAAGGCGATAAATCGGGATTATAAAGAATATGTTTACCAACACAATTCGTTCAATAATATCGCACTACGGATTGGAATATCGCGTCTTTTTGATGTTTAGACTGGTTGCACCGTTCCCCGCAATTACTCCTCTCGTGTTCCAAAACACGGTGCACAATACCTTTTCGCTAACAGTGTGTTTGCATACGAGTTGCGTCCGGGGTGAATTTTTAATCCGGTTTGTCCCGAAGACCTTCCCAGAAATGTGGTACTAAATACTTCTCTAAACTAATTATACTCCCCAGGATTATCGATATATAAATATTGAATTCTAATTAACCACTTTTTTACCCATAGCTTAAGTAAAATACATATTAATAAGTTATTACACCCCCTCTCATATTGGGATAACAACCATGAATGAGGATAAATTTAAAGTAAAATGGTCATAAACATAACATAACCTAACCTAACCGGATTCAAATTTAGTGGTAAGTGTAATTCTTAATAATGTATATTTAACCTGTAGATATGAGAATGGTCAACCCGAACGCAACTAGTATAGGCCTTTAAGGTTCGGTTGACCACTTGACGCAACTAGTGAGCAGAGGACAGTGTAACCTTCACTTTAATTTTTGTTTTTCCTCCTCCACTCCATAGACGCGCGTACACCCTCTAGAATATAGTGGTCTCGTCTGTGGTGAATATTCAGTGCAATACATTTACCGATGTAGGAGGCTCGTGCAAACTTCCCAGCATGTGAATTTCTGCTCTAAATACTAAAGTCTTGCCAGCCATGTGGCTGAAATTTTGCGGTAACCGAGCTTATATGAATTATTTGCTTAATACTACCTATGTCTCTCACAATGAGTTTTTCTACAGCGCTGACGTTCTAATCGGTAACATTTGTTCTGGGGCGCCGCTCATGTGACATATTTGCAATAACTTCACGGCCTTTTCGGAAAGCGATTCATACACTTGAATCTTGGAAAAGCACTCATCCCCGAATTGCTTGATTTCGATAAATTTCCGCGGATTTTCCATTATCTTTGACCAAAAATCAAATAATGATGCTTTACGCAACAGACATTGGTAAATCCTCCTCTCTCATGTTCTCCAAGCTTCTTAACAGACCAATCTAATATCCGGTGCAGCCAATTTTACGACACAAAATTTTTCAAGCGTTTATTTTAAAGTTCCGGTTTATATTTGAACCACCCTCGTAAAATAAAAGCTTAAGTTCTGGAAAAGTACAAAAGCTAGTGGATAAACTGAACGTTACCAAATTTACTCGAACATTCCAAATTTATGAAGGAAATGTACAAACTTGCACGAGTTCAAATTTACGTTGCCAGAAAGTTCGAATAGTATAAATAGCTTTAATACTACTTTGCTTTTAAATGAAATAGGGAGTAGTATACATTTTTTGAATCAGATATAAAGTAAAGAAGATTCAGAATGATACTCACTCAATGCACTAGATTGATAAATATATTTTCACCATACACAGATATAATGGACTTCTTTTATAAGGAATGTTAAATGAAACTGAATGTTTCTAGCCGAAAAAATAATGAGTTGTAAGCTGATTGGATTTTCCAAACAATTATCATTTTTCCAGAATAACTACGTAAAAAAGTGCAGAATCATCACTGGCACCGTTTGGTATTGTTTAATAACAGATGTATTATTAAACAATGGTAATTCCAAACAACACAAATATCAAGGTCGCTTTATACATCATTCCGAGCGACAATTTGCAAAAAATGTAGGTTAAAACTAGGCCGTAATCAGAGGCGTAGTGAAAATCGTTTAGAAGAATTGTTATGTATTCTGTAACATTCTCCCTTTCGATTTTTTGGTATTAATAAATATTTAGCATTTACATATACTGCATCGTAGTTTTCCGCTTCATGATTTCCTAAGAAATTTTGGACAACACTCACAAAAAATATCCAAATCATTCAGCTCTACTTCAAACTTTGTATCCTTCATCAGTTTCCCGTGTTTATGGACCAATAAATATTCTCACTTCAACTTTTGCCTCGCTGAGTTTGGGAAATTTCTTTTTCAGGCATAGCTATTACAAAAATTTTCATCATGCTGAGCTTTATATGCGACAGTGGTAAAAGTACGTCGTCAAGGTTCACTAAAGGATCATTTTTAGCATTCTTATGTCCTGGAGTGAGTGATCCACGCCATACTTTCCTGGTCTAGTGACTTTTTCTGTCTCAGCAATATTTTGTGTAGCAAAAGCAAATGAGCAATGACTTTAAAATCTCTATAAATTTTCCAAATATGTTCACTGTATTTAATTTTTTCAAGAAGAAACTTCATGTTTTCGTAAGTATCTTTTATATCAGAACTATGGGCAACCGGCACTGAAGGACATTTGTTTCCGTTGCTTATCAACACTGCTCTTAAGCTAGTTTTTGAGGAGTCAATAAACAATCGCCAATGACTTGGATCATATTCAAAATTCAATAAATTCATCACTACAAGAATGTTATTATAATAGACTAAATCATTTAGAATAGTAGGGTTTCATTTCATCGTCACGATGTCGGAAATAAGAAATTTCCGTACCAGGCGAAAGTAAATTCCAATCTTTTAATCTAGACCCCAAAAGTTCAGCTTGTTTTCAAGAATCACATACTAAATCGTTTAAATCACTTTGTAGTAATAAATGCCATTCTTTTGAAGTTGACAGGTCATAACTTGCGTCACTTTCTTGAGATACCTTATCGGCTTGACTAAGAACAAATTCCGGACTAGAAACAGAATCCTAACTTTCTTCTTGATTGGCACAGGCAGTTCGGCACTATGTAAGATTGGTCTTTTGGCTGATGACAAGTTGGGGTACTGGACAGTGTGTTTGGAATTGGTTGCGACGCCTTTTGTTGGAATCAAACAAAAATAACAATCACTTACATGATTTTTTGGTTCTATCCAAATCATCGGTGTACCAAAAGGCAAATGTCTAGATTCTTGTTAAGCCCAACCTAATAGGAGTCTCACACACGTTACTCAACATTTATGTGGAGCCCAGGATTTATCTTGGTGGCGCACAGAAAAACGAAAATAGTCTGAATAGCACTTTTCAATTAATGGTGTAAATTTTAGACGCTCAGATGTAAAAGTTCATTCTCTACACACATTACAAAAACTGTCCGGGTTATTAGAACATGTTATAGGAATATTTAGAATGTAACAAACCTAACTTAGTTAAATTCAATCGTTATACAGTAACCTAAATTAAGTTATTCAAAAAAAAACACGTAAAAGAAGTTCGAAATGTTACAAAAAAAACTGGTTGTGACTGAAACAAAATAAGAATTTTTTTTTAATAGGGTACATCAAAACAAATACAAATCATCACAAAGTTCGTGTAACAAAAACAGTGTTTACCAGTGTTATTGAATGTCTATGATCACTCGTACCAAGCCAGCACTCATTTGATCATTATCTTCTAGATTATCTTAAATACCCTCAATTTTCCAAAATTAATTTCTTGTCAGTGTTGTTGTAGTCTTTTGAATCAGAATTATTCGCTGGGATAATCTTAACAACTTTATTTTGAAAGATAATACATGCATGCATCTGGATCTCCAATTCTCTACATAATCAGTCTTCCAAAGACATGCAATATTGTGACCTTCAAATCTAATATTGGCTACGAATCTGGTGTGGATACTTGTACGTAATTCATTTACAAATATTTGCCGTGCGTCTCTGAATGAAGTTAATCACTTCAACAGCATCACGAACAAATAAATATTACGTAATATCACATATTACGGTATTTTCGGTGATGCCAAAGCAAACCTCTCCAAAAATAGCAACTTTCATTAACAGTTATAAATCTTGTTCAAAATAAAACCTCATTAATAATTCAAGTATGTATTATTGATAAAAAAGTCCACACTGATAAAAATTTATCATTAAAACTGAATTGTTTTTTTCATCGAGAGTAAATATAAATAAATGAATTTTGATTTGCTTCCATCTATTATACAGGGTGTTTAAAAAAAAAAGGTTACATTTACATTACTTCATACCAACATCGCTATTACTCATAATTTTCAAATCAAAATATTCCATAAACGCTACAGAGTATCGAATTTTATCAAGTGTAAAATTAAGTTTTAGTCCACTTGAAATTTTGCTTAGTAAATCTAATATTGAAAAAGTTATGTTCAATACTACTTAGTACGAACCTTGTAGCTAGCGCCCTCTACGAGAGTCAGGCATAAAAACAAATTCATTGGATGTATCAGCTTCCAAATCATATTCGTATAAAATTTCAATACAATATTGCCAGTAGTTCCGGCAAAATCGTAAAAAATGAAAATTTTTACTGAGCAAAACCAAGTATTTTTCAGTTATCTATCTATCCTAGAGACGGGATCATCTTTTTTAAAACACTCTGTATATTATGACTTAATTGACGTTTTCAATTATTTCATTCCTTTCTGTCTATAGTTCTATCAATTGCAGAAGACAGTTATGCGAGGAATATTCAATATTTCAGAAATATGCACGACACTCATACAAAATTAAGAAATGAAAAATAATGTTTATTCCCCGTATAAAATTCGGTAAACATCTAACAAACCCTCAGTCCGCGTGGACTCATCCTCTAACCAATGAAAACATCGAGTTGTAAACATAAATGCATTTCTATTGGTCGAAGCTGTCGGTTCTTTGAAATATTCCTGCGATAAGCACTGGCGTTGCTTGGTGTGATTTATTTAGTTAATAAATTTCTTTAAATAAATAAAAATATGGCGTTCTTTAGACCATGGGCGACTGAAGACGTGTAGTGAGAATAAAGACATTTTTTTCTTCAACACCTTTGATCTCGAATACGCGTTACGAAAATATTTTACTGAGCAAACCTCAAATAACATCATAGGATTTAGGACATTTATTGCGCAGAGCTGTGGATCGAAATTGGGCAACCCGACGAAAAAATCTTTGTTCTGATTTCAAACATTCTTCAATTCTAATTTACCTACTGTCTTCTAAATATTTAATTTTCTATCAAGTCAACTTGAAAGAAAACAGATGCCACATCTCGTTAATCGACATTATCACTTTCATATTTCCTTGCTGCGTTGTGATCTTATCAATCAATATTTTCAGCTTTGTCAAGGGGAAATACTGGAATTCAATTCCTCTCCTCAACAAATATACAATGACGATATGCGGCGAAATTGGAAACAAGCGACTTTTAGGGAGTTTACAGCTATAGAAATTATAGTAGGCCTTCGGAGAACATTTTTTGTCAAGAATGCATGTATTTCTGTGGATTTAGCCATTTTCAGAAGGAAGCGAGTCGATATAAGATAAATGAACTAGGTAACGAAAGGTCTTCAACTACAAGAGCCGATGGAAATGTCACACCACCGTTCATCAGATTTTAACTTGTGAATTGGCGATGAGCAGTTTTCTCAACCTCCCTAACTGACCTAACTTGAGTCTTCCTGACTTGTTGCCTTTCCCTTGATTCAAAAATCATCTGAGACATTATAAAACAGTCAAACGGTTATAAGCGAATTGTTGTTTGGGGTTTTATAATTAAATATTTTACATGATAATAATTTCAGAACTGCAAATAATTCAGTGGCACAACTTTCCGTTGATAATTCAAAATGCCTTCGTTTGTTTTATTATGCTATAGTAATTAAATGTCAAACCCAAAACACACTTTCATAAAAAAAATGTTATTTCAAGTCCGGAACCGCACCATGTACAAAATCGCTAACCAAACATTATCCAATGTATATTTATATAACCGAAAAAATGCTTTATTTACTTTTTTCACATTTCTCAGTATACAATCATGACTGTTGAAAGAAACCATTTTTACGACTGCAAAAATACGGCGTGACTCACATTGATAGTAAAAGTAAGAAAGTGTGTATAGTACGCTACAGCATGCAAAAATTTGTAGGAGTAAATTCCATTCAACGAAACATCTTTATAATAGCTCATATGTTGGTGAATTCAGACAGTAAAATTGGGGCTGACAGCAACAGGAAAACTAAAATTGAAGATAACATAAATAAAACCATATAATGATAAACAAAATCGAAATGAAAGATATACCAGGGTATTTTGATGGAAGACGAACTTTCATTGAGAAAGTTACTACTCCATTCCTCAACAAAATCTCTATCTAACTCTACACACTCCAGCGTCTGTCTCTGCCAACACCTCTTCATTTGCATAACTTTGTAAACACAAAGTAATCGGAGGAAACCAGATCGCGTTAAAACGGTGGATGGGACACAAAATCGTGATACAGTTCGGCTAATTTAAATTATAGCGGACGGAAATAATAATTCGGATAACGTTCGAGCTTTCGATCAGCATTAAACAATCGCAGCAAAATCACAGTAAATGATGGTCTCGCATCCGTGTCCGTATGGCTTTTTGTAAGGGAAGGGAAGGAGCATCTTCAGGATAAAATTCACGGAAATTTTCCTTGCTTTCATCAATGAAACACCAATAAAAGTGGAGACAAAGGAAAAAGTTTTTTACGCCAAATTTTGCACGTTTGTTAAGATTTAATTTTTTAATTAATTTTAATTGAAAATATGAAAAAGGATTTTATTTATTTTCTACTTTTTCTAATTGTGAAACATGAGGATGACAAGAGTTAATGGTTTTTAACATTTCTAATTTAAATGTAATATTACATGAACGAATATAATAGCAAAGAATAAAAAATGTAGTGAAAGCAATGTTGAAAAAATTGATAAAAAAACGTAAGAGTGGGTATAAAAATTAATGCTAAGACGACGAAGTATATGAAATTTATCAAGAAGTGACAAAGTAGAAATTGTGAAAATGTGAGTTTGAAATGGTGAAAAAAATCAAGTAGGTGTTTAGGTATAATAATAATGAAAGAAGTGAAAGATTAGAAATACGAGGGTATATTGAAAAATTCTTAGCCTACTATAGAACCAAACAAAATTTCATTGTCAGAATATTTTATTACTCAACATATTCTCCTCTTAATTGGATACATTTATTCCTTTCAAAAAAATGTTTCTTCTTGCTCTGCAAACAAGACCTCCACACCTTTTATTACCTCCTCGTTGGAAGAAAATTTACGACCATTTAAACTTTTTACAGTTGAGGAACGAGATGATAGTCGGAAAGAGACAAATCTGGTGAATAAGGAGGGGCGTTCTAGTAATTCAAACCCCAAATCACAAATTTTTTGGCATGGCAACATGAGATTTGTGTGCAGGGGCGTTATCCTGCAAAAACAGACATTTTTCCCCGTAGAGTGGTGAGCAATGTCGAATAGTAATCTCCAGTTATTTTTCTACCCTTATCCAAAAAATCAATCATGATTACTCCATAGCAATCCCAAATAACTGATCCAAGAACTTCTTTGGTCTTGGAGAACCATCTATTGTTGCTTTCTTTCTGGATCGTAGAAATGTACCCAAGTCTCATCCATAGTACCAATTCGGTTTAAGTCCACATCGTTTTCAAATATGATGAACTCGTTCGTATGAAATATTCAGTGCTTCAGATATCCGTTTTAGCCCAATTCGACGGTCTGATAAAATCATGTCATGAACTGCATCGATATTTTCGGGGACTGACACAGAAACTGGCTTTCCCGATCGGTCATCATCTTCAGAGGAAAATTTACCTCTTTTGAAGCTTGCAGTCTAATTTTTCACGGTCGCATACGAAGGACATTGATCACCAAGGGTATTAAGCATATCTTCGTAAATCTGCTTACCTCTTAACCCTTTTAAATACAGGTAATTGATGATAGCTCGATACGATACGAACTTTACACTGACACTTCTAATAAGTTATTGTTCGTTGCTATGGTAACGCAATATTTTGTTTATGCATGGAACTGGTCTAAGTTAACTAGATATCAATAAATCCGCGTCAATAGCGAACAGAGCGCAAAGAGACAAATGCTAAACAGTATAGAACTAAAAATGAAAACAAACCTCGAAATATATTGAAAAAAAGGTCCATCATGATTATCCTGTTGAGGCAATGAGTATGACGAATAAATTATGCTGAGAATAGAAAGAAAAACTATGCGTACTATTAAGAGATGACGTCAAACAGAAAAAGAACAAAATAACGAAGTTTGATAAGTGCTGGAGGGAAAGAATGTGATAAACATAATAAAAAAAGCAAGAGTAATATAGCTGGGACATATATGGAATGGTGGACCGGAAGCGATGAGAGAAATGATGTTAGATAGGATGTAAAGTGATAAAGGAAGACTGAGGTTAAGAGGATTGGATGTTTTGAAAGTGGATTTGGAAAGAATGGAGGTGAGGAAGCAGAAACGCAAGTGAATAGGAGAGGGCCAATAAATCAGCTGAAGGTGTATTAAAAAGCACAGAAAAAGTATATCAGTTTTTGCTTAAGTTGATAACCTCCCTTTAGATTGGAAGTGTCGCTTTCACTATTTCACTATTTTTTACAGATATAGACTTTTATTTAATTGAATAAGTTCGAATCATTAAACAAAAATGTACCATTAACTTGTTGCTGGTGTTATTCACGACAGTTGTTACAATAAAATTGAAATAAAGTTGTAATGTTACAAAAAAAATTGAATTGCGCTGTTACGATGCATAGATCAAATCAACGATGGTAACCATAAAGAGAGATATCAGTTTTAAATCCAAAATAAATCAAAATTATAGCTCTACGGCAACTTTTTTATAGATACTGTCTATAGTATTGTTAAATGAAAAAGTTGTCCCAAACATTGCAAAGTAATAAAATTACTTTATAATTTACAATCTGTATAAAAACAGATTTAGTATATGACCAATTGTGTCTTTTCTTTTGTTGAAAGCTTTAGTGGATCTACAATTTTTTTTTCGTATACATCTTTTGTGCATAAACTTGAGGAATGGAGGTCAATATTCTTAGAAGCCTATTGTTGATCCGAATTTTATTATCTTCAAGGTCGGAACCCGAATCCTCGTTCGATTATAATGCCACCATAAAATTGCCAGCCAAACAGGGCTGCATTTAGTACGCCACCTCCAACATTGTCTGATGAAAACATAAGTAACACAATAAGATAGTATTAGAAAAAATGTTTAAATAAATTTTTGTAACAATTGGAAAACACGTTTAATGGGGGATTACAGAAAAGTTTTTGTCAATGAATAAGTCCGTCCATAATAAGACGTTATATACATTTACTGACAGTCGATTTTAATGAAAAAAAATCAATTCTATATAAAATCTTGAAGAGTATCTACAAGATATAAGAACTTCAGAACAGTCATGAAGCAGTCAATGTTTCCATTTATTTTTTTCTAAATCTGCGGTTAGAACAGAAATAGTGTACTAAAGACGGTACTGAAAGACGGTAGTTCGCAGGTATCTAATGCTTTATCGGCTTCAAGCCCCAATTTAAATCTGGAGGTAATTATTTTCTCTCAGGTAAGTTCTGATGACCTTACATCGAAAATTTCTGGTTTTTGTGTGGATATATGTTGGTTCTGACAAATGTTTAAAAACGTTTGTTCAGAAAAGTGCATCTGCACCTTCTCAAATAAAGCATAGAGGGATGTTTTTCAACAAGATTTTGAAATTCAGTACTAAGGTACTAACCTCCATTTAATTTAGTTTTTAGAAGTTTGAGTATATTTATTTAATCTTATCGAATTTTGTAAAATTTTTCTTATACCCCAAAATAAATGTATATAAATATGTTAATCTACTTTCCTTAGACCTAACAGTATTGGCAGAAATATTTTATCACGTCACAATTTTTTCTACCTAACTGATCATCAGTGTTGCAGGTTTTCTGCGGTTTCCCTGCAACATGGTGAACCGGTTCCCCAGCCAAAAGTTCAATGATAGGGAATAACGCAGCCGCAGCTGTACCCGCCCGCCTCTTTTTAAAAACATTTCCGAAACATAAAAACAACCAAACCAAAAAGAACCGTTTTTACTTGCAATCTCCTTTTCCGTTTTCTTCTATCCAAAAATCCTAAATCTTAGCTTTTCCTCCTCCAGACAAGTTAGCAAACACAACTGCACGCAACTACCACAACCCCAGCCCTGCAGAGGAGGAATATCAGGGCCCACTCCAACAAACCCTCCTCCTATAAAAATTTTCCTCATCCCACGAAATTCTATCCAACGAATCTCTCGTTCGCTTTAAACGAAAATTATCTTGTTTCGGATTGATTTAAAGTGTCAAGTAGAAAGTGTAAATGACGTAGGTCAATAGACAAGTTGAGATTTTAGCTAATATCCCAGGATAATAGGCTGATGGCGCGCCTGGGACTTTAGCTAAAATCGGATAATAGAATATCTATTGAAAAAGGCCAAGCGTTTATCTGCTGTCCTATACTTCTATCGAAAGAGCCAATATCGAAGCCAATTTCAATTTTTATTTTTGAGTTCACACTGAGGTTCGCACTGGTACTTTCTCTCTCTCTCTCTCTCTCTCTCTCTCTCTCTCTCTCTCTCTCTCTCATTGTCTCCAGATTCATCAGTCGTGCTGTCGCTTCTGTCGAACATACAGTGTCTTGCAAAATTTTGTATATTATTAGTCAGTTTAGTCGCTGCGTGAACTTGAAAAGTCATTTACAAAAACTCTTTAGAATGGAAAAGATCATTGTTTGACAATCGTGAAAATTTTGAAAAGGAGATGAAAGAATTGTTTAATAGTCAGAAAGGTAATCGCGGTATATGGGATAAAGAACAGTTCGACAAAGTAAAGCAAATTTTACGCGCTGTTCCTCCAGAAAGAGAAGCTGGAACCAAAGCTTACAATACTTACTATCATTATGTGAATAGCTATGAACTATTGCAAATCGAAAATGAATGTCACGTAATCGTAAAAAGAAAAAAAAACAGACAGATGCTGTTATTTACTGTGTAGCTGTAAAAGATTATTATGAGAAAATTTTAGAAGCTCATGCTCAGACTGGTCATGGAAGACGAGATAAGATGGCGTACCATTAAAAAACTAAATATAGAATATCGATTGCTACACTCAAAATTTTTCCTGGTTATTGTGAAATTTGTAATAGAAAGAAGTCAACGTTATAGAAAGATGTAGTGGTTCAGCAGATTTTGTCGCAGGGATTCAATCGAGGACAGCTTGATTTACCTTCAAGTGTCGGCGCAATTATTGACACACAGTGTTTATCAGGTCGGGACGAAAGATGGATTAATCAATGGTTGGTTTCCTCGGAGCGATATAAGGAAAGCAGGTGCTGGTTTATTGGATATAAGCGATGTCGATAAAGAAAAATTAATATCGTTACGAGAAGCATCTTCTATGCAGTCAGTCTCCGGAGGACAAGGGTTTAAAAAATGTGGATGCAAGCCCGCAAATAAACAATGTGGAACAAACCGATATTCTTGTTTTAAAAATAAAATAAAATATAAATCACAATGACACCAAGCCTCCACGTGTTCCAATAAATGATTGACATGCAAAAAATAAATAAATAAACTTCTTTTATCCTATTTTTTTATCTTATTCTGTCAACCCAATAGTCTGTTATCCGAAGTCCCAGGAGAATAGACCAACATTTGGTAATTTTTCGACGAATAATCTATTGTCCGGCATTTAGTTAATACTCCCAACTTGTCTATTAACCTACGACATAAACAAAGTAACGATCGTTTTTTATGTTTTTGGAAAGTTTATATTTTCAAAAAACAGAAGACACATTGTAGATTCCGTAAAAAGTGCAAATCTTCAATATTTTTATCCTGTTGCAAGATAAAAATTGGGTGTCTCATGTGTTTGGCGAAAGTGTGTGTAGAATCGTCTTAGACCAGTGATCATGAGGAGAAAACGTTCGCCTTCCATTTGGTTTTACCAATGCTTTGGAGAGAACCTAGTAATCATGAAAATGAATACTAGGTCACTGACATTGAGATATAATGAAAAAAATAAGGGACGTATTATATACGCCGAAGTTCCGTCTGCTACTAAGCCCGTATTACATTCGAAAAATCTACCACATCCAATGTGTCTCGTTAATTCGACTGCAAATATACTAGATGACAATGGAGATGATGTTGAATTCAAATCGATTTTTAGTGATTCTGACAAGTTCTCACTCCAAGAAAATACTACACATTAAATCAACCAAGCCGAATTGAATGATGATGATGATTGAATGAGATTCACAATTATCAACAATTACTTGTTGAAGTAATGAATCAAAACTATGATAAATTCTTCAAAATATACTGAATACATTGTTCACACCCCAACCAAGGTAAACTGTTTACTTTCAGTCTCTGAAGACTTGGTTATCGAAACACGTGTCAGACAGTGTAATTGTGAGTGTTGATGTAAAAAGTGTATTCAGTATGCCAACGGTACCAGAAATTCCAACTTAGTCTTCAAAATATAGTCTAAAAGCTGTTTTCTTACACAATGGTAATAAAAAACCTTCCATACCAATAAAACACGCAGTGAATTGTGGTAAGAGCTATGAAACAATGCGTATTTAATTAATTAACACCAATGGAAAGTGTGCAACGACCCCGAGGTCATCGGTATGTTTTTGGGATTGCAGGGTGGTTATACAAAATACTGTTGGTTCTTTTTTTGTGGGAGAGTAGTGCGAAACATCATTATGTTTAGGGTTCACGCCAGCATGGCGACATAGCGACAATTGTCGCCAAATCATCAAGAAATGTTGCCAAAATCATACACATCGACGACAAATTTGTCGCCCAAAATATTTTTAAAAAAACCTATGTTTTACATTTACTGTGCTGTTTTTGCATAAAAGAATTTATATATGCCGTAAAAATATGTATAAAAGTGTGTGTAGCATGCATATGTTTATGTTTTTACTTTTGTCTACCACGTTATATTTTTGGACCACTAAATCATAACTTAGGTGGTCCTTTTGGACCACTAAATTTTCATTGCTGGTGTGAACCCTAATTATGTTAGAAAAAAGTGGCCTATTAAGAATGAATATCAAACACGAGCTGTTGGTAGATCCAATAACATCACTCTACCCCCTTTACACATCCCATTGGGGTTCATGGAAAATTTTGTTAAGACCCTTGACAAAAACAGTGATGCTTTCCGGTATTTAATAAAAATTTTCCAAAAATTACAGAGGAAAAGAGGCTCACAAATCCGCAAATTTATGAAAGATTCTCACTTTGGAAGCCTTTTATCTGTTAATGAGAAATCTGCTTGAAAATCACTCAAAATGATAGTGGGAATTTTTTAGGGAAATGAAAAAAGTGAAAATGACAAAGAATTTTCATAAGGTGGGAATAAGATATAAAAATATAGATTCATTCTCTGTACTCGCATCTGAGAGTTTTTTCCCTCAAAACTTAGAAACGTTTTTACCAGAATTTAAAGTTTTCCGAAGAACTACATCAAGGATTTTGGAAAGAAAATATGTTGGGGGATTATTATAAGAGAAACTAATCCAAATAAGTCAATAAAAGAGGTTATCGAAGAGTTTTTGGGAAATAAAAATAGTAAAAACTAAGATTTTTGAAGACCATCATCAGGGATTTTGAAATGAAAGTAGGTATAGGGTTTACTGGTCTAAAAACTGACCCAAAAACCACAAAAATTATTTAGTTATTCATTTGTTTATATTCAATTCAACTTTTGCTTTGCTTTAACAATAAAAGTGTTAGTATTTAAGCAATGAAGCAATGGAAATATACGGCCCACATATTCATTTGAAATCATAGGGGCTGTTCTAGCTACAAAGTGAATGTAATTTGATTTGAAACCAGCCTACATACATCCCTTGAAAATAAGCGTGACGTACTTTTCAATATTTTTTTTTAATTTTCCATGGAAGCCGAAATATACAAGGTTGTACGTTTTCACATCGAGCATGCAAATTACAATATAAAATAAAATTAATGAACATTTTGTAGGGAAAGAATATTATTTACGACAGTTAACATTTATTCGCTATTAAATAACATTGAAAGTAAGATGAAGTATAAAGATACTCGCTAGTAAAGAATAAATAGTGTATAAATACATCGATCGACGTAACCTCAATTTTTTTCTTATTTCTTGAACCTTTATAGCAATTGCAAGACTTGGCAATGATGTTTATCGACATAACACACTGGTGACGTGCACCGTTTTTTATAGTGCATGACCTATATTATATAATTGACCCACAACAGTAAGAGGGAGATGCACGCACTGGTCGCGTTAATTATAGTATATTTTATTATTGTTTTGAATGCAACAGTAAAACCAACCAACAAATGTCGAGATTATTAATAGAAAAATCCATAGTATTCTGTAATTCTTACGGAAAAGTGTGTTAAAGATATACAACATCTACTAATAGTATGTTTTTGATAATTAAATTATTATTATTCAAACAAAACAATGTATGGTACTAGCAAATAAAAGATACCCTCTTTGAACGCGCTAGCATTATCGTCTAAGGGGTATTGTATGAAACCTAGATATGCCAGACGCGCAAAAATTATGTCAAGTTCGGTCAAATGTGAAGAATTTTTTCAAGATTTCACATTTATCTTTTCACTTTATTCCGTTGTTTGTTTGTGAGTGAAAATTTGAGGTACTTGATCAACTTAAAACATTCACTTAAAATGGATGTATTTCTTTTCCCTAATATTTTATAAAGGGTGTATCTTGAATAATATCGGTTTCCAATGTTTATTAAATAATCATGAAAAAATAGATTTTTAATATTCAAAGGATAACCAATTGTATTCTATGGTTTTAACTAAACGTTTGGCACTTGGATTGTTCTTAGATACAACAAATTGTCGCACTGCATTTGAGCATTTGGATTCGAAGTTTTTTTCTCACGCAAGAATTACGTCATGGATCTGAATAAATAGTAATCTGTCGGTGCAAGATCGGAACTAAATGATGAATGTGGTAGAAGTTCGATACAACGATGCTCATAATTTCACATAACTTTCGCAGTATATAGCTTATCATTGTCTTGTAAGAGAACCCCCTTTCAGTTCTTCATATTCACGGCAGATCACAACAAGACTTTCCGCGACGGATTCTGGTAATTGTCTTTTGTCTAACCACTTATTTTCTATGTTCAGGTTGTTTAGATAAATCCATTATTCATCGCAAATAACAATGTGTCTAATAAAACGATCATCAGGACACGAAGCTGTTTCAACATCTCTATTTGACGTTTTTTGCACTTTTGATGCTCAACATTTTACATTTGACACTAAACACACAACCGGTCAAACGTTTTTACCCACATCAAACAAAAACAACACAATCGATTTTGATATAAATTTGAAAGAACATATAGATGAGAAAATAATAATGAAAAAATTGAAATCTGTAATTTTTACATATTTAAATTTTTTATTCATCAATGTAACCTCATTTTGCATATCGTAGTCTTATGACACTGCCTTATGACTTCCAACTCAATCGGGTTGAAGTCGGGGGATTGTGACGGCCAAATAATTACTTTCAGAACATTCCTTCCTTTCTAATTCTTTTAAATACTCTTAATTTCATTTTGACGTCTTTAAAGAGGTTTCTTTACTGCCACCCTTGCAAAAAGGCCAGCTTCTTTTAATCTCTATAGAAGTACTCAAAGGTAATTAATCGATCTGAGCTGTTGAGCTCGTGAGTCGTCGATCACATTTACTGATCAATACAATCCATTTATCATTATAGGTTTTCCAAGGCCGCCCTGAATTTGCGAGAAAGAAAAAAATTTATATACGAACTTCCGTTACTTGCAAGTTTTAACTTGTCGCACTCACCGATGATATATGCACTTTTATAAATAAAACAAATAACATACATTATTATTTTTGATTTATGAGATAGCGATTCGACCTTCGCTTGACAATATGAAATAGGAATTTATTAATGTGTATTATTTTGAAATTTAATGAATGGATTATGGGGTGGGCAAAAACTTATGACCGGTAGCATGTATCAAATATTCAAGATTCATTTTACTTTGATACCTTGTTTTTTTACTAACCACGAAAACGAAAAGAAGCAGAATGATAAGTTTGATATAGATTGGGATATGTAACTGCATACTAACCACCATATTTTAGTGCGGAAAGGGGATTACTTCCTTGAACAGAAATTCTGTTTAATAATATAGATTCATTCCCTATCATAATCCGGTCAATTTAGACATTCGAAGTTACATAAATTCCCATCAAGCTGAACATTGTTTAAAATACAATTGAACATAGAATTTGAATGTTCCCCATCATTTCCGTGTATGGAAAAAATTTTATTCAAGGTCAAAGGCAAAAAAAATAGTTTTTCGCGATTATCAGCAAAACGGTAAGTTTTATCATAAAAATACCTCAGACGATCATTTTCAGTTTGCTGAATACAAAATCTCCCGTATTTATGCCTCACGTTTGAATTAGCATAATACCCCAGCGAGCGTCACTGCATGGTTTATACAACCTTCTAAATTGGAAGAAGATATCTCTCTGATCTGCCATTAGACAAATGATTCCACCATAACTTTGAAAAACATGGATATCATTGAATTTGTTACGAAGATTTTGAGAAATTCCAAGGATAATGAAATGATAGAAAAATGACAGCCTGATGGGGGGCTACTATCACTTAATCAAGAAGTTTAGCAAGCGACTATTCGTAGAAGAAACTTCAAAGAAAAGGATAAATTATAAACCTTCAAATGGCATATGAAATTTGGTATTTTGTTTTAAGTATCTTTCAGGAATCTATAAACGACGAAAAAGTTTTCATAAATATTCTTTCATCACAAATACATTTTAATATATTTCAATATTTTTCTAATACTGTAACTGAACTAACCTACACCAAATCAACTACGCATCACTGAGTTTAAAGAATTTGAAACTAACAGTAATACACTTGTGACATGACCCATTCTTTTTCTATGGAAACTTACTGTTTTGTAGGAGGATTTGAAAATAGCCGACCAAAGATTTTATCGTAGATAAGATGTGTTTCGAAACACTAATACAAACTTGGCATTTACTTTTACTTATCAGGCAAATGTAGGCCACGGGCAGATAATAAATTTTGAGGAAATAATAACCCTCGTTAATGAGAAGTAAATAAAAAGTCGTAAGAGAATAATACTGACGTTATAGTAAGTATTTAATTATGTATTTACAGATCATTGCGAATTTAATATTTCAAAATAAATTTTATAAACTATAGGCCAGGTATCAGCCGATTTCCCGTGAAATTTTGATAATCATGGTCTATTTTCTTAAACATTGGTATAAAGGTAGTATTTTTTACAACCTTCTTCAAAATCTATCCTGTGCTCGAAGGGTGCTTTTGTCCTTCATTTCACCTGAAACATGCATAAAATCTGAGATTTTACAACCCCCAAAATACAAAAACCCCGGTTCGGCACAGAGAAGATTTCGTAGTAGAGCTTGAATTCAAATTTTCATGAAAATCGGGATTATAATAAGTGTTTTTAAAAAACCTTTCAATTTTACTACCCTCAGAGGATGGCCTTTGAAGTGAGTCCGATTAATCATAAACTTGTTTCAACAGATCTACGAATAATTCATTTAAACTGTATTTTACTCAAAAACATGCTAAAATCGAAGATTTTACAAATTTTTTACGATAAGGGGATAGCTTTAACCACTAAAAAATAAAAAGCACCTTTCGGTACAAGGTAGATTTTGAATAAAAGGGTAAGTAGAGCTTAAATCCGAATAAAAATCGATGTTAATTAACAAAATTCCACAGTTGTAACGTTTTTGACCGCTGGTTCCTGGCCTACTACTTTAAATTAGCAAAGTATGTAATTTGGTAAGATGTAACTGGAAACTGTTTTTTTATTAACTAGTTTTACATTATTTTATAATTGAAGAAACGCATAAAAATCTAGCAATATTATCCAAAAGGTTTCAAATAATTATCAATAAAACCTCACTATTATACACTGGGAGGATTAAGATTTACCTGTTAACTATTTAATTTTAAAACTTCGTAGCAAAAAAGTTTCGGCATTCCGATCAACCCTCTGCAGGTGATAGCCGCAACCAATAGTAAAGAGATTCATGAATTCGTTTAACACACAAAATAGAAAATTTTAACTAATTAAAAAATGAAACGATTATCAAAAACCTCACCGTTTTTCATAACGGTGATTAATAATAAATTTTCTAATCAATCGGATATAAAGTTTCCCTAATTTTTCGTTTCATCATCTTCGAAATTTGGCCCCCAAACGTAGATACTGAAGAGAGTTCAAAAATCGACATGTCCAAGCGTGTTTTTTCACTTACTTAACCGCAACCTCTTCTACCATAGGTGTAAGGTGATATTCTTCTCCAATTAATTCTATCGTTTACTCTGTCTGTTTAGCTCTTCTCCAGTTCAGTCCTCCTTTTTCCACGTTTTTTGTTATTTCTCCATTCCATTTCATTCTGGACTTGCCTCTTCTCTCGTTTTGTTTGTTTCGGTTTTCCATATCATTCTAAATGTTCTGTCCTTTATTCTCACTATGTGTCCAAACCATCTCAGTTGTTGTTTTTCATTTCACATGTTGTTATGTTTAGCTTCAATTTGTTGGTTATCATCCAAGATTAGCTTTGGTAGTAATACTGATTCGTAAATTCTAGTTTTTGTATGTTTTGTTATCTCTTTGTGTTGGAGAATAGTCTGTACAGTTCCACATATGTAGGTATTGTCTTATTTACCTCATTGGCTATTTCTTCGTCAATTCTTTCATCTGGTCCTAGATACTTCAGCATGTTAACGCTCTTCTTTTCCAGTTCTTGTATTTGCACAGTTATTTATTCTGGTTTGTTTGATATTTCCATTATTTTTGTCCTTTGTATTTTTATCTATTTCATTATTCCACTTCTGTCTTCTATTTAATATGTGTTTTTTATTTGAAATAAAATAAACGAGTTATCGGGGAGGGGTAAGACTTAATCTTCTTACCATATAAATTGGATTAAGTAATACAATACGTATTATTTTATTCTTCGTTAATTTTTATAACCATCTTTTCTTTATAAGTTTTCCGCGTGATTTTTACTCGCTCTGTCTTTTGGAAATAGTTAATCTTATGTGGCACCCAACGTGTAACTAGCTAGGAAAACTCAAAAATTAGCTGGAAACCCAGAAATTAGATAAAAAATCAAAAATTTGCCAGAAAACCCAAAAACTAGGTGGAAATATCCAGACGTCAGGAAGAAAATCCCATAAATTACGTAGAAAACCCAAAAATTGGCTAGAAAACTCCTGAAATTGGACTAAAAACTCAGAATAGCTAAAATCCACAAATTTGCTAGATTACTCAAAAATTTGTTAGAAAAACCCAGAAATTAGCAAGAAATATCCACAAACTAAGTAGAAAAATCCACGTTCTTTTACAAGACAATATGTTAAACCACATATTGCGAAAATTACGTGGAATCGAATAATTTGGCGATTTCGAACTACCACATCCAACATTTAGTCTGCACCTTGCACCTCCAGATCAATATTTATTCAAACCCGAGGCGAAATTGTTGCGTGGAAAAAATTTTAATCCCAAGGAGATATTGAAATGCATCGTGACAATTTTTTGCATCTAAGCTCGAAGAATGGTTTTACAAAGGCCTCAAAGAGCCTGCTGAACGTTTAGTTAAAACCAAATAATGCGATGGGTTGTACTTAGAATATTAGTATATATGATTATTTACATATAAACAACGTGAACATTGGAAACTGACATTATTCATGAGACTGTACAAGCCGTATATATGTAAACAGACGTTTATCGCTATGTACATAAATATTGACGTAACTAAAAATATAGTAACCTAAATACAACTAATTTAAGCGAATTAACACAATATGTGAAGTGCACCCACCACTCGGTTGCACTAGAGATCCAAAAATAAAATCAAGGTAATTACATAGGTTTTACTATTATAACTCGTGCACTTTTTGTATTCGTAATGCATTTATACAGAGTGGAATCATAATACCTAATTTATGTCAAGGACATATCGGTCATAACGTTATTTGGTATTTTGAGATAATGAAATTGCAATTTTTTTTTATTTACTTAAAATAGAATTAAAGGTAATGCATTTTAAAATTAGACACGTTTTTATTTCTATATTAAGCCTGGTTTAAAAATAATCAGAGTAGGCTTGGGAAGTGAATTCAGAAATAACCAGCTTCGACGACGATAAAACACTGGTGTCGTCGTTCAATTCAACTGCCCCAATAAATTCGGTTATTTATTAGGGCAACAACAGATCACCGCCATAAATACCGATGAATACATTCTAGAGTGGAGTCAAAGCAATCTGATTGAATTTAATGCAGCAAAGACCCATGCTGCTGTGTTTATAAGGAAAGCTGGCACTGCAGCTCAAGAGTTGCTTCTATCTAGACATAAAATATCACCGCAAATTTTCTGGTTGGGTGTCAAAGTTGGGAGCAATATATCCTGGAGCCCTATTTAAGACTAAAAAGCTATATATTCTACAACAATCCTCTAGAAGGCCCAGATTCGTCCATCTTTGGAGTATTGCTCGTACATTTGGAGCTCGGCTCCCAAGCATACCCTGAGGATGCTCAATTCAATACTGAAGAAAGCAGAATTGACCAGAAACTTAGCCTAGAGCTGACCTGACTCAGTTCTACCGATTTTACCACGGCAGATGCTCCCCCGAGTTATCCAAAATAATACAATCTAGAGCAGTAATTACAAGTTCTAATCGAAAGTGCAAGCCTATGGAATCAGCTACCATGGCATGTCTTTCCCGTACGTTACAACTACAGAAGTTCAGAATCGTCCACAGGCATCTCTTAACGGCATGCACCACTCGAACTACTCGACTGTAATAGGGTTTTTCCTCTTGTGTTTGCTTTTTCTATAGTCTGTGGTTGAAATATCTAAGGCAGCTTGACAGAAACTCTCAAAGATCTCAACAGAGAACAATTTAACTTATAGGTGACCAGAAACTTGTACAGCTTAGAGCATAGAAGAAAGTTTGCTGATCTGACTCAGTTTTACCAAACTGTCAGCCATAATTCCACTTAGAGCAGTATTTTCAAGATCTAGTCTACAAGCACACAGGTCACGAACATCAAGTTTCCTGACAGACGCCCAAAACGTCAATTTACGACTCCTTCTTTTGGAGAAGTGCAAGCACCAAGGCACGTCTTTCTCGAACATTATAACCTAACAAAAATTCAAGACCAATTACCACAGGCATCTCCACACAGTATGCACTACTCGAGCAAAAACAAAATTGTTTTTCCGAAATGCTTTTTCATTTCAATAATAAGAAGATAATTAATAAAATTTGAAGCTTTTATCGCTCTGAGGCACATTGGTCAGTATAGTAAAATACGATTAAAACAGATTAAACTTTTTAAATACTGACAATGTTATTTTCACGACCTTCGCGTACAAACATTCAGGTACGACTAACTAGAGCCCAAAGATAATTAGAATTAGCATTGCATAATGGAAAGTGCACCTGACAGATCAAGTCATAAAAATTACGTTTCATCAAAATCAATGAATCTGTGAAAACTTGATGAATGCGGGATGATCATCTTTTTGTTTTTGTGTAAGTAAACAAACATAAAAGGTCGTAAAATTTAATTTAATTGCCAATGTTTAACGCATAAAGTCGGCGATCTTTTATTTTGTGTCAACACAGGAAAAAATTGGAAGTATGTTTATTTTTGTGTAAAAATTATCTACGTGCCAGGGCAGTTGATGTTCGTGACCTGTGTGCTAGTAGACTAGATCTTGAAAATACTACTCTAGGTGGGATTGTGACTGACAGTTAGTTAAAACAGAGTCAGATCGGCGACCTTTCTTCTATGCTCTAAGCTGTCCAAGTTTCTGGTCACCTATAAGTTAAATTGTTCTCTGATGAGGTCCTTAAAGGGGCACCAAGTTTCTGTAAAGCTGCTTTAGGTATTTCGACCACATGACTATGCTAAGATGTAAAAAGCAAGTACAAGAGGAAAAACCTTATTACACTCGAGTAGTTCGAGTGGTGCCTACTGTGTGGAAATGCGTGTGGACATTGATTTTGAACTTCTGTAGGTTGTAGTGTCCGGGAAAGACATGCCTTGGTAGCTGATTCCACAGGATTGCACTTCTCCAAAGAAATAATTCCCTTTAAATTCTGTGTTCATGAGCCATGTCTGCCTTTCGATTAGATCTTGCAAATACTGCTCTAGGTTGTATTATGAAAAAAATCAATCTGAAGATATCGTGGAACACTTATTAATAGCAGAACAATTTTATCAGTTTGTTGTTTATAAATATTTTATCTTAATCACGTAGGTGATTTATTGATATAATTCAAATACAATACATAATAAAGTTTCGATTCTCGTTTGTAAGTTTTATTTCTGATTAACTGAGAGGGTTAAGCAATCAATCTTAATTTCCATATATTTTTCAAAATTATGTACGGTTCAGGTAAATAATAGTTGTGGACTTTCATTAGAAAAACTTTTTTTGATGAAAATAAAGTACACAACAATTATTTACCAGAAGTACCTGAAAACAGAAAATAATCCGAGGGGGCCAATCTGGTGAATAGGGTGCATAACGTAGCAATTCAAACGTTATCATCAATTTTGACTTTTGCAATGACAGATGTGTGAGCTGGTGCATTGTCTTGATGAAACAGTACCTTTTTATTAGTCAAATACGGCCGTTTTTGCTTGATATCTTCGCTCAAACGATGCTATAAGTTCGCATAATACTCGCGCATCCCAAAAAACTGACGCCATGACCTTGCCTACAGATGAAATGATCTTTGTCTTCTTTGAAGCCGGTTCTCCCTTTGTTTTGATTGTTTTTTTGCTTCGGGTGTGGAGAGATAGACCCAAGTTTCATCATTTTTGTGAAACATTGCCAAACACTCGATGGAAACATCTTCACGACGCGGTACCCATTTTGCACACAGCTTACTACATTTTTATTTAATATGCAAACAAATTTCTTCATTTTTGAGAAAATATTCAAAATTTCTATAATAATATATATAATACCATAACTAACTGTGCTTAATTTCACTTGTGTGCACATTCTAATGCATGTTTTTGAATTTATATGTATTTTAGAACATAACACCTTCAACATTATTTGTGTCCTGCAGATAAGCATGGAACCCACAAAAGAAAAATCAATTAAATTTACGATTTTTCGGCAAAAAAGCTCAAACACTAAAATTTGATTCAAGATCATTCTCGTTATATTTATTTATAATGTTTGTTAAATGATAAAAGAAGCAACTTGTATACACAATAAATTATTTAGTTAAAAAATTCAATGATAAGAAATTTTATTTTGAAAATTATTTGGAGGGGGTGCCTCCAGACCTCTAATTCGTCCACAACAATTTTTCCTGATGAATATATATTTATTGTTAATAATATGAATAATATCGTGACAATTTGACTAAATTTTAAATAGCGCCATAAGGGAATTCACAAGAAAATTCTTATTATTAATAATGAAGTGTTTGCATTATAAGCAACATATCTACAACTTTGATATTCACCATTAACCTTTCAAATGTTAATTTACAATATCGACAACAGATAAAATTTAAGTATTTTAGAAAAAAATGTTCGCTAGATACAAAACTAGTTAATTACGAGGAGCGAACAGAAGGTGTGAACTACTTAATGATATTTATAATAATAGCAGAGAAAAAAATTAATTATTCTAAATAAAAACATTAGATAACAATAAAATGTAGTAGGATAATCATTGATACGTGATTTTAAATAGAATACTTATCAGTTTGGGAGTAGAATATTTAGCTTCCTTATTTGAAACATTGTTGAACAATAAAAAATAATTATAAAATATAAAAGATATCAAAGTAAGATATTATTATTGTTTTAATTGAATAAAAATGTATTGTGATGAGTAGAGGTATTTATGTAAGGACTATCAACATTCCTAGATACAATGCATTTTTAAAGCGCGTAGGTATAACGGCACAATGAAAACGCTTGTTAGTTTATAAAGCATCAATTCAAGTGAGATACATTAAATTTTTATAGAGGCCGAAATGTTGATAAATACGTAAATGGAATATTATCTGTATCAATTACTCAATATAAACATAAAGCTTCGATCAAATGACGTCACTGACGTCATAATATATAGCGGAAGAGACTGAGGATGACGTGAGATATGTCACAGTGACTATGGCGAATGTTTTCCACAACAAAACATCCGGTTAGATTCCGTAGAAAAACGATATGTAAATATTAATAACACCCTGTGCAAAGTGTTGGAATAATACGAGGGTATAAACATAAAGATAGACTTACCAAAGATATGATTGTTTTCATCAAAATAAAATTCCCAGTTATATGTGGTGTGAAAATCTTTTAATGATTATTACTAGTTTTTGAGTGAATAATAGGCAGTGAAATTGTCTTTTATAACGACACAAGTGCACTTTATGGTATTACAAGGGTATTGAAAAGTTATTTAAACAAATGTTTATAAGTAAACAAAAATATCCATTCTCCCTCCACACCCGACGAGACACACACAACACACCTCCTTCTGCCCGACCAACTGAAACGTTACCATCCTGCCTGCGCTGATAGTAACTAAGAAATTGCAGTGCAGTGATGGGTCGTTATTTCAGTAACGCGATTTTGGAACGGTATTTCCGTTGCGTTTCAATGCATTTCACTCGGGGTCACTATCATCAGAATCAATTTTATTACAAACGGAACTGAAGTTACTGAGGTGGTTATTATAATTACTCAATACTTATTTTATTGAATTAATCCATGAAATGCAACATGTTTTTTATACAGGTATTTTTTTTTATTAAAAAAAAATTAACAAAATTAACTTAAAATATTTGAAAGTAAAAACAATAATTGAATAATATTATAAGTAAGGAAAGTATGAATAATTTGAAGATATATAATTATAAATCAACAAATACTTTACAATTTCACACAATTGTAAAGTAAAAATTTACTTCAGATAAATACACACATCTCCAAAAGTATTGGCCCCCCTTGTAAACTTTTAAGTTTGCCTATGTATAGAGCTTATTTTTTCTTTTCAAATTTTCTGGCAGCTTTCATAAAAATAAAAACAATATCGTAACAAAAAATTATTTTCAACCGTAAATATTTGAATTTGAATTTTTGTAAATCAGATTAAAAGATTTAACTTGACAGCGAGCTCATTTAAATTTTATTGAAAATATGATTTCTGAGTTTGATCGAGCAAGTATAGTGGCCTTAAATCAAGGAAGTTTCTCTAATCACCGCATTGCCCTTCGTCTGAATATGTCACGGACTTCTGTGACGCGGATAATGGCCCTTTTCCAGGAAACTAGTACCGTACTAGTACCGAGGGAAGACCGTTACATAGCTAAATTCATCCGAAGTAACCGATTTATAACGGTAACAATCGTTCCAAATCACTTTTTGCTAACATACCGAAGGCCAGCTTCGAGAAGTACCATCAGAAGGAGATTACATTCATCAAATATAAGGGCAAAAAGAGTGCCCAGTCGTTCACGACGACACATAGCTGCCAGACTCCAATGGGCTCAAGATCACAGGGATTGAGTTTTACAACAATGGCGTAACGTTCTGTTTTCCGACGGAACCCGATTTGGTTTCCACAGTGATAGTCGGCGGAAAGGGCCCGGACAGGTACGCCTCAAATTTACCAGTAATGTTCTCTATCATGACGGATACGTGATGTTTTGGGGAGGGGGGAGGGGGTTATAATGTATGATCGCCGTACACCATTTATTCTCATTGGGCGAACAATATGGAGCAAATTTCATTTTTCAATATGAAAATGCCAGACCACATCGCTCGGAAATGGTACACAGCATCCAAGAGGAAGAAGACATCCCAATAATAAATTGACCAGCAAATTCACCAGACCTAAATCCCATTGAAAATATGTGGAATTATATTGACAGTGCAGTATCCAATCGAGAAACCTCTTCAAGACCTGACTGCTGCTGTTCAAGAATAGTGGGACAATATGGCTGACCATGTTATCGATAACTTGATTCGCGGGATGCCGAGACGCGTTGGTCAATTGATTTTAAGAAGAGGCGGTCATACGAAGTATTAATTTATTTATTTTTATTACACTATATCTTTTTTCTCAAAATAAAAATTTTCACACTTCAATATTTTGCACATTTTTCGTTAGTTGGTTACATAAATTAATTTTTTTGCTTTATATGTTATTACACTAAAGTATAAGATTGAGCACATTTTATGAATTTAAAAATATTTTTTTATTAAATAACCAGGGGAAGCAAGACTTTTAGAGATGTCAGTATATATCTAAAGACAAAAATTAAAAGTCAGATATATCGTAAAAATTTTCGTAATACTTATATTTGATTTTTTGTATTTTATTTTTTATATTTTGTAGTTGTATTTTTGTACTAATTGAAAAACTGTTCCCGGAAAAGACCCAATAATTTTGTTTTTAAAAATATTTCTGGAAAAATTTGACGTAATAAAACATATTGGTAATACTGTTTGATCCAAAATTGTTATTGTAGCATATATATATATATATATATATATATATATATATATATATATATATATATATATATATATATATATGGACAGTTTCTATAAGTGGAAGCTGTTCCGACTAAGAGAGACAGAATAGCAACGATTTCTCTATCCTCCGAGGTTCCAGCTCGGTTCTGCGCATTCTCAAGCATGCGCAGCATAGATAAAGTGTCTCGAACGAGAGAGAGAATGAATATTGTCGATACCGTAGCGTAGGGACATTTTTTCCCATACCAACTGTCCATATAGGCGTATTACATATATGTATTGTAGTGTGATGAAGGGAGTGTAATCCAGCGTGTTTTTGAAAAGTACCAATTGAGATTTATACGTAAACATATAAAAATAAGTATTTATTGTAATTTAAACGGTTGATAGATCAATAAAGTGAGGTTAGGAAGTTAAGATATGTATTTATACTATTACTTGTTACAATGAGGTTTGAGATGATAATACAAATCGTAAAAAAGGACAAAAACCAACAGGGTGAAAATAAAATAGTTGATAGCATCAGCATTTTTCCAGTTTATAGAAAAACTCCATATTGAAGGATTATGAACCAAAAGATGTCTTAAACGCCGACGAGACTGGCCTTTTTTTCAAGTGCTTACCTGATGAAACACTTATTTTTAAAAATGAAAAATGTCATGGCGGTAAGCAGAATAAAGAGCGATTAACAATATTGCTGGCAACAAAGACGACAGGCACTGAAAAACTCAAACCATTAGTTATAGGAAAGGCTAGAAAGCCTCGTTCTTTTTCTGGTTGTAAATCTCTACCACTGGACTATGATGCTAACAAGAAAGCATGGATTACAGCGGAAATATTCAAAGGATGGCTACGAGAAAATGATTAAGGAGAAACGAAAAATTTTACTTTTCATTGACAACTGTACAGCTCACAACATAATTCCGTCATTGAAAGAAGTGAAAGTTAAATTTTTTCCACCCAATACAACATGTAACCTACAGCTCCTAGATCAAGGAGTAATAAAAAACTTCAACTCCGCTTACAGAGAGGAAGTTGTTAGGAAACTGATATGGAACAACAGTCACCTTTATCTATTAATGTATTACATACAATTAGGATGGAGAAGTGTATCTAAAACTACAATATCACATTGCTTCAAAACCTGTGAATGCCACAGAAGAAGCTTCGGAAGAACCTCTAGAACCGGACATGAGTGTAGAAGCTAACTGGAATACATTTTAAAACATAGAAGTGCAATTTGAAGATTATGTGACATGTGACGAAGGTCTAGCTACTACTGGAACACTGATACTAAAGTCATCGACATAGTTAATCAGAATATGGATGACGATGACGTTGATCATACTGATCCAGCAAGTTTTGAACCGCCAATAACAAATAAAGAAGCCAGAGCTGCAATCAAAACTTTACGAACTTTCGTTGAAAGATGTGATGATATCGAGGATTATATCAAAATAATTGATAGAAAATCTGCAAATTGTTTAGATCAAAAAAAAAATAACGGATTTTTTTTAATGTATACTTTACTTCACTAATATGTACTTTGTTTCAATATGTAAAAAATTGTTGAATTGTTATTTAAAGTTGACTCCCGAAATCGAAAAATATACTTGGAAATCGAGCCTTTGTAAGTCAAAATTTCAGCAGTTGAATCATATGTATCTCGAAGTTCTTGTTAAGTCGAAAACTCGTTAATTTTTTGCGTTTCCCTTGACATTCAAGTTATAGAGATTCCACTGTAATTGTAACAAAGTTCCAATAGAAATTTTTCTACAAAAAACTCCTTCTTTTATAAGTTTAGTGGTACTAGACTGCGTTTGCGATTCAAATTTCAATTACAAATCAAGGAAAAGAAATATACGATTAAATCAATATATTTGAAAGTGTAATCAGTTTTACTTTAGCGTAACGATTTGAGATCAAACTAATGTTTGACATTTGACATAATTTTGACAAGACGTCGCTTTTCTTTTCCCAGCGCACAGTTACAATCGACTTTACTTGTATCCATTTCATTTCCAGCTTTCCCAACATAAATTATTGATTCAATCGATATCTACCATGTCGAAAGTTCTGCGTTAAAAAGTAAAGTGTCCAAAGGGAAGACGTTACTATAGAAGTTGAACTAAGCGCTTGTGTTTTTCCTTCGAAAATTTTTTAATATATCGCTAATTAGGCTTTAATGTAGAAACCATTGTATTATCAAAAAAACTAAATAATAATAAAACATTCCTCAAACGTATGCAACTGGAGTAAATAAGAAACAATTTGGGACTCACATATTTGCGAAAAATATTAGCCCACAAAAAATTTTACATACATTTGTCCCATTCCGGTGGTGTGACTGCTCGTACAGAGAAAAATGGTAAAGTTCTAGTCTAGTATAACATGGACGTTCAGATTAGACTGTAAGTCTCTTCTGTTTGTGGTTACTGAAAAATGCGACACAGGTACAAATAGAGGTCCGGACATGGCACGGAAAAGAAGTGGTTTTCTATTCGGCTATTGCGACTTATGATATAAAAAAAATCATAAATCTTGCGCATACCTTAAACTAAACAATAACTTAAGGGTTTAGCACATAATATTCAAAGCATGCTGGAGTTCCCATGCAAGGGTTTATTGAGGGTACATATATTTTGACTGTTGAAAAAATACAGAGATAATTGGGGTATTTGATATACAGGTAAACTTTATTTTAATCAATAAAAAAATAGGAACGGTACATTTTTATTTTAATAATTATATAATTATTCCTACAACCAATTGGGGAAGCATAGTTTTTGCCCAGCGAGTTAAATGAGTTTTGCAAAAAAATGCGAGTTGAGAAAACTAGTTTTACATACTAAGCAAACGACGCTACGATCGTCGATTCCTTTTAAATCGTCGAGATATTCATTTGTGACTTCAATGTTTACTGTCATGTTTCGTCATTACATTGAGGAAATGGATGAATTTTATTCCGTTATTTACAATTATTCTTAAGAAGTCGACCAAGTATGATTTGTCAAATGCCAAATTTACTTTATTGGCATTTAAAACAGTGGTGTATTAAATATAGATAAAATAGAGGAAGCGATTGGATCCGGATTCTTCAAAAGATAAAAATTTGGATATCAATATGAGTGAGTTGGAAAGAAAAACAAAACCTCCGGTAACAGAATCAGTAAACGAGGAAAAAAGCCTAAAGCTTTAAAAAAATATTTAATATTTAAAAAATGACACTAAATATATGGAAATAGTTTCTGAAACTATAACAGCAGTGGTAAATGATGGTGAAGATGGAATTGAGGTCGACCAAGTATGATTTGTTAAATGCCAAATTTACTTTATTGGCATTTAGAACAGTAGCTGAAGTAAGTATAGATAAAATAGATGAAGATAGATGACAAAACTGACCATGTTGCTAAGCCAATTGAAACTATAGTGTTTCCTTAACTGCCGTGAAAAATTTTATTCCTGAATAAATAACTACCAACAGATTGTCAACATTCTCTGTCAGAGAATTACAGAGGCATAAACCTACTGAGTACAACATTAAAACTAACAACAAAAATATTATTAAACAAAATAAATAGTATTATATCCCTGTCGGATGAACAACAAGGATTTAGAACGGGAAGATAATGCACTGATGCAGTGTTTGTTGTAAAACAGATTGCAGAGAAGAGAAGTCGATGGAATACATCAAACCAGCCTACATGTGTTTCATAGATCTGCAAAAAGCATTTGATCGGGTTCAGTTGGAGGATGTTGTACATTTATTCTACGACAGACAAGTACCCCATACCTTAATCAAAGTCATAGAGAATCGATACAGCTCGATCAAAATTCAGATCAAGATCGACGGAGAGCTCACCGAACTAATCCCTGTGGAAAGAGGAATACGACAGGGCGACTCACTGAGTCCTCTCTTTTTCAACATAATTATGGATGAAATAATAAAGCAGAACGGATACAAAATAGGTGACCGCAATATTACAATCCTGTGCTATGATGACGATGCTGTGCTGGTTGCAGAAAACGAAGACGACCCCCAAAGGCTGCTATATCGCTTTAATTGTACAACAAAATCTCTAAATATGATGGTTTCTGTCTCCAAAACAAAAAGCCTGACAACATCAAAAATATGGTGATATTGAGACAGAGGTAAGCCAGCAAGAGCAGCCGGATGTCTGAACGACACTATATGGAAAAACAAATACAAGTATTGAGCCCAAGTCAAGAACCTACAAAACTGTTATCAGACTCATAATGACGTACACAGCAGAAGCTCGGCCTGATACGGCAAAACAAAAAAGCTCCTGGAAATAAGCGAAATGAAAGTCCTTCGAAAAATTTATGGAAAAACGCTCCTAGACAGGGAACGTAGCGATGACATAAGGCAACAATTCAGAGTGGATATTAACGAATGGATACTGAGCAGAAAGCGCGAATGGGACGAATACATAAGTAGAATGAGCGAGGAAAGAATAGTAAGGATAGCACGAAACAACTCACCACTGGGGAGAAGTATGGGAAGGCCACGAAAAAGATGGAGTGATAATCTTACCATCAATTGAGGCAATAGGCATGCTGCGAAGAAAGAACAGTCAGTCTGCCTAAAATGGAGTAGTTTTGGTAACGTATTTTCAAAAAAAAATATATAAAAAATTCAACGTCAAGCGACATACGCATTTACTGTTGCTGAAGAGTCGAATGTTTTAATAAATAAATAATTGCTCATATTTTGATGGAAGCTTCCGATGAATAACATTTATTGTTTTCAAAGTTGCCAAGTACTTATTTCCATACAGGTCAGCAATGTTCGCTGAGTCTGCTAGCGAAGTCTGAAGCTAATATAATGGGACTCAAATAGCATAAAGAGTGGGGATCTAATAGAAGATTGCCACGAACATCTTTGGAGTAAATTATATACGTAAGTTAATGCCAAACAGAAAACTATGTTCTGAGCTGATGTCAATTCACTAATTGTTTTATCAATATTTATAAATTCATTCAAAAAAATTATGCTTCTTCATAAGATGCTATAATATCAATAAAGTTAATATGTTCTGTATTTTTCACAATTAGTGAAGGAAAACCGGCACTTTATATTCCAAAATTAGAAAAACGTTCATTTAATAAACTGGAATCTCTGATAAATAAAAATACTACAATAATTTAATGTTACTGGATCGTTTTCAAATAATGATATTATTTTTTTCAAAACAACCTGCCAATCTAATCCTCCACACAGTGAAAGCGTTTTCAAACGAAACAAATTCAAGTTCAAGGTCAAACACAGATGTTACAATAAGTAAAATTTGGCTCCAAATGTATGGATTAAATTTGAACAGATTCCAGGTACGGATAGTTTCTCTAATCACTATTTAATTTTGAGTTGGACCACACCTTATGACAATTTTTCTTTTCAAAAACATCTAATCGTGACGAAATTTATTCGAACAAATGTGTAGCTAACAACTGCTAATATTGATTGTGTCAATGCAAGTAATTTTTCCGATGTTCCTCGTAATTAATTTTATATTGATATACAGAGTTTGCGGTATACTTTGAGCACTAAAAGTAGGAAAGGACAAGGTTTCACAAAACCAAAAACGTCTCGAATAAAGTAAAGTTTTTTTAAATATCTCGGTTAAATATTGATTTAGTTTATTTAATTTTATTATCATTCAATTTTTCTTTAATTTTTCTTTCACTTCAATAAATCTCAACCATCAATCTCATTATTCGATTGTTTATCTCAGTCAATCGTTAATATTTTCTAAATGCATTTTTTTTCAATATACTTTTGTTTGTAAAATGCTAATTAGAGAAGAATTTTTTTTATTGGGATATGGATTAGATTTTTATAATACTAAGGCTTGAAAACAAAACAAGGTCTCTTAAGGCCAATCTAAAATGTCTAATACTGTACATAAGTATTGCAAATTATTCTAATTGAATCTTCAATCCCAAAAGGTTAAGTGTTTCAAAAACAATTACAACTTTCGTCACTTCTTTTTTCAAAATTATACCTATTTTTACAAGGTGTTTCGGAATAGCACTCCAATCTCTCGGGAAATGATTCTATAGGTAAAATAAGGAAAAAAGTTGGTATAACAAAACTTCCAAAAACGTTTCGAACTGTCATACAAATTTGTTTGGTCTATTCGTATTTTCACCTAAAAATTGAATAAAATAGGTCTCAGATCTATAACTGTAATAGTTTATACGTTAATTGACGTGAAATACAAAAAACCCAACTCCAAAATACACTTTCATAGGTTTGGAGTAGAATAACTTCGTTAAATGCATTAAACTTTCAAATAAAATGAAGTCTACAACTTATTTTACTTCAAACGTAAAAAGTGTATTTTGGAGTTGAGTTTTTTGTATTTTACGTCAGTTAACGTAAAAACTATCACAGTTACAGACCTATTTTATTCAATTTTTATGTCAAAATACTTAGTTTGGAGGGGGGTTTGATTTGAAGTAAATAAAACAACAAAGTTTACTCACATGAAATTTAATATCTATATATTCATCGGAAAAATTACGAAATAGGTAATTATAAAGTTATTAACTTCAAATGAAATGGTTAAATTAATTTCGTTCTTCTGCGCTAAATCTAAAACCATCAAAGAAGAAATCTTCGGCTTCTTTCTTTTACCTCTACTTCATCTGCATGAATTTCTGTTCGATAGTGAATGTTAATGAGAGCCAAACCATTAAGTCTATTGTCACTTGTATTGTTTCGTAAATAGTTTTGCAGTATCCTTAAGCCAAAAGACCTTTCTGGGGTAGCAGTGGATACAGGAATGATAGCCAAGATTTGTAGTAACGTGTAAATATTAGGATAGAGGTTTTTATCGCGCATATCTAGGCATTTTCCATACTTCAAGTTCTGCTTTAACCACTGATATATTTCTTTCGGAAAGCAGTGACGAGTACATGGCTATTGCTTCACCAATTTCCGAACTGGCAGTAAAATTTGAAGGTAACACACCAGATAATGCTGATACTACTTACGATGTCTGGCAAACTTTTCAACAAATTGTTGAATTGTATGATCAAGAAGTGGAATGAACAAATTAATTTTGTAATACGTACATACATTCTATGCAGGAATGTTGCAGGAGTTGTAAGAGAATTATTGATGTCTTACAGCTCGGCTGCAACTGCGTCTGCCTCTCGTCAAAAGATGGTGCTAGGCGCTACTATCTATATTCAAATTTAATAATTCAACTTTGTCAACTCCTCGTATTTTTATAGTATAATATTAGGTAGTATTTTGCTTATTTCAGGGGGAGGGGGGGTTGAACCCCCAAAACCCTTGGTTACGCTCATGAGACCAAACAAATTTGCGTGATAATTTCAGACCCGAGACATTCAATATGGCTTCCTATTATTGGTGGATTAGCAATCCGGGCGAAATCTATCGCTCACTATAACTCGCTTACGAAGCGTTTTTGGAAGTTTTGTTATACCAACTAATTACTTATAGAATCATTTCCCGAGAGATTGGATTTCTATTCTGAAACACCCTCTATACAATTGTACTTAATTTCAAAATATACAAGTGCCCGAACGATTTTACTGTATATTTTGTCGTACATTTGCCAAGTTCCATGTTTGAAATCAAATAGCACGTGACTTATGTATGGTTTCTATCACGTATTTATCGCCTTTCATATAACTTCTTTCAAAAACGGTAATATAAAAATTTAATGTTAATGATTCAAATTTTTAACTGAATCATTTAATAGGTTGATTATAATTCACCCCTTACATCGATGCTATTTCATGCAAGAGGCTTTTCCATTTTATCTCATTAATTCAATAAAAACATCATCGCTAAGATATAAAACCACGTACTACAATATAGGAATAATAGAATAAGTCAAAATATAATTTGAATCGAAAGTGATTATAGATTCACTATCTCTTGGGTGCCAGTGTATGATCTTGGACGTCATTTTGCATAGTAATAATATAGAATGTATTGTCTATAATTACAATTCCCACTATTGAAAACCTAAAAAATCGGTCACAACGAAACGTTATACGTTAGGAACAGTTATTGCCAGCTCTACTGCAGTACAAGAGTTTTTAAATAGAGTGTTGGGTTCGGTATTATATATTGTGATAAGGTTGAAAATGGCTCAGCAATTCAGTTGGGATCGGTTTTCATCGGGTTACCTCGGAACGTACAGCAACGGTGCCATGTTTTAACCATTAAATATCTATTGTACCTAATCTAATAGTTACGAAACTTAAGACCTAATTGTAAATGTAAAATATCTAATTATAATTATATACTTGTTCATACATGAGGACTAAAAACAACAAAGATTTTAGCGAACGTATAGTAGCAAATATGTGAAAAATTTTGAGAATTTGAATAAATCAATAGTGTCTAGAGCGTGTACCTCGACTGTTTAAAATTTTAAGGACCTAAATTTTAACAAGAAACAGGACCGGTTCGATCCGATTTATAATAATTTTGTTTGGATTATGACATTAGTCCCAAATGTTTTTATCCATTTTTCCAAAAAATATCGTTTTTATAAAAAAAGGAAAAGGTTGTATTTGTGTCATGTTGTGTTTAGTGTCAATGGAATAATTGTACGAGGGTTGTTTGAAAAGATGTTGGGAACTTTATTTGCGCATGTGTTTAGGGATCCTCGTTAAAATTTCAATCAGTTTCTATTCAACAATCGTATAAGTGAGTTATTGTGAAATTTTTTTATGGAAATAGAAAAAATTGAGTATGGAGCTGTCATTAAATATTTGTTTTTGAAAAACTATACCAAACGCAAATAAAAGGAGAGCTTAACTGGCGGACAGAAAAAGCTGCAATAACAAGCGATATCTAAAAAGTTCATCAAATGGCACTGAATGACCGGCAGATTGAGATTACAGAGATAGAATTCATTATCCGCATGTTCAAAGAATACATGTGACACATACTTATCGAAGAATTATCCAGTGTAGAGAACTAATTGAAGAGTTAGAATGCCAGTATGGTGACCATACAAAAGTTCTTTGGCTTAGTTGATGCAGAGTTAGGCAACGTCAGCATCTCACCGAACTGTAAGATCCCACATGGCTACAAGATTTTTCCTTTCTTACTGATATAACTGAAAAGTTGAGTGGGTTAAGCTTGCAGCTTCAGGGCAAAGATAAGAACATCAGTGGAATGATTTCAGATGTAACATCGTTTTCATAAAAGCTCGAGCTGTGGGAAACTAATATAACCCAGTTTGAATACAAGCACTTCCCTAGTCTGAAGCAGATCGTTGACAAACAAAATCCTCCACAACACCCCAGTAATAACCAAGAATACGTGGAAATTCTTTCAGACAATAATTTGATCAACGAATCAAAGATTTTAAAAGCATATTGATTGTGGCACTCTCTCGTCAACTATGCAAAGATCGATGCAGAAGATTTTTCAGCTTGTGTTGTAAAACGTTTTGGTGGAGATCAGGCTACCGTTGAAATAGAAGTTGTTGATTTTTAGAATGACCTGTAACAAAAATCCTACTCTACCACTGATGTCTGGCTTCTAGGCCCCAAAGAAAAGAATTCAATTGTGGTTCAAGTTGCATTGAGATTAAAAGCTATGTTCTACATACTTGTGTGAAGCATCTCTTTCAAGTATGAAACTCATAAAAAACAAATATAGAAACAGATTGACTGATGAACATTTGGACAACTGCATCAGAATGGCGGCTACAACATACTCTCCAAACTTCAAGAAAATACTTGATGGCTAGAAAGAGTTCCACTCCTCTAATTTTAACTCTTTTTTGGTACACTTTCTATATTTTTGATTAATACTAGAAATAAATGTTCGTTTGTAATGAACTGGTTTAAATTACATTTTGAGTAATTTATTTGGCCTTAATATTCCTAGATAGCTCACTAAAAGGTTTATAAATGCTAGGATGGCTCACTAACTCAAAAGTTCGGCAACCACTGATTTAAAATATAATTAAAAAATTCATCTTACGATTTGATTTCACTTTTCAAACAAACTGTATAACATATTACATCGGTTATATAACGAATTTTGCTGAATCATGGTATCATCGTATATTCCATACACGGAAGGGTTACGAGTCCAGACCTGAATATCTAGAACACCTGTTCATAAACATCGTGACAAAGTTATTATGACGTCGTCATGACGTTCCGTTTCTTGGTAAAGGCATGTCCGGACTATTCGTGTTCGTGTCTAACGTATTTGGCGATTTTTCTTGTCCCTCCTATAATTTTCCATTTTAATTGCCTTTTATTTTATCGTTTTGAATAAATGAGGAATATACAGTTTGAATTTATGATTAAATTTATTAAGAATTTTTTAAGCGCAACACGCACCTGTAACGAAAATGTACAGGGTGTCACAAAACGATCCAGCTATTTCAAGACTGAGTGAGAAGCAAAAAAGGCATGGGGGAAGGGTGCCGCGGGGGTCGTTTACTAGCGCGTTCTTTAAATTTTTAGTTGCAATCATGCCTACAAGGAAAAACAACGCTCGTTTTGCTTGTGCGCTTATTTCGAGAACAATCGATCACTTATTCGAGTTCGATGGTTGCATCGGTTACATTATCGACTGCGCAACATTGGCGAAATTCATCACGGCCGTCCAAGGACAGCAAGAGCGCCTGGAAACATTCAGTCAGTAGCAGATTCTGTAAACCGACAGCCTCGACTCAGCTTCAGAAAGCGTCTCAACTGGGATTATCCAGAACGACAATTTACCGCTTAATGCGATCTGATTTACACCTGAAGGTCTTTAAAATTCAGATTGTGCAACCTCTACATGAAAATGATTACGTTATAAGATTGATTTTTGTGCATGCAATTTTGGAGAGATTTAACAACTTCAACAACATGTTCTTCAGCGATGAAGCACATTTCACATTTCAATACGTAAATCGCCAAAATTATCGTTTTGGGAGAGAAAAGAATTCACATAACTTACATAAGCGCTCGTTGCATAGCCCAAAAGTTACCGTGTGGGTTCTACTTTGTAAAGATAACAGAGGACATGCAGTGACTGTAACTTCTGCACGCTATGTCGACATTATACGCAATTTTTTCGAGCCTCAACTGCAACAATGTGAGCATTATAACCGGCTGACATGGTTTCAACAGTATGGGGCCACATCGCACACCACTAACTCTTTAGCTGCATTGCACGAGTTACCCGATAAGGTGATTTCACGAAGAGGTGATACTGGATGGCCACCTCGGAGCCCTTACTTTACCACACCTGATTTTTTCTAGTGGGGTTATCTTAAGAGCGTGGTCTACGAGAATAATTCACAAAATTTGACAGAAACAATATCGAAGAAAAGATCAGGATCGACCACTTCTACAAAAACTTTGAGGAGTGCCGTCAACGTGATGATCGTCATTTAAACAACGTCGTGTTTAAATGAATGGAATTAAAATCTTTCTTATCGTTCAATCCATACCAATATATACATATGAAAATAAGTATAATGAAATTTTTTTCCTTATGTAGTTGACTTGAAGAAGCTTATTACGAGTTTAACTCAAAATATTGATGCCGTTTAAAAAATGGTATTCAGAAATGGAATCAAAAAATATATTTGCTTTGAATTAATACGTCCATACAGAATACGAGTGAAACTTGTTAAGAAATCGCGTTACCAGAAAATTTTAAAATTACAATAACGTTCTAAAGTAAACAGTAGAATGAAGAGGGGCTGGAGAAGGTATTGATATTGCATTGATTTGTTGGTCTGACATGAAAATATATTCTAAAAAAACACGCTTCTAAAAAAAATCAAACCAAATGGTTAAAAACCATTTTCCAAATAAGCTTAAAACATTAATCAATAGAAAATACTAGATTATTTGGTAAATTATTTTTAGCTCTTTAGTTTGATGTTCTTTAACAGCGTGTTTCTTATGGCCCTCCACACTCTCGCGAGAATCCGAGAACTTCTTTTGGGTACACAGTCTCACAAAGTTCTCACGACATCGACAGTTCTCCGCTCGATAACGATGGACGCTGAAGTGACTGCGGCAAGTGTATTGTTATGAGCATTTGCATATTATAATCATGCGTATAATAAAGAGAAAAGAATGATTAAAAAGCAGTGGCGAAAAATCATTCAAATCGGCGACTCGCTCGTTACTGAGAAACATGCGAGTGTGGAGTTAATAAACCTTCCCGCTGGTTTTCACGTTTTCGCGCTCCTTTCTCGCGCTGTTCTCCATCTCTGCCGGAGAACAGCGCGAGAACTTGAGAAAAATACGCGAATCGGTTCCACATTTCTCACATGTTTCTTACGTTCTCGCGAGTGTGGAGGGGCCTTTAGTTTTTTTAACCCATATTTATTTAATTGATACCACCCTCGTATAATGGCTTCGCTGCTTATATACCTACATCTCATCGGAACTTGTATCGAACCATAACGGTGTAGTTGGTGAGGTAGTCGAAATTTTTGATTTCTAACACGGAAATCAGAGGTTCAATCCTCTATCGAATGAAATTTTAATTAAGTAAACTACTTGCTCTTACTCCAAAGGAGAGTTACAAACAAACAAACAAACCCACATACAGGTGAATCTAATATAAGCGTGTTAAAAATCGCGGAAAGTACTAGAGCTCCCAGTGGAGGAATGCAAGAAAATCTTACAAAGCAGTTGATTTTATATATCCATCATAAGTGGAAGCCTATTGATAAACCCTCCGTACCGCTTAGATATATGAAAGGAAGGAGTCCATTAAGTTAATTCACCATAAGACGATGGTGGTTGTAAAAATCATTAATATCCGTAGACTTTCGGATTGATGCAAGAAGTGAGAGAAGAAAATGTGTGGATCACCAGTGTCTTTACTGTGAATACAACGTTCATAACCAAAGGATCTTGATTCAATTGCATCGTGAATCTTTTTCTAATATGATTATGACTTGACGGAATAACACTGTTTCAAGTTCATTTTTAAATTAAAATTTGCCAATTTAAAAAGGTTAAATATCTACGAACGATGTTTATAGTAAATCTTAGAGGATTTCCGTTAGGATATAAATTACCAAATACTTCGATAGTATCGGCTGTAGGGAAGATAGGGGAGCATTGGACAGTCGGGAGGATGAGCATCACCTCATTACTTGTGGTTCATAGAAGATTTTAAAATGTGTTTACAGGGATATTTTTGTTCATCTACTGGCAAAGCAGCTCAACTAAATTCATCATTTGAATCAGTAGACAAAATAACATGCGATTGTTGGTTTCATAGTGTTGAAATGAGAAATTTGTTGTGATTTCGAAGAAAATACTAATGCAATACGCGAGAAAATACTGTACGGAGTGGAAAACTGGACCTTGAAAGCTCAAATGATCAAAAAACTTTGAGATGTGGCTCTATAGACGCATCCTGAAGATTCCCTGGACTGACAGAATCACCAACGACGAAGTACTAAGACGCATTGGTCGCAAAAGAAAGATTTTGAAAATTATTAAGATAAGAAAAACATCTTACATAGGACACATCTTAGGCAACGACAAATACCTACTGCTACAGAACATAATGCAGAGCAGAGTAGGGAGAAAGAAAGACATCGACAGGAAGAAGAAATCCTGGCTCCGTAACATAAGAGAATGTTCAAATCTCAGCGTCAGTGACGCATTTAAAAACATGGTCGCCAACCTTCAATTAGAAGACAGCATTAGAAGAAGAAGAATACATGAGAAAGCGTATGTTTCCCTATACACATCATATGTTAATCAAAATTCACGTTAAGGTATAAATTTAGTTAGGAAATTCGAGAAAAACAAGAAAATTAAAGTTTGGTTAGAAAATGAATGTGTAGGGAGCATTGGGCACTGATTTTGGGCATGCCCAATGCTCCCTCTTATTACTGATTTAGGTTTGATACTTGTGTGCTTTTATGCTATCTGCTTTGCTGATAAGTTCAGTAATTTTTGTTTCGGGAAAAACCTTTTTGAATTGAAAAAGAAGAACAAGCGAATAGGATCTAAATATGGCAACCTCTGTGTCTTTCTAAGTGGAATCTAAAAAGAGGAGCGCAACTTTTGAAACTAAGGCAATAACTCCTGATTCTCTAAAAACATGTCCGTAGGCTGGTCGGAAAAAACTGGTTGGTAGAGGACGAAAAAAAGAATATTGACAGACATATATGAGGAGACATTGATAGAAATGGAAAAGCAAGAAAGACAAAGACACGACATAAAAGAATACCTGAACTGACTGAAGAATTGACATCGAAGTGAAGGAAAAACCTTTTTGATTTGAAAAAGAAGAATAAGCGAGTAGGATCTTACAATTCCAAATATGGAAATTTCTAGGTCTTTCTAGGTTGAATCTTTAAAGAGGAGTGCAACTTATGAAACTAAGGAAATAACTTCCGATTCTGTAAGACCATGTCCGTAGGCTGGTCCTAGAAAACTGTTTGGTAGGGAACGAGAAAAAGGAAAGACCAGAATATTGACAGACCCACCTGATGAAATATTGATAGAAATGGAAAAACAAAAAAGACAAATACAGGACAAACAAGAACACCTAAACTGATTGAAGAATTGATATAGAAATGAAGAGAAAACAAAAATAAGAAGCGACGATTAAATTGAAAATGTTTTTCCCTTTGATGAAACAGTCGGTGAATTTTCAGAAGAAGGTGTCGTTAGTGATGATGTTATTTTTTTGAATAGAAACTTGGAAGTCAGCAATTTTGTGATGACATCGCTTTCTATCACTTTGTTGGACAAATTGAACAAGTTAATGACTTCATGGCAATTATAAAATTTATGCGTCTGAGTAAGATAAGAAACAGAGATGTGTAGAAGATCAAAATACACATTTAATAGGCCCATCTGAGTCATGCCGAACCTCAGGTAAAAAATGTTTTATTATTATTTATAATTTCAATATTTTGTGTAATCTTGAGTTCAATTTGATTTTTTTGAGCAGTGTAATGAGATATTCATTCTATGTAGCAATTTTAATGGTAATAATATTCGAAATTAAAGTATATGAAGTATTTTAAATACTATGCCGAATCTTCCAGCTGGGAATCCCAAACCACCCGAAGGCTGGGAGGTTTAGGTTCTTTTGACAGGGTTCAGAAATTATTATTTCACTTTGAGACTGATTAAGTTAGAAGACTAGTTCTTTGCAATAATTTGAGCCAAATATATTTGCTACTGATGTAAGAAATAAAATTTTATGTCTGTATGAAAACGACAATTTCATTACAATTTGTGTGAAAAAGTCTCCCTAATACAAAATCCTCACAAACAAAAATTTATTAAAATCGTGCAAGACATTTCAGAGATAATACATAAAACTCAATTTGTATTGTAACCGTATTGACGAAATAAGGTCATCCTTGTATCCAAACTAATTGTCTTCGATGAATACTTACAGACGGGAAAGTGAACGGAAGTAAATGGTTTCATAGGAAATCGAAACTGAATCAGATTTCCTTTTGCAAAAGCGAAGTTGTCATTTGGGAGTGGCAGGCACTAGTACAGTTAATCTATTCAATAAAAAATTTCCATTCTCCATAGGATTTTAACCCTACATAACAGGGCATTCGTAAAATTTACGATGGCAAATAATGATATTTCGTTTGTTTCCGGATATCGCAATGGGGCGAGACATAGGCAAACTTAAAAGTTTACAAGGAAGGCCAAGACTTTTGGAGATGTGTGTATTTACTTTGATATAAATATTTTGCTTGTTACTATTTGCTTCGTGAAAAGAATAATAACTCTCACGACCACAAAATACAACTGAAGCAAAGTCATAAAACTTTTCGCTGTAATGTTACAACGAAAATAAAGGCCTTGTCTTCCCACCAATCTAGTGAGTTGCCTACCATCTTTCCTCAGTTAGCTGAACACTACACTCACTAGCCGGCAGAGCCATATGTTGGGCATAAAAGCGATAGCCCCCATTTGAAGGACTCGCTTTAGAAAAATTATGCAACACACTATACACATTCACTAAAATATCCTAATAAATATATTTTAATGGTCTAACTCAAATTTCAGAGCATGTAAATGAATGTGTGGAATAGTACTCCCATGAAAAGTCATAAATTGTTCAAATTTTGAAAATATATTTGATCAGACTTACCACTGGAAGGCATTGAAATGGAAGTACACCAATCCAATCCCATATAAGAAAGTGGTGTCCTGCCAATGGTTTTCTGCTTGAGTTTTGTAAAACATTTGATAAGCTGAAAGAGCTAAAACAAATTCACCAAATCAAATCCATATCTTGAATAATGCACAAAATTTTATGCCTATTTCAGCAAAAGGTACCTTCAAGGAGTAGTGCTAACACCTTGAGATGTGGGACAAATAGGCCGATTTCCCGTGGAATTTTGATAATCGATCTACCCTGTGCCGAAGGGTACTTTTGCCCTGGAGGTGAAAGCCACCACTTCTTAGAGATGAAAATTTATTTCATCAAAGTAATCTCGTAAATCGATAGACTGACTAATTCTAAGCAACTTTGACTCTAGAAAGTTTTTTTCTAAAGTTGGTACTTTTAGAGTTATTAACAATTGAAACTGCTCAATTTTCATTAAGAAAACGCATATTTTTTACAGTTTTTCATGAATAACTTGAAAAGTTTTCATTTTTCCAGCAAAATCATTGAGAATGCAGCTAATAAAAAAACAAAGAAATTCGTTTTTTAAGGACCTCTGTAAACTCAATAATAACTGTGTTTTGCTCGTTGAAGGATGGCTATTTTTGGGGAACCTCCAAATTTAAAGCCTTTAATCTCAAATAACTTAAAATTGATGACATATTTAGAAAAAACTTTTCTCGGCATATAGAAGAACCTTTAGAATGAGCATTGTCAAAAGTCTTTTGCATAAAGGTTGACTGATTTATAAACAAATATTTCTTTTTTTTTCTTTTTTGAAAAAATGTAATAATTATACCCTCGCCATTACCACCCTAATAGAAATGAATCGTAATCCACTTGCAATTAACTTTATTTATGTATTATTGATATGATCCATGTGACTTGACCGATTTTAGAATAATAATTGAGATTAAATTGAATACTGCTTATCCGTAATCTTGATAAAAAGTTTCAACTATTAATTGTGGAGTTTTTCTTGCCCAAAAATTTTAAGTTTTTTTAAATCTATGTATTATAAAAATTGAAGGAGATACATAGAAAAAAAGTTTTAATTGATATAACGTAACAGATTTACGAATAATACATTTAAACTTGATTTTACCCAAAACATGTATAAAATGAGCTTTCAATTTTTTTTTCAATGAGGGATAGTTTACATCCCCCAAAATATATAAATCCCGATTTGGCACAGGGAAGATTTCGTAGAAGAAGGTAAGTAGAGCTGAATTCAACTTTTCATGAAAATCGAGATTATAATCAGTCTTTTAAAAAAGCTTTCGATATTACTACCCTCAGAGGATGGTCTTTGGAAATGCTGCATGAGTTCAATTAATCTTAAGCTTGTTTGAGGATATCAACAGATCTACGAATAATTCATTTAAATTGCATTTCACTCAAATACATGCTAAAATCCAAGATTTTTAAGTTTTTTACGATAAGGAGAAGTTTTCACCCCTAAAAAATGGAAACTAACCTTAGGCACAGGGTAGATTTTGATTAGAGCGGTAAGTAGAGCTTAAATCCAAATTTTCATCAAAATCGAATTTGATTAACAAAATTCCACAGTTTTAACGTTTTTTACCGATGGTTTTTGGCAAAAAAAAAAATAATATCTTTTGGGAGGATCTATTTATTTTAGAAGCGGAGTCTCGTCTTTCTAGTTATAGGTGCAGAAAGCTGGAGAGCCAAAATAACTCTCCAATCAATCTAATCTAACGCATAGAAGTTCAACTATCATTTGTTTTAGAAGCAATATTGGATCTACAACAAAATTTGCATTTTTTTCCAAAAATTGTTTGGAATTTTGAATGAAATGAATGAATTAGTGTAATTTAATCCGCACACTAATTTTTTAATCTAAATAATAATAAATTCTATATTCCATGCATTCAAAATGTAAATGATGAATTGGAAGTGCGAGCAAAATCTCTAGTAGAAATATATTCAAATAATCCACAACTTGAATTATTTTGTGAATTACAGCAATTCATTCCTATTATCAAATTTCCACCCGAATCGATTAATAATACAAATAATTCATTAATATCATTGAAAATGCTTAATTGGATCGTTCAATCAGATATGATCGAAACTTTTCCGAATGTACACATAGCCTACCGTGACGATACCTAGAGCGAATTGTGAAGAAAAAAGCAGAAAATAATCGTTCTACAATGTTATCGATCGTAAACATTAGTAAGGCTGTTCATTGAAAACGAGTTGTTACAGAATGTGAAGAATAGGGTCCTTGCATACTTTTATACTTCAACTACGTTTAGTATATCGTTCTTAATCACTATTTTTTATTTTTTTTTAAACGGTATATTAGTTCATAAAAAAATAAACAAATTTAAATACCTAAATGACGCGCCAAAACGCATTTGTTGTCACATGACTGAGTGTGACGTAGAAAGTAAGTAAACAGCACTGAAAGATAATGCAAATGTTTTAACGTCGAAAGCTTTAATCAAAACATAACCTTCAAAGCTATCATCTTAATGACTACATTTTAATAAAGTTCAAGCAAATAAATGTGATAATGACGTTACTATAAGAAAGTCTAATTAGTAGTACTTACGTATCTGCTACTATATCTTTACTCCATTTATTTCAGCCTAAGTAAATAATTGATTATTAGCAAAGAATGTAGCAACCATCTACCTTGAGTAGATTATCAGATCTTGCTTCGATAAATCCTATTTCGGTCATCATTTTAATTAGAATAGTTGAAACCCTTACAAAAACACAAATCGTCCTAAACAACCAATTACCTCCACTCACAAGAACAGAAGGCGACTACGTTTCAGTATTTACTTACTTTATACGTCACAACCAATAGAAACATGTTTTCTGTCACGTGTTATTATTCAAATTGTCATCAATTTATATTTGCGATTTAAAATATTTTAAGTTATAATACAATTCAACCTAAATCATAAATAAGAAGTGATATATAAATTTTTAAATTTGTTAAATAACCAAATTACCGACCACTGCAAGGACCCTATTATAATTTCAAAACTACCTTGATAAGTATCGAGCATTCTAGGTGCTACATTTATTATTCTAATATTCAAATTTTCTTTAGAATAATAATACAAGACAGTGTTAACCCTGAAGTAGTTATGCCAGGTCTATTTGATCCAGTCCGACTAATTAATTCCATTTTTTGTGTTATAATGTGTCGGGAATTAAATTTCATATTTGAAAAATAGTGCTGGAAAAATATTTGGTTTGGTAAGTATTTCTTTTTTATCACTCCCAGGATTATCTTGAAGTAAAACTCATTTTATTTTAATTAAAAAATTGTTTTTTTTTATTACCAATAACTTTTTATATTTCAGAAATTTTTGCAACGAATGAACTGTCAGAACAAACACTTACCTGAAGTGAACGGGGCGGCAAAACAATGCCAAAATACTCTTGAATTACTGAATGTTACATTTTGATGGAATTATGCTTAACATCATTGTTGAAATAATGAGTAAATATATTAGATAAGTACAGTTGATCTGGAGATTCAAAGCTAACAAACCAAGCAGAAATAAAAATTCTATTTGGTTTACTATACCTGGCAGGTATTCACAAAGACTAAAAACCTATTACCACCACTAAATTAAGAAAGAAGTTTATGGAATAAGATTTGAATTAATTTTTACTTATAATCCATATTTAATTTGAAACTAACATATGACATTTAAAAGAGTTCAAGCTGATTTTGATTTCGTTAAGTGGGCCCCGGATCGATTTTATCACCAGTCCCCACTAATTCTTAATCCGACGCTGATCACATCAATATATAGTACAAAAATAATTCGTTTGATGCAATGCAGAAATATGGATGCCTACCTCAATGAGTACTAGCATATAGCGACTATAATATGATATTAATGAAAAATTCAACAATCCTTTATTTTAAATGTAAAAAATAAAAGCAATATACTACCCCCTTATCATTAAAAAACATTGAGATTCGACGCATTGAGATAAATCTACTATCCAAATTACACTAGAAAAAATTCAAGACAACTTATTACATTTAACAACAATAAACAAACCTTTTCTATAATCCTCAAGTAACAAATGAAAGTGTCCTAATTTAACCCATGTCTTAGGATCAATACTTATATTTTTAGTATTATTACTAGAATCATTTTCATTTGCTTTTTGTTGTCTTCTAGCTTGCACAACCATTAATTGTAAATACTTGACGGCCTAAAATTTGTGGAGTAAAAATGTACAACTTATCTCAAAAATCAAGAATTATATACAACACTCATTAGTAATTATGTAGACACTACACTCACTACAGGAATTTGTTCAAAATCATCTGTGTTAGTTCTAAGAACTGTCTATTTAATGTCTGTTAATTCCATACAAACTAGATACAGGATATTGTCAATATAATTCCAGACTTGATACAAATGTACTCAAGTTATTGTTTGGCAATAACTAAATATTGTTTGGCGACAAAGTAATTTCGGTTTTGTGGAATAAAATAAAACACTTTTTTTTAACAGAGCATAGTTTTTAATCAATTATATAGATTTTCCATTTTGCTCAATGACCTTGTACCACCTTTCTTTCAGCTTCATGAATCAGTTCTCATAAAATTTCTAGTCCGTATCAGCAAAAAACTGAACCAGGTGTGATTGAAGATCATTGTCATTTGTGAAAGTTTGACTATTCAAAGAATTCTTCAGACTTCGAAATAAATGGTAATCAGATGATGCCGGATCAGGGCTTTATGGGGAATGTGGCATCACTTGTTTTTTATGTTTGGGTATTATATTTTGATAATAAATAGATATAGATAAGACTTGATCCTGTTACGAGTTAAAAGATGATTTAAATTTATAAAATTAAACAGAATTTATATCCACATTTATTAAAGCAAGTATTATTGTATTAAAAAATTTTCCATTGAACATAACTGTTAGTTTTAAGTTAGTGTTTAAGGTGAACAAGCATGGCTAGGAGATTCCTGTCATGCATGTCTCACATCTCCAGACTGACAAACAGGAAATTCGTTTTCCTCTCTTGGATTACTTTGTGATTTGTATTACTTTGTAGTGTAATGTTACTCTGGTAAATAAATGAATAAATATATAAGAAGTATAACTACTTCCACAATTAAACAGCAATTGAAACATGAAAGTGTATCAGTGATGCTTTTTAAAAAATGAAGGATTTCTAGTTTGTTGATTTCTGTATATTCGCAGTTGCTGCTGTATTTTGTTTACCTTGGCAATTGAAATGATTGTTTAGCTTTTTAATTAGTTATAGTTAAGATTTTACTGTCATAATTAGCGTACTACTTAATATCAGCCCAGAATTATATTATAGGCGATACTAGTCTGAAAGTTGAAGAACATCCTGTATTTTGTTTACAAAGTATATATTTTTAATAAATTAAATATCCCGAATAAACATTGATAAACCCAATAAATGATACTGTATAAAATGAAGCATGCAACAAAATTTAGTATTCTTTAGAAATATTGTTATATATAAATAAATAAGAAAAAAAAATAAATTTTGTTTAAGCAAAGCAAAGCAAAACTTGAGTACATAGTGTCTCATATTTTAATTACATATGATATAGATACATACCTTTTGGACTAATGCCTTTTTGGATGCATTTTCTGGCTGATTCAACAACAAAAATCCATATTGCCGGCTAAAGATATAATAATTCATAAATTTCATCAACTATTTGTGATGTGATCTTCAATTTGTCATATATTTATGAATAACTACATAAGTACTCATTCAATTATAAGTAAGCAAAAAGAACATAAATAGCTTACTGGTGCAAAATAATACTTATATACAGGACCATGACTTAAATACAAAAACCAAAAGGGCAAAAATATATGGAGTATTTCATGTTATGGAATTACCCTTAATAGAAAATTTTTATTGTATCTTCTATAATTTTTGAGAAATGTCTAATAAAATATTTTGTACTATTTACTAGATATGTTAGACAATATTTTTTGCCAAACCTCTATTGAGTAAAGCCAATGTCACCTAAGTGTTTATCTTGTTGGTTATGTTTATATCTTATCACCTCTGTTAATTTCTAATGGTTCGTTAAAGGTTTATTTGTCTTCGGTTGCTAGAATAAAGTCGCAAAAGCCTTACCTATCCAATTCAGATAAAATATGTAGGTCTTGTGCAGTCATGGTAATATCATCAGGATCCTCAGTGCCACTGGACGTTTTACTCATTTTTTTGATTCACAGTATGTACACAATATTTTACTAGTAACTATATATATATGTAATATATAATGTTCTTAAAACGATTATTAAATTATCTAAAACAAAATATTATTATTACGCTCTTGACGTCTCTTGTTATTTACTCACCAGTTTAACCTCATTTACTAAATAAATGAATTCAAAAAAACATATAGCACTATATAATAAATACTCTGATATAATTATATATTTTTTTAAATTATAAATATAACAAATTTGCTCGAATTTTAGCAAATTATATAAACATAGACAATGATAATATGGAAAACAATTGTATAAATCATGGCAAAACATAAATCTTCTTCTTTGAAATTAGAAAGACCTGAGTTGATTTTGTTATTCGGCCTGTTTTGATAAGATTTTTTAGATTTTAAAAACAGATAGGTTAGGATTCATGAATGTTTATACAAAATGATACGCTTATAAATGATTGTAAATTCACCCCATTTACAAAAATTGCTTATAATGAAGATATTTCTTGTACTGTGCGGTTTCTAAAATTAGAATACAATATTACAGTCAACTGAAATAAAGCTTCTTCTTTTTAAAGATTAAAAAGTCCTCATCTGATATGGCTATTCGGCCATAATATAATTTTCCTTACTGGATAGCCGAAGTGATACATACTAAGCAGTGAGAATATCAAACTCATCTCCAATTTATTAAGCACCACAAACATTATTTGTACGATGGAAGAAAGAACATAATTATATTAGTGAATGTGCAATCACTTATTTGAGTATTAATCGAATAATTTATAAATCGTATCTGAAGAAACAAAACATAAAGCTCCGAATAGACTTTGCAGCTGATGCCTTTCTAATTTCAAGAAGAAGAAATTTCATCAAATTCAAATTCTGTAAAAAATACGCACAATTAAATTTTGTAATTAGAAATAGAATTCAATAGACTATGAATTGTAAATATAATTTTACAGAGCCAGATCGAACTCGCTAATTTTAATAACTCACATGACTGTTAACGTTTAAGATGGATAATTCGTAATGTGTAGTTGTGTACACTATAGTTAAGCAGTGAAGTTGAGCGAAAATAAAAATCCGATATTACTTTATGATATATGGGGTATAAGCATTGCACGATTGTAACTTTCTCTATTAGCACAATCTGTTTTTCAGAATTTAGGATCCCTACTATTATTTTAAACACCAATCTGAAATGATGAAACATAATTGTTTTCTTGACTGGTAGCGCAACTACGATATAAATAAAAGTGAACGAGAATAGGTTACAAAGACTCATCTTACTGAATATAAACACAAAAAAAGGTAGTGGTAGAACATTAGATTAAGGACTGTCTGTTCAGGAAGACTACCTAATCCACCTCACCAACAGAGTCGGAGTGCACTTATGCTTTATCTCATGAACTATTTGCCATAAGAATATGGCATCCAATTCGACAGTCCATAATCTTAAGTTTAGTCAAGGTAAACATCAAGAATTTTATTCATTGGTAAATAGAAGGTGAGTTATAATCCATTTCACCATCTATGGAGGAACAGGGAACAGCTAGGATAAACAAGCCCAAATCCATTCCTCTATGGAGAAAGAAAATGATTATTTGGGGCTTGCAAAAAGAACCAGGAGCTGAAGAAACAACTCATCGAACCCTAGTTTACCATAGCCAGACTAGAGAAGAGTATCAATGCTTTAAACAAAAAATTGGAATCAAAAAGGAGACCAGATAATTCCAACAAGAAAACAGGGTGTTCCAGGCCGTACTAATTAGTCAATTAGAAAAAAACGCAGAAGCTTCAGAAACAAGCTAGAGGTGTCCAAGTGGAATACTTACACCATAATTGAGTAAGGAGTTAAAATATAATTAAAGACTAATACAAGTAATTAGATATCTCAAAGAACTAATCGATAAAGGTATAAATTGACACTCTTCACATGTTTCTTTATATTGAGTATATATGTATGCTATGGTTATTAAAACGTAATTTTAAATAAACTGTTGTTTTAATTCTAAAAATCAACCTATCGATTGAATTATGCATGCCCAATCCTATTGTAAGTAACAGTTATTGAAGATATACCTTCTTAATAACTATACTCTTGAAAGGACACAATTTAATTATACTATTAATAAATAAAACACAAAAAGGCTTGAAAAAAATAATTTATTTTCACTATTCCACAAACATAAATAAAGGAATGAATAATAAATGTTACAAAACATAGACAGCTAAAAATTGTGTATACTTGGAGTATGAAATAAATTGTTGATATCCTAAATAGAACAATTTTTTCATTTCCATGTGTGCTCTCTTCGAACATACTTTTCTTATTGTACATCTTATATATTTTTACCATTTCTATATAGTAATTGTTTTTGATATATTTTTTTAAATAAAATAATTTGAAGTTATATTGAATGCATTTATTTTCCGATGGTGTCGTAGCCAACTAACATTTCTTTGTAAGATTATGAATTTGTTTTGGAAATATACAAGTTTAAAATAATTCAAATCCTAGGTGGGCAGGGGTTTATTGAGAAACTTTTACTCTATCTGACAAAAGAAGGAATTATAATTATTTATTAATTATACTGTACTAAAATTAAAATTTCAGAGAATTAAAATATATGGATTCAATTTAGGAAATAAACAATTTATTACAGTATATTAAATAAATACATATATGTCATAATATACTAATGTAAAAAAAATAATACTATTTGGAGGAATAGGCGAATAAAATACTTGAGTCAATACTTTGTTGTTACAATAAAAAAATATCCTTAAAATCCACAGCAACTGGGATCAGCTGTAGAATTCTTTGGCCTTCCTCTGCTGAATATAGTGAGCAATTGACATCTTACTCTAAAAAAAAAAATACAAAGTAAGACCCTCAATAGAGTAGATTTTCAGTGGAGTAATCGACAAAGTATGTCCTCGTCCACTATCCCTTGGGATGCCCCCAGACTTCATCACATAGGACAAATTAAAACGCGTTTCTTTATGGCATCGCGAAAAGTCCATAACTGAGGAACAGTTGCAAATAAATTTAAAAATCGCCTTATCATTTATTTATGACTATTCATATCGCTTATATATTATATATAGATCTTGGGATCTAAAAAATACCACCCAGCTGATCCGACTTCTACAATCTCTACATTAATCCATATTACATCTCTGTATTTGTTTATTTGCATTTTATATATTGAAATGAACATTTTTAGAAACAAATTTAGAAAAAATGAATGTGTTTTCTTTGTTGATAGTACGATTGTGGGCGCCCAATGACCGTTAAGTACGTTCACCTTCTGATAGGACCGACCGACATACCCCACTTGAATTATCCAAGGCCGATGTCGTTTGTAAAGCCGATCAGGCACTTTGACGTAAGCTATGAGGCTTGCCCAAGTGTTTAAACCGCGCACGTGTGAGTGCTAGACAATCACAGATGACGTGGTCTGCAGTTCCTTCCTTCTTCATGCAAGAGTGACATTCCTGATCCTCCAGTTGCTTGGTAAGAGAGACAGAAGGCCCACCAATGTGTGCCATAGCTTTTCTAATGCCAGGTATTTATCCATATCTGCAGAACTCTTGGCTGTACCAAGAATGAATTAGAGTGGTTTTACACATAGTTTTTTCAAATATTAGGTTTGTTCCAACCTGCTAGTAGGGATGTTATTTGGAACCAAGTATCAAAAAGACCGTCCCTGAAACGGTTCACAAACGTCGGTTGGAACGCAAAACAAAATCGTTCATATAATGGTAACTGTCTGGTTGAACACATAATCTCTATTGGGCAAAATCGTCACCGTACCAAGGACGGTTTTTTGATGGGTTGGAACGAACCTATTACTTCAGTTTTCAACTAGTCCTGCCTAACAATCTTGTGAATTGTTTTGTTTATTCATATTTCATATTTTTTGAAAAATGGATTATAATTGGTTTTCGTGCATGAGTGTCAAAACACATCAACATGAAAACTATTTGGGCACGTAAGATGTTATGGAGATGCCCAAAGTTTTTTATGGGAAGATAAATTTTAAATGGATAAGATCAATCTCTACATTCATATAATTTAGTATGTGATAATTTTATAACAAATTTCAATTTAGTTTTAGGTTGACGAATTGAATGTCTTCAAGTTTTATTTTTGAAACTTATTGTTGATGCGTTTTTCGTAAACAAACCAGGGTGATCATAGCACCATAATTTTGTCTTTCAATTCTTCTAAAGAATTACTGAAATATGGTGAACTGTGTTGTAGTAGACTGTATTCATAGGGCAGATAAATACTTTGCCAGACTAAAAAATGAGTCGTGATGCGCGTGAAATTTCTAACAACAAGCCGACCCCTCATATATATTAACTGCTAGTTAACATTACGGCAAATTTCGGATTTTATTATTTTTCAAAATCCTAGATTGATGCAAAGAAGTGTGAAGGATAGTACCAAGGACTAATTACCCATATTGCTTTTTATACATCTACTCATGTGGATCATCAATCCATATTCCCATTGAAAACGTTCAACATGAATATAATAGAGAAAAAGTAAAAAACTGGAAATATCGAAGTGTCAAAGATGATCAACCCTGAATTTAGTTTGATACCTAAATATCTGAAAAAAATCCTCCTAGTGACTTAAGATGTAAATTTCAACAGGGAAATTGAAATCCAGTGGAGAAAAAGAAACACTGTTCAGTAGTGTCTTATTTTATCGAATGGAGAGATGAAGGGACACACATAAAATGATTTAGGAGAATTGAAAGCAATGAAAGTGAGAAGAAGAGTTATTCGGACATTATATGATAAGAGTTAAATCTTGATTCCAGACGAACAAGGGGAAATAAGAGCAGTATGGTGCCGCATGCACAACAAGTGGAATAAAAACCTTGCCAAGCACTATCACACGTTTCCCTTGCAGCACTTGGAGGAGAAAATACAAAGTGAGAGGTAAGGAAATTGTGAGCTTCTAAGCTCATGTAATTCTTCATAGATTGGTGCGGAAAACTAGGTATTTTAGTCTGTTTAAATCGGTCATGCGTGGCCACTGGTCCTTATTTTCCTCCATATCTTCTTACCGCAGCTGAAATCACAATCACACTCCTGAACTTTCTTCTCATAGCGCTCACGGTCAAAATGTGTAATTTATGATTATATTCCCTCAAAAAAGCCATACTTCTTCAAACAATAATCACTAGTAATGCTCCGGTATGTCCTCTCTCCTCGAAACGCATCAACAACATGGCCGACGCCTTGTTGTCGTAACTGTTCAATAGATGGTGCTCGCGTCGCCCTGCCGGGGCCTTGTGTGCCCCAACGATTACAGTCGGAAATGAATAGAGGAAATTTTATGAAATATATGGGTAGAAAATACATTTAGAAGTATTGAAATTTAAGATTAACAATAGTTTGAAATATATTAACACAAACAGAAGTATTTTTTACTGATTATGCCAGACCTGATATAATTTTTTCTATAATTCATCCTACAGGTATTATGTTACTCAGTTATGAAAAAAACTTTCCATTACACATTTACAGATTCAATTTAAATAAAATGTGCTGGTCTCATTTTTAAATACAATTTTCAGGATTATACATACAATTCTCCTACTTCATTTTGTAGAAAGTCATTTCTGTATGTCATCAACAGGCATGTAACAGCAAAAGGAAGCATGGCAATAATATTTTAAATAGTATTTGAGCAATTATTAAATTTGGAACAATATTACTAACCTCACAAGTACATATGTTAGTGATTTTAGAAAGCATTATCTATGTACACAAATAAAAATTTCTCCTGAATTCCAAATCTTTAGTAAATATTTATATTATATTATAATACTTGTATTGTTTCTAAAGCATTTACGGGTATAACTTACTTTGCACGTATATTAATCTGATGTTGTACTTCCCCATCACAGTTCCATTTGCTACCCCCTTCAATGGCTCTGAAACAAAATTCTCGAGCGCAATATGTTTCGACGAAGGGTAAATCTTCGATGCAAGCCTCATTTTTGGATAATCTTATCAATAATTTTAAATTGTTTATTATTGAAGTATGTTTGACTAATACCAAATGTACCATCCCATCACCTAAATGACTAAAAGGAGCTATACCCTTCGGACTTCGACTACAAGCACAGCTTATGTTAGCACTAGTTACCATAAAGAATTTTCCAGAGAGGGTTCTCCATTTACAGCCTAATCTATCAGTTTGTATATTTTTACTTGCTTTGCATATATCACAATTTTCGTGGCAAGGAATTTCCTGAACTACACCATCATTCTCAGAATATATGGCTAGTTCGCCATTGTAGCCTCTATTACTTACTAGTTTCTTAAAACCTGCAACAAATTTGACCAAAACTTACTATTATTTATTCAACTATTAAAAAAAAATAATTTTAAGAACATACTTTTAGTTTTTCATTTTAAATAATAAAGTTCCAACCTGAGTAATCATATCTACGAGGCCCCATCCATCGATATTGGTCGCTATGGTAGGCCACATCACCGAGGTAACCATAACTTAACGTACTAGCATATAAACTAAGTAAACTATGTTCATCATATACTGATACTAGATCTAATCCTAGAGTGTCTCCAAATATAATTTGTAATACAGCAGTAGTTGTGTCATCAGTACCATGTATACAGTATGCTATAGTGTCTGTACTACCTCCTGGAACAAATATTAGCAATATAAATTTTTGGATATATAAATTAATGTTAATAGTTTGAAACTACAAAAGAATCTCTACATTAATATTATAAATAAATAAATATTTAAGCACATGTTATAACAAACCAAATGTAAACATAAATGGTAACAGGAACATACAAAGATGACATCAGCTATTATAAAATTAAAAAATAGTTATCTTAGTTCATATATTGCATGTATCGCCCTGTACATTTGTTATTCCAAAATAAATTTACATTATTCTTAAATTTTATGTAACCTTGAATGTTTGCAAACTTGTTTATGATATTCCAAGGAGGCAAACAACTTAATTTTTTAATATATTTTAATATTTATATGACTTTAATTAAAATTTTTGGTGTTTCATTTTCCATGCAAACAATAATTTTTCCAAATATTGATCGATTGGTATCGTATGATAATGAATCAAAAAATTTTCAAAACTAATTATATGGTTAATTCTTATTTAAAAATTCAAAAAATGAATTTGGCACATTTTATGATAAGATATTATTTTTCAATATAGTACTATATGTACTATAGTACTTATATGAAACATTTTAAAACAAGAATACTTTAACCTTGGCTTAAAAGTTTTCTATACACCTTTTTCGCTTAAACTTTAATGGAATTTTTTTTTGGAAAACCTTAAATAAAACCCTATAGAGATCGTACCTAACAAACGTTTTGCTTTTTAACTTTTGTATTTGGGAGAGAAATGCTTTATTGTAAAAAAAATGATACAATTTGTACACAAAATATTGTAAAAACTAAAAAACAAACACAAAAATAAGTAAATAAAGATACAAATAAAATAAAATTTCAATATACAGAAAAAACCACAGTGACAGTAACAAAATTATAGGTAATAATTAGTATATAGTAAAATCAAACCAGTATGCAGCATGATCCGCATTAAATATTATTATTATAATAGAAGTCGTTTACAGAGTAAATATGCCCTCAAATTGTTGCGGAATGCAGGAAAACATGATATCGATTTTATTTCAATTGGCAAGTGATTGTGCATTTTTTGCATTGTAAAATATTGAGCCCTTAACTAATTCTTAACGTGGAGTAGGTAGGTAAAGGTCGTGCTCCGCGTTCCTAAGTGGGTAGCCGTGCGACGACCTTTCTGAAATTGGAGAAGCGTGCTTACGAATTAGGCAAAAAAATTAAGAATGAAGGAAGAGTCAGAATATTTAATATTTTTAAAAAAGTCCCTGCAGCAAGCCCTGTCTGAGTAAATATCTAACAACTCTCTTTTGTAGTTTGAAGATTCGCTCAAATTGAGTCACACCACGCGTACGCTAGAAGGGAGGGGCATATCGGGGATGCGACTCAATAAGGGCATAATAACCTGTTAAGGAGGTGGATAAGTTCAGTACTTGGGAGACTGATCTCAGCGGAAACCAGGAGGAACTTAATTTTTTAGATTTCAAGGAATTGTCCACGACAAGCCCTAAGCATTTTATGGATTCAAAGAAGTCAATGGAGGTGTTATTTAATTAAAAAGGCAGCAATGTATTTTTATGTGATAAAACTTAGTTTTAGAGACGTTGAAACAGAGAACATTAGAATCGCATCATGATTTAAGGGTGACTAGATCTGGTCCTATAAAGTGCCGTGAGATCAGGGTTGCTCCAAGAGAAACTAGTGTCGTCTGCAAATAGACATATTGTATCACTGATGTCTAGATACTCAGCCTGGGGCACTCGACATTCTATTGGCTTGCAGGAAGACATCGTTGGATCAACCCTTACAAGCTGGTAACCCTTACAGTTGGTAAGGTATGAGTTAAACCATGCGAGAGGTGTTCTCCTGAACCCGTTGTATTGCAATTTGGTAATTAAAATATTATGATTAACACAATCAAAAGCCTTAGGAAAATCAGAAAAAGTTGTCGCAGTGGAGTGATGGCTGTTTGGGCTAGAGTAGAAATTATTTCGGAGGGAGAAAATAGCATCATTCGTGCATTTGTTACTTAAAAACCCAAACTGATGGGTAGTAAATATTTGACATTTAAACAGAACTGATAAAAGCCTCGTTTTGACCAATCTTTCTATGATCTTAGATAACGTGGGAAAGAGTGCAATTGGGCGATAATTCGATGCTTGATTTTAATCTCCTCCTTTATGCAGACGTATAATTTTAGCCGTCTTAAGGCAATTGGGAAATGTGCCATTTTGAAATGAAACGTTAATCGAAGAGATATAGGGGGTTTAATGTGCAATCGGGCAGCCTCGAAAGCATTTTTGATGTATTTATTTTTGATGCCATTAATTGTACTGCGAAGCTCTGCCAAAACAACGGGCATAAAGAAGAATCTGTGTAAGTTAGCATCACGAGAGATATATGAAAGCGGATCATGAGGAGTTATAGAATTTGATAAATTTTTGTCTACGCTAAGTAGATATTATGCTCGATGAACTTATTAATACATATAACCTTGTTATATGTTATTTGATTTAGTTAGAAATGATTTTAGAAAGGACCTGTCAAAAAATTTCACTGCATGCTCTTTGTAAAAGTTCAATTTTCTACAAGTATTTTTCTGATAAAGAAAAAAAAATAATCACTATCTTTAAATGGAAGGTTGCGATATTCGATGTTAGAAAATTCAGAAAGATAAACTTATATTTGAAAATCTAATTATACATTCTCATTTATTTTAGTGTAATAAAACTGACAAATTATCTTATAATGGATTACATTTGGAATTTCCTTAAATTTTGGGAACTCCCACATTGGTGATTAAAAATAACTTTTCATTATTACACGTTCACAAAAAGTACAAGGTCAGTTAAAAACAAAACAATGGTCTTCAAGGTTTTGTAAAAAAATATTCTATTTACTTTGTATATCCTATAATGGTTGTGGTGGTTGTGTTTCACTCCAATTTTAATCAATATTAAATTTCCAAATCTAGAGCAACTAAGAAAGATATTTAAACCCGCAGTACAATTAATGACATCAAAAATAAATACTCATCTGGAACTGATGATCATAGAAAAATTGGTCAAAAAGAGGCTTTTATCATTTCTGTTCAAATATAAAATACTTGCAAGCCAATAAAATCTGGAATGCTCCAAGGCTCAGGACTAGGCCCTATTTTGTTTCTTCTGTTTATCTACATCGCTTAGACATCAGTGGTAAAATATGTCTATTTGCAGACAACACTAGTTTCTCTAAGAGCAACCCTGATTTCATTGCACTTCATAGAACCATATCTAGTAACCTAATCACGCTTAAATAATGGTGCGAAGTTTTATCAAATTGACTTCATTGAATCTGTAAAATGCTTACAGCTTGTTGTGTACAATTCCGTGAAATGGGAGTTTCATATTGCCGCTTTATCTAAAAAATTAAGTTCCTCCTGCTTTGCACTGAGATCAGTTTCCCTAGAACTGAACTTATCCACCTCCTTAACAGTCTATTACGCCCTTATTGAGTCGTATCTCCGCTATGCCCTTCCCTTCTGGGGAACGTGTGGTGCGACTCAATTCGGGCGAAACTACAAAAGAGCTGTTAGATATTTACTCGCACTTAAAAGCAGGGCGCACTGCAGGAATTTCTTTATAAGATTAAAAACTCTGACTCTTCCTTCCTCATTAATCTTTGAATTCGTTTGCCTAATTCGAAAGTATGCTTCTCCAATTTCATAAAGGACGTTGCACGGCTATCCACTTAGGAACGCGGAGCACGACCTTTCACTACTTACTCCATCCTCAGAATTAGTTAAGGGCTCAATATTTTATAATGCAAAAAAATGCACAATCACTTGCCAATTGAAATAAAATCCCGAATTCGGCAATAATTTGAAAACATATTTACTGGAAAGTGCCTTCTATTCTGTAAACGACTTCTAATAATAATATTTAATTCCGGATATGCTGCAAACTGGTTTAATTTTTACTATGGACTTATATACTAATTATTATCTATTACTATTACCTATAATTTTTCTTTTTCTTCTGTATAATGTAATTTTATTTTATTTGTATCTTTATTTAGTTATTTTTATGTTTGTTTTTTTGTTTTTAAAAACTTTTCAATGATCTACTCCTATGAACTCTGGGACGCCAGAACGAGATAGATAAAGATTATTTTGAAGAATTGATAATAAGTCATAAAACAAAAATAAAAGTGGATATTTCCATATTGGACTAGGAATGGTCGTCTGCCATATCCCAGGAACGGATTATATTATAGCTTAAAAATTATCACAAAAGTAGCTCCGAAGAATTAAAAATTATTTTTAGTTTTTCAGGTCCATCACTAGAGGGCGTATTCGAAAATATAAAACTGAAAAAGCAAATTTTTTAAAACATTCACTCTATTAAGTGACATTTTATGTATGATAATCGAATTTTTCAAGAAATTTTGTGCGTTTTTCATTTCACAAGGTTCACTCTCTCTCAGAAAGAGATAAAAGGTTTTTAGGTAGGATAGAAGAAAATTTTTTATGGGAGGAAGGTTTGTTTGAGTTGACCCTGATATAGTAGTTGTTTTTCTACAGGGCTGGAGAAGTGGATAAGAGTGGTAACTTGTTACGAAAAAAGTCTGTAAGTCCGATTCTGCATAACAGATTTTTATAAACTTGATGCTTTATGAAAGAAATTTTGTCTAGAAATACAAAATATATATAAATAATTGACAATTTAATTAGAAGCGTGAATGCTAGATGGCATTATTTCATATATTTTGAATATTGTGATTTCTATCGATAAATTTAACTAGAAGCATGGAAGTTTAAGTTGGTCTTTTATAAGTAAACTAAATTAACATTAAAATAGTGATAATCGCATGTCGATATCTTCTATCCCGAGATATCTTAAGAAATATGTAGTAGCGATAATTTTTCTTCAAACGTCTATTAGACTGGTTCGTCCAAACGGAAATTAAAAATTTATTCTTACATTGGCCTAACCGCAGTAATTAAATCAAGCTGTTAGCAGCTTCCTAGGTGTTCAAAATGTCGTTAATTATTTTCTATACATGAAATCAGTGGCTGACGTGTTCTTTCAATCATATCATCTCTTGTGCGTCTATTGGTGTGAACGAGATATTTTATTCGTCCCCACAAATAAAAACCTGAGCAAGTAGGGTCTGGAGATTTGGGTGGCTAAATAAATAAACGTCCACGTCCTATCACGGTATGCTTAACCAAAACAATATATATGGAATACCATCATGTTGTAAAAACATGTCACGAGTAATGACTATGGGTATATCTTTTAAAATAAGTGCGTCTTAATTAACTGCTGCCAATATTTTTGAAATAAAATAAATTAAAGAAAAATGGCATAAGAAGGTTTTATCCATTAACCAAATACATGATTTTTATATACACTAATAATTATATTAAAAGATGATTTGGGAGTTTTAAACAACGAATGTATATAAAAGAAATGTACGAATGAATGGACTTGGTGTCTTCATCATTAAATAGGTAGTAGAATTTTCACTTACACAATTTATTTTTATAATAATAAATAATAATTCGATTTTAATTATTATTCATGTTTCCGTTTATTTGTTTCTTGGTTACTGTTGCCACTGAAATAAAACGTTCAGTTTCGCTTTGAATGCCACTTAAAAGAGATTTTATTCCACCTTGACACAAATACCCTATACCATTACATTTACATCTTCAAACCGGATATTAACAATTAATTCAAATATGTATAGAAAATAATTTTCAGGAGATTACCTCTTAAATTTTAGTTGATATTTAGAACAGATGTTCTCAATTTTTTTCCTTCGTAAACCATTTTGAAAATACTACTGGCTTCGATGAATGCACATTTCAACCGTATTCCCAAAACTCGTCAAAAAATGTGAAGATCTAACGATGGAAATTTGCCTCAATTGCTGTCGAGTCGTTTGGATTAATGGATTATTTCTTGTGCTTTTTTGTTTAATTAATACAATTATTATTACTTCATACCAGTATTGGTTATTACTTCATAATTTTCGAATCAAAATATTCGGAAGCCGGTACACAATATCGAGTTTTATCAAGAGTACCTTTTTGGTGTAAAATTGAATTTTGTTTAAATTAATTTGAATTTTGTTCAATAAATCTAATATTGAAAAAGTTATGTTCAATACTACTTAGTACGAATCGCCCTCTATAATAGTTAGGCATAAAAACAAATTCATTGGATGTATCAGCTTCCAAAACGTATTCGTATGAAATTTCACTACAATGTTGCCAGTAGTTGCGGCAAAATCGTAAAAAATGTGTATTTTTTTTTCTTCAACGCCCTTTATCTTGAATACGGATAGCGTTACGAAAATTTTTTACTGAGCAAACACCAAATATTTTTCAGTTTTCTATCTATCCTAAAGACGGGATCATCTTTTTTAAAACACTCTGTATATTATGACTTAATTGTCATTTACAATTATTTCATTCCTTTCTGTTTATAGTTCTTCAATTGCAGAAGACAGTTATGCAAGGAACAATCAATATTTCATAAATACGTACGGCACTCATGCAAAATTAAGAAATAAATAAAAATGTTTACGTTTCGTATAAAATGCGGTATAAATCTAACAAACCGTCAGTCCACGTGGACTCATCATTTCCACTGTTTACCAATGAAAAATTCGAATCGTAAAATGCATTTCTATTGGTCGAAGCTGTCGGTAGGCGTATGAACACAATATCTTCGAAATATTCCTGCTGGTCAGTCTGTGGTGAGCAGTAGCGTGGCTAGGTGAGATTTATTTAATTCATAAAATTCTTTAAATTAATAGAAATATGGAGTTCTTTAGACCATGGTCAAATGAAGACAATTAAATTGCATAATGTAGTGAGAATAAAGACAGGTATGAATTTAATAATGAAGGTTTAGATATACAACCACAGCAAGTTATTTTAAATATATTCGAATGTTTAAAAAAGGAGAATATTCAGCAATCTGATAATGCAAACATAATAAGAATTAGAGTAAATTCATTTTCCTTTTATCGAGTAGTCACGAAAGTAGTTGCTGGGGATCATTCACAGAACCGAAAAACATGTAAGGAAAAACTGAAATCAGTTGACAAACTACTCAATGTTTTATACGTAAGACAATTTATAGTTTATATAAGGAGATAAGGGTTGCGACATTAGAAGTAATATAGAAAAATGTAGCAGATCATCCAATTATACCAGTTTAGAAACATTGCGTCAAGCTTTGTCAGCATGTGGTTTTAAACACAAAAAACTGAATAAACGGATGGCAATAATCGAATCATCAAGGATAGTTCGAAGATTATTTGCGTCAAATAAAAGACTACCGAAGTTCTAATAGACGAATGGGCTCAGTTCACGTCTGGTACCCTGTTTAAACCAAGCACCCTACAGGCAGGTACATTTTACTCGTCTATTCACGTTTTATAATTTATTATTCAGTTGTAGCAAGTTAACGAGGTATAATAATGATTTTTTTCTAAATTCCAAGTAGGACTACTGTGAAGTGCATCTGTTTAAATAATATATACATATTTTTAAAAGTATTTTTAAAAATGATAAATTTATAAAATTAGGTATCTACATAGATCAAACAAAATTTTTTATATAAGTTTTTATAATCTGCAATTGATATTGGAAGAACTATATGTATTACTGACGTTTTAAAAAAATTATAAGCTCATTTACCAATAACATTTACTATTTTAATGAATATGAGTGATGTGATAATCATATCAGTAACATATCCATTCAGTGAAAGTAGACAATAAATTTTGTTATTCAATATACACGTTTTTATCTGTCTGTTGCAGAAAATCAGTCCACATACAAGGCTACACTCCCACACAATCTTTATTAACTTAGCTATTTATCGCTTTAATGATTAATTTTTATTTGAATTTTTAAAACGAAATATTTTATAATCGGGTAAATCTGATCATGAGCTGATTTAGGTTCCTAGCACAGAACGAGGTTTTGATCACAGTTTTCGAACGCCGCGTTCAATTTTCGGTGGAAATTCCAAATTTAAAACATGATATATAAAAACCTTCAATTATTTTTTCAAGCGTTAATTTTTCCACTTATACAATTGTATAATAAATTATAGATTCTTAATAATTTTTATTGAACGAATTACTCACATTCAGCTCCAAAGTTTAATACCAATAAGCTATTTTTATCTTGAAATGCGGAAAAATATAAAAACCTATCAATTATGCTGCTTATGAGACAACCATATAAGGGGAATTCATAATTTTGAAAGTTCAAAAGAACATTAACAAACGAAACAACTTTTCAGCTAATTCCATTTACCGATTGGTCTATCAGGATTGGAAGGATCCTATCGATCGAACAGTTTCTGAACACTGTTGTTTTCAAATTTATCAAACATGAATGAGAGCTTTTTGAGGTTGCGAATTGATAACTCAGTGGTAGGTGACAGGTACAAGGACAAACTTAGTTTTAGGCTGGCCACGTTTTAGGAAGGAGATTTCGCACTTCTCTAAGTAGCAACTCTTAAAGAAAACCCTTTCGCGATAACCAAACCTTACCTAACCAACAGATAACTTCATAAACCACACAGCATTATGAACGATCTTAGTATTCCAAAGCTTATTAGTCTTACGAAGATGACACTCGAACATACAAAAACGTAGCTAAAGGTAAATGAAAGAATATCAAAATGTTTCCAAAACCGACTATAACAGGAAGATCCTTTATCCATTACGCTGTCCAATATGATATTAGTGAATGGATAGTAGGTGAAATCGATTTAAACAGAGCTTAAGGAAACCTGCAGAGCCTTCATAGACATGGCAGAGGCAGTGCATATACGAGTCAACGAAATTAAATCGAAGTTCGTGATAAGGACAACACCACAAAGGAAAAGAGCAATGAGAAGTTTGTCAATACAACTGAACGAAGAAACGACAACGAGCTTAGAAAAAGTTATGTTATCTTGTGGTGATTATTAAGGACGACGATGCCGAGGGAGGAAATCTGGAAGCGAAGATTACGTGGGGAAGTAAACAGTTAAGGGCGCTGAATGCGATAATAGGGTCCCAAGACATCTCCAGAGAGGCGAAGCTACATCTATATAAAACAATAATAAGACCAACAGTGAGCTACGGAAGCGAAACGTGGATTCTTAATAAAGCAGAGGAGTTAAAAGAAGTTAGATAGGAAAGAAAAATACTTAAAAGGATACTAGGCGGTAAAAAGGAGAAAGATTCATGGCTGAGGAGAACAACTAATGAAATAAGGAATCTATTTAGAGAAACAGAACTAAGCAAATAATGCCAGATTTTAGAGAAAAAAAAATTTGAACAAGGGAAACAATAAAAAAACCGAGACAAAGGACAGAGGTGATGGAAGACCTAAAAGAGAGAAGAATTCAGGATTGGAAAACTAAAGCAAGAAATAGGGGGAAAATGAAAGTAAATCACTTCCTGCGTGGCGCATATATATATATATATATATATATATTTTAAATTATTATTATATATTATATATTTCTGAGACCTTTTGATATGTTTATGCTTCTGAATGTTCTTGATTTTAAGTCTCTCCTTAAAATTTCTGTTAATAATTTTTGAAAGATAAAAATTGACGTTTAATACCCAATTAAAAAGGCCGCCGTGGATGTTCCTGCCCCGGATCATAGTTTCCGAATAACCCTTCTATTGGATAAAATAGTTTTCGTAACGAAATAAATAATTTCATTTTATATATTCAACTAATCATGATTCTGACATGGGATAGACATAAAAAACATTCAATTTAAAATAATTAGAATAATTTACCTGGAATGATACCTATGGGGATTTTCGGTTTAGGTAAAATCTGGTTAATGTCATCTGGAATGATTCCCTTAATCTTGCACTCTCTCAACACCAAACCATTGAATAACTCCGACACGGTTCCATCTCCACCCACGCATACCACCGAATCAAAAATATCTAAATTATGGTTGATGACAAAATCCTTGATTTGATTTTTTCTTTGAGAAACATTCACCGTCACGTCTATACCGGCTATTTGAAATAAATTTTTGGCATATTTTTCGTATATTTGCATAGCATTTCTTTTGCCTCCAAATGGATTCACAAACAAAAGGAGACGTTTTGGCCTCTTGAAACCTGAAACAAAATAAAGAAAAACGTTTTCTCACAAGATCCAAAAAGAAAGCCTGTATCTTTTAATATATTGAGAGTGAAGCAAATAGTCAAAAAATAACCCAAAAATCACTTTTTTGGGAATCTCAAAAACATAAACAAGAAAAATTTTTACAGATAATATTAATTTCCCCATTTTCGTCCTTTTTTTTAATATTATGAATAATTTCAAAGGTATTTTTTGGGGTAGTTTATTTCCTACCTACCAAACGAAAATCAATATTTTTTAACAATAAATCCTTAAAATTTGTACTAAAATAAATTTATATACAAAATTGCATGGTTGCTTTTTGGAAGGTAATCTTTATATATAGATAGATATAACATCCATAAACATAACATTAAAATGAGAGAAAAAAAAATTTATTGACAATTTGGTTTAAAAAACAAATTTGACATATTAAAAATATGATATATGATGCGAAAAGTATAGTTTATTAAAAAAATGGCTTATCGGACTTTAGTACATCAACAATTAAGGGTACTTTCCACTTAATGGCCACGATTGTAACACCCTTTGCATCGTTCAACATAAAGCACGTAGACGTCGCAAGCGATTGTGCGACGTCATCCCACTTGGCTCTAAAATATTGGTGGATTGGAGAGCATTAAAACGTTAATTCAAACAAGAGCGATGAAATACGTTATTATTTGCTTTTGGCTATTCTTTCATATTTCTGAAAATCATCCTCCTTTTTGTTGTCCCTACATCTCTTCATGCGAATCTTCCATTGTTCGAAACAGTTTTTTTTGTCAGTTTCTTCATAACGCGCGCCGCTGTTTCTGTCAGAGCTCCAACAGACTCAAATCTTGTTTCTTTTAATGCAGATTTGGTCTTAGCAAAGAGGTAGAGTCGCCCAATGCAAGATCTGGCGAATAAGGAGGAGTGGGCCTAACGATGGGATGTTGTACTTGACTAAAAATCTCTTGACGGACAGTACGGAATGAGGCGTACACTTTTCGCATATCAAAATTTTCATATAAAATTTGCCGCACACATTCTTTACCAATACCGATTACAGACTTTCTCAATATTTTTGACGCGACCGACCTGAACGTAAATCATCTTCAACATCTTCTCGGCGATCTTGAAAACACTAAAACACGTGGACGTGACAAACATTCATTGCCATTCACTTGTTTCAATAAATCAGTTTCAGTTGCAGTTTTTCCAAGTTTCATCTGAAATTTCACAACAATCCGTTGTTTTATTTTTACATCGATAATTTTTAAGGCAAAACAAAAAAACAGCCCCTATACAAGCGAAGTCACGGCTAAACTAGTTTGTCTATAGACACTGTAGACATCGCATTCGATAGAGTAGGCTAAAAAGCTAAAAGTCGCCAACCTTTGGTGCATGTATACTTTATCTGTAGCGGCGCTGGTTTCGTTAGTTAATAGCGAAACCAGATTGGAACAGCAATAAGCATGTGAAAAACCACGAAAATAAAAAAAAAACGAACCAAAACTGAAGTAAACCAAGATTGGGGACACCAGCTGATATGTTTTTTTTTGGGTTCAGCACACTTAGATTACTGCCCTCAAGGCCGCTTGACATGGTACAAGAAATTGCATGCACGAAGTGAAAAAGTGGTCAGTGTATCACTGTCAATAACTATATCTACTGCTGCCTTGGTTGTGTAGCCTGATGGACAGGTTGGTTTTTAAGCCAAAAGTAACTGGATTTCTCCCTAGAATTGCAGCTTGCACGCAATAAAATGGCACCGAACCGATGATGTTGCAAGTTAGAGATCTTGCATGAAACAATCAGCTGAACTTCATGTGCGCATGCTTTTCATCAAGAAATATTGCACCTTGCATTGCATTGCACGTTGTATTGCATCTTGTCTAGTGGCCTTCAGGTATATATACTGTTGAATCTATATTTCGTCTGTTGTCACATATAGATGAAAAAGATTTTATTTTGCCCAAGCAGCTAAAAAAATACTCAGAATCATCAATTCGCAGATGTTTTTGTTTAATTGTGAGGTACCCATTTCGAAAAAAAATTATTCATTCTCTAGTAGTCATTAATAATTATGTAAACACTTCCATATTATATTTTTGTGATACCTACTACCTTTAAGGTTTTATTTCACAATTTTCAGTGCTTGTTTATAGGAGGAAGTTGATTTTATAATTTCTGAATATCATCCTTCTTTTTGTTGTATAAATAATTGTACTACAGCATAATAAAAAGCCAGCAAACCTTTAGCAATACCAAATAAGAATGCCAAGAAGCACTTGGAAAACCACGAAAATAAAAAGAACGAACCAAAACTGAAATAAATAATAGAATTGGGACGTTACGTAGAGTTGCCAACATGTTTTTAGTTTTTTTCAGAATAAGCTCTACAAAATATAGTACACTTTTAAAAAACCTAGTATTTTTTGGAAAGCTCATTTTTATTAACGAGGTACTACTTTTATTTCTTTCTTCTCACCATTTCGAATTCAAAACAGAAAAACGCCGTGGTGGGAATAGAAATGAGTACTGAAATTATTTAAAATAAATTTTGGCAATTATATTCAGTATTTTTAAAAATATGCAGTCCTTGTCACCCTGTGTTTTTTTTTATTCAGAAAACCAACAACAATTTTTTACTTTTGCAAAGATTTCATTCAATATTTTTGATTCTGAATAAACATTGTCCAATTCGATGTTCAATTTTTCTCGAAAATTTGAAATTTCTAATATTGTCTCACTATAGTTAAAAGGATAGATTGGTTAATACCAAAATTGACATTCGAACTGTCTGAACTCAGACTAGACACTCAAAGAAAAGGATTGTGATGGGATACTGTTAACATAATCAAACATTAAATTTGCAGATTCATCACAACTTAATAATATTTAATAAGAAATACCAAATCTCAAACAAAAATAAAACAAACCTAAAACTTCTCTAGGTGTTGTCAATTTGACGTGCTGCCAGTGCCTCCAGTTGGTATGGAAAATATCAGGAGGAGCGTCCAAAATTACGTTACACGAAATCGCCTCACTCAAAATTTTATATAAACGATTGGTAACAGTTTTCGTTCGGTGTTGACAATATAATATTTATGTGTACCATATATACAGTATATAGTACGCCAACCCGAAATACAGTACAATACCCTATATATTATAGTACAGTTGGCAACCCTAACAGTAGGGTAAAAAAAATCCAAGTGAAAGTTTAAATAAAACGAAATGTGTTTATAACATGCACATTTTAACAAGGACAAATTATAGAATGACTTCGTTTATTTTAAAATTGTTTTATACATAATTCCTCGTTCTATAAGAAATAAATTCTTCATAAAATTTTATTATATACTTACTGAACAAGGCGATGTTTATTTTCAAAATATTTACAAAATTAAATTTCTTTTCAACTCTAAAGTCATAATATATCCGTAATTGTTATAATATAGAAACGATACAAAAAATAAACCAACCCATAATGTGGCTCAAAAATTGAACCCATATTATATTTTCATATACATTTTAGAGGTCACTTGGACAAATCCACAGAATATAAGGCTGTGCGTTTCCAATGTCAATTAAAATGTTTTTACTTGTAATTCAAAACATGCCACGTACACGATTATCATTTTTCCGGTAATACTTACATTAATATAAATGACAATTATCGGTAATTGGGAAAAATTAAATATCGACCTTTCTTGAAAACGGAGCTAGAGACATTTTGTTCTCATATAAACCGCACAAACAGACAAGATTAATATTTCAAAAATAGTATTTTTAGTAAAATAAAGTGAAAATATATCAGTATCAAAGTGCCCCATCAATAAATTACTTGGTAAAATAGCCAAATTTCGGTTTACTCCAAAAGCAATACAATCAGTTCAACGTTTTTTTAAACTCGATTGGAAATCAACGCAGTGTGGACATGAAGCATGAAGCAAGCGCACACATCAGTTGATTCAATTCAATAGATGGAGTCAATCTAAAAGGTACCCCCACAATCCCAAAAGGCTCTCCTTTCTGAGGCCATTCCATGGAATCTCTTTTGGATGTCGGATCATAGTAAAAAACCATAGTTTCATAATTCGTTACAATTAGTCGGTTTATACTTTCTTAGTCCTCGCACTAATTTTTGTCATATTTAAATGTGCTTATGTACGATCCATAGAACACTTATTTTAGAAATGCCGATCTGTGCTGCAGTTTCTTTTGTTTTTAGGTGCCGGTTACTTAGAACAATTTCTTCCGCTGATATCTGGAGAAGGCACCTTTACAGAACCTTCCACACGTCTTCTAATGACTCTCGTCCCAAGCGAAACAACTAAGACCAATGATAAGACAACCCATGTAGGAGACCCCAAACGACGACTGTCTACAACGTTCATCTTGTTTTGGCGGCCGTGGAAGATGGATCTTTCATTTGATTTTCACGCCAGGGGCGAATTACGCTCTGTGATTCGTTTTTTATGTGCAAAAAAGGATCCTCCGGTGGACATTCTCAACTATGTGAAATGTGTAAGGAAAATTGTATGATTATGCAGCATTAGGACAAATGGTGCAGATAATTAAAAGACGGATAAACATATTTGAACGGAATATTGTCTCACGCCCCCCTTACAATCCAGATTTGAACCTCATTGAATACCAAACTCTCTCCTAAATTAAACAAACACTTTTCACGTCCAACGAAAAGCTGAAAGAAGAGGTTTTAAGCTATATTCGCGTCGCGGTGGCAGACTTCTACGACTTAGACAAAAATGCATTGATCTAAATGGCGCTGGTGTCGACAAATAGAGGGTAGTCCAAGCTTTCCAAACATGTATTATTCGATGCCAATAAACATGTTTTTTATCGTGAATATTCGTTGGGAACCTTATTTTATAGACAAGCCTCCTAGATTTCATTTCCTATCTTTTTATAAGAAATTACAGATTTGTATTTCGGAGTTTAAGTGAATCACCCAGTACACAGTGAAGTATATTTGTATCATGTAGATATTTACCTCAAACTTGAACTGTTTCGAAAACAGTATTATGCATAATATCCCGTGTTTCTCAACATTCAGGAATTACTATTTACAATGGAATTACATTGCGTCATGTTCTTATTTACACACACTACTAATTTAGTTATCATTCCGATTATTTGTGCAAATTGATAAAGAAGATAAAACGATAAATATTATATTTTTATAGAGTAATTCAACAAATTTTGAAAAAATAGTCGTTCACATCAATTTTGAACCGTCAGAAGATAATGGGAAGTGGTAATTTCTAAACTGTGCCAAATTTCAAGTATATATACGAGGTATGATAAAAAGTAAGGTGAATGATTAAAAAAAAACAAATTAATTAATTTCTTAACACTTCCTTGGCTGAAAATGCACTTGACTACATGGCCGGAAGCATTTCAGGGAGGATTCCGCTTGCTCTTCTGAAGTATGTCACCTTTCAAGATCCGTGATTTCAGTACGTCATGTGTAGATTTTAATTATACCATTTAAAAGATCAGAATTGGTCATAAAAGAGATCAGTTGCTTTAACTAATTGCTCGGTAATAAAAAAAATTTCTGTTCGTTCGTTCTTTATATATAGAATTAAAATTTGTCGTCTGGATCAAATTAATAAGTTTTATTATACAGTCGAACTCCGATAATTCGAACACCGATAATTCGAATTCCTCGTTAATTCGAACTTTTGCGTCAGTCCCTTGACATTCCTATACTAACACATGTAAAAAAACCTCGATAATTCGAACTTTTGAAGTTCGAATTATCAAAAAAATTCGTATTTTCTGTGTTAAAATTACCGAAAAATTCGAATTTTTGGCGTTTAAATAATTGAAAAGTTCGAATTTTTGATGTTCGAATAATTGAAAAATTCGAATTTTTCTTGTATAAATTATGTATGTACATATGTATTAAAAAATTCGAACTGTTAGTGTTGAAAAAAATTGAAAAATTCAAATCTTCAGATTCTAGGTAAGACGACGATATTTTGTCGAATCACTGGATTTGCTTCAAAGGAAAAAATCGTCAGCATGAAGCAATCTAGCATAGCTGATTTCTTTACAAAAAAATAAATATATGTATTTTTTTTTTATTTTAAGATAAATAATCGGTCCTTTTTAGGACCAAAAATTCTTCAAACGTATACAAATTATTATTTTAAATAAATAAATAAATAAATAAACATGTTATATACCCATAACATATTTATTTATTTATAAAATGGAAAGATGCATCGAAATGCATACATACATATACATATGTATGTAAATGTCCTACGGTCTCTTGCAGTTCGAATTATTGGAGTTCGACTGTATATGGCAAATATGAAACTGCAAAGTATTATTGTCAGACAAAATCCTTCGTGCCCTAGTCAATAATGATGTTAGTTTTTCTGTCATTATTGTATATTGTTCATTTTGAAATATTTGTTGAATATGAGTTTGAATAAAAAAGCTATTTTTATCATGAAATATTTCAGGACTCTCTTTTTCATCTGTGCGTTGAAAAAAATAGATGTAAATGATACAAATGATAAATTATTATTTTTGAAAGCTTCTTGACTTTTTTATACAACTTTATTAAAATTTTATCGTGCTGTGATGAATTCAGTGTCAAAAAAGGTAAATATACTGTTCATTCCGTGTTCATCACATGGAAAAAATAAAATTGTCTAAATATTTTTTATATTTTATCTGATCTTCATTAAAAAGTATGTAGTATTTATCTCGTCCATGTGATTTAATAAACAATACCTATATTGTTTTAGTTTAGTTCAAACCCTTTACTCACAGCAAAAATATGGAAAATAATAAAAAGGGGAAAACGAGAGGAATGGATTACTTGCTTGTAATGTATGCACTTCAGATGATATAGCCTAGTCACCTTGAACGGACAAAGACGATCGCTGGACAAGAAAAATATTGCCTTCAGAAAGGAGGAAAGTTGCAGGCTACCGCTTAGCTGGGTGCTGAAAATCCATAGTGTTGATGAGAGAGATTGATGATGATTTATTGATGTCAGTTCAGTAATAGTAGTGTTACGAAAGAGCTCGCGAAATGAGTCCTTAGGCCGGCCCTGTCCAGCTAAAAAGGAATTTTAAAATTCAGCAAATTCGCGGCGCCTTTCACCTGTTTTTTTTTTATAAATGGCCGACGCGCCTTTGATGAACTTTTTATTCTAAAAGGAGGTTTATTACAGTATTTCTTTTAAATAATTTCTAAGAAAGTATATTTCTTGTGTTTCTTTTTGTTCTAGAACTTTGTAGAATTCTATTTGTGGTATATAAATAAGTTCATATAGCGCAGATAGTTCAGTTTTTATTAAATAGTTGAAGTGAACAAAAGGAATTAGTAACATTATATTATAAATAACGTAAAGTGTGTATATAAATTAAGAACGTAAGTTAGTTTTTATTAATTCACTCCACGAATAAAAAGAATGTGAATAAATAACGAAAATCGTTACAGTAGTTTGAAGAAATAAGATTACTTTGATAAGAATAAACATACTTTTATAAAGATTATCATGAAGGAAATGGAATGCAACGTAAGGTAGTACAATTCCTTAGTTTTATTCTAACTATGTCTCAAGAAAATGTTGGAATTTTAATACAAATTTAATAAAGTTATTAATATAAAAATCATCCTAATATACATTGAATTACTTTCACAAAATTTTAACTAAATATATCATGCTTAATGATCTATATATAAATACCCGAAGAATTAATCAAAATATGTTTTTCGATTCATAAAAAATGTTGAGAATTTCTGATGCTGACACGATTATTTACGCATCAACTTTTTTTTATATTACGAGAATGATCACAGAAGTACCTGGCCCAAAAAAAACACAAAACTTTTGGAAAAAAATATATTCATTTTTCAACGTAATCTTCTTTTAGCTTCATATACTTTTCCCAGCAATGTTCAAGAAAGTTCGATACCGTTTTTATAATAAGAATCGTCAAGCTCCTCAAAATAGTCATTAACTGCCGACACCACCTCTTCATTGTTGGAAAATTTTTAATCACCGAGCCATTTTTCCAAGTCTGGAAACAGAAAATAATCCGAGGGGACTGAATCTGGCGAATAGGGTACATAAAGTAGCAACTCAAAGTTTAATTCATTAATTTTGGTCATTGCAATAACGGATGTGCGGCAGTTTTTGCTTGATTTCTTCGCTCAAACGTTGTAATAAGTTCGCAAAATACTCGTCGTTGATAGTTTTTACTTTTTCAAGATAGTCAATAGAAATTATCCCACGCGTATCCCAATAAACCAATGCCATCACCTTGCTTGCATATGGAACGGTCTTTACCTTCTTTGGAGCCGGTTCTCTCTTTTCAGTTCATTGTTTTGATTGTAATTTTGATTCAGGTGTGAAGTAATGGACCCACGTTTCATCCATGGTTATAAAATGGCGCAAAATTCGGCTTTATTTCAGTGAAAAATTGCCAAACACATGATGGAACTATCTTCACGACGCTGTTTTTGTTCCATTGTAATCAAACGCGGCACCTATCTCGCACACAGCTTTCTCATGTCCAAATTTTGTTAATATGCGATGTACCGCACTTTTTGAAATGCCTACTATGTCTGCTATCTTGCGCACTTTCAGTCTACGATCATCCAGTAACGCTTTGTGGACTTTCTTCAACATTTCTGGAGTCATCACCTCATTTGTTAGACCACTGCGATGCTTGTCTTCGCAGGTCGTGCGGCCTCGTTTAAACTCCGCTACCCAATATTTCGATAACAGAGGAACAGTCTGACCCAGAGTAGAATCTAGTCCAGCTTTTCTATTGGTTGGGCTAAGGCCTTCCAAATAAAAGTATTGTATCACATAACGATTACCAAGTTTTTCCATGTATACAAATTCACTGAAAACGTTCACAATTGATGGCTGCCAAACAAATACTAAACAACGTGGGGTCAAGAAACTTCAAACATATAATGTATACATTGTGTACTTTCTAATACAGTAATATGTTTGAAGCAACTACTGCCATCTCTAGGTCACGCCAGGTACTTCTGGGACCATCCTCCTACATGAGGCAAGTTTTCGACGACTTCACGACTTTCACTGAATGCTTCGTACCACTCAAATACCTGCGTTTTAGATAAAGTAGACTTCCTAAAACACCTCTGCAACTTTTTCAATAATTTCGTTGCCGTAAGTCTATTGGAAATACACAATTTAAATCATAATGAACTAACAGCTGACAAACACACACTAAGACATACACCGTTCAAACACGAATATCAAAAAGGATTGTACCAAAAAAAAAAAATGTTACTGATTTAATTCATGCACGATTTCCGGGAAAATTTGTTCAGATCAAGTATTACCAATATCTAAATGATAACAAATCGATAATTAAAAAGTTTTCCATATGGTGCAGACTTTGAAACTCATTTTAGAGGCTACTAAAGGACCTTGGAATTTAATACCTGATTCTAAGATATATACACGAATAAAGGAAACGTAAAATTATTTTATATGGGTACACATATTGACCTTTCACTTGAAGTGTCATCAACTCGATTCAAGGCAAAAATATTGATATTGTATACATATATTTATATAATTAAAATAAAGTTGTACCTGTCTCGTAACTTACATACGATTTCTATGACATAGTTAATTTTTCCAAAAATATATTTATTTAACACAAGAACCAATTAATGGGTGGGAAAAATGGGGGGAAAAGGTGAAATTTAACGTTGAACAGTATAAGTGAAAAGTTATATATTCAGATGAGATGTTAGTAATATAGTGTAGATAAGAATACGGAAAAAAAGCCCAACAGTTGTCGGTAATCTCATAATAACTCTGTCATAATAACGAAATTCCCTTCCCATTCATAACGTACATGCCAAAATTTTTTATATCTAGTATTCATCAAATGCATTGCCAAAATTAAATCAGATTATAATTCTAACTATACGGCAATACCAAATTATATAAAAATGTGGATTAAAAATCAATAACAACATTAAACCAGTGCGTAGTATGACTAGATTTCAATTTGCAAATGACTGTGCATTTTTTTCGAATTGTGCAGTATTGAACCTTCAACTGATTCTGAACGTAAAGTGGGCAGATAAAGGTCGTGCTGCGCGTTCTTTGGTGGATAGCTGTGCAATGATCTTTCCAAATTGGAGGAGCGTGCTTACGTATTAGGCAAACAAATTCAAAGATGAATAAGGAACAAAAAAACTGCTCATAAAAAGATCTATTTCCATTTCGTCATAGATTTTGATTCAGGGTGGTGTTATTAGCCCTGATATATTAATATAATAATTAATGCAGCACGCATTCTTTGTTACATCGCTTGTAAAAGGATGAGTTTTTGCTTATCTAATTAGGGCTCACATTGGCAGATAGATTGGAGGTCTTTAAGAGGGTGGCAGAACGTCTCTAACATCTCGCAGAAGCAATGTACTTTTTATCATTAATTTTTTAGTATTTTATTATGTCAACTACTCCAAGTTTTGATTGCAATTGGCAAAATAAAATAGCGGGTCTAATTAACTGGTAGAACCACTTGAACATCTCATATGTGTCACTTTATTTTGTGACCTCTATCGCATAATAAAATTTACGTTATGAATGATTTAAATGTGTATAATAATTTCGTTCATTTATTTAGGATGTTTGTGGTAAACACAGACATTCATTTACCTTTGGAATTGATAATTCTATACTCATACGTTGGAAATATAACTTGTTTGTTGCAAAAAAACCTTTACAAATATGAGAAGCACGAAAAAATTGTCTTACTGTTTTTGATAGGAAATTGAATTGTCTAAAGAAAGTTTATTGACATTTTTTCTTATCTTATAACACTCATATTTTTTAAACTACGCTAAACGCAAAATATACGACTCAGAGACTTTTTATATGATTATTTTTTTATGTATCTCATTTAGTTTTGAAGATAAAGTGAACAGAAAAACAAATAATACTCAGTATCGACTGTGATCTTAAAATTATGATACATACAGGTTATGTCTGGGAAAATAATGCGTTAAGGCCTGGATTTAAAAAGTTATTGATTGATTGCATCAATACACTTTGCCATAGAGATTCCTGGAAGGCTTCAATCGGGATGTTCTTCAGCGACCAGTTTCGAAAACCAAATTGATGAGATGGAATGATGTTCTTTCCATCTACCATATGTTTTACCGTAAAATTTCGAAATAACAAGTTTATCAGGATTAGGTATCATTATGAATTCTACTCTATGCTACTTTCCATAGCATAGATACATATATCAATCTGAATGACACATTATTAAGGATGGTTAACTTGACCATAGATTTGCGTGGAAGCTATTATGGGATTTCCCCGGTGATAGGGTTAAATCCGGGGTTTTTTTAGGGTTTAAGTTTGTTATAATTACCGTAGAACCTAATTTTTGGAGAAATGGGTCTGAAAACTGAATCTTTCTGTGTTCTGGTTTATTCTAGTCTTGTGTTTCGTCACCTTCGTTGTTCTGGAAGGTTTTTTTTCTAAAATTTCGGCGAATCTATTATCTTTTTGCTTATTATCTGGACCCCAACTTCCATCTCTTTTTTATAAGGTGGGTTTGTAGAATTGTGCCTTTTCAATCGTTTAGTTGCTTTCCAGAGTGAATAATCCCTACTGTTATCATGAGTTTATTCCCTGAGGTATTCAGTAATTTTTTTTTGCCGAAGGACATCGTCCAATTAGCCATTAGCTGCAGTGTTGAAGGTATCATCTGTTGTCATTACCACATTGGATGGATTAATGCTATTATGTTTCACACCCAGGGGTCCTTCAGGGTGATTAACTCAAAGGCAAAGTAGACCAAAGCGCAGGTAGGAACAGGTATCTTTGGTTGAGTAATAGAGGAGACGAGACTAACTAGATTATAGTTTTAACTTACAACCTCTAATGAATCTTAATAGAATGTTGAAGACATTCGCCTTATTTAATGCTGGTAAGCTCATTAAGTTGAATAGAGATAAAACATCGATTTTTATTAGGTTCTCATATATTTCTTCTCTATCCTGCATAGACCTATTACATAAAAAAATGTGTTCCAAGTCGGTTACAACTATCGCACAAGTTGGAATCTACGGTATTTATTTTATAAAGGTGTGCTGAATAGCATGCATGTCCAAACTTCAGTCTACTTATAGTGACTATGCTACTTCGAGGTAACTCATACTTCCTATGCCAGTATTGACTGGGAATTTCTGGTTGTAAATGTGTATATCTTTTTGTTATTGACTGGTAGTCCGTTTTTAATGGCTTCTTTTACTAGATTTTCTACATGTTCGTTATGACTGACTAATCTACAAAAATTTTATATCATATCCTTTTATGCCTAGCTTATTAGCTTTCAGTTTAATTTCTAGAATAGTTTGATTCTCAAAAGTGTCATTTATATCCAAAGGTTGATTAATGCTTGTAAGAACTGATAAGATATTAAGATAAGATGTTTAAAGCCATGTCGCACAATGAATTCGAGAGCTTTGATAATTCTGATCGCTTCTGTAGAGAAAATAGAGGTTGAACAATTAAGTTTAAATTGCATTTGTAACCTCCTTCTACTCGAAGTGATTCTACTGGTGTAGACTGCTCTGTACAATTTGGCGTTACGGTACCATAGGTATTCAGCAATCAAATAATTTTTAATACTCTGGGTTTCACCTTTAGTTGTTGTGTTGCATTGTTTGAAGTTGTTTGATCAGCCGGGGCTATGGTTAGCTGCCATTTTCTTTTAATTTTCCTTGTCTATGTTATAACGTCCCTGATTTCTTCTGGATAATTATTTCCTTTGGTTTTGTATTTAACCCCAGGGGTATTCTCCCAAGCTGCTTGCTGAATATTTGTTACAGGACGCTCTACTTCAGCATCTAGTTGAACTGAGAGATCAATTGCCTGCTCAACACTGAATTTAATTCTTTTTGCACTACAATAAGTTTATTCATTGAGGTAATCAGCAATGGAATAATTGGTAATACTCTGAATTTCACGTTTAGTTGTTGTGTTGCATTGTTTAAAATTGTTTTATCAGCCGAGGCTATGGTTTGCTGCCATTTTCTTTTAATTTCCTTTTTTTCTGTTATAACATCCCTGATTTCTTCTGGGTAGTTATTTCCATTGGTTTTGTATTTAATCCCAGAGGTATTCTCCCAATCTGCTTGCTGAATATTTGTTACAAGACGTTCTACTTCAGCATCTAGTTGAACTGAGAGATCAATTGCCTGCTCAACACTGAATTTAATTCTTTTTGCACTACAATAAGTTTATTCATTGAGGTAATCAGCAATGGAATAATTGGTAATACTCTGAATTTCACGTTTAGTTGTTGTGTTGCATTGTTTAAAATTGTTTTATCAGCCGAGGCTATGGTTTTCTGCCATTTTCTTTTAATTTCCTTTTTTTCTGTTATAACATCCCTGATTTCTTCTGGGTAGTTATTTCCATTGGTTTTGTATTTAATCCCAGAGGTATTCTCCCAATCTGCTTGCTGAATATTTGTTACAAGACGTTCTACTTCAGCATCTAGTGGAACTGAGAGATCAATTGCCTCCTAAAGACTGATTTTAAAACTCTTTTTGTATTACACTATCACTTATTGTGACAATATATCTGACACAACAATTTTGTTAAAATATTGGCTAGTTTATGGTGAGCATAATGACCATAATTTTATGCCATTATTAACACATTAGTATTTTATCACTATATATTATAGCAACTTGCTACAATTTACATACCATTCATTTAAAAATTAATAAAACACAAAGGAAAATAAAAAGTAATATTGTTGATAATCTTAAATTACTATGACAATAAATTTTAATACTATTTTTGTGAAACAGGGTGATAAAGTGTGAAATTATGAATGTAAATATGATTAACGAGTGTTAACTATTAAAAAAACTGCTGTTAACCCCGCAAAAAACAGTTTTTTATTGAGAATCTATTGATTTATGGCGTATTCATGGATATTAAAGAGAATACAAAAAAATCTTTAGTGTTCATGGCAATTTTAATCTCATTAAGAATTCATGTTTTTTTGTCTAATTTGATAGGACGACTTTTAAAACCAGTCAAGATCATGGATACTCAGTTTCTTTTATTTTTTTTGGCAACCTAATAATCTTGAATCTTCTATTTCTGATATGAGTTTACCCTGTTCCAAAAATAACAGTGTTCTAATTTCAGGGTCATTTACTATGGTCTTTTTGATGCTGATTTAAAAACATGTTGCACTGAGTTTTTTTAGGTTAGAAACTACACAAGCAAAATGTTTTATTATCATGCACATTTTAACAATATCTTCAAGGTTGTCAATATTACATTCATTTTTACATAATTTTTTTAAATATCTCGGATTTTTATAATGGTTCTCAATAAGAAAATAATTATAGATATAGTACAATTAAGTGACTGAAATATTTGAGCAATTCTCCACAATCATTAATTTATTTTCTAGTGCCTTTTATTCTTCAATACTAATTCAAATAGTAAACAAAATTAATAAGATGATTCAATCTATGATGATGATTTCCTGTATTGGTAAATGGAATTTTAATTGAATATAAGTAAACACATTGTACATATCCTGAACTTCCAAGTCAGACATAAAATAACAATTTGATTAAGGCCAATTGTTTTATATACATTCCAAAATGCTTCACTTCAAAGCCTATGGGTAAATTTTGTCACAATTCCTTCATATCCACAGTTTGACATTCAACTTTAAAAATTGTAACTGTTCTTTACTATTTTGAATTAATTCATGTTGTAAACTCTTTTAGTTATTATTTGAAAACCCAAAAAAATTAATTTGACAAATTAAAACAATAATCCACCAACTAAGTAAATGTTAAAGAAATAAAAGAGATTTATTTAAAAATATACTTACTTTTTAAATGGTTTTGTAAGGTCTTCACCCAAGAAGTAACTAAATTGACATCTGAATTTTTAAGATTTATTCTTTTATACACCCATTTAGGACCTCTTTCTCTTTCTGCATAATGAATAACAAAGGAATTGGGATCAATCTGTCTGGGTTCACTAGGATGACATCTCATATAATTCTGTTGCACAGATATAATATTTTCAATTGGCACAGATGTTTTGTCTATAAATGTATAATGTCAACATTTTAATTTAATTCTTAACTTCCATTTAGGTACTTACCATACGGTGGTTTTTCATTATCCCAAACCAGGTTTCCTTGATGTAAAATAATCCGTATTTTTTTCTTTCCATTATGAAAGGTGCTCAAAAGTACTGACTTTTGTAACTCACTATCCATTATTCCATTTCTGATTATCGTTTTATAGAAGTCTTTGTAATAAATTAAATTTAAATTTGGGCATGTTCAAAATTTTCGTAAAGAGCAAATTAAAAACATGATAAATACGAGTACACATCAACTGAAACAACAAACATTACTGTTGTGTTTTGGTTTTACTTGACAATCGTGAATTACTTTCATAAGTAGAAGGGATAAATGTATAAAAAATGTCTATGCAACCAATTTATCGATATTTTAGCATTATTAAACCGTTTTTACTTTAAATAAACGAATTACTGAATTATTACATTTGACTTGTTTTATTTTATTTGTAAAAAGCTTATTTGTATCATATGCTGCTTTTTAATGTTATGTATAAGTAAATCAAATTATTAAGAACTTATAAGCACTATTAATTGGCAGAATTATTCTTGCGTAGATAATTTTCCTATATATAAAAAATAATTAAAATGGCAAATACTAAAGACGAAGTAGAGAAATCATAATAATTCACAATAATACTGATTTGTTTGCGTCGTCAGTCGAAAATTCAAAATTGGTTGAATTAGAAAACGAAATTACTTTTTATTTATCTATGGTACATGCAATTTCTTATAAGTTCTGTGGTCGTTTTAGTATGTATATGTTAAAAATGAAGAAGAAATTATGTTATAAGGTTATCAGAATTTTATATCTAATATTCTGATACTTGTCAAAATAAAACTTTCATTTTCAAAAAATTTTCTATTATTAAAATGGAAGAAGCAGCTTTACGTAATGTATGTTAAATATATGTGGTTATTGCTAAGCTTAATGTACTTTTTTTAGTTCAAAGATTTTCTTCTACTATACAATAAAATGACAGAAATGTGTTTTAAAAGATGTGTTGATAATGTAAATAGTAGGACATTGGATGGACAAGAAGCGGAGTGTATTGAAGATTGCTCTTCAAAATTTATTAAATATAATAACAGACTAATGCAAAACTTTGTACATGTTCAAACAGAATTGGTAAATAAACGAGTTGCAGAGGTCGAGAAACAGCAGTTGAATTTAGAGGCATCTTAGATATATGTGTATCTATGATTTAGAATTATTTTTAAAGGTACTAGTTGAGATAGATAATGAAAATTGAAGAAACTGACTCCAAACCCACCAATTTCCTATGAGAAACTTCAATTGATATATCACAATCATCAATAAATTCATTATGTTTCATATTTAGTGCCATAATGTGAAAGCATTTTTTAAAATTTAAATAGTAAAATAATGAAAATACTGTTCTAGTTTTTTATTGTTTCAATAACACCCGTGTTCATAAACAGTGGAGGTTAATAAATTATTTCTTTTTATTATTTTTGTAATCATCTTTATTCAAGATAGGATTTATGTCAAATAAAAATATATTGTGTGATAAAATACTAGTTTATGAATTGATCAGAAACATTAATAATTTAAATATTATTTGTAAACTGACATAAAACCTTAACCTGCTTATAACTTCCAAACAGCTGAAGGTAGAAAAGTGCAATTTTTTTCTAAAATATTTTATGAAGAACATTGTACTATACTGGTTATATAGGTATAAGGGTTCAAACTTTGTGATTTAAACAACCTCACATCATAAAGAATAATTCTAATATAAAATGTTAATAAGTCCAACTTCCACATTTTCTCCTCTTCTTTAGTCATATGATTAACTGTCTTTTCCGATTTTTCAGGCTTCACAAAGAATTATTTTTTCGGGTTTAATTGACATTGTGGAGATCTAGTTACCATCATTCCATGATTTTCTGCAAATTTATATTTTTTGGAACATAAAGAATACGGTTTTTGAATTCAGCCAATTCTTAAAATCTTTTTTAGTAAACAATTAAAATATCTTTTCAAGTTGTACCTCAAGGATTTTCCTATGAAATAACATTTGTATAAATATAATGAATATCTACTATTAAGTCTACTGGGTTATCAACACTTACATAAATGTTTGTCTGTAAATCTTTTAAAAAATTGAATATTAATGTTTTTTCATGAACTGATGAAGGACCAATTTTTCTGCGTTTACGCGGCCTTTCCAAAATTTCCATAATAGCAATAGATTGCACAATACACAACTTATACCTCCTCACTATATGGTAAAACCTAAAATCGTATTTTCGGTGAAATTCCTCGGGAACAGATTCTTGGACTAAGTTGAAATTTTTGGAATCGTTGGTGATATTCATACTGAACACACTATTGGACCTTGGAGTACTTTGAGAAGTTACTGAGACTTAATAATTTTGGAGCTGATGTAATTGAAGAATATTTACAGTTAACAAAAATATGTATGGAACAAAACTATTTCTAGCACAACAAAAGTGCTTCAAAGAGATTGAAAGGAATATTTAACAGAATGGGTTTTACAATTAGCTGTGGTGATTGTGACGGGAGGTATATTAGGCAGACTAATAATATTAATGTAAAATTGTTGAAAAATTTATCCAATAATAAATTATTGGATGCATATAAAAGCATTGAAATTGGTAAATGTAAGAAAAGCTTAAATAAGGACCAATTCCTTATAGCCCACTCTATAGTTTAGTAATCAAGGAATAAATGTGAAGATTCCCTCCAAGGAGGTTTTCCCGCTGGAATTAATTTTCTCGGAAGAAGGTTTATTGGTGGGAAAATTCAGAATAAAACAGGTAAATCAAGTTATTAGGTTTTAGTTCACCTTCAGTCTCTGAAGACGATAACTTGGTTATAGAAACGCGCGTCAGACACTGTAATTATGTGTGTCGTTGTATTTGTAGTGTAAACAGTGTATTCAGTAAGAGATTCTTGGAATAAAACAAAATTTCTAAATTTTATTGGCAAATCGGTATTTATAGATCTTATGACAAGGCTGTGTAATCTTTAATACACGCGGTTTTGGGCTAGTCCAAACCTTTTTCTAGTGTTCTATACAGGTTTCAGAAGACCGATGAAAACTCGTATCACCTTAGAAACATTTAGATTATTATGTAATAGTATTTAAAATAACCATACTAAGTTTTGGATTAGTAAGTACGTTTTATTACTCTCTCGTACATAAAAATAAGAATATTAAAAATTGCAGATTGCAACATTTGATTCGGCTTGTTACGTTTTTCTTCACACATTTTGACATATTGAGGCACAGTAGTAAGTCACTTCTTATTTATTGATTCTAACATTCGAGTTTTTGAACAAATTCAAGTTATCTTCATGGATTTCCTTTTGTTTTGTATGATAGTTTTCATATAAATTCCTATTTTCTGGTTATTTGGGTAAAAGAACGAATAGAACTGATTCCTTTTTGGTTATATTTCCAAAAATATAAATAAGTTTTTTAAATGTTAGAGCAAACGCTCCTTTTATTCAAATCTGTTCCTTCTTCAGTAATTTCATCTGTGTTCCCGTTTCCATCCTCATTTTATTTGTTTCCCATAGTTCTACACAAGCCAGGTTGAAGTTTCAACCACACCCAAAGGACTCAACCGGTACTCAACAAACAAGCTAATTTAACTCAACTAGGAATTCAGTTGAGGGCTACAACCATCCTGGATTTTCATAGATAAGTCCCAGTCTTATCTTATATATATATATATATATATATATATACAAGTTTTTTTTATTCCTTGTGCTCTTTTTTCAATAAATTTATTTGTTGCTGAAACTTTTTTTATTGTTTTAGCAATAAATATTAATTTGGATAATCGTGTATGGGGATAGTTTTAGTTTGTTTAATTCTGATAATTAATTTAATTCATAAGAAGTTTCCAGCTTTTACGTCTTTTCTTATTCATTTTTAACGTCGTTCGTTAAAAAGCTGGTGGCGTCTAATTTAATATTAACTGTTTACCCCATTTGAGTACCAGTTATTCAAATACTTTAATCGATGCCAAATACCACTTCCTAAGGAAGAGTCTCCTGCCGAGGAATTAAGGTTATTTTGTAAAAGGAAACTAATATTTTTCATTCAATTTATTGAAGAATACATCAACAAACAATTATTGTACCATACGTTGTTTGACCAGCAACAACATTAATACTCTCGAAATACAAGAATAAATAATATAAAAGTGTCATTGTCCTTTAAGTACCTCCTTAGATAAGCGCAAATACAAAAAAGTAAACTTTCAGTAACAGTAATAAATTGTACAAGTATTGTAGTGTACACAGTTTCAAATGTACAAGTTATAATGTAAACTACTGAACAAACTGTTAACTAACACTCACAATTACACTGTCTGCTGAACATTTCTGCAACATTTTCTTTCAAAACTGATAGTTCTGGTATGGTTGTAGTAATCAGTCTGTTCAGTATGAATTCAGTTACAACTTAATAATTTAAGTTAGTTTGAATTTTTTGCAAACTCTTACTAGATTGGAAACATTTGTTTTTGCAAACTTCAATCAATTAAGTATTTCAATTTTATTAATTGAACTTTTCAAATTAAAACTAACTTTGAAAGTATTTCAGCACATTATTCATTCATAACAGAATAAGATTTTACATTGAAGAAAATGGTTATTTGAAGCATTAATAATACTAACAAACGAGTATAGCACAAAGTAGCAAAAACTAGTAACTGTAAATTAATTTCCTATACTGTTGTTTTCGAGATTTATCTACGAAGGTCGTTTTTTTTCAACATCCGATGAGCTATAAATAAAAGATAAGTTCATATAAAACAATAATTTTATTACCAAAAGATTAGTACACTTACAAAGAGATTGAGACATTTGTCATATATGTGGACAAGCTTTTCAATACCCTCTTTAAAGAAAGTTGCCACCAATGAATTCAACTAGTTCTTGACGTTGGTTTGACAGCGCTTCCCACTAAGCCATGCCTTCATTTCAGGAAAAAGATTAAAGTTTTCTTTAACCATTTTGTCAACTCGTTGAACCAGATCTACGTCCTTGGCCCCCTTCATCATGCACGTCATAAAACTTTCGACACCATTCACGCACAACACCATTACTTATGAAATTTTTCCCATACACACGACTCATTCTCTGATTGATTTCTGCAGCACTATAGCCTTCAGCCTGTAGAAAAGGAAATACACTTCTTAATTCACACTTGGCGGGAGCATCAATTATGGCGGACATGTTTATGTGGATGTAGCACAACGCCGACTGACGCTTGAATGTCGGTAATGGCGGAGTGTGTAGTGCGAGAGCTTCGCAGTCGCCTACAGCACATGCCCACGTAGCGATGGGAGGTTGAAAAAAAAGCGGCACTCGTATAACAGGAGCTATCAATCTATATACCGTAAGTATGGTCTGGTATGATCTGGCAATGTGACATCTTAATCACAATTTTCCAAATTGATGAATAATTAAACTTTAACACTAATTTCAAAAAATCTCAATTAATAGATTTTATTAAGCTATTATAGGCCCTCGTGACTTATATATCTACATATGACCATGATATTCGTAGGCAATTGAACAATCATAATTTTAGACCTAAATCCCGAGTACACAACGCTCGAAATAAGTTGAGAGTAAAAGAGTCTCGATCTCCCCCCATGTCACGACTAGATTAAATGGCCCAGCACCATAAAGTGCCCACGCCAACGCGGATAACTATAAATTACTTAAAAATTTCAGGAATTATCTATAATTATATGTAGTATGGTAAATGAATTTGAAATTTCAATTGTAACATTACCGAAATACTCAACAATATTTTCAAAAATCGAGGGCTTCCCATGTTTCGACATCAACTGCACAAGGAATATTGAATGTTTCTTCAAGATATTACTCGTACAAATATAAAAATGACAATTTGTAAACAGTTTGACTCCAGCTACAAAAAAAATGATACCAGTAGATATACCTTGTTCGGAAATGCCACAGGGTAATAAATTATTTAAAAATTAGATCAAAACTATTCAGAACAAGGTATTTCTCTATAATGGAAAATTAAATGAAGATAAATTAGTTATCATAGTAGTAAAAGAGCTTTAAATTAATTTCAATTAATTAATAGATTTATTATAAACTATAAACAAGGTATTAAATTTTTTCCCAAAACATTGGTGCAGCTGTAGGTGAGATACATCTTCAACTTGACAATATAAACAAAATGCCACTAGTTTACATTTGCCACTTTATGAATAACTAATAATTTAAATTACATTTTAGTACCAAAATAAAGTTGTTACATATTTGTATATTTTTTTGTCCCCATATTAAATGAGGTTTTAATTTACTTACAAAAATTACTATGGAACAATCACATCTATATATATATATATATATATATATATATATATATATATATATATTTAATGTAAAATTAACACGCTGGTAAGCTCGCATGAACAAAGGTTGACTTTGGAATAGCTATCCTCTGCTTCACCAAATAACCACTTACTATTTCAGCTACATGATGGGGTTGATCCTCATGAATAGCATGACCAGATTTTGCCAAAACTTGCAACTGGAATTTTCCTAAAAATTATTACATATAGACGTACCATAGAAATATGATATTTTGAAATAAGATTTAGTACAAAGACTGGCTGGCTTATATGCAACCGTGGCCATGGAATCATGCCCAACAGCTGCAGTGATTCTAGATCTACCACCTGTCCACTGGATAGTGTTGCAGATAAAACATTGCTTAGAATGTTCAGAGATGGAATCATCAAAGAAAACCCGTTACTAAATAATACTAAATAATGTCCAATCTTGGGATATGCATCGAAAAAGTTAAGCTTTGAGAAAAACTTTACCTCAATAATAAACTGTAAAAGCAAGTGGCATCAACACACCATACAAGAAATAAACAGAAATACCATTATATGGTATACAAACGGATCTAAAGCAGCAGACAAAAGTGGAATAGGAGTATACAGGCCCAGAATCAACACTCTTAAAGCCTTGGCAGCATTTTCAAGCAGAAATTTATGTAACTGAAAAATGTGTGCAGTTTAATCTAGAGGGGAATCATCATCCTGTCCGATAGGCAAGCAGTCATTAGAGCTCTAAGTTCCAATATCATAAAATCCAAACCCGTTTATGATTGCCTAGAAAATTTAAACGAGCTAGGCAAGAAAATGCATTTATTCTACAATGGGACACACCGCAATAAAAGTAAATGAAATAGCTAATAAGTTCGTAAAAGAGACAAGCTCTTCATGGGACACGAACCCTTTTGTGGTATCAGCTACAGATAGGAGCAAAACCATTTCTATGAAACTAAAACCAGAATAGATCTGCTGAATGTATCAACCTAAGTAAGAACAATCTACGAATACTAAAAAGGGGTTCTATTGGGGCACTGTCGCCTCAATGGACACCTGAAGACGCTAGACTTAGCAGATAATGAGGCGTGAAGATTTTGATGCACAGAAGACGAAACCTTTATCCACATTCTCTTAAAAAGTGAAACACTAAGGAACTCCAAAGCACTACACCTGGGAGAGCTTGAAATAGAAGACGGAGATATCTGGTAATTATAGACATCCCACATTCTAGACTTTTTAAAAGGAATGGGATTGATGGATCAGCTGTAAACACTGGGTTCTCCAGTATCGCAGCAAGAAAAAGGGACACAATAGATCCAAACATACAAACATAAATAAGATTTCAGGAATATATACTATCAATTATTATTATATTTAGAAAAATTTCAATCCAAAGAAATTGAAAATTTATAGAGCAGCTAGTATTTACACATCTATTCACATAAATTTCTCAATAACTTTTCAATAAATTAGTTTAGCAGAAAATGATTGCAATGAAACGACCAAACATAAATCAAATGCAACATTAAGGGGGGGTGAGGTTTTAATTTTTTTTTCTAAACGAACAATAGGTTGAGAATATTTTTTACAAACTTTAAGTCAATCCGAGTAAAACTGACGGATAAATTTTTTGTAGAAGGAAGGTTTCATACTGATACAGTGTTTACACAATCACTCATGATTACACTGTTTGACGCGCGTTTCGATAACCAAGTTATCGTCTTCAGATATTCAAGATAAACTGGTGATTGTGAATAAAAGATTCAATATTATTTAGAGATTCTAAAGACGATAACTTGGATATCGAAACGCGCATTTCACCGTGTTATTGGGAGTGCAGAAGTACAGAACAATGTGTTCAGTATAAATATCACCAACGGTCCCAGAAATTCTAACTTAGTTTAAAAAGTAGCTGTCAATCCAAAGTGATTATAGAGCACTCGAACTATTATAACGTTCTTATTATTTCGTATTTCGTTATGAAATTTCAGGAGATGTTTTTTGAAAGTAAAAGGATTCGAAAAATGTTTAAAAAATCAATCGTGAGTGTTGGCATAGTTTTGATGTGAACAATGTATTCAGTATGAATATCGTCAACGGTAATCAACAAGAAAAAACTTTTCAAGCAATAAAAAGACAAGTCATGGGTACTCCAATATTATACAGAAAATGATTAATGTACTAAATTCCGAGGTATCCAGGACAAAATCCGAGAAGATTATCTGATAACATCAATGGTTTCCTTGAATTAACACACTTGTGATATACTAAGAAATTGAAATATCAAAACTGATATGGCTAGATCATTTTGATCGTTCGTAAAAATATTGGATGCCGCACTATTTAACCAACTTGTGCTTGGCAATGCTGAAAAAGCTTCTTAAAAGTGCAGCAAAAAGGCTTTGTATAATATCTGCACAGAAGACATATAAAGGACTTATGCATTTGACCCAAACTGTCATCCACTACGAGGATGGTCCCAGAAGAACTTGGCCCAACAAAGAAAACAGAAAATTTTGGAAAAAAAATATAATAATTTTTCAACGTAATCTCTTCCTAGCCCCATACATTGGATGTTCAATAAGTTCGATACCCTTATTATAATAAGAATCACCAAGCTCCTGAAAATAATCTGAACTGCTGAAATCACCTTTTCATTGTTGTAAAATCTCTGACAACCGAGCCGTTTATTCAAGTCTGGAAGCAGAAAATAATCCAAGGGGGGCTGAATCTGGTGAATGGGGTGCATGAGGTAGCAATTCAGAAGACGAAAAGGGGAAGATGGTGTAAGCAAAAACAGCTCTTCTCGGTTTAGGGATATTTTGTAATTTTTTTTTGTTTTTCTATTTGTTCTTTTTTTGTTTTCCTTTGTTTATTTTTGATTAAAGTGGGGGGCGGGCGGCTATAACTGCGGCTATATTATTGGCTATCGTCGGCCATTTGGCTGGTGAACCGCAGAAAACCTGCAACGCCAACGATTGAACGACCGGCCTTGATACTTGATTTTTATACTATCCCGGTAGCCGCTAGTCAGCCCTAGTAAAGCAACTACAATTTCCTTCGTTTTCCCCAATCCCTCTTCTTTTTCTGTATATTTCTGGCATTGATGACTCTACGTAAGTATAAAAATTCATGGTTTATTTCGAATTTTCACGTACAAAAAACTTTAAATCGATTTTCCGAAAACGTCATTTTTGACATTAGAACTCAAAATCTACTGAACCGATTCTTTTGAAAATTTGAATATTACTTCTTCACATAAATCAATAGGTAATCAGGAACAGTTTGTTTTTCTTTTTTTTTTAATTTTTTTATAACAAATTAACCGCAATTATTGGATCTAAAATCGCGTTTTTCACTTCCAAGTGCTGCAAAAAATATAAAAAAAACTCTTCCTGATTACCTTCAAAAAAATTATATAGAAAACCTTCTTTTCGCTTTTAAATCCTCACCCTCCTTAATATACAGGGTGCGCCGGAGAAACTTACTTATTTGTAAAGTCAATAAAAACAAAAGTACTTCAGATATTGTTTTAATTATTTTTTTATTTGAGAATACAATGTCCCTAACCTAACCAAAGTTTTTTTTCATTCAGTGCTGAAAATGACATCTGTTAAATGGCGACCTCCATTGTGTATACACTGATTTTGGCGATTTCGGAAGTTCGTCTCCACTCTTCGCAGCATATGAATGGGTATGTTGGCAATGGCATCACGAATGTTGTTCTCCAAGAGAGCAATGGCCCGTGGTCGATCGTCATAAACCAGGGATTTAAAATAGGCCCATAAATAAAAATCGCATGGAGCCAAATCTGGAGAGCGTGCCGGCCATGAGAGATCACCTCTGAGAGAGTTGAGGCAGCCGGGGAAAGATCGCAACAAATCCATTGGGCCTCGTGCTGTGTGTGCTGGGGCTCTATCTTGCTGAAACCACACGTCCCTAACGTTCATTTGTTCGAGGCATGGAAGAAAAAACACCTCGATCAAGTTACTGTAACGAGCTGCATTCACGGTAACTGCATGTTCGTTTTCTTCAAAAAAATATGGACCAATTATTCCCATTACCGATATCGCACACCAGACGGTAACTCGTTCGCAATGAAGTGGCTTCTGGTGAAGTTCACGCGGATTTTCACCACTCCAATAATGCATGTTTTTTTTGTTGACGCAGTCCGAAATATGTGAAAGTGACCTCGTCACTGATAAAACGACCGCACCTTGAGGCATGTTGTCAAGCAGCACTTCACATGCGTTTTGACGGGCAACAAAATCGCGTTCAGTCAATTCTTGCACAACAGCCAATTTATGGGAATGAAAATGAAGTTCTTCTTGGATAATTCGTCGAACAGTGGTGTCAAAAATTCCCAGTGCAGCTCCGCCGAGGAAAACGCAGAATTGACTGTCTCACTCTTTCGACATTTTCTGGAGTTCTGGTGGTCCTTTGATGTCCAGGTCTGAGTTTAGCGACACTTCCGTACTCCCGAAATGAGGTAACCCACGACAGAATTGAAATACAGCCAGAAACAAGTCTGTGAGGAGGAATTTCAAAACGAGTGCGGAATGCACGTTTTGTTTCAACAATAGAGCCATTATTAGAAAAGTAACTCTCAACGGCGAATGCCCGTTGCTCTCTCGACCAGAGCATGATGGCAACTGACTAGAGGGGGGACATAGTTGGGGACTTCCCCCTCCGGATGCGCTTCCTCCCACTCCTCTACTTCCCCAACTCATCGCTCGGGAGTTTTTCCAAATAAGTAAGTTTCTCTGGCGCACCCTGTATAATAGATTATACAGAAATTAATTAATTCAAAAAAAAGTTATTCTACAACAAATGAGTAATTTATGGAAAATAATATTCAATACAAAGCTTACCTTGCATCTGACCAACTGTTAAAGCTGTATCTAATCCGTGTATATTTGCCAATAACAAAAGTTTAGGTATACGTAAATCCAAAAATTTCTGCGATAAACCTTTAAACCAACCTGCCCAGAACTTCTCTGTTTTACTGAGATCAATCCTCCAAGTATACTGAGGTCCTCCCGATTCGACTTTAGCGACATTTGAATTTTTGAATAAATCAATTTTCTGATTTTTCGAAAGAGGTGGTTTACCGCAATCAACACAATTATCTGATTCTTGTGTGTGCACAGCTTCATCTTCCTCATTTTCAATTACTTCGGGAAGTTCTAAAGGGGAGTGAATGGTTCCCTTTATCAAATCGGATGATAATAATACTGACTCATCAATGTTATCACAATCATCTGCAGCTAATTTGCCAGTTTTGATGCTAAAATTTAATTGATTATTCATTAGAATGTATGTGTGTGTCATAAGTTAATCACTTTAAAAACACTTATTTGTATCCTTTATGTCCAGGCTGCTCAACTCCAGGCACACGGGCCACACTGTGGCCGAAGGAATTTTAAGTGGCCCGCGCAAGTTTGGTTTAAAATACGCACTAAATTCAAAAATCCCGCGGCGCACATTATGGATCCAGTAGTACGCTGCATAAATTACATACGTGCAAAAGCTCTTAACAGACGTCAATTCAGGCTATTATTTAAAGAAGAAATCAGAGAATATGGAGAGTTACAACTGTATTGTGCTGTGCAATGGCTTTCAAGGGGCAGCATGTTGAAACATTTCTTCAACTTGCGAGAACAGGTGTCGCAATTTTTAGAGCAGAAAGGGGTTTTACCATTCGAAGTTGATTTACTGAAGAATACATCCTGGTTGAGAGATCTTGCATTTCTTGTAGACATTACGAATTACCTCAATATTTTGAATCTCAAATTACAGGGTAAAGAGTGTTCTCTTCCGACTATGTTTAATTCGATAAGCGGATTCAAAGCAAAATTGAATCTTTTTTCAATTAGCTCTCTTACCCACACTCAAACATTTGAAAGAGGTGCTCAATATTGTTTCTGTTAATTACTCTAAATACCAATCTAAAATTAAATGCTTATCACAGTCATTTGAAAGGAGATTTCAAGATTTCGAGAGTAAAAAACAAAATGTACAAATTTTTATAAATCCTTTCGTAATAAGTTTGGCTGAAATAGTTACTTATCCTGCCAATATTCAATTGAACTGCAAAATCATGATACGTTGAAAAACCTTTTTGTTAACAAATTTTCTTCGAAAGCACAAAATTCTTCAGAAGATTTTGCAGATTTCTGGAAATTGGTAACAAATGGAGAATTTCCAGTAATAACTGACCTGGCGTTACAGTTTTTAAGTAGTTTTGGATCAACATATGTATGCAAAAAGGTTTTTTCAGACCTTAATTATGTAAAAAATAAATACCGCACATCCTTAACTGAGCAACATATTTGTGACTTGTTGTTGCTGTCAACGTCGGATTTGTCGCCAAACATAAGTAAATTATTGTATTGTATTGTATAAACAAATTACCCTAGATTTAGGTTCAATTTTGTTTCTTTATTTTGGAATAAGATACAATTTGTTCCTAATAAACAATAATTCAATTTTATATTCTTAATAATTAAGTTTTTATTGCGATTGTCATGAGAGTAACTGAAACATGAAATGTAAGTGGCCCGTCGTTAACTACTGAATCCACCGTTTGGCCCGACTCATTGAAAGGTTGAGCAGCCTTGCTTTATGTTATACATCCACCAATAATTGATCAAAGAAAATAAATTCAATTAGATCTACATACCTTACTATTTGCCCTGGCATTGAAACTCTAGCTGCTTCTAAATTATGAGTTTGGCCTCCTTTATAACTAGAAATTTGATAGAAAAATTATTCTGAGTAGCTTTAAAAATAATTTCACTCCAAGGATATATTATACAGAGTGAGTTTTATGTATGCAACGCCTCAATTATCTCGGAATCGGCTTGTACGATTTTTATAAATTTTTATGCGCAAGAGGTATTTACATTGTTGTCAGATCTTTCCTTTTGCCGGAAAAATAATGAGCTTTGTTATTTCAAATGGATCACCCTGTATATTTTTCGCTTTTCGAAATCCTTATTATTTTTGCGTTATCTCCGACGAAGTTAAAATAATACATTTAGGTGGCTATAACTACTACAATAACAAATTTCACGTTTCAATGAATTATTATTGTTGAAGTTTATTGAAAGTCACAATGGATCGTTTATCTGGAAAAGAACTAATTGATATTTTAATGTTATTAGAATATGGTGATAGGCGTAGAAGTCAACAAGAAACGTGTTATATCTTTAATAATTTATATCCTAACCGAAATCCCATTTAAAGATTTGTCTTCAGTTGATGGTTTTGGATAAATATTTTACTGCACCAGTTTCGTAAAACTTTTTACTAGCTCACTGACACTAGACGTGTTGCGAGATTTGTATCAGTACATGAATTATTAAAGAATATTCAAATTAAACGAGTTTAGTCAATCGCAGCCATCTAAATGTACAATATTCATTGTAGCTTTGGTGGAGATACTGTAAATGTAGCTAAAGCTCCGAAATTATGGCATAGAGAATGTTACATGAAAAATAATCAGTATTTTTTAAGGATTTCTAAAAACACAAAATATGTAAGGTGATCCATTTGAAATAAAAAGTTCATTATTTTTCCGGAAAAAGGAAAGATCTGACAACAATGTAAATACCACAACATCCAAATTTAGTATGTATACATACTCAATTTTTGCGCATACATATAATACATATAATGTATACATATAAATAACAATTTTCATATTTTAACCTCAATATCATGCAATCAAACTGTCGTCGAGCAAGTTCCTACAAACACAGTTTATCTTTTTCATAACTCATAATGGAGAGCAATGTTTAAACAATCTAAAACTCTATTTTTATTACAGTAAAATAACCTCGAATATAACCCCCTCCCCCGTTCTAGTATCTCAAATATACCACATACATAAGGTATTGCACGCGCGCGGGTAATATAACTTTCACTGTTTCATCCAGACAAATAAAAGGTTTGAAGGGGCCCTGACCTTCGACCAAGATCAGCGCTGTCCGCTTCGTTTCGCTCGTATCACGTGATTGATTTGGAAGCTTACTTGAAGTCTGTTTTACACATGGATTTTGCTCAGTTTGAAAAATGTAAGAGAGAGAGAGAGAAATGCTTTATCCTCAAAAAATTTTTACAATTTGTAGCTTGTAAAAACTAAAAAACAAACATAAAAATAACTAAATAAAGATACAAATAGAATAAAATTTCAATATAGACAAGAAAGCCACAATGAATAACAAAATTATAGGTAATAGTAATAGGTAATGATTGATAAAAAATTTTGAAGCTTTTATATTTCAATAAAACAGTAAGAAGAATGCAAGAAACTATTAAAATGGACACTATTTGTTTACAATGTACACAACTGTCAATCATAATATATGTCAAAAATGCTGTGTAAAACCAGCTATGATTTGATCAATCAGGAATCTACAGAATTGCTAACTTAAATTCAAATCAGTCCTCCTAATATAAAAACAGATTATAGTTTTATTCAAAAATGTAGAGTTATGAATTCATTATTTCTGATATTCTAAGTTCAAACCTTTTGTATGCTACTGTCATTTTTTTAATCGTTAACTAAAAATCTGTCATAAATTTGGATGGAATGTAATATGGACTTATTAAAAAAACAGTAATTAGATATAGGTTAATTTAATACCACAAATTTTGTGGCCAAATACATAATACCAGTTTATTACAGTTAAAAGTGGATAAGAGTCTTCCTTCACCATGATGAAAAGCATCTTTGTTACACAGAAAACATAAATGTACAAATTCAAAGGTTATTTCTTGAAAAACAAATACAATCTGTATCCAAGACTTAAATAGGGAACTTTTTTGATACATTTTCACCACCAAAAGTTATTAACAGTATCACTTACTACTTAAATCAATTCTTGACTTAACACCACTAGGGTTCGATCAGGCTCGGAATAACATTACATAATCTACCTCAATGAAGAAAAAATACATCAAAACGTATATATAATACATCTGTTCCAAATTAACTATTGTAGCTGAATGATTCACAAAAAACTTAAACTTACCACCACTGGATAGCATGAGGAAGACTTTTGAAATGAGAGGGTCTCCCTCTAAGGATACTTTGCATTGAGGACAATGCATCTAAAGCAGTGCCTTCAACTACGTCAATTACACAAAGCCCTACTACACAATCAATATGATGTGCTGCTTCTACTGCCACAGCACCTCCCATACTGTGTCCAAGTAACACAATTGGAGAAGGGTTTGTTTCAGTCAGTTTTGATGCAATTTCAACCACATCTCTATAAAATATGGATTTATTAGTAGAATTTATATATATATATATATATATATATATATATATATATATATATATATATAAATTAAACTTATTTAACTTAATACTTAACTTCTATTGAAATTATTTATATACTTACTGAGACAACATTTCTAATGATAAATCAGCATCGTTAGTTGTAGATGTATTTCCATGACCTCTTAAATCTATTGCTATTACTCTACAATTAATCAATTTTGATACTTCTTCCTTAAATAACATCAAAGTAAAATTTAGTAGAATGCCTAACTTAAAAATCTGAACATCGAGAATAAAGCAGACCTTCCAATTTTTTTGGCTTTTGGTATGCATAATCCATTCAATCACACATATCATTTATACAGGCCCTATGAAAACTAATCTGTAGGAAGTGTTGAGGAAGACCAACGAGAGGAAATTACTTAGGTACATGTCATAGGGGTTTTGGATTACACATAATAATAGGTAAAGGTCAAGACATAGGCACCCAAGATAGATAATTATAACATCACCACTAATCTTCATTTTCTTGTTCACACTAATTGCACTACCTAATCAAAATGTGTGAATTGGTTTGTTTAAAAAATTTCTATGTTGTAGAAACCTATCAATTAAAAACAAGTACATTTAAAAACCTGTTTATTGAATTCTTTATACAGGTAGCATATTCTTCAGAATGTGTTTTATTCTGTGTTGAAATTAATTAATTTTCATTCGTTTTCCCCCAATTCTGCTCCATTTTGTTTTCATAAATAAGTTTAATCAGTATTAATTATGCATCCTAGTGATATTTAGTTTTAACATAATTATCTTAAACTGACAAGGATTATTATTTAATATGTAAATATATCTATCCCGTTCAGATGTTTTTATCAGATTCATGTACTCCTGGAGCTCTATATATTAATAGAAAACATGGAAACCAGTGCTACAATTCTCAATTATGCAGTTAAAATTACTATTATTTAACTTCTTTTTGAAAGATAAGACTTACTGCGAATAATGCCCAAGTTAAGCCAGAATATCCACCACCATGAAGGCATAATAAAATTGGCCCTTCAAATCCTTTTGTATATGTATGAAATTTTCCACTTGTTATTTCCACTGTTTCTTCTTTTTCAAAATACTCCGTCCATTTAATTGGAGTATAATTTTTCACTGGTGTCAGGGTCTTGCTGTTGAAAATAGATTATGAAATATGAGAAATAAAATAAATTTTATATTTTTACCCAGGGCGCTTTCCTTGGAGTTTCAAAATCGATTTTCTAAGTTCAGACATATTGCAACTAATTATATGATCAACGACTGTTTAAAATTTCACAATTTATATGTTAATATACCTCTGTAGCAGCGTATATTTGTTTGGATTCAGATTGTCACACTTGTGATATGGTGTATGATGATTGGTAGAAACTCTTTAAACAATTATAACCATAGATAGAGGAAACATTTACGATTCATCTATACTATACTGACAACATAATATCTGAGTCTGACGTTTAATTGTAGTTTATTTAGTAGCCGATTGTTAAACATTTGTATATCAATTTGATTTAAAAATTTTATTCCTTTCCTTTTAATTTGCGTAAAGATAATATGCGTTTTTCAAAATTCTGTTGACATTTTTTTAGGTTGATACTTCTGTAAAGTATACAGTGCCGTCTTCAAAAATTAAATAGCGTCAAATTTGAATCTCCTAAAAGTTTATTTATATTTATTGGTCCATTATACTTAATACATGATTCATATAATATTCTGTAGCAAGGTTTATTCTCAGTTTTTCGAGGATGTTCATATAATATTTTACGTTTTACATTCTGTTTGAAGCTGTGTGTGTCATAGTATGATTATACAATACAAAAAAAATTAAGGTGTTTGTACTTTTTTTTAATATCTTGTGCTTATAGATTAGTGTCTATTGGAATAGATTTTTGAAAAACCGAACTTTTTTATTTAATTAGTTTATTCTCCAGACTCCTTTTTTATATAAATTGTTAATCGAGCCGGATCTGCATTGTGAATTGTAACAGCAAAGTGAAGTTTGTCAAAAATGGCAAAGTAATGTGAATTGATTTCAAGAAGATTTCAATATGTAGAGGTTATCTATAAAAGAAGTAGTTGAAAGATGAATGTATGTTGATATGTCAAACATTTTAGTTTAATTGAAAGGTTAAAATGTCAAAATAAGAATGTTTGTATAATTTATTAATTATGACAGATGGAGATAAATTATTTGAAAATAAAATTGGAGATGCTTGGGATAATTTTCACAATTGGTTATATTGCATATGTGTTGTAACATTTGATCTGGAACTAGGACAAGCTCTCGAGGTAAGCGTTTCAATTTGAAGCATTTTGTATTAAAGACCCACTTACTAGTTCTAAAATGGAATACTTTTTTATTAGAAATTTCTCTATGACAACCCAGTTACAATACCAATGGTTCAGAAATAATATTGCTTCTTTACTTCATATGTTAGTCAGTGGAAATCGTGACTTTTTATTTGGGAAACAAATATAATTCATTGTACTAGAATCTATACAGTACTTCATAAATAGGAATCACTCACTTAAGAGTTATTCATGGAAAAAAATGTTTTAAAAACCAAGCCAAAGGTATTAATTATGAATTAACAACATGATATTGGGGAATTATCTATTAATATGAGGCAGGTTATGGATGTTTCTGTCCAGATACAAATGCCCTCTGCTTGATTTGCGACTGCGAGATTGTAGCTGAGCTCATGGCAAGATAATGAGGTTTTGATCTAATGGATTCATTAATAAATTAATAAACTTGATACAAATCTGTTCTGGGATATTGTATTGTGACAGTCCCATGAGAATAATTGTTATGTACCACTTGCAATTTATAAAAGATACACAGAGATTTCATTATTTCATAGAAAGTAGAATTGTAGTCTTTATGGGAAGGTTAATTTTTCTGCTGATTAGAAGATATTTTAAAGAGATTCATTGTAATTTTCTTTTTAGTTATTTGTGTCTGTACATTTAAATTTGCATTGCTATTATAAATAAATGTCTGTTTTAAACATATATTGAATGTTATTTATGATACTAGATAATTTTTTCAACAAAATAACTAATTAATTAAGATTTATCCAGCAATATTCATAACAGCTTTGAAATATAATATAGAAAGGGAATTCTCAAATCTAGTATCTAGAATGTGGCATTTAAAATATTTTTAAACTAAATCATGGATCAATATGGTTGTCAATATTTTTATTTATTTTCAGAGTATCTATCCCAAACATATTAACCTTACAAAACAAGAAATCTCAAATGTATGCTATTTGGCATTTCCCGATTCCAATTCTGGGTGTATGGGAGATACTAATTTTATTATAAGACTTCAGAATAATCAAGGTTCAAAAAACCTTAGTAATGAGCACCACAACTACAATTCCAAGTGCCCTACTGCATTGCAGGTAGATGCCTCCTTCTATTGGGGATATGTATATTTTCGACAAGTCAAGGATATTACTTTGCCAAGGGGATATTTTCAAAAAGTGAGTAATATAATGGTATTTTTGAACTTTAAAAAGGGTTGTCATGTAAATAATTGTTTTGAAGGTATATTTTTTATTAAGTACTACCTTATATGCTCAATATTTTCATGTATACATTGGAAACATAAATAGTCAATTGTAGATTTCCAAAAGAGGAAATAAATAAGTTGAATCACCACATTATACATGTATTTACTTCAAGTACTAATTAAGTAAATTCTTCATCGGCATTAATATTTTAACAATACAGTATTGGATGAAAACAAGCTAAGAACTAAAAACTGCTTCAAATTTTGTAATTTGATAAATAATAAAATTCTCATTCAGTTTGAACCTATTTTATTTATTATCCAAATTCTAATTTGTTGTAGATAAAAGCCTAGTTCTCAGTATAATATAGAAGCTGTATGTATGTAAATTGAGTGTATGTTTAATTTTATCTTTGTTGCAGAGTGTTGTAATTCTTTCTTTTCTTCCATTCAACAACCTATTCAGTAAAATTTGTAGCTACATTGCTCCTGAATATTTTGAAAATGGAGATATTACTCTAGAAGCTGTATGTTATAATATTGAAAGATGGCCGCCTCCACGACCTGGCTCTACATTGAATTTACCATTGCTTGGCTCTGTTTTCCAGGTGAAAATATGTTTGAATCTAAATAATCTTGACTCTCTTTTAAGTAATTGTTTTAAGAAACATTTATTGATATAATTGACCTATTAGTATGTAAATTTAATGGATTTTAATGAATTTGTTTAATAATCGTGATGTTTTAGACATATATTCCTTTGTCCACATCAGCAAATTCCACATTGCCTTTACTCAGTGAACCTGGTGATAATCAAATACAAACTAATGTTGAAGATTTGAATTTATTCGAGATTCTTCAGCCAGTTTTATCACATATCCATCTATTGTGGGAATTGGTTATTGTTTCTGAACCCATAGTGGTAATGGCATCATCTCCAACTCATTGTTCTTCAATGGTATTGGCATTAACAAGGTAAGACCAAGTTAATTGAAACAAATATTTGTTGATATTTCAAATTAGAGTATAATTGTTCATATTAATAATCATAAAAATTTAATACTTATGAATATTGAATAATTTTAGACTCATCAGTCCCTTACAATACTGTGGTGACTACCGCCCATATTTTACGATACATGACAGTGAATTTAAACAATTTACAAATAAAAGTCAGGGACCACCCCCTGTTATTCTTGGAGTTACTAATCCGTTTTTTGGAAAAACGTTACATCATTGGCCACATACAATAAGACTTAGTGACGATTTAGGTATGTTGAGATTTTTTCCTAATTGTCAATTACTAATTTGATATTTTCAGGACAAGCTCAGAAATACAAACTTAAGAAAACAGCTCCAACAAAAATGATTGATACTAGTCCTGGTGTGTTCACAGCTTACAAACCTTTATTACAAAAAGATAAAAACTTCATCAAAAAATTATTAAGTGGAATTAGCTCAAAACGGCCATTTGAGGTGCAATCTGCTCTGTTGAGGAGACATTTATTAGAACTAACTCAGAGTTTTATGATTCCTTTGGAGAGGTACATTGCTAGTCTCATGCCACTCCAGAAGAGTATTCATGCATTTAAAGTAAGTTTTTTCCTCCTTAAGTATTCAGTTTACTAGAATATATATTTTCACTAATAAATTTTTCAAACTCTTAGTTGCGACAACTTATATTTTTATTTTTTAATCTTAAAAAATATTGGAATTGGTTTTTTTTCTTTCAACCACTATTGTAGGGGGTGTAATTTGAAATGTAATTTTTTTTTAAGAAGAGGCTTACTTAAATAATGTATTTCCTCTTTTGTCGTCAATTAGAGCTTAACAGTATCTAGATATCATAGAGTGGTTTTTTATTTTTTTGGTTTTTGTTTTACAGTCCTGAATTTCTCTCTCTCTATCTCTCTTAAGTCTTCCATCATCTCTGTACCATTTTTTCCTTGGTCTTCCTTTTTTTATTCCTCTTTGTTCTATGTCCATAATTTTTTTGTTGCTCTAAAATTTGGCTCTCTGTATGGGACCCAGCCACTATATTTTTTTGGATCTCAATATTTTGCTTAGTTCTGCTTCTCTAAATAGATTCCTTATTTCATTATTTTTTCTTCTCAGCCATAATTATCCCTTTACCTCCTAGTATCCTTCTGAGTATTTATCTTTCCCGTCATTTAACTTCTCTTCCTTTGCTTTATTAATAATCCACGTTTCGCTGTTTTTAGTGTCCTTGTTCTGTTAAAACCTACCTACTATCTATTCTAATACTATATTTATTGAACAGCGTAGTGGGTAACAGATACGGATATAGCTCCTGTAAATTGCGTGGTGGATCTACTAATTCTTGTAATAAACCCATTGGATAAAGGTCAGTGCTCTTAGCTAGCCATACTGTTACTTGGATTTCAATTGCTTGAAAGTAATTTTGGACAATTCTTGCGATAGGCAGTCAAGCAAAATTTTCTCATACCAAGGGAATTTAAGGATCTAATATTTCAAAATGTACCTAAGTATTGAATATTTCAAAGAACCAATTAAGGATTAAATGAACCCAAGAGATGAATACTTTCCCAATAATGTACCTGTGAGCATTAAAACCTCTTTAAGATGCTATTCCATACCATTATTCATCCGCCACCACATGCGTACCTTGGTTGTATGTAGTATTGTGTAAACCTCAGAATAGACCAGATGGTCTTCCAAGTCGTCTATTCAATTCTTATTGATAACACTATAGGAAATATTAGCTAGTGAAGTAGGTGTTACCTTGCCTTAGAGTCACAAAAATTGATTCTGATTTCTGGCAGTATTAATGAGATATATACAAGAAAAAGGAGCTGATAACTTAATATTATGCTCGAAGTGAAGTTGAATATGTATTAAAAAAATAATGATAAAACTTTAATACTAATGAATGAAAAATAGAAAAGGAAACAGTGCAGAGAGGCTTGGTATATTGATGAAGCAACTAATTGGTGAATTATACAAAAAAATGTACAGACAGCATTTTGAGATAACTATTGAAATAATTTCTATTTTATCAATCGCAGGCACCGCCATCACCTTTACCTTTCAACCCAGACTCATTTTTTGCAACTTTGGAAACCGCTGGACCTCAGTTAACTTTAAATAATACAGGAATTAAAGGAGATTGGGTGGCATTATATAAGAAATTCTTCAGATCTCCGAATTTCACAGCTTGGTTCAATGCTAGGTACAGTGATTTAACTTTGAAATTACAAGCTCTCCAGACTGAGGCCTTATCAAATGCTGTAAGTATAAATCAAGAGATTTTAATAAACAATTATTTCTGGTCCGAAGAAAATAAGCTGAAATCATATTCATCATAGTCATTCAGCATAATTTTTATCACTTTGTATTGAGTGCAAGATAAATTAAACATTTTAATAGACAAATATATAAGAAAGAATCACCAAAGGCTCCAGAAATTCCAACTTAAATTAGCTAACAATGGAACATAACTTATTTTGCTACATAAAACTTATATTTATTAACATTCTTTCATGAATAACATACTGTGGTAGTAAAATGCTTATATGTGTTGTTGCTGTTCAAATATGAATATGGACATAGAAAGACTTATATTATCTTGCGAAATATGTCAACAATATAAAAGTTTCATGAATCCAAATACTATATTGTCGTAGTGACCAGAATTACCTCACATTTTTTTAGAGTGCATATTAATTTTTGAAGGATACATTAGAGATATCGGATCAATATTTATGTATCCTTTTTAATTTTTTTTGTATAGTGCAAAGGCTGGCAGGCAATCCAAAGCAACTTTACTATTAGCGATGATAGATATTAACTTTCTAAACATGTTTCTCAAAAATTAGTATTGTAATGTTTTTCTTATTTATTTATACGATTACGATAACACTGTCTCTTACATTCTTAATTCATTTAAATACTATACACTACACTTAATTAACGAACTAATAATTCACTTATCACTGTCACTTAACTAACTTGTATAATTTATTCAAATTCTCCGAGTACGTTGCTAATTTGTTCTGTTCACTACGACTATTTATTATGAACTGGACTAAACTCCTCTACAAAACTCCTTATATGTGAATAAAGAATTCTCCAAACTTCTAGAACATAAAGAATCAAAACATATAAATAAATAGACCTTCCTAGAAATTATTGGAAAGAAACAATGTAAATAAACCGCTTGCTCTAAAAAAACTTGAGTTCAAACGAATTCCACAATGTATAAAAAATATACGCCTTCGTCAAAATTGAAAATTCTATTGTAACCAAGCAAGCCAGCTTAAATATTTATTTCGCGAACTTGTTCGTAATAGTATAATACTCTTGTAAGATATCACATAAATTAAAATAAATCTTAAAAGGTCCATTTATATATTTAACTATTATTGAGTAAGAATTATTTTAAAGTTGCAAATTATTTATATACGGCTTTGCCCAATTGTGCCAACTCTTGTTAATTAAAGCTTTTAGTTTAGTAAGTGTGCTTTTTAAATATAAATTCCTTTGAATTTTCCAAAATTTCCCATGTGTCGTTTTCAATATTTAAGTGATTCTTGTAAAATGTGGGCTTTCATTATAAGATCAACTTTAATAATGAATATTGAACAATATAACATACCCTGATGTTAAATATTGATTTTTATAAAATTTTTAGGATTTGAAGTTGTGGGCTCAAGGTCGACCGGAAGTAGAAATAGTAGACATGGTCCTGAGAATCCAAAATAATATTAAAAAATGTGATCAACATGTCATACCTGTGAGTTTAGCCATCAAAGAAAAACTCAATCATCGTTTAAATGAGATTGTATCAGGACTTCCCGACGACTTGAAAAATATTCTACATATTTCATGATATATGCTGAAAAAATCGAAACAAATTTATTTGTACTATTGTAGCAAATTTTATTCGTTATACAAGGTTGTGACGTAATTGTTTCATGTTATGTCTATTGCAATAATTTCTTAGTTACCTACAATCTTTCAAATATTTATACAGATAAAAATATATTTTTGTTACACTTTAAAGTACAGTTAGATATTTAATTTTATGAATAAATATACAAGAAAAGTCGTCAGCAAAAACCTGTGTAGCGAATATGCAGGAAAATATTAGAAGATTAGAATGAGGGTATGAAAGTTTATTCACACCTTATGAAATGTACAGTATTCCAAACCAATCTGATAACTATTTTTTTTATAAACTTTGAACTATCTAGAATTGGTGGCGCCCTCACGAATATGATTTACAATTTTTACAATGATATGATAAAACTTGAGCAGCAACTAACTATTGTTTGACATCCCGAACGAATACCCATCAAGGAGCACCGTCTGTGCAGATACCAACTAGCTTTGACCAATCAATTCCGTTTTCTTCAATAAAATGTTTCAAAGCTAAAAATTCATCTTCGCTGCGAATAATGATCAAAGTATTCCCATTTTACATTATCGTCTTTTATGTAACGTGTAAATAGCAACAATTGCGAGCACTAAGCTACATCAGTCGATTTGTCTAATTGTCTAATTGCAGTGTGAAATCTGCTTTATCTTGGCCACATGTTGCTCGCCAATTATCAGAAATACTGCATTATATAAGCAGATAATGAAATCCTCTCCTATGGTATGAGATTTTTTGTTCACAGCAAAGCGATAAGAAATAACACTAAACTTATTTCATGTTATCACATTAAAATCCACAATAACAAAGAAAAACTTACCAAAAAACTAAATTATAATATTAAGGTTTATTTTTTAAGTGGCATCCATGCACAAAACAATAAAACAAATGAAATCACTTCACTAATTCAATGATACAATTCAAATGCGCACGTTGTCTGGCTGATAGCAGGCGGAAAGGAAAGGAGGTGCTCACTCGCACGAGCGGCGATGGCAGCGCGTAGTCGGCGCTCAAACTTGTCATTTTAAAATTCGACGTTCGAGACAACAACCGACTCATTGTTACCCTTCCGAAATACAAGTTTTACCACCGCGGTGGTAATTACCCCCCGGTTAGGAATCAATGGTCTAGACGCTATAAGATATCGGTTAGTGTATTCCAACGGAAACCATTGTATTAGTAAAGATATTTTTAAATTTGATTTTTTTTTTCAAATATTTTGGAACCGAATAATGTTAGTTATTCATATAGTTTCAGTTTTAAAAATTAGATATTTAAAATATGTTTTTTCTTTCTGTATTTCTAAATAAAAAGTATATATAGCATAATATTAACAGATTTAAGTTAATGCTTTCAATCCACAAGTTTAAGTCTAAGTGGTTTTATGGCTTCATGACAATACTAAAGATCTACTGAAAACACTGTTTAGTACCACTCCAATTACACTGTCCTATGCGTGTTTCGATAATTTCGATTATCGTTTTCAGATAATCGAGGTAGATTGTTTGTGAAGTTGTTTTGATCTTATAGTCACTCTGCTCCTACACCTAGGAGGCATTCTATATCTCGTTGTTCTGCTTCCAGTAGACTCGTCCAAAAGGAGTCTATTCTCCTGAGGTTTGTGTGTCTCACTTGTTAGCATATCATCTTAAGGTGATGTTTGACGTGGTAGTGAACTGTCAGAGGACCGACAATCAGTTTCATGTCATTTCTGCTCACTACGAGAAGTTTTTCAGACTTCTTAGTTGATATGGTTATGAATCTTTTAGATTGTTTTGGGCCTGGAGTGTTTCTCCAGTGAGACTCCATCTGATTCTTCAGCCATCCGTTCAGTTAATTATTGATGTGGTGTTTTATGAGGTCTTGGTAAAGCTCTAGTCCTAGATATGGAGTTGTTGCCTCTTTTTTTTGGCAAGGTCGACTGCTTCTTCATTACCTAGTATGTTCTGGTGTCTTGGTAGCCACATTAGGGTTACTTTGTTTCTGTTAAGTAGTGCTTTTAGAGTTAGTTTACACTTCCACACTAGTTTGGGCGTGCATTCAGTAGCTTTCAGGACCTAGAGAGAATGCGAATGTGCTTTTTAGAGACGTTTCTATCCATTCATTCCTGAGTACATTTGTTTATTGTTAGCAATTCTACCTGAAAAATGGTGAGTGGTTCTCCTAGTGGTAGGGGGAGCTTGCATTTTGGTCCACAAATGCTCAATCTAACTCCTTGCGCTAGCTTCGAACCGTCTGTGTATAACAGAAATACATTTCGAACGTTCGGAAGTTTTTTATTGACCCATGATTGTCTGCAATTAATTACCGCTAAATGTCTCTTTCTTCACTATAAGGTGAAGGGGAGGCAGGTTCAGTAGTGCATCTAAGACTGTTGTGTGACTGGTTGACATTGTCCCTGTAATACCCAGACAGATCATACTTTGAATCTTGTTCAGATTTTTCTGAGTTATTTGTTTAGTTTTTGACCACCAAGGAAGCGGTGCGTATTTGATGAAGTGTTTCATGACTGTTGGTGTATTTAATATACTATCTTAGACTTTAGTCCCCATGTCTTGCCAACAAGCTTGCGTCAAGTCAATTTAGCCGCAGTAACTTTTAACTCTTATATATTTTACTTCATCAGGTATCAATTTAGTCCCATTAAAGATAGATGCGCTTATATTTGCGCACCAAATTGAACAGTATTTGGTTTTTGGAGACTGTATCGTTGTTATCCACACACATCTCATTCAGTATAATTATTGGTGAAGTGATAGAAAATAGTGTGTTCATCAGGGTGTTTCCAAAAATTTCAACTCAACTGCAAATCTGTTTATACTTCTTATATATTGTTGAAAAGTTGTTTCATTGTATTCGAGAGACTATTACTTTGAACGATGTTCCATTCTGTTGAGTCTTCTTCTATCTTAGTTTCAAAACGTTTGAGTCCATCATTCAGAGCAATATTTTTATTGATAACTCGTATAAATGAAAAGTGTCCATTCCTTTGGTGCTGATGAACAATTGAATCAGACGAAGTATATTTCACTAAATTTTTTTCAAATTGATGAAACTTTTTGATAAATACTATTTTTCAGTACCGTCCATTCATTCCTTGTTTGGAGATATTAAGATGAAATTGATTCTGTATGTTACAATGGAATAATTCAGATTTGCTCATTCAATGAATTATTTTTAGATTTATTACATTTGAAAGAAAATATTTTGAACTAAAATCCCGCTTGCCAAGATATTTTTTGACATTGGAAGATAATTTTCAATGTAATACTAAATTTGGTTTCAGAAATGAATGAACTATTATCTTACAGTTTTATTCCTGTCGATTGAACAATTTTTTATAAGTGTTTAAGCATGTATATAAATTAAATAGTTTATTTTGTAATAAATATCTCTTTTATTTCACCCTCTACTAACAACACCTTTTCATAGGAAGCAAGTAGAAAGATTTGCAAATTTTTTAATAATAAATTTAATGCTTTATGTGATCTTTTCTCCCTCAGTATTGTGTGGGGAGGAAGAGAGGTCATAACTGATATATGACAATTTGCTAGTCATATGTAGATCCACAACTCTTAATTTTACTATTCTGTACATTATTTGTGCACTTGGGTGAAATAAATATCGCTTTGATTTAACCTAGATATTACTACTGTCCTTTTAAAAGACATGCGAAAATTACGAAGTGGGCGACATCTGTTTATTTTCTTTCAAACTTCAATAGAGTTGAATACGAATAATTTTGTTGTTTTATAAACAATTTAAAGTGTTATTTGAAATTTTAGTCTAAAATATTAAAATATACCTGTTTAAAGTGGTTTTCTGAGATAAAAACAACCACACAAAAGGTGTAGTGTTACAAATTTATTAAAATTCTATTCTACTAGCCAATAAAACTTTCAAACTTATGTATAGATTTGGAGTCTCGTATACACTGCGAACCAAAGGATCTATTTTGTCCTCTTTTTTGTGCTGTGATAGCGGGGAACGCAGTGCTTACAGCTGATCTGTTAATCCCACTCTTTTTTTGGTGTAGTTATTCAAGTCTCTTCCTCCCATACTTACATGAACAAATGCATTTTCAATCTTCAACTACATAATTCAGATTAATTGTTATCTCATGAGGCTGTGAGGTTAGACCTGACGTCTGAAGACACAAACTTTTAATAGTTTTTGAATTCTAGGCCACATAATACTATAGGTATGAGGTATGTGCCGCTTTGAAAACCGCTCCACCTATATTCTATGATGTTAAAAAGGGTTATTTCAATTTTCGTCATTTTTAGACCGACTCTTACACACAAATTTTTGTTTTAATCACAGTAACAGTTTAGGAACTAACGGCAATTACAAAAATAAAGAAAATCCTCCCAAAATCACTTAAAAACTAAACAGCATCAAACACCCTTACAAATTGTATTGCTGTCACCGCTATAGAAGCCAAATTCATCGCCATTTAGTGACAGGTGATTTTCGCCGATTACGATTCACCAGTTGTCTACTCTTATGTTTGTTTACAACTTCGTGCACAGCTTTTTTGTGATTTTTTTTATTCAAAATTGATATCTTTAATTGGAGGTAAGTTTTTTGTTATTCTAAATAAGCTAAAAATGTGTAAGTGGTAAATACGGCTGTTTTTACTTACCATTTTAGGTATATTTTTGTAATGCTCTTTTAAAAAGACTAATAATAATCACGTCTTTACATTTTTTTAGGAGACCATTGAGGTTACACGAGTTAATTGCATAATTGGAGAGAGATGACATTCCAATAGCTCCTGATGGCATTATTTTGTGTCCTCCAAAAAACGCAAATGATGATGTCCCTGACTTCGACTCCGGAGACGAGGATAATACTACAATCACTTACCAGGAAGTCAGCTCCGAAACGATATTGAGGTAATATTTGACAGGCATGTATTTCAACGAAGAGGATGATTTACCCCTAGCAGTTTTACAACAGCATCAGCCATTTCAAGTATAAACATCGTCAGAGCCTGCTCTACAAAAACTCATATCTGCGAATTGGCTAAAAGCTGATCTCCATCAGCACTCAAAAAAACTATATTGGAAATAAAAAATTGGACCTGGAAAAAAACGTAGTGCATTGCAGCTTTTCAGCCTCTTTTTTTGATGGCGATGTCATCACAAAATTTCCAACCTATATAATGGCTAACGAAATAAAGTGTTTTATAGGCGTGCTTATCCTAAGTGACAATGTGTTATTACCAAGATGTTATATGTATTGAACACAAACATGGTATAGATGAGGCGATGGTACCTTATTTTGGCAGGCACCTCACAAAACAATATATACAAAATAAATCGTTGGGGTTACAAACTGTGAAACTTTACGTCTAGGACACATTGTATGGTTTACACCCTAACAGTGATAACGAAACCATAAATTGGAAACCTTGGATTTGGCGCAACCGTTGTTTTATAGTGCGCGGATTTCATTTTTTTTTAACATTTTTTTTCCTCGATGCATTCACTCCACGACTTGAATATAGAGGCATTATGGCCTTACGGGTACCACAAGAGACAACAGAATTTCAATGTGTCCTTTACTTAGTGCTCCAACTATAAAAAACTGAAAGGGGTAAATACGATTACCGGTTGGATAAAGACACGGGAATAGTATTGTGGCAATTGCGTCTAATTTTTGTTCAGTCGAAACCTTACCCTTTAGAAAAAAAAACATATTTACATCCTTCAACCAAATTTGATAAAAGTTTTATAATTCATACATGGGTGGAGTTGATAGCAACGATCAGAATATAAGTTTTTACCGTGTGTTCATAAGAGATAAAAAATTCCTTTGTGGTATTTTCCTTTGTTGGCTCACGGTATTGACATGGCTATTCAGAACGCATGACAGTTAGCCTGATTAGAAGATCAGCAAGTGGATCAACTTGAATTTAGAAGAAACATAGCTTGAAACATTTTGGAATTGTTCCAGGTGACAAAACAGAGTCGAAATCCCAGTGCAGTTCTCCACTCAAGGTATGAATCATCTTGTAATTTACCAGAAAAAACAGTCTCAATGTGGATAGTGCAGAACAAGTTCAGTTTTTGTATAAAAATTACAATATTCCGTTACACCCAAAACTATGCTTAAAAATTATCATACAATTTAATAATTGAAATTTTTTTTATAATATATTTTTTCACTTAACTACAGAATTGCATTTTACTACTGTCCTTTTAAAAGAACATTTATAGACTGCTAATAAAAAAAATTATATTTTTTTATATTAAAATTAAATAAAACTATCAACTTTCTTTGAAAAAATGGGTAAAATAAAAAAAAAAGTTCCATTAATATGTGGGTTAAACTAGCAGTGTGGATTAAGGGTTAATAAAAATAATAAGGTAGGATGAAAAACATTTAATAATTGAAAAATATCACAGTTTATCACATAATGTTGATGAATAAATAAATACAATTTCAGTTTTAAAAATCACAGGTTAAGATAACTCGAGTTGACATACCAGAACATACAACAAATAATAAACATACAAAAATGTGTTCAATTCAAAGCAATAATCGAACCGAATATTCCCTTGAATAAATTTTCTTGATTTTAGATTTCGTTTTGAAGTCATTTTTAGACAAGACCTCAGCTAGCCTACTTTGTATGTCAAAGTCTTTTGAGTTTTGGGCCTCAATTTTTCTACTCCCTGATCTCAAAACAATGGTTCTATATCATGTCAGTCTCAATCTGCCAACTCTGATGTTAAAAGTTTTCCAAGATCAGAGATTAGGCATATATATATATATATATATATATATATATATATATATATATATATATATATACTTATCTAGTTGTCAAAGTGAACACTTTTATTCTTTATAATGTATACAAAATTACAAAATTCATGAACAATCAATGATTTTGGAAAATTATTATCTATATACGAAGGGTTATTAATACAAATGAACCATGTCCACTTAGCTACTGTTGAACTAAAGAAGTTAAAGTTGGAAAATTTTAATAATTTTGTTATATTATGTTGAAGAAATTCAACGACTAACTTAGCAATAATATATGTTTATTGACGAAGTTTAGTGTTATAACCCCTAAAAGTCCAGAATACTGGACTTCATGAAAGAAAATAAACCAACTCCATTTCTACATCTGCTTGTATGTAGATATTGCAGTATCATATACACTGCCACCCAAAGGATTTATTCTACTGCGATACTTGGGAACCCCGTGTTTACAGCCAATCCGTTAATCCCACTCCTCTTAGAAAATCCATAATGTGGTATGGTTGTGGCTGCCAAAGATCTTCGTCTTCTATTTCATACGATTCCAGGTGTGGTGCTCTAGAGTTCCTTAGTGTTCTAGAGAATGTGGATAGAGGATTCGTCCTCTGTGCAACAAAACATGCGTGCCACATTATCTGCTAGGTCTAGCGTCTTTAGGTGTTTGTTGAAGCGACAGTGCCCCGACAGATCTCCTGTTAGTATTCGTAGATTGTTCTTACTTAGGTTGATACATTCAGCAGATCTTCTAATGTTATAGTTTGCCTGTCTCAGCCCTTGTAGGTTGTCCCAATAATTGGTTTCACTCCTATCTACCTTCTTTTACATATTCTTTATCCTGCAAGACTTCTGCGACATCTTTTTCCAGTTCTGCACGCCAACCAATATCAAATACAATGAGTTGCAATCCTAATGTAAAATTGTATTCGTCTGAAGATCAATCTTCTGATTCAGATGAAATATCCATCGCAGAATACAACTAGTCAACAAAAATAATGTGTTTTAAACTGCCGAAATATTTAAATAAAAAGTTTAAAGCACTTCAATAGAGAACTGTAAACAGTAAATAAAAGCTGCTTCCTATTTACATTCAAGTGAACTGAGACACTCAGTTATATGAGTGTCTTATGCTCAGATAATGACGTAACTGCTCAGTGAATAAAACAAACGAGTAATTTGAGTTATTATTCTCAATAACCACTTAAAATTCACAATTATCATTGGTGATCCAAGCGTCTGTTCCTCGCAGCAAAAGAAACTATAATATTACTGTTATAATAGAAATTTTTAGGAGTTATTTTAAGTTAATGCTTTCTTATAGAGATGGCGCTTGATTTGTAGAAATAGTAGTTTAATGTTCTATGTACATAGTTTTGTTTTTTGTAGTTGATTATTATTGAGAAAAAGTAAGGTTAAGTTAATATATGGTTTTACCGGGTTTTTTAGCACATGGTTGGTTTTATAAGATATAAGTGATAGATGATGTATATATATGAAGATGTAAATAAAATGTATATAAAGACCTAGATTGATTTTAATCAACACTGCTGTGTAACAAATAACAACAATTACTAAAATATTATTTATAAGATTATTTACGTCAATGATGTTTGCAATCATTTAGTATTGTGTGCTTACTTGCTTATTTTGATGATAACATCTGACAACATGATGTCCTTAATCTCACTTTCAATCTGAGTTTACAAAACTCACTAAAGCTCTATATGTAATACTATATGGACATTTGGTATCGGAAAAAACATCCCTACGTTACGGTGCGACAATATTCATTTTCTCTCTCGTTCGAGACACTTTATCTATACTGCGCATGCTTGAGTATGCGCAGAACCAAGCTGGAACATCGGAGGATAGAGCAAGTGTTATCATTCTGTCTTCCTTAGTCGGAACAGCTTCCAATTATAGAAACTGTCCATATGGAAGTATTATATATATGACCAAAGCACACTGTCTCAAGCTTGTGCAGATTGCGGGTAAAAACTCGGTTACGTCTCACTTGCGAGACTGAAAATGGACGTGCATTGAACTCAGTTATGACGTCAAAAGTGAGAATAATCTGAGTTTTGATGTAAATAGAAAGCAGCTAAAGATTACCTGAGCTTAGTTCAGTAGTATTCTGAAAGAATCTGTCACTAAGCAACAGAACTTCCGGCTGTCTAGCGGATAGTATCAGAACTAGGACTTGGTTCATTATTACACTGAAATTCAACATAGTTGATGCATACTATAGCGTTGGTACAAAATGAACTTGGTCTACTTGTATCTGAGTCTTCCATATATAAGTAATTGTGTAATATATAAGTAATTGTTTTGTGTAAATTAGACATTCAGTTTTGTAATAAATTAAATAACTGTAGACCATTATCTAATCATTATTCACTTTGACAATTTATACACCATTAACTTGTACACAATTTCTGAATTTGCAATTGAGACACTTCAAACAAGTGCTTCTGCTGCACGGTTCCAGATAAGTATTTATGTTTATCATAAACAACAGTATGAGGTCTGACTATTAAATAACGAAACTGGTTACGAAAAAGGGTTCTATTATACAAATTATTCTACATTCGAATGCTTTACCGCTTCCATCGACTCAAATCGGGTCCCTTTCAAAACAGATTTTATCTTCGGAAACAAAAGAAAGTCGCACAATCTGCCAAATCTGGTGAGTACAGCGAGTGTTCGGAGCACTGGAGGTCTCTCTCCCCGCACTTAAGCGCTTACATCACTCAAAAACACGCGCACGAGATAGAGAATTGTCCCAATAGGCCTCTTGCAACAATTTATAGCACTCAGTCGAATTTTTTCCATTTTAAAGAGGATTTTGAGATTGATACATTGCTCCTGTTTTTTGTCACATATGGTTTTCGACACGAGAAAAAACACGTTCGTTTCAAACCGCTACTGTACAAATACTATAATGGTGACGGAAACGTTTTTTAGGATGTGCATAGACAAGATATCTAGGTACCCAACGCACTAATCGTTTTTTACCCCAACCGTCTAGGGCGCCCTCTGGGCGCGGAGTCTCATCATTTAATAGCCAGACCTCGTATATTGGCTCCATTAACATAAGTTTGTGTCAATTGAGGAGTGCGTGACGGTCAGGTACATTCCATCCATCGATGCGAAAAACTTGAATTTAGAACATCGAATATTTTTAAACTGAGCAACTTTAAGTAGCTCATACCAGTAACCGGATCGAAATCATCCTGTAACAAACAATTGAATTAGTTGTTGTCATTGTAAAAAACTTGACATGAAATTGTTTGGTTAAATAATCTAAAAATTTTCACTTTCACCTGGCAATTGTGCAAGTTCATATAAAATTCACAATTTTGAATTATAAAAATAGTTAATTTAACGAACTTCATTTTGTTACAAATAAAATCAACAAATGTATTTTAAATTATTTTACCAAACTGGTTGTGAATATGCGCCTTACATATATTTAAAAAAAAATTCTAGTTAGAAATATTTTGATATTTGTAATATAAAAAACTCATTGACTTCTCTACAAAACTAATGTCATTAGGAACCTTTTTTACGAAAAATATTTAGAATTGTGGTGAATGTACAGGTTTTTTTTATTAAAAGGAAACGTTTTTAATGTTTTTTAACACATATAATAAGATTTAATAATATGAAGTATAAAGTTGAATCATTTTTATCGATAAACATTAAAATAATTCAGAATCAGTATATATTGATTCAAAATAAAAAAGTCATTCGAGTTTAATTGGTGTATGATATTGATTATTTATTATAATAAAAATATGTTAATTTATTTTTACATATTTATATATTGTTACCTGAAAGTACACAAATCAAAAAGATTATATATGTTTCCTCCAAGAAACGTACATTGGAGTAGATAGATTCATTTTAAACAATTTAATACTACCCAATTTGTTGGAACACCTCAATTTCATAATATACAGCAATATTGCGCTAGAATGGATTGAAACATTTTAACAACAATTTATTCATGTTAAGCTTTTACACGAAATAATTTATTCTGAAATCTGAAATAATAAGCCTTGATTTCTTTCGGCACTTTACGCTGAACAGAATTGAAATTTGTAGCTCAATCTGTAATAATGTTCGCTTAGCTCCCAGAATTTTGTCCAGAAATACTATTCAAGAGATTGCTAAAATAAAGTTTATACTCCGTAGATAATAACTGTTTCTGTAACAAACACCAACCTAGTAATTCACACATATCAAAAGCGTACTATAATAACTAGCTAATATTATTTACAAATACCTGAAAGCCAGAAAGTATTGGTGCAGTTGTATACCCCGGAAATTTAACGCTTAGACAATATTAGTATCTTATTCTCCCCAATCATTGGTTAGAAGCAATAATTAGAGTCACAAACTCTAATTACTGAAGTTTATATCTCGCCATTACATACTGATGTCTTCTCACCTTTTCAGGTGTAAAACTTATTGGAATTGAGTCATTACGTGGACTTCTTTTTCCACAGCGGTTTCCATTCTTTCCTGTCATTTTATTCCTCTCTATCCCATCAATTTTTCCCTCTGCCATCTATATTTCTTCTGCCTAGGTCTCCCTTGTTTTTTGTAAGTTCGTGCTTCATATAAACCGTTCTTTCCCAATTCTTTCCTTGATTTGTAACGTTAAAATTCTAGGAAATGAAACAGTAGATATTTGAGCTAAACTGCAGGTTCAGTTATACTACAAGTAAATCAGAAAATGGAATGAGCATTAATCTATGGAAACGTTGAAGTAACATTTTAACAACAAGTTAATTTTGTCCTTGTGAAACAACATTGCAGAAGAGAAGCAGTCGCTATGACTGATCTTTGGATTGGTCACGAAGTTTGTGGGATCTCATTCCAAAAATTTAAAGAGAGAATTTCGACGATTTTTTACTTAATTTATGACGTAAAACGAATCGGACTATTTGACCTTCAAACGATACAGTTACGAAAAATTCCATTACAAACTATTGATTTAAATGATGGCTAAATTGTTTACGATTAAAAACATTACAAAATATATATCTTTCAAATTTTAAGTTCAGTTCTTTACTCTTTTTACTACATCTCTCTCTCCGTTTTTTTCCTCTCCACTCTTCTCAAATTTGATGTTACTTCTCCAATCTATTTATTTTTCGGCTTGCTACATCTTCTAATTCCCTCTACCTCCATTTGTGTTTTCTTGCTAATTCTTCATCCCCAGTATTTTTCGGAGTATTTCCCTCTGCCACACTTCATAATGTGATGTTTTTATGTACAAACTTTGCATTTTCGTACATCACAAATTTGCAATTAAGTCCTTTTATTAATTATTGTTTTATAGTATAAGGTTCAAACTGAATTAGGTGTCAGACATGCAGTTTATTATTAATTCTAACGAAATCTCATGGCTTTTCGACATAAACATAGCTTATCGGTATAGAAATTTTTGTATGTGTTCGTCAAAAGCTGGAAACTGCTCAATAATAGTAATTAAAACTGAAGTTGAGTGTATGAACAGAGAAAAACTGTAAATTTATAAATTCACGCACTAAATTGATCAATTATCACCTGATAAGTAATCTCTCTGATCCCGGCCACAAAATTGTTAGCTTTTTTATATGGCGATTCAGTAATACGTCCAAATGCCATCTAAAGACAGAATTTGAAATTTGGAGAAAAAAAAACATTTTAGAGCGAAAACATTGCATATTTGGTGTAGTAAGGACTGAACCCCGCCTGTGTATGGAAACATTGATGACGTTAATGATATCCATTGGGATGTTGTTCCATTTTTATTGAACCACGAGTGTGAATTCCTGGAGGGCGATAGTAGGATTAACTCTGTTTGAGATTGATGGTCCTACCAAATTCCTCATGTGTTCAATTTATGTCTGGCGAATTTGCTCTGACTATTCTGTATCTCTAGCATTGTCATCCATGAAAATGAAATTGGCTCTAATAGGATAGATATTGGGTTCAATAATGTTTGGAACATCTATCTCTTGTCACAGTGTCTCGAAGTTGTCTACAATCATCATGCATCATGCTTCTTCACAAAATTACTGTTCCTCTTTGGTATGGAATCACTTCTCTGGCCAAAAATAATCTTTATAGTTGCCCTGACCCTCACAAAACTTTGTGTAGTTGACTAGCACTAATTAAATTAAGTCTGGTTAAGATCCGAATAAAAGGACATTCCACTATACAGCTAAACACCAGTCTGTACCCACTATAGACTAAAATATATATGTCTGGGAAGTAACCTGGGTATTCTTAATGGTCTTCGCAGTATTGTGGTAGTGTAAATGAACCATAACGTTCTTTAAGAGTTCAGACAGTTGATGTTATGGTTCGACTTCGACGTACATAACCTGCTGCATATCGATCTTCTATTGCCTTAAGTTACCCTAGAACGCGCAGTTCCACGTTTCTATTCCACGCTGTTTGTTTCCTAATACGAACGCAGTATTCGGATAACTGACGCGAACCGAGTCTCTATTGTAACCGCATCTCGATTCTTCGGCAGAGCATAATTATCATGCTCTGTTCTTGCCCTGTTGAACACAGAAATTCTATTGCCAGGCATCGATATAAACTACTTTAAAAAATTGTATCTACATGGTTTATGTTATTATTTTTAATTGCGGTGAAATATATAATGATTCAATGTACAAAAAGGAGCCGTGATTTATATTTCATTTTATAATTTACCAGGGTGGTTCAATAATATTAACGGTGTACACCAACAAACGTTGAAGGTAACTTTATTTTTTTTGTTTAAAAAACCTACATAAAAATGGAAAGTTTCATAATTTTTCCAAACTTTTAGTGAAGTATCTTCATTCATATTATATTCAATTCAATCATATAGTTAATAATACGAGGTTTTTCCAAAAAGTATCATGCTTATCTTCATATCTCCGCGCCAAAACTTATATTAAGCATAAGCGTCATCAATGAGTATTGACGAACTCATTTATGTGCGCAATTACTAATTTGACGTGTTAGTTCGTAAACGATTTGTTTGTTTGTCATTGTACAAAGTTATATTACGTTAAGCTTCTTGGGAAACTAGCTGGATTATTATTGGTAATGATAGAGACACAACGAGACAATCTTCACATTGGAAACGTTCTAAGCCGCCAAGACCAAAAAAACACACGTCGGAGCAAACGGAAACAGTGTTGAGTGTGTTCTAAGATTATACAGGAAAGAGATTACTTGATCACAAAAATTAAATATTGAAATATTGACGCAGTCACGAGTAAACGGCCACTGTTGTATAGGCTGCTTCATCACAATAAAGGGTCAGGTCAGTGCAGCAATATTTAACAAAACACTAAGGGTGCATTCCACTAAGCACTCACGACAACCACGATTTTTCCCGTTCCACTTAGCCCAGAGCGTTATAATCGTAATTCTCGAATAGCTTACGAAGCGTTTTGAGCGTTGAGATAAATATTAACGAATGGCAAAACAGAAAAAACAAAGCGGAAGCTTTAAGAGGTTATGTTGTGATTTATAAGTTATTGAATTTTTTTGTAGTGTGCTTAACTGATTTACATTGAAGTAAAATCAAAATATCTTCTGCGGCGATAGTTAAATGCTCACTTCGACTCACCTCTTGACAAAGGAGGCGATAACTAGAGAAATATATTCCATCATCTGCGCATGCGAATAAATAATAAATTATAATATAACATAACCTAACTTTAAATTTTTTGAATACTTTTCACTTTTCTAAAGTACTCTGAATCTTTTTTGTCCTAATTTTAAGATGCCGGTATTGTGTTTTGAATGTGACACATTTTTTTCAACCCAGTTTAACTTGAATAAACATTTAAGAAACATTCATAATAAATCATCCAAGTGTATTGAATATGGAAGTGAGACAAAATATATGTGTGTGGAATGCAGGCTCTTTTTTAAATTTAATGAAGATTTGAGAAGTCATCTGGAGCACAAACATAATTTTAAAAATAATATAGTACAGTTACAGTTTTCAAATTTTGATGGTGAGTATAAAATAATAATTTTTATTAGATTTAGGAAGATACATGTTTCCTGAATAAATTCAGTGTTAATGGAGGGATTTACTGATTTTTTTTAAGAATATAACCAGTGGCTTTCTGAAGAACAAAAAGCCAACAATGTAGTATATCCGAAATTCTGGGAAAAAAGTTCGAAGCAATTATGTTTCTTTTGAATGCAAACGCTCCTACAAGAAACAAAATTTAGTATCATGTCAAAATCGGAAACGGAACCTAAAGTCACAGGGATCTTGCAAGTTAAATAAATCATGTGTTAGCCAAACTGTCGTTAAAAGAAACCTTGAGTCAGACCATTGTGATATTACATGTTATACATCACATTATTTACATGGATCAGATGAAATACAGCATTTACAAATTCCAAAAAGTGATAAGCAGATGATTGCTTCCAAACTAATTTTAGGGGTTCCATCTAAAGGGTAAGTGCCTAAAACTCCAATATCGAGAACTTCTGTGAAAACAAAATAATTCTCTCTTGTATGAACTAAACAAAAAAAACTGCATATTCGAAAGCTTTTAAGGAGGGCTTTAAAATATTAGAAGAATTTGTTAACTCAGATCTAGCCAAGTCAAACACTGCAGAAAATGATCATCAATATTGTTAATTTTTACTTTGATGTAGGTATAGAAGCATTTTGTTTATACCTATACCTATATTTATATTAAAATTTTTCTTGGAAATAAACTGACCTTGTTTTGGAAGCGAGGGTTTTAAATTAATTTTTAAACCAACTAACTACCTCCTAAAATCTCAACATATACATTTATTTGTCCTAATGTACCTATAACGGAAAGCATAACGCACAATTTAGGATCTTATAAGTAGCCCTTCGTATAAATTAATTACAAAAGTTGACTGATGTCTCCTACCGACCCTCGTAGCAAGAAAATGCATGCGCAGATGATGGAATATATTTCTCTAGAATGTCCAAAAGAGTATTTCAGGCGCCGTGAACGCTTAGTGGAATGCACCATGAGTCTTAACGACGTAACTCGATGTGACTTTTGGTTTTTTCCCACTTCAAACGACAGGATGAAAAATAGTCGATTGATACCCCAGCACTGCAAATAGACTTACTTCTGCAAATACTGCTTCGGGAGCGTATTATATCACTAACTGAATAATTAAAATTATTACCAATGCGGAGATATAAACGTAGATTCGATATTTCTGGAATAAACCTCGTATATAGTGTTTTACGTACTTTGACGAGAGTATTTTAAGTTTCTCCGCGACTATCGTGGCTAGCTGAAAAATATATGTCATTCTCCCACTCATTAACAATTTCAAATTATTTACATTCCAGAAATTTGTTTTATCCAAATTTAACTTATTTTTTCTAATAAGTTTTCGTTTTATATTATTATAAAACATTTTTATTCTGGTAAATAAATGGTTGGTCTATGAATGGAATTATGTAATATTCTAAGGATTGCTTGCGTACATTTATTTCATCTATGGTTTTTTATGAGACTATTACAGTGTCTTATCTGAAGTAGCAAAATAAAACAAATGACGAGTAGATATACTAACAGAATTTGATGAATAAGTTGTTTATATTTTGTTAAGCACGTTTCCAAAAAGTCGTTTAGTAAACAATAGTCATAAATCATAATACTGGTAGTTGTTTGTATTCATAATAATTTACTATATTTTAGAAGATATGGAAGCCAGTACGTGATATAGTAATTAAAATAATTTTTGCATTAACTAAAATGCATAAGCAATTATAATTTATTAAATTAGAATATTTAAAAATACGAGAGCTATTAAAAATTATCTACATAACAATGGATCTAAAGACTTACGATTCTTGATTTTAATCAGTTTACATCTACCTTTTAATGACCTTAATCCATTACAAAAATTTTCTTCTTGGCGTCTATATTGTTTTTAATACGGTTATCTGTAATAATAAAATAAATTTTGTGATGGGTGGCAGCTGCATAACGACAAATGTAGAACCTGACCTATAGAACAAGCTTGAGCCATATTCCTAAAGGTGATAAACCTATTATGTAACACAACCTTGAACTTAAAATTACAGTTTTGTAAAGGCGCACGTGCACTCAGTTCTCCTGTAAGGAGCAGAAACATGGACATTAAAAGTGGACACCATGAACAGACTCGAGGCTTTTGAAATGTGGACTTAACATATAACTAACGATCAATTGCTTAGACGTATCGGAAAGGAAAGAGAGTTACTTACAACAATAAGAGTATGATATACTGAAATTAATAACGCGGACCTGGTCGCAGACAACATTCATGGTAAAAAACATACGCGATTTTACTAGGATGAGCACCACTCAGGACCGAAATTGTCGCCAACCTTCATTAAATGCTGATGGCACCTGAAGAAGATGGGTAAACCCCAATTAAAAAGAATAAAAGGTGAATAATACGTCGAAGTTCGTCAGGTTTATATATCCTTGAATCTCGAATAAAAACAATATAAGTAGCGCCCCCAAGTAATGTTTGCGTATCACTCACCTAATAAGAAGAGGCATACAAAAATAAAATAAGATAAAAAGGAGACTTCATTTAAAGTATCTTCTTCTTCTTCCCCTTTCAATAGGTCCAGGTCCTGTTCAAACCTGTACGTTAGGCCCTCGTCTTGGATCCTCCTGAGAAGCTGAACTCCAGCTCTCGTACCACCTCTTTGGTGGTCTGCGTGTGTTCGGAGTTTTAGCCCACTTTGCCCATCTGTCTTCTGGCATTCTTTCTACTTGATCCCTCCAGAATCTTTTTCGTGCCCTGGCCCATCTTACCACATCCTGTACGCCCGATTCTTCTCTTATGTCATCACTCCTTATTCGGTCCCAGAGAGTGACTCCCTTGATGGTTCGCAGTATTTTCATCTCTGTGGTTCCCATTATTCTCTTTGTTGTTGATCTCGGATCTAGTTTCTCAGGCATATGTGAGAATAAACACGTTTTATAGATTCTGGTCTTGCTCTGTGAGCATTAAAAGCGTTATTCTCATGAAATTTCGAAATTTTTGTCCTTTCAGTTGTTACATATATCTAACTGATACAAGGTGGTTATTATTTTTTCCTTGAAAACAACATTAGGACTAATTTTACAAGCGAAGTTCCAAACTACAGATATCATGTTTTAAAGATGACAAACTTTGGTTTAAACGTTACCGGCGGTCTGGTTCAACTTCAGTTCAACATGAAACGGAGGATTCGAGCCCAACTTTTACATATTGTTAATATTTTTACATTTTTATTATATAGGGTAAAATGACTGAATATTCGAACTTTATATTTGATGAACTCAACGATGATGATGAAGAAATTATAAACATTGTCAACGCGCTGAGAAAACAAAAAGTTATTCGTTCTTGTGCGATATTTAAATTGTTTCATTTATTTTTTAAATTTGTTGCGCTTTTTTCGAAAACATTTCCTTGTATTTTTTTGCAAGGTTAACCAAAGATACAACAAATATCGGAAACATTTTGGTTATACTTTTGACATCTGGCAGAAAATTCATTGTGACGTGAGGGAGAGATTCGTTGGTTAAATTTGGTAGGATGAGGAGAATTTTTCTAAGGAGGAGGTCCTGATATAGGAGTTGCTTCTCTGCAGGGCTCTGTGACCTGTAAAATAGAGCAATCTTGTTTATTATTAGTTTAAACTAGAATTCAAATCGTAGATTAATCTCAAGTTTTATTATAGATTGTAAAATTGGCCATTAGGCAAGTTCCTAAAGATGAGTTCCTCTATAATTTCAAAATTTTATGGATTACTAAAAACGCATAAAAAATTTTCAGCTCACGTCCAATTCTTTCATCCATAGAAATTGTGTCAGATTGAGGCACAGTTAGTAAAGAAAGAATAAGATAGGAAACACCAGGAAAAAATAAAATCAAAAAAGGGTTAATTATCAAAGCTAAAAGAAAGAAAGGTCCAGCAAGACATGTTTCTCTTTTGAATTCCAGAGAAAAAAGGCCTAAGAGGAATAGTTGGAAAACAAAAAAGCAAAAATTCGAAAGAATTTTCAAATGAAAAACCACTTTCTTATTCTAAACCTGCTGCAGAATCAGTTTTTCAAAATAATATAAAGAGTCAAAGCTTGATAGCTACTTAGAGAATAATGTAATATGTCAAAATAGTGAAATTAGTGAAAAAATGAAAGAAGAAACAAGAAATAAGTTGAAATATCGTAGAAAATGTTAAAGAGAAACAAACATTTTTCTATCATCACCTAAAGTACAGTACTTCTAAATTCTAAAACCAGACTTTTTTACAAAGCATTTTTTCTACAAAGAAGGGCATGTAAGAAAATGAATGCACAAATTCCAAAAGTTAAACAAAACGTTACAGATTTTTTAAACTAATCTTCGAATTCCAGGATTCCAATATTGGTACTATTTCATAGTTAGTATTATTTAACAGAATTATATAAACATTTTGGAAATAAACAAGATATTCTATGGAAAATGAGAAGTTTTTTATTCATGAATTGTCTGTTTCTATCATTGTCACTTAAAAACTAGATTCTGGGGACCACAATATTAGTAAAATCTAGTAACATGTATGACATCATAATTGACAGAAAAAAATTATTTGGAACATTTTCTAATAATTTATTGCTACCAAATTTCAGAAGTACCCATTACACTCTAGTTGGAACATATATTGTGGATTCAAAAGTCCCCATAAAGTTAAAAAGAATTTAATAGCAATAAAACCAATTATTTCCAGAAGATGAGATACGAAAAAATGATACATCTGAAAAAATATTCGGAAAAGGGTCGAAATATTTCAAAAATTTCCATTTATTTTCAGGATTAGCCGAAAATTAATGAAGTGAAAAGTTTTTCAATAAACAGTCGGATGAGATATAAAGAACAATACTTTTATGTTTACAATGGATTTGTCTCCATCCGGGTAGTAAAGGAAGAATTTTATTCATTCCTGTAAATAAAAATTTCTTAATTAAGATATAGACAATGACAATTTTAATTTAGTAAGAGAAAAAATTCAATGAAAAAGTTTACATTCAATCAACGTAAAAGAATTCAACAATATGAAGTGGTTAGTTAGATGATGAAAATTTATTCTATTGGAATTAGAGAAATGTAGACACGCATTGTTTAGTAAATAATTCGTTTATGTACAATTTTCTTTGTTAAATTTGGTTTTTGGCTAGTCAGACCAGATGCTAGAGTTCATATTACTACCACCTTCTCTCGAAACCGCAGCCTAGCGAATCTAGCGATGGTTGATCCCAGTGCAAAATCGCCTAGACAATGAAGTTTTCTAATTGGTATCAATCATCTAGCATTTGAAATAGTTAAGGTACAAATAAATTGATCAAGACAAATTTTTACTATGGTGGCTCAAATGGTCAAATGGTGGTTCTTAGAAAAAAGCATATGATCTCAGTTCGGCAGAAAAATGTATAAAATATGTAAATTATTTAGAGAAGGTACCAATTTAAACATTAAAAAATAAACTTTATATACAATTTTGTACGTTTTAGAAAGATAAAGAAATTAATAATGATGACCAGATAAAAACTTGTAACATATGAAGAAATAATAAGAGGCATATTTTTTAAGTACCGTTTTGAGATTCCACAGCCGCAACCCCAAGGTCGGCGTTCCGCACATGCGCGCTGGTTACCTACATCTCTTGTCTATGCAATGACGCCTTTACAGTCTGATTCTTCATTGTGTACGTTGTTTACTGAGTGTTTGAGATGCCTCCGACAATCGTGAGTCCCCCAGATTGTGAAGTTGTGAAGAATGTGAATACGATTTCTTAGTGCTGAAGGCGTAAAACCGATCGATATTCATCGTGAGATCTGTGAAGTTTACGGACAAAACATTATGAGTGATCATAACCCAAAAAAGTGCAGTTTAAGCAAACAATTTCAGCCCGGAAAATCATGTGCACAGTTTTTTGGGACAGAAAAGGAGTATTGCTAGTGGAGTTTCGGACTGCAATGAGATAATCAATGCAGCGTCTTATTGTGAGACATCGAAAAATCTGGGTCGTGCAATCCAGAACAAAAGACGAGGCAAGTTGAGTAAGGGTATCGTTTTGCTGCATGACAATGCCAGTCCACATGTAGCTAATCGGACCAAAGATCTCATCAAATCTTTTCAATGGGAAACTCTAGGTCATCCTCTCTACAGCCCTGATCTGGCGCCCAGCGACTACCATTTGTTCCTCCACATGAAGAAACATCTGGGCGGTCAGCGTCTTCAAGACGATAACGAAGTCAAAACAGTTGTGATACAGTGGTTAACAAGAATTTTATGAGGAGGGTATTCAAAAACTGGTGCCACGTTATGACAAGTGCCTCAATATTCACGGAAATTATGTAGAAAATTAGATTAAGGTACAGGCTTTCATGTAAAAATAAAATTATTGTGATATCTTTGCACTTCTTTTTTTAATTCCAAAACGGTACTTACTTAAAAAATATGCCTCGCATCTCTTTTATAAAGAGAAAATAAAAATATTGATTGGAAAGACAAATTATAATGGAGTTCTTTAACTACTGTGGGTAATCTATAATTAAGACGTATATGTAAGGAATTTCGGGCTGGGTAATTGATGAATTGTAAAAATACTTGAGTAATGTGAACCTGCACTGGAATGTACATTGATCAATCCAGTCCAATTGACTAGAATTATGGTCTTATTTTCCTTCCAACTCCAGAGTTCCACTTGAATGGTGTGAACGACCAATATGTTGAAATGCATTTCATTTTTTGAGGAATTTTTTAGATAATTCCTAACTAGAAACTAAACTTTTCATTTGTTTCTTTGTATTTCTTTCAATGTCATTTATCACAATTTGGTCCACTTTATTGGGCATTATTTCTTGTATAGTGATAGCAGATTTGGTTATCTTTCGATCCCCATCTGAGCATGAGCTCTGGTGGTTAATTTGGTGTTAAGCCGGACTCTAGATCTTCGAGCGATTTCACAGGATACATGACTAAGTTTTTTGGTTTGAAAATCAAATTCTTCATACTCTTTTGGCCTTTTGAAATCATCCGGCTAGATTTTTCGCACAACTTATTTTGTATTACTCACATAATAATGAGAAATATGTTAAGAAGAGCTGAGAAAATAAGTTAGCCAAAACCAGTTCGACGCAGAGACAAAATATTGCGTTACCATAGCAACAAACAATAACTTATTAGAAGTGTCAGTGTAAAGTTTGACGTCAAAAAAGTAAACCAGAGTTACGAAATAAATTAAAAGAAAAAAGATATCCACCAAAATTGTGAAAATCGAAAAATTCGATTATCGAGCCATCATCAAGTATTTAAAAGGGTTAAGAGGTAAGCAGATTTCCGAAGATACGCTTAATACTCTTGGTAATCAATGTCCTTCGTATGCGACCGTCAAAAATTGACTGCAAGCTTCAAAAGAGGTAAATTTTCTATTGAAGATGATGACCGATCGGGAAGGCCAGTTTCTGTGTCAGACCCCCAAAATATCGATGCAGTTCATGACATGATTTTATCAGATCGTCGAATTGGGAATATTTCATACGAACGCATTCATATAGTTCACGTCAATTTGGACATGAGAAAAATTGCTGCTGGGTCCCCAAATGTTTGAATGTTGACCAAAAGCGTGCAAGGGTACATCGCGTTCGATCTGTGCTCGATTTGAAAACGATGTAGACTTCTCAAACCAAATTGGTACTATGGATGAGACTTGGGTACATTTCTACGATCCAGAAATAAAGCAACAATCGATGGTATGGCGACACTCTGGTGTTCCATGACCTAAGAAGTTTCGTGTCCAAAAATCTGCTGGAAAAGTTCATGCTTCAGTTTTTTGGAATTGCCATTGAGTAATCATGATTGATTTTTTGGATAAGGGAAAGCTATTCAAAGGTGTTTTTTGTTTTTACAGGTCAACGCCCTGCACACAAATCTCATGTTGCCATGTAAAAAATTCGTGATTTAGGGTTTGAATTACTAGAACACCCCCCTTATTCACCAGATTTGGCTCCGTCCGACTATCATTTCTTTCATCAACTGAAAAAAAGTTTAAAAGGCCGTGAATTTTCTTCCAACGAGGAGGTAACAAAAGCTGTAAAGGTCTGGTTCTCAGAGCAAGAAGAAACATTTTTTTTGAAAGGTCTAGAGACGTTGTAGGTTCGCTGTAATAAGTGTATCCAATTAAGAAGAGAATATTTGAGTAAGAAAATATTTTGACATTGAAATTTTAGTTGGTTCTATAGCAGGCTAAGATTTTTTCAATATATCCTCGTATATCAAGAAGTTTACTTCAAAACATATTAATTAAAGATATTTGTAATTCCCTATTGTTTGCATTATTGTTGGTTCCAAATACCAAATTTTCAAGCTCAAGAAAATGGATGAATCTGAATCTGAAATAGATAATACAAAGCGGTTAGTTTTTCGTTCACTCAAATTAGCGTGTGTGACTCGAGTGAGTGTTTTAGAATCTTATTCAAATAACAAACTTTGGAAGTACTGTAATTAAGGCAGTACTTAAAGATGGAGAGAACAAATATTTAGAATTTGATGAGCTTTACGGGTCTAATGTAGCTAACTTGTTTAGAAATGCCTACTAGATAATTCAATACAATAACAATTACCTGTTTCAGCAATTCTCTCAATCGAATCAGATTTAGCTGCAAAAATTAATTACTTTTATAAAACAACACTCAAGTTAACAAGATACAACTTTTTTCAAATCTAAATGCATTTCATTTTATAATTACTCAAAGTGTGGCATCGGGCCCCAGAAAAATAAAAAAAAAAAAAATGAAAAACACACTCTTACCCTACCAGTCAAATAAAAACCGTACTTTGAAATCTTCTGAAATTTCCAAATTAATACCAGTACCTTCATACTGCTGGAGAAAAATTAATACTTTCCGTTTTAAAAATTGAACATAATTTATGCAATGTAAATAAATCAAAGTGGGATGTGCAAAATGTCAGAGATTTGAGAATACAGACATGAGCTGGATCATGGCATCACACCTGAGACCTTGGTCAAAGTAATTCTTAGCTCTGGAGACATATGGAATGCAACAGCATTCACTACAAAAGTCCTCCAGGACTCCAGGCGCAAATAATGAAGTACAGTGATGCAGATGAACGTAAGAAATTGGTTCGAGTCTAATCGACAACGACGAAGTGGAAGAGCAAGAACACCTTGCCTAAACCTCCATTCAACCAACATCGATTGGGGTACGCAGAGAGCAGATGCTTCCTTCGCGAAGTAATGCCTGACGGCGGTTTCCACCTATGGCGTCCATAGAGACATATGCCGAGGAGATTGCAAATGTGTTTTATCAGATATATTGACAAAGATACCATAAAAGAAAATGTTTTGGAAGACTACCGAGAAGAAGGTCGGTCGCGAAAAAAGGTGGGAAGCACTGTATGTCTCAAATGTTTGATAAGATAGATAGATTTATTTGGTAGATCTAGGGGACGAAATAAAAATAGATCTCGTTGATGAAACTTCGCTCCCGTTTGTATTGAAGCGCTATGTCACTGTACAATATTATTTTTAATGTTCGGACGCCTTTCATGGCTTCTTTTTGAATTACATAACGGATAACGCATAGAATGGAAATGTATAAGTGAAACAAAAACAATTTTCAATATTCTAAAATTGTTCATTATGAATACATGCTTCAGACATATAAGTCTTTATTTTCCTTCTGTAAGCTTCTTTATCAGATTAAATTTCTCTTAAAACTGTTCTTAGCATATACGTTTTCAGTTTTTGTTGACTTTTTTCTCACCACCAAATATTGGGAGCAACTTCTTAAATGTGTCATTCTAAATATAAGGTGTCCAAAAAGAATATTGGGTATTTGTTTTCGCGACACATTCGAAACGGAGCGGGGAGGGGTTCGTGGCGTCCGCCATTTTATGGAGTTTTAGTCACGATGGAACAGTACTCGGGGACGCATCGCGCATTTTGCGTACGAGCGTATTGTCGTACACGCCACGCGCAAAGTGACGATAGCATTAGGAAATGGATCAGAATATTCGAGAATACAGGTGCGACAATTAAAATTCAAAACTCTGGTCGTCCTCGTTCAGTTAGCGATGGAGAAACAATTGAAGATGTTGAGGCGTCGGTTCGTCAAAATCTATCTTTATCCATCCGAAAGCGAAGCCAAGCGTTAAACATCAAAAAATCGTCCTTACATTTGGTTTTAAAGGAAGATTTGCATTCAAAAGCCTATAAAATTCAATTAGTTCAAGAATTGAAGGATACGGACTATGCTAATCGACTGAATATTGCGAACGAAATTATGCAGCGATTTAACAACTTTGAAATCATACTGTTCAGCAACGAAGCAAATTTTCACCTGAATGGTCATGTTAATAAGCAGAATTGTCGGTACTGAGCAGTGGAGAATCCGAGACGAAAGCATGAACGACCCCTGCACAACCCAAAGGTCGTTGTTTGGGCCGCTATGTCTGCTAAAGGAATTATTGGTCCTTATTTTCATGAAGATCAACGAGGCCGAGCAATCATTGTGAATAGTGACCGTTACTGCGATATGTTGCGAAATTTTTTGGTCCCAGAGTTGCAGGAGTTTGCAGGTTTCAACTCAAAAACATGGTTCCAGCAAGATGGGGCAACTTGTCATACCTCTAATGACTCGATGGAAGTTTTGAACGAATTATTCCATAATAAAGTCATTACGCGAAGAGGTAACATCAACTGGCTTCCCAGAAGCCCCGACCTTAGCCCGCTTGACTATTTTGTATGGAGATACCTTAAAAGTAAGGTTTATCAAAATAATCTAACGAACCTAACCCAATTGTGAAGGAAACCATCAGGTCAGAAATGGCAGCAATATCAAGAGTTTTGTGTCGACGTGTTATCGCCAATCTTCGTTCCCGTTTAGAAGAGTGCCAGCAACGTAAAGGCCATCATTTGGATACCATACTCTTTTCCAAATAATTTTCCAATTCATATGCTATCAAAAAACAATAAAAGTTTTTATTGCGTATAAATATTTTTGTTTTAATTGAAATTGCAAATACCCGATACCCTTTCTGGACACCTTCGTTACTTCCAGAAATTTAAAATATCTACTTTTATTGTTAAACTGCTTGTTAGATTCTTCGTTTGCATTAGTCCATGGGACGAAGATATTTACTAAATTTTTCTCGGATTCTTCAATTGTTCTTCCACGCAAGAATGTTTATTAGTATACAGTATAGAACAGTACATATTACAGCCCCATAGATTCTTTAGATGAACATGGCTATTGGTGATTTGGTCAGCACCTTATATAGTAAGAAAAAATCCATGGATGTCTCTAGCACTTATTTTTTTGTATTGTTCTGCGGCCTACTACTACGATTTCACTTTACAGTGTTGCTTATTTAGATATTTTTTACAACAGATAATAAAAAGAAGCCGTTATTCTATGTGTACTGTAAAATTTAAAGGGGTGAGGCAACAGAAACATAAACGGCAAATAAAATGTTCTAATCGCTAGAACATTCGGTCAACAGCGGTGTGCTTACGAATTGTGGTTTTTTCATCATCCAGTGAATCTTTGTTCGATCCCAAAAATTGCCTGGTTCTGTAAAGAATGCAGGACCGTCTGAAGATCAACGCAAGGTTTACACATTTCAATTTGACAAACTTATTTATAAACTTGTTGCCAAATATTTAAATGGATAGGTATATAACAAAAACAATATGTAAGTCTAAAGATATATTATTAAAATAGATTATGTAATCAAAAACCTTCACCATACTACGATAAGTTGTGAAACCAAATCAGCACATCAGACTGATCACTTCTCAGAATAACTTTGTTCGTTTACTAATGAGAGGCACAGTTCTAAAAATGAATATACAAGCAAAAAATGTATAAGACTTCATTCAACCATTAATATAGTTCTTCCAATATCGATGTTTACTCGCTGTATAAAATTCGTTAACATCTAACAAACCGTTAGTCCACGTGGACTCATCATCTCCACTGTATACCAATGAAAGCATCGAATCGTAAACATAAATGCATTTCTATTGGTCGAAGCTGTCAGTACAAAATTTCTTCGAAATATTCCTGCCAGACAGCATGCGAGAAGCAATGCCGTCACTTGGTAAGATTCATTTAATTCATAATTTTTTTAAATAATTAGAAATTGCACAGTATAGTGAGAATAAAGACAGGTATGAATTTAATATTAATAATAAAGATTTAAATATACAAACACAAAGAGTTGTTTTAAATATATTCGAATGTTTAAAAAAGGAAAATATTCAGCAATATGATAATGCAAACATAATAAAAATTATTGGAACCTACACCACAAACAAAGGATACATTTAATAAACCAAACGAACAAACAATTAAGAAAGCGAAAAAGATAGTAAACAACAAATCAAATACACAAACAAGTACTTTCTACAAATTAATGGAGTCAGCACAACAAATATTTGAAAACGAAAGCCAAATCTTAACTTTCGCGGAAGCCGTTGATTTCTTCGAAAATGCAATAGGAACAAAAGATCCATTGAGTATATCAAAAATATATACAGAAGATACAAAAAGCTTCTTAAAACTACTCGCACACATGCAGCCATATTTTACAAACAAAAGAATGAAAAGCATCAGTACAAGAATCAGGAAAAAAATCATGGGACAGCTAAATGATGACTAATAATAACTCAATTTTACAGTGGAATTTAAGAGGATTCTACAGAAAATTCGAAATGCTTAAAAACCTACTCTCCGAACTATCACCAAACATAATATGCTTACAAGAAACCAATTTTAAAAATCAACATTATTACAACTTGAAAAACTACACCTGCTTCTACAAAAATAGAAAGTACAATGGAAAGGCATCTGGAGGTGTAGCAATATACGTCCACAATAAATATAACACACAACAAATCATTTCTATAGCAAACAATATTGAATTAATAACTGTAGCAGCTGATATACCACAAAGAATATATATATACTCTCTATACATACCCCCAGACCAAAATATCGATACGTCAGAACTTGAACAAGTTCTAAAAACTATTCCAAGTCCTCGATTGATTTTAGGTGATTTTAACGCTCACAATACACTATGGGGATCAAACTATATCACAGCCCGAGGCAAAACAATTGACAACATGATAAATTCCCTACACACAGGAACATGCTCAGCCATTGATATCACCCTGTGTGAACCAGTCCTGACTCCCACATTAACTTGGGATGTAATACCATATTTATTTGGAAGCGATCATTATCCTATAAAGATTTCATATACATCAAAACTCTCTGAGAATAATAGCTTACCAAATCCAAAATGGAATCTAAAAAATGCTAATTGGGAAAAATTTAGCGAAACAGTTGAAACGAAGATTAACATTACAAAAGACCAGCCAATTTTAAATGTAGAAAATCTCGTAGAAACCTTCACATCTATAATCGTAGATGCTGCCAAAACACACATAGGATATACTAAAATATTATTAAACCATAAACCACTACCTTGGTGGAACAAAGACTGTCAAAACGCAATCAGAATTTATAAGTCCTCTTTCAACAAGTTTAAACGGAAGAATACTGTAGAAAATTTAATTGAATATAAAAAACAAAGAGCCCGAGCGAGATATATTATGAAGAAGAGTAGACAGGAGTCATGGATTAAATTCGTATCTACAATAACATCCTCAACTCCACCATCCTTTGGTTTGCAAAATATTCGGAAGATGTCTGGAATAAAACAATCCCCAAGAATTCCATTTTTAGTTAAAAATAACACTCTGATCACAAATTCAAGTGAACTAGCGGAAGCATTAGCTTCACAATACGAATGTAACTCTAATGATTCAAACTATGATGCAAAGTTCATAAAGAACATAAAAAATATCGAAGAAGAAATTTTGGAAGATTTTAGTGAAGAACAATCAAATCCTATTAACTGCGCGTTCAGCCAAATAGAACTTTATGAAGCTCTGAAATCACAAAAACACACTGCCCCTGGTCCAGATCAAATACCAATAGTATTCCTACAAAAACTTTCCCACTTTTGAAACCTGACAAAATAAGAACAAAACCAGAGTCTTACCGGCCAATATCCTTAACGAACGTCCTATGCAAGATTATGGAGAAAATGGTTAATCATAGACTACTCTGGGCACTAGAACAAAATAATTTATTGCCACCAGAACAAAGCGGATTTCGCCAAAATAGGTGCACAGCTGATAACCTGATAGACCTAGAATCCGAAATAAGCGAAGGTTTTGCCAATAAACAAGAATGCATAGCCGTATATATGGATATCACCAAGGCATATGACATGGTTTGGAAACACAATATAACCTCAAAACTACAAAAGTGGGGTCTAGGAGGGAACATTCTACACTTCATAAAAAATTTCCTGACAGACAGATACTTCCAAGTGAGAGTAGACAGAAGCCTATCAGCTAAAAAACTACAGAAGAATGGGATTCCACAAGGGTCTACAATAAGTACCACTCTATTCCTGATTGCTATCACCGATATTCTTGACAAATGCTCTCCGCTAGTCAAAGGAAGATTATACGCCGATGATTTAGTACTATTTGCAAAAGGGAACAATATAACCACTATCCAAATGCATTTACAAACCGTACTCGATAACCTAAGCAACTGGTCTAACACCAACGGATTGAAATTCTCGGAAACTAAAACAAAATGTATTCTCTTCTCCAGAAAGTACATACAAGAAAAACCTATATTAATCTTGAATAGTCAAAATTTAGAGTTCGTAGAATATATAAAATTTTTGGGCATAACTTTTGATAAAAAACTCTCCTGGAAACAACATATTGACTACCTTAAGAAAGTCTGTCAAAATGGTCTGAATCTATTGAAAACAATTGCCAGCCATAAATGGGGCGCGGATTCCACCTGTCTGATAAATCTATATAAGACTCTTATAAGATCAAGGATCGACTCTGGATCCATAGTTTATGCATCATGCGAGAAAACACACCTCAAGCAACTTGACGTATTAGAAAACACTGCACTAAGAATCGCCACCGGCGCATTTCGAACAACACCGATAGAGAGTCTCCACTGTCTAACTGGAGAACCACCCCTTCGACTGCGAAGAATGCAACTTAGCATAACCTACGCAACATCAGTACTATCAAATAGAAATAATCCAGTAAATTACAACATCAAAACAGATCGCTTTAAAAATTTATTCGGAAACAAATAAACAACGATTCCCTTCTACGAAAGAATTCGCCAATACACAAACATCTTGACAATCGAACTACCAGTTTTCTTTCCAACCAATATAAAAACTCCTCCCCCTTGGATAATCCCTATTCCTACCATCAACGTTAATTTGAGTTACTACAAAAAAGAGGAAACAAACCACCCTCTGATAGTTCAATCATTTCGCACCCTCGTTGAAGAAAACCTCAAAGAATACCATCTTATGTACACTGACGCATCCAAAACACCTAATGGCGTAGGAGCAGCAGTTATACTAGCAAACGAAAATTTTGCATTTAAGCTATCTCCTCACAATAGCGTACACACTGGCGAACTTTATGCCATATTTCAGGCATTAACAATCGCCAGTAGATATGAATATAAAAAAATTGCAGTAATTACTGATTCTATGAGCTCCATCAACACCATTAAACAACTCTTTCCCAAACACCCACTAGGTTCCCTCATTAAAACCCAACTATACCTCCTCCGCCAATCCAAAGCGTGCGTCCAAATTATCTGGGTCCCATCGTACACCAATATCCCAGGAAACGAAAAAGCGGATCAATACGCCAGAGAAGCAGCAGATAACAACAAAGCAACAATTGTGCGCGAAGTGATGGTCAGTGATTTCAAAGCGGTAATAAAAGCGAAAGCTCAGTGTAAGTGGCAAAGTGAGTGGAACAGGTCGCAGTCAATATTGAAAACCATCAAACCATACGTTAAACCATGGAAAGGTAGCCCAAAAAGTCGCGCAGATCAAATAAAAATCGATCGCTTAAGGCTGGGTCACACTAAAGCAACACACTCCCATCTATTTAATAGAGAAAACCCACCGATATGTGAAACTTGTAACGAGAACCTTAATGTTGAACATTTATTGTTAAACTGTCGAAAGTACAGAAATGAAAGAATACTTAACAATTTTCCAGACAATATAACCACCTTACTCAATGAAAATTGTAATAATGCAAACATAATTAAGTATTTGAAAGACACCAAATTATATCACAAACTATAATTGACATGTCGCTAATAACCTTTGTAGTTGATGCGACAATAAATTAAAAAAAAAAAAATATTGAATTAACTAGAGTAAATAAATTTTCCATTTTTTGCTTTGAAATTTCGTTTTCCAGAAAAAAAAAGAGGTACAAAAAGGGCTCAGTTCCCATCTGGTACCCTGTTTCAACCAAACGCCTTCACAGGCAGATACATTTTACTCGTCTATCTACGTTTGATAATTCAATATTCAGTAGTAGCAAGTTCCCATTAAGTGCATCTGTCTAAATAATATATACATATTTTAAAAAGTATTTATAAAAATAATAAATTTATAAAATGAGGTATCTACGCCTATGGTAGATCAAACAAAATTATTGGCAAGGCTTTTTATATAAGTTTTTATAATCTGCAATTGATATTGGAAGAACTATAACAATACTGAAAAAATAATCAATTTCGTCATCAAGAAAGCGACGACTTCTTGTAAGCGTTAACTTGTTGATCGAGAACTTTGTAGAGGAAACCAATACTTCGTAAATAATGCCGATTTATCAACAATGAATTTTTTAATGATTCATTATGGTTGTGGAATATTTTGTAGCGTTGAATATGGTACTACCTTAGTCAACTCGTTGTTTTGATTCGATTTGAACTTCGTTGGTACATGTTAGCATCAGGCAAAAATTGCATGGATCAAGATTTCGAACTTACATTTGAGCCTGTGATATCTTTGGACACCAGCACGTTTTCGTTCGAGCACATGCTCATTTACACGCATTTCCCACAGTCGAACATCATAATAGTTCCGCATATTATTAGTAAGTATAAAAGAATGTGTAATTTTTTTCTATCAGAGGTTTATGCATAGTTATTGAATTCTCTTAAACATCTAAGAAAAATATTTTGAGCCTGACCTGGGCGCTGAGACTATCCGGTAGTTATTGAATGATTGACAAATGTGGTTTCTCGGTACATTTGTGGGTATTGTCTGTTTCTGAGATGTCATGCCATATAGGATTATATCATTACGGTTACTATACAATCATTCACATTTTTTGCATCATTCAAATATACAAAAAAAAAGAGAATAACCAACCTAAAAGATGTGAGATTGAAGCTAAATTTTCAAGAAGATAATGAAATATTAAATGTTTTGACTTGTTATAGGTAGTCCAAAATCAGTTGAAATCGATGAATTTACCAGACGCACCTGATTATTGTGCATATATACGAGGGTTGTTTGAAAATTTCTGACCTAAAAAAGAAGAGATTTTTCCAAAACCATTTTTATTTCTCATCATATTCAGTCTTCTTTAAGTCTATACACTTAATCCAGTGACGCTTCAATCTTTTTAACCTTTCCAAATAGTAGTTCTTTTCCTCAAAATACGATAACGTTCTCGTCTAATGAAAATTACTCTCGTGCAAGTGATACTTTAAGGTTAGAAGCAAGAAACAGTCGCTGGAAGCCAGATCTGATGAATACGGTGTATGATCAATCAAGTACAATTCGTAAATTTAAGCTATTAGAGAAGGTGGGTTCTCTTATAGAAAAGCGGTCGTTTTTTGCAATTTTTCCTTTTACCTTATCAAGCAATGTGTGGTACTCTTCTGTTATTGTTTTACCTTTTTAAAGAATACAATCCCATGACTCTCTAATGAAACGGTTACAATTACTTTGCTGGCCGATGAGGCCGTCTCCTTTTTTCGAAGTAAGTAGTGCGTTTCAGTCCACTGACTTGATGGATTTTCCATTTTAGGAGTGTAGTGACGGATCCAGATTCCATCTACAGTTATGAATCGACGCAAGCACTCGTCGTCAGTAAAGCTGATATGGCCATGTTTGAACTCAGCTGCCCAAAATTTGACGTTTGTCAATGATGTTGCAGAGTCTCTGTACACTATTTAGTTTGCGTAGGCGTTTTGCCTTTAAAAACAAATATTTAATGACAGCTTGATACTAAATTTGTTCGTTTTCAGAAAAATCTTTATAACAACTCGCTTATACGATTGTCCAAGAAAAACTAAGAGACTTCTATGGCAAAATTTTAGTGATAGTCGCTCAACGCATGGTCAAATACTTTTCTTAACTTATATTGATAAGTGATGACATATTTAATTTGAAACTTTTCAGAAATTCATCGTATTGGTTTAACCATTTCTAGCAGATAAGGTAGAACAGCTTATTTTTAGATAAAATGTCGTTATGAAACTGACTATGGGACTTTGTTCTCAACATGCAAGTAATTATTAATATCTCTGCTTATTTACAAGAAATACTGAGTTAGATAATTATGTCCACAAGATAGGCAGAGGATAGCCAAAATTCCGGATTTCAAACAAGCGTTACATAATAATACTTTGGTAGTGTGCATCTAGGGAAGCGTCAATATAGTTATTATCCTGATCATCATGGTATCATAATGAGAAAAAATATTTAAAACATTCTCATAATTATGTATATTACCTTAAAAACACAATGTCAATGTAAATGTTATTATTATTGAAAAGATCGTTACCTGTAAAAGCGGCAAGCGGCGGATCTTTGCCGCTGAAGATCTGGAGCACAGCAAAAAATTAACCCTAAGTGTATAATAGATACTATCAATGGCGTAGTGCTAAAATTAACTGTTGCGGAACGGGCATGACGAATGAAGGATTATATACAATAGCACTGGACCACAAAAAAAATTTTTTTTGTAGTAACACAAAAATGAATAGCATATTGTGATAAAATGGATCTATACAATTACGAAAATATGAAAAAAATTATTGTAACACGTAAGGTTTTTACGTTACATTTATAATTAATTAATTAAAATAATTTCACGTTTTTTAAATGATATATATATTGACAATATTTATAGTTTACATCTAACAAACATGCCTCACATCTATTAAAAACAAAAACTTTTAAAAAAATCACTTTAAATATCAATTAGCATTACTTTTCCTTTTTATAAGTGGTTGAACTTTCTCTTTTTAGAAATCAACAGTAATCACCCTTCATGGCCGAATTCCATCGTCCTTGATACCAAATTTCCATTGTTTGACTATCTTGGAGGATCCTTTCACCTTGCTCATCACTGACACCTCCTAAATTTTCGGGAAAAATGTCAGGTGGAAATGGAGGAAATTAATTTTCAATGACATTCGAGCACCAATGGATTTGTAGGCGTCTAGTTTATCAACTAATTGTTGGTAGTTTACTACACTAACAAATCCCTTCGATGCTCTAAGTTCCTGTCTGGTGAGCTGTTTTGCAAAATTGTCATCGTCCAGCAATTATCTTATTTGTGGCCCAATAAAAATACCTTCCTTCAATTTGGCATCACTCAACTGGAGAAAGACTTCTCTAAGATATTTAAATCCATCAACCTCTTTATCCATAGCCCTTACAAGTTTTTCATCAATCCAAGTTTAATGTGAAAGGGGGGCAGAAGGACATTTTTGGGATCTACAAGGAGTATAAACTCAACATTTTGAGATCCCGGTTGAAATTTCTTCTGCTTGACATTTTTTTTAGATAATGTCTACTGCCCGACTGTCCCATAGCCAAAGAAAACAGCAACGTTTCGTAAACCCTCCCAGAAGTCCTATTAAAATTCCAATCACCTTCAGGTCCCCACATATATATATATAGTTTTTTTCATCTTCACAGAATGCACAACTGATATAGACGGTTTTAAATTGCCATTGTGTAATAACACTGTTCTAAAATGTATTTAGAAGAGTCAATAGGCGCCATTCACTGGGATTATGCTCAATATCAAGTTCCTTCTTAGTCCATCAATATCCGTACACGTACATAACGAATTTTCCCATTCCAATTACAGTATAATGGAAAATCAACTTTTAGAATATAAATATGTCACATTATTCACTATCGTTCAGATAATACTAGTTTTTTTTTTATAATATAATCTAACAATAGATTTGGTGACAGTTTAAAAATATTGATTCACCGATTTCTTGATTTGCATCAGAATAAACAAAATCAATTGCCTAGCGATGAAGGATTATCGAACCCGCGTTCCGCTTGTTTATATTCGTTGGCCCTTGCCAATGTTTACCCTCCTCATCTTAATTTTTATGTACTCATAAGTAACAAGTCTCAAGTTTCAACTTGCTACTTTGATCCATTTTATTATAGTAGAACTCGAATGACAACTCACTCAAGTTATTTTGAAGAATGAGTTTCGCGCTGTTGGAAAATTTTTGACTAAAAATTCATTAACACCAGCACAGATCAAAAGTATATTGGAAACTGTGTCCACCATTTTCAACAATTAAAAATTGGTTCAAGTGTTTTCGCTCTGTGTATGAGAAACATTAGAAGATGACTTTCATGCAATAGTGGGAAACTAGAATTTTCAGCGCAGTGCAAAAGCAGCCTTGAGTAGAATGTCGTGAGCGATTTTAGGGATTTGCCGCAAGTACCAAGATAGAGTACTCCGATTAATTGTAAAGGGTGATCCAACATCCAAAAGAGATTCCATAGAGTGGCATTGGAAAAATGATCGCTACAATATTTTGGGACTGCAAGAGTATCCTTTTTTTTTATTTTGGGAACGTTCATGAACCACGCAGCTCGCCCAGGAAGGGAAAAGATAAGTACAAATACTATGCTGAACCATGTGAATGGGATAGAGAGAATGTGAGAGCAAAGCTACGTAGTTTTTTTCATATGAATTTTTTTAAAGAAAATGATTTGATTTGGCTTACAATAAATGCTAATTTTTCAGGAAGAATCATGAATACAAATAATAAACTGTTAGTAAATTAATTTATTTGAGAGTTTAATACATTCATTAATAGCAAACAAATATTTATTGAAAGTTAATAGATTTTATTTTATGGATGATTTATCACTTATTACTAATACTAAATATGTATCAAGTTGACGATTCATAGAAAATATCAAATTTTCATGAATTTTTCTATTAATATTTGTATTAATTTTAAAATGTCGTTTACTTTTATTCTTCTTCTTTATCGTACGTTAGGACTTAGTCCTATGTTGGCATCAATGGTTGCCTATCTGCAGCTGGGATGATGAAGACCAGCCTTCATACCATCTTGTAGGTGGTCGAGATGTATTCGGTTTTTTTCCTCTGCAATCTTTGCCAACCTGTCATCTGACAGGTCTCTCCATTCCCTTCGCCGATTTCTCGCTCATCTCACTATATCCTGGATGTCACATATCTCCCTTATTTCGTCATTTCTCTTGTGGTTAAATTGGTTCGTCCCGCTATTGATCTCAGCGTTCGGATTACTTTTATATGTATACTAACGAAATAAAAGTTATTTATTTGAAGTAGAATATTTTCTTAATAAATATGTAACAGACAACGTAAAATATTGTGAAGCATAACCACGTAGCATCGAGGAGGGAGGGAGGAGTCTCAAAAGAGCTATAATATAACCACGTGGTTTATGGCCGCCTTCTTCAAGGAATCGGCATATTATTCTGACTTACTAACGGTGCTGTGATAAAAAATATCGGAAAACAGCGCGGCAAAATCAGCTGAGTTGTGCGCTTCCATTATGACAATGCTCCAGTCCACACTGCTTCGCTTTCCAAGGCTATTGTACACGAATGCGGCTCCACAGAGATTTAACACCCACCATATAGCCCTGATCTGGCCCCGTTCCACTAGTTTTTGTTTGCAAACCTGAAGGCGATGTACTAACATTTTGATTGATTTTTATAGTGGCGTAGAATCAGAGCTTCTAAAAAGTGTGGGTATAAAGGGAGTAGATGTAATAATCAAAGATTCGATACAACGCCACACCAGATACTTGTCCTTCTTTCTTACTGCGATACTGGAGAACCCTGTGTTTACAGCTGCTCCATTAATACCACTCCTTTTGAAAAGTCTAGAATGTGAGATGGCTTCAATTGCTAGATATCTTCGTCTTGTATTTCATACGATTCCAGGTGTGGTGCTCTAGAGTTCCTTAGTGTTCTAGAGAATGTGGATAGAGGATTCGTCCTCTGTGCAACAAAACATGCACGCCGCATTATCTGCTAGGTCTAGAGTCTTCAGGTGTTTGTTGAAGCGACAGTGCCCCGATAGATCTCCTGTTAGTATTCGTAGATTGTTCTTACTTAGGTTGATACATTCAGCACATCTCTGCTTATAGTTTCCCCGAAGAGTCTTTGCCTGTCTCAGCTCTTGTAGGTTGTCCAAATAATTGGTTTCGTTTGACATAATGCAAATTGCATCATGTCAAATGAATCGGCACATTTCCCATCAATTTTGTATTTGAAATAATAAACAAGTGACGTTCATTTTAGTAAATTCTATGAATAATTAACATCTAGATTCAGTTCCAGGATTTTGAAGCTCTACTAGACTAAAAAGTATCATGTCCCTGAAAATTTCTGTAAACTGATTTGCTCTTAAGCAAATTAAATCGAATTGAGAGTGCTTTAATTGTATCAGGAAAGCAGTGCCGATAATCACATACAATTTTTCGACTGTAAAATGAAGTGATATATTAAACTTATTTTAATATAAACGCTATTAAGTAAAATATGTGATACATTTTATTTCTGCTATGCCTTCGATTTTCACAAATGATACCGTAAAACGTAAATCAAGTTGGCTCAATTGGACTGTGGTTTTCGATATATCGCCACCTACAACATCTACTGCAAAAATCAGAAAATACTTTTATTACGCTGTAGGTGTACAATTAATTTAACCTTTTAAACCATTTTGGGATCACTTAGATTTAACAAAAATTACAATATGGAATTTGAATTAGGTTAAAATATTTGAATCCTGAAAGGGAGTATTATTCATAGATAAAATGAGGACAGAGGAAGCTTGTTTTGAAGGGTGGATAGAAGGGTTCCGAATGATAGAAAAAAAGGGTTTTGAATGACAGCCACTTGTTTGTGATAACATAACTGGTATTTGCAAAAAAACTAAATGTAACCTTCTAAAACGTGTAGTTTGAAATTTATCCATTCCTTCCACCCAAATATTGATCAGGATTTCTCCAGTTCTAATTGTGTTTTCGAAGTTTTGATAATTTTGTTGGCAACTTAGTCTCTAATTTCATATTGCTGAACACGTATTTTTCTTGGAAATGAGTTTACGCAATGTTATAGCCATAAACCCAACGTTTAACTCCAGTAACAATGAAAACCGGATCTATATGAATACATTGTTCAAGATCACCATCTCACTAAATCGGCAATTGTAGTACCTTGACAAGCCAGAACGGGTTCCAACTTGCCACTGCGGATGAGACATATGAGGATTGTCTGAAAAGCTTCTAAACTAACAAAGAGAAAAAATATTTTTCCCATAATCACTTTTATTACACATTGTTCATTAAGAACTTCACATATTTTGGTTCGAAAGTTATTTAACTGATGATGTACCATGACGTCACTTTTACTTTTCTTCCTAGGGTGGAAAAGTCCTTTTTTCTCTAAGAAGGAAAGGTACAACTTTGCTCCCTATAACGAGGGCAGGAAATGTATATTTTGGATAGAGGTAGGCAAAAAAAACATAAATTCAATGTTTACTATGAATCATATTTTACTATTTACCCCATACAACATAAATAGAAAAAATGGACTGTCTTCTTGGTGACAGAGAACGTGCGGGCGGTATGTGATGCGCACGCGTATGAATTTTTCCGGTAGTCAGGAGATCCGTGATCTATTCATCTATACAATTTAGCTAACCACACAACCTCTAACAACGCCTTAAGTGACAATGTCAGTGGTTTAAAATACTAGCAGGTCTATAAACTTTAAGGTGTAACGTAAACCAGAAGCTTTTTAGATGAATTCATCAAACAACTGAAATCTCGTTTTTTTGAAAATAAATGCATTTTGGAATTTTTTTAATACCCATTGTCAACAAGATGAATTGATATTATTTGAAGAAGATTGCAATGAGGATACTGCATTAGATGAATTTTCTGTATGGTGAATGTACGTTAATCAACAGGACTGTAGAAGCTCTACCAGCAGTCCACAATTTACTCAAAATATTTGCCACACTGCCAGTTACGACTGCTATAAGTGAAAGGCGATTTTCGACGTTAAGAAGAATAAAATCTTACCTCAGAACCACAAGTAAGACACGTTTAAATTGTTAGCTTGTTACCACCAACTCATATACTGAATGGACATAAAATGGACATTGTTTTGTAACAGGTGACAGTTGGTTTTAACTTTTAAAAATGTACCAATTATTATGTAATGAAAATAAACACTTAAAGTGAAACAAACAGTATTGTTTTGAAACCCTTATTCATTTCTTAGTGACACGTAGGAAAACCCCATAATCTCTGGTAAGCCCCCTCCGCCCATTTCAAAATCTGGGCTACGCTACTGAGGCACACCAGGATATTATGATAAAGTAGATATTAAAAATACCTTTAAGTATAAACATTCATTAAAGATATTGATAGTAAGCTTATCGATAGCAATAGAATGTAAATAAAAAAAACAATAATTGAATGCTAATTTCATTACGTGGTTTTTGATTGTGGTTAAGTATTTCTTTGAAATCAAGGTCGTATTTATGTGTTGGTTTGAAATATGTCTCCGATAGGTATTGAAAGAAAATGATAATTATTCAAAAACATATAAAGAGGAAAATATCATCTCCCTATAATTCTCTAGCTAGTAACTAAAAAAAAAAAATTACAAAAATTTCTAAAGATTACATTAATAGAGAATCGTATTTTTAAATATTTATATTAAGGGAGTTTATAATTATATTAATTAAAAAGAAATCGTAAATCGCTTAATGTAATTCAAATCTAAAATGACACGTATGATGTTCTAGAAAGGCATTGCTCAGTCTTTATGTGAGCCTTATATGAAATTGCGATGCTACAATCATATACTGCCCACACAACTGCGAATGAGCATTACAGCAGCTCTAAAAATTGAGTTGACAGAAGCGGGACCTTCTGGAGAGACCATAAAAATAGATAGAAAGAAAAGAAAGCATGCTCATTCTGTTTTCTGGGAAAAGAGCTAAGACTGTGCACTTAATACACTAAATGCATGCAGCCCATATGCATGACTTGCGTGTAATTCATGCAAGTAATTGAGTAGGTCTCAGATTTTCCAAAAAAAAGTTTGAATATTTTTTTTGGTTGTTTTATTGTTTTATGAAAAAAGAGAAAAATGGACAAAATGTGGAACTAATTTTTTTGTTTTTATTTAGATTTTTGTAAGTTAACTTATTCTGATGGACAAAAGCTCATACAAGCAAAGATTGAAACGTATCAAGATGATGGCACACGCACCAATGATCGTCAACGTACAGGACTTACTTCAAGAAAACAGCGAAATGAAATTAAGATAGAACATATGATATAGGAGAATTTTCAACAGGGTGCACGTTTGCTCTAGAAACAACAACGAACCGATCATACAGAACATTTTCCGTCAAATATTCTCGTATTATCACTAATATTGTAAGTCCAGTTGCATGATGTACAATTTGTCATTTCATGAAATGGACGAAAATCAAAATTTTACCACATGCTGATTGAATGCAATGAAAAGCAAACTTCTGCTCTATTTTTAACTACATCAAGTTGACAATGAATCATTAACATGTTTTCGAAATCGCCACTGTTAAATTTTTAACAGGGGTGCGCCTTTGCTCTAGAAACAACAACGAACCGATCATACAGAACGCGGTCTGGAGCTGTTTAGGTAAAATAAAAAGGTTTGTTACATCGATATGTGACCTTTGGATGAAATCTACAATCACCTGTATCAAAACAGTAGTAATTTGAGTGAACCCGACTAAATCCGTCCGAAATTACAATGCGCTGGCAAGGTTATGGCATCTATACTTGGAGACGCATAAATATTGATCATCAAGTATTTGAAGGATTGAAAATGCAGAAGACACCGACATATCATGTCCCAAGTCGCTAATATGGTCGAATTCAATTAATTGCTTCACCACATTGTCCATATATGGCCCTCAGAGAATACTGGTTGTTTTTTTAGACCTGAAAAAAAATCTTCAAGGGCAGAAATTTGAATGAAATGAGAAAATCATCGCTGAAATATGCGAAGTTCAACGAAAAATCATTCTATAAAAAAACTAGTAGCTGTAGAGAAGTTTAAAATTTGTACTGCTGGATACCTAAAAAATAAACTTATTAAAACTTAGTCAAGATGTCGTCTGTATATATCATCATACAAATGACATATTTGGGATATTTGGAATTTATGTCCTTCTGTTCACTGTCGTATCACATAAATTTTTATTGCGTTTACATTTTCCGTCAAATATTCTCGTATTATCACTAATATTGCAAGTCCAGTTGCATGATGTACAATTTGTCATTTCATGAAATGGACGAAAATCAAAATTCTACCACATGCTGATTGAATGCAATGAAAAGCAAACTTCTGCTATATTTTTAACTACATCAAGTTGACAATGAATCATTAACATGTTTTCGAAATCGCCATTGTTAAATTGGAAGTTACTTCGGTATGCAACCGAGATAGACCATGAATCACCCATTAGTTAAATGATCTTATAGTCCAGTCACCAGTAACTAAGCGATTGCTTTAGAAATTTGGTTTTAGGTAGTATTCATAACCTTCCGCCAAAGTTTGCTAAGGGCGAAGGAAAGCGCTTTTAGAGAATGAACATTTTTATAGTCAATATTACCACGGAAATTGATAGATTAAGTAATTCTAAGCAACTAAAAAATTATATGTTTTCCAACTTTTTTCACGAATAAATCAAGTTCAACTTAGCAAGAGATCTCAATAATCACCGAATTATTGTCCGTTGAAGGATGGTTATTTTTCAAAAACACCTTTGAGCTTGAAAAACTCAAAATGGATGGATTTTTTTGAAAGAACTCAAGATATCTAAACTTAAATTAAATAAAAAGCCTTTTAAAGTGATCACTCGAAAATGTCTGAAGTGCATTAAAATTGTTTATCAAAAAAATATGCCAATTACACCTTCGTCATTACCGCCTTAATTGCAGTTAATCATACACCACGGACAATTAACTTTATCTAACCACTTTTCTCATTTTAGAAAAAATAAATTGGAAATTTCATTTTTATCAGTTTAAAAAAAATGGTTTTTTAACAAAAATATTTAAGGCAAAAAAAATGTTTCCAAAATTAATTATAGAGTTTTTTTTTACTGAACATTGTAATTTTTCTATTTTTGTATCATCAAAATTGTAGAAGATATGGCAGTTCAATGTTGGCATTCACTTATTACTTCAAGCAATGTGAATCCCCTCGTTACAAAATAAGAGTTTATTGTACAATATTGAAGCCATTGAAATTTTCTACCTAATATTTTGTTATAAAAGGTTTTGATTTGAAAAAATGAAGGAAATATTTTCAAAAAACTAACTGCATTATGTAGATCGACAAAGTAAAGGAAAGACTACAAAAGGAATCAGTAGGAAAAAACAGCATTTTCATTTTTCTGCTTATAAACGGTGTTAAATTAAATTTTTAAAAAACAAGAAATTTCATACTACGAACAAATTTGCAATTCAAAACGGATTAACATTTGTATTATTGCTAATAGTAAAAAATCTTTGGCATTTTTTAAATGAATTCATACTCTCAAGATTTATAAGAATTCCAATTGTTACAGAAAATTTCATGGTGTCATAGTTTTGTAACGCTGGTGACTGGACTATAAAAATTATGGTGTTGCTGCTTAATGAATTTTTGAGGGTTGAAGCATCTTGGCAGACAATAATTTCGTTCAAATAAATTGAATATATACGAATACGACGCAATTTCAATCATTTCAAGATATAATATTTTTTTAAGCATATTTTGAAATTTGCTGCTCTCAAGGGATGATTTAAAGGGGTTAAATATGTCGTATGAATTATAAAATTGTTCGAAGATTTTCTGATTTTTTATAATGTGTACTTTTCACCCCTAAAAAAATGAAAATCATACTTATGTATAGGGTAAATAGAGTTTATACAAATTAGAATCGGTATTGTTAGAGAAAATTCCATGGTCTCACAGTTTTTTAACGCAATTTCAATCATTTCAAAGTATAATGAAGTTTTTTTTTGAAATTTGCTGTACTCAAAGGGGTTGTATTTGTCGTATTAATCATATTCTTCTTCGAGGGCGTCAAGAGATCAACAAATAATACATTTCAACTTTAGTTTGACGAAATCATGCTAAAATTATAACACTTTCTTATTTTTCGTTATAAGAGGTAATTTTCGCCCTACTCACTTTTTGTTAATAATCATAATTAGCCACAAAACGTTTTTTGCGGGGTATAAGTTTGCATCAAAGATACGTCTACTTGGCATAATGATGTAAAAATTCGCTTGGATTACGCTCGAATATATACAAATATATGCTGAATTTTTTCTGTCAGCGAGGTTTTAATCGGTATGAAGCAATTTTGATAGCCGCTACGTAAAAAATAATATTCGTTAGTAATAAAATTATTTTTTCTCCAATATTTACCCAAAAAACTATAACAGTTCTCTTTATATCGTTATTAAAAATAAACTAACAATATCGTATATGTAATACTCCTATTTGGACAGTTGGTATAGGAAAAAACGTCCCTACGTTACGGTACCGACAATATTTTCTCTCTCTTTCGAGACACTTTATCTATACTGCGCATGCTTCATGCGCGCAATAGGTGCGCGGAACTAACTGAAGCGCTCGAAGGAGAGAGAACGATACACTATTTGTTTCACTTAGTCGGAACACCTTTCACTTATAGCAACTGTCTATATAGAAGTATAACATATATGAACAATATAATCACCTCATTTACTACTCTTGAACGGTTTTATGGGTACAAAAATTATCAGAAGACAGCTGAGCTTATCTTTAATTGAAAAACAAATGTGGTGACGATATACTAAACAAAAAATTGAGTCAAAGACTTCCTTAGTACACCGAAACCATAAAGCAATTCGCTCCTTTTTACCTCCAGATATCAACAAAAAATTGTAGCTCGCGGAAACTTAGTCTAGTCAAAATAGGGAGTTATAAATATTAACTCCCCAAAACTTGTTTTAATAAATTCTTGAGTTTGTATATCCTTATGATGCTGAAATATGCATTAGAATCTGAGCCAAGCTCCTTCATTAATGTGAGTATTGGAAAGAACTAATACTTTCCGAGAAAAAACCATATAGAAGCGGATAAACCATATTTAACCGGTCATATCACCCTTGTGAGATTATAGGAGTCAATCAGGATAAGTGAGTTTAGGTTTGGTTAGATTAGGTAAATGCAATTTCGATGCGGACAAATTTTTTTACTTCGTCTTCTTCAAAGTACCCTTAAGCTCGGTGGCCAAAATAACCATTTTCCGATTGAGAACCAGACTAAAGCACTGGAATTCGTTTTGCTCGGTTCCGAATTTCTCTAGCATAACACCTTACCCCTTCCCCCCCCCCCAAAAAAACACCTCATAATAAAGTTCCATCTAAATCAGATGTTTGTACTAATCCGAAGTCGCTTCCATATTTAACCGAATCGATAATTGATATCCTTCTTGTTAGGACAAGTTAATACCATAATCGTATGATTAATAATAAAGCGTTCATCTCTATGATTTTCAATTGCATATACTAATTTTGATTATCTACATATCCTACATAATTTTACCCAGAAAAAAAAAACAAACTATACTTAATAGAAATTTGTATTACTTCTACAATAAAAATATGTAAAAAATACCATACTTACTCAAATGATTTATACCTGATGGTTTGATCAGTTATGATTGTTAGAAAATAAACCAAAAGTTGAATTGTAAACCAGATTTAGTTAACGCCTGGCAATTAGAAGCTAATGTTATCATTTTCGTATATCCCAACTAATATACTGTATGAGAAACTATAAAAATATAATAAAGACACCCGATGGGCACTGAAAAGTATGTTCAAGAAATTACCAAAGATTTTTAAATAATAAAAAATGGGAATATAAAAATTCAAAGGCATAAAAGATGTAATAAAATTAAAAACAAAATGTTTAAAATTATGAGACAAAAAGCATAATACATTAATGAGAAATTGATAGACTCAAACTTTGAATTTTGATATGATAGTGATGTTATACATCGACGAAAAAAGTCAATTTGTTGAACGCACCTCGAATATTCCGAAATAGAGGTTGTTACGTCTCTCTGAAGAGACGCAAAAACGTCGAAACCGGTTAACGTTTACAAGCCTCTTCATGCAATTGCGAGCCATTAGTGATGTTCTACATCGACGAAAAAATCGATGAGTACCACGTTCTTCAAAGATGTAATTCAATATTAGTCGAGGCATTAGCTAGGAAATTAGTTTTCTTCTTCGAGGTACGTGAACCACATTTTCAAAATATCCAAATTCCAAATAACCTTAGAGGTGAATAGTAAAAAGTCATATATTGAGCGCACCTCGAATATTCCGAAAGAGCGATTGTTACGCGGCTCTGAAAAGGCGCAAAAACGTCGGAACTAATCAGCGGTTACAAGCCTCTCCTTGCAATTGCGAGCCATTGGGGATGTTGTACATCGACGTAAATGTCGATGAGCATAACATTCTTTATATGAGATGTAATTCAATATTCGTCGAGGTAGCTGCTAGAAAAGTAGTTGTTTTCTCTTTTGAAGAAGGGCAAATGACATTTTCGAATTACCCAAATTCTAAATAATCTCAAAGGTGATAAATAGAAATTTCTTATTTTCATATGTTGAACGAACCTCGTATATTCCGAAAGAGAGGTTGTTACACCTCTCTGAAGAGACGCGAAAACGTCGGAACTAGTCAGCGGTTACAAGCATCTTCTTGCAATTACGAGCCATTAAGAATGTTATACTTCGATAAGCACCACGTTCTTTATAGGAGATGTAATTCAATATTCGTCGAGGGATTACCCAGGAATTTAATTATTTTCTCCTTCGGGGTACGGCAACCCACATTTTCGATTTACTCAAATTCGAAATAATCTTAGAGGTGAATAGTAGAAATTTCATATTTTCATATGTTGAACACATCTCGTATATTCCGAAAAAACGGTTGTTACGCTGCACTGAAGAGACGGAAAAACGTCGAAACTAGTCAACGGTTACAAACCTCTTCTTGCAATTGCGAGCCATAAGGGATGTTATACTTTGATGAAAAGGTTGATGAACATAACGTTCTTCATATTCACCAAGGTAGTTGCCAGAACAGTAATTGTTTTCCGCATTTTCGAATTACCCAAATTCGAAATAATCTTAGAAGTGATCAGTAGAAATGTCATATATTGGACGCACTTCATCATCTAAAGATACTTTCTATAATTTGGTTGAATAATAATAATTAAAAAACAAAAATCATTATATACGGCAACGAATATTGATTTACATCCCATTTGAAAAACGAAACGTCTATCAACATCTCCTATGGCTAGCAATGGAAATATGTGTAAGTAACCACGTAGCAAACACTTTCTCTCTATATCCAATTGCGACCACCATTTAGGTAAATCTATTATTACTGAAACTTATTAATTTGGAGAATCGTGGTATGAGGGATAGTTTTTGATAAATTCAATTATTTCAAAGGTGTTTTCAGTTTTTTTATTTTAATTACGTTTCGCTTAGAAGCTGGTGGTGTCTAATTTAACAACTATTATAACTGTTATGTATATACTTCAACTCAAGCCGAGTACCACGTGAAAGAGTCTCCATCCAGGAGGACTTTACAGTGTCATCGTTAGTTTTTTTTAAATGAATTGGACCACAGGCGATACCAGTCCACCTATCTAACGTTCCTTACCAACTTTCTTTTGGAAGTTAGAACCCGATGTATACGAAGCGACGTTGGATGTAGTCGGTAGGGGTGTCATATAAGCTTCGATCCAAAGGATCTATTTCATAGCTGTGACATTGGAGATGGTCAGTGTTTATAAATGATCTATTGATCCTAATCAAAAAGTTCAAGATGTGGGATAGTTCTAGCTGCTCTTCATTATATGTCATACGCCACCCAAGTGTAATACCGGAAGTTCCGTAGGGAGAATGTGGATAGAGGTTTCGTCCGTTACTTAGAGGAGATTGTTAGTTGCATTATCTTCAAGTGTCCATTAAGGCAGCAATGCCTCGACAAGACTCTCATATATCTTACCTAATGATTTTAAATGGCGATATATGGTATCTGTGGAAGGTTCAATAAATAATTGGAGAGTGTTGGCACTTGGTTAGGTTTCTACTGCTTTCTTCAAGCGCCAAACCTCCACTATTAGAACAATTAAACCAACACTGCGCCTTTGTTTATCAACTGTGTCTGCTCCATACTATTTATTATAAAAATGGACTGCGGCGTCAATAAACAAAAAGAATGATTGAATGGAAGTGAGGCAATTGTATTCTTCATAGAATTCGAGACTAGTCATAACAAGTTACGATATGTTTAAATTGAGGCATAGAAAATATATTACTTGAGTTTATATTTAAAACTGGCATCTAATGTACTAATATAGAAATATAAATAGATATTTAAATTTATATGATTCACTCCTTATATGGAATTTATGTTTTTGTGATAGGGTGAATTATTATCTATTGATATAAAATTTCAGCTAGCCCGACTACAAAAATAAATTCCGCAGTACGATGAGCGAAAAATAAATATTTTGATGGAAGAAATAAGTAAAACGTGAAAAAAATCTGCCAAAAAAAAAGTAAAATTAACATACAACGGTGGAGAATGTGCCTATTTGATAATATTTAGAAAATAATAGAAATCAGAAAATAATTATAAATGAATTAGAAATAGCAGATGAAACTGACTATACAATATGTCTCCGGATATGTCAAACAACTTTGAGAGATAAAAAATTTTAGATTCCAATTTTTTAATTTTTTTAGGTTTAGCTCTGCTTGACAAAAGATTAATTTTTAGCATCATTTGTGCTTTGAAAATCCTATTTTTCTGTAAAGTGTCTTCTATGTGGCAATTGATGAGTTGTTTAGAATCAACATCTAGGGCGTGATACACTGATTTTTAATACAAATTTTTACATATTTTAGGATTGTCGTTCATTTAATTTAATCATCTGGTTTATTCACATCATTGAATTTGTTTTGATTTGACAATGTACATTTTAAAACGTAATCTATAGTATTTTCCGTGTGAATACTTCAAATTTGGATTTTATTTTATTTTTGTATTGGTTCCATAGTTATTTTCAAGACGTTGTCTAGACATTTTGAATGACTTTTTTACAATAACACATTCTTCTTCTCTATATCAACTTTCGAAATCACTTGTCAACTATATTTCTCAATTTTTATTGTAAGTCGTGTGACTAACACACAGATGGCGCTGACATTGTCAAATCTATATGACGTTTATGAAGTACCAACTTTCAAAAGACTATGAGTAAAACTTCGTGACATTTCGATTAGTCAAAATGACAGAACAATTTCGTGTCTTAATTTATCATTGGTTCTTGATGAAGAAAAACTGTACAAGCTCAGCAATGGCTTCAAAAGTGTTCTGTCGAAAAGAACCATTTGTTATTGATTTGCTGAAACGTGGTCGTAGAGACACCGATAATGGTGAACGTTCTGGTCGTTCGATTGAGGTGGTTACTCCAGAAAACATCAAAGAAGTCCACAAATTGATTATATCTAATTGTAATGGATGCCAATTCTGATTTGTTAGAAGTAGATCAACTTATACTGGTGAATTTTTATATTTATGTTAAGATATCATCTTAACAACCAAAATAAAACATTTTAGAAAATATTTCACTTTCTCACATTCACCTGTTAGGGCGTTATAAGCAGGTTAATTAGGTGTACACCCGATATATTTATTATATTCTTACAAATGTTATTTCATACGAAAATACTCGAGGTACAACTTTTAAATGTCTATTGAACGAATTGATACTTCTTTCGATTACGAAACCTTCATTACTTTTATACAATGTCATTTCTAAAAATGAACTAAGTTGAATATTTTCCTTTAAAGTTTGAATATGAAATTGAATATATTTTTTTTAAAAAATGGGTAAGTTTATTAATTTTTTTTTATACGAGTGCCGTTTTTTCAACCTCCGATAGGCTATAAATAAAAGACGAGTTCATATAAAACAATAATTTTATTACCAAAAGATTGGTACACTTAGAGCGCTTGTGGACGTCCGTTTTCTTTGACCGGACAACGGACCGTCAATAAACGGCTATCCTTGTATACATATATTTTTTTACCGGATGGATGTTACCTGAGACTGCCGTCTTACATGCGCTAGTTAATAGTTTTGAACTGGTAGTCAAATGTGTCGAATGAACAATAAGAAAAAAAAACTCGTATTGGCCTACTATTTGTACAAGAAGAAACAAAAAGAAATAAAAAAAATGTAAAAGGTCATTGTGGGTGCATCCTCTATTAATGGAAAGGGAAGAATATGATGCATTTCATATTCTTTTTAGACAGTTGGAAGAAGATGAAACTAAAGTTTACAATTACTTTCGGATGAAGAAAGAGACCTTTCAACTTTTATTAACAGCCATATATAATAAAATATCACAAAACAGGCAATACGTCCAGCAGTGTCACCGATACACTGGCATTAATGACCGCACTTTCTTACACCGGAACGGTGTTCGTCGCGTCGAAGGAAAGCGAAGGTGCATCCATTATAAATTATACACCACCGCGAATCCGGCAAAAAACACGATCCGTACAAGCTCTAACCGTTCAGTCACAATAGAGTACAAAACAGTCGGTAGGGGTGTCATATAAGCTTCGATCCAAAGGATCTATTTCATAGCTGTGACATTGGAGATGGTCAGTGTTTATAAATGATCTATTGATCCTAATCAAAAAGTTCAAGATGTGGGATAGTTCTAGCTGCTCTTCATTATATGTCATACGCCACCCAAGTGTATCCTCTATTAATGGAAAGGGAAGAATATGATGCATTTCATATTCTTTTTAGACAGTTGGAAGAAGATGAAACTAAAGTTTACAATTACTTTCTGATGAAGAAAGAGACCTTTCAACTTTTATTAACAGCCATATATAATAAAATATCACAAAACAGGCAATACGTCCAGCAGTGTCACCGATACACTGGCATTAATGACCGCACTTTCTTACACCGGAACGGTGTTCGTCGCGTCGAAGGAAAGCGAAGGTGCATCCATTATAAATTATACACCACCGCGAATCCGGCAAAAAACACGATCCGTACAAGCTCTAACCGTTCAGTCACAATAGAGTACAAAACAGACCTTGAAACTTCCGTAGACAAAACAGTAATGGTGAATCTGCGGTTTTTTTTTAATCATCCTGTCAACTCGTTGAACCAGGTCATCTGTAACGACAGAATTGCGTCCTTGGCCCCCTTTCATCATGCACATCATTGTGGCCATCTTTAAACTTTCGACATCATTCACACATGAAGTTTTCCCTACCCTATACACACGACTCATTCTCTGATGGATTTCTGCAGAAATACGGCCTTAAGCCTCTAGAAAACGAATCACACTTCGCAATTCACACTTGGCGGGAGCATCAATAATGGCGGACATGTTTACGTGGCTGTAGCACAACTCCGATTGATGCATGAATATCAACAATGGCGGAGTGTGTAGTGCGAGAGCTTCGCAGTCGCCTACAGCGCATATCCGCTTCCTTCTGCCCGCGTAGCGTCTGCACGGAGTGATCGGAGGTTGAAAAAATACGGCTCTTGTATATCTAGTTTTAAATCTCTGAATGAAAACGTGTAGTAATTAAACTACAAATCTCCTCGCTGTTTTGAGGACATTTTGGCTTCCCGACTGGAATCAAACACGCTTGAATCGTGCTCCAATAATTTCGAGAGCATCTTAACGACTCTATGTTCCCACAGAAAGGCATTCACCAAAAAGTGAATCACTCTCCTGAATCACGCCTCGTGTGACCGCACCATTAGTCTTTAACCAAGCGGGGCTGGACTCTCGAGAATTTTTAACCTTTCACAAGAATCGGTTCACCTATCCGGGGACATAGTGTATAAACTTGACAAAATGAATGAATTGGCGGTAGATGAAATGAAATTATTGACTACCGAATATACCGTCCGTAGTAGGTTACAGGATAATTATTAAACTAAAGATATTTTTAAAATTAAATTTGTATTTTACCTGTACTTGTAAAAAGAAATTGTCACAATTTATTAAATACATACAATATGTAAACTAATTTACTCAACATCCACACAAATGATAACATTGATTAATGAAAAAACTTAAATTCCTATCTTAATTAATTAATTCAACATGATTTGAAACCGTTTTATCGCATATATGAAATTTTCAAACCTGATGATAATGCTGTAATAAATTTCAAATATATGAAAGTACGTAGAATGAGTTTATTCATCAAATGAAATATCACATTGTAACCAATGTTAGATATTTAGCTGGAGGACAATTTAGCAGATTAATTAACTTCTTAGAATCGGCGCCTTTTATTAGGAAAATCGTCACCACGTCGACTATCGTTGACCCAATGTCCGCTGCCTCGGTTATTATTTACACCTCCTTGATTCGTGCGTGAACTGTCACGTTCATAGCGATTGCCACCGTGGCGCTCATACGAGCTCATGAACGTTTTTGGATCCTGGTAATGTAATAATAGAATAGTTACCGTTAATTAAAATAACATAATACAATGTAAATTACAGATATAGTATAATATTCCATGTTATATTTTAAACATTATACGAGCCTTTTCACACTACGAAAATATCGCACTACAAGTCATACCAAAGCGATTTGACTAATAAATTTTTTTTAAAAAAAATTCATCAGAAATATCATAAGGATCGGTAGGTTTGTCCATGAACAATATAGAATTCACCTTTAAAATAACTCATATTTATATCCAATCGACTGGCTTTCAATTTTACATTAATGAACCAACGTACTCGGGGTTCGCGCCATACCAGGATGGTCCCAGGAGTATCTGGCCTCACCTAGAGATGGCGGTAGTTGTTTGAAAAAAACCACTGTATTAGAAAGTACATAATCTATACAGCGTATGTTTCAGGTTTGAATACGCCAAGTTGTTTATTATTTGTTTGGCAGCCATCAATAGTGAATGTTTTCAGTGAATTTGTAAACATGAAAAAAATTTGTCATCGTTATGTGATACAATACTTTTATTTGAAAGGACTCAGCCCAACCAATATAAAAGCTGAACTAGATTCTACTCTGAGTGAGACTGCTCCTTTGTTATCAACAGTAAAATATTGGGTTTAAACGAGGCGGTACGACCAGCATCGCAGTGGTCGACCAAATGAGCTGACGACTCCAGAAATGTTGAAAAAAATCCACAAAGCGGTACTGGATGATCGTCGACTGAAAGTGCGCGAAGTTAGCAGACATTGTAGTTATTTCAAGTGCGGTACATATTAACTGAGAATTTGGACATGAGAGAGCTGAGCGCAAGATGGGTAATGCGTTTGCTCACAATGGAACAAAAACAGCGTCGTGAAGATGTTTCAATCGAGTGTTTGGCAATATTTCACAAAAATAAAGTAAAAGTAAAATTTTTGCGCAGTTTTATAACCCTGGATGAAACGTGGGTCCATCACTTCACACCCGGTACAAAAAAAATCAAAACAATGGACTGAAATGGGAGAACCGGCTCCAAAGAAGGCAAAGGTCGTTCTATCTGCAGGTAAGGTCATGGCGTCGGATAATTTTCATTGACTTGAAAGAGGAAAAACTATCAACGGCGAGTATCATGCGAAGTTTGAGCAAAGAAATCAAGCAAAAACTGCCGTATTTGACTAAGAAGAAGGTACTTTTCATCAAGGCAATGCACCAGCTCAAACATCCGTTATTGCAATAAGCAAAATTAATGAATTAAAGTTTGAATTGCTACCTCATGTCCCTATTAGTCTGATTTAGCTCCATCGGATTATTTCCTATACACAGACTTGAAATAATGGCTCCGTGGTGAAAGATTTTCCAACAATGAAGAGCTCCTGTCGACAATTAATGGTTATTTAGAGGAGCTTGACAATTCTTATAATGAAAAGAGTACTGAACTTATTTATCATTGTTGGGAGCTAAAAGGAGATTACGTTGAAAAATAAATATATTTTTTTTTTCAAAATTTGTTTTTTTTTGTTTGGCCAGGTATTTCTGGGAATATCCTTGTATATACGGGGAGCACGACGGTGCCGAAAAGTCTTAAAACTCAAAAGTAAAAAAAGATGAAGCAATGGACAAAATAAAATATACAATAAAAAAAGGAATTGCTAGTTATTACATTGTTTAGTATTTTGTCCTGTAGATGATACGTATGGTGAAGGCTTCATAAAATTTCTTTTGTTGACGTTTTATCAAGAAAGGCTTACGATAGGACAAATATGCGTGGCAGGCATAATAGTCTACACAAACTTTGGATTTGAATCTACGAGATTCTTTGTTCCTTGTTACAATCATAGCCAAACCCAAAAACTGTTCTGATATCTAATTTATCCAATGTAACAAATTCAATTTTTTAACTTTTTAAACTTTAACCGGATACTCGATGGTGTAATAAACTAGACGCAGTTACTCCTTTAAGGTATCAACTCGGGAAAATTTATGATGCTTTGCTGGCCCAAAAACTTCAAAATTTTCAGTTCATTTACATTCTCATACTGAGGTATAATATTTTGAGTAAAGTTAACTTTGTTAATAAAATTATTCAAAACCTGAACCTTTATGTTGCTCAGTGTTATAAGCTAAAGAAGTAACATCCAGCTTACACATAAAACCTAAATTCAAAAAACAAAGGGTTCTAAAGCTTTTTTATTACGAATGTGGCAATAAACCAATCCACCACGAAACTTAAAAGTTAATTGCTGTTTTAATGCTCTATATCTATAACATCAGTTGATAAAAGATTCCAATTACATTCTTCTTTCTCTAATAAATAACATTTAATAGGGAGTTCTAGAAGATAGATATGTCAGATACGGAAAGCTTTGACAAGGTATCTAGTTGAAATTGAAAATCAAATTCCCGTCTTTCTCCCGATTTTCACATTTTCCCGGTTGAAATTACGCGATTTTACTACACTTTTAGGATGATAAATATTTATTCTAGAAAATAAAAGTATAATAAAACAAAACAAGTTATTTTTAACAGTAACTTCGAGCAAACGCTCTTGACGACTATAGGCCTTATGCTCCGATACGCACTATCTATGAGGCTACATGAGTAGACGCGAGCACGAGAATGTGGACGGTGCGCTTGTCTTATCTCGACCCGCTACGTGTCGATTTTTCGGGCGCGAGTCAAAAGATTTGTAGCTTTAATATAGAATTCATTAAAAGTGTAGATTGCTAGCACTCCTGTCGCCTCCGCTCGCCGAAGCTTTGACGAGAGCTTCTAGAAGACGCGTTACGAGAATATGGATCAAGCATTAAATTAAACCCCATAAAAGGTGTTAAGTTGACTGTAATGTCAGATAACGTCCTCCAATGCAAAAGTATTTGGTATTTACACAGTATTTGTTCAATTTTGGATGGTGAGAAGCTGAGTAGTAAACTAGCAATAAAATCATCCTTTTATATCGTATCTCATCATTCAACTAGTGTTTTTTACAGAGCGAACAGAAATAATTGTTTTAGGTAATAACAAATTGAGTTGGTATTGTGCTTTCCCAGTCACATTACCAGAATGCACAGGTCACGCAGAATATAATTCCATTCAAAATACAATATTGAAGATTTTAACGAGGTGTTGACGTCCCGTAAGATTCTAATCGACCTCTGTTACTACCGGGTTTAAAATTAAAAATTGTTTTTTAAAGAAATGTTGAATTCATTCCTTATCCACATGAACTAGATAAATGATTTCTATTGAAATTATAACAACTTTCAATTATCGAAATCTGTATCCTCTTGCTCCTACTGAAATTGTCAATTTTTATAATAAAATGCTAACATTTTTTATATGACAGATGAATAATTCACTAATTGTAAGATCCTAGAATGGAACACATCTTTTTTCAAACAAGAAAAATTTCCTTTCAGATAACATATTGTTTTCAGTTTTTCAGGTACAGATGGGGTCTAATTATACGCTGGTCAAAAGTAAACACTACAATGTCCATAGTCTAGCATGGTGGCGCTAATTACATGTGTTCAGTGTGTTTTGGCAATTGCGAGCCAGGAAATCCGTATAACTAAACATGTGAAAATTCTTCAGACATCTCGAGTACATCTGAATGAATTCTGAATTAATTTTGTAGCACGATAATGATCTAAATTTTTGTGGATTTCACGGGTGTAAAGGTGCGAAAAGAGCGAGTGGTTCGCGGTTCATGTCGGCAGCACATAACAAAGGGATAACCTGCGATATTCGGTCTTAATTAATCTGTTATAGGCCTCTATAATGACTATTCACCTTTTATCATATCGATGTAAACTTGGATGGTATCACTTCAAACATCCACCGCGACATTCTTGTTTTGTTTTCTTCCATTCACTCAAATGTGTCTGATTTACATGGATGTTGACATCGAGCGCGACCTCGACCGGTGTAGGTGGCGGTCACGGTTGCGATCGACATCCATGTAAATCAAACACATTGTAGTTAACCAGGCCTAATGTAACAGTTAGGTCACGGTGGAGGTACATCGCTGTGCCATCCAGGAAGTCTCCAACGATGCTGCTTCGCTGTGATTGGTCCTTTCTGGGGTAATCTTTATGTACGGATTAAATCGATCGGGGTCGTTTTTTAGTTTATTGAAACGGTGGTGGTATTCTTCTAGAATGTTTCTTCTATTTATTGGGTGGACTGAAAACCTCTTGTTAGGTAAATTTCGTATTATCCACCATTTAGTTTCCGCTGACATTTCATCATTTGTATCAAACAACATTGCACGAAATACAGAATTTTTTATTTTGATTAACCCACAACACACATCACTCTCCAATGGGTGACCTCCACCACGACCTACACCTTTACCGAGACCCCCTTGTTCTGTTCGTACCCTAAGAAAGTTGAATTGTGTACTCTATTTTCCCTTTACACACCAAAATGAACCCAGTTTTACCAGGATATCCGCTAATTTTCTTAGTTTATACAAATATGTACATAAAGGTGAAATTTGGTGTTTTCTAAAAATAGAAGCCAATTTTTTGTAAAATTTTGATAATTTCTGGAACTAACAGAATATTTCGCTACAGTCCACAATGAAATATTAATAAAACTAGAATAATTTTTTTTAACTATCCACTATACATCCATTTCTTCTTACCTACAGCTATTCTAAGTTTATCTTTCTTATCTGCCCTATATAAAATAATAAAATTAAAAAAATTGTTGATGTATAAAATTCCGAAGGTCTCCATTCAAAAACAGAAAACGAATACAAATATAATGTTAGTTTTTAGTCACCCTACTATGGCAATGTTTATTATTTTCATAAAATCCATTAAAAAAAATTCCAATGTGCATGCATTTCAGGAATAAAAAAAATATTGCGGGAAGGAGTCTTCTAATCTTAAGATTCTCCAGTATAAGGCAAGGAAAAGGAGTCAAAGTGAAAAAACATTCCTAAAGTTAATTTGCCGTTGTATGAACTGCTGTTTTATCTAGACCAAGGAAATTTAGTTCTATTTTTGGGAGCAACACCAGATTATGGCTGAATAATTTGACAGACTTTCTGCTCTTCGGCTCTAACGTATATCACAGAGTTGAAAATTGAGACAACTAGGTATGGGAGCTTGTTCGAATGGGGCCGAACTTCTGGTGGAGACCACAAGGACTATTCCACAAAGAATAGGACGACCTACCTAACCAAATCTGTTTGGTTTATTTCATGTAAATATCTATTCATAAGATAAAAAAACAAATTTGAGTAGCTTCTTAAATTTGAAAAAAATTATGAGCAGGACATGAGGACCGGTCCCAAAAAATTCAAACGGAGCAATATACAATATATCAACGAGTTACACTGAATGACTGAAAAAAGAAACGCTTCGAATTCACGAATTTCTTCGGTCTACTCTCATCATAAGTTAGTTGTTTGTGAATCTCAAGAAAACGATTGATCTTCAAGTAAAGCCAGGTAAGCTATATACAGTTTTTGTCGATCTTCTGAAGAAGAAAAAGACGAGATAGTTTTGGTTGTTTAGTGTTCGACAGATATCTAAGATCATACTATAGTTTGAAGATTTAATACCAAACATAAGGCATATATTTCCTTAAGAGTTCCTCTGTGTTACAGGTTTTCTGCGAACATGATGAATCCGTTCATGAGCCAAATGGCCAACAAAAGGGAATAGTCGCAGTTTTAAGCAATTGGTCAAAAAGCTGCTTGGTTCGTTAAGCCATTTTTTTTCAAAATTAGATTCCACGGACGATGGAAGACACTAGTGCCCTACGAATGGAAGAAACCTCATACAAATCACCACAACTCCTGCCCTACAAAGAAAAATACTTCCTATTCCTAAAATATACCATATCCCACACGATTTGTGCCTATTTCACCCTAAAAACACAACCCAACGAGTCTCTCTCCCCTTAAGGGCTACCGTTGTTCATTGTTTGAGAAATTGCACAGTGTAGGGCTATCAATGTTAAGTTTGAAGGTATAGCCCACCCGGAAGACCAAAAAGGCATTTGCATAACGGTTAAGGTTCTTAACATACAGATCAACAAAGCCAGTGGGATTTTTTATGGTAAAACTGACTGAAATGACACACATAACCATAATCATAAAATGGTTTCCATTTTTTCTTGTCTAAATTTTATGTATGCTCGTAGACGAGACAAAAAGGGTTTTGACAATATCTTTTCAATCACGAATTTGTCCTTAGGAGAGGGACAGTGCTATTGTTTTTTTGTTGATAATGTCATAAATGCCCGTTTCCACGTGGCACTGCATACGTAATATATAAAGGTGTAAGCAGTAAAGAAGTGAGCATTCTGTCACGAATGCTCTGATGTCTTGATATGATGAAAATGGTTAGCTGTAAATTGAGTTAATTATTTTGAAATTATGTTTTTGTAGTGTATTTATTATATTGCAGTAATATTTGATAAAATAATAAAATTTATCTGGCACATTTTGTTATTTATATTCATCACATCGGAATAACTTGTCAGCGCGAAATCTATTTGTATGAAAAAGCTCTATAATGAAGTTCCATTATTTTATTTTCACTTATGCAGGATTTTGTACTTATATTATGAATCGCTTGGAAGCGGCATAGACATTTATCAAAAATACAATTTTGTTTTATACAGTTTTGCACTTATCTTCCCCATTATCTTAGAAAGCTACTAAAACAATGTAAAATGAATCACTGAAGACATATTCAACTAATGTTGAGAAAATTCAATAACTGATGAGAAAATATACCCACAATCAGTATCTAAACACGCCATTAAGTATTAGTGATATGTTAATAATTATTTATGTAGATGTTTTAACATTTTACTACTCCCTCATAGATAAATTGATATCAAATAATACAAACATTGAAACATTTGTAATGTGTTAATTCAATTATATAATTAAGGAGAAATCCATTAATTACGTGGGGGAATCAGAGGGCAGAGAGGATTAAACCTAATCTGTCTGTTCCTCACTTGGAGAAGGGAAGGTTTTGGTAAATACTGATAAATTTTTTTCGAACAAAAAACGGTGTAAAATGTGGAAAATGTTTATTCACAAACTCTGACATAATTCTATACGCGAACAGTTTAACGGAATTGTGAATTTTTCAATAAAAAAGTTACTTTACTTAAAAAAAAAAAACATTTTGTTAATATCCTCCAAGTTTCTTATGTCAAAATTTCACATTAATTTGACCAATAGAATATCGAGTCTTAATTAAAATTTTTTTACGAGATTCTCTGCTTTTAAAATATGAACAAGGAAGATGCTGAATGTTTTGGTATCGTCATTTACTGTAACTACCCCAGAAATGGCCAATACATAAAAAAAAGTACGCGAGAAAGTTAATGAATTGAACATTCCAAATAAACAGGTGTAATTTCACATATGAAGAAGCTCTCTGTAAGGCAGGTACCACGATTGCTTAATGCTGATAAAAAGCTCGCTAGCTTTAAATGGAATGGAACAATATCCCAAAGGATAACATGAACCCGACTATTAGCTAACTTCTCTCCATCAGCCATCAAGTATCCTCTCCTGAACACAGAGCTTTTTCAATGTTTTCCCTATCATTATGTGGTTTGCATCCAGTGTCAGCCTGCTACTCTCTTAATATCATCAAGGTAGCGTTTTTTGGGGTCTTCCTACTTTTACTGTTGCTTTGTCTTGTCTTCCACCATGACCTACCCTTTTCGACTATGTTCAGTGGCTGAAGTACGTCGTTACGGATACTATATACTATCTCTAAGCGAGCTTCATAGGAAGGCTCTCTCTATTGCCACATCTTAAGAAGAAACAAAATAATTTAGAATGCACCTGCCCTTTCGTCCGCTATTAGCGAAACTGCGTTACGATTTATTGCCTAATCCTCTAAATTCATTTGATCTGGTTGGTACCCTCCGATTTTTTCTGCTTCCGAATTGGTGGTGTAGGGCAACTGATGAGCGAGACAAACGCGTATTTTGCGAAACTTGTTTGGATGGTTTGAACAAATTTGGAACTGGCTATACTAAATGTATAAGTAAGAAGGTGAAATATCATTTTTCAAAATGAAGCAACTTTTTCTTTGAAAAGTCATAATCCCTTTAAACCGCGCACGTATTAAAATTTATCGATCCATAGAAAGTTATCAAGTAATGATGTTTTCAGTAAGAGTAAATGATTTTACTGATCGCAAGAACGTGTCACTACCAATTATTTTTTTTGTTACCGTGTATGAGTCTCCAGGGGCTGAATTTTGTTCTTAGTAGTAAATAATCTGTGTTTTACTAATTTTCATGAAAATAATTACGCAAATTGAAGTTTAGAAATAAATCCAGATCATTTACACTAAAAAACTAAGTTTTTTAAAGATATCACTTGTCATTAGAGGAGGGAAGAGTGGGTGTCAAAACGAATCTCACAATATTCCACCAGGGAGAAAGGAGTGTCAAAATAATTAACGAAAGCCCCCTTAAACTAGAACTTATACACCAAATTGATTAAATAGTAAATTGACAGGGTTGCTACTTAAAGATTATAAATCAGTACCACTTTTGAAGAGCATTCGTTAAGGCCGCTTGACATGATGCAGTAAAACGTGCAATGCGATGCAAGCCGCTATATTTCTTGATCAAAAACATGCGCAGATGAAGTTCAGTTGATTGTTTCATGCAAGATCTCGTACTTGCAACATTATCGATTTGATGCTATTTTTATTGTGCGCAAACTGAAATTCTAGATATCATTATTGCCAATTATTCACTGACCACTTTTTTCTTGACCATTTCACTTAACTTTGATATTTTCATTTTTAAACCTGTCACAAAATATTAAATAAAATTTGACGTTAGGAATTTGTTTAATTTACTTATGGAATTTTTATTAGTGGTAAGAGTGGCAATGTCAAACGACGTTCAATATTAATCTATGAAATATTTTGACTTGCGTGCAATTTATTGCAAGTTGTCTTGCACAATGTCAAACTGTCTTTACAAAAGATTTGCAAAAACGACGGGGCTTTAATCTGAAGGACTCCATGCTATTTCAAACCGCTATTATATGTAACCCAAAAGTTCCATAGATGCAGAATATAAATTTTGGATAATTCGATTACAGAGGCCACACTAAATATGTAATGAAAATTAAATTTAACGACTTTTTTGTTATAAAAAACACCCCACATCGAATGTAACAAATCTTATCGATGTCAACTAAACATATATTTCATATGTCAGATGTTTCCTTTTGCATAATTACAATGATTTTATTTGGCATTATGGGATCCAATTTACGTGCATTTGAGGTTATTATTTTCAGTTTTAAAAATTTTTCATCACATTTAATTTGGTAATTCAACACATATGTATTTGTTTGTCAACATTTTTGACTATTTCGACAACAGTCATTGTGAAAACACATTAGATCACTAACATAAAGATAATATTACCATTTTCCACCGATACTAAGAATGTTAATAACATTGTATCAATGCAGAATAATTATTTTTAAGCATATAGTGTCAAATAAAATAGAGTGCTTGGATCTATACTTAGGTTTTGATTTATATTCTATACATTTTATTATACGAGAATGGTCCCAGAAGTACCTGGCCTGAATTAGAGCTGACGGTAGCTACTTGAAAAATACCACTGTATTAGAAAGCACACAATCTATACAGCATATGTTTCAAGTTTAAGGTCGCCACGTTGTTTAGTATTTGTTTGGAAGCCATCAATAGTGAATGTTTTCATTCATCATGTGATACAAAACTGTTATCTGAAGGGCCTTAGCCCAACAAATATACCTGTAAAAGCTGAACTAGATTCTACTTTCATTAAGACTGCTCCTTCGTTATGAACAGTAAAACATTGGGTAGCTTAGTTTAAATAAGGCCATACGACCTACGAAGACCAGCATGGCAGTGGTCTAACAAAGAGGTGATAACTCCAGAAATGTTAAAGAAAGTCCACAAAGCGTTACTGGATGATCGTCGAATGGCAATGCGCGAGCTAACAGACAGTAGGTATTTCAAAAAATGCGGTACATCGCATATTAACCGAACATTTGAACATAAGTAAGTTGTGCGCAAGATGGGTGCCGCCTTTGCTCACAATGGAACAAAAACAGCGTCGCGAAGATGTTTCCATCAAGTGTTTAGCAATGTTTCACAGAAATGAAGCCGAATTTTTGCGGTTTCCTAGCCACGGATGAAACGTGGTTCCATCACTTCACACCCGAAACAAAAGAACATCCAAAACAATGGACTGAAAAGGGAGAACCGGCTCCAAAGAAGGCAAAGACCTTTCCATCTGCAGGTAAGGTCTTGGCGTCGGTTTTTTGAAATGCGCGTCGGATAATTATCATTGATAATCTTGAAAAAGGAAAAATTATCAACGGCGAGTACTAAGCGAACTTATTGCAACGTTTGAACGAAGAAATCAAGAACCAACGGCCGTTTTTGGCTAAGAAAGTGTTGTTTCATCAAGACAACACACCAGCTCACACATCCATTATGGCAACGGCCAAAATTAATGTATTAAAGTTTGAATTCGTACCTCATGCACCCTATTTACTAGATTTAGCCCCCTCGGATTATTTCTTGTTCCCAGACTAGAAATAATGTCTCGGTGGTTAAAAATTTTCCAACAATAAAGAAGTCCAGTCGGCAATTAATGGTTATTTAGAGGAGCTTGACGATTCTTATAATGAAAAGAGTATCGAACTTATTGATCATTGTTGGGAGCTAAAACGAGATTACGTTGGGAAATTAATATATTTTTTTCCAAAATTTTTGTGTGTTCTTTGTTGGGCCTGGTACTTCTGGGACCATCCTCGTATGATAACGAATATCTAATAATATGAATACACGTGGAAGTATTAATGACATAATAGCAGAATCTTAAAAACTTAATTGAATTCAAAATGAATAGTTTGTATTTCTACATTTGCATGTTAACAGCCGGTTCCATAATACATTTAAAGAAAGCCTCAAATTCACAGTTACTATTAAATTAAGCCACTCGTTTCATAATTGCCATTTAGCCTAAAAGTTCTTTAAATTTGAACTTTATGGTAAAGTCAGAAATGTTTCACTTTAGCGCATTAAATTTCCTTTAGTGACAAACGTCAAATGCAAACATGGGCTATGTTAGAATCAAAGCTCACCCAGGCGTCTTCTTAATAAGTTTAAAAAACAGAAGATTTCTGGCATAAAAAGGGAATGTAATATCGAAGGAAGTATCATTAATAAATCATTACAAGTAATAACATATAATGATAATTTAACTCTATTAGCAAGGACCAGAAGAGTCTTGAGAAAAATTTTAAAAGAGGAAAAAAAAATTTATAGAAAAAACGAAGTTCACAAACAAGAATCAGTAAAGATAAGTACTTAGGAACAATGATAAGCTACAGAAATGACACAAATAATGAGACATGACAAAGAAGTCATGCGGGATATGTGGCATATAATAAGTACAACAATGTAGCTATATCGGAATTAGGCGACCTAAACAACGTATGAGGAGATTATATACAAGAATTATTCTAGACCCAGATAAAGAAATAAAATCATGCATTGAGCAAGCAAGAAATGTCTTTCTAAAAATGAGACAATTGTTTACATCCCGAGCAGTCGACCTTAAAATCCTGTATCGGATGGTGAAATGCTATGAATGAAGCAACTTATTATACAGAACGGAGGCTTGGACCTTTAAGGTGATTAACTAAGGCGCTTGAAGAGTTTCGAAATGTGGATCTTTCGGAGGATGCTGAGAATTCTCTGGACCGCTCGTATCAGTAACGCAAAGAATAGGCACCGACAGGAGACTTATAGAATTAATAAAAACTGGAAAAATCTCGTATTTGGGACACATATATAAAAATGACAAATATAGACTTTTGCAACTGATCGAAGGGAACATCGCGGGAAAACGATGTCCTGGCAAAAGACAGGCTTCATGGCTGGAAAATATTCGCGAGTGGACCGGTTTAGACTCTCAGACGCTGATAAGAAGAGCCAGAAATGACTTTGCTGGGGTTATCGCAAACCTTCCTTAGAAGAGGGCACCAAAGAAGAAGTACAAAATTATAGTGCAGAGCAAGAGATTAAGCCGAGCAATGAAATTAAGAGTCTACAAGACTGCGATAAAACCAGTAGTTACATACGCCGCTGAAACTATGAGATTAATAAAGACAAATATCAACTAAGGATATGTTAGAGAAGAATAATTAAGAAAATTCATGGACCAATGAAATTTGGAAAAATGAGTATAGATGACTTATGAACTATGAAATTAAGAATTTATTAGTAAATGACGATATAGTAAATACAAATAAAGCAAAAAGATTATGATGGTACAGACACAATGACAGAATGGAGAAAGGATAGAGGATAAGAAAAATTGCAGAATGGAGACGGAACGAGAAAGGACTGCCAGGAAGACCAAAAAATAGAGAGATTAGATTGTACAAAATATGCAAAAATAAGGATTACGTGACTGGAATAAACAGATACAGGAAGAAATGGAGAAGAATAGTCGATGTTTCAAAAACATGTGATAAACTGTGATTAAGTAGTGATAAATTGTGGGCTGACCACCCACAAAAATACAGGGTCAAAGAAGCTCAATCTATGCGGCTACAGCTCTTGATAAAATGTATAGCCAAGTTTTTTTCATTTTGTTTCTTTTTTCCGACACATATCGGAAAATGAAAGAATATTGTCAACCTTCGTTTAACATCTTAAAGGAGCCTTTACTTGAGAGACCATTACAAATCTATTATGGGACCACTTCACTTCAATAACTAAGTTAAAAGGTCTTTTAATTTAAAGGAATCTTTAGTCAAAGCCCCGGTTAGTGTGGGATTTCGAAACCGGCTGTAAAGTTAATTGATAATTAGATATAATATAGACTTAATTAAAAAATGTATTCTATTAGTGGTAGCCACTCGTGAGCGAAATGTTTATTAAAAAATAATTTTCAATTATCAAAACCCATTCATTCAAACTTGCAAATAAGTTTGAATAAATACGATCATTTTCAGTTCTTTTTTCATTTTTGGTAGTGAGGGTATATAAACAATGTTTTTCATATGTTCTAAAATATTAAATTTGATGGCCTGGGAGGCATAGGTAATAAAGCGAGAACATGAGATGAGGAAATGCATCGTATAAGTATAATACTTTGTTTGCAAGCGAAATCCGTACTGCCGCTAAAACACTTGCGAACATTTTACATGTTCTACAAAATTTTTCACTTTTCTCGGGAACTAAAATCGTTACAGATAACTGAAAAGTGTTGCCATACCAGCTGGTTGGCACAAAACTTAATTATACTTGGTTATTTCAATATATTACATCACTCAATAAGTCGTGTGAATGACACACAGATGGCGCTGACATTGTCAAATCTATATGACGTTTATAAAGTACCAAATTTCAAAAGAATATATGTACAATTTCATGATATTTCGATTGGCCAGGAAAAAGTGTTTGTTGTTGTTTTAAGTGAAGCTACTTTTGTTATTTTCAAAACACTTTCGTGTGTTAATTTATCATTGCTTCTTATTCGGACTCTGCTTCATCCAACAGAACCATTTGTTACTAGTTTGCCGAATTTAAATGTGGTCGTAAAGATACCGATGATGGGGAACGTTCTGGTCGTTCAATTGATATGGTTACTTCAGAAAACATCAAAAAATTGGTAATTTCTAATCGTAAATTCACATTGCGTGAGATATCTGAGTTCGTGAAGATATCAGAAGGCAGTGTGTTCACAATGATGCATGAACATTTGATCATGAAAAAGCTTTTTTCAATGTGGGTGCCTCGTTTACTCACTGTCGATCAAAAACAACGTGTTGATGATTCAGAGCAGCGTTTGGACATGTTTATACGTAATAAATCATATGTTTTGCGTCGATATGTAATAATGGATGAAACATGGATCCATCACTTCACTCCGTAATCAAAACGATCATCATCTGAAAGGACTTCATTCGGTGAACCAAGTCCGAAGCGTCCAAAGGCACAACAGTCAGCTAGGAAGGTTATAGCTTCAGTATTTTGGGATATTATTCATCGACTATCTCTCGAGAGTCAATCAATAGCGAATACTACATAGAGTTGTTCGATCGTTTGAATGCAAAAATCAAGGCAAAAACGGCCTCATATGTCGAAGAATCAAGAAAATGCATCGATTCACAAATTGATGGCAATCATGGTTAAATTGAACGAATTACGATTACGATCTGGCCTCTAGTAATTACTGGCTATTCGCTGATCTCAAAAAAATGCTAGTCAATGAGAAATTTAGCACAAATGAAAAAGCAGTTGCTCAATATGGAGACTATTTTGAGGCAAACGACAAATCCTTGTACAAGCACGACATCGAGAAGTTAGAGAAGCGTTGGAATAATTGTATTGCTTTTGAAGGAGATTACATCGATGAATAAAATGGATTTTTGGCAAAAAAAAATGTGTTTTTCTTGGTTAGTCACACGACTTATTGAGTGATGTGTCATCAATATTTGTAATTATGTATTTTTGAATAAATCAGGTTTTAAAAATTATTGTATTGTATTGTAGTAACTCTGTACTTTCAGTAGTAAAGAAATAATGATTAAATTTTCATAAATATGGTTTGAGAAAACATTCCAAATAAAACTAATACAACTTTAGTTAGAAGTAATTTAGCACTTATCCCGAAGAATCGAAACTACTACGTTTCTTTCAAATATAAAATAATTATTTAAAATAATACATGTTGTAGCAACCCTGATTTAGTACTTCCAAACTAAATTTAAAAATGTCATTCTATTCAGCAACTCAATAGATGATCATTTCATATTTACATCGGAGAGAAGTAAAGATGAAGTTAATTCCTACTAAAAATATAGTCAATTGGTTAGTCTAAATACATAGAATTCCAACAGGTGAGGGTTAGTACAGAAATATTCGAATACATTACAAAAAAAGATCATTGAAATTATAAAGTTCAAAAATTAGCCAAAATGTCAGTATCAATGAAAACTACACACAAGCAATACGAAATTTGAAAGAATTAACTAAACAAAACAATTGGAACTATTTTTGAATAATCAGAAGAGGACGAAAATAGAAATATACAAAAAGTGTTAATTTTTTGAAAGCAATCGTGTATGATCGGAAATTAAATAAGTTCCGTATATATACATATATTAGAGCGTGCCAAAAAAATTTTTATAGCTACCATGAAAATATCGTTTAAGATGACGAAAAAAAAAATTCTTGTAAAATTTAAGCTCTTAATATCAATATTTAGAGGTGCCGCATCATGATTTTTGTTTTCACTTTTAATTTACAAGGAAATTTTTTTTGAGTTTTAATGTATTTCAACGAATTATTGTGTAGTAAAAAGAAATAGATATTTTTGTAGGAAATTAAACATCCTACAAAAAATAGTCTGTTATAATTTTTCGCTAAGTCAACATGGTTAAAAGTTATTCGCAGTTAAAGTTCATCCTAAAATAATATATGATGACTTTTACAATCTCTTATAGTTTTCTACAAAAAAAATGTCCCAAAAACATGAAACAACATAATTTTCTTGATTTTTCTCATTTTACTTCCCAAATTTATTGAGAAAAACTCATGTTATATAGCACGATTCATATGAAAGCGTTGAAAACTGATTTTAATGTAACTAATTTCAAATAACAAATAATTAAATAATAGACATAATCGCATCAAAAATCTTCACAGTACTTCCGAGTTGCTTGATAAAAACAATGATGCCACATGAGAGAAGCCGCCATGTTTAACCCAAACTACGCCACAAAACAAATTAAATTCGTATTTTTTTTCTAGTTAAAAAAAACTATTGAGCCCTGAAAAGTTTTTTATTAGGTATTTGAAAATATAAATTACGATTTTATGAGCGTTATTATAAGAAAAACAAATTCTAAATCAGCCTAGTTTGAGTTAAACATGGCGGCCTCTCTCATGTGGCATCACTGTCTTTATCAAGTCACTGTACTCGAATTTACAGTGACACATGAGAGTAGCCGCCATGTTTAACCCAAACTACGTCGCAAAATAAATTATTTTCATATTTTTTTAGTTAAAAATACTATTGAGCCATAGAAAAGTTTTATTTGAGAATATAGATTACGATTTTATGAGCGTTTTTATAAGAAAAACAAATTCTAAATCAGTCGAGTTAGGGTTAAACATGGCAGCCTCATGTGTCCACAATGTCTCTATCACTGTCTGTAGGTACAACTGGAAACAGAATTAAACATCAAAATGATGTGCCACTCAATCCTCCTCTCATTCAAGACTAAGGATTTTTTACCCCATTGACAAATAAATTGACTTTTTTTAATTTCTCCAACTATTTACTGGAAATATTAGGGGTAGGATATATATACATGGTTATAGATTCAAGTTTAGTATTTTATATCACTTCTAAAAATTGGAATATCCATTTGAAACAGAGAAATACAAACGACTCTATATATACATGTATACCCAGAATATTATTTTTTTTTTGCTACAAACCTGGTGGGATTCAGCACAATAAAAAATCGTTTGTGCAAAAATATTCATTCAATTCAAAACGAGGTGGTGCAAAACTTTTGAATCTTCATAATGCATTCTAATTATTGATAGAAAGTTCATAAAAATGTACATAAATCCCAAATAATATGCTGGAAAGTAGTAGATGTAGAATATAAGTATAAAATGGTATTTTCTTGTATTTTCAGTTACATTTTACAAATATTTATTTAGTGCATATCTTATTATAAATATTTATTATCAAAAACCCTGCATCATGAATTTTTCAAAAAAAAATTGGATCAGTATTATACATATTATATTAGGTTACGCAAATTTGTATTGTTTCTCTTGGTAGCAGATATTTTTGTGATCTTTTATTAGATAATAATCCGATATCTAAAATTTCCATATAATAACAGAAACACAAAATTCCATGTTCTGATATAAAGATAGAATAAGTTTCCTCAACAAATACACAATATATTCATCATTAGCAGCTTAATGGTGAATGAAATCAAGATCAATTATTGATCTTGAATGTTCTTTTCGAGATAATCTCAACATCCTTAAGAAATAGATGTTTCTTTTAGTGAACTACACATTGGTAAATCAATTATTTAGTAATTATTTGCCAAAAATAAAAACAATAGCAATATTTAACACTTACCGTGATTCCATTGTCATCTTGAACTGAAACAAAATAGAGTAAATTAGTAATTGAAACTTTCAGAACTTTCTTATTTACATCGCGAATTTTAGAATTACATTCATTGAAAAAATATTTTTCTTTACCCATTTATTTCAATATTTTGAGGAATTGTGTACTCAACTATAGCATAAATTGGAAGCTACCACTAAAACTTATTATGAAACTTTCTTATTTACAGTTATATACAGTTTTGACACCTTTTAATACACAAACTTTGTGAAATAATTTTATTTAATTTTATAACACAATTTACACATGTGTGAAACTAATTATGAATTGTACAAATCATTATAAATTTCACAGTACAAGAATATAATGTTGGAAATCTCCACATTATATGGGGATTGAATAGCGCAATATGAAAATGCGTTATAACTTGCAAGGGATAAAGTTAAGCTGTTTTTATTGTCTACATACTAGTATCAAATTTATTAGAAACCCAGTCAAAGCTCACATTTGGCAACTTAACTTTTATAGTCCAAATACCAAGTTATAGAGATCTTAAGAATTAAATACGTAAAAGATGTCTACAACATAGGCAGTAGCTGGCTAGAATTTTGGTTCTCAAACAAGAAATCCATTAAAATATATTTGTAGCATAAATTTTTTCCCCAGAAGTATGGAGAAGCTCTACCAGCATTTACCCGACAGCTGGGATGTGCTGTTAGTAGTTAGTGCGGGGGTCACACCCGCTTAATACCCACCCCACCCACAAATTGTCTTAAAACAACTAGCGCCTAGAAAAGGCGTTGCCCATAACTTCAGGTGATGTAGTAGATGCCTAGAGAGTTTTTAATCTAAGATTATATCAAAATAAACCCAACAAAGAAATAGAATTTCAAACTAATTAAAAAATGCAAAGAACAACAAACCAACCTATTATAAAAATACATAATGACGAAATATTGAAATAACTTACTATTTTGGCTATATCCAGACGGTGCTTCATATACTTGCTCTTGTTGATTTAGTATAGAATCCAAATTGTGTGCTTGCATAAAAAGATTGTTTTCTTGCTGCCTTCTTCTTAGCTCTTCTTGTTGCGCCATTATTCTTGATTCCATATTTTCTTGCGATTTTCTCATCTGTTCTTCAGTCCGGAGTCTCTCTTCTTCCACTTGCCTCTGCTTCATTTCCCATTCCCTCTTTTGTCGATCTTTATCCATTTCTCTAGCCCTCAATTGGTCTCTTAGCATTTCTGTTTCATGTTCATATCTAGCATACTCCATTTGTGCTATCAGTTTTTCTTTTTCTAGTTCTAATTCTTTTTTAAGTGCTTCTTCTTTTTGTGCATGTAGATCATACAACTGTTTCCATCTCATACCGTACTCATTTTCAAAAGATCCAGTAGCAGCAAACCTTGGACCTTGTTCTCTTTCTTTCATAAATTCGGGATGCTTTTTGTTAACATTTTTCTCTGGATATCCGTTAATGTCATCAACAATATCAAATAACTCGACTATGACAGGTCGAAGTGACCCAGTTATGAAGAAACAGCCATCTGTGCATTTTCTAATGGCATGAAGTGCAGATCCTTTGCGGGAAAAATCAATAACACCTTCTCCTGTGGGTTTTCCTCTCTCATCAACAGATACAATGGCTCTTTCAATCTGAAACATTAAAAGCAATTACTAATTACCAAACAAGTTGTCCAAAACAATTCAGTTTAAATTTTTGAAATGTAATAAGTAGTAATAACAAATGAAATTAATTTACCTCTCCAAAAATAGAGAAGGCATAGTGTAGCAATTCATTGGTAACATGAGGAGTAAGATTTTTAACTTTAATTGAAGCAGAATTTGGAGCAAATCTTATCTTCAAATTACGAGATTTAACTACGGTGCCATCAAGTTCTCTTTTTGCTTTTTCTGCATTGCTATGGTAATCCAATTTAATGAAACCAAAGTTTTTCTCTTTATTAACAAAAACTTCAGCTGTTTCTCCATAGGGTTTGAACAGTTCTAATAATTCTTCTTCTGTTACTTCAGATCCAATGTTTCCTATGTACAATCTGTTTCTTCCATTAAATTTCTTTTCAGCCATTTCAATTGGGGGCAAATCAAAAGTGGGTCCTGAAATTTGGAGTACTCTATCCAAGAATTTATCTTCTGGCCCCCTCATTCCACCTCTTGGTCCTCTCATTCCACGCATACCACCATCACGGTCATTTCGGTCATGTCTGTCATGCCCACGGCCACCTTGATGACCTCCATCTTCCTGGTTTTCTCCTCCATCTTCATCATTTTTCATATTTCTTCCACCAAAGCCACCACTATAATTACCACCACGACCACGCCTGTTCTCATAGTTTCTGCCTTCTCTCTGATTCTGAAATAAAAATAAAAATATTAATGCTTGTCTATAATAATAAGTATTGTGAATAATCAGTTATGTATCTGTCTTTTACTAGATATTGCTAAAAGTAAAATATTTAAAAACTAATCTGAACCACTTGCATCAAATAGAATATAGCACAGACAATACAAAACCATATATAATGGTTTAACTGACATAACAAAACAACTACCTTCAATTATGAAAAAAAAATGACAAAATGTATTACTATTTCTCAACATTTAAATTTTAACTAAACCTAAATTTCATAATTCACAATTAGTAATAGTTTGGAATATCATTTTAAGCCTTCCTTTTACCAACAGCTGTGGTACTGAAATGGTTTGGTTTGAAACTTATACATTAGGATCGCTGTTGCTATACACAATTTTGTTGTATTTTCTATTTGCTAAGTTGTAATTAATTACTATGCCAACTTCACTATTTCAACAAATTTTATACATATAGTTTCTACAGGTACAAACAAAACCTTTTTAATACTGTGCATTCTTTTTCCAATACCATTTCAAGCATCAAAGTTATAGACTGACACAGGTCTATAATAAGTGATTCATGATATTATGCATATAAAATGATAATGCAGTTTGTGACACAAGCAAGCACTTAAGATGGGCAGTCACTTATATTCCTTTATTAGCTAAGTAAAATAAATAGATAAACAATTATCCTGAACTTTTCAAACCCACTGAAATACCTACCTTTGTTAACACTAAGGAACAATAATTTATTGCCTGATATATTTTTTACTATCTATATCAGTGAATTGAAAACAAATGATATAATTATACTGAACTCTTTAAATACTTATTTTGGTTTTAAATATTAAAACGTGGAGCACGAGATCCAAATTATAGAGATTATGATACATGTTCAAATAATGGCGTAAAAAATTGAATTTTGCTTGTTCTGACCATCAACATATTGTTGAAGATGAATAAAACAAGTATTAGAAATTAATATTTCTAATAAATTATGAAATTTCAATATACATTTAGTTACTATCGACATTTGTATAGGGATAAAGAAAGTCCTTCATTAACTCGGCGTTAGGGCGTCATTGACCTGAATAGTTGTGTCATATCATGGCAAAATATAATATCGGTAATTGTCATTTATACAAAATAAAATTATTTACCTGACCAGAGCCGCCTCCGCCTCCTCTGGGGCCACCAAATCTTCCTCCTCTACCAAATCTCTCACCAGATCCTCCACCGCCACCACGGCGTTCTTGTCGATTGAAATTGTTGGTATTTTCTGATACTACTAAAGTAGTATCATTTGTTGATGATTCAACTTTAATATTAGTTGTATCAGGTTTAGATTCGGGATCCATTATATTTAAGTATTAATAAATCTCAATTTCTTACAACTTTAAAAATTTTTTGTTCGACTGCTACTACTACAGCACCAACCAAACAACAGTAAAATGGCGAATCCGATAAGAAGTGATCTGTAGAAACGTCATCTTCTTATTATTCAATTGATTGGAGCATTCAAAACAAGCGCCAAATATAGTTTTTGTAAGATCCAATGAGAGGAGCATCATCTATTCGTGTGATATTAAGAAAAAATGTTAAGCTCAGCAGTAGATGTCACTGTTGTCAAAAGCGTTCGTAAGTGCTAATTAAAAATACGCACCATCGTAACGATTAACTATAGGTATAGAAAACAACTGGTCAATTATATGATATTATGTAGTATATCAATGAAAAAATGAATCATATTTGGTCTTGGGAACAGATAAAAATTTTATGACTGGAAAAAAAAACGAAGAAAATTGTTGTAACACTGACGTCATTTTTGAGATAACATAACCTCAAGGATGTTATGGAAAATTTATTGAATCATAGAAGTTACCTATTGTACCCATAATAAACAATCAATTGTATAAAAATATAATTATGGCAGTATCTCATGTATTTCGTAATTATTTATCTAAATTTAATATAACAACAAGATTCTTCAGTAGAGTCAGCTCTAAAGGAATTCAGAAAAAATGTCCATCTTTTCTTTATATATTAGGTGGTTCTACCACATTAATTTTTGCTTACAAGTTAAAGTCAATTCAGAAAGTGTATGCGGCACAACCTAAAAATGTAAGTAAGTACATCATTTAATACTCGTTTTTAAAAGTCATATTGCAGGAGGAAGATGTAAAGGCGGTGAAATTAACATCTAGAGAAAAACGCTTTATTAGATTTGCTTCTGTTGAGTATGATGGTCAGTTATATATGACACCCCAAGATTTTCTCGAATCAGTAGTGGAAGCTGAACCACGGCGTAAGTAAATTAAATAATAGTTTAAAACATACTTTACCATTCTCCAATAAATGGAAAACGCAATTTATACAGTCTATTTATTTAAAAAATATATTTTTTGACAGCTCGGTTGAAACGAAAAGTTTTAAACCAAAAAGAGCTGGAAAAAATTCGAGAAGCCACACCTTCCCTAAGTCAAGGGTCACCAAGATTGTTTAGAAGCCTAAGAGATAAAGGTATAGTATTTAAATTCAATGTGTACATATAGGAGCGCGTAATCTTTTTATTTTTAATAGAAGATATGCATTTTCCACTGCAAATAAAATCAGCAGCTATTTACTTCTTTTTCAAATACATTCAGTCTTTATTGATATGAAAAATTGATGAAACACTGTTGAAATTTAAAAAGTAGTATTGTCTCATTGTGTTGATATTAACAGTTTAAAGACGAATTTTTTTAGGTATTATTTCATATACTGAGTACCTGTTCCTTCTGTCGATATTAACAAGTAAGTAACAACAATTCAATGAATTCCTATAAAAAATGCCAATAGGAAACTTACATACCAAAAATGTTGAGTGATATGGTTATTATATTGTGTGATTGGACAAGAACTTGATCAAGTTGTTATCATGACTTCAAACACATTAGATAATTTTAGGAAATATATGCATTAGCACTGCAAGAATTACACTTTCCAAGTAAACTCAGAATACATAAAATTTCGTTTTCTGGTCAAAGAAAAATGATATACAAACTTGTATCCTTTGAAGTGCAGTATCTTGAAATAATTGAAAATTTTAAAATTAAATAATACTCTCAATCCAATACTATACAAATATTCTGTATATATAACCTCATGGTGTCAATAATATTCTTATACCTTTAGTTGAAAATGGGGACATAATATTTGGGAAAATAGTTTGTGTCTTTAATTTTGAAACTAAGCCTTTCTCCTCTATACTTTGCATCCATTATATTTGCTAAAAAATGCTCAGTTCCAATATTGTGTTTGTAACGTTTTAATATGATAAAATTATTCCAAATTTCAACAGAAAATGACAATTTTGTGTCTTTTTAAAGTTCTTGAAGTGCTAAAGATATAATTATGAGCTGTTTGTTTAAATTTAAGCATTCTTTGTGAATTGCAATATTATCCAAAATTTTGACACTTCATGTCTCAAATTCATTTTGATTTTCAGATGCTAACGTTACTTCTGATAGTTATTGTATTGTCAGGTATTTGTAGCATCAAACAATCATAATCTTTAAGCCATCCATGAGTTTGATGGTGATTCCTGAAATATTTTTGTACTTCGACTTGATTCAAAACGCTGTTAGATTTGAAAAATTTGTAGTGTCCAAATGTGAGCACATTAGGATGATGTTTTTGTACTCATTGTCTGTATATACAGCCAAAATAGATTTCCCAAAATTTGATCTTCTATTTATTTTAATGCAATTTCTACACAGTATTTTTTTAGACCAATGATTCGATCATTACTTACACTAGACCATCCATCTTGAATTAAAGTGATAGTAGCTCCATTCATTTCATTTTTCATTTTCTGCTTTATTTTTCCAGATTCTTCATATAATAAGTCCTTCCTAACTGTTTGAGATTAAGCAAAGAATACTCTGGCGTCAATAAATCAATTATGTCAATAAACTAGGGCTTTCTACAACACTAAATGGAATATTTGCAGAATAGAAAAATGGTGCAATTTTCCTGTCAATAATGCTTTGCTCTTTTGAGGTTTTCACTACAAAATGAGACATGGAATTTGGAATCTTTCTTCTTATCTGATCTGGATTCACCTAACCAGTAGTAACATCAGCTTCAGCATCAGAAGAACCTTTATCAGTGGCAGATCTATTTAGATCAGTAACATAGCTTGTATTTTGTACACCATTCTGCCTTTCTCCGGCCCTAGCACTTTTTCAACTTTTCTTGATACTACCTCTTTATAATAATTACACATTGGTCTTGTGTTATTCTCCAAATTAACAACTAAAACTAAAGAATAAAATTTCAGTATTGGTTTTGACTCAAACCACTTGCTACTGTGAACATTCATTCTAGAATTGGCATTTATTTTGTCAGCCTCAGTAACTGTCTGTGATTCGATGACTTGCCCACTCGCACCTAATATCTAATCCACTGTTTAAAATACACGAACACTCATTGTTTGAAGTGTATATTTTTGAAATATTTAATTATTTTCCTTGCAGAACCAGAATCTGGATTTAAAATTGCCTTTAATATGTTTGATACAGATGGTAATCAGAGAGTTGACAAAAATGAGTTTTTAGTGGTATGTACTCTTTTAAAATTTTTGTTCAGTTTGTTATTTCGAAAAATTCATGAATCGTTGCAAATTATTATAACTATTTAATTACGTGGGTAGGTAAGAAAACTATTGGCAGGCAAAAAATGTGAAGACAATGATACAGTAAGTTAATGCTGCAGCATACCAATATGATTGCTTAGTGGCATTTGTAATGCATTTTGTGCATATTTTGTTTTGCTCTTGTAATTAAGAGTGTAAAATATTGCAACATTATTATACATGTGTATAATCTTGATTGAACGATATTACATTCAATAATAATTGAATTGTGTGATTGTTTTTTTTTGATATTCACAGCTGAATTTTGTACTCAGTGGGTCCATTTCTACTCTGTTTTTGTCTCTTGTGGATCTATTGTGACTACTTACTATATGTTGGAACATATACAATTATTTTCATCCACCTACTGGTTTATATCAGATCAAATGTAGTGGTATGATTATGACGGCATGCGAATCCTATTCTCATTATCACTCTGTGGTTTTTGACATTTTGAGGATTACTGGAAAGCCCTATTAGAGTATTTGCATGGTTTGAGAATAAAATAGTTTTGGATAGTTTATATACAACTGTTAGTAAATTTTTTCATACATTCTTTGATCAATATTTATAGAGAAAAGATTAATGAAAATTTGAAAATTTTGTAGCTTGTTTAAATATTTCAGTAAGGCAGCCATATTACGTGACGTCATAGGTATAAAATAAACACTGAACATATAATCTTGCGAGATGTAATTATTTTTGTTTCCAAGATCATTTTAATGTTAGCCAGATACAAATTTAATTTATTTTAATATTTTATAGTAATTATGCTTTTAATTTTCAAAGTGATTATGTAATAATGTAAGAACTTAACCTATAAAAGGTTTATTCGGTTTATTCTTATTTATAAAACAATATTTTAATTATATGTAAGTAATAAATGAAAGCTGTATTATAATAGCACACGCTACGGTGCCGGCAACGATAACCTCGTGATCATTAAGCAGACAACTCCTCAATTATTTTATTAAGGGACTTGTACCAGTTACAATTTAAAAAAAATTTTCTTACAATTTTCGAATCCTTTTACTGTCATAACGAATTTCCACCGTAAAAAAATATATCAGGTGTTTTAGTCGGGGTATTTTTACATCCTGGCGCAAACTCGATTTATATACCATTTTTCAGATTAATAAAAGTATAATTTCAGAATAACCAAGAGAATAATTGTATTTACTTTGTATCATATGTTTATTTTATACCTATGGCGTCAACTAATATTGTGGCCTTAATGAAATGTTTAAAATATCTACAAAATTTTTAAATTTTCAATAATTTTCTCTATAAATATTGATCAAAGAATTTAAAAAATATATAATCAGTTGTATATAAACTATCCAAAACTATTTTTTTCTCAAACCATGCAAGTAATCTATTGCAACTGTGAGTTTTTTGTAAGCTGATAACTTTTGAAGAAATGACTAATATCAAATTTCATTATTCAAATCATATAATATTTAGGATTTTTTCGCACTAATGATGTGTTAAATTAGAATTGTAGGTATTATACACATGTATTAAATTTGCTTGAATGATAACAAAATTTGGTGACTACTTTTATAACCATTACAGATTTTCTTCGACATTAAAAGTCACAGATACCTCCGAAACATTCGGCCCATTTCGGAGCAGAATTTAAATTCCGTCGAATCATCCAAACCGACGTACGTTTTTTATAATCCAAGACATACGTAATCCAACCTCATAACATCGATTTATCATATATGTAATACTTCTATATGGACAGTTTCTATAAGTGGAAGTTGTTCCGACTGAGGAAAACAGAATGGCAACGATTTCTCTATCCTTCGAGGTTCCAGCTCGGTTCTGCGCATTCTCAAGAGACACTTTATCTATACTGCGCATGCTTCATGCGCGCAAAAGATGCGTAGAACTAACTTAAGCGCTCGGAGGACAGAGAGAACGATACACTTTTTATTTCACTTAGTCGGAACACCTTCCACTTATATGCGATTTATGAGGTAGCCCAAACTAACCTATGTGATTTGTTAAAAACTGGGGAGGAATCACCTATTAAAAACAAAATACAAAAGTGTTGATTTCATATACCTATTAAAATAATAATTTTATCGTTATTTTGAAGTAGATTTCCATCATAAAAAATTCTTATTTTCGTGTGTGTAAAATGATGGCATGCAAGAATAGATAATTGTTGTAACTATAACGATTAACTATTTTTATTGTTCGTTTTCAGTATAATTTGCCTATAGGGGGTTTAGTATGAGGAGTTCAAGAAAAGGGAGAAGATATAGAACTTAAAAAAAAGATTGAGGTATTTCGTATATTTAAAGATCCGCAGTTTCGATTATAACTCGCATGAAGAAACTGCAACAAACTTACGAGTAATATTTTTATCAAAATAAAATTAATGCTCTACTTTGATAGCCGATAACATTTCCATGAAATATGAATGTAAGATACAATCGTATACTACACCATTTTTAACACTTATCTAATTTAATTTTTTTAGTCCTAATTTGAAATTATTGTAAATACATCTGATAACACCTAAATCATAGTACAAAATGATTTTATTGATATAAAATAGACAATCAAGGCCCCTTCACCCTAACCTAACCTTTAATAGTTCCGTGTCATATATGTAATACTCGTATATGGACAGTTGGTATGGGAAAAAACGTCCCTATGTTACGGTGTCGACAATATTAATTTTCTCTCTCATTCGAGACACTATTTATACTGCGCATTCTCAAGCATGCGCAGAAACGAGCTAGAACCTCGGAGGATACAGAAATCATTTCCATTTTGTCTTCCTTAGTCGGAATATCTTATAGAAGTATTACATATATGGACGTCCATGTGAAATTCACACTAAGGTTATGTTGATATCGGGCTCTGTCAAATCTTTGTCCGAGATGTACCGAATGTTTCCGCGATATCTGTTACTTTTAGTGTAGCCTAATTTTCTTCATTTTTGCAATCACGAAAGAGATTTTAGAATTTTTATAAATATAAGTGTTCAGTTGGCATAATAATTTTAACAAAACTATTTATATTAAAATTAACTGAAATGGAATTTTTATGTGTGCTTCTAAAATGCTGCTTGAAAGTGTTTAATCATAATTTCACTTACGTTAATTACTTTATAAGAATGGTCGGCTATAACAGACAATTTGTCAAGATGAATAATTAACATCATGAGCTAAACTTTCGATTTCGTCACAAGAACTTCGTACTTAGTTTCTTTTTATATAAAATCTCCGTTTTCTAATGCAATGAAAAAATCAAAATATGTATACATTTTACCATAAGCATTATTTAACATTTTCAGTGTTCTCTTACATTTCTCTTGTACCAAATTCCATTTAAAATGCAAAATTTAAGTCAAATAATTTCGTCAACCCTTTTCAATTATATATTGCCAATTAACGGTAATTCTTTTTATGAAAGATTTTCTGGATTAATAAACAACAACGTTTCATATTGATATAACTTATAACCAAATTAAAATTATTGACTTATTGTTAATGTTGATTAGATGGAGAAAATCTTCAGCCATGCTTGGAAAGGTAGGAGGGGTATGACTAATGAAAATGAAGACGTGGCTACCATACAAGAACAGTATGTTGATGATGAGCAAGGACTTCAGAGAAAACATATCGTTGATACCACACTTATAGTCCACTTTTTCGGACCTAAGGGCAACAGCGACCTCAATTTTGAAAGTTTCAAGAAATTCATGTTACATTTACAAACGGAAGTACTTGAACTAGAATTCAATGAGTTTTCCAAGGGTCTTTCTACAATTTCCGAGGTAGATTTTGCAAAAATATTGTTGAGATATACATATTTAGACACCGACGAATATGATATGTATCTGGATAGACTACTAGATAGAATAAAGGACACAAAGGGGATTACATTTGAAGAATTTCATGTATTTTGTCAGTTCTTGAATAATTTGGAAGATTTTACGATTGCTATGAGAATGTATACACTAGCAGACCATCCCATATCTAAAGGTAAATAAAAACTTCATTTAATTTGGTTATTAAAAAATAAGTCAAATTGCAACTTAAGGAAATTTAAACTCTGTAAATATTTCTTGATTTTCATCTCGAGACGTCTGAGAAACGTTTCCATTTACAGTAAATCTTTGGGGAGACTTATTAGGCTGTTTTAATCGATTTATGTACTAAAATATAACTTGCAATGACAAAGAAAAAGCAGATTTATTCGCAAATCATCTCACTACAGTCTTTCAGCCACTAAGTCACGAAACAGACTAATAAGAAGAGCAAAATTTAGCAACTGCAATAAACACATGATGCCCCATAAAAGCATTGACTCCAAAAGAAGTAGACAGTGAAATAAAATTACTAAACCCACAAAAAGCACCAGGCCCCGACCTTATAACCGCCAAAATGCTGAAAGAATTGCCACACAAAGGGGTAGTTATGCTAAAAAACATTTACAATGCAATTCTGAGACTTGGATTCTGGCCAAAATCATATAAAGTTACAAATCATATTGAATGGTAAACCAGATAAAGACCAAACCAATGTGTCATCTTACCGACCAATAAGCCTTCTACCTACAATGTTCAAACTCCTTGAAAAATTACTCCTATATAGAATAACTGAAGACTTACCTCCACAGAATTGGATCCCCTGCCATCAATTTGGATTCCCACAAAAACATTCGACAGTGCAACAAGTCCACCGAGTCAAACAGAAAATAAATAAAGTCCTAGAAAACAAAGAATAATATTCTGCTGTTCTTCTCGATATCGGACAGGCTTTTGGCAGAGTGTGACATCAAGGGCTGTTATAAAAAATTAAAAGAACTCTTCCCCCAAACTAGTACCCACTTCTGAAATATTACTTAACCAATAGAATCTTCCAAACAAAAGTTAATGAGGAAAAGTTCAAAAATTATACTATAGCAGAAGGGGTGCCATAGGGTAGCGTACTAGGCCCGCTATTTTACATACTGTATAGATCAGATATACCAGAGATGCTAGATATACAACAAACTTTTGCTGACGACACAGTCATCCTTTCTACTGATCAAGGACCACAAACAGCAGCAAAAAATGTCCAGGCTCATCTTGACCAATTACAGGAGTGGCTACAAAAATGGAGCCACAAGCTTTTGTCCACCTGGACCTTAACTGGAAACAATACGTCCCAAAAAAAAAAACGAAAACAAATTGATATAAAAGCAAGAGAACTACAATGGTTGATAAGGAGAAAAACTAAAGTGTCACTTGAAAACAAAGTCCTTATCTACAAATCAAGCCTATATGGACATAAATGGAGTAGAGCTGTAGGGTTGCGCTTCCAAATCTAATACAAATATTATTCAGAGATCCCAATCTAAAATACTCCGTGTACTAGCAGATGCTCCATGGTATATAACAAATCACACCATTCACGTGGACCTGGGAGCGTCCACTGTACAAGAAGTTATCCAAAGACTGAAAAAAAGTTGGCCAATAGATCTAATATGAGGTATAAGAAGTTGCATCACTGGATGAAAGCCTCACCAAGACATTATAGATGTTAGATTTTCTAACACTCGCGAGATAATTAACCCATAGAATGTAAAAAATATTCTGATTGCTCATAAAATCTTGTTATAATAAAAAAAACTTGCAACGTTCATTATACATCAATGTTCAACTAAAAGGGCATATCAAATCTACCTAACTGACTGGGGTGAATTGATGACGGGCTAGAAATTGCATAGATCCATATTATACCTCAATACATAAGGTCAAAGATGAAAATCAGCCAATATATTTTTACACAATGTTTGTCGGGGTGACTTTGATCACTATCCTTAGTGAATAAGACTTTTATATTCTATTCAATATAGATCCAAACTGAAATCAAACACTTGTTTTCCCAAAAACTTCTATTTAGAAAATTTGAAAAAAAATCCAGTTCAAAACGTCATACATGATGCAATCGGTATTCCTTAAATTGAAAAAATTAATTCAGGTCGATGGATGCCGCTTTCTCTCCTCAGTGTTGGTGAAGATGAAATTAAATTAGATTTTAAAACCACAGATATATTCTAAACAAGCCTAAATTTTTGTCTGTCTGAATTTTAAGAAAACATATTCTCCTTCTCTTAGCAATTCATCTCTCAATAAGTCCGTTACGGTTTCCTCAGTCCGATTATATTTCTTGCCGAACGTCCTCCTCGCTGTCTTCTGCATTATGTCATTTCACTAGATGACTCTTCTAAAGAACTTTGAATTGGGATACTTTTTCTCAGTTCTACTCGTAATATTTCTTTTGTGCCTGGGTCTGACAATCGATGGTCCAACTTCTCGTTGTGGTTGAAAGAGGTTAGTGTGTTGTTAACATATTATTTTTGAACAATTTTCACAAAACTCTCTGGGCATTCCTTTCAGTTGCTCATTTAGTAAAACGTGTTGTATGGTGGTAGTATTTTTGGGCCTTGTTTCTTGGATGGGTTGAAGTTCATTTTACCATTGCTGCTTTTAATAAAAAGTTCTAGGCATTTGTGAAAATACAGAGTTTTTTGAACAATACCTTCGAGACTGTTAGTAATTGTTTTTTTTTCAAATCTAGATCACATAATAAAAAAAGATGTGGAAACAGGGATGTCGTTGAATACTGACACCCCGAAACAAAAATTATAACTTACACAAATGTGGTGTGATAAAAACATGTTTTTTCCACATAAATCGTTTCTGAAACATTGATTAGGAACATAGTTATTGTGTATATAAGAAGAATTAATAGATACAAACTTGGTACTCACATTTCTACTAGTTCGGTTACATAAATTCCTACCAAGCTGAAAATCAGTAAAATTGCTTAAAATATAATTTGAACTCATATTTCACTAGATTTCCATAATAATTTTGCATTTCTTTCTTAGACGAATTTCACAGAGCCGTTAAAATATGCACAGGAACTAACTTGACTCAACATATAGTTCACACAGTGTTTGCCATATTTGATGATGATGGTGATGGACTTCTGAGCTATAGAGAATTTATTGCCATAATGAAAGATAGATTGCATAGAGGGTTCAAAGTAAGTAAAAAAGGTGTAGTTTATAATATTATGGTCACCATTATTAAGAAAGAACTAAAAAATTCATCTACATCACTATTGTAAAAGTTAGTGATTGATGAAGTTATAAAATGTTAGATCACTTGAAAAATTTTGATTATCACTGGAATTCAGAATCTTATACAAATACCGCATTAAACTTATTTGAGCTTATAGTAATTTAATCTTTCAGAGATTGGTACATTTCTTGTGATTTTCTAGCTCAATACCAATATTTTCATCATTAGTTTTCATAAAATCAACTTACTAAGAAAAAAATGTCATGGGCTTCATTTGGATTCACATGTATTGTTGTACCAACTTTTTGTTTATTTCATAACGTATCTTCTAAGTATTAGTCAAGTGCCAGATCTTTTCTTACTACTTCTGTTTATTTGATTCACACAGATGATATAATCTTCCTTGTCGTTACTTGATTTATTGTTTCGTGGAATTTTTATTATTGTTACACTTTTATACATATTTTTTATATTTTACTTTAATCATAATTTTAGTCCCTGATGATGAATACATAAGTATTCGAAAGCTCGGAAATATATTAGAAATAGTACACTTTGGTGTTTAACTTTGCTACAATCCCACTACGAAAACGCTTATTTTTACATAACTTAACAGGTCTTATAGGAGCAAGGTTTGGAGTCGCTCTACCGCTTTTCTCTATTTTTGACCATGGCTGCTTCTCTATTCCTATTCTTTCTAGATCTTTTCTACATGCCTCTATACAATGCTTTGATCTCTGCGTTCGTTCTTCTCCACTCGTTTTGCTCTCGCACTCTTCCGAAAATCCTCTTTCCTTTCTTTCATATATGTTTATTTTATTTTCTTCTTTTTTATTCATGATCGAGCACTCGGTGACATACATTTCTTAATTTGGTATGAGTGCCGTGCGTATTTATGAAATATTGATTGTGACGTCATAGGTTTAATAAAAACATTGAGCAGTTGTCTACTTGATGATCACGAGGTTATCGTTGCCGGCAACGTAACGTGTGCTGTTATAATACAGTTTTTATTTGTGAGTTACGTGTAAATAAAACATTTTTTTATAATTACATAATCACGAAAAATTAAAAGCATAATTAATATAAAATATTAAAATAATTTAAATTTGAATCTCAATTATATTAAAATGATCCCGGCAACAAAAATAATTACATCTCGCAGGATCGTCAAAACGACCAACACGACCTAACCATTTTTGTTATAGTATATCCGATTTTCTTGGCATCATAAAAAAACTGTTTCAGGTGTCAGATTAATCAAAGCTTAATAATAATGCTTATTTTAGAATAACGAGAATAATTGTTGTATTTACTTTGTATCATATGTCCAGTATTTATTTTATACCTATGACGTCAAGCAATATGGCGGCCTTACTGAAATGTTTAAACTACCTACAAAATTTTCAATAATTTTTTTCTATATAAATATTGGTCAAAGAATTTCAAAATATACATAATAAAAGTTGTATATAAACTATACAAAACTATTTCTTTCTCAAACCATGCAAGTACCCTATTGTTGGGTCATATGACATGACATGAAATGACATTTTTTATCGTAATAATCATAGTGCTAATACTAATTATTTCTTTTTACAGTCTTATGCCAAGAATGAAGGTTGGGAAGCTTTCAAATCATGTATCAAACAAGAAATGAAATCGCCTGTCTAAAACTGTTTGATAATTAACAAAAATTTTTGCATATATGAACTAACAATTTTTTAAATTATATAATGGATTTAAATCTCTGCAGTAACTTGCTGCTTTTTTTATTAACCGAGTAATATTTTTGAATATAGATTGCACAGAAGGCATTTGAAATATAAATTTATTTATTACTTTTGTGCAGTGAACTGGCTTTTGCATTGGTTGTTATTTTTAGGTTGTCATATAAAAAAAAAACCAAAATAATTGTGATATTTTGATTTTGTGCCATTATTCTAATAATAACTTTGTTTTGCTAGATTCTAAGTTACTAACACACGTCAGTACTTAATGATACATATTCAGTACCTTATTATTTTCAAATAAATAGTGGAGACAGAAATATATATCATAATAAAAATTATTTGTAGTAATTCCATGACTGATAACAGATATATATATATATATATATATATATATATATATATATATATATATATATATATATATATATATTGATATGAAAATAAGAATTTTATCTTGTGTAGAGGGAATTAATAAAAAATGCCACATTATAAAAATAGGTTTCAGTAAAAGTACAGGTGGTCAGTTAAGAATGAGATTTGTAGTAGGAAATTTTATTACTAAAGTGATCAAATAAAGACTAGAAAATAATTTCTCTCTTATAAGATTATCTACATATTTTGATGTTTATGCTAATTCAACTAAATCATCTTTATACAATTACTCCTGGTTGAATCACCTTTTCTTACTTTGAGATGGTGGTTCGAATAGAATGACAAACTGAGGCATGCATTCTGTTCATTGTATTCTAAGCACTAGTCAATATAAAAGTAAAATAAAAATAAATTCGCAAATCTTAATCACGATGTTAACCACTAGGCACTAATCAAAAAACAAGTAAATATACCTTCAAACTTTTTAATCATTAGTCAAATAACTGAACTGAGTTATTTCCGTAAAACAAAAGTTGGTGCTGCATCGGCAACGGGGGAGGTAAATATCTCAATTCTTGGGGTTCTCGAATCATGAGGGTTGAATTTTTTGCCCCTATGACGCGAGTGCCATTTTGTGGTCAGATACAAATGGGCGTCAGTCATATTGTAAATTCCTATCAACAATCCGACCCCTCATATATATTGACTGCTATTTAACATTATCACAAATTTTCTTTTTTAGTCTTTTTTCAAAAGCATAGATTGATGAAAAGAAGTGTAAAGGATAGTACAAAGGACTAATTACCCATATTGCTTTTTTAACATCTACTCTACATGGATCATCAATCCATATTCCCGATGAAAACGTTCAACATGAATATAATAGAGAAACAAGACTCCGTAAAAGACTGGAAATATCGAAATGTCAAAGATGATCTGAGACCCTGAATTCATTAGTTTGATTTAAATCAAGCAGAAAGAAGGAAACACTATTCAGTTGTATATTATTTCATCGAATGGAAATACTTAGTAACACGCACAAAATGATTTAGTATAATTGAAAGCAATGAAATTGAGAAGAAGAGTTATTCGGACATTAAGACAAAATGTGATAAGAGTTAAATTCTGATTCCAGACGAACATGAGGAAATAAGAACACTATGGTACCGCACAAACCTTGCCAAGCGCTATCACACGTTTCCATGGCAGCACATTCACACGAGAAGGAAATACAAGGTTAGAGGGGGCGAAATTGTGAGCTTCTAAACTCTTGTAATTCTTATAGCTTCTTTGGTGCGGTAAACTAGGTACTCCAGTCTGTCTAATTCGGTCACGTGTGGCCACTGGTCCTTATCTTCCTCTATAACTTCTTACTGCAGCTCAAATCACAACCACATTCCTAAAATTTCTTCTGCGCTCACGTTCAAGATGTGTCAATTTCTGACTATATCCACTCAAAAAAGCCATACTCCGTCAAACAATAATCGCTAGCAATGCTCCGGTATGTCCTCTCTCCTCGAAACGTATTAACAACATGTACGACGCTATATTATCACTGCTCAATATATGGCGTTCGCGTGGGCCTCGTGTACCCCTAGGATTCATTTTATTTCAGTAAAATTAAATGGAACGTAGAATTGAATGAGCTACACTTAAATGAGTTCAAATTATCTGAGATTTCATGCAAAAGGAACGCAACTAATTTCTCACAATTTGTCGCCTAGTACAAGCTAAGCGAACAAAAATATTCTATTCTACTGCTTGATTCTTACAAATACATTCAATTATTTTTTGTTTTTCTCTTGAATAGTTATGTATTAATTTATTATTCAGAAGCTTGGATAATATTTTTTTTTAATTTTAACAGAAAAATAATAAAAAACCGGTGTTGTTATAGGGATAAATATTTTAACTCTATGTACTTCATATGTGTCAGTTTGTAAGAATGACTGGTGCACTACATAATGAACCAATGCTTTGTCAATTATGAACTGCCCGCCTCAACAAATAAAGTGAATAAGCTTCTTTATTTCAGAAGATTCCGAATTTTTTCTTAGTAACAACGGTTCTCGCACTGAATAAATTATTTAGTATTTCAGCAGCTGTATCCAACTAGCTGACACTTCGCGATTGCACTAAGTATTCAACCCTACGGTTTTTAGTTTTCAAAGATGAATTTTTACTTGAGGAAGACTTCCTCCAAATGATGAGGATGCATGCAATATCAGTGAGTGTAACCAATTTTCATTATTATTCAAAAAACGGTCTATTATGTATTAGATTGCAGTCCACTTTTGAGAAAATTTGGCTGAGTAACTTTTCAGTTGAAAATACATCTGGGAATCATCATTCACGCACATTAAAGCAAAATTTTGCATAATAAAATCCAGTAGAGAATTTAGGTCTTTGGAATTCCTCCATCCCAATTCTGGAGGGACGATATTATATATAATTAAACTGCAATGGGTGGTGGCATGATATGAAAAATTAGCCCCGATACAAGTGGATAAAAGTAGCTATGTAAATTTAAAAATTAGCTTGTACTAAACGACTCACTGTACGGTGGTTACGGACTCTGGAAATCGTTATAAGTTCTTTTGGTCACATTACTATGACAAACAGTTTCAGATAGATATATTATACTCTTATCTGGCCACCCGGTATAAGATAACAGGCTTCTGATATGTATGCATGATTAAAATAATGACTATTTTACTAGTTAGGATTTATAGTTAGTTTTTGGCTTGTTATTAGTATTTTATGTGTTATGTTCACAATTTGATTTATCGGATTGTTCAAAAGGTTGTGTTAAAGGTTGTTATATTTTAAAATTTGATTGATATATATGCTAGTCGAACATTCAATTGAGTATTTACTAAAAAAAATGGAAAAAGTTTTAGAACTTAATAATTTATAATGGAATAGTGATTTAAGTGATCTTTGAATTCGATCCTTGGTCTACAAAGTTACCATATTGTTTATAATCTCCATATTTATATACATTTTTATTTATATCTTCATAAACTGTGATCGATATTATCTGAAATCTAGGATAATTATAGCAATTGACTCCACTACAAGTGAATCTGTTAGATCGTTGCTTTGAAAACTTAATTGTTAAACATTACTGATTACAGTTTCTTTGATTTATACAACGTAAAAATTGTGATATAAGTCTATTATGATATATCGAATTTTGTGAATGTTTACTAGTCAGTACTCGTTGCCAAAATAATTATGTTTCAAGTCTAAGGAAGTATTTTATGTTAATCTAGTCAGATCTGATAAACGCTGGCGATAATATTGTTATATTAATAAACTATATGAAGTATGTACATGTTTTTTAATTTATCTATACCAAACTTTACATACAGTAAACAGATTCTTGTTATCAAATTTGCATGGCCAGCTACTAGAAACGTAATCAAATCGAAATCTAGTCACCGTCTGGTAGTACCTCAAAGACAATTCTAAGCTGAAATGTCAAAAGACGAATTAGTGTTCAAGAAAAAAGTCATGGAAGCGTATTTAATTGGAGGGGCTAGTTCACGGAAGCAAATACCTAATGAGAAAGTTGTAAAAACTAGTATAAACAGGAAACAAACTTCAGAAAAACAATCTGCGTTCAAATCTACTGGTATATCAAGAAGTAGAACCGGATTTAGTTTTTCCGCCCATGTTAGATGAAAGTAACTTTCACATTCACTTCTTGTTTAGAACTATTTCTGTCCTCTCAAGTATTTGGGTTTCAGTATTTTACTCCCCTTCTATCCATTTTTTCTACTTTTTCCAGTCCTTTGCTATTTCACTTATTTTTTTTATTAACATACAGCACATTTAAGATATACTCTATAAGCAGAGTAATAAGTAAATTGTCTATAAGTTGCTAAAGTAAGTCCAACCTAACCATCCATTGACGGTACTGATAGTATTTATTGTGGGGGATCTTCTGGCCTTATTCTCTTCAATCAACACTCTGCTAGTGGCTGGTTTAATAGATTATTCATTAATCCGTTGTTGTGGTCATTGGATCAATTTTTGTATCTTGTGGAATAGTTCTTTATCACATTTTTGATTAGTGGGATGTTTAGATCGTTATGAATTGTTTGATTGAAAACGTACCTACTCAACATACACAGTGTTTTGGATTGGAATGTTTGGAGTATCTTAATGTTTGAAGGTTTACTACACCCCTATAGTTCTATTTCATACGACCACATTAGTATGTATATAGTTTTGTAGATGAATAATTTATTCTCGAGTCTTAGTTGAGACCTTTTGATGAGTAGCCAGTGCATGTTTTTTAGTTTCCATCTAAATGCAACCCTAAGTACTTGAGAACTTGTTTTATTCGAATGGGAATATTTTTGATGAACATTTGTGGAAAATCAGATTTTCTAGTTGTAAATGTTATTTGCTCTGATTTATTGGCATTGACGTTAATTTTACACTGATGAAGCCAGTTTTGTAACAAATTTACATGATTTTGTACTTTTTCTGCAGCTACAGTTGGGTCTACATTTGTTGCCATGATTCCCGTGTCGTCTGCGAATGTTGCTATGAAGGTATCTTCTGTGCTTGGAACGTCTGCTGTGAGTTTCAGATACAGATCTAAAACAACGTTTTGATTATTCAGATCAGTGGTCATGTTTACACGTAATAAATCAGATTTGTGGCATCGATATATGACAATGGATGAAACATGGATCCATAACCTCACTCCGGAATCAAAACAATCATCATCTGAGTGGATTGCAGCCGGTGAACCATGTCTGAAGCGTCCAACGTCACAACAGTCAGCTGCGAAGGTTACGGCTTCAGTATTTTGGGATGCGCATGGAATATTGTTCATCGACTATCTCCAAAAGGGAGAGACAGTCAATAGCGAATACTACATAGAGTTATTGGATCGTTTGAATGCAAAAATCAAAGAAAAACAGCCTCATATGTCGAAAAAAATAAACCGAGACAACGCACCGTATCACAAGTCGAATTACACTTCGAATTGCTTCCTCATCCATTGTATAGTACATATCTGGCCCCCAGTGACCACTGGCTATTCGCTGATCTCAAAAAAATGCTCGCCGGTAAGGAATTCAGTTCAAATGAAAAAGCAATTGCTGAAACTGAAGCCTATTTCGAAGCAAAAGACAAATCCTTCTACAAGCACGGCATCGAGAACTTAGAGAATCGTTTGAATAGTTGTATTGCTTTTGAAAGAGATTACATTGCTGTATAAAATGTATTAGGTAAGCTAGTAGTTTTCCTGTTGGTATTTAGATAGAACCAAAATTCATAGGATAACTTGCTAGCTGGTGCTCTGTAGTTACAATGACAATGAATCTGGGAATTGTTTTGGAAGAAGCTACTTCGATTTTATGGTTAATATATTCGCAAGCCCTCTCTACGTTGTTTTGAACCAATAATTGATGTAATTTGGTATAGAGCAAATGGCTGTAAAATTGCACTAAGTTAGCTTTTCGAAAGTTTTACCCTTGATTTATTGGTGCTGCAATGGCACATTTGCAATTTTCTTAGTTATTTCAATTCTACTGGTGTTATTTTCAGTGTCCCTTTGTTCATTACCTAGATTTCACTTCCACATATTAAGGTTATCAAGTTCATTCATTTTTATATCTTCCCCTATTTTTTCCCGAATATTTTCTCATTTAGAGCATAGTATATTGACATATTCTGTGAATATAATTTTCAGATATTCGAAAATGTTCACTTTATCTATACTTTGCATTTTCATTATAACACAGGATATCTAGGAGTCTTCAGAATCGAGAAAAAGACGGGAATTTCGCAGAGGCGAGGAAAACCGGAGATTCGACAGGAATTTTATAATAAACCGGGTATTTTTAGTAATTTTTAACAAGCTAACCAGCCATAGCAAGTTGGTGCTGGTATACCTTCCCACTGATTTCGTAAATCCTATCATCCAATCGAAACAATATGTTGAGCCTCTCTCGTAAATGCACTCTTACGGGCTCACGTATCTATGGTTGCTTAGCTAACGCGCTCTAACACGTCGCCTGACATTGACACCGGTTTTGGGATTCACCTGAAGCTTTTAGGGCCTTGAAGTTCATAAATGTTCGAAGGACCATCAAAGTATGATATACATCATATATTATGGCCTTGAATGTTGTAAATATTCGAAGGGCCATCAAATTAAGAAATGCTTGTTTTTTATGTATTTAATTATAATTAACAATGTTTAATTAGTACAAACAAAAGCCGGTTCGAATTTCTACTGTCAATTGTCACTCATTTTTCACAGAATAAATCAGATCAGATCAATCGTAAAACATAGAGCTGTATAATTGTAAGGTCGGTTGCCTAATGTATTAAACGGTCGTGGACAGCTCTCATACGGTTTTATTACAAAATTAATTATAGTGAAGCTTTGATTTGGTGCAAGGAACCGAATAATATGTTATATGTCTCCTATTAGTTTTAAGGTATTATAGGTTATTTTTACTAGAGACACTGTTAAATCTGCACAAACTATTTGCATAAATATAATGTCCCTGCGAACGAGCTTTATAATAAACTGTTTTTGAAAGGGAAAAACTATTTTTCACTGTATTTCCTGAAATTAAGAAATTGTTAAGCGTGATTGAAAAACTTCCGTTCTGTGCTCACCGCTATCTCCAAATAAAATAATAGGAATACGTTGGAGCTTTCAAAAATATCTTTACCCCGATGTTTGTCGTTTGCCATTGATGTCGTTCTAATATAAACCAATCTATTTTGCCGTTACCTACTGCGATTACCGGTCTCTACCAATTAAAAACATTTCTTTGCGCTTAAATTTTGAGAAATAATTTGCCACAATCTTCATCGTCTAAACTAACGTTTTAAGATAAACCAACAAATACATGAACAGTCATCCTATTATTTTTTGAAAATTCCTTTGTTTTTAGATCTTTATAATATTGGTAATTTTCAGAATTTTTTGAGTTCTGTTTATCGGTCTTATTTCAAATTTCGTGGTCCTTAAAACTGTTTTATTTGTAATTTTTAAATATTATACTCACACAAAAAATGGCCAAAAATTACAATTATCCATTTTCATTTCAAGAAGAGAGAAATTGAAATTTTTCATTATATAGTATTACTCCAGACATATTTGAAGATTTCGAATATTTTTCACAAAATAATCTCTGACCACTGATCTATGTGTATATTCGGAATTTTCTACTACTGTAACTAAATTTAGGCAACACATCATTCGGTAAATTGTATATGAGGTTTCCTATAGTTATAGCGTTTTGAATAGAAGCTGACAACAATCCAAATTCTGAATAAATTAAAATATTCAGTATTTTAATCAATTTTTTATATTTGCTAAGGTTAATACGTCGACTGTTATATATATTATGTACTGTTAAATTTTGTAATAATTATTTATTGAATTGATCATTCATAACTACCCTGGTTGTTATGTTAGTTTTATCAAAGGACTACACAAGAAGAAGAATAGTAGGATATTGTTACCGTTCATGCGCTGTGTATTAACAAATTTGCAAGGCGTTTTTTAGCGACAAATAAAAGAATCAGCAATCCTGCTCTACAAGTACATAGCGGTATAGGTGTAGAGAGGAGTTGTAATAAATGAGATGTAAAGTATGACGTCTTATGGTAGTCGTCACACCTTTTAGGCGGGGGTGGGGCGCAGTAGAACTGACGTCAATCGACTTCATCCGAGAACCATCTTGGAGAAGTGTAGTGAACTATCACATAGTACTAAAGCGAAAAGCTTTGGTGAGGTGGTCGTGTTTAATTTGTGCTGGTGTATTTTTATCCACGTTCTTGTGGATCTAAAAAGTAATCCTGACAATTGCATTTTCAATGTGTATGGCTACAGAGGTAATGTAACTATTATTTTTTTATTACTTTTGACATTTGATAACCTGAATAATTATTTCCAAAAAAATAACTTTTGGTGATTCTAGTGAACACATATTTCTTACTTTAGGGTGTGTTTTAAATGTATCTGACTTAACAACGCGTTGTATTGAATAAAATTGAAAATACATTCCACTAACATTTTTCCCACATGAAGGCCTTCAAATGACTTTAAAGGAGATGAGATTAATACTCAACAAAATTATCAGTTAATTGTATTGTAATTAGCGAAAAAAAAATTACGTGCAGAATCAAATATCTAGTGCAGTTACATACTTATTAACGAAAATGTTGTTCTTTCGGTCACATTTTTAAAACAGTAAATTCAGACTACTTATGAATCACAATTACACATATGTGAAGGGATAATGAAGAAAGAAATTTTACTTTTCGTTACTAGTAAATTAAAGATCCTATTCGTTTCGTAGGAGTGGTAGGTGGGCTATAAATAAATTAATGACTGTAGACATTTAATGAAATGAACTGTATATACATTGTCTGACCCCGTTGGATAGTAAAATTTGTTTTAAATTAATAAGTGGTCCAACATCACGCAAACAATAAATTTAAGACATGTTATTTTGTGAAAGACGTATAAAATATGCTCTAATAGCACCGGTAAATTCAATACAATAAATTCTAAAAAAATAGTAAGTTGTTAGGTATACTTTAGTTTCATAGTGTATTATTTTTTCATCAGTTATGCAATTCATATAAAATCATACTTTGAGCACAGTTTTTGTGTTGATATTGAGCATTAGGGGTATTTCTGGAACCAATTAAAATTGAAACTAACCTGATCTTCAAATCTATTCGTAGTTTATCAATTTACATACATCTTCAATTATTTATTTCAGTGGGTTTGTTTCGTCTGGGAAGATTAAAAATACATTGGAAGAAAATATTGTTTATCAAGCATATATTTATATGTATATCGCTTTTATTTTCACAGTTTAAATTAAATAAATTTTTCAGTTTTAATTAAGTCGGTTTTATGTCGAAATTAGTATACTTCAGGAATCAGCCCAATGCAATAATCTACTGAAACTTAATTAATAGAGTAATTCTAAGATTAACCTCTTAAGGCAGTCTTAAAAGCAGTTGACAGTTCAATGTTAAAATATAATATATTTCTGTAAATACAGGAACTTGCAGATAGACACTTCGAATTATTGTTGAAATGGCAAGACCCTAAACAAGTTCTTTCTAGTTAATATTAATTGATATGGTCAAACTTGTGTTTGAGAGTTTGTGACTAGCAGATATACTTTAAAGTATGAAACTTTTGGCTTAACAGTGGCTTAAATAGGTAATAAATAGACTCATTTATGTAAAATTACATTTCCAGAGATATCAAGAAATGTTATAGAGAAAAATAGTAGATGCCTTTAAGGTCCATATTTTGAAATAATATCGAACTATAAAAATGTTGCATAATTTTGTTAAAAATCAAACATATGAATCAAATGAGATCCTCTGCATAAATAGAACCCTTGGCTCTGTAACTTAAATTTTTGTTCAGTATTTTTAAAGTGTATTCGAATAGTGTTATTTTGTAAGATTAATTGTGAACCACATTAATATTATTCTATCATGTTTTCTCAATAGTTGATATAAACAACAGGTCTTGGGTGCTTGTATATTTTATGTCTCAGTAATAGCAGCAGCTATTGTGCATTTTATAGTTTTATGCAATTAAGTAAGAATACTTCAGAAATGGTGGATATGATTTGAGTACTGGGTGAATATGTTTATCATCAAATAATTCCAGATATGAAGGTATCCATCAATTAAAAAATTAATGGTCCCTTCCAATCGCAGGAATGAAAAAAATTGCAAAAGCAGCAATCACTAAAGAAAGTGAAATGAAAGTACTGCTAAGTATTGCCCAGATATTGTACAGGATCACCCTACAAGTGTGCGAAATATTTCACAACAGCAATACAAAATTACACTGTTTTCATAAATGTAAAATTACCATTAAACTAACAAATTAAATTACTAGTTGAAAGACACTGAAATGGTACTTGTAGTTCATGCAGAAAATTAACAGTTAATAGTTCGCCAACTTTGAACTAATTTTGTGAGATTATGAGCATAGAATACGTCAGGTCAGTATGTATTAGTGGTATTGTTTTGTTTACAACATCCTTATTCTTTGATTGCAAGACCAAGATCGGCTTAGTCTCGGTCTTGCAGATTCATATGGGGTCTCGTGTTGCATTTGCTAATCAATAATGGGTCCTTTCTATACTATTCTTTCTATTGCTGAACAATGAAGTTGTAAACAAAACTGTTGGGATTATGGATTAGGTAGTGATGTATTTATAAAAAAAAACTAAATACATTATTAATTGGAAGGTTATTTTATTTCTATTAGAGTTTCAGAGGTATGTCCTTACAATATTAAGGATGGGAGAGAACTAACTACCTAAACTTGATATATTTTGGGTTTGTATTATTAATTTTATCTTCATACCTTGTTTTATGACCTATAACTCGAAAACCTTTTTTTCTTTATTTTCTGAAATACCAAAATCTATTCTTTAACAACTTTAAAAATGTGTTTAACAGATGTTTTAAAATAGAAAACTTTACTTTTAAAATTATATTCAAGTTAATATTATGAAAGTATAATACCTTAAAAGAGAAGGATTTTTGCATTCAATATTTTCACAAATACAATACCACTAATACAGACTGACCCGACCTCACAAAATTGAGAAATTAAACTAAGAGTTGAAAGTTAGTAAACTTTTAGTTTAATTTTAATGTACTGTTAATATTCTGCATTAACTACAAGTGCCATTTCAGAGCTTAAGTTGTCTTAGTCTTGCTGAAAGAGTCTTGCATTTTATAATTGATCTTAAAGGCCACTTGACATGATACGAGATAACGTGCAATAAATTGCATGCAGTTTATTGCAAGGTCAATATTTTGCATTTTATTTAATATTTGTGTGCGGTTTAAAAATGAAAATAAAAAAAAACTAGGTAAAGTAAACAAGAAAAAGTGGTCTGTGCATCACTGATAATTATCAGCTGCTACCCTACTTTTGGAGTCTGATGGACAGAAAAGAGCACCCAGGCGATGGTGGACTAGGCCCTGGCTAGATAGAATAAGGGAAAACATGAGTTTAGTTATAGATGGATGAAAAAACATTTGAAAAACTCCCAAGGGAAATAAAACATGAGATAACGAAGAAATCCTGGGCGAGAGACGTAGTACAAGCAGGTCAGAAACTCATTTCTCTTCAGGATTATATCGTACACGCAATAAAAATGGCACCAAACCGATAATGTTGCAAGTGTGAGAGAGAATAACTTCATCTGCACATGCTTTTGATCAAGTAATATTGCGACTTGCATTGCATTGCACGTTGTCTTGCATCATGCCAAGCAACCCTAAAGAGTATAAGTATACACAACCATCTCATAAAAGCAGTTTGAAATATACCAAAATCTTCAAACGAGAATATATTATATGTACCAATGGAACCCGTACGGGCCTGTAGAATGGCAGTTAACTGATTGTTCTTAAAAGGAACAGTGGTTTTGAAATGAAATTAGAAGTATTTTGATTCATGGTCGAATCTCGTTAAAAGCTATGGTGAAATTAGTTTCTGATTTATTATTGAAAATAATAGGTATTAACCATTTTTCAAAAAATTAAGTGGAGGTTCTACTACTTGCTATTTTGCTGTAAATCTGTAATGTAGGATATTTCATATAATGAAATCAAATATTCAGAAACTTCCGTTTATCTATTTGTAAAGAAATGGAGTTTGTTTCTTTCGTATTTTTTCCCAAAATACATACACCACGAAACAAAAAGTATACCTTCTATTTACCATATATTGATAACTATTCAAATAATTTTTTATGACACACAGGAAATTCCTTTATCGACATAACTATGTACATATTAAAAAAACGCAACTTACAATAAATTATGAAATGTTTTTATTAACCAAAAACATGTCGTAAATATATAAATTTGAAAAAAAATAGATATGAAAAATAAAAAGATATATTGGAACAGCAGACGTAAACAGATTATTTAGTTTCTTATACACAGTTATTGGTAAACAAATAATAAAATTATTTCTTAACTACCCCCCATGAATCAACCGACAACCCTTCATTTTAAATGGGTGTACAACAAAATAAGTATGTGATATCACAGGTAATATTGTGACTGAAATAATTTGTTCAACAAACATCTTTTCGTTTAAATTAGCTATATTTATTCAAAATTCAAATTACTTTCTATTTTGAGGTGAAAATACACATTTTGTAAGAATCAATTTACAACATTATTGAATAAATGCAAGACTGCAAGAGTCTTGTAGGCCCGTCTTGGTCTTGCATAAGTCTTGTACAACATTTTACTTGCAAGTCCTTAGCTGGTCTTGTTCTTGAATTTTTTGCAAGGCCAAGACCAGTCTTGCTCATCACTAGGACCCATACAGGGAATTTCTATTGGTTTACCAGTAATTTATGACTATCTATATTTTACTGCATAAACCAAGAAAGTTTAGTTTAACGATAATTTCAATTTAGTTTCAATTTTGGCTGTATAAACCAAGTTTTAGTATTTCAATATTGCTATGGCACGTAATGACATTCAAATGAAGTATGAGGACAGCAAAAACAAAATAATAAGTTACCTACCCAAATCAAACTCATGTTTCGTTTTTCAAATGATGATTTTAACGGTATTTAATTATAAAGTGGGAAGATTTGATTGCTTAGATTACCTATCTAAACATTTTAAACAAGCAAACATCGAAAATCCACCTGGATATTTTACACATTGTTTCAAACATTCCAAGTGATGTGTCTAATCCATATGAGTTTTTTATTGAGTTATTTTTAACCAAATCACTCGTATTGACGCAATAATAGAAGTTTCTGTTTTAATGTTTGTATAATTGAGAATATATTACTACATACAGTACGTATAAGAAATGGGTTTCATGAAATCTTAACTCATTAAGCTAATGTCAGATTACGTTTAAAAGTGGATTGGTGTAAATCTGAAATAATTGAGGAGGAATAGAAACATTTTTTTATCATTTAGGGTGGTTCAAATTATACTAGTTATTTATATTGTTTACAAAATTCATTTCAATGATATACGAGACTATTTTTCGCTATAGGAAGTTCAATATTTTTAGGAAAAACAGTTATGTTGATTTCTATAATCTTTTTTTTTCTTAGTAACTGGAGATATTGGTTGATATCTGCTTGCAGATTGTTGTGAATAACAACATAAAAAGATACATACCGAAAACTACGATCAAAAATCAGCTAGATCAGCCGAAGTTCTAATAGATACGTAATTTCTCTAGATGAAACATGGTTTAACAGTCATGATGTACTAAATTTTTTATCAGCGATCGTAAAAAAGGCCCAACAAACAAAGAAATGCTTACTGTTATTAAAGGCCTAAAGTTAGAGAACATTTATTATATTGACCAGCTGTGCAAAGAGCAGGATCATACTCTTCTCAGACTAACCTCCTTACTATTCCGTATTTAACCCTATAGAGTTAATGAGGACAAACGTAAAATCAGAATTACGAAAATGCAATCAGTCTCCAGAACTGAGTAAAGAGGTTGTAGAACTCGTTTAGAAAGTTATAGCAGTAGACCTCCAAGAGCTTTAAAAAAACTGTTGAACATGTTATTAAAGAAGAAGATTACTATGTGGCATTACCCTCTTACAACCCTTCATAGTTCAATTAAATTGTGACTACTTCAGACGATTCTGACTACCATGATTATTTATAAAGATACTTTGCAATTGAAATATTTTTTTGTCTTTTGTTTTATTTGAAAATAATTTATTTTCCTGTATGGTTTTTTGAAATATCGTTTTCCAAAAAAAAGAATGAAGTTCACGTCTGGTACCCTGTTTAAACCAAACGCCCTTACAGACACGTACATTTTACTTGTCTATTTACTTTTTATGATTTAATATTCAGTTGTAGCAAGTTAACGAGGTATAATAATGATTTACTACAATTAAGTGCATCTGTCTAAATAAGATATACATATTTTTAAAATTATTCATAAAAATAATAAATTTATAAAATTATCAAACAACATTGTCGGCAAGGGTTTTTATATAAGTTTTTGTAATCTGCAATTGATATTGGAAGAACTATAATAATTTTCAAAATGCCTACTTGTATACCAGAGTAGAAAGGATCTTCTCATATGGCTGTGACAAGAATAATTTAATCAGTTTCCGAACAACGGTGAACATGATCTAATTACTTTCCGAACACTAAGATCATGTCGAGTTAACCCTATCAAAAGGCTCTACAAATTTTTCAAAAAAGTTAACGATGTTCTAGTTTCATTGTATATTTTCATTTGAAAATGTTGTTTATTGAAAAATATTTTGTTTCCGTGGAATTGTTCATCATCCATTTTATTTTCAGAGAATTTTTAAAAAAGCAACGCCGATGATGATTATAACTAATTAATTCAAGGTGACATTGATTTCTATGATAGCTTTCAAGTTTATATATATAACTTGATATTTGGCAAAGTTTCAAATATCTTATTTATTTGAGATATGGGCTCCCTTCAAAAGTAGCACTTTATGTGTAATAATTTAATTATGGGTGTATAAAATACAAGGGTTGTTTGAAAATTTTCCGACCTCGACCTGAAGATGTCGGCACTTATATATACAATATAAGTTGGGAAATATATTTGCGCATGCATTGAGATATCATCACTGAAATTTCAGCCATTTGGGACACTTTGTTTCTGTTTGACAATCGTATAAGTGAGTCGTTGCGAAGATTTCTCTGAAAATGGAAAAAATTGATGTTTTTAAATATTTGTATTCAAAGGCTATACGCCTACGTAAATGAAAGAGGAGCTATGTACGAAGATTCTCCACCATTAGCAACGATCTTAAAATTTTGGGCTCGTATTTAGTTGTTTGGCAATGAGCATTCAAGACCACCACTGCTTAAACCAGCTATATCATCAGATTGAGGTTATGAAGATAGAAGAAGAACAATTTTGGTATATACCGACTGAAGAATTATGAATGTATTTGCTCACTTTGAACTAAAATCGCATTCGAGCGAACGTTTCCCAGGCTTTATTGATGCGGTTTAAATAAATTGAATCAAAATAACGCACATTCTCACACTTCAGAGATCGTAATGGCCAACAGTTCACGAATTGGTTCACCACCCCCATTATCACCTAAGCGGTGTTTTTCTTTTTCCTAACGTCTAAGTTTCTCATGCAGGAGAGATATTTCCATCAAACGAGAATGTCTATTTTGATGAGGAAGGGTTATAAAGGTTAGAGCATCGCTGTACTAAGCGTAATGATTAAAAAAAAAGACTATGCTGAATAATAAAAACGAACCCTCTTCCCTAGAAGTTTAGAGATTAAAGAGTTTCTTCGAAATTTGAAAAAACACGTCAAACCTTATTTGAGGACAAATATTTATTCAAAATTAATACTTATTGTTACATTGCAATGTGCTATGCGAACTGATTATAAGATTTCCCCTTCATCTTGCTGTTTATTGACCTCAACTTCGTTTCGTCGTTGCCGAAGAAATTTTGTGTATATGCTAGTTGAGGTTATGTGTTTATGTATCCTCTATTGCGTTAAGAGACTGGAAAACTCGTACAGGCATGTGAATCTCTCATTGTTGACTTGCGTGATAATGCACGTGTTTAGAGACCAGACGTGTTTCCTAATTTCTATAGTTTGGTATGCAATCAGCAGTGGATCAATTGGACATTATTTATTTGAGGATGGTAATCGTTGCGACACCGTCATCTCTTAGTGGTATATAAACGTTCTCTAATAATTTTTTGAATAAGAATATGTTGGAGATAGTGTGGTTTCATCAAGATAGTGCCAGAGGCCATACAACCAAAACTCCGTGTTAGTTTTTGGGGAATGTTTACCAAACAATTGATCTCCCTCGTGCTGCCAAATTTGGCTCTTGAGAAGGTGTTCAATATCCAACCAGGACCCTAGAAGCCTTGGAACATGCAATAAACAAAAAAATGCTTAATCTTAATTATTAAAATTAACTTTGAATGCCAATATAGTTTTGTTGAAACCTTTTCTTTAATTTACATTGAAAATAAGGGATATGTCTCTTTTCCACCCTGTACTAGTCACTTCCTCTGGTAATATTTAGTGTTAAACCTATAAACGTGCTCGTTAATAATTTTATTTCTGTATTTTCTTCGTTAAATGTTATCATTCGCTCATTTTTTAATCAAATCTTCTGCATGATCTACTATAATTGGTAAAGTTGGAAACAAATCAAGAACTCGAAATAATATCATAAACTTTTATGTTATCACTTTCTTTTATAATTACTTCGTCGTTCAGTTTTAAGCAGGTCAGTAGGTGATAGAAAAGACAAATGATTTAAAAATTATATTTCTTACTATAGAAGATATTTATTAATTGACGAAGCAATAATTTAGAATAACAGATCTTACGAGGATGTATTGATATCTAGTTAGCCTAGACCAGTTCCACGCATAAACAAAATATTGCGTTACCATAGCAACGAACAATAACTTATTAGAAGTGTCATTGTAAAGTTCGACGTCAAAAAAGTAAACCAGAGTTACGCAATAAATTAAAAGACAAAAGATGTCCACCGAAATTGTGAAAATCGAATAATTGGATTATCGAGCCATCATCAAGTACCTGTATTTCTGTGTCAGTCCCCGAAAATATCGATGCAATTCATGACGTGATTTTATCAGACCGTCGAATTGGGCTAAAACGGATATAACACTGAATATTTCATACGAAAGCGTTCATCATATATTTCACGTCAATTTGGAAATGAGAAAAATTGCTGCAAAATGGATCCCCAAATGTTGTAATGTTGACCAAAAGCGTGCAAGGGTAGAAGCATCGCGTTCGATCTGTGCTAGATTTGAAAACGATGTAGACTTCTTAAACTGAATTGTTACTATGGATAAGACTTGTCGTATATTTCTAAGATCCAGAAACAAAGCAACAATCGATGGAATGGCTACACATTGCTTCTCCAAAACCTAAGAAGTTTCGTGTCCAAAAATCTGCTGGAAAATATCTTGCTCCAGTTTTTTGGGATTGCCATGGAGTAATCATGATTGATTTTTTGGATAAGGATACAACAATAACTGGAGATTACTATTCGACATTACTGATCACTCACAAAATTAAAGAGAAAAGACGCGAAAAGCTATCCAAAGGTGTTTTATTTTTGCAGGACAACGCCCCTGCACACAAATCTCATGTTGTCATGTAAAAAATTCGTGATTTAGGGTTTGAATTACTAGAACAGAACACCCCCCTTATTCACCAGATTTGGCTCCGTCCGACTATCATCTCATTCCTCAACTGAAAAAAAGTTTAAATGGTCGTAAATTTTCTTCCAACGAGGAGGTAATAAAAGCTGTGGAGGTCCGGTTTGCAGAGCAAGAAGAAACATTTTTTTTGAAAGGTCTAGAGACGTTGCAGGTTCGCTTTAATAAATGTATCCAATTAAGAGGAGAATGTGTTGAGTAATGAAATCTTTCGACATTGAAATTTTGTTTGGTTCTATAGTAGGCTAAGCATTTTTCAACATATCCTCGTACTCGTAAAAGGAACGATGCGCGTCAGCGCTCAAAAGTAAACTGTATGGATTTTTTTGACGATATAAAAAATATTTACATCTAAATTTTTTGTGAGTAAGTTCCTTATTGAGTGTCCTTCACAATAGTTGAAGAAAATTTGAAAAAATCTTGTGGCTTCAGTTCAGAGTAGAGAAATATGTTCAAAAACGTGCTTTAAAAATATTTCATCCACTTAATCCTCAATTTTTTATTGTCAAATTATGTAGCCTATTATGTCATGATATATTTCCTATATTGACATTTTTTCACAAAAGTTTATTTTGTAAAAGAATATTCGTGGTAGAAATCCGTGGATAACTTCACACGGGTTCCAAATTAATATTTCTTGAACTTAAATAAGATAGCAAAAACAGAATGTGTTCACTAAATTTGCTTTACATTTGATTTACAAATAACCTTCTTGAAATGAAACATATCCGTTGGCTTTGTATGTCTTTTCAATATTTTATTTTTTAATTACAAACTAGGAATCTATTTTTTACAATATGTCGTAATATTCATAGTTCTTGCTTGATTATTACCTGTTCTTTTGAATAAAAAATATTATCTTTTGAATTACGTCAGTGATAAAAGTATTTGCGAAGATACTTGAAGATTATCAAGAGTATTCATTCTGATTTGTGAATTGTGCGAAGTGCCATCGTTTCCAATTCTTATGAGGCTTATAGTGAGTTATTTCTGAACCTTATTTCCAATTTTTTCTTTGCTGTAATATTTCTTTTTTATTCGCTGATATCATTTTTTTAACTTGATAAATGAAATTTTTTTATTAAATCAACTTTTATATCGCTTTCTAAAAACTATTTGTTTAAAATAATTTGAGAATATGGCAAAATATATTTCAAACAATATATCCGATTCAAATCTTATATTTTTTATATAAACAATTTTAAAATGAACATATGCCTTTAAAAAATCAATGTTACGTAATAAAAATTACAAGGAATATATTATTCATGGAAAATGATGTTATCTAATCTTACCAGTAATGAGAGATACCCTTTTCTCTCTAGAAGTTTAAAGTTTACGTTTCATCGATATCAGAAAAATATCAAATATCAATTAAATATAATTAAAATTAATTTAACCCTCCGTTACCTGGAGGGGTGACCGTGATACATTCAAAGGGGTGCGAGTGGGGTCTTTGAGGAACACATTTAAATTGATCATTGTTATAACATCTTAGAAAAGCATTAACTAGACGAATTTTATATTTATCACACTTTTTACTATTTATGATAAAAACATGCTGCGTCGTTAATAATCAAAGAGAGAAGATCAAAGGAAAGTGGAGCATTTGTACTCTTCATAGACTATTCTTATCAAGTTATTACATGTTTAAATTGAGGCGTGAGAATTTTCAAATACAAAGTTATTTTAAATGATGCATCCATTTTTAATAATTCGTATTTATTAATGTACAAATGCTACATGAATAATTTTTACACCATTGAAAAAGCGAAGTTTTGTTTAATGTATTACAAGTGTAGACATGCGGTGATGGTTCCAGAAGCGGCCGCTAGATTTCTCGAGGTAATAATAGGTCGCCCTGTCACTGCCAGTTGTGCATTGGCGACTATGGAGCACAAGGTGTTTCGTGTTATTGAGTTCGCAAGAAATGTAGTGTAGCGGGCATTTCGTGCTAAATTTGGTATTAATCCACCACTAGAAAAAGCTTTACTCGTTGGTTTAATCAATTTAAAGAAACTGGAAGTGTGTGTAAAGGAAAAAGTACAGGCCGATCGCGTGTGTCAGAAGATGATGTTAGACGGATAGAAGACAGTTTTGTTCGCTGCCCAAGTAAGTCTACCAATAGAGCAAGTAGAGAACTAGGAATAACCCAACCAACTGTATGGAAAGTTCTGAGACGGCGTTTGCTGTATAAGCCCTACCGTTTAGAACTCGTGCAGGCTCTCAACCCAAACGACAAAAAGAAGCGCTCGAATTTTGCGGTGATGTGCTAGAAATGATGGAGGATGACACATTTCTACAGCTTATCATTTTTAGCGATGAAGCTACTTTCTACCTCAGTGGAAATGTCAACAGACACAATGTTCACATATGGAGTTTGCAACACGAAAGAGACTCGGCGAAGATAAACGAGTTCTGTGCCTTATCACGTACAAAGGTTTATGGACCATTTTTTTGCGGAGAGAACTGTGACTGGAATAACGTATCTAGACATGTTGGAACAATGGCTATTCCCCCAAATTATGCAAGATTATAAACACTTCATATTTCAACAGAATGGAGCTGCACTCCATTGGCACCTCGATGTACGAGGCTTTTTAAATGAATCCCTTCCTCAGCGCTGGATTGGTCGGAGGGGAAATGAAGACCTGGCTCTATACTTCTGGCCACCGAGATCTCCTGATTTCACCCCATTTGACTATTTCTTATGGGGTTATGTTAAGCAAGTGGTACGATCTGCGGAACCGTATCACTGCTGCCGTGCACTCAATAATATCAGATACACTTGCTCGTGTGTGGGATGAGTTTGGCTACCGCTTAGATATTTGCCATGCAGAAGCTGGAGGCCACATTGTAATACATTAAAAAAAATTTGAAACTTCCTCTTTTCATTGGTATAAAAATTATTCATGTAGCATTTGTACTTTAATAAATACAAATTTTTATAAATGGGTCCATCATTTAGAATAACACTGTATATAAGAAAACCGACATTACAAATCAAACAAAAATATACGCTAAACAAAATAAAAAACTGATTTAAAGTTTCTGTTGGACACAATAAGTCTTGTGACTAACTAAGAAAAACACATTTTTTTATCAAAAATCGATTTTATTCATCAATATAATCTCCTTCAAGAGCAATACAATCATTCCAATGCTTCTCTAACTTCTCGATGTCGTGCTTGTAGACGGATTTGTCTTTTGCTTTAAAATAGGCTTAAGATTCAGCAATTGCTTTATCATTTGAGCTGAATTTCTTACCGATTAGCATTTTTTTTAAATCAGCGAACAGCCAGTAGTCTCTAGGGAGCAGAACTGGACTATACGGTGGATGAGGAAGCAATTCGAAGTGTAATTCGTTCAATTTAACCATCGTTGCCATCGACTTGTGAATCGGTGCATTTTTTTGGTTTTTTCCTTCGAGATATAATGCCGTTTTCCCTTGATTTTTCCATTCAAACGATCCAAAAACTCTATGTAGTATTTGATATTGATTGTCTCTCCCTTTTGGAGATAGTCGATGAACAATACTCCATGAGCATGACAAAATACTGAAGCCATAACTTTCCCGGCTGACTGTTGACTGTTATGCTTTTGGACACTTCGGACGTAGTTCAACAGCTGTAGTTCACTCAGATGATGATCGTTTTGATTCCGAAGTGAAGTTATACATTATTACATATCGACGCAAAAAATATGATTTAATACGTATAAACATGTCCAAACGCTGATCTGAATAATCAACACGTTGTTGTTTTTGTTCGGCTGTGAGTAAACGCCGCAACCACTTTGAAAAAATCTGACTTATGGTCAAATGTTCATACATAATTGTAAACACACTGCCTTCTGATATCTTTACAGCCTCAGCTACCTTACGCAATTTCAATTTACGGTTGGATATAACAAATTTGTGGACTTTTTTTGATATTTTCTGAAGTAACCACCTCAATTGGACGACCAGAACGTTCACGATCATCGGAACGACCACGTTTAAATTCTGCAAACCAATAACAAACGGCTCTTTCTAATGGAGAAAAGACCGGATAACATTTTTGAAGACATCGCTGAGCTTGAACGGTATTTTTTTTCATGGAGAAGCAAAGATAAATTAACACGAACTTGTTCTTGTTCGTGTTGTTCTTACTAATCGAAATGCCATGAAATTTTACACATAGACTGTTGAAATTTGGTACTTCATAAACGTCATATGGATTTGACAATTTCAGCGCCACATGTGTGTCAGTCACACGACTTATTAAGTTATATCTGTATTAAATGAATTATTTTATAATAATAGCTTCATCTCTCACAGCCGCATCTTATGCTACTTAAGAATGTTTAGCATGATACCCGATATTGTCTTTGTGCCTGGCGTATATGAGCACACACACACATCAACTGTTTTTGCTCCCGATTTACTCATACCATATGTACCATTTATTGGTTCTTCTTCTTTATTTCCGGCATTGTAGTGGATTAAAATATTGTGCTTGAATCCTCGCGTAAATCTGAAGCAAATCTTAACTTTCACTAGTCCAGTTTCATACCTTTGTATTTGTTAAACAAACTCTTTGTTCATGCATTTAAACTTGAGCATAGCCTGGACTTACCCGTACTTGAGACACCCCCAAAATTTTCAGTTGTAGATAATTTATGTTGAGACTAGAAAATTCTGGCAAATCGTGGTCATACATTTGAAGCCGTAGTCTTTGTTCACGGCCAAGCAGTAGTTACGTCCTATTTCTAGCATCTTTGGGGTCTGTTGATATTTATTTCTCAACGCACGAGACTTTCTCACAAAACTTTTTAGCTGAAGACAGCTCTTCAAACAAACCAGATTTTTAAAAATCTTTAATACAGACCTGATATGTCCATTTCGAGATTCCACTATCCATGGGGGTTTGGTAATAATTTTTGTTCTTAACTTCTCAAATATTTTTATGTATTTAATATTTAAGGCAGACAGTTAATGGATAAAATATTTCATATTTCAACTCAATTTTCTGGCATACTCGCACAAGTAACTAGGAGTAGAAATACTTATTTACAGGTATAAAATTACAATTTCAAAAAAAACATCGAACGATCAGCAGGATTCCATATATTCAGTCCCACATCCTTTTGTTGATTTCGAATGTTTTCCATAGATAAATTACTATAATAAAAACAGCAAGAGGTATTGTTTATATATGTACTTGTTATTATATATAATCTCGTCTCGTTTTTATTCTTTTCCAAATATAACGAAATTTAAATATACACATTAAAATAAAAATCAAAAATTTCTAAATAAACAAATTACTATAAAAAAATTATGTGCATGAATGGGAGGATATGTAACTTTTTTCCACAAACAGTCCATCATTGGTGTTTCTTGTAATTTTTTCTACAGCGAAATCTTTGTCATATCTACCCCTCTAGCACCAATGTAGCAAAGTGATGATACAGCTTCATCACAGTTGACTGTGAAGGTTTCTCTTGGCGCTGCGTCTTGAATCGCGTCGTTATCAACTGCTTTTCGAATCAAATCTGCGTCTCTCAAAGCAGCAACTGATTGTGAGTTGTTCTAAAGTCTTCATCCGACGTGAGGGTAAGCTGCACTTAGCTTCAAATGTTCATAGTAGCCTCAAAACGGGTTAAGAATCATCTAATATATGAATTGTTCAATCAATTTGAGCGAATCTTCAAACTGCAAAAGAGAGCTGTTAGATATTTACTCGGACTAAACAGCAGGGACTACTTTAAAATATTAAAAATTCTGTACTCTTCCTTCCTTATTCATCTTTGAATTCGTTTGCCTAATTCGTAAGCATGCTTCTCAAATTTCAGAAAGGTCGGTTCCCGGATATGCCTTTTGGAACGCGGAGCACGACCTTTATCTACCTACTACACGTTCAGAATTAGTTGAAGGCTCAATAATTTACAATGCAAAAAAATGCACAATCACTTGCCAATTGAAATTAAATCGATATCATCTTTACCCGCATTTCACAATAATTTGTTATTTTTATGTTTGTTTTTTAGTTTTTACAAGTTTTTGTCTACAAATTGTAACAATTTTTTGACAATAAAGCATTTCTCTCTCTCTCTCTCTCAAATATTTTTTTAAGACAAGTTTCTAATGATAGAATAATGTATTACTGTTTAGATTTGATCAGTCGCTCGACCAATATCCTACGTTTAACCTTACGATTCACTGTTTTAATTGGTTATACACCACAACTTGTGCAATTTGACGCACATCAACATTGACGATCTCTTTGAATGTATACAGGTAGTCAACATTATTTTTCGTTGTATATTTGTATATTCGTGAGATTTTTATTGGTAGGTGATTTGAGCCGAAACGTCAAAAGATTTCTTCTGAAAAAATGAAAAAAAAAATTAATTATGAAAATAGTGCGAAAATTAATCAATATGTTGAAAATAATATTTAATCAGGGATTTTATATTATTTTTATTTCTGTACATTGATCAAAATATAAATTGTTTGGCAACATTGGATCACGTCAATTGTACATTGAGGGAGCAGGTGGGAAAAAAACTTTTTGTGTGGGGATATAGTTTATCTATATAAGACCAAACGTTGTTGATTACGTTTGTTAGGTTTGATATCTCTTTCTAAGTAGTTTTTTAGTGTGGTGCGGCTTTTAGAAGGCAATAGGTATGCACTTTTCATTACTATTGTACATTTTAATTAATTTTAAGTAACAAAAATTATATTAATATAATATATTATATATATTTAATAATTTTAGAAACAAGCTTTCTAGTGAATTTTTCGAAATGTTCGAAATATTAAAAAAAATTCTGATCAGTTATTTCATCTTAAAACAACTGTTTAGTCAATCAATTTTTTTTAGAATAACACTATAAAAATTATTTCCTCCATAAATTTAGAGTTAACATAATAGGGATCGGCAACCTTTTGAGTAAGGAAAGCCAAAAATTACAATTTACAAAATTTCAAAGTTTTTAAAGAGTCACAAAATATTTCTGTTGTCAATAATGAAAAGTACTCTCATAAATAATTTTTTTTGGTAAATAAAACTAATCTTTTATTTCTAAGAAAAAATATCTATTTATTGATATATTTGTAGTATCTTTCACAAGAAATTCAATAATATACATACATATTTATATGGAATTATTAGATAACGTTTACTCACCATCTTAACTTGTACTTCTATAACAATTGGGCGAATAAATTCAATGGAGCGTTGGCTTTGCATAATTTTAAAAAGTTTGCATAAATTTGCCTCATAACTTGTTGTTTTAAATTTCAAATATAAGAAATGTGCCTACTTCTTCACCTCACTGTAGCAAGACTATTCAATGCGTCGAATATAAGAGCCTCAACTCGCAGCATTCCTTTCAGCGCTGTCCACTTTCAATGCGTTACGTGACCTATTCCAAAAACACAAAAAATCGAAACAGAACTTAGTGTAAGCTTGTTGCGTGCTCAAAAGTAATGCAATTGTTTTAAAATCGGCTCAGATCTTCTAAGAATATTTTGTATACTTTATCTTCTTAATTACTAGCCTCACATTTTCGTAGGTTTCTTTGAAAGAAACTGCATCACCTCGAGGAATTGTGGCTTGTGATTAATACCTAAAGCTTCACCATCAAGACTGAAAAACTGCCCAAGATCACTGTAGCGGTTTCGAAAAACAGTGAGACGCGAGCCAAGAAGTTCTGCTTGTGTTTTCGATAGATGTATATCTCTAAGTGGTTTAATTCAAGTTCGGTGATTAAATACGGTTCAGATGAGTTGCAAAGAACCAAATCCGGATATGTGGGGTCATGGTTCTCTGTACAATCTTCAGTTTCTCCGTCCAAGCTGCTGTAGGAATTTGACTTTGTTCATAGTGTGGATGAGATCTTTGATCTGACTTTGTTTCAATATAATATTTTCTTTTTTATGAATCTTGATCCCTGCAGTTTCACAAAAATAACAATCTTCAGGATGATTGTTCTGTTCTTTCCATAGCATTGGCGTCGCAAAAGATAAACTTGATCGACGGCCAAACTTTTACCACAACATACCACGTTCGAAACCTACGGTTTATCTCGATTTTTAACTGCGCGGCCAAAGTATAGTACGTTTGCCCAACAAATTCGCTCAGTTTATTTTTCACTTTTCTATTTTATAGTAAAATTATTTTATTGTAATAATCATGAAATACCGATATAAACGAACAGGCAGAACTTGAATAAGACGGTCTCGAATACTTGGAAATATTGATATTAATTTTTTTTAGAAAAAATAGATAATTTAACATACTTTCTTGTTACCGAATATAAATATATAAAAATGTACCTTACGTTAATTTAGCTTTGATAGATGGAAAAAATTGATTATCATTAAATATTTATGAGCGATTTCCACCAGACGAAGACGTTATCTTGTTCAAAAGGTTATATATAGTAATACAAATGATTATCTAAAAAATGTCTTGTTTCATTGTTAGGTCAGAACTTTTTAGACAATCCTCGAAAATTTTTTATCCTGAAAAGTAGTTTATACCGTTTAATAAGTTTAAAATTGAAAATAAGCTTGCCAATATGGGAACCTAAAATGCTTTTAATATTCACTATTACAAAATCTATTAATTCTGTAAACCGTACACTACAAATTTTCTTGTTTTACAACGAATTATTGGAACCGTCAAATAATCACCCGGTATAGTATTTGAACACATTATCAAAGATATAAATAAATGTGTATTTAAATGTATGAAAATATCTACCGAATTACGTCTTTATAAATAGCTGAGGCTCAAATGATTGTTTTCATTCTAAAGCAATTAGTGAAATGTATTATTCTTTAATTTTTGTTTCTTTTTGTTATGTAAATAAAATAGCATTATAATTATAATTAGTTTATGTTATTAGATAATTAGACATTGCTATCGGTAATTTTAATTAAATATTTCAAAGAAATTCATTATATAGATCGTACTGTGGCAAAGTATTTTTATTACTTTCTTCATCGTCATATGTTTTGTTTTATTTATTATAAGACTTAATTATCATGCCTTTGCATCTATAGAGCAAATGCACTAAATAGTTTCGAAAGTAAACAAATGCATAATGCAGTGATAGCCACGTGCAAAATGTAACCCGCTTGATTTGTTTTTCAGTTTCTCAATGATCTGTTTACTGGAAAAACGTGATAATATTTTTGAATAAACCGTTTTTTTTTTATAAATAAATTTTTTCGTAGTAACCCTCTAGTGGAATAATATTGACTTTTTTAATTTTAATAGATTCTTATAGTGAACTTTCCAATAGTTTCCGCATTGATCTAAAAATGTAGTAAATCATACCCTAATCGATTTCTAAGAAATGTTTCATCGATTAAAAACGATTGCTTTATATTAATTATAATAAGTTTGTACCTTTGTATTATTTTCTCGAAAAAATATCCATCGATTCTTTCGAACCATATCACTAAATATTATTTTCTTTTATTTTATATTTTTTAGACCTGATATGTTTATGTTTCTAAATATTCTTGATAAAAATTATCAAAAAAAAAACCTAATTTTGAAACAGAAGAGACCTAAAATCAAGAATATTTAGAAACATAAAAATATTATTTTCATGAAAAATCAGATACGTTTGAACTTATTTAGCACTTTATCAAGAAATTGTGATTAGATAAGATTTATCAAGAAAAACATATAAATAGGTTTAAGATCTAAAAAGTTAGAGAAACTTATTATCAACAAATGATCATGGAAAAATGAATCTAATTTGAAATTCTTGATAAGAGCGGCTGTACACAATGGCGCAAGATCAATAATAGATAATGTAGGTCAAGAAATATATATATATATATATATATATATATATATATATATATATATGTTGGGCGCGGAAACGTCATCTTCACATAGCTTTTTTAGGTTGAAAAATGTAAAGATTAAGTACTGTGTTACTTATACTTTACGAATGTCTGATGCAAAAGGAAATAAGTCGGAGCGAGGGGGCGCTGTTCTTAACCTCACCTAACATAACCTTTTTAAAAGAAGTTTCTCGTATTCAAATAGAATCGAGACATTTCTTTATGAAATGATACTAATGTTTCCAATAGAAATAGATGACTTTAAAGGAATAAATGAATAAATTTACTTCAAAATTAACTCAATGTCTTTATTTTATTTTCCAATGCAAGAAATCCAGAAGGAAGTTGCGAGAAGGGAGGGGGGAGGTAGTGTTAAAAAACTAGTCAAATGATTATTTCCAGACAACTTTTGAGCATATTATAGTTATAATTTTATTTCATATGCAGTTTTAATATGAAATGGCTAATTTGTAATTTCACCCCCGTATAATGTAACAGGAATATTGATAAAATACCCATCCGTGGTTTGTCCTTTGCGAGTGCATGAAAATTACAGAATTTTAAATTTCTAGCATTGCTGAACTTCTTTTTTCTAAAACTCAGTTTTAGTCACCACTTTTTATGGGTGATACCTCGGAAAGGGGTGAGCTGAGTAATGCGAGTAATCACGTCCTGAATTTTGTCGCATGTATTTAAAAAATTTTTGTTTTGTTTGGTGGTGCGTAAATAAACCAAGTTGACAATTTTCCGACACGCGAATACGCGACGTATAATGGTCCACGTGTGGAACAGGGAAACTCCAAGCTGATTTCGCAATCTTCCAACGACTGACCTTGCGATTTATTTATGGTCATCACAAAGGCCAGAATTACCGAAAATTGTGAACTTTTAAAATCGAATAGTAAATCCGTTGGAATCATCGGTATACGCGGGATTATGACATCCTTTTCTTTGTATTTTTTCTTTATAATTGTTGCCTTAATGACGTTATTCATCACCTTTTTCAAAGCCAGTCTTGTTCCATGGCACAGTCGAGGTTGATTAAGTGGTATGATGACAACTGATCCTACATTTAACTGCAAATTTTGAGGTGGTAATCCAGACCATTCCAGTGAATTTAAAAACTCCGTGGGATAGTTGTACTACGTCATTCTGGTTCATAACGGTGTCGACTGATTTGAAGGAAACCAACTATCCCGGAAGAAAGTTCTTAATGGCCGCATTGAGATCCTCGACATCATTATTTTCCGCCGCCCATATTGCTCGTTCACTCAGACAATTATGCTTATTGAACTGTTGCGCTATATCTGGGAAAACACGCTGTATAAGCTCCTCTTTTAAGTTTGTGATGTGACAGAAGTCTGTGGGTAATGTGATGAATCCTGTCGAGGTGTCCACTACTTCTTTATTATTATTGTATCTGCAACTGCAAGCCTATCTACTTCATTGTCACTTTTCACCGCGACATCTTAAATTACAATTAATCAAAGTAAGAAAAATTCTCGTGCACTTAGCATTAAAGTGTCACTATCACAAAAGATCAACAAAAAAAGATCACATAACTTGAAATGTCACTGTCTCAAAGGATAATCCAAGTACAAAAAGTTGTCGCACACGTAGTAGTCGGTTATCGTCATTCACAAAGATAGGAGGAAAAACAAAATTGTTGTTCTCATTTAATTGCGAGCATTTTCATATTTATCCACCTTTTAAACCTTCTCTGGACTTTCACAAATAATTGAAGACCAAACTAGCCAAATCGGTCCAGCCGTTCTCGAGTTTTAGTGAGATTAACGAAACCCTGTATAAAATAACATTCAAAATGACAGTACAAGTTTTGCATTAGAAATTAGGTTTTATTATGATCTCGTAGATAAAAATAGAACATGCTATGCTTATCCTATATGGGCGTTAAGGAAAATCTAAACGGTTGTGGTAATTTTCCTAGTTATTGCTACAGCCATATATACAAGTTTGTAATCGTCATGACTGCCGCAATAGTAATTTTAGATTCTTCCATATCTACGATCGTCAGAATAACCAGTAAAAGTTACCCGTGTACGGCTGCTCTAAATTAATTTGATAATCCTCACCAAATAACTAACGCATATTTCTGTATTTCAGTATTTTGGTGAGACAGTCCTCTCATACATGGAGTTCCATTTGGATAGCGCAGAATATTGCCAAGCTCAACACAAATAAACTTGTCAAAGAGAGGCAGAACATTGCCATTGAAGTCATTTTCATCACCGCTGTTTATAAATTGGATTTAACTTCATTCTCCCAGAAGCCAGATAGTTCATCATATGTAATTCTGAGTTTATCATCCGTCAAACTACAGTAAAATTTTCGTTGCGTTCTTCCTTTCAATTGCTAAAGCATATCAATTCTGTGTACATAAATAACAATTGAAAAAAAAAACAGTAACTTTCGTTAAAAGACTGATCTTTTCCTATTTTTCATTTTTAAATATATATTTTGAAGAATTTCGGTCTTCTTAACATTGTGTGATATTAACGTTAACTCGTGAAAGACGGAGCATGAATCATAATTCTCAACAAGGAATTCCTGCAGCCATGCGCCAAAAGGACATCAGACCAGCTGCAGCTGAAATTGAATACAGAGGATTCAAATTCCTCATCACCGATAGACCATCTGACCAGACCATCTTGGCATATCTTCAGGTGAGTCAAAGATCCATTTTTACTTTCATATCGAATAAATAACTGTGCCACCCTATTTTTTAACAGTATCACTCCTTTATTGCATACTTTTGATCGATATTCAAGTTTGGGAAGAGAAAATAATCGGAGGGGGCTAAATCTGGCGAATAGGGTGTATGAAGCAGCAATTCCAACTTTGATGAAACACCACTTTCTTCTTGGTGATATACGGCAGTTTTGGTTGATTTATTTGCTCAAACGTTGCAATAAGTTCGCATGATACTCGCAGTTAATAGTTTTTCCTCTTTCAAGATAGTCAATGAAAATAATCCCGCGCGCATCCCAAAAAACCGTGACCTTGCCTGCAGATGGAACGGTCTTTACCTTCTTTGGAACCGGTTCTCTCTTTTCAGTCCATTGTTTTGATTGTTCTTTTGTTTAGGCTGTGGAGTGATGGATCCACGTTTCATCCATGATTATAAAACGCCCCAAAAATTCGGTTACATTTCTATGAAACATTGCCGAACTCTCTATAGAAACATCTTCAAGACGATGTTTTTGTTCCGTTGTGAAAAAACGTGGCACCAATCTTGCGCACAGCTTTCTCATGTCCAAATTTCTAGATTATATGCGATGTACCGCACTTTTTGAAAGCTTACTATGTCTGCTAGCTAACGCACTTTTAGTCAATGATCATCCAGTAACGCTTTCTTGAGTCCTCACCTCATTTGGTAGACCACTTCGAGGCTGGTCTTCGCAGGTCGTACGGCCTCGTTTAAACTCTGCTACTCAATATTTTACTCTTAATAACGAAGGAGCAGTCTCAACCAGAGTAGTATCTAGCTCAGCTTTTATATTGGTTGGGCTAAATAAAACTATTGCATCACATAACGATGACCAATTTTTGCCATGTTTATAAATTGACTGAAAACGTTCACTATTGGTGACTACCAAACAAATATACAACGTGGCGTGTTCAAACTTGAAACAGTGGTATTTTTCAAGCAGCTAGTGACTCATATGTTCAACGTGAACCTTTGCGGGTGCAAGGACTCTCTCCATTTTCGACTTGCCCATCTTTACAATCAAACTGCCCCCCTGTGGGTCGTGGACCCCACATTAGGAAACACAGGTATAGGGTAAAGGTTTAATTTGATTGGCTTATCAAATCGCTTTACAACGTGTACACTTATATTTTCACCTAGTTAACCTGGTTATAACTTGCAAACAGCTGAAGGTAAAGAAGTGCAATTTTTTCTAAAATGTTTTCCCCACAAGGGTTCAAATCTCACCAGTGTAAGTAGAGCTACTTCTTACAAATCGAAATCAGAATAGGAATCAATGGAAGAACTGTTATAACCAATAATCAAAATGACTGGCTCGATCTTATCTTCTTCTTATCTCGTATGATTGATTAACTGCCTCTAGCTTTCAGGCTGCACAGTATTTACAGTCCCCAAAACAATTGTCAACATCATATTTTAAAACAATTATTATTTCTATTTCACGATTTTCTGCAATTTTATCAATTTCATATTTTTTAATTTCTTTTTATGAAGGGAACACAGAGAATACGGACCGTTTCTCACAAAATTAAGATGGAACCTAATATTCTTTGAATTTAGGAAATTCTGTAAATCTTTTTTTAATCACTTAAACATTTAACTTAAACCAGTAACAGTTTTGAGAAGAAGATCCATCATTTGTTCGAACCATTCTTTAAAAACATCAGCATGTCCTCACGGTAGTCACCGAAACGAGTAGATTCAAATCAAAAATTAATTAAGGGCCATCTTGGTATAGATGGCGAAAAATTGACGGAAACTTTTGGAATTTTTTTCTCAAAAACTATTTAATATTTTTATTTGAAATTTGGACACATGCTCATTTATTATTCAAAAAAATGGAAAAAAGTTTTTTCTTACAAATAATATAAATAATTAAATTAATTTAATTAATTTTTTTTTCGTCTTGATTTGGCCATGAATTACGGCTGCTGTGCGTATCTGAAAACTTTTGAAAAAATTTTGTAAGAAGTTTTTTTATTATTATTGCAAAAAAATAATTTCTTTTCGCAAAATCCTTTTAGTTCATGGATTAGATAATTGAAATTCCTTTAAAATGCTTTTTTTACGACCAAAACTCGCTGAATGATTCGTGGCGCAAAATGGGAAAATTGAAAAAAACTGTTTTCGAGAAAAACGCGTTTAAAGTTTGCGGTACATGAAAATAAGCTTTCAGTCTATACTTACGTGTCACATAATTTCTTTTTGGCTAGTCGGCTATTCCTGGAGCATAAAGGATCCCTTCTGCTTTCTCAAAAGCTTCATTTTCTTCAGCTAACTTTTTTGTCGGAGCGTGCACCTGCCTACCTGCTTCGCGCTCCGAGCGACCTTTACAAAAGTAGCGATAAAATCAATACCGCTCCGAATATCACTCTAAAATTTTAAGAGCTTATTTTTGAAACGTTATTCTTTCGATTTATGCACAAAAAAATCGATTTTTTGAGCCATCTATACTAGGATACCCCCTTAACAACCTTTAACAAAACCGTTTGAACTGCCGATGTGTACTATTATCAGTCTGCGATTCTTTCCTGTTGTTGGAGTTAAACCAGTAGATAAATTATTTGAAAAATCCTGTCTTCGACTTGTGGAAGTTCCATCTTACCAAATTTTATTTAGTGTATATCCCTCATTTATCCATGTTTCATCTAAATAAAATATATTTCTTCTTTGTTTTATCATTTCTTTTTCCAGCGAAAATCAATTTTTTTTAAGTTTTCATAGTGTGCTTCGAATCAGTTTATGGTAATCCTTATCATCTCTAACCATGGTAAGAACTTTCTTTAAGAAGAACGCAGTTCGAAGTATTTCTTTTTAACGATTTTCTATTCGAAATTTTGCATTTCCTGGACTTGTACGTGCTATTTGGAAATCCAAACGCCAAATTTCTCTTATTTAATGAATCGTAGATTTCTCATCATTTTTACATAAAGATTCGTCTGAATGATTTAAAATGATAAAATATGAGCTCAGGTATGTTTATGAAAATTTTAGGAAATATTTCATAATAATATTTAGTATTTAAAGTGACCGTACTAAGTTTTAGATTAGTGATTAAGTTTCATTACTCTCTCGTGCATTAAAAAAGACTATAAAACAATCTGGTTAATCGAAAATAGTTGATATTTGATAGACACGGTTCTTTTTATTTCTTTCATAAAAAATAGTTTCATGCGTATTAAGGTACACAATAATTCCTTTGTAGATTTCTAATCATTCAATTTTCAAGGATTTTTAAATATAATATTACAGATTACAATATAAATATATTTATTTTATCTATATGTATGACGGTGTTATTAATATCTATAACATTAGCCTTGATTGGATCTATTTTTGATGTGTTGAAAAATTTTATTGACATGAGCCATAATTTTGTGAAACCCAAAAAATAAAATCTATATCATTTTTTTGATTAACGTCCCAATCTATTAGAGTTTATCTTTACAACCCAAACAATGTTGATAGGACAATTCAAAAGACAGGACATGTACAGAAAACATTTAGTGATGCACCCCTTCTAAAGATAATTTACTACTACAATATTGATTATTTTTGACAAAGGGCACTTTTATGTATACGCCGTTATTTGGACAGATGTACTTAATTGTAGTCCTACTTGGAACTTAACTTGCTACAACTGATTATTAAATTATAAAAAGTAAATAGACGAGTAAAATGTATCTACCTGTAAGGGCGATTGGTTTAAACAGGGTACCAGACCTGAACTGAGCCAATTTTGTACCCCATTCGTTTTTTTTCTGGAAAACGAAATTTCAAAGCAAAAAACATAAATTCTTTGCATATAAAACAAAATTAAAAAAAATTCAATTCCAAAGTATCTTTATAAATAATCATGGTAGTCAGAATCGTTCGAACTAGTGTCACAATTTGATTGAACTATGAAGGGTTGTAAAGAGGATGATAACACATACTCATCTTCTTTTTTGATAACATGTTCAAACACAGTATTTCCAAAGCTCTTGGCGATCTGTTGCTTGAACTTTCTTTACGAGCTCTACAACCTCTTTACTCAGTTCTATTTACTCTATAGGGATAAATATGCAATAGTAAGGAGGTTAGTCTGAGAAGAGTATGACCCTGTTCTTTGCTATGGTTGTTTACCTAAATCTTTGATATTATATTAAACCTCTTTATTTTCAGTACTCTGTGCAATTTCATTGTCGTCATTCGCCCAAGGTCTAAAGAACGCCATATTTCTATTTAGTATTTAAAGAAATTTATTAATCAAATGAATCTCACCGAGCGACGCCAGTGCTTATCGCAGGAATATTTCGAAGAAATGTTTATGATTCGATGTTTTCATTGATAAACAGTGGAGATGATGAATTTTTACACACATTCATCAAGTCCACGTGGACTGACGGTATGCTAGATGTTTACCGAATTTTATACGGGGAGTAAACATTATTTTTCATTTCTTAATTTATATGAGTGTCGTGCGCATTTATGAAATATTAATTGTTCCTAGCATAACTGTCTTCTGCAATTGATATTGGAAGAACTATAAATCTAACGGGGTTTTTCTTAATTTTGCAACTTGTATGACCGTATTCGATATTAAGCGTTCATTTGAGAAAATCAATTTGGATTTCTTTAAACACTGTTACTTTATAAAAATGTGTTGAAGAATAGATATTTACGAGGATGTATTGATATCTAGTTAGCCTAGACCAGTTCCCCACGCATAAACAAAATATTGCGTTACCATAGCAACGAACAATAACTTAGAAGTGTCAGTGTAAAGTTCGACGTCAAAAAAGTAAACCAGAGTTACGCAATAAATTGAAAAACAAAAGATGTCCACCGTGAAAATTGTGAAAATAAAAAAATTGGGGTATCGAGCCATCATCAAGTACCTGTATTTAAAAGGGTTAAGAGGTAAGCAGATTTACGAAGATATGCTTAATACCCTTGGTGATCAATGCCCTTTGTATGCGACCGTGAAAAATTGGACTGCAAGCTTCAAAACAAGTAAATTTTCCGTTAAAGATGATGACCGATCGGGAAGGCCAGTTTCTATATCAGTCCCCGAAAATATCGATGCAGTTCATGACGTGATTTTATCTGACCGTCGAATTGGGCTAAAACGGATATCTGAAGCATTGAATATTTCATACGAAAGTGTTCATCAGATAGTTCACATCAATTTGGGCATGAGAAAAATTGCTGTAAAATAGATCCCCAAATGTTGTAATGTTGACCAAAAGCGTGCAAGAGTAGAAGCATCGCTTTCGATCTGTGCTCGATTTGAAAACGATGTAGACTTCTTAAACCGAATTGTTACTATGGATAAGACTTGTCGTATATTTCTAAGATCCAGAAACAAAGCAACAATCGATGGAATGGCTACACATTGCTTCTCCAAGACCTAAGTAGTTTCGTGTCCAAAAATCTGCTGGAAAATATCTTGCTTCAGTTTTTTGGGATTGCCATGGAGTAATCATGATTGATTTTCTGGATAAGGATACAACAATAACTGGAGATTACTATTCGACATTACTGATCACTCACAAAATTAAAGAGAAAAGACGCGAAAAGCTATCCAAAGGTGTTTTATTTTTGCAGGACAACGCCACTGCACACAAATCTCATGTTGCCATGCAAAAAATTCGTGATTTAGGGTTTGAATTACTAGAACACCCCCCCTTATTCAACAGATTTGGCTCCGTCCGACTATCATCTCTTTCCTCAACTGAAAAAAAGTTTAAAAGGTCGTAAATTTTCTTCCAATTAAGAGGAGAATATGTTGAGTAATAAAATATTTTGTCATAGGAATTTTGTTTGGTTCTATAGTAGGCTAAGAATTTTTAATATATCCTCATAGTGTGAAAAATATTAGTTTATTAAATTTTGTGGACCCTAGAATTGCTTCCAATAACACTATGAAAGCGATACTCGTGGCATCTAACAGGACTTTTTGCTTTAACCGCCGCGAAACGCGTAGTTTATTCACTATTCTTTCATCGAACGCATTTAGATACACTTCATTCGGTATAAACCATTCTTAGTTCCAGATTGGTTTTAAGATGGTTTTGTAAATAAATATTCTATTTGCAATTGATTCTTCTGATTTTTAACCCACTAGACAATGCATGATCTCCAAATTGTAGTCGAGGTGTTTTCTTTTAGCGAATATGTTTTCTCCAATTCAACTTCCTGTTCAGATGCATATTTGATTTGGTCACCTTTTGGAATTTCTTTGCTATTTAGTTTTATAGACAGGCATTTTTCTTTAGACATTGCTAATGTCATATGTTGTCCATTGTTCTCATTTATTTTTATTTTGTCATTAATTATTGTATCTTTGTCAGGCTATTTTGCAGGGTTTCTGAAGCTATGATGTTTTTCAGAAGCAAAGATTGCTATGCCATCGGCGAATGTGGCATTGGTAATATTTCTGTCTGTTGACATGTCGATTGTAAATATTAGATATAACCTATTAGGCTTCCTTGGAGTGTCCCACCGAGGATTGGTCGAATTCTTGTATACCCATCGCCGTATTTTTTTATCATACAGAATTTTGATATTTCATTCTGGTTCAGTTTACATAGGACACATTTCTGTCAAAAGCCTGGCTGATATACAGATATGTTGCAGAGCAATATTTTTTTCTTTCGAAGTCTTCATTGATTCGCTTCACAAATCTATATTCTGGTTGAATTGTTGTTTTCTAGTATAGACATTAGTTTGCTAAGTATCAACTTCAAACAAATCTTGAAGACCACTGGGAAAAGACTAAAACGTCGATAAAACTTTTCCTGGCTTTCAAAATCATTGTTATAAGTACTAATTTCAAGTTTGACGGGAAGTAGCTTATTTTCCTTGTAGTATTATACAGCCACGTCAGGAATTAAAATCTTTTTCTGGAAACAGCCTGGATTTCTCCTATAATAAGATTGAATCCTGGAGCTTTGTTTGTATAAATTTTATGTTGTATATCTTAACTTCGTTTCTTGTGAATCCTTCTTCTTCTTCAATCTGAATTTATAGGTGTCAACCTGTTCGATTGTAGATGTCATTGCAATGTCATCGTCGTTTCAATAGCTTCTTGAATTCGTAAACACTATTAACTACTCTCTAATGGAAAGTCGACATAGTCGTGACGATTGTGGTCTTATGGACTGTGTATCTAGGAACTGAGCTCTTTAAGAAGATGTTGAAATAAGAAACAAATTTCTGTTGAAAAAAATATTACAGATTTGTTGACTGTAGATGCGTCTTCTTCCTAACGAAGATGAAAAAATATTAAACACTTAATACATTTATTTCCTTTTTATTGATATATCAAACTATGTTTTTTATTCAATATATTGAATAATCTTGTCAAATTTCATCCTCCCTTGAAAAAAATGAATCATTTTAAATATTATTTATATTTTTATTCATTCGTCGGATTGGGAATAAAGAAGTATTAAAAAAAAGACTGTTCAAAGTGTACAGAGCAGATAACATATTTAGGTGGAGTCCCATCAATTCTTTTTGTAGTCTCAATCTACATATTATTGAAATCGAACATTGTTGGAAATCTTAAAAACAAAAATTGAAACGTGAAAAAATTAAGATTCAGTCAAATAATTGTTTTTCGATTCTAATACTGCAACTATAATTTAGCAATTCTTGTAATCTCTCAAGCATAAATTTGAATTGAATTGCAAAGAATAATTTCGTAAGTTTTAACGAGTACGATCAGTAAGTTTGAAACGTTAAATACATTTTTCCAACATGTGATTTGTACGAACACTCGATAAAGACTAATACGCTCTGTTAAATATTACCATAAGTTAACCATACTTCAGAGTTCTCTCTACGCTTAAAGTACTTGTTCCTTTCTTATATATTTCCATATGTAGCTGAAAGAAATAATAAGCTGTAATTTTTTGCTTACATCTGTAGTTTTATCGGGAATAACAGCAATATAATTTTTTATATTTCATTTACGATTTCTTCGTATTTAAATTTGGCTTTTGACTCCCCAGATATAAAATTTGTTCTAATTATTATGAGGAAAATGTGTTCAAAATTAGATATATAGCTTAAAAAAACATAAATTTTATTAAATTTGTGGAGCATTTGAATTCGCTTCCCACGGAGATGTTTAAAGCGGAGTTATATTTTTTTCTGCCGATGCTTAGATGCAACTCTAAAGAGTCCAGAAGCATACTTTTAGTTTACTGAAAAATCTCTTCAACTTCGTTAAGTTGCTGGAAGTGTTGAATCTGCCTGGATATTTTTGAAAATTTCAGTCAAAAACGATAAAAGTAAAGTAAATTCATCGATATACAAGTAAACTCTAGAATACCATAAATTTCTTATCTCGACTCATCACTGAACTAAATTGTGTCAAAAGTTGCTGAATATTTGAGGAGGCGTATTTCGACAAGACAAAAGAAAGATAAATTTGATAAACATTATACGTAAAAGTTGTAGCTGCATAAAGGGGCGTGAACTGGCAAAGAAAACATGAGATATGATTGGTAACCATAATGCTTAGACGTTTCAAATACCAAGTACATATTAAATTTCAATTTTACCAGTGAGGTTGATGGAGTTGTTTATTGAATTAGTTTTTCCTTTTACGACCTTCTACAAGGTTTTGTTCAATTTTTGAATAAATTATATCCAGATTATTAATCAACATCTCAATCAATACGAGGCTTGTCCATAAAATAAAATTGGCAACGAATTTTCACAATGAAAATCATGTTTATTGACATTGAATAAGACATGTTTGGAAAGCTTAGACTTCCCTCTATTTTTCGACATAATCGCCGTTTATATCAATGCAATTTTGCCGAAGCGCATCGAAGATAGCTTAACACTTCTTCTTTCAGTTCTTCGTCGATTTTGGAATGCGTCCCTCCCAAGTGTCTCTTTAATTCAGGGAAGAGATGGTAATCACTAGGGGCCAAGTCTGGGTATGATTCAGTATTCTTTCCAAATCTGTACGCCCTTCTTTTGAATTGTCTGCACTATTTCTGCACGTCTTGCACACTCGATACACTTTTCCCCGTACACCTCACTCGGTTGGGAATTAATGTCTTACGGAAAAACCTTTTTCGCACACAAAAAAAGAATTACAGAACGTAATTAACACCTAGCGTGAGAATCAAGTGGAAGCTCCATCTTTCAGGGCTGTCGAGGCAAGATTGAACGTTGTAGACAGCTCTCCGGGAAGGGGACTGGTAGAAAAGGAGCCAAGCTACACGTCAGTCTTAATCTCGCTTAACAGCGTTCCGCACTTCCACAGGAACCTTATTTTATGGAAAACCCTCGTATAAAGAAAATTACAAAGTTTCAGATAATATCAATATCTCTCCGATCTAATCTAATTGGAAAACTCAAAACTCATCTAATTGTGTTGTCCAAACCGTTTAAAAATTTGCCAATCTATTTCACAGAAAGATTTAAATCGCCAACTTTTCCTCAAAAGTTTATTGAATTAAACTTATTAATTACCAATTTATTCTCGTAAAAAAACAGAAATAATTTTTTATTATAATAGGAGTTAAATACGATGGTTAAATACTTGGTTCTCTACTGTTTTTTCCTCCACCTTGAGCGAACCGGTCACTGATTTTGACTCATTTTACACTAGTAACGCATCAAAAATGCCAAGTGATACAAAGAAGCAAATGATTAACCTCTTCTTGTTAAAATAGTTGAAAACTGCCACAAAAGCTCAAGTCAATTGAGAAATATGAAATGACAATCGACACCCACATTTGATAGTGTAAGAATACAAAGACAAATAAAGACTAAATTGAATTACTATGAAAACGACCCTTGCAAAATACCAAATCATCTACCGTATTCGATTTACGAGGATATATTGGAAAAATCTTAGCCTACTATAGAACCAAACAAAATTTCAATGTCAAAATATTGTGTTACTCAACATATTCTCCTCTTAATTGGATACATTTATTACAGCAAACCTGCAACGTCTCTAGATCTTTCAAAAAAATGTAAGTCGTAGTAATGTCGAATAGTAATTTCCAGTTATTGTTCTACCCTTATCTAAAAAATCAATCATGATTACTCCGTGGCAAAACTGAAGCAAGAACTTTTCCAGCAGATTTTTGGACACGAAACTTCTTAGGTCTTGAAGAACCAGAGTGTCGCCATTCCATCGATTGTTGCTTTGTTTCTGGATGGTAGAAATGTACCCAAGTCTCATCCATAGTAACAATTCGTTTTGAAATCGAGCACAGATCGAACGCGATCTACCCTCGCACGCTTTTGGTCAACATTCAAACATTTGGGGATCCATTTTGCAGGAATTTTTCTCATGTCCAAATTGACGTGAGCTATATGATGAACACTTTTGTATGAAATATTCAGTGCTTCAGATATCCGTTTTAGCCCAATTCGACGATCTGATAAAATCATGTCATGAACTGCATCGATATTGTCGGAGACTGACACAGAAACTGTTCTTACCGATCGGTCATCATCTTCAATGGAAAATTTACTTCTTTTGAAGCTTGCAGTCCAATTTTTCACGGTCGCATACAAAGGACATTGATCACCAAGGGTATTAAGCATATCTTTGTAAATCTGCTTACCTCTTAACCCTTTTAAATACAGGTACTTGATGATGGCTCGATACTACAATTTTTCGATTTTCACAATTTCGGTGGACACCTTTTTTCTTTTAATTTATTGCGTAACTCTGGTTTACTTTTTTGATCTAAAACTTTACACTGACTCTTCTAATAAGTTATTGTTCGTTACTATGGTAACGCAATATTTCGTTTATGCATGGAACTGGTCTAGGCTAACTAGATATCATTACATCCTCGTACAATTCCCTTCTCGATTTCCAAAGTTAAAATAGGCACCGAATATTTGCGACTGCATCAGCAGTTGAAGCGACGTAGGGTTGCAACTTGTAGACCAAACAAAACTGGTTTTTATATTGGAAATATCGTATAAAACCGCGTAGGAGACGAATAAAAACTTTTATGACCGTCCTGTTATTTATAATAACCACACACTTCAGGTAAGTACTCGATGTATATTGGAGGCAAGACGATTATCATAGAGCAGAAGTGAATCGTTGTAGAAACTTTCAAGTAATCTGAAATGTTTCCAAAAGAAAATTACCTTGTGGAAAGTTTGTCTATTGTTGCAACGGTTGCCATACAAGAAAAATATTAATAGCCAAATACTATTTCATATATTTACCGAGGTTTTCACTATACTTCACTTTTATTGCATTGCAATGTTTCAATTTTCAAAACTGTCCTGACAACTTGGACAAATTTTGTACCTTTGTACTCAAAGTTTAATATAATTAATAAGTTTTCGTTTTGTATTTCCTACTTTCAGTGTTGATCCCCTATTTCCGTCCAAGCTTTACCGCCACCAAGAACAAAAACAATATAATGCATTTATTTTTGGTTACAACCATAAATTCAGTCGTTTTTGACATAAATATCTCCAGCAAATTTTATCGTGTAGCTAGCTTATTCTCATACTTACATCAATTTTTTCCTGTAATGATTTCTGAAAATAGCTTTTCTTTCGTTTTTAATTTTAATTCTTTTTTTAGTATTAATATTTACAAAATATCTTGGTAGTTATTCAGATACAACCAAAAATGCAATATTCACAAAGTCAAGTGGTATTTATTATGTTAAAAAAAATTTCCATACTGCACATAATCATACAACTCTATTAACGTATGTTGTTATTTATTTCAAATAGTTCTAAAGCACCAGATGGTGCGGAAAGTCGTGAAAAAAAGCTACCTACTTTACTTTGGATCTAACCCACTTTGTATTACGCTGAATACAGCGAACTACTCCAGTTAACTCACGCCACACCATTTTAGACCGCCGGAATTATAAGGTAGTTCATGGAAAGAGAGTACGGAGCACGCATTTCGATTGCAGTTTTTTATCAAAGTGTTGCAAGGCGACGGCAAGGCTTAAAATTATCTTTTTGGCCAGTAAACGAAAATTATCGGATAATTATTATTCAAGTTATGTAATTACCATTATTTTAGGTATTAATTGAGACTCAGTATCCTCAAGGGTATATATAATGGTACAAATTTTTTGAATTTCTTATTTCTTAGACCTTTTGGTATGTTTATGCTTCTAAATATTCTTGATTTTAGGTCGCTTTGTTTTAAAATTGGTTTTTTTAAATTTTTTTAAAGATAAAAATTGACATTTCGACTTTTCTTTAAGTCTTTATCAAAATATGATATTGAGGCTGACAATTTGCGTATTTATATTAATTAATAGATCACCGACATCATGAATATCAAAATAAAAATAAAATCAAAATAGAAATCTGTTTTTACATTAAAATTCAATTTTTTCTTAATATTTACATCTCAAAAATATGTAGCAGCTATTTATATTATATTATAAGTAAATTATACTTAAATTATTTAGGTATTTTTATCAATCTTATGAATGTTAACCATTTCCAAGCATTCTTTTTTTCGTGTCCTAGATTCCGTTTTAAAATTTTCTAATCTGTATAATTAAATTTCTGATTTTTTTTTGATATTTCGGGGTTCGTTGATGCAATTTTATTTTTTTTATCGTATTGATGACCTCCTAGTCTATTTTCTAAATAGACATTACAAGATATTTGATATACGATTTAACTTCTTTTGTTTTTTGGTGTTTTAGATTTTAATTTAGTGAAATATTTGGATAACGTGTTATGTCCTTTATACTAATATCATATTTATTGAAACGTTTTATCTGTCCTTAAAAAATTATACAAAAAACTAATTTTAAATCATAAGAGTTCTAAAACCAAGACGATTTGGAAACATAAACATATCAAAAGGTCTAGGGAAATAGAAATTAAAGACCTTTAAGGCCGATGACTTATTTTTCTTTCCGCACCCATCTTCAACTGATTTCACAATTCTTCTCCACGTGTTGCGATTCTGTAATTTTGCACTTACTGTTATTTCTACATCTCTAATATTCCCCAATACTTCATCAAACCATTTTTTCTTTGGCCTCTCTCCTCTGGAACTTCCTGCCCCTTCTTCAATGACCCCTTTTGTAAATTCATTTCCCAGCTTCCTTTGAGTACGCCCAAACCATCTTACTCTTTGAGCTTCCACGTATCTTGTTATGGATGGGTATTTATACAAATTCTTTAGTTCTTTTTCTCCAAAGTCCTCCATTTGTTTTTATTTCCTCAAAATAACTTCCTTTAACATATAACTAGTTAGGTTTCTTTTGTTCTTGTTAAAACCCATGTTTCACTTCCGAATGTAACTGTTAGTCGTATTATTGTTAAATATATCCTAATTCTTACTGCTCTAGGATCATCTACATAGCCCACATATACTATCTTCAATTCATAACAACATAAAATTAATTAGAATATATTTCTTTTGTTTTATTTTAATTGCACAAAATAATGTACATCAACTCTCCATTATTTGCCATACACGTTTTGAGCTATTCGGAAATCGATTTTTGACCCCACAAATTTTTTGAGAGAAAAGGTGATTGAGATGAACTTTGAGAAGACGTAGTAATATATATGTCAAAACAATCATAACTTGCTTGACGTTATTTTATTTTATTTTTTTTGGAATGTGGTCGGGTGCATAGATTTATCCTGCCTCCTTATAATTTTAATTATAATTATAAATAGTTTTATCACGAATTTAGTAACCATACTACGCAACTAATTCGTCTTGAATGAAAAGAGAATTGCATTAGCACAAAGTTTGAAAAATACGTTTAGAAAATTAACTATTAATATAAATATACATAAAATAGATTACTAACTTTATTAAACTTCTTTGTACCAACTTGTTTTTATGGTTTTATGTGTGACATGTAAAGGAAAACGTGAAATTCTTGCGAACATTGATTTTTATCCAGAGGTCATGCAAAAAGCCTATTCTACCTGGATGGCCTAATAAAATAGCGTTCTACATCCATGTTTGCAGAGAGAACCCACAATGACAACGAATTGAGTTCACGGCAGTGGCCTCGGAAAATGTAATGGATTTTCTAGATCCGTTTCCCCACATTTTTATAGAAGCCTCAACTAGTTTATTTCATAAACTCCTAGAAAAAGATGTAAATTATAATTATGTTTGTTTAAGTGAAACATAAAAAATTTTATAGTCTATGCTCCGTTGAAATGTATCGCTATAAATATTTTACAATTTTGATGCAACTTGATAAAATCTTTCATAATGAGGTTTTATTACTCTATACCTTTCTGAAATCAACTTAAATTCTATTCGATTACCTTCAGTAACATAATTCCGTAGATAAGGTGCTCGAAACAATAAACATCAACAAATTTTTCTATCTTTTCAAAAACATGTGATAGAATATTGCGATCTAAAAATTTCAAAGTTAGGTGATAATAGTTTTGTTCGCGGTAGATATCCTGAACATGTTCTGTCACCAGATTCATGCGCAATTTGAAATTGTGCGTTTGCGGTGCTAATAAAACATATTCAAGATTTAAAATCCTGTATTCGTGGAGCACAGATTTCTAATTCCAAACGTGCTCTGAATACGTACAATGTATCCTCGGACATGAGTAAGGCGCATGTGCATTCATTTTTTTTTTTTGATATTTACCACGAAATAACCTCTAACCTATCTGGTTTTCTACGTGATTGTATTTAAAAACCGTAGTCAAGTACCACAGCTATTTTCATATAACCTTGAGATGATTGTGACTGGAAGTATATTGGGCAGACTAAGAGATCCGTTATTGTCCGGTTTAAAGAGCACACAGCTCATTTAAAATATGGACGGATCGGAAAATCAATATCATAATCATGACATAAATACTAATAATGTAAAATTGTTAAAAAATATATCCAATAATAGTTTGTTGGGAATGAATGTGTAGATTTCCGTCAAGGAGATTTTTCCGTTGGAATTAATTTTCGCGGGAGAAGGTTTATTGGTGGGATAATTTAGTATAAAACAGGTTAGTTAAGTCATTAGGTTTTAGTTTACCTTCAGTCTCTGAAAGACGATAACTTGGTTATCGAAACGCGCCTCAGACAGTGTAATTGACCGACAATGTACTCTCATAGACGTTTCATACCAATATATGATCACGTCGATTGGGAGAGAAGCTGCGAAATTTCTGAAATACAGAATGTCAAAGTTGAAATAGTACTAATTGTTGCAGATTCGTTGAGATCCATGACTAAAAACCACAATAAACTTGTCCTATATCACTAAACAAGTCCCAAATATAGAACACAGCTGTCTATGTAACGACATACGTTTTGAGGCATAGGTATTTGTTTGTAATAAAATGTAAACAGTTATTCGAAAAAAAAAAGAGCGGAAAAGAAACCTATGTAACTTAGTTCATGGATTTTTACAGTAATTCTTAATGGAAAATTCTGCAGCCCGCAGCGGCGTCTCATTGTTAAAATAATGAGTTATGATCGATAATGATGTTATGATAAATTTTTATATTTTTTTGGCTACAACGCCGTCAGTGATAAAGACATCAAATTATTTTTTATTTTGAGTAATAACTTGTTCAAATCATAATTTAAATTACTTTATTGGCTTTTTTGATAGCTGTATGGAGTCTGGCGTGATGATCCTCCTTTCATCTTTGGTTATAAAACATAAAAACTCTCATTTTATGGTTAAACAACGCCAAACACTCCTGCGAATTTGTCTTGCTTTCTCTAATTTGTCATTCTAAAGTTTAACCATTGAATCGTGTGAGATGCCAATGGATTCCACAATATCTCGTACTTTCAATCTCTGATCTCTCACAACGTTACATGAATTTTTTCAGGTGAATAGATCTCAAATGGATGTACAAAATGTTACCTCATTTGTCAATCTTTGAATGATAAAAGTGATAATTTTTCCGCATAATAATCCTCAATGGGCGAAATTTTTTCTCAAAACAAAAGGTAGTCTTACATACACAAACTAAGTGAAGCGCTTTTAATCAAATTTTCACAGAAGTAAAATTATAAGTGACTTGACAGCCCTTTCATTGAGAAAAAAACACTTGTTGACCCGCCCTCGTACTTCCCTTCTATACATACATATTTTAAAGTATCGCTAGGTCGTAGAAACGAGTGGCATCATTACAATTTTTGTATTCGGGATGTAAATACAGGTATTCTACCTGTTTTTCCATGTAAAATAATGCATACCCTTTTTTAGTTGCGGTAGATTCTCCGTAATTTACCTGCCCTATGCTTAATCCCTGTCTGGTCTAAAAAAGGTCCTTGACCGATGGCTCAGGTTACTATGAACTATAAGGAATTCCATTTGAAAACATTATTAACCTGAGCTAAACAGGTTTTCCTATAGTTTGATAAAAACTTATTTATTATTAATATTTAGGTCAGAGGTGAACCATAATAAGTGCGTTTTATTCACTTTTGTGATTTTTACGTTGTGAAGGGATCTTTATTGAAGAACACTATCCCTTATGCAAAATAATATATGATTATATTTTACCTACCATTTTATTTTGGATGTAGTATAATTGTCCTCGATGAAAATCAATCAAAATGAGGCACTTGAGGTAAAAATGTTAAATGTGGAAAAAATGCACTTATGATGGTTTATCTTTGACTTACAGTAATAAAAACTGCACATTTGAAACTTGAATGTAATAGAGGTTTCTTATTACGTTTGCTCTCGCCAATTTTGACTAATTTGACGTTAATATTCATGCTACAAGGTATATCCACAATGTAAGTTCCGTTCCTATTTCTATCAGCAGTAGCTCTGCTGCCGCAGTTCCGAACATCCGCGATAGTTGCTTTTTCTCACAATGCGTACCTCCCAAAAAAATCAGGAATCAGTCAAGGACGTGTTTGATTAACCTCCTTACAGCCCGGACTTCGTTACTAGCGAATTTCATCTCTTCTTACGCCTAAAATCTTCTCTTGGTGATCAACACATTAATAATGCTGATAAGCTGAAAGAACAAGTTATCACATGGTTGAAAACACAGGCGGCAATCTTCTATGAAGAAGGTATGCAAAAGCTTGTGCCACGCTATGACAAGTGTCCACAAAATTTTGGAAGCTATGTAGAGAATTAGTTTAACAACTGTAGATTTTTGTGCAATAAATATTTTTTCTGTATGTTTTTTTATACCTATAACCAAATGGAACTTATGTTGTGGATATACCTCGTATAATAATTATTAAAGATACGGTTTTCTAAATAGAAAAAAAGTCAGTGATGCTTACATCTTATCTGATAAATATAGGTACAACATATTTGGGGAGGGGGTAAGAAAGTCGACTCATTGCATAATCCGAAGCCGTGTCAAACATTTTAAGGTTATGACAGTTTCATTTATAAAGAACTGTTGATTTTATGCCAAAAAAAGAGATTTAGAGAGTACTTTTGCCTTTTTATGAATTGTTCAAATTTCTAACGAATGTTTTGAAGCTAGTTCTTCGAGTGAGGTGTAGGCTAGATATTACCTTTTTACTCTAGACGTGTCGTACACACTGCGAACGGTGGATGATGAAAATATAAGTTATTCAAGTTACATTTTCTCTCACATTTCAAGGATTTCGATAATAGTTTATCTGTGGGACTGGACTATTTATCTTTATGTCTCTTTATATCTATAATTAAAGCTGTGGAGGTCTGGTTTGCAGAATCTGCAGGCTGCATTATCTGCTAAGTCTAACGTCTTCAGTGTCCATTGAGGCGACAGTTCCCTAGATACATATATAATTATTATAAAACTACCATCCTCATCATATAATCCACACCTTTCAAAACTCATTAATTTTTTTACACAATTGAATAAAATATTTATTATAATATAATAATAATAATAAGTCCGTTTGCTTTTCAAACGTATTATGGTTATCACAAAAAAGAAATTTATGATTGTTACTTGTTTTACCTTTTATAGTCCTATTAGAAGGTCTTTGAAGGGCTGTTTTCTTCGTCCATATATTAAAATAGGGTCTAACGTAGTACTCGCAATTATGTCTACAACTATTATTAAAGTCCCTTGTCTATGACTAACATCTTGTTAAGTACACCCATTCTGCCTACCTTCATTTTTTTCTGGTGTTTGAACGTTTTGCTGAAGCGGTGCTTGTGGTGGAAACCAAAAGGTATTGGTAGGGTCTATAAATATTGTGTGTGTATTTTTGAACATTAACAAAAATGAGAAAATACCTTACCACGATAATGGAGGGGTGGTACCGCACTCTTTACTAACCCCAAACCTTTGCCATCTTGTCTTAAATACGAAGGACTAAAATTATTTGGATATATTTTCAATTTTTTTCCCTTTTTTTTTATATATATAAAATATAGATTGGTAAATATTTATATCCTCACGGTTTTAGTTGTCTTACCTTAAATAACACTTAACACTTTTACACACCTATTAAAGGTATCAAAATAACTTTGTACGTGTATAAGACTAAAACGCTTCTTTACGACTGAACACATGCTACAATGAGATTAACAAGTTGTTGTTGGTAAGCATCCGCTTCAGATCAACTACGCATTCACTATATATCAAATATCAATGCTGTTCTGTGATTGGCTAGACATTATAGCTCCTAGTATTACCTATCCTCAAATCTAGAAACGTATTAGTTATGCTAATGATTCAAGAGAGTGCGCTACGGTTCATTTTCCTCTCCCGCATCAGCGAGTTTCCTACCCTGGGACGACTGTCGTCGGTAAAAATTCCTGTTGTTGTGTACTGTGTCTCTGGTATATTTACAGTATGCAAAGTTGTGGACCAAGTACGCTACCTACGGCACCCTTGCTGAAACTGGACTTTTCTTCGTCAACTTGCGTTTGGAAGTAGTTTAAAGAGTGAGTTCTTTTCATTTTGTTTAGCAGTACTTCTTACCATACTCTGTCAAAAGCCTGTCCGATATCGAGAAAACAGCAGAATAGCATTCTTTGTTTATTTCTGCATGAGGCGGTGGACTTGTTGCACTTTGTGTTGGAATCCAAATTTTTCGAGGTAGGTCTTTAGTTATTATACGTAGGAGTGGTTTCTCAAGAAGTTTGGACAATGTCGGTAGCAGGCTTATTGGACGGTAAAATGACACGTTGATTGGTTCTTTGCCTGTTTTACCGATCAATATGATTTAAATGATTTTGGTCAGTGTCCGAGTGTTATGATAAGCATGATTTTTGATAATTTTTTTCAGCACTTTGACAATTATTAGGTGCTTTTTGGAATTAAATAGTTTTATTTCATCATGTTCTTCTTTTGGTGTCATAGCTTTTATAGGGCATCTTGTGTAAAACAGATATTGCTAAATTTAAACTGCAGAGTCTATGTTATTTATATTTATAAATCACATGTCTGATTCTTGTTTCAACTGATTTCTATTCAAATGAAAGGCGCTCATTTACCTCGTGATGTTCTTGTCTAATATACAATAGTCGTGATTATTTTTTTCAAAAGCACTTTCTTCTTTTAGTCCTGATTAGTAGGTTAACTAAACTAATTTCTATTTGTGGGTGACTTTGAGTTCCACTTTTGCAATTTTTTGAATTGAGAATCACAATTTAGTTAATATTAATTTGTAGACGTTTGATGTAATTATGATAATCTTTCAATTTTTTTCAATTGACATATTCATAAACACTATATTCGAAATTGCTTGATATATTTGTTATAAATGTTTATTATAAATATTAGATACGAATCGAAATGTCAAGGTTAGATCAACGGTCAGTACTTTTTGGGGAAAATCCAAATAAAAAACATCGAATTACTAAATATTTTTAGGATATTTTTATCTTGAAAATAAATTTAATGACATTTATTGATAAAATTCATATTATCCTAAAGATAGATTGCACGTAAGTTATAAATATATAAATAGTTATTGCAAGTTTACGAACCATGAAAAGCATAAAACTAAAATAAGTATACTTATACATACTTGAACTTTAACCCCTGAAAGGGCGATGTATTTAATTAAAGCAAGCTACAATTGGAAATGCCAGATGTTGCCCGTTTGAAGGTTATCTTCATGGCGAATTGTTTCAATATATAAGAATCAGTAATTTCGAATAATGGATGCGGGTCTGTGCTTTTTTTACCCGTACATGTTAGAACGGAATTTAGTTGCACGAGTTTTGGAACAAAGCGGTTATATTAGATGCATGTTCGCGGTGTCGAGTTGCCAAAATGGACGCCACTACATTTATGTTATGATAGTACTTTGAAATATCGGTACTTATTCGTTATGCCCCCTTCATTACGGCCATATTTGAACTTTCGACACCATTCACGCACAACACCATCACTCATGAAGTTTTCTCGATACACACGATTCATTTACCGATGGATTTCTGCAGCTCTATGGCCTTCAGCCTGTAGAAAACGAATCACATTTGACAGGAACATCAATAATGGCGGACATGTTTACGTGGCTGTAGCACAACGCCGACTGACGCCTGAATGTCAACAATGGCGGCGACAACATTTCAGAGTAGTAATGTAATACAACTGGATGTAAACCAATGAGAGAGAGCGTTCCTGGTGTGGACCTCCTCAGGATAACCTAATAAGAAATAGTCTTTATTTTAGTAGGGCGATCCTTAGAGATCCTTCGCATGGACATGACCAGGAAAGCTTGAAGCAAAAAAGTAATCACTAATGTGATCCTAGTGTGGACCTCGTCAGGATAACCTGATAAGTAATAGTATTTATTTTAGTAAGGGGATCCTGAGAGATTCCTTATATTTACAGGATCCCGGAAACCTAATGAGAAACTGATTTGTTTTATCAGGGTTATCCTGATGCGCTTCTAGCATGGACCCTACCAGGTTTTCTGCAATAAGGTTAATTTTGTTTTAACCTGATAAGTTCATTATGATGTTTCAAGTAAATGAGGAAAAAATGCTAGTCGGGATAGTGCACTCACCATTTCGCAAGATCCATTCATAAGTATCTCGATGACAGATGCGAAGATAAAAGTGACCCATTCAATGGCCACCGTAACCTCTAGTTCTCAACCTTTTGGACATTTTTTTCATGTGCCTGAATTAGTTAATGAAAAAAATTGAGGATTTGCTTTATTGAAGTAATTATTTTACTCGTTTTTGATAACTTCTAACTAATCTTGTAATTAGTTAGACATTAAAATGTGTTGTATAGAAAATTGCACTTCATACACCATATAAAAATAGTCAACGAAAGAGTAATGTATCCAAATATCTTAACGCTGTCACGTTGTATACATTAATATTGTATGTAAAAACTCGCTACATTTTCAGTGACAAAGACCATTTGTATAAAATAAAACGAATTAGATCCCGTTTCTCTGTCTGACTAGTTTAAAAGGATGTAGATGTATTATTTAAATAAACCAATTTTCCATCATCTAAATTCCAGTTCGGTCTGTACATCCTCCTTTTTTATTCCACAGTCGCCGAATCATTGACCCTTATTATAATAGTACGAGACACCGCTTTGTTGCAGGAGCTGGAAAAACATCGGGTAACAGCCGTAGTTAGAGTTTGCGAACCATCATATAAAGTGGAAGAGCTGAACAACCACAACATTGAAGTCTTCGACCTTAGTTATCCAGACGGCACTTTTCCACCGAACAAAATAGTCGAGGAATGGTTCAAAATCCTTAAAAATCAGTTCAATGACAATCCCGACTGCTGCGTAGCCGTTCATTGCATCGCTGGGTTAGGTAGAGCTCCAGTTATGGTAGCGTTAGCTCTTATTGAACTAGGGCTTAAGTACGAAGAAGCAGTAGAGCTGATTAGAGAGTAAGTGTATTCATATTATTAATATGTATATATAATTAAACGTTTCTCCTTATTTTTATTATAAAAGTAATTTTAAAACATGTGGTATATACAGGTTGGCGCAATAGAACGTGAATTTATTAAGTATAGGCTAAAAAAAATAAATACATAAGGTATTGTTGAAATAAAAGATATGATGATTAGGTATTTAAATGAAGTTTATTTTTTAAAAATAACATCATCTAAATGACGGCACTCGCGAACGCAGATTTGTGAAAACTCTCGTCAATAAATCTGGAGTGATTGCTGCCATTTTCTGGCGGATATTTTCCTTTAGCTGATTGATGTTCTTCGGATTGTTCATGTAGACTTTATGTTTGAGGTGTCCCTACAAAAAAAAATCAAGAGGCGTCAAGTCAGGGTTACGTGGGGGCCAAGGGATATCACCTCTTTTGGAATTTAGTCTTGCAGGAATCAGCCGCCATAGAGTCATTTGATGTGTGACAGGTCGCTCCGTCTTGTTGGAACCAAGTTCTCGTATTCGCTATTCTTGATCTCGCAAGTTCTGGACTCAAATAATATCCCTCTAATATCGCAACATAAGGGTCGGTGTTAATGATGATGTTTCGTCATTGTGAATCTTCAAAGAAGAGAGGGCCAATAATTCCTTTGCTTGAGATTACTGTCTATACAGTTACTTTCGAACTATGCAGTGGTTTTTGAAGTTTAATTTTTGGATTTCGATTTTGTCGATTTACGAACCTATTTAAAATAAAATGAGCCTCATCTGTAAAAGGGATGTTGTCAAAAGTGGAAAATCGACTAAGATTTTCTTCAGCAAATTCCAACCTTGCTCCAAAGTCGGTATCTTTTAATTCCTGTGTTAACTGAACCTTATAAGCATAAAGTTTAAGATCCAACAGTGTCACGATAAGTTTAAAGCCGCCCTATCACCCTATCAATATTGTCTGTGGACCCAGACGTTCTTGGACGACCTTTTGCTGGTGACTGAAACGTGGAACCGGTCTCTTTAAAACGATTAACCCATATTTTAATCGGAGCTTCATTAATGTGTCTTAATCCATATTCTGAACGATACAGTCGCTGAAGTGACTCATGGCTACTAAAACTCCACGAGTGCGACTATCCAACCACGCTAATCTCCCCCCGACCACGCACCGTTTACCCCGCGAAAAAAAAATGATGCAGTATGCACGTTCTATTGCGCCACCCTGTATTTTTATTTATAATATGGGGGCTTAGAGGTGGAAAATTCATTAGTCATTTATTATAGAAATGTATTATATGAATTAATATTGAAAGTTTTTGATATTTTCAAAAAATTGATGTTAGAGGAACAGGAATGTAGGTACACGACATACAAATGTCATTTGTCGACTCGTTGTGTACTTCAAAGTCGTGTTAAAGCTAATTGTCAATTGTTCACCTGTAAATAATCAAATCAAGTTTTTTTGTAACTTTCAACAAAAGATTTTACCAGCCTTCGGAGGCTCGCAGGTGTAGTAACAAAACATTTGCGATGTTTATTGAAATGCATTCGTATATACCAAACATTGTTCTCTAAGTTCAGATTGCTGACTCCTATCGATTAGGAAGACGAATTATCTGCCAAAGGCAGAAGTGGAAACAAATTCATGTTAGACCATCGAGGAACCATTCAACAATATTTGCGCCAAATTGTAAAAACAAACAAAGCAGGTTTTAGTCTGCCGGAAGACCATCTATGTGACATATCGCTTTAACTTTAGCATACAGAAGCGTTTTTTTGATAGTTTGGTCATTGAAGACGAAAAATAGGTCCTATACAAGGGTTGCCTTAAGTTTTTACAACTGGAACAATAAGGTGTGTTACTGAGTTGCGGTAGCAGTTTTTGTGAATATTGATCTTTGTTATCACGAAGCCAGAAATTGTCCAAGTTGTTAAAAGTGTACGCTTACAAAAAAGCAAGTTTAATGGAAATCACTCATGAAGGCTTACTGTTTGCAATTGATTTGCAGAATTTCGTCATGGTCGAGATAAATGTCGGCCAAAATCGGTTGTCATTTCGAGAATCATCAGTATTGATTGTGCGCGATTAAATAACACCTACAGAGAGATTTAGGTGACTCTTAAAATATCGCTGCGATAGAATTGATTTGCATGAACATTGATATAAAACGTCGTATCATTCTTTATCTCATAAATCACTGAATATTTTAAAGAGAAAAACATCGAATTAATGTCTTATTACCTGTATTCACACGATTTATGACTTTTCCTTTTTACTTACTGCCAAACACAGGATTCGTGGACAGCGATTTTCGTCACTTCAAGTGTTGTTGAAGACTTTCAACAACATTTTTCTTCAGAGTAAAAAGAATGTAAAAAGATTTGAGCGTATGCAAAAATGTATGGACGAATATTTCGAAAAGCAATCTTTTGTTCGTTTCTGTTTCACTTTTGGTGAAAACTTAAATGGCAATCCTCGTATGATAATTCAAAATGCATAAAGCAGTGGCTCTATTCAAGTGCCAAAATCTGGAGAAACTGTTAAAGCAGATCATTGTGGGGATCAGTTGGATCGAGTGAACTAATCTTTGATCGAAAACTATCACTCTTCATTCACAACCTTGGATTTTGATTTACTCCTCTCTCTCGCTCCAATAGCATACTTCAAATATGAGATGTCTCTTTTCAATTTACAGTGGCGTTTGAATAAAGGCCAACAAAAAGAAATTTCAGGAAAAAAGAGTGTAAAAAAGTATTAACGTGTTTAGCACTCATCAAATACACTGAAATATTATGAATTCATTTTAAAAATTATGACGTATAATAAACTGTGAAATAACTAGAACGAATTTATTGCACTATTAAGCTTTTCTCGTTAGAATAAAAATACAAGTAAAAAAACCATAGTTCTCCAACATTAATATATTGTTTACACTTTCTAAACATTCATGACTGAAAAGTAAACAATCTACTAATATTTATGAGTCTATTGTCTTGTTGAAGATTTTTGTAGTGAATGTATTATTAGGCACTGGAGTTTACCTGAGAATGTCATATGTTTTTAATTTTTCGTGTTCAATAATTACTTCTTGTTAAATTAATGGTTATTTTCGTCAAAATTTCTCCAATTTCATTCGCTTAGAAAAGCATTTGACAAAACATTACAAATATCGTGGAAACTGTTAGATGAAGGTCCCACTAAAATTGCAATTACTTTTAAATCATCACATATCTGTCACTTGAAACGGGAACATAGAAGCTCTGACTGTTGCTTTGACAACTCTAAATCACGTACCAAATCATTTAACTCCTTTTGAACAACCAAATGTAGCTTGCCGGCAATGAGATCAGCCGTGAATGTTAGAGAGCTTCAAAGCTTCCTGAAGAAACGTTAATATCGATGTCTTCTTGCAAGCCAATACAATGTCCCAAGGCTCAGTACTAGACCCTATAAACGACATCGCCTATCTAGGTTCAATGTCTATTTGCAGGCGACACTAGTGTCTCTTGGGGCAACCCTGATCTTACGGCACTCCATAGGACCTAATCACCCTTAAATCATGGTGCTATTCTGATCTTCTCTGTCTGAACGTTTCTAAAACTAAAGTTTTATCATATAATTGACATCGTTGAATTTGTAGAATTCTTAGGGCTTGATGTGGACAATTCCTTGGAATGGGAGTTACATATTGCCGCCTTATCTAAAAAAATGAGTTCCTCATGTATTGCGTTGAGATCAGTTTTCATAAAACGAAACTTATCCACTTCCTTTACAGTCTATTATGGCCTTATTGAGTCGCATGCCCTTCCCTTCTGGGGTACGTGTGGTGCGACTCAATTTGAGTACATCTTCAAACTACAAAAGAGAGCTGTTAGATATTTACTCGGACTGAACAGCAGGGCTCACTGGAGGGACTTCTATAAAAAAATTAAAAATTCTGACTCTTCCTTCCTTATTAATCTTTGAATCCATCTGCCTAATTCGTAAGCACGCTTCTCCAATTTGAGAATGTCATTTCATAACCTAATCCACGTTTAGAATTAGTTAAGAGCTCAATATTTTACAATTAAAAAAATTGCACAATCACTTGCCAATCGATATCATCTTTCCCACATTTCGCAATAATTTGAGGGCATATTTACGGTAAACGACTATTCTTATAATAATATTTAATTCTGAGCATGCTGCATACTGGTTTAATTTTTGCTATGGAATCATATACTAATTATTACCTATAATTTTGTTACTCATTGTGGTTTTCTTCAGTATTTTGAAGATTTATTTTATTTGTCTTTTTATTTAGTTATTTTTATGTTTGTTTTTTAGTTTTTACAAGCTTTTGTCTTCATTATTTTTACAATAAAACATTCCTCTATGTCTATCTCTATTATTTCCCACAACAAAATCTTTCCAGTTCAAATGCCTCGTCGGTACTGGTAAGTCTATGTTGTGAGGTACAGGTCTGGTGGCAGATTAAAAATTTGGATATTCGATTTTACGCTTTCTTTTTTTTTTGAATAACCATTCAGTCTTTGTCATACCAAAATGGCATTCATAGAAATGGTTGGTAGGATCTCACCATATCATTGGAATCCCTTCATTCACTGAACCAATGACGCGCTACAGCTGATGCAACCCACTTGGGGAGGAGCACACTGTTTGTCTTGCTCTCCAATTACAACACTAAAATATATGAAATAAGCATTTATTACATTTTCAGAAAATGTTTTGGCTTGTGACTTCACTATATATTCTCGACAAAAATAACAAAACTTATCAGGAGAATGTTTGCAATTGCAGCGCCTATGATTTGCAATTTTTTCTCGACTACATCGAATCGATCACTTTAAAATATGTAAACTAAATAAGGGAATAAATAACCCCTTCTATAAAACCTTTCCGCTTATAAATACAGGTCAATTTAATAACCACTCATAAAATTTATTAAATACGAACAAAAAAAATCTAAAGAACATATTGGAACGTGATATTTTTTTTATTATTTAGAAGGTATTAGAATTATAGAAATATTTTTTTGAACTGTGGTGCAAAAATCGTTTGGTCCAGTGCAATTGTTGTCGCGGTATTATACTTGGTTTCAAATTAGACAAAAGCGGCATTTTTAAAATGAAAGACGGGATTTGATTATCAATTATCTAATTTTATAATATGACTATAGAAATCTACGAAGAGCTTTCTATTCTAATTGAGTATCAATCGTTTTATGGTCGGTGTCTTTTATAGCTGACACTAATCACGCCGGCCGGACCATTAAAGGAGAGGAACACCTGCAATTGAATAGGATTGAATGGAAGACGTACCATTTTTATCGACATAATTAACAAGCATGTTTGTCTTGTAGAAAGTCCTTATAAAGTAGGTCGAAAATCTAATTTTAATCCGGAAGTAAACAATTTCATATTTGATTAATTTGGTACCACTAGCTTCTAATGTATTTTTTCTGTAAATGTTCTCCAAATTCATTGAATTTAGTGAAATAGAAGCTCCAAGTTAACGTAATTTTTATTTTCGGCCAAGTCACTTTCTCTTATCTGACACATTTGGTTGTTTAACTTTTTCTGACTTTCATATTTCCACCAAAAATCAAAATTTTTGAATACTAAACGGTTTTTCGCATTTCCTTACATTGTAACTTTGCTAAAAAAATATATGACAGATAGGTACGTAAAGAAAATCCTTTATCATCTTCACGTATTTTTTGTCTCAATTGGTCTGAATTTCTAAAGGTCGTGCCTTGCTGTAAGAAAAAAATCCACGGTGGTTAAAATAGGATTTCTGGGAGGCTACTAAATATCCTCCCGTTCAAAGATCTCCTATTTTACTATGTAAGGTGGTGCCATCCTGTAAACAACTTATTTTCATCAATGAAAAGATGTCGTTTGCTTTATAGACTACCAAAAAACGTTTGACTCCATTCAGCATGACTTAATAAAGGATGTTGATATTGATAGTAAAGACATCAGGATCATAAAAAGCTGTATACAAATCAAACTTCGAACTAGCGGCCATCTAACTACGGAACACCTTCAGATACCTAGGGGAATCCGTCAGGGATGCACACTCTCACCCATGCTATTTAACATATACGTAGAACGAATTTTTCAGCTGGCATTAAAAGACCATCAAAAAGGAATTAAAGCCGACGATTCTGCGATATTAGCCGACAACGTAAAACACTTAGAAGAGCTAGTCAATTCTATCAACGAAATTAGAACCAAATACGGACTCACAATAAACGCGCATAAAACCAAACTAATGATCATAAACAGACAACAACACAGCGAAGCTCAATTACTTATCAATGGAAATAACATAGAGTCAATAACTTGGGATGTATGTTAAATGAAAAATATGATTGCGACGAGGAAGTTAAAATAGCTTTTACAAAGTTTAAGTTCCTAATTCGCCAAGAAGTCCCCGTAAGCCTTAGATTAAGGGTGATAAAATGTTATATTTGGCCAATCCTTTTGTTTGGTGTGGAGACGTGGTCCCTGAAAGGGAGATACTTAAACAGAATTGAAGCAATGGAAATGTGGCTGTTGTGCAGACTTCTACGGATCCCATGAACGGTACTGAGGAGAGCGGATGTGGAAAGAGAACTGATTGCGGTAATTAAACAACGAAAAGTATCTTATTTGGGCCACATCCTGCGAGGACCAAGATATTCAACTCTCAAGCTCATACTGACGGGAAAGATCGATGGAAGGGGAGGACCAGGGCGTAAACAACATTTCTGGCTACGGAATATAAGAGATTGGTGTGGCATTCAGAGTGCGGTAACAATTTTTCGTCTTGTAGCAGAGGTGTGCCTTCAGATAATTGATTAGAAGTTTTGGACAAGAGTACACCTACACGCTGCAAAGTGTATGGTACTTGGAGAAGAAGAAGGTCTTGGAAATTTATTGAACATGTCCCTGAATGGAAAAACAATAGCCAAAAGTGTACTACCGTTAACTTTTTAGGAAAAATAACGTTCCTTATATCCAGCGCTCATTTCAACTGATGTTGTCACTTTACGATAGTGCAGAAGAATTTTCTTAATACACTTAACAGCAGAAACCTGCATATATTTCAGCTAGTATATCTCATACCCCCTTGTGCTACTATAGCCGCTTTAGTGAGGTCACGTTTCTCGTGAAACATAGAATTTGAACGAAGTATTAACGTTGAGTTTTGATCAAAATTGATAAATGTGCCAATGGCAAACCTTGTTATAAAAACCCGTTTTTCTTTATGCACGCGTCAGTGGCAAGTCTTAACAAGTTTTACACCGTTTCCACTCACTGCTTTGATCCATTTTATCATAGAAGAGCTCGAACGACCACTCAGTAAAGTTGTTTTGAAAAATGTCTCACCCTGAAGAAGGATTAGCATGTGTGTTCATAATTTTCAACAATTATGGAAGCAGTTGCGTCAAAAAATAAACGCGGCAAAATAGCCAAGGTATCCGCTTGTTTCATGACACTGTTTTGCCAAGGTTACTATAAAAGTATGGAATTGAACAGGAATTGAACACCCACCAAATAGCATTGATTTGGCCTCGTCCGACAATTTTTTGTTGCAAACAAGAAAAATGATTTAACAGAGACGATAAAATTAGCCGGTGTACGTACATTTTTATCTAAAGATGCATCATATTTTTCTAGTGGCTTTGTCAGACGTTCTCATAAGTTTACAACAGATACTGAATGAGTTGTAACGAAAGATGTGCCAAGAAAGAAACCTTGAAAATAATTCAAATGACTTCTGGTTTATCGTGACAACTGTTACAAGCCACTGTTGATTTCCTAGTTTAGGACCGCTTAGAGTCCGTCTCCAGTCTATTCGCCTCATTTAGCACCATACGACTATTGGATCTTTCCGAGATTGAAAAAATATACCAAACTAGAAGGTCGCGAAAGAGCAGATGGAAGTTATTCTGCAAAAAATGCTGTCGACATTGAGAAAAGTGCATTACTACCCAAGGACAGCAGTACCTTGAGGGGCATTATTTCAATTTTGTTTCCATTAAAATAATTATTGTTTGATCAACTCTTGTATCTTATATTCTTTTTTGCATTAATTATATATCTTCTATATTTATAATCTTTCTTCTTCTTCTATATCTATAAAAGAGGATGTCCTGATTCATTCACTAATCACCCTCAGCCAAGGCTATTAAATATAAAGACATTTTGAGGGTATGTTTGTATCGGTGTATACCCCTTTTGATGGGGTAAATTCCGATTTTAAAGGGGTAAAACGGGGTATGTTTGCAAATTCGATTTTTTCGTTTTTCTCGGCCGCTAATTGAGATATAGATTTCGTTTTTGCATTAAAACATTCTCCGTACAAATACCTAATATTTCAAAATATTTCAGGTGTGGCCCTGATATGGAAAAAAATTTCCTTTGAATCCTGCCTTACCCCATGTCCTTTATAATTGGCCTCCTTTTCAGACTGTCGAATGCTTGTTTAAAATCGATGAATAGTGTGTTAAATTAACAATAATGATTTTTTTGCGTTTATCATATCGTTGACGTATGAATACTTTTTCATTCATTTGAAATATTACAAATTTGTGTATTTAAATATACATCAACTGTACTTGAAACTTTAATCTCTCGAAGTTTTTCTTTGGTACACTACAGACTAGACGTCTGAAAATCAATATGTATTAAGGAGTCTGTAGTCCTTTAAAGTTGTTGAAAATTCGTCGAATGCTTTCTCTACATAATGCGCGAAATTTAAAGGGTCGTGAACAGGGAGTGGAAAATTAAATTTGAATAGTTTAAATACTAATTTATCACCACTATTTATTTCTTTTTATTAAATTTGCAATATTTGTACAAAATAAGATTCACTCGCGAATGGATTATCCATACTTATATTGCATTATACTATTTAGCTTGCACCCTTGCCAGGAAAATATTTACTTAGTCCACAAGGTATGCTTAGTTAAAAAGTAAAAAAAATTATTCAACCTTCACATTTCCATTAACAAACTTATTTTATATTAAATCTATTATACAACAGTTCTTAGAACCAACTTGCTGACGTATGTTGGTTTTTTTATGTTGCATTCGCAAAATGTACTTTTGAATTCCCTTCTATTAACTTCCTCTGTATGTACGAAGTTTGTATAAAAAGTAAGGTTCTTAATAGGAAGGGAGACCTCGAGGAAAGGTGTTAGGCTATATCCGACAAGAGTACATGTCCGTTCAGCACGTCTGGGCTTTTGCTAAAGGTCAATTATGTGCCTGTATAAATGATAGTCTAATGAGATGGTGCGTTATAGTGATGTCCAAACAATCGTTTAAACTGCTTCGAAATTGGTGGAACACAAAAAATTCAGATTCAAACAAAACACCATTTTATTCACTCGTTCATATTGATAATGTTTCTTTGAATAAAAACTATCACATACGTTTGTTCCATGAACCGCTGTCTAAGCACTTAACATCATTAATTTTCTGCATAAATACTTTGCTCTCCGCATTGGTGATATCATCCGATAAGTTGCATCCTTCAAAGTAGCCCTTTTGTGATTAAATAACACGTGCCAGCGGTGTTTCCACTACCCAAAGCAGTTTACTTTCCAAACATTAATCGCAACCTTCTCTTTGTCCGGTGTCCTTTAAGCGGAATTTTTAACCTGGGAAAGAGCCAAAAGTCGCAGGGTGCTACTTTGACACTCTGCAGAGGCTGGCGAAGCTGTTGTTTTTCGTTTAATATCACTGCACAAGATTCACTGAATGCACTGCCGTATTATCAAAGCTGTTTCTGTTTTCCACACTATATTTTTGATACTTAACGTTGTATTTTTAGGGAAAGTGTGAACTTTCGGAGCAAAACACCTTCATAATCAAACAGTTAATAGACATCCTTTTTGGCCTTGACAATTCAAAAGGCTGTAAATATTTACGGGTTGTTTCCAACTAATTCTTCCAAGATTGAAACAAAACTTGATACAAATTCGTTGATCTAATTCTTTCGACATTTTTTACTATAATTATGCAACGAACGAAACGAGATACTGTAAACAATCTCATGCCGTTCGCGAACTTACATGTCCAGCCGGTAACTAGGCACACCAAGGAGCTCCCAATGATCATGATCAAAATCGCTTAAAAATTTTTACACGGAGATATGTTCGATAATTCTGGGACAAACCTCCTATGAAGGGTGGTAATAGTAGTGATAGTAGTAAAAGAATGCCGGTTTTGGATAAATTGTCCAGAATATCAATAGTGATCTTCTTGATTATGAATCTGAAACTTCTTGAATGCATTCCTAAAGCTTCCAATGGCCCAATTGAAATAACTTTCAACAGAAACGTTGGGTAAATGCAAGGTAAGGGCTGGTAGGGTCCTCCGGATACTGATTGACGGACACAAGAAACAACGCATTTATTGGAAAGTTTCTTCAACAATATGGGAGGGTATGCAACAAAGAACAGTTGTTAGACTCTATTAAAAAATTGATAATGTTTTCTATTTTAAAAAAATAACTAACCCCAGTAAAGGGTGGCGCAAAAAGAACCCATGAATTTAAGTTGAGTAGTGGGAATGAGAGGAGCGGAGGGTCGAGGGCTGGTTGTTTTGTAGGTTATGGCGTCCAGTTTTAGTAGCAATGGCGCAGTGGACCGTGACGCATCGCGTTTTCGCTGTTGAACATTTCTTCAAAAGTAATGAATCAGTTATTACTGTTCAAAGTCTTTTCCGCACAGTTCAGTGTTCCACGATATGGTTCAATACCTGATCGCAACTCAATACTTCGATGGATTGCCTCTTTTCGCACAACTGGATCAGTTATGAAGTCCTCGCCGCTCCACTAGGTAGCGCGCTCCATTTCTGAACTTGTCTTGATGCCCTTTGCAGCGCATCCTGAACGATGATTGTCAAAAATAATGGAAAACTTCGAAGAAAGACTTTTTATGAGTATCGACGCGGAAGGACACACTGAAGTAATCTCCTAAAAGTGATCAGTTTATTGCAAACGGTGCATATCGATATTGCAATGAACAAAGTCATAAATTGGATAATCTAAACATTGTATTCATGTGAGTCCATTTTCCATTTTGTATGTAATCAAAATAATATAAATTCTACTAGTTTGAAATTCATGCGTTTTTTTGCGCCACCTTGTATGTATCGAGTATTTGAATTCAATTATTTTATATTTTTGCCTCGGAGAATTAAAATCAATGTCAATAAAATTAGTAATAAATTGTATATATTGAGCATCCTACGCTTTTAGAAAAGTGACATTAATCTTCCTTCCGTCAGTATATATTTACTATAACTTGGATTTAGTAGTAGAAACACACATTGTACAGTGCGAGTATAAACAGTTGGAATATCACAAACGATTTCAGAAATTCCAACTTAATTTATTTTTTGATAGTTTTAGCACAAATGTTAAGTAAGCAGTTTCGGTTAAAACTTGGCGTTTTACGTTTTTTCTTTGGTTAAATCAACTTTAATGTTACTATAAATTTACTCTACATCGTAAATAAAATGAAAAATATGTGGTACATCAGTTCTATGTAACAAGATCTACACTCCTTGACATGTTTGATCTTATTGAATCACATCAATGCCCCTGTTCATTTCACATAAAGCAAATCTATAAAGCATACTCAGTGCCTTCAGAAGTATTACACTCATAAGGAATTTTTGACTATATCGTGATTAAGAGCAGATTAATAATATCAACTTCAATTTTTTTTATTACTGAAGCCGAATATTACAGACTGTAATTTATGGCGAGTTCGTACTTATGTCAACAATGTTACCGATTTTGACAGTCTTTCGTCTTGTGTGAGCCGAGGAAAGTAGTGAAATATCAACCGAGCTTCATCTAACTGGTTGTAAGAAAAAATTTTCCTCCTAACAAATGTCGCAATAGTTTTGGTACAAAATTTAGTTAGGGTTGTAATAATACAATATCAGAAAGGCTTTGTAACCAAAAAATTATTAATGTTTTTGGCATAAGTCACGCAAGTCTTTTTTTATGTAAGTTAAATTAAAATGTCTCATAAGTTGGAAACACGGAAAAGCATTTCTGTCTCTGGCCCTTCTTATCAGCGTCTGAGAGTCTAAACCGGTCCACTCGCGAATATTCTGTAGCCATGGAGCCTGTTTTCTGCCAGGACCACGTTTTTCCTCGATATTCCCTTCGATCAGAAGTTGCAAAAGTCTGTATTTGTCATTTATATATGTGTATTTGTAATGGTTGATGTTTTGATGTCATTGCGTACATTTTGTCGATGGAAATTCTGGGGATCAGATAAAATCTTACTTTTTATCTGCTAATCAGACGTTAAGCATGATATATTTTTGAATTCCAAAATTTTTATTATTGAAAACGAAATGAAATAAAATAGAAAAACAAATAGTTAGATATGCGTGCTTCATGTGACTGCTATTAAAGAAATGGAAGCTTCTCGCTTCAACAAATTGGATTGCCTCCAATATTTCAAAATTTAAAACGTCCCGCAAAGTGAAATATATTGTCGCGCCAATCAAACAAGAACGTGGCAAAAAGTTTTGCTCGTTGCGTAAAAATAGCAGCGGTGAGAAATAACATATGGGATTACTAAAAACCTACTTCAGTATTCCTAATCTATCATATGATTTACCAAAAGTGGATAAAAGTTACGTCATTTAGAATTTAATAGGATACCACATAAACTACCGTCCAAAAGTTGAGAAGCGGCTTAAACAATCTCTCTAATACCCTGTCCCGATTCATTGCTTTCCTGTCGAATTTATCTCAAGGAATTTGCAAGAATTTTAAAAATCATTTGTGTTGTTTTCCGAGTTTGCATATTTATTAGTAGGCACTGTACATGTTTCTGAAAATTTATTTATCTGAAGACATTTTTTGTGGTAGTTAAGCAGCAATATGTCCTAGTGCCGGTTGTGGGGCAATTAAACGCCGATTATGTGTGGATAGATCTTGATGACGTAGCATAGCAGACAATTATGCTATTTGATAAAAGCTTAAAAAAGTTCATTATTTTGTTTTTAAAAATGTTTAAAACTTAAAAATTTATTAATTATTACAAAAGTGATGTTGACAATAGAATAGAAAAAATTTTTTTTGTTAATTTATAAACAAATAGCGAAGAAAAATTTTATTTTGCGTTGTTTTATGTCATTACCTAATGTAAAAACGGCAATAACTTGGTAATTGTTCAAAAAAACTTTTTCAATATCACTTTTGTAATAATTAATAAATTTTTAAGTTTAAAAGATTATTATAAACAAAATAATGAACTTTTTCAAACTTTTATCACGTGATCTCCTTAAGTATATTTATAAGAAAGGATTCAGGAAGAAAAAAATTTTATGCAATTATTTAAACTTTTATATAGTCATCTATGCAAATGGGAATGCAAAAAAATTTTAAAGTTAACAATTGCACAACTTTTTGAAAAATGACAATAAAAGTTTAATTCCAACGGGACCTTATTGTTTGAAATGTTTTGAAGACGGCATATTTTTTTCGGATTTTAAATTTATATTTAATGCATAAAAAAATTATTTATTGCGCGTGGAGCCCTATTTTCGGCGTTAAATTAAAATTATTGATAATAGAGATGTAGTTCGGAGAGCTAGAAATTTTTATTGGATATTTTCTCCTCTTTACGAATCTTTTTTTCAAATTTCTGAACTCTTAACATTTCTCGAGTTATAAACAAATAACAAAATGCCTTTTTTTCCGTCTTAATTTGTTAGTAACAATTGGAATTACTTGCGTGCTGCAAAATCCCCAAAACACCTTTTTCTAATTTTCATTCTGGATCGAATGAGCTATCGCTCATATTTTTAGGAGCTTTTTTTCACTATTTTCCACGTTTCCACGTTTCCAAGATGTTGACTAGACTATAAAGATTATAAGAACGTTCCAGCTTTTTTGCCGTTTTTGGAAGAAAAAGTGTGACGCCCAAAAGGGTTCAAAAAACTTAAACTCAATAAACTACAGCATTGCATAAAAGATACTTGACGAAGTCAATACAAAAACACATATTAAAATCGAAGAATTTCATTATGTCGGTTTAAGGGTAGAGATACAAATAATGCAACGAGTTTTGCTCGATTTTTGTGAATTTATTTATATTAATTTATAAAAAATTTTTTGTAATTCTATAATTGACTTATTCACACCTTTAATTCTAATATTTATTTTTCTTAAATTATTGAAAGGGGTCGGTTTATAGGGCACTTTTATTCTATGCCGATTTCAAAAATGTTGTATTGATAAAACCGCATTCAAATTTCGGCACATAAAAATTCAATGATTTTAATATCTTACCGCTTAGTTTGCAATTCCACTGCCATCTAAGAGTCCTTCTGTCCTCTTCAAGAACTCATTTCTGTCTGTTAACTCTTCGATTCGGCCTTTTCTGGATTCTTTTGAAGACTATAGGTTTCTCCGATTTTGCCGATTCACTCGATTGTCATCGTACTTGTCGACATAATTTTTCTATTGTCGGCCAATAATGACTTTAGAATTGTTCATCATTGTTAAAATTGATGCGTATCCTACATTAAATAAGGCCGCAATTTTTATAATTTTTGTTCCGGAATGTAGATGCTTCGACTCCAAACTCGGTATACCTGCGAAGCGTACGTGCCTTACGTTCACTGGCTATAAATCTGAAATTCATTTAAATTCAGATTTTACAGACATATTTTTAATGGGTTAAACTAACATTTTTTGCAAAAAAATCGATTTTTTCAACTCTATATGTGTTTCTCCTTCTTAACCCGTCTTAATAGAAATGATGTCCATCTCCATTGATCTGGAAAACAAGCGGATGTTTCTCATTACTGTCTGAAGGATATCGTATGCTGAATAAGTCCTATTTCTAAATCTAGGTTAGGTTTGGGATTCCAGATTTGACATCTATTTAATATTTCTTATCGCTTACGTCTAATGAGGTCCTATAAACAAAGTGGCACAATAATGATCTGGCTACCCTCCAGGTTAACCCCATAATATGGTTGCCATATATTTATCGGCACAGGCCGTTATCTGAATTTGCTTTGACATTATCAATAATGTCAATAATTTTTAATTTCCTGTAACGACGTAAACTGATTTTTTTGGTTTTTTACTCTCATAGTGTGTTTTTCGGCATCTTACCTGCCTGATTAAAAAAATCGACACATTTCGCTATATTGTTGTGGTTATCAACCCCAAAGGTCATAAAAAGACAAATATGAACTAAGTTGAACTGATACGAGGACAAAGTTGATAGAAATCAAAATTACGTTCATATATTTTTAAACATTTCAAAAACGTATATAAACAAACAATCTGTATAATTAAAAAAGCGTGAATTGTTTTCTACTAGTCTTAGATAATCAAAAACAGAGGTCATGAAAGAAAATATATTTAGATAGTTATTATAGCTAATTTCAGAAAGGTATAGAGCAATAAAATCTTATTGGTTATGCAAAGGGACCACAGAGTGACCCAACGAATGTTTAAGCCACTTTCATAGTTTGGCATTGATTTCATTGTAAATTTTTTTCTTTTTATCAAGTGCAGGTAGTACCACTCGGGTTGGGGTCAATATATGGGTTTAGCCTATTGTTATCCATTCACAAATACTGAAAAGGAAAGAATTTTATTTTTACAGAATAAAAATTAGGCATTATGTACATAGTATTTGGTAGGTACACTTATTTTTTATTAAACATTATACAAAAAATACATTATACAGAAATTAAATTATGAAAAATAATATTCTTCGTCATCTGATAAACTGTCATCTCCTCTTGACGTTATAATTGAAGGGTCGACGGTCCGATCGATCAAGTAGTCAAGATCCCACATTTTCTCCTCTTTTTTAATGATATGCTGGACTGCTTTTCGCCAATTCTTTGGTGTCACCTCCTTAATGACTTGATCAAACAGTATATTAACGTCTTTCATTTTGAATGTCGTGTTGTGTCTTGCTACAAATCCTTTTAATTATCTTCAAATTCAATACTTTTGATGGTTAACCAGTCAATAATTTCTTGTTTTCTCCAAGATGAAGTTGGAGTCTTCTCTATGCGTCGAGAATGATAACTTGCGTTATCCATAACTACTTGTGAATCAGCCGGAAGATATTTTATCATTTCACCAAAATAGTTTTCAAATACATTCGAATCCATGTCCTCGTGGATGGTACGATGACTGGCAATGAATGATGACTGACAATGAAGGATTATTAGTCTTTTCCCTTTACCTGAAGGCACCTTAATACCTGTTGTGACAGGCCTTCCATGAAAGCTTGGATAGCACTGGTTATATTTTTGTCTTGCCACATTTTTGATACTGTATAACCTTCATTAATCTACGTCTAATCAAGATAAAAGATTTTCTTCTTCTCGGTTGTGTACTGCTTTATACTTCTTAAGTATTTTCGTCGCCACCAAACAATTTCATCGCTTTCCAGTAAAAGTGCTTTACGGGTTTGCTTTTCCCAGGCAAAATCCATATCTCTCAAAAATAGACTATAGTCATATTAAATATTGGGGTATGGAGACGGCATAAAGGTAAGCGTTATCCCTCAACGTAACCATACATCAAAATGCGTTGTCCATGATTTGACTACATACTTTATCCATTAAAATCGTTTCATGACTCAAACAAACGAGACCAATTTTCTAGACTTCTTGTTATTCTAATAATACTGAATAGTATTAAAACTTTCACTACACGCCAATTCTATGAAAAATACCGCAATTTTCCCCCGCTCTGAAAAAAAAATATTGGGGCTATAACTTTTTTCTGTCCATCCCTCGTATTGATTCGTGGATTCTCACAAAACTGTAATAGAATACTAAGGACTCAAGGTCACAAATAATGTATTTATTATATTAATACATTCATTTTAAGGCTTCGGTGACATCCCTAAATTTAGACTTTGTACATATTGCGTCTTTCCACTTGGCTTTGGCCTAATTATAACATTGAATGCGTCAATAATAATAATAATCGTTCGTCAACTGGAGATTCCATAAACAATAATAAGATTTTAGATAAAACGTGATGTCAACTTTATAGTTCCAAGAATAGTCGATTGAATATTCTATTTGTAGTCGTTCTAATAATTCCAGTATTATTAATAGGCATCTTGAGACAAATTGACTAAATTATATATTTATTTATATATTTATAGACCCAATATAGCCTTTGTGCAAACAACCTTCATCTTATAATCCAGTTATTTTTTGCTAATGAAACAATAATTTCGCACAAAGTAAAAATATACCAATCAAGTTAATTGATATAATGGTTTTTGTCCATTTCGTGGGAGTCAATTAAACCGGCAAATATTTATCGAGTTTCTTCGAGGATCAATAAATATGTAATTTATTTTCACTTTTAAAACTGACCAAAGTGACATTCACAGTGTCTTCTTATTTACTTTTCGGAAAGTAATCCGGATCACGATCACTACCATTCGGAAACTGATCGAAGTAATAGCCATATGATAAGATGTCTGAGCTCTGGTATATCGTGAGTAAATGTGATTAGCTAACGGTTTGTTTTTTTCTGTACTTTAAAAATTATTAATTCCATGTATTACTAATTCTGGCGGTTCTTGTACTTTTGGGATTTGCAACATAAAAATAGCTTATTGGTATACCTCGATGGTTGTCGACTACTACGACAGAGTGCTTTTGAAATGCGACTCTTCTCCTAGAATTTTGTGGTCATTGCTACTAATTTTTTTCTCCGTTTTTCAATTACTGACTGCTCTGGAAGCAGACAGACTACCATTTTGCAGCGAATTATGAACACGCGTCTAAAAAAAATCATGAATACAGTCTATCATCCCAAAGACAAAGCCTTTAAATTACAGACCATGAAGAAGGCTTTTTCGAAGGATGCTCAAAATACAAACTTGAATTTATTGTATAGTCAAGCCGCTATACAATATACCGTAGAGGAAAACGCAGCTTATATCCGAATGAATGAGTCAATCGCCTCAATAACAATTATTAAACACAAACAATTATACAATTGAAGAAAGGTCAAGTTTTGAATTTGAAATTTTCACCAAAAACTGAACACGATGTTCGGAAACATTGATAAAAATCTCATTCTGGGTTAGGATCTTCAATCAGCTGATGGGTTCTCTATCTGACTCGAGATAATAGTTTTTCAAAGATCCCTCAGTAATCTGGATTATAAAAGAATGAAATTCCGAAAAGATGTTGAAATTTTTACCAAAACTTGTCCTTGATAAGGAAAGATTACATCTAAAAGGCTTTTTACAGGCAAAGGTTCGATTGCCCTCCAGCTCCCTTCAAAGTTATCAATTTTACTAAATATCTCCGAAAATATTGATTTTGGAGAAAAGACCCAAAAAAGAGTTATATATCTATCTTTTTGGCTGTTATGACCCAAAATATTTTGCCAGGAGGCAAATTAACTAACCTATTCCAATATCCTCTAAGTGTGTAAGCGAGCGTTAGCATCCCGTTCTCCAGTAAACGACGTTCTCCATCCAAATTTCCAAGTATGTAAAAGTTCGGGTTTTATTCCACCTAACTAAATTCAGATGTCCTACTTAGGATCCTAAAAAGAAAGCTAATTAGTGAGTAATGGCTCCAGTCCTGTCAAAGCAACAAAAATCGGTCTTCTTTTAAGCTTAGCCGTTGACACAATCAAAATTAAAATCCATAAAAAATACGAAACGGGGGGAAAGAATATCTCCAAATGTGCAAAAAAATTATTAAACATGAACATTACGTATTACTTAGAACCAAAAATTACCTACGAATGAATTCCAGAAGGTTTCATAGTTCATAGGGCGACCAATGCCGTTAAACACTTAAGCCTTCTGTTCAGTCGCCGCTTCAATGAAATCCAACAGCTGTTCTTCCATGGAGCTGGTATCGCGTACCGGGACCTGCTGCGGGAGTAATTTCACAGCTTTCGGAGCCAACTCGTTGTCTCATGAGAGTTCTTCGCTTCTAACAGGTTTTACCTGGACTTCCGGGTTGGAAACTCTGATTCGAGGAGGGTTGCAGGTCGAAGCCACCTTAGGACCGGGACCGTTAAAGCCTGAGCTGTTTCGGTAGCCTTTGCCTTTCATTGAACCGGGCCTTGGTAACAGCACAAGTCAAAGCTTCGACGTCAGTAGAAAACGATGCTTTGGAGTCCGCGGTCCATGTTTGATCAGAGCTCTTGCAGGGCCTTTGGAATTTCGCCAGGTTTCCCGCAGGCATTGTTCGCGGCACCTCATAGGTGCGAGGAGGGTGGCCACTAGGCTTCTCCTTCCCGTCAAGATCCAACGGTTTCTTGAAAGAGTTCCATATCGTTTGACATATTATTAAATTTTGCAAAATATTATATTCAAAAACAAAATAGTATCCTACGAGATAGTATTAGTACAAAAAAAGGTTTGAGATACAGTTCTTTAATATCCTAACCAATCTCTTATTTTTTCTACTTTTATTCTTGTAATTTTTATCGTTTTTCATAAAAAGCATATTTTTCTTTTGTCGCTGACATCGTGCTTTCTCGTAATTCGCATCCGTTGACGTATTAAAAATTAGCACTCCATTACGCAGTGACCGATACGGTACGACTGAAGTCACACTTTCTAACAATTCAGGGTACTAATTAGAATCCTAACTTCCTAACTGCTGTTGCACCTGACAGAATTTAGTTACTGAATCATTTAGGACGTCTGAATTTAGTGAGTTGGAAAAAGGACTTAACCATAACTCTCCACGAAAAAAATAATAACTCCTGTGGAGTTATTTCGGGTTATAAAAACCCAAAAGAATATGTATAAAAAGTTTTTATGAGCTTCGTTTGAAATTTTTTTCTCTATAATTCTTATAACTTTGAAGGGGTCGAACGAAGCTTTGTCGGACATGTTTCGGCAAAAATTTTATTAAAATGAGACGGCTTATTTTTTCGGAACTAAACCTTTATTATTTTCCAAAATTTTCTCAACAATTTCCTTTAAAATATGCATAACCTAAATTAGGTATTATTCACTTATTAAATGTTTTGAAGGAGTATTTGGATCTACTTGTATATTGATGATCTTCTTTTTTCAATGCATATCCTCTAATGGATGTTCGCGATAAAATTTTCCATCGTTTCTCTATTTCTTGCGGTGTGTATTCAGGAATGTAAATCGTGTAGTCCTGTCCACTGCCTGATGTTTCGGAGCCGAGATATTTTCTTAACACGTTGTCGATGCGTCTCAGAATTTCTTCGTTTTTCAATCGAGCCGTCGAAGGCACCTTAGAGATTCTGCAGTTCAGCCACATCTCAAAAGCCTCAAACTTGTTAATCGCAGTCGTTTTCTATGCCCAGCCTTCCATGCTATAGAGAAACACCGACCAAACTCTTCGAAACCTCAAGAATGCCTGTCGGGCTTGTTCAATGATTCAACGATATCGATGATCTTATTTCGTTAATATGTATGTTTAAATAATAGAACTTTATAAAAATAGCCTCACGGTATGAATCAATGAATATACCGCACGAAATCATTTTTTACTTCAGTTTTCAGGTCATCGTTTCATTAGAGTTTCATGAAATTTAATTGAATTAAAATTCATTTGATTTTAACATAGAACTTCCTTTGTCTATATTCCTTATAAATATTTGAGTAAGTTATAATGATTCAACAACTATGAATATTTAAGTTTTTCATATTATTATATATACACAATACAAGTTTATGTGATATTCAAACTGGTTTTTATCTATCGTGAAATTTCCGGCGATTGCTACTTATATTTTTTTATAATTATTTATACCAGCGGTTTGCGGTATTTTGTATACTTGAACTTTTGAGTACTAGTACATATACAATTCTGTCGAAAAGTTTGTTACTAGCAAGGTAATTTCAATTTTTCCATCAATCTTAATGTTCACTTAATGAATTATTTTGTCCACGCCTGTACTATTGAACCAGTGCTGCAAAGTACTCAAAAAAATTGAGACTATCCACGAAGTAAGTTCCGTTTTGTTATGTAAAAAAACTTTCTACATAGCGTCCTAAATCTTGTAAACACTTATCAAGTGATAGCCATGCACTTTCAGCTCGTCATCATCATCATCAAGATGATCAAGATGATAGTAGCGAGGTCGGGGCTATACTGAATATGATCAAAAAATGCTTTTATGATTTTTGAATGTCATTCGATAGAGAATCGAAATCAGACAACTGATAAAGAAACTTGAAATCGATTTATTTTTATAAATAAATATATATATATATATATATATATATATATATATATATATATGTATTATAATAGTTGTATATAAAAAAGCAAAAATCCAATTTTTTGGTATTTTGGATAGTTCCTAGTTGTGTAACAATAATAAAATTTCACAAACGTTGATTTTGTAAGCAATGTTGCCATTTTTAAGGGTAATACCATACTTTTTTGGCGGAATGTGTAAATAAGTGGAATATCCATGTTTATTTCGTTTAGATCGAATTGAAAAATATCTAATCCAAATTTAGTTTTTTCACGTTATGATGGTTTGCATGCAAAAATTGAGTGAAAAGTAGGCTGAGTATATAAACCATAAATCAAGTTATTTATAGTTACATTGATTGATGTTTTAGAATGATAAGGTAACATTTTCTACATTTCTTTTATAAATGTTTCATCTTGTTATGAGTGTTAGACAGTTGTACATAAATGTGATATTATAAATTTCGGGTCTGCTATAACATTTACAAGGGAGTTCAGTGAATAGAAAGTAAGTATCTCAACACACCGACAGATATCGTAAATTGTTTGTCTCATTCCCATTCTTACAAAGTAATTAACTGTAAAAGATTTCTTCAGATATTGATTTTTTTCATAAAACTTGGCAATTATTTTACGTTGTTTGTTTTCTTGACTCCTGACCAAAAGTATTTGGCCAGTAAGTGCACTCCAGTGTCCCGAACACCCGCCGTACTCATCAGATTTGGCAGATTGTGCGATTTTTTTTGTTTCCGAAGATAAAATCTGCTTTGAAAGGGATCCGATTTGAGTCGATTGAAGCGGTAAAGCAAAAAACGGCAGAGCTCCTAAAGGCCATCACCAAAGACTTCCAGCAGTGCTTCGATCAATAGAAAGGGGGAGCATTCGAATGTAGAATAATTTTTATGATAAAACCCTTTTTTGTAACCAGTTTCGTTATTTAATATCACTGAATTGCATTAACACTAATTTTAGTTTTCATATTATTAACTAATTATTTTTATTGTGTATTTCATATATTCTGAAACGACTTCCTTCTACTTATATCTTCAAATTTAAATTATTCATATATTATTTCATGATAGTAGTTTGAAAATACTTTGCTCTGGCATGATTCTTGCTTCGCAGAAAAACATAAGTTGTTTATTCATTTTTCAATTAGCAGTGATTCACTATAATCAAACTACTTCGGTTTATCCGACCTATTTATAGTGGATAAAAATAATAACGAATAACAATTCTAATCAATAAATACATAGATTAAACCATAGTTGATATAAAACTGACACGATGGTAAGTCTTCGATGTAAAACAATCACCTAAATATCGTTTATTTTTTGTATGGTTAATAATTCGTAGAAACCTTGTCTTTTGCAGTAAAATCAATAATAATCTCATGACCAAATCAATAGAAATATTATTCGCAGTAAAATTCATTTCACACTCAAATGAGGTGCTAAAATAATAAGTACATTAAACCAGTGGCTCACGTCCTCTGGGTGTCATCTTCTTGTTAAGTTATCAAATGCTGCATATAAAAAAATGTTTGTTTTATTTTATATAATGTAATACAAATAAATATTCATGTTATTTCACATTTTTTCCATATGTATTTTTCTATGATAAAATAATAATTACTTATGGTTACGTCCATTAACAATTATAATTGTTCATAATTTCATGTATTTTTCACACATTATTTTCACTATTCAGCTGTATTTTTTGTTGATCTATTTTCATATGAAATTTATAATTACCTAACACACGTAATTCTGAAAATGTCAAATTTTTATTCCTTAACCCTCTCCATCTTTTTAACAAGGGTTGACCGATGGCTGGAATAATTTTTTCTGTGTTCAATATACTTTTTTTATTACCCCCACAATCCCAAGTCGATAGAGAGAGGGAGATGATTTTTAGATAATTACCATCAAAAATTACCATTCCAAAAATGTTATATTCCTTAAAACAAATAAGGTTTTATTCACCTGATTGTGCCAGATGTTTGTGCCAGTTGCACCACATTTTTCTTAGGCGCTGCTCAATTTTTCCTAAGATATGATTATATGTATCTAATCTCATCCTCATTTACTGCCTAAAGCGTTGCTCATCTTGCTTCAAAGTCGAAAAGAGATGATATTGTCCATAAACTGCTCGGTTTTGATTCACTGGATGTATTCTGTGTATGAACTGGACATCCTGACTTCTGGAAATCGGCTTTGTCACTGGTAGGCAATCAGCGTCGTTTGTGCAAGCACTAGTAGAAAAACCGATTTTCAGAGCCTACAGTAAGCGCCGGATAATCTGCTTTCTTTATGTGTGTGGCCTACTGTAGACAAGATATTACATCAAAATCTACTCGACATATTCGACGCATCTAAATATTTACTTGAAATATAACTGTATATACAAATGTATAGTGATTCAGTCGAATGTAAAAACATTATAAATCAATTTGCCCTCCATCAATTTTAATAATTATTATATTGTGTACAATTACATTAAAATTCCTGTTCTGTTAGATCATCAGTTGAAAGTTTTTTTTAAATTTGTATGTACCCACGAATTATTCGATTATAAATAGATTAATTGCTAATCCATAAGTAAAAAAGTTTGATATTTTTATACATACATAGGCTGGAGTTCCGAAAACGGGAACCCACCAATTGGCTTAAAATTTTTACTAGATATTTTATCACATATAAATGATTGTACCTAAGAGGATTTTTGTGTCTCGCAAGGGAAGGGTTCGAGTCTCAAGCCCGAACGAGGGATGTTAAACTGCTCTGATGATACGTAATAACATCGAAACTAGTCAGTAGTTACACCCTCTCCTTGCAATTGTGAGCCATTGGGGATGTTAATATCCACAAAAAGGTCGATTTACATCACGCTCTTCAGAGGGGTTGTAATTCTTTATTCGTAGAGGCATTAGCCAGGAAAGTAGTTGTTTTCCCCTTTGAAGAACGGCGGAATCATTTTCATTATTAAAAATTGGTTATTAGTAATAACTACAATTAAACCATAATAAAAAATCATTAATTTTTGCCAAAGGCGCACATGAAGGTAGCACAAAAAAAATAAAAGCCTTTTATTCATTATTCCAATCATCTTGACTTTTTTTAGTTCAATATTTATGTGTAATAGTTGTTAACATTTTTTTTTTGAAGTGTTAACATAAACTATTGAGGATTTTTGGAGTCTCGCAAGGAAAAGGGATGAAAAAAATTTTTTTCTAACCTAACCTAACCACGTATTTCAAGCTACTGATATTTTCTGTTTATATTCAGATATTTTATGACGCAAATACTCCGTACGAGGATGGTCCCAGAACTACTTGGCCCAACAAAGAAACCACACAAATTTGGAAAAAAAAATATAATAATTTTTCAACGTAAACTCCTTCTAGCTCCAATTTTTCCCATGTTTACAAATTCCTAGAAAACGTTCATTATTGATGGCTGCCAAACAATACTTTCTAATACAGTGTTATGTTTCGAGCAGCTAGCGCCATCTCTAGGTCAGGCCAGGTGCTTCTGAGACAATCCTCGTAAACACAAAATATCAATAGCTGAAAATACGTAGTTAGGTTAGGAAAAATTTATTTTCACCCCTTTTCGAGACGCAGTGTGTGATAGAGTATCTGGTAAAAATTTTAAACCAATCGATGGTTTCCAGTTTTCGAAACTCCAGCCCATACATACTATATATACTGAACTTATTGACCTGCAAACTGCGAAATAGAAATTGAACCAAACAAGTACAAGTCCATATACGGTATGTTAAATGATAAACTAGATTGTACATTATATTTTGTCTATTCAATTTTCATGGGCAAAAACAAAGATATGCCTAATTTAATCATAGTAATAATAAAATCAAATTTACTCTACTCAGCTGAAACCTTCATTATATTGCTTGTAATCACTATTACGCTGAGATCAGTTCCCAAAGAACTGAACATATCCACCTCCTTAACAGCTTATTATGCCCTTATTTAGTCGCATCTCCGATATGTCCTTCCCTTCTGGGGTACGCCAGTTTGAGCGCATCTTCAAACTACAAATGAGAGCTGTTAGATATTTACTCGGACTGAACAGCAGGGCTCACTGGAGGGACTTCTTTAAAAGATTAAAAATTCTGACTTCCTTTCTTATTTATCTTTGAATCCATTTACCTAATTCGTAAGCACGCTTCTCCAATTTCAGAAAGGTCGGTTCACGGCTATGCCCTTTTGAACGCGGAGCACGACCTTTACCTACCTACTCCACGCTCAGAATTAATTAAGGTCTCAATATTTTACAATGCAAAAAAATGAACAATCACTTGCCAATTGAAATCAAATCGATATAATCTTTTCCCGTATTCCGCAATAATTTGGGGGTAAATTTACTGGAAAGTGCCTTCTACTCTGTAAACAATTCTAATAATAATATTTAATTTCGGGCATGCTGAATACTGGCTTGATTTTTGCCATTTTCTTCTGTGTATTGAAATTTTATTCTATTTGTATCTTTATTCAGTTATTTTTGTGTTTATTTTTTAGTTTTTACAAGCTTTTGTCTGTAAATTGTAACAATTTTTTGACAATAAAGCATTTCTTTCTCTCTATCTATTAAGTTATATAACATATAACAACAATTATATTAAAAAAAACGTGCCAAAGTTTATGAAATGAATATAGTACTGCAGACTCTGAGGTTCGGTCTATATTTCATCATCCCTAATTTATAAACTTGAACCGACGTCTGAATATTTAGAATTATTAATTCAAATTATTTCTAAAAGAGATAAGTATGAAGATGGAATCTCCAACATTTCATAGTTTTAAAACAATTTCTATTGTTGTATCTACTTAGATCTAAATAAAAAGGTAACATAAAATTAGCATTATTATTTTTCGAACAGTATGTTTTCCCTCAAACACTAATTTACTTTTTCACAATATAGGTTTTTGTTTTCTTTTTCAGAAAACGGAGAGGTGCAATCAATGCCAAACAACTGGCATTTTTGGAAAAGTACCGTCCAAAATCCAGACTAAAATCCAAGAATGGACACAAGAATTCCTGCTGCGTTCAGTAAATATATCTCTTAATATGTGTTCAAAGATGCAACAGGGCACTTTACTTAAAAAATTATTTCGGTATCATGAGTGTGAAATATACGTAATTGCTTAATTTTAAAAAATGAGTTATACTTAATTATATTTTGGCCTATAATTAAAACTTTCACAATAGGGGGATTTACTAAAACTACAATATTGTTATTATTTGTTTCATAAAATGATACTAATCATATTTGTTCATAGACTATAGAAACAAACAACAACAGTGCAATCTATTGTAAAAAGTAAACGTTGATATCGGACCAGTTTTAGTATCAGATTTTAGCAAAAATTAATTACCCCTTCTGTTGCTTATCCAGTTTTCTATGGTTTTAACAACTGACGACTCCATTTAGAAAAAATATTTGGTAATATAGTTATACATTTTTATTTTTTTTTAAATTAATGTGGAATAAATACCCTATTGGTGAAAGTAGATAAATGAAAGGTCGATAAATTTGTTTGACATCATAATTATTTTGTGTTCTTTTTTTTCGCTTTGATTCAGATCTTGTGATTTATGCATCCAGTTTGTCATGGGTTAAGTATTAGTCCTACAGTCCAATTAAGTTGAAGGATTCATCTAAAAAACCCAAATCTAATATTTGATCTAAATTAAAAATAATCATATCTAATTCTTGGCCTCTGATATACTGTTTTAAATTTAGTAGCCGAAATTGTTCTGAATTTTATTTTGGGGGAAAATATATGTATTAAATGTTAAAAAAATGTCATTATTGTGTACCAACTACTACTTAATATTTAATTGATCAATTATTTTATAAATGTTATTTATTTAGATTCTTTCCTAAATCTGTTTAGTGATGGAATTTGACGAGTACGTACTAGTTCTATATATTTTTGTTTTTAGTTCATTTATTTCAATTAATTAAGTTTTTAAAGCAGCTTTTGTTTATCTATATTAATATTTTACAGACCGTATTGGATTTAGTACCAAAGAACACTAAACCATGTTTGGTTTATTTTTGAATTAGTATTGTTTGATACTAAACCCCACTTTAAAACTTTTTAAGTAATTATTGCTACTAAAATTGTAAATTATATTTTATAAGTATATTACAGTCATTGATCTTTCACTTTCACATTTTTTATGTAGATTTCTGGACAAATATATTTTATTATCATGAATAAAGTGTGTCTTTTATTGGAAATTCCTTAATTTGTCTATGATCCGAAACTTTTTTGTTTCTATGAAACTGAGTAATTGAACAGAAAATATTGAGAGTAGAGTTTCTCAGTTAATAAGAATCAAATTGATGAATCGGAATATTTTATTGGGATGGATTATCAAATTTTCTATACTGAATATTTATTAGCCATACTTGAAGTGTCCTAAGATCGATAGGTTTAGGATATAGATCAGAAAAATACAATGAATTAAGCTTTGAAGATATGATCTAACTCTCATATTCTCAATACATAACATAAATGTAAAACCTTCTTATTATGTATAGAAGGGCACAATGCGACCTCTAAGCTATATCATGCTTCGTGTTTAAATACTGAGAAAACTCTAGTTGTATCCTATAAAGGAGCTTTATCAGCTCTAAAACCCAACAGTGACTTAATACGATCCTCAAATTCGATTTTGGTCTACATATTGACGATGCCCTTCTGTACATGTAGAAAAAAATTATCCTCCACTTATTTTGCCATTAAATCTGTGTCTGAACAGCTCGATTCTCGTACTGCTTTAACAACTTACTACTCGTTGTTCAAATTACATCTTCTGTATGGAGGTCTTGTAATTTGCACCTCTTCGAAACTTCAAACTATAGAGCTTTTCGTTATATTTATGGTTTGAGTAGTAGAACGCATTGCGAATTCTATTTTAAAAAACACAAAATTCTAACTTTCCTCTTTTTAGTTTATGTGAAAAATTCCATCATCTTCAGCGCCAAAAAATTATTCATTCAGCTACCTTCAGATTTAAAAATGGCAAATACATTTAATTGACAGACATTTAATTGAAGATTCTCAAAGACATTTTTGCTTGAAAGACCTTTAAATTCTGTGGCAGAATTCTAGAATTTACTATAGACTCAAAAAACTGGCATAATTCAATTTAGTGTGACATGATATATATATATATATATATATATATATATATATATATATAATTTCTAATGACGATGAAGCTTATCTCTCTCATTTAGAACTACCCTTGTCATGGGATCATCTACAACTCGTCCTCCAGCTCCAAAGTTCTAATGAACTGGCTCCAATTGGGTCACATATCCAGTCCTACATGTTCCTCGTACAAAGCATATTCTGCTCTGGATTATTATGACAGACGTATTATAACTAGGTGATTCTCTGGAGATTCTTCTTCTACCCCGCAGAACCACTCAAAATTTCTTGTCAAAGCTAGACTCACTAGGCAGCAGTGAGGAATGTCACTTGGTTAATCTAAAAATTCTTTCACCTCCTTAACAATTCTCCTGTATCTCAAAAAAATTAGGTACCAGTAAAAAGCTTTTGTTCTTCTCATAGTTTCAGTAATGTAGACACAGGTAAGTCTTTGTAAACATGGGTTTTATTCCTAATATTCTTATTTTGGTGCCTGACATGGGAAACTTAGTCAAACTGTGAGTATTATAAATAACAACAAATTATTAAAAACAAAATTAGTAATAAAACCTAATATATAAAAATTAATATGAGAAGGATGCAGATTTCCTTTTCCATTTTATTTTGTTGGCATGTATTTTTATCTAAAAAAAAACTTTCATTTCAGAATAAACTGGGAATTATTTGGAATAGTTATGGCAATCGTCAACAGTATAGGTCGATGAAATATATTCAAATAGTTTGGAACCTAAAATATAAATATAAACCATGCAAGTGGATAGTTTATGTACAACTTTCATCTATATTTTTTTCTAATTCTTTGATCAATATTTATAGAGAAAAAAATTATTGAAAATTCCAAAATTTTGTTGGTAGTTTAAACATTTGAGCAAGGTATAAAATAAACACTGTACATATGATACAAAGTAAATACGACAGTTATTCTAAAATAAGCGTAATTATTAAACTTTGATTAATCTAAAGCATGGTGTGTAAATCGTGTTTTGTGCCAGGATGTGAAAATATCACGACTAAAATACCTGATTAAGTTTTTTTCATGATGCCAGGAAATTCGAATATTCTACATTAAAAATGGTTTGACAGTGTTGGTAGTTTTGATCTCCGAGGTGTAATTATTTTTGTTACTAGGATCACTTTAATGTAAGTAAGATTCAAATTTAACTTATTTTAATATTTTATACTAATTAAGTTTATTGTGCTTTTAATTCTTAATATGATTATGTTATAATGTAAGTTCTTGACCTATAAAAGATTTAATAACTTTATTCTTATATATAGACAATTATTTTATTTGTACGTAACTAATAAATTATAACTGAATTATAACGGCACACGCTACGATGCCGGCAACGATAACCTCGTAATCATCAAGTAGACAACTGCTCAATGTTTTTATTAAACCTATGACGTCACAAATGAAAATCAATGAGAAGCGTTTTCTCATGTAGTTAAACATTTGAAATTTTTACGATTTTCTCTTTTAATTAAATATTTCACTTTCTAGCATTTCATGTCAATAACTTATAAAGTAAACAAAGAAATGTATACTTTTAAAAAATAAAATTCCTTATTAGAACTAAAAACGGTAGATAGAGAAAAGCTCTAAATGTGAAATGTACTTTTTTTCTAAAACGCTACACAAGAAAATATTGATAACTTAACTGTTATCAGTATGACAGAGATAAGGAGAATCATCTGTGTTAATGAATAAGTGTCCATCAAAGTGCGTTAAATAAAGGTATCACCAGCAAGCGCTAAATATTATTTATGCCCTGGACAACTTTTTACATTTTTGTGCGAGGCAAGCTGTCAAATTTTTTCAATGATGAACTATGACATAAACTCGATATAATTCAATTCATCTAGAATTGCTACAATTCATATCCATACCCTTTGTCCATACCGGCACCATTTTCAAAGATTTTTGAACTGTTATTTATTACATCTGGACACATTTTCAACTTTTCTCACATATGAGATAATTCTCCTCACCTCCTTACCTTGCTTACATTATGTCGAAATATAAAGGTTAGACATGTTTCGTGCATTCTAACTGTAAATATATAAAACAACTCGGCAGGCCACATAGGCCCATGGCTTGAAGTCTCTCTATTGCTTTTCTCCAACTTCTTTTGTTCACGGCTGTGTTGAGCCTAACTTCTGTAGGTCTTCTATACATGTATCTAGCCATTTTCTACGTGGACGCCCTCTACTTCCTTTGTGCGAATTCTTCACATGTTGAGGATCTTTCCACTACTATATAGCCGATCGCTGTTTGACCATATAACCTCTTAATCTCCGCATTCTTTCTTCTTTTTCATTAATCTTATTCCACTCGTATCCCTCCAAAAATGTTTCTTAACATTCCTCCCTCCCATGCATTTAGCCTGTTTTCATATTTCTTATTCATGACCCAACATTCACTACCATATAACACCGTAGGTTGTATAAATGTCTTGTAAATTCTTAGCTTCGCTAACCTTGAGATATCTTTGTACAATAATAGGTTGCCTAGATCATCAACTTTTTTATTGCTTCTGTCGATTTCTTTCCTTTACTTGCTACCGTCACTCCCAGTTATTCAAACTCTTGTGCTCTATCGAACCGGAACTTTTTGTTTGGCTCTGTTGTGTTTTAATTGATAATCACTTAAAAAGTAATTGCCCATTTTCATATGTTCTTTAACACGTAGGCCATATCTTTTTGCTTTCTTTTCAAATAGTAAAAACATTTTCTGTAGTTTCTGTTTTGTTCTGGTAATAAGCACTACGTCATCCGCATATGTCAACACCTGCCTTTTGCTATTGTCAATTATTCCTTGGGATCATAATCCACTATTCCTGAGCATCACTTCTAGTTTGGATTTTTTAGGATAAGCTTCCTTCTATGGCTACTATGTTTTTGGTTTTGATTAATGTGATTTTCACCAAACGTATTAATTTCTTAGGTATCCCAAATTTTGCTATAGCTTATAACAAGTCTTTTCTTAATATTGAATTATGACTGTTTAAAGTGCTTCGTATTACATCCTCATACTTCTATGCCCTTTTTAATTCTTTCAATATAGGACATATACAGAATGTTTTTAAACAAAATCCAGGAGGTGATTGCTCGTATGAAATTAAATCACCATTAAAAGACGCTAGAAACTTAAAATTCCTTAATTTTCGTGCACTCGCAAAGGACAAACCACGGACGGGTATTTTTTCAATATTCCTGTTACATTATAGGGGGGTGAAATTAGCAACCCTTACTTTATTTCATATCAAAACTTTTTTTCAAGAAGAAGTATCATTAAATAAAATCATAACTTGATATCGTTGTGTTATTTAAAAATATTTTTTATGTTAAAATTTTTCTCATAATTGTAGAGAAAAAAGGAATACTATAATTCATAATTTTTTTAATAAATTGAATGGAAAATGTGAAACGATTCCAACGGGATCAAGCTCTTTTAAGAGATTTTCTTCAGAGTGTTGGATTTCGTGAATGGTTAACACACGAAATGCGACAAAATCCTCACTTTGTAAATAATGTATTGTTTATGGACGAGGCACATTTTTCAAGAGTATCTATCAGGAATTTTACAATAATCACGTATGGGCGAGAATCCCCATGAGACTATAGAGCACCATTATCAAAATGTCTTTTCAATAAACGTATGGATTGGTATTATAGGGAATAACTTGATTGGGCCACATTTTCTGCCTCAGTCATTAAATGGAATTTATTACACCAATATTCTCGAAAATGAACTAGCAGAAGACATCGCGCTTAATATCAGAAATAACATGTAGTTCATGCACGATGGAGCTCCAGTACACTTCAGTCGGACTGCTAGACAACATAATGCAACATATCCCAACCATTGGACAGGTCGAAGAAGGCCCCAACATTAGCCTCCTCTATCTCACCACCGTTAAATCCTTGTAATTTCTATGTATGGGGTTACCTTAAATCATCAGTCTAAACGACACCCATAGTTGATATCGACGATTTGAAGAATTGTATTCAAATAGCGTGTGACACCATAAGAAACGCACCTCAAATCTTTGAACGTGTACTTCAATTCATGGCACCATAGTATTCTGACTAGAGGTGATTATTCTCAGCCTTCATTATAAATCGTATTAAATTTTACAACTTTACTGTTTTCCACTCAATTAATTATAAAAAATAGTTATTTTCCTAACAAGTGATACTTTCCCACACGCGACTGCAGTTGTCCCGAACGACGCGGAGAGGAGTTCGGGCAAGCGGCCAAGTGCGGAAAAGACACTTTACGCATGAGTTAGGAACATTATTTTTTCTACGACCGTATATACAAAAAAGTATACCAACCCATTTTTCAAAAATTATTTTATTCCAACAAACATAATAATATACAAAATTTTAACTAAAAACTACTAATTATTATAAATATTAATATTAAAAACACAATTTGTTGTATTCTGTAGACTAGTAAGAATTGCCGGTCCAGTGGAGTTATTTGGTTTCAACTGGAAGGTAGATGACGTCGGTGAGGATGGCATCGGTTGCAGATCGCATAAAGATGACGATGACGGTGACGGCAACAGTTTTAAGTCATTTGTAGAACAGAGAACCTTTTTACCATCGAATAGCGGGACCATAATGTATTAGATTTCAAAACCTTACTTAGGTCTGAAAAATACGCCAGAAATACCTCTTCCTTATAAGTTTTGGCCCCTTTCTCCTTATACCATGTAACAAAATGGTCGTATTGCTTCTCATACTTTAGTCTGGATTTGGCAGGTAACAGCTCGGAATTAGCTTCATTTGCAGTCTTCAAAATGGCTTCGGGAAGTTCTTCGTTGGATAAATCCATTAATATTATTGTATCGGATTCGGTTTAATGTGATTTAATTTAGAAGTAGATTGTTCTTATTCGGTCACTTCCAAGACGTTTTGAACAACTTTGACGTTTTAGTAACAATTACACGCTTGGGTTGTCATATCAAACCAGGGTGGTTTGATAGTTGTTTCTCCTCTGAAGAATGTCACTTTCCCGCACTAGTGCGGGAAAGTGACACTTTCAAAACTAAAATGCGTGCGGGAAAGTGGGTAAAAAGGCACGGTCGTAGAAAAATAAATTATGGTGTTTATTTTTTTTCACTGCAGCTATTGGTTTTGTAAAAAAAATAAGAACAAAAAAATTTTCAATAAAATAAGGATTTTAAGTTATAATTTATTGAAAATATTGAAAAATCACCCTTGGTAAGTCTTTTGCGAGTACACGAAAATTACAGAGTTTTAAATTCCTTAGCTTAACTGAAATTTTATTAAAAAAATGAATTCGCAATTTTAGTCATCACCTTTTAAGAGTGATATCTCGGAAAGGATTGAGGAAATTTTTTTATGGGAAAGACCCATCCTTATTTCATACGACTAGTCACCTCCTAAATTTTGTCACGTGAATTTAGAAGCACCCTGTATGTCGAAGAAAAAAATATTCAATCCCAACATATTAATATATTAGTAATATTGTACTTTCGCGGTCCCCTCGTTTTTTGGCTCTAGAAAATCGAAAAATCCGATTTCGAAGAATTTTTTTTAAATCTTCGTTTTTACGGTGGATTTACGAAAAAAATTATGAGAATAAAAAAAATGAAAACTTATATTGGTTTCAGGGCTTCAAATGTACATGAAAATGCACTCATTCACGTATAATTGTTGATAACTTTTTTCCAAATAATTAAATGAAGTTTTTTTCATAATTTACACAAAAAATGAACAAATTGACAAAAAAATTTATACAAAAATGATGATTTATCATGTTTTTACAATTAAAAATGATAATAATTTCTCTTAAAATTGGCTTTTTCCCACATATAATCGTTTGTATCTTTTTTATAAGTAATCATTAAAGTTATATGAACAAAAATATTTTTAAAGTCACTTATTATAATCAAATGTACAATATTAAAAGTTAACTTTGAAAAATTGAAAATTTTCACCATTAAAAAAATGGTTAGAGATAAAAAATGAATAAACAAACATTTTTAATTTTTTTTTCAAAACCTAACAAAAAAATATATGAACTGCGTTTGATTCTTTGTAAAAATGTTATGAATGATTAAATGCGAATAAGTGCGTTTATGATCACATTTAAAGTCATAAAACTATATGAAATCTCCAGGTGAAATATTTCCCATATTTTTTTTTCATAAAGATTTTAAAAAAAATTCACCGAAATCGGGTGATTTTTCGATTTTCTAGAGCCAAAAAACGAGGGGACCTCGAAAATTACAATTTATTTTAATATAAATTTAAAATGTGCCATATGAACTTGAATTGAGACTTGAAATTGACACCACAAAAAGAAAAATTTTAGCATATATGCTATAGTAGATCAATTCGTTTCCACGTAGCATTCTAAATTATTGCGAACTAACTATAAAAATATTTTCAGTGTTTTTTTAATGGAACCAAATTCACTTCCTACGCAATTTTTTACACGTCACGTCATTAAATAATGTTTCCTGGAAAACAGATGTAGGTAAGCAGGAATATTTCAATCTTTACTTCGGTTATACAAGTCGTACTTTAATATAATTAAAAATTTAATCACCACATAAGTATTTTATAATATTTATTTTGTTCTAATTCGAGTCAGATACGGTGTTGACTATAAATAAATGTGCCCTGTCATCTATTATAACGTTCCAATACAATTTTATGTTATAATTGTGAAAATTTCTAGGCAACCAGAAATTCGTTACAAAATTACAATTGAATACTAAATACTAAATGTCGTTAAGAAGAAGACATAATTACTTGAGTGAACTATTGACCGTATTAGCATTACTTAATAAACGCAGAAATATCAGAACCTACAGTAATAATAGAAGGATAGAATAATACACTGAACTCTGCAAGATCATAACGAAGACGATTGGTGAGGTTATCAAGGATTACAAAAAATTCATTAAAATGGCTATCGAAAATTAACAATAACAGAATGATATACATAACTAACCTGCTCATAAAGATATTTAAACTACAATTCAAATCATCTTATATCACAAAAAAGTTTAGCTGATAAAGCTATCCAAGTATCAGAATTTGAATTTACACACATACATTATCGACATATTTCATTAAACTATAATCCAAAACATTTAAAAATAAAACTAATTTTATGTATCAAGTACATTATAATGATTGTAACGCTGTTTACATAGAACTCAATTATAAAAATTCACAAATTCTTAAAACGAAATCAAAAAAGGGAATTTTTAAAGATACACAGAAACGAAAAGTTGTAATTTCATTTTATAATATACAATACAACTTATAATAATTTGATTGACAGCTGCAACTTATTTTTGAGATATGACAACTAATGTAGAAAAATTATTTACTCGGGTTAAAACAGATTTTTATTTTGATATTCATGTTGCCTATCGATTATTATAATTATGCAAATTGTCAATGTCATATCGCTGTTCCGGTAACACAAAGGTGTAAATGTTAAAACAAAAATTTTGCAATAGAGACAAAAGTTTCCCAACTATTTCTCAAATTATGCAGTAACAATCAACCAATATGTGTTTATCAATTAAATTTTTGTTAAAAGCTGTAAATTAGTGTCAGGTTTCAAAAGCCTTATTTAAAAAAAACAGTTTAAACCAATTGAGTATTTTTTGTAATTGCGACATTGAATCTTTTTTATGCTTGAAACAATCAACTCTTTTCGACTAAGTACTTTTCCTAGATGGAGTTGTTTGTACTTATTTTCAATATTTTCTTTATTTTCTCCCAAAGCATTCTTGTAGGACTCATATAAAACACATTGATCCTTTTGTGGCGCACAAAAACCAATGCTAAATTTTCTACTAAAAATTCGTGAATACATGTCGAAACTTGCAGTTGGTTTATAGGCAGTACTTCTTTCTTTTACATAATTTCTGTAAAGCTTCGATATTGGAAGACCACCATCTATAAATTCTCTGGTAGTGTCGCTGCCTACTTTCAACTCGGGGAATTCAATTATTATGATTCGATACAGATTTTCTTTAGTCTTTATCCACCATTGCATGTTTCCCATGTTTTCCTCCCGTCTTCTGCAATAAGTCCGATACTGGTTGCTTTGGATTGAATTACCATCCTAAGAGTTCTTTCGCCAATACCAAGGGTATTTATATGAAATATTTCACATACTCGTACTTTTTCACCTTTGACATGGAAATAAAAAGCAGAACTTAGTCTTATTAGTTCTACGATATTTTCAAAACAAACTGTTCTATATACGTTTTAGCTCTGAAATGATGCAAGTGCCCAGAATTCATCAAACATTGAGTTTCTTTGCTCGTCAAATATTTTTATAGAACATCTTCCAGATTTTGTGTAATAATTTTCCCTCCAATTTCTTTTTCTTTATTTTTTGCCCAATTATCCTCGTTCCTTACTCTTTTTTCCTATTTTAGAAATTTGAGAGCAAGTCGTATTTTCTTGACGAATACTGTTTTCAAAGGCAGCTTTTCCCTGGTGTTAGATTACCTGAGAATTTTCCGAACTTACCTATGTAGAAGAAGAGGGTGTATAGTTGTCGTTAGACCCCGAAAAAAAATCGGAAAAACTCCCAGATTCTTTCCTTTCTTTATATCATTTATTTACGATACAATTTCTTTTAATTTTAGGTTTCAGTGGCTCCAGCTCCAGATCCTCATTTCTGTTCTCATGATTGTTGGTAATATTGTTTGAATATGGGACTCCGACAACCTTCTGAGATGTCCCTTGAACAAGTTGAAACACATTTATGTTACCATCATCTTTGTGCTCAATCTCTTGAGTTGCATTTAGTAAACTATAAAGCTGCAAAATTTTCTTTATCCTCTCATTCATTATTGGCTTTTTTTTTCATTGCTGTAGTTTGTAATACAACGGGTTTTTTCTTTTATTCATATTTAACGTGCTCGGCTACTATAACCACTTACACAGGTGCGATTACAGTTATAATAGTATATACATACAACATACATTAACACATTATCAATATATAATTGTTCTATATTATATGGTAACGATTCACATCCCTTAGAAATTGAAGCACGAAAGAGATTTGCTCAAGTCATTCAGGATGTCTTGGTCTTGAATTGGAACTGCAATCTTTGAGGGGCATATATGTGGCATTCAGTTTTATCGTCAAATTGGAACTACAGCTGGTGCAAATGGGTCTGGTAGTAGAAGACACCAGATAACCATGGGTGAATCTTGAGTATCCCATTCTTATCCTTCTTACAATTCTTAAGTCTCATCTGGAGAGGCCTGTGAAGTTACTTGGTTGAGCTTGATGTATAGAGTGTAAAGTAGTGTTCAGGTACTGCTGCCACGTTATTCTGGTTTTTCTTTTAGAGTGAGATTTTAAATTCTTATAGATAGTTATATTGTCGGTGATGGTATGAGTTAAAGCACTTTTTGCTTGTTGGTCTGCTAATTCGTTACCTACGATTCCAATGTGGGAAGGTAACCATATGATAGTAACTGTTATTTTTAGTGATATGAGAGATTGGTGGGAGTCATGTATAGATTGGACAATTGGGTTGTTTAAATACGCTTAATGATAACAAAATACCCCAATATTAAAATATTTTTATTTACGTTACTTTTGGGAAAAATAGTTAACTCAGGGCGGGTTTCTTCACTTCCTGATAAAGTTCCTACTAACTATTATTTACCGAATAACCAAAAATTCAGTATCTTCACTTTCTAATAAACTAAACCTCCGAGAAAATCGAGTTATTTCCGAATAAGTTATTAGGCAGTCACAAGTTTCAATCAAAGAGTTATATTATACATCAAAAGTGATTTGTTAATTTATTATACTTTATTTGATTTGTTCATTTTTGGAAATATTCGTCATACAAATAATTAAATATTTAATATGGATACTTTCAAGATGTAGAAGATATGTTTGATGAAGAATTAATTGAGGAAATACGGGAACTTTCAGAATAAGCTTATTCCGTTCGTCATAAAATTGATTATTACAATTTTTTGTCTGATGATGAAATTTTTTGACCGTTTTCTTTTTCCTTTCCTATCAATTATTTTCAATATAAAATATAATTTTCAGACCAACACATATTTCTCCAACTAGCGACTATTTCAACATAACCTTAACAAAACACGTGCAAATATAATTACGCACTGATCGTTGTCACAGACACAAAACATAGGAAACCGTCAATAGAAGAACGTTTTTTCGCTTATTTCTTTCCTTATTCAATACATGGAAAATTGCTATACAGGTATCTTTCATTGGGTTACCAACACTACACTATCTGTTGAGTACATAATAAAGTGACAAATACTTATTGGTTAGTTCGGATTTAAACCAACTATGGTGAAGAAACGGTAAACATTTATTCGACAATTCAAAGTTCCTACCAAAGATATGTGGCTAATAATTATTTGGCATTTTATTAGAACGGCCCATAAACGAGACAGGAAAAGGAACTTCTAAATAAAATTTGGAACCAATATTGATGCAAAATACACTTACGTTAAAACAAAAACCCAAAATTCTGACAAATTTTGACACAAAGTACATTTAAGGAACTAAAACCTATCAAAGTTGGAGATATACTGGTATAATGTATACTTAAGTCGTTTTTTCACTAAATATATACCCTTACAACTTAACAGAAACCCATGCAAACTACAATTGCGTCTTTGTTGCAGCGTGAAGATACACACGTTATAGAAATCAGAATAGAACTAATGTTTGTGTCGGTATTCCACCAATTTTTGCTTCACGTCACAAATGTCATCTAGCATTTAACTTTCGAGATACGTAAGTATTTTTCTGCAATAAAGTTAAATTTGAAAAAAAAATACATTTATATCCTTGTTTTCCCGGAACGGGGATATCATGTTTTGATAAAAATCGAAATAGGTCATAACATTAATATTTTTAGCTTTTTTAAAAACTAATTTTCCATCAGAACTAAACTAAATTCAAGACGATTTATCGACAAAAATAAATTTTTAGCTTCAAACAATCAAATTCAAATTAATTAGTATAACATTACGAGTATGTTAAAGTTAATATGATTATCATTTTGAACGACCTGTCACGCAATTATTTACTCGTAGAGATTATTACCTGTCCTACCTATTCCCACGTGCTTTATTGTGAAAACAAGAAATGATGAATACTAAACACGCACGATGTCGAAAATTCTCTTTATATAAAGGTCACAAATAACGAGTGAAACATACATATCGATATAAAGTCTTGTAATCAAGATAGAAATTGAGCATTGAATATATTGGTGTTGTACTGAATACACTGTTTACACCACTACTACACCAACACTCACAATTACACTGTCTGACGCGCGTTTCGATAATCAAGTTGCCGTCTTCAGAGACTGAAGGTTTAGGTGAACTAACCTTCAGTCTCTGAAGACGACAATTTGGTTATAGAAACGCGAGTCAGACAGGATAATTGTGAGGGTTGGTGTAATGGTTGTGTAAAAAGTGTGTTCAGTATTAATATCGCCAACGGTTCCAGAAATTCCAACTTATATTGGTGCTGACGAAACGTCGACGCATAAAAAGATCATGTCATTTTCGTTAACATTAGAAAATTTTATGTAACTTTTAATGAACTACAGGGTGTTTCAAAAAAGGTGATCCCGTCTGCAGGATAGTTAGAAAACTGAAAAGGGGTTTGCTCAAGAAAAATTACACATTTTTTACGATTTTGCCGCAACTACTGGCAACATTGTTTTGATATCTTATACGTTTTGGAAGCTGATACATCCAATGAATTTGTTTTTATGTCTGACTCTCATAGAGGACGCTAGGTACACGTTTTCTACCAAATAGTATTGAACATAACTTTTTCAATGTTAGATTTACTGATCAAAAATTTCAGGTGAACATCATTTAATTTTACACCCAAAAGGTACTCTTGATAAAATTCGAAACCGTGTACCGTTTTCGAAATATTTTAATTTAAAAATTATGAAGTAATAACCAATGTTGGTATAAAGTATTGATAAAATTATTAATTATTATTAATTAGTAAGCATTATGTGAATTAAAAATTTTTTGTCGCATAAATGAGACCCCATCGATAAAACGGATACATTTAAAAAAAATGGAAATGAAGGCTTTCGTTTCTTGTAACGTTTCACAAAAATCCAGCCTAATCAGTATAGGATCTTGAATACGGATGGCGTTACGAAATTTTTTTACTGAGCAAACCCCAAATATTTTTCAGTTTTCTATCTATCCTAGAGACGGGATCACCTTATTTTGAAACTCCCTCTGTATAAAGCAGTTTTAATGGGAATTTAGAATCGATATCTTATCTACATATCTATACTAGGTTAGGTTAGGTTAGATTAGATTGGTCGTGGGTCACTAGGAGACCTGAGCCCCATAGAGTTACTCTTTATTTGTCAACTTAGTTAACTAGCTAACTACTCTCCTATATTTTCCTCTTTTATACCTTATTTCCAAGCATCTCCAACTCAGTATAAAGTACACTAAATACTGTCAGATTTATTGTTTTTCATGTGAAATAAGATACGAGTTTGGAAGAAAATGATTAAGGCTCTAAAGAAAAATTAATGCTGCTGAAATATATGTGTGATTTTAAAGAATCGAAATATAATCTCGTATAATTAAGATTCGTATTATTTTATGTACTTAATACCTATTACAAAAATTCGAATCTTCAGATTCCAGGCAATCATAAATTTAACAATGGCATTAGCAATGAAACGGTTTTATTATTATAATATGTGGAAAATAGTTGTGCTAAGCTAAGTACATGTCGATATTTGAAAAAATATTTTAACAGTTTCTTTTTGAATGACATCATATCTTTGGTGAAGTGAACTGATCCAGTTAAATATAGAATTCCAAAGAGAGAGTCCACCTGCCGTGGCGTGTTAAATAAGCATGTAAATCAAGTGTGACTAGGAAGAAATATAACCAGGAAAAGTTTATGCAACTAATAATTCTTAAATAAATATAGCAACATCGCTTTTTCTTACAATACTAGTTGAAAAAAGATATTTCTGATTTTTTTCTATCTGAATAAATAACACATTTCTGGATGAAGGGTCTTTACTCATCTCATTAAGTTTTGTCAGGTACCCATGAAGTTGGCAATCCCAATGGCGAGCTGATCCCTATTTTCAATTATTCTTAAACAATTGTTCGATGCTTTACTTTCTTCTACGCCTATGCGACCCTCTATTTAGCCTTTCATTATAAGTTATACAATCCCATAACGAGTTCTTCTGAGCACATTATCAAGTTATGACAATTTTCGACATTTTCGACATCAAAAGTTCACGAACTACACTTTCCCTGTTCAAGATTGCTTCATTCCCTTGCATAATCACTCTTCATCTACGTAATTACGTTTCAAACACGGTTGATTAAGGTGAACTTAAGTGTCCAGACTCCGTACAACAGTACACACCAAATATAACATTCAACCATTCTTTGTCTCATTTTCCAGTTTAGACTATCGTGATCTCATATTCTGGAAAGCTGCATTCAATCCTGCATCAAATTTCCTTATCCGGATCCAGTTGCTCGGTCATGTAGTAATATGTATTTAAAATTGGAGACCCTCTCAACGTTCTATCCATTTATCTGTGGTGACGCGGTAAAGTATGGCTGGAGACTATAAACTTTTTCTTAGCAACATTAATATCCTGTCCCACTTTATTAACAGAATTTATGATATTTTGAAGACCCAGATATCATCGCAAGAAAATAGCAATATCGTTAGCACAGCAAATGGTGTTAACTAGCTCACCGTTGCTTTTGACCCCGAATTCTTTTTATATAAAGATATAAGCCTTTTTTAAAGACTGTCTAAATTAAAATTGAACAACAGTGAGGACAGGATATATTCTTTTTGAACGCTTCGTTGGATTTGACATTCTTCATATAACAAAAATATTAGTACGTTAATTTGCTTATTTGATGAAATGAAATAATAATAAATGATAATATTTCCCGGTAATTATTTATAATCAGTTCATCAAGCAATCATTCTATCATAGCCTTCCTCTCCATGAACTGTTTCGCTTTCTCAAAATGCGATTTGCACTGCTCCATCGAAACTTCTTGAAAGAACCTTCTTCGCATGCTGGACCCGTTATCGATCATTATCTCCGATCATTGCTTCATTTAATGCAGCTCTAAATTTCCTGAACCATTGACGAAAATATTTTAACCACAATGTTGTGCGCCAACCTATTCTTCACCTAATAATTATTTTTCCTTACATTACCAAGTAAAGATCATACTTTCGACGGTTACGAATCATATGACTAAAATATGTCGTCTATTTATAGTGTTCAAGTTTTGTTCTTGCACTCATGAACCTTCAAATTACAGCGATAAACCTACATCTCAAACGCCTCCAAACGTTTGATCGTCCATACTTTTGCGCAGTAGAAGGCAACAAGAAAAACATTTAATTGTGACATCATCAAACAGATCAAGGATGCAAAGTATTTTATGAATACGCTCGCGCTTTGGCTAACCTTGCTCGTATCTCTACGCTAGGATCCTATTTATTGTTTACTATGTTTCCCAGGTACGTTAATATTTCTACGTGGTCTATTTGTACGTTATTAATCGTTTTACCTTTACCTTCAGTCTCTGAAGACGATAACTTGGTTATCGAAACGCGCGTCAGACAGTGTAACTGTGAGTCTGTGAGTGTTGGTCTTGTAGTGGTGTAAACAGTGTATTCAGTATGAATATCGCCAACGGTTCCAGAAATTCCAACTTAGTTAAAATTGTTTATATCATGAAATGTTAATAGGTAAAAGTTACAACTTTCACAACTGAAACAAAAGGATGATATTTCTTGAATGAAATATTTCTGGCTCACATCTGTTTGTTTCACAGTTACACACATTATTAACTTTTCTCGAAGGAAACTGTGATGACGTTAACGTGTAAAAAAATGCGTAGGAATTGAATAAATTTAAAAACATCGATTCATTCGCTTTTTTGCGCTTTCTAAAATAGAATAATAGAATAAATCCCAATGTTTAGTATTCTAGTATAATTTGGTTTTTATTATTGTTGACGTTAGAATAATAAAATGGGCTATTGAAATAGTTAGAAAGCGGATTTACTTGACGATATTTGATGGTCCATAGAAATGTAGAAAAATTTATTGATATAATGTAGCATATATGCTTAAATTTTTCTTCTTGTGGTTCAAGGTGTCAAGAGCATCGTTTTGGCTGTTCATAATTTATTTTTTATTTATGTCGGTTTCCAATGTTCACTTTGTTTATTGAATAATGATACAAAAAAAGCATAAATATTCGAAGTATAGCCCATGGTATACTATTGTTTTAACCCAACGTTAAGCAAGCTCTTTAAGACCTTGGTAAAACCAGTTTTTGGATTTAGATGCACAAAGTTGTCGCGTTGCACTGCATTTTCAACAGCTTCTTTGCATTCAAATATTTTCTATTCTGAATAAATAGTAATCTGACAATATAAGATCCAGACTAAATGCTGGATATGGTACCATCAAGCTCATCGATCTATTCAAGGTAACTTTCGCAGCATCTGGCTTAGTATTGTCTTGTAAGATATCGGTTACCTAAACCTGGATATTTATCCTCGGCATTGATATTTCGACCATTTCAAATGATTTCTAAGTACACTAAACCTTCATAATTGCACCAGACCTACAAGACTTTCCGCTCGAATCGACCTCTCTATACGACGGGTTCTGGTAATTGTCCTTTGTGCAACCACTAATTTGTCTAATAAAACGATCTTCCGACAGGACATGGAGCTGTTTACACACATCTACTCGGCATTTCGCTTGAATCTCAGTTAATTCTTTTCGCATTATTCGACAACTTTTAAATGATTTTTAATGATTTTTAACAGTATCTTTAGAAGTTCTAACGAAGTCCTATGTGTTCTAGGTTGGTTCTCTACTGCTTACCTTATGACCTCATAATCCCACGCAAGTGGACAATCTGAGCGTGAACGATCTTTAAGCGTAAAATATCCACCATTACAAAGATTGAACCAACGCTGTGCCGTAAACTTTAACTATGTCTTCCTTTTCAATCCCACATATTTTTCTTGATGTCACGGCTGCTTCAAATTTTTGTTTTCAATAATGTTTTAACAATACACGAATTTAATATTTATAGCACTCTATACCATTTATTATAAAATCGTTTATGAACAAAAAATGATAAAAAGTATGTGATGCAATTTTGCTCGTTATAGAATTGAAACTAGTATATATCAAAATATTTAGGATTAAAGTGTAAGAATTTTCACACATTACTAAATGATACGTAAATTTTGATCAAATATTCATGCATGCTCATTTTTTTTCTCTGTTTGTAGGTATCAATTGCAAGAGAAATTCATTTCGACTGATCATATAATTTACTGTTTATTTATGTCAAAATATATAAATATGTAGTAATATTTTTTATTGCTAGAATTAGAAATGGTATAAAATTAAAAGGAGGCAACGGGGAAGATCATCTGATACAATAATAAATTCCTAACCTCCATATTTTTACGTGTATCTTGCAGGCTTTCAGTTAAGTTTTCAAATAACCTTCTTTCCAGTTTTTTGTTTGGGGAGTTATTTTTTACATTTTTCTCGGTATCATTAGTTGTCCCTGACTTACTTTCTACATCTGTGCGCCATCTTTTCTGTAACGGATCTACTGATAATATAAAATATATAAACAGCCTGCATAATAATTTCAAAGATAGATGCGAGATGTGTTTGTTCTGAAAAAAACGAGGATTTAGAAAGAGTTGGACCCTAGCCAAAATTTAGATAAGCGTTCAGCTACAACTTTGTGGCTACCCAGCAAGAAATCAGGCAGGCAAATATGACGTCGTGCTCTGTGTATTAGCCTGACGACGGCGGTTTTCCTCGGTTTAAAACTGTGTATCCACGCCGCTTGTATGTGTTCGTAATTTTTTCAGAAAAATTAAATTTCCTCAATGTTCTAAATTTAATCTACATCATTGTTATGTAATATTTAAATTACACATGTTATGTTTCGAAAGTTTACCTGTTAGGAATTTGTCTGCAGACTGTTGTTAGAGTGTGTTTGAAGTGTTTTTTTATTAACCTACAAGATAAAACTGTAAGTGAGGTTTTATATTTACCTATACATTTTGTTAATTTTTCAGTTTTAACTGTCGTTATACGAATGCGTTAATAAGCTGGGTCTATATATAGATAGCAGGAATCCGTAGCTATTGCACTTGAAAATTTCTTTCTATTTCATTTTATAATACCCTGACCCACAAACCGACAAAACTATTATCTTTGATCACTTTAACTTAGTCACTAAACATTGTTTCATAATTAAATATGAATTTTTAGAAAAGTAAAGATCATTGCTTTCAATTTCGAATAAATCAAATAATATTAAGTTTGAATTTCCTTCGTAAACTTCATTACAAAATTTAGTGTACAGCTAAATGACTATTGAATGTCTAAAAGCCATATATATTCCAAAAACGTAAAATGCAAAGTGGGTATGTTTTTATATGTTATCAAAAACTGTTTCTGTCATACATGAATGTAATATTAAATCTGTGTATATATGTATTTAAAAATATACATCCATAGATCAAAGCATTTAAAAACACATTTTCAAAAAATGTTTTGTCTTTTATCAACTAAAAGTGAATGGTAATTTAAGTTAGATATTCATGGAAGTGGCTTTCGATAATATGGTGGGTTAACATCCAAAATAAACAACCACACAGATTATTTATTTGATTGATTGTAAAAATAATAAAATATTTCAGAAGAAATGAGAAAAATTGAGGTAAACAAACTAAAGGACCCTTGAGTTCCTTGTGGCTATAAACGCCAGTAGTGTCATCTATATCACAAAATAGACGGGGAGGTCGATAAACATCCCCCGAATCTAAGCTGGACGAAAACGTGGCGACGGATGAATGGCAGCAGGGTGATTGCTGTCTCGAAGGATTCCCTTGGTACACCAGACCTTATTCCGGCATGCGAGGTTCTGCTGTAATAGACCAAACTTTCCCTAACTACTCGTGGGATTAACGATGAGACAGATAAAAATAAGAGAAACAGAAAAAAACAGCGGGAACACACCCCCTCTTCTACGAAAAAAAACTTACCAGAATCTGGACAACCAGGAGGCAGAGATGACCCACTGACGCGTGAACTGAGCGTTGCGGTCTGCTGCCTCAACAATGGGCTTACAACAGAGGAAGCTAGAACCAAAGCATTGGAGCATAGATTCATACAGGGGTTGAGTTAGGCAAAGACTCTTCTGGGAAACTATAACCAGAGTAGATCTGCTGAATGTATCAGCCTAAGTAAAAACAACCTACTAATACCAATAGAAGTTCTATCGTGGCACTGTCGCCTCAACAAACACCTGAAGACGCTAAATGTAGTAGATAATGCGGCGTGCAGATTTTGTTGCACAGATGACGAAACCTCTAACCACAAGCTCTCGAAGTTTGAATTCTAGACTTTTTAAAAGGAGTAGGGTTGATGGATCAGCTGTAAAAACTGGGTTCTCCAGTATCGCAGCAAGATAATTCCTTTGAACAGTCTTGGTAACTCAAATTCCCTACTCAAATCTCATTGTGTTGTCAACGTTCCACTTAATTTTTTTAATATAACCTTACATTAAAATGGTCATTGAATTTCTCTAATCACTTTTTTTCTCTATTTGCACTGATTCTCTTTTTTATTATATTATGGTTTGAGGTTTTTACTATTCGTTTGTAGTTATCAAAATCCTTTATATTTTTGGAATTCATTATAATACAGAATAGATGTTTACTGCTATTTATGTTAGATACACTTTATATTATCGTCGTAATTCTATTCAACTTCAAATTAAACTGGAATTCCTTGGATTCAAAATTAATGTATAAATTCATTTGTTGAAAGCTTTTTTCTCTGGTTTGGCTGCTTCATACATTAATTAAATTCAATTCAAATATATTTGCATATGAGGTGTATGTAAATTATAAAAAAGAAAAATGTCAATTGGATAAGGAATATTGTCTTAATCCGTATGATTTTAATAATAATGTATACAGCCTAATTGTAGAGTCAATTTATTTATGTAGATTATCTGAGTTCCTTTTCATATACACGTAGTCTGCGTTGTATTTTAGTACGCTAAAAATATATTAGAAAACCATCTATTAGTAGTTACTTTGTGCTAGATATGTATTTAAATAACTATTTATGTTACCTTTTTATTCATCAAACTTTATGCAGCGTCGAAATTAACCACAATTACTTTAAAATCCATTGAAACATTGTTTCTAATTACAACTACGATTAGTTTTTTATTTAAAAATATGTTCATAAAAGCAGCAAAAATACTAAAACCATTAAATATTTAAACCTAGACCATTTTGAAAGTACTGATTATCATTTATCTAAATCAACATTACTCTTATCACTAATTCATTTAAAAAATTTAATATCCAGTGCATAAGAGGTTTGGGTATCCCAATTTCTATCACCTCTAGTTTGATCATCAGCTGTTGGTCTAATTAGTTCTAGGAAGCCGTAGTAGCCAAAAGTGCAATATTTTCTGTCATCAGTCACATTATTAAATTCGTTCCGCTAGTCTGACTTATCATAACAGTTAGAATTAAAAAACGATAATTTTGTTTCAGATTTCCAAAAGAAAATGCACCATTTGTATCCTTTAGCAAAAGGTGACCCCCTTTGTCCACTGGGCTTCCACCCTCAAGTCAGATGGCCAACAAGATGTAAAAGATGTTTTAGGTAAGATTATTCATCATGTTGAAAACTCTTGCAATTAACTTTTACCAGTATCCTATCAGTGTTTAAAATTATTTTTGACGTTTCCTCGTAAATATTTTGGTGTTTGTCACAACTTTGATATATTTTTTGCTTATTGCCAAAATTTAAATTTCAATGTATGGAAAAAAGCCAATTATTCTCCTTTTTGTATTTGACTTTATTCTTTGTTGTTTTAGAATTTGAACTGATGAAATATTTGATGTCCTTTCTACTTTATTCTCAATTTTATATAATTATACTAAATTAATTTTATTAAAAAAGAGTCCTTATACATAGTCAGGATAAGTCCTTCACATGTTATGTTTAAAAGATGTTTTGTTTGATTATACATAATATTCATCTTGTGAATATGTTTTTTTTTAATTTTTTCGGGATGATTATTTTTTCTTAAAACAGTTTTTGATTTTTCCATTGCCGTTTAATCAAATTAATAATCATTGTGCGTTTTTGAGAAATAGGATGACGTGAAAAATCTGAATAATTTTAGAACCCAATTGTTTCTATACCGGTATATGTAATACTCCTATGTGAACAATTGGTTTGGGTAAAAATGTCCCTACGCTACGGAGTCGAGAATATTCATCTTCTCTCTCGTTCGAGACACTTTTCTGCCTGCGCATGCTTGAGAATGCGCAGAACTGAGCTGGAACCTCGGAGGATAGAGAAATCGTTGCCATTCTGTCTTCCTTAGTCGTCTATTTATAGAAACTGTCCATATAGAAGTATTACAAAACGTCCATACCTAATCACTCTTTTTGTGTTATTGTTAAGACATCAAGAAATTAAGATTTATTTTTATGTTTTATCAATATTTTATTTATCTCAAATGTGTATTTTATGATCACATTTTCAATTTCATGTGTGTACAACATTCACATAGGGGAAAAATGTTATAATAAGATATTGTACTTTCATATTCTTATGGTAGGACATCTATTCATCTATATATTAGAGTTGTTAATGTCAGGTCATAAACTATGCCAAAAACGCAAGACCCTTTTTAACAATGAAACAACTAAAGGCCAATTTTACAACCTAGGGTAAAACTGGAGATTAAGCTAACGTTTAAACTGTGGTTTCGATTCTAGTTTAAGCCAAGAATAAACAAGATCGCTCAGTTTTAGAAGTCACAGTTAAGAAAACATTTTTCTGCCAGTTGTCACGAATATAACCAATTTTTTTTGCTTTTGATTATCCTTGTGAAGAAATACAAAGAAACAGTCGAATCCAAAAAAAGGGGTACGGTAACTTGCAGAAAAAATTTCGGGATGAGCTGGCAAGGGATTTAATGATGAAAATAACAAAAGCGGTAATGTTTTCGATAGAACCACAACAAATTTAAAGAACGTAGGATAATTTAAAGATTCGCTCTAGAACGTTTTCTAGTTGTGTCGAAAATGTTGATAATTTCTTCATTATAATCGTCGAATTCATCACATATAACTTGCAAATCTTCAATCATTATACCAAAACCCTTCATAATATTGTGAAAATGTAACCTACGCCATTGCCCTTAGATGAACAGTATATTGTGCTGATTAAGAACTTATTTTATTGTAGAATTACCTACAGAAATTGAATCAGAATACGTAACATTAATACCTAATTCAAAATTTTCACTTAAATCAAATAATGTCATTAAACCTCTAAATGACATTTGTACTCGCGGCAATATTTTTCAATGTCCTAACCATTTGCAAGACAATAATAATTATGGATGCGAAGAAAACATATTGCTAGCAGGAAATTCTACATATTGTCAATATACAAAAATTGAAATAATTAAGAATCACATTGAAATTATTCCGTAGATAAATCAATTTTTGGCAATATTTCCCGTAGAAGAAAAATTAATCATAAAATGTAAGCAAGAAACTGAAGTGAGAACTCTTAAAGGCATTTATTTAATAGAAAATTCAGCATGTAAAATTATATTTAGGAACCAAGAGTTAATATTTCAACAAAAAACGTTTGGACAACCTTTTGTAATAGATGAATTAAATCAATTACACGTTTCTCCAATGAAGATTGATTTAAAAGGGTTAAAATTAAAGGATATTCCAAATCAACTGGTAACGCCAATATTCACAGAAAACACTAATTTCCACATTCCCATTATTTGGACTATTCTTCTTTATATAGCATTGATATTGGCCTTCTTGTGGATTTTGTATAAGAGAAAACATTCAGGAAGGACAAGTAAGAATCACCCGCAGGCAACAGAAGATTGGATCCAGCTTCCAGGAGAAGCTTCCTTCTAAAGGGGGAGGTGTCACCTACGCCATTGCCCTTAGGTGAACAGTATATTGTGCTGATTAAGAACTTATTTTATTGTAGAATTGCTTAGCTTGTGTTTACTAAAAGATTATAAAATTCACGATTGTAATAAGAAATATCAGTCTTGTAATTGAATTTGTTGATAGAATTTATGTCAGAAATAAAGTTAGTTTTTAAAAACACGTATCCAATTAATTAAAAGCTAAGTTGAGGTTTTAGCTGTAGATAAAATTGGACCTAAATGATATGAACTTAAGTTTCTTCCATTCATTCAGCCATTTTCCATTCTTTTCAAGATCTACAGTTTTTAACTACTATTTTGGTCTGTTTCCATTTACTTTATCGTTATTTCTATCTTATGCTCTTGGTTCGCTTGGTTTCCTATGATTTATGAACTTGAAATGGCACATGACACATATGAAACATGTAAATTACATTCAACTCATGTTAAATATCTTCTTTTTCAGCTTATTTATCTTTACTCTCTCAATATTTATCCTCTCTCTCAATTTTTCAATCATCAAGTGCTAGAATATCAAAATTTTCTCCATATACCGGGATGTTTTTGTATTTTTTCACTATCTCTCATCTTCGTTTTCTTGTTCCCTTTCAGAATAAAATTAACTGTAGATTATTTCTTTGATTTCAGGGATTACAAAGAACATGGTGGAAAGAAAAGAGACAGTGATTCAAATTTATACAAGGATGCATCCACTGTTTCCACACCCAGTTTATCATGGAGTACTAGGTATGTAACCATCTACAACAAAAAAAAACATTCAAGAAGACAGTAATAGACAGAAGAGCATATTACGTGAAAATATTGGAATTTAAACATTGAAATTCAAATAATAATTAACGTTTATACGTGTGATTTTTGTAGCAATGTATAATTACTTTTAATAATTGTATGTAGTCATATCTGATCCGATTTAACTTTCGAAGAAATTGTGCACATACATCTTTGGCCAATAGAAATGCATTTCTGTTTACGATTCGATGTTTTCATTGGTAAACAGTGGAGATGATTAGTCCGCGTGGACTGACTGTTAGATGTTTACTGAATTTTATACGGGGAGTAAACATTATTTTTCATTTCTTAATTTGGTATAAGTGCCATGTGTATTTGTGAAATATTGATTGTTCCTCGCAGAACTGTCTTAATATCGATATATCAATCGATATTTTTTCAAAAATTAATCGATAAATATCGTCGATATTTTTTTATCTTGAAATATCGATATTCGATATTTTTTTAAGAAAACTTTATTTTATTTTACTTTATACCAACTTCATATTTCACTTACTGTTGTAATATTTTACCTGTCCTCATATTTAATTAATTAATTATTTACATCAACGCGCAAGCTTTGATATAAGTGCTGCCTCTATGTGTAACCGTGACAACCATAGCTGTATTGTGTTATGTTGCTTGTGTATGTGTGTAGTGTACAGTAAAATGGCGGCAAGCGACATTACGTGGTGTGATTTGTTGTGTCTTTTCATTGTGTAATTGTTATTTTTTTTATTTATAATGTCTGCAGTGTGGAATTTTTTACTAAAAATGGGAACAATCAACCTGTTTCTTGTAATTTATGTGGTAACACATACAAAACATGTGGAAATACGACAAATTTAGCGACGCATTTGAAAACAAAACATTATAATACTTTTATACAAATGTCAACAAATTCAAGATCACTAAAATCTGGAAATGGAACTAAGTATCCTATATTAGTAGATAAATAGATAGATATAATCATGATGTAGTCTTTACATCATGGATATAATTTATAATACTTTATTCAAATAAAAAATAGAACTGACGATAATAAAAAATGCATTAATTTTTTTAACGTTTGAATAATTCTTTCATTTTTGAAGACTCAACTCTCTGAAATAAAAATATCGATATATCGACATATCGATATTTTTTACGCTGCATACATCGATATTCTTAGAATATATCGATACGATATTTATCGATTTAATCTTTTTATTCGCCCATCCGTAGTGTCGTTACGACCTTATTATTCTTTTTTATTCAATATTTAATACATAATATTGCACCTCACTATTTATCCGCTAAAACCTTCTACGCACCAACACTAGTATGATATTGCGCAGACACGTTCTGTATCTCTCTCCCCCCCTCTCTCTCTATCTTTCTCTTTCTAAAATTTTCTTTTGTTTTCAGCGTCGTTTGGAAAATATAAATTTCAATTCATCATATACATATAATATTTTGATCACAAGTTCTCTATTTTATTTGGAAATATAGATAAAATTGGATGTCGTAAAAGTAATATTAAATCATATACAGGATTAATAAATTCATAATAACGTATAAGTTAAAGTTCTTTATGTTACGTTAAATTGTAAATTTCATTTTAAAAGAAAGAAATATGTCAAACATTTTGAACATGGGGTTTCTATGATTATGACTGAAATAGTTTTGTCGGTAAATGAAACATAATTCGATTCTCTTGCTTAAATACCTGTATGTATACTCGCTTTTTGATATAACGTAGTTTTTTGAGTTTTTTAGTATTATTCAATGATTCAAAATAATCCATATTTATAATAGGAATAATCTTTGTTTTCGGACTATTTACCTACCTTAAATAACTTTTTCTCATTAATGTAGCACCTTTTTAAGACATTTCAGCTGAACTTGGGTTTTTCAATATACAGTTTGAAAGACAACCAGTGTTGCCATACGATGAATTCCGTAGACCTAGAATTAATACTAATACATAAGAATTAATATTAATGATAAAGAGAGCGGGATCTTGGTTGAATTATACTATCGGAAGAGATAGAAAAAGAACTGGTTTAATAATTTCTATCTATTCGCCATTAAAATCAAAGCTTGTTAATCTCCACCCTTGCCATTCCCATACCCCAAAACTTCGACGTCATGGTGATCACATTGAAGTAGAGTAGACAGAGAGTAGTATACGGTTTTTCTGTGTCGTTCTATCAGCAGTTCGAGTCCACTTGGACAAACTCCCATACTACATTCGCTTCCTCTATCTTTAGCGGCCTTTAGAATGTAATCATTCTTGCAATTCTTTTTTTAATGTAGATGTTGTTGAAACCTTTTCTACCCTACTTTTTTACAATTTTAAACATAATTGCATTCACCTGTTTCTAATTCATCATCTGAGATTTGTTTATCCAAATTAACTATGTTTTGATTCTATGTAGACGATAAATAGAATAAAATTACAGAGCTCTTTTATAGAAGGGTGGGGGAGAGGGGGTTGTAAATGTCTTCTGGTACATGAAATATTATCTGAGTCCATTTTAAAATTAGCCCCGCCAAAAACTGTTATTATATATTAATAAAACAATAACAAAAACCCAAGAAAAAAATGCACACTATTTATTTACAATTTATCTATTGTCAATTATATGTCAAAAGCTCTGTGTAAAACCGACCAATTAGTAATCTACAAAGCTGCCAACTTAAATTCAAATCAGTCCTCCTAGTTTAAAATCAGGGTATAATCTAAAACTAACTTTTCAATACTAAAGTGAAATAAAAATGAATTTGCAAATCTTAACTAAAATTCTAGCCACTATACACTAAACAAAAAAAATGGAAATCTAACCTCAAACTCTCAAGTCATCTGGGAAATAAGCTGAACTGAGTTACTTTGTAGAACAATGGTTGCTAAAAAATCGGTAAGGACGGAGGTAAATATTTGAATTCAGCAAATTTGAGTGAAATTAAATGTGACATAAAATTACTTGAGATTTCATGCAAAAGGTAAGCTAAAGTACGAATCAACTAAGAAATGCCACAGGCGTCATCAATTAGTAATCGTCTGCCTCACTTTAAAATATTATATATATTATATATTTTCAGATAAAAGTATCCACCTTTAATAACTTTTGTAATACTGGTATTTAGAAAAAATCCAAAAACACGTCAATTTATGTTGGAAGGGGCAAGCATTATGGCTTATTTAAACTTACTGGAAAAGCCACCCCCTCACCCCTAGCAGCATCCCCTTTATTTTTTTAAATTACTTGTCATATTTTTTATGTAAAATTTGGATACTCCTCTTTGAGCTGATTTCAAAAATGTATAATACTTGTAGGTTAAAGTGGTTAGTTTATGAGATAAACAATTTTTCTTTTAAGAACACAAATTTTACTTATTATTTACTTTCACCTTATTTGCCTGTACTAAAATGGGTTGTACAACAGTTCAAACTCTTTAATCTTTTTAACTGTGCTATTTATTCTACTTAAAAAATCCAAACAACAAAAAACTCTACTTTTTATTAAAGTTTGACATTGTCAACTAGAATTTGTAGTCACTATTGATAGTGTAATTTGATACATTATTTATTTTGTTTCTCAGAAATGGTTTACTCTTTGCAAGAAAGAATTGAAATTGTAGGTTTATACTACCAAAATAATAATTGTGCAAGAGCTGCTGCTAGAATATTTAACGAATTACATGACGGAAGACATGCAACTGTATGTAATTCAACTGATGGAGAAATTTACCACAACAGGGTCTGTTTGCAATAAAGTGCATAAGCCAGAGGGACTCGTAAATAACGAAGCAATCCAAGTGGCAATTTTAGGGCAAGTCAGCTTAGAGGCTCAACAACCCCAATCGTTGTCAACAATAAGTAGAGCGATCGGTGTTTCATCTTCTACAGTTTTCCGAGTTCTACATAAATTCAAGTACCACCCATACAAAGTTAAGTTGGTGCACGAGTTGAATGAAGATGATTTTGATCCTCGTCGAGAGTTTTGCGAATCAATGACGCAAATTATCAATAACAATCCACAATTGTTAAACAATATTTGCTTTTCTGATGAATGCCCATGGTCATTAAATGGCTTAGTAAGTAGGCATAATTGTAGATATTGGGCTGAAAGTGATCCACATATTATGCGTGAATTCCATACACAACATCCCCAAAAGTTAAACGTTTGGTGTGGTATCCTAGGTGACCACATTGTCGGACCTTTCTTCATCAACGGAAATTTAAATGGTGAATCATATCTTGAGTTACTCAGGGAAGGGGTTGACCCACGTATTACAACAATAATAGAAAATGATGATAACCTTTCCGAAGATTTACTGGTATTTCAACAAGACGGAGCTCCCCCACACTATGCTATGCCTGTCCGACAATTTTTAAACGAAACATTCCCCGCTCGTTGGATAGGTAGAAGGGGGCAGATGATGGAGTGGCCACCTAGGTCACCGGATTTAACACCCCTAGACTTCTTTTTATGGGGTATTTAAAAACAAAAGTTTATGCTACCCAACCAGAATCTCTGGATGATTTACGAGAGAGGATAGAAAATGCATGTCGACAATTAAATCCAGCCGTATTAAGCAATGTCAGAGAGGCATTTCAAAATAGATTATACCATTGTATGGAAGTGAATGGTACTCATTTTGAACACTTATTGTAACTTCATAATAAATAGCCCAGTTAAAAAGATTAAAGAGTTTGAACTGTTGTACAACCCCTTTTAGTACAGGCAAATAAGGTGAAAGTAAATAATAAGTAAATTTGTGCTCTTAAAAGAAAAATTGTTTATCTCATAAACTAACCACTTTAACCTACAAGTATTATACATTTTTGAAATCAGCTCAAAGAGGAGTATCCAAATTTTACATAAAAAATATGAAAAGTAATTTAAAAAAATAAAGGGGATGCTGCTAGGGGTGAGGGGGTGGCTTTTCCAGTAAGTTTAAATAAGCCATAATGCTTGCCCCTTCCAACATAAATTGACGTGTTTTTGAATTTTTTCTAAATACCAGTATTACAAAAGTTATTAAAGGTGGATACTTTTATCTGAAAAGCACTGTATATATATATATATATATATATATATATATATACAGTATCTTATATAAATAGCAACTGTTTACTGTATAGAGGTTTGGTGTGCATGGTATGTTTATAATAAACACAGTTTTTGCACATGTTGAGTGTAATATTTTATCTATGTCGTTAATTAAAAAAAACATTATTCGCTATCAGAAACTAGAGAAGAACATCCTAGTTTATCCTCTAATGAACTATCTGTATCCTCGCTGTTTTTGTCTTCACTTTCTTCCGATGAACCCGTATTTACTGTAAATATTAAGTGATCTAGAGTGTGGTCTAAGATGTGCTCTTTTTGTATAAGGTCATTCTCATATTTGTTAACATGTTGGCAAATATTATACCATTCTTGTTCCGATACCTCCTCAAATTTTTGCCTAGCGAGTGCCTCCGTATCGGACAGTTTAAATGTTGTATTGTGCGCAGCTACCCAATTTTTTACTAATGCCCAGATTTTTTCGATAGGGTTTAGTTCTGGATGATAAGGAGGTTAACGTAGTACACGGTGCCCATGTTGTAACAGTTCGTCTAATTTGTACTTTATGGGGAAGCGAAATTTATTGGCTGCTGTGTATGTAAGTTTCATCAGTATAACATATATTGCGGCCTTCGTTACGGTATTCTATCAGCTTCTTTAGGTGATTTATTCGTTTCAGGCGAATGTCGTGTGATTCACACAAAATTTTTCTTCAGTCTGGCATTTTCTGCCATCTACAAAAAAAAATCTCTGTGATAAACATCAAGGTTTTAATTATCGTAATAATGGACAACTTAAAATCAAAATTATTACCTGAAACCAATTTTTTTAAGGAGCCGATTCAAGCTGCTTACACATATTGCTTCTGTCAAGATTTGCCGGTCATTAATTTTCTGCAAAAAAACCTATAATTTCATCATAATTTAGCATTGCACGTTTGCTCTTTTAAATTGAATAGTAACAACGGTAAACCTTAAACTAAGTAGGTACATGACTTTATAATATGTGTAAACTCCGCATTTCTTCAACCTACTTCTCAAACTAAATCTTGCTACATACATGTAATTTTTCAAAGGAATAGTAACTCCTTCATCTGCCTCTTTTTTCATGAAATTAATAATATTGCTTATTATTTCTCGTCCTTGGCTGCGTATAATAAGACCTTGCTTTTCAACTTTTTTTGCGGACATTATTTAAAACGATTTTGCCCCTAATGTTCAAAAACAGCGCTATCTGTAAAATAAACTATGGCACAGACTAAAAATAACACCGAACACAATAAATTACACTATATACTGAACAACGAACAATACTAAATGCTGAATGTCCGATGTTCGGTCGGTTATGTATCTGCGCATCCATAAGCGCAAATTATTCATAATATTACCATACTTTCCTTCCTAAGTAAAGGCTTGGCAACATCGAAGAGGGACTCGCAATGGTAAGAGATCCATGGTTACGCGACGATTCCCTTCGAATTCTGATTTGGACCATGTGGTAGACGTGCAGCTTGCCAGACTATTTAGCACTTGCATTTCTATATTAAAAATACCGAACAATCGTAAAAAACGCCACTGTCACATAAATAGGGTGGGCCTAAGAGAGAAGGAAATTATTGCGGCCTTTGTCAGGTATGACGCGTCTGGCCTTTTCTTAGCTGATTTGTACTTTACTGATGTTCAAATGTAATCTCACTCACCGCCCCTCGTATAACTTGCTTTTCTCTGGATTTCAGAAAAAAAACTGAAGTGGGAGAAAGCGATGTTGAAATAACACCTTTAACGGGTTTGAAGGATGTCCAATATTCTAACCAGAATAATGGATAGGAAGAGGAATGAATTATGCTTTATTACAGGCTTTTCAGCACCCTGATAAGTATACATCTTTGTATACCTGTCAGGAGGTTGAAGTAAACCCTATTATTTTAATCTTAACCGTCGTAATGACTGGTTATGAACAACTCGTCTCTTGTAAAAGAGCTCTAAGTCGTTCAGAGTCCGGGAACCGGACTGACTTATATGTAAGCCACCGCTACTATTTAGTCGCTTAAGCTGTATCTTTAATGAAATTTTATAAGTTGCGCCATCTACATTTCCAGTTACGACCCATCATTCAGGTATACAACCTTCTATACACGAATAGTATGCTATTGCGCATGCACCCTCAGTATCTATTTCACTTTCTCTCTCTCTCTCTCTCATGTACGACATCAATTAGGTTATTTCATTTAAATTTTTCATCATAGAAATATAGTTAGGATCATAAATCTATTGATTCAGTTAATATTCATAATATTTACGCTTCTATGAGACATTACATTTTTTATGTCAGAAATGATCTATTTATTTTGTAAAAACCACTTAGATATCTTATCTTGTTGGTTCTAGAGTGTCATAAACTGGTAATTAATGCCACCCTTCATAAAACAATGCTGCTAGAAGCACAGTTGGATATTACACAAATATCAACATATACGCTTTGATCCGCTTCATACTCCGATAAGAAAATTTTATAAAGCATCATAATATTGATCTATATTTACTGAATAAGATACTGTAGAGACCATATATTTAATATTCCTATACTGCCATAAGGGTTTTGGAAAAAGATGACGACCAAATAGTCATATATGTAGTACTAAGTATTATTTATATGCAAATAGTGCAGACATACATACATCTGTCTCAGTCATTTACACCCGAAATGACATGCGCATGCCCAAAAATGGAGCATGCTCACCAGCGCAAATGTATGCAATGTCATTTTATAAACCAACTGCTTATATCATTAAAAACGAGAATGGAAAATTATCTATCATTTGAACAGTTTTTCAGCTGTAATTCTGTTATAAAATTGAATTATTTCACATCATGATTTGTGTTACTTCTTGATCACACCATATGAAAACATTTTATTATTATTATTATTTTCCGAATATTCTTGAACCTAGATACTTTTATTTTGAGCAAGGTAAACATCTTCCAGAACAAAAACTCTCCAAAGTTAACAGGAAAATTTAGAGATAATTTGATTTTCCATATATTTCTACATTTATTTCCATTAATCCAAAAGGGGGTTATGATGTAATCCCCTAAAATTTCCTCCCAAACAATAATCAATAGAAGAGTGCATAGATATTCATTTTCTCGAGACCAATACCTTAAGGTGAACGAATTGTGTTTGATATTGTGGACTTTTTTATTTTCAAGCAATGGTATCTGTTCGATTCAAAATATTTCGATAACACCTCCCGCTCAATCAAAAAGTGGAGTAAGAATCCAGTGGGACAGTTATGCTACGTTTACATGCTTGGCAGGCCACATATACATATGTGTAAACGGGATGTTTGGCTTGACTTGCGTGAATTTATGGCCGATCCAAGCTAGTCTTGGACAGTTCTTATGGGAACAAACGTCTTCACGTTACGGTGCCGACATTTTCTCTCTCGTTTGAGACACTTTATCTATATTGCGCATGCTTGAAAATGCGCAGAACCGAGCTGAAACCTCGGAGGATAGAGAAATCGTTGCCTTTCTGTCTTCCTTAGCCGGAACAACTTCAACTTATAGAAACATATAGAAGTATAACATATATGGTTTTTGAAGATATCAAAAAACAGCTTTTGTCAAGCTCACAAGACATTTTTACATGTTAGCGCGGGTTTATTGTCGTTCACAATGTATCGCTGAATAGATGTGTTCACGTTGTTACTTGGTCTGCGGAACTTTTTGTATTTTTTGTTCTTACTTTGTTTATAAATATGATGAACATAGCGAAATCGCCAACAAAACTTTCGCAAAGTTCGTCTGCACAGCTTGTCTGTTCGGAATACAGTGGAGAACACGCAAACTAATAAATGACATCCAAGCATTTGTGGACTTTTAGCAAGGTTTCGGCAAGCATATAAACATATAATTAAGTTACTTACCATTTATCGCAAAATTATCTTGAAATTTATATTGTTAGTAGATTGGAAATCTGTAATTATTTTCGAAAAGTTGACACATTTATTCCTTTACACAAAGATATTTCTGTAAATGGAAAAAAGTTGATTATCGAGCTGTGATTAAATATTTGGTTTCGAAAGGCAATAATTCTACGTAAATGAAAGAGGAGTTAATCAATATGTACCTACAAAGACCACCACGGACAAAAACTGTGACAACCAGCGATTTCATCGAAAAAATTCAACAAATGATACTTGTCGACCATAAGATTAAGGTCAGCATATCAAAAGAACGCATTTGTCATACGAGTAAACTGACTGAAGAATTATACATATAGAAGCGCTATTTGCGCGTTGTAAGACGCTTTCGCTCACTGAATGAACATTTCCTTGTTCTTATTGATGAGATTTTAGCAAAATGAGTTGGATTTTTTGCGTCGATTCATAACTGTAGATGAAACCTGAATCCACCAGTATAAACTAAACTAAAACTAAAAAAACTGTAGACAGTGGATTACAAAGGGCGGACTTACTCCGAAAAAAGTAAAAACGATTTCATCGGCCGGGAAAAGTAATTGCGACTGTTTTTTGGGATAGTCATGGAATTGTTGTCATCGATTATCTTCAAAAGTAATAGAAGAGTTTTACGCATCATTGCTTTATGATGAAAGGGAAAAATTGCAAACAGCGACCACTTTAAAAAAAAAAGAAAGCGACAACAGGACAACGCACCTTATCATATTTCAGTGATCGTCCTAGCTAAAATTCGCGAATTGGTTGATCACCCACCATATTCACCAGATCTGACCCCCAGTAATTTTTTCCTGTTTCCAAACCTCAAATTTTCACTTTCCTAAGAGATATTTTCATCAGACGTGCACGTTATAGCATGGTTAAAAAGGAAAGTGTGGAAAGAAATGTCTTGTTTCTTTATTGGATTGGAATCTTTTCAAAGAAGCCTTGTATGTAGTATTAGTATTTTTTCTAATGGGAAGTAATTGTAGAAAAAAAATTTGTATCAATTATTTGTTACAGGGATGGTGAGAGCAAAAGTAGAAACTGGATGTCAAGTACTAATTTGTCAGAAACAAATGAAAATAATTATAGTGAAAGTAATGATTTTAATTCTCCATCATCTTGGATATCTACTCCTGACTTAGCTAATATGAAAGATGATGCACAACCACTTACTACTACTGTTAGTATATCTTTACCGAAAAGAAGAATAAAACCAATAGATACTGGGCAACGAACAGGTAATTTAAATACAAGCGATTAGTTTCGAAATAGCTTAAGGATGGATTTATAAATATAATAATTTAAATAAAAAACTAAATTTCCTTCATGAGCGTACCCACGCGTCAAAATAGTGAGTAAGATCAAAACTTCTCACTTTAATTTTTTATAACAGGGTGGTCACGAAAAACACTCTGTTCGGACGTCGAGTTAAGCCGAGGTCACACAATGCTACGATTACCCTTCAACATTTGACGCATTGTAAACAAATTTTTCGTAATCGCGCTTATGAACACGATTGAGCCTTTGTTGGTATTTTAAAGCCAGATTAAAGAAATTTAAAGAACTTTCACAAAAATTGTCGTCAGACTTGTTCCACGAATACAGAAGTTGTTATAGTCTAATAAAATCTTACTTAGTACGATCAGTTTAAATATTTTACAGACTAATGTAAATATTTCCTAAATTCATAAATTTACAAGTTTTCGGTCTTTTATTGATCTTTTATATCCATAAATTGTAAAGAACAATGGAAAAAAGGTTTGGACGGACCAAAAGATTACATAGCCGCATCTCGAGATTTTTTTAATAAGTACTTATATGCCAATAAAATCTAGAAAATTTGTTTTATTTTAATTCTTTTTTCTCTCTTAAACCACAACAAATTTCACGAAAAAGTTTTTTCATTTAGTAAGAAGATCCAGTTATGTATTCTCAACAGTTTAGCTTAGAACTCCGACGTGTAATGATGTTCATTCACATATCGATGCAAAAATTTGGGTTTATTACGACTGAGCAGCTCCAAACCCTGATCGGAATCAAAAATTTTGGGTCGATCATGAGCCCGTGCGACACCCACTTTTAACAGAGCTCTCACATACCCAAATATTCATTCAGGATATATGTCCGATACATTTTTTTGTCTAGACCATATCAATCTGAAAGTTTGATATTTCTTATTTTTTGGACCTTTTGATATATTATTGCATTTTGATGTTTTCGTTGGTGACACACTCTTTGGGACGTCTACTTCGTGCATCATCCTGGGGCAAAGTCCGAATAATGTTTACTAAGCCAATCCTTGGTTTCAATGGTGATTTTTTGAAAAACCAATGTGTTATAAATACACCATATTTTTTATCCATTTTTTCAAACCAACATTGCTTTGCCCTGAAGCAATTGAATTAAATAGTAAACTAAACTTTCTTGGTATTAATTTTTTAGTTTATGCAGTAAATTAAGGATAATTATAAATTATTGGTAAACCCATAGAAATTCCTTGTATGGGTTCTTTTTGTCATACAAATGTGCATAGCTCCTGACACTGTCTATCTGAGTCTAAAGGACATTACTGACTTGCTTTTCCTATTGTTTGATATCAGTTTTGGAAATAAAACACCACAACAGAAATCTGCGCAATAACGCGAATATTTCCATAGCCAAAGAACAAGGATGTTGTAAACAAAACAGTACCACCAATACAGACTGATCTGAAGTATTTTGTGCTCATAACCTCTCAAAATTAAGAAATTAAACTACGATTTAAAAGTTGGTGAACTCTTAGTTTAATTTAAATTTACTGTTAATTTTCTGCATGAACTTCAAGTATTATTTCAGTGTCTTTCATCTAGTAATTTAATTTGATAGTTTAATGTTAATTTTTAATTTTGGATGCATAAACCATGCTTAAATACTTTAACTGACAAACTAATTGTACGACAGCTGTCAAATTTATACACGTGTCTATTGGGGGTTAGGGCTAACTGAAAATCATGGATTAATACTAGTATCGCTACCTATGTGTCTGCCAACAAACTTTTTCCCACCTAATAAATTTTTGACAGCTTCTGTGCGAGTGCTTTTTGAAAGGATTTTACAGATTTTGGGATGATTTTTACTTTCTGACTAGTCTAAACCAAATCAAATCAGCAGAGAATATTCGTTAGAAAAGGTTTCAATTATTTGTTTCACAAATAGGAGGACTGCAGATTTCAAAAGCACATTTATCGAAAATATTGTAGTGCATTGAAACCTGGCATTAGTTTCAGATAGCTATTCATTACAAAAAGAAAAAATATCAACAACATTCAACAGAAGTGACAGCTTAGCAACTCGAGCGAATAAACTTAGAGCAATAAAGGAATCTTCTCCAAGTCCGCCAAAAGGAAATAGAATCCAAATAAAAGAAGTTAAAACGATCTCGGAGGAGCCTACAAACCACGATGTACAATTTCTTATTCAAGTAATTCAGTGTTTGTATGTGTGAAACCTATCCCATCCTCAAAACAGCACATATTTCATAGATTAAACAAGACATGTTTTTTAAATAAGTACTGTTTCGAAGCATAAAATACAAACATTTTTCAGAGATGTTTTCTCTATATGAAAGCCTATAGCTTTATTTATTTTCAACATAATTTTCACCAATATTCAGGCACTCATATTGTCTAATTACCTACAGTATTCCGTTAGCCAAGAATTCTATCGTCTGATTTGACACCTACCGCAATACAAATATTGATGCTTCGTCTTCAATGTCAATATTCTCATCACTCAGGTGTTTCTTGAAAAGAACGAACATGTGGTAGTTACTGACCTGAATCTGCCATGTCTCGTATGTTGATTTGAATATGAGGCAAAAACTTCTACTTGCAATACCTCCTTTCTGTACCAAGATGGTACACAATGATTTGATCATGTGAACTTAACTATATAGTTGTTTTGATTCTGGTGTAACGAAGGCCATCCATGCTTTTGATTGTGCATATCTTTAAACGCGCTTATCAATTTTATAACCATTCCCTACAGAGTTTTCTCCATACATTGCATAGATCTTAATGAATATCGATGGCTTTGAGGCTTTTAGCACACAAAGAAAACTGATAACACCATACTTCACAGAAATTCGCAAACAACAGTATGTCTCATAAATAATTTTGGTTTTACTTTGTTTATAAAATAATCATACAAAAGGTAAGCCTTCATATTCAAACTATAGCCCAACGAATTCTAGAGTTGTAACCCAACATTCAGCAAGGACTTTGAGACCTTTGTAAAACCTTTATTTGTGTTTAGATGCAAAAATTTGCCGCAACTCCTTTTGGATTCAATTTTTTTACCACGCCATAGATCTGAATAAATAGTAATTTGACAGTGCAAGGTCCGGACCGCTCTTTACGACGAATTCTAGTAATTGTCCTTTGCCTAACCACTAATTTTCTGTTCGGGTTGTTTAGAAAAATCGACAACTTTAACAGATCTTTTAAATGGAGATGTATGGTATCTTCAGGAGGTCCAAGTGATTTCGATAATCATTGAGTGCTGATACTAGATTGGTTTATTACTGCTTCCGTTGTAACCTCAATATTCCACGCAGGTGGACGATCTGAGCGTGGACGATCTTCAAGCATCAAATCACCACCATTAAGACGAGTACACCAACGCTGTAATGTTCGTTCATTGACTGTGTCTTCTCCTTCAATTCCACATATTTTCCTTGCTGCGACAGTTGCTTTAAACTTTTGTCTCCAATAATGTCTTAACAATACACAAATTACATATTTAACACGTTCCGTACTATTTATTATGAAAAGAAAGAATAATTAAAAGAAAGTGGAGCCATTGAAGCGTTTCTTACAAAAACGACCATAGTCCTAAAATTCGGATCTCGCGGCTTAAATTGACACTTATAAATCAGGGGCCGCCTCTTTGACCGGGAAAGTCTACAAAATTTTACGATAAGAACCATAGTATGGATTTACAGCCGCCAAAAGATCAATTAGTTCTACAAAAACAGCCATAGTCCAAACGAATGCCTGCAAAAAGCACCATTGTCCCGGTCTGTTTGGTTAGTAATCGAGTGTTATCGATTGTAATGAAAGTAATGTTACAAAGTGGCAGAAAAAAAAAGAAAAAATGTGTAGAGAAAAAAATAGTTATAAAGGAAAATAAAGTACGTGGTGTGGCACATATAAATCATGTGGGAAAACAAGTTCCTGCTAGAGTTACTGGCGCTGATTGAAGGTATGTCAAAAACTGAATATATATCTAAGTATTCATGTTATTATTGAGTAAATCTTTTGTTTTAGGTGTTCGCGTTTAAAGTGCTTTCAAAATATTCACGAGAATCATCGACAGACTTTGAACAAGATTCTTATTTAGTTGGATTAGTATCCATAAGTGCTTCGCTTCGACGTAGATCCAGAAAAGTTAGTAATACAAGTGATGATGATTGAAATCGTTTAGTAACCGTGCAGTGTTTTCTTACAAGATAAGAGTGGAAGGCAAAGAATATCCAGTATGTTTAAGGCGTTTTTAATCATATTGGTGTTACTAGAGGGAGAGTACGAAGACTACAAAATAATCTTTTGCTTCAAGGTAAATCACGACACGATAGAAGAGGAAGGCATAATAACAGGCACAAGAAAATACAGGAGCCTGCAGCGAATCTGATAAAAACCATATCCAGTCATTTAAAGCTCGGCAATCACATTATTCAAGACTAAAAAATCCAAACGGATTATACCTTCCAGAAACACTTTTTATCAAAGCAATGTATAGAATGTTTTTAGAGAAGTTTCATATTAATGTATCCTACAAAGCATATTGGTCAGTTTTCACAACATCATTTAATATTAAGTTTGGACTGCCGAGATCTGACACGTGTACCATTTGTAACAGATTTATATCAAAACTAAATTTATGCACTGACTTAGAAGAACGTGTTAGTATCGAAACAGAGGAAAATCTTCATCCTTCTCCTTTAAGATTATGAAAGCAGAGCAAAAAGGTTTTTTAATATGGCTGAAGATCTGAAGCTATTTTTTATGCCAAATCTAAAGCCGCCTGTGAAAATAAAATCAGTAAGAGTGATGCGAAACCGGAAGAAGCTTGGTACCAAACTAATATTAAAGCCCCTATATCAAGGTGAGATTTACATCAAACACCAACAGCTAGGTTTTCTTGAAATCTTGTTATATGCCTGAAAATACCCGAGAATGTCCACTATTATCTCAATCAAACCTTGCTCAGCTCAGCACCGCACCAGTACTAGTACTGAACCTGATGTTGAAATAGACAACGAAGACAATAGAAGTGGCCATAAAAAAGGAAAAACTACGTTGTTATTTGAAATATTACCAAAATTTTGATTAATTTTTTTTGGTCGTCATTCGCTAATTATAAAATAAAATATGTCTTACATAAGAAAAAATTACATTAAGTAAAACGTTAGGCGACATAAAGTTTTTCCCACTTTCCCATAAAAATCAAAACTGGACTATGGTGGTTTTTGTAAGAAACTCATCAATTGTATTTTTCATAAAATTCGATACTAACTTAACAAGTTATGACATGACATCGGTACTTACTTAAAAAAACATGTCGTAGTAGTAGTTGCCAAAAGTAGACATAGAAGTTAATCAAACTTAATAAATGTACAGGGTATTCCATTCCAATTAAGAAGATTGATATAAAAACAAAGTTGATCTTGTCTTTGATCCTAAACATATTTTTTAAAATGTCTCCATATCTAGGCTGTACCAAGGGTAAGATAGTTTTCATTCTATCCAATATCTATCATTCAAACTAATTGAGAAAATCACCGATGATATTAATTCTAGGTAAATAATACTCCTAATTTAATGGTTTGTAAATAGGTACCTGGACTACACATACTTTACACTCGTTTATTTTCATCACGCACATCTAATAAACTTTCTTTCATTCTTCCATTTACTCTAATTTGATTTACAATATCTGTTGTTCTAATAGCATAATCAAATTAATGGAATATTTAAAAACAATTTCATTGGGATCACCTTGTATATTCTTATTAAAAAATTTGCTAACCAATATTATTGCTTTCTATCAATTAAATTCCAGTGTGCTCCATTTGTATAATAAATTGTATTAATATTGATTTAACTGTATATTTAATAATTATTGTTGCTTACAATGATATTTATGTCATTATGGATCACGCACTTTCTAGAAAATGTAGAGAAAAATTACGAATTATGTTTATCCATCATAGAAAAAATATATTTCTAGGGGATTTCATAACCTAGAACTATATAACCCAATCTAATGAACGACTTAAAACTTTTTTGATGTAACTATAAATGTGTATAAATTTATTTATACACTTCGTCTTAGTTCAATTTTTTATGTGTCTATAATTTAAGACCTTGACGGAACAAAGAGATGATATGCCACCAAAAGTTTGTTTTGAGGTATTCAAGATTAAATTCCTATAATCATATTCAACCACTATTAAAAAGAAAAAGCTGGAAAATTATTAAAGTTGAGACATTATTTAAAACGTTTGGCTTGTTCCAACAGAATGATATATCTTTATACTAAAATCTCAAATATAACCAAAAACACAAATGTAAATCTGGTTCAAACGTTGGTCTTCCCAATCATCTCTACGGCTCACAATCGTGAAGACTTAGAGCTAAGGAGCGCAAATATATTGTATCGTTTGAAATGTGGTACTAGAGAAAATTGTTTAGACCCTCGATTACGGAATACCTCTATGCTCTTCTTTAGGATTGACAGTAACTACCCAATACATCAAATATAAGATGAGTGACTAAGAGTTTCATAATATTTTAATTAAGATGAATCCGTGGTTAGAAGCATTTCTGGAAGGCTTCTGTCGTGGCTTTCTGAATGGAAGGAATCATGTCAAAATATTTCCCCTTTAGCGGGAATACCTAAAATTCGTATGGTGCTAAATCTGGTGAATAAGGAGAATGTTCACTGATAGGATTTTAGCTAACAAAAACTTCCGAATCAATAGCGACCCGGGGAGCTTTTACGCGATGAATAAGAGCACTCTTTTTTCGCAAAAATTTACCGGTGTTTCCACTGGAGACAACTCTGATCACACTATCATAAGAAAAAACAGACCATGATTCACGGATTGTTTAAGGACGACGTGAATCGTTGATTTTCATTTGAAATGATTATCTTGGGATTATACCCATAAACAGATTTTAACAATTCGTGAGTTTATCTGGTTATTTTTCCTAAGTAAATGCCAGGTTCATATTATTCCAGTTGAGTAATCCAGCGAGTTAGTCCAGTCCGATTCTGAACTGAATCATATCTTCCACATTATTGCAGTAATTCAATAGCTGTAAGCTCGGTAACACTATAGTGACAATTCTTTCAAGAATGAAGCTTAGAAATTGTTTTGAAAGTGTTCAACTATGACTATTAGAAGAAGTAATTAATGTGATGAAAGAAGAACTGAAAAGAAACAAGGCGGATTTGGGTGAGGAATTGGATGAGTGGAAGAAATGAAAAATAAGGCTCAACGATGCGAAAAATAGACCATCATTCCTGGACAGGATTGATCACACTGACGTGGGTTTCGATGTCTAAGGTATAGTCTTCAGAGACTGAAACTAAACTAATGGTACTAGTTGAATTATACGACACGTAAGTAATTGCTGCAATAAAATTATTCTGTTCTCAACGCAATTTAATAATTTTTATAATTTGTGCGTGATCCAGTTGTCCAAGATATAAAACTAATAAATTTGAAAACAATTTAGGTAAAAGCCAAAACTAATAGAGATTCATCACAAGACTCTTCAGATAATGACGATGCAGTGAGTTTGGCGGGTACCGAAACTACGGATACAACGCTGGTCGACACACAAGAAAATGAATTGAAGGAACAACTTGAAAGCATAAAAAAAGAATTGGAAACAACCAAAGCAAAATGCGATAGGCTAGAAAGAGAAAAAAGTGATATTTTATTAAGAAGACTTGCCGCCATGGAATCTACAACTAGCAAAACTAGTGCTTCTGAAGTACTGAAACTACAACAGAAGTGTAACGAACTACAACAACAGCTAGAAGACTATAGAGATGAAAAGAGAAGTTTAAGTTTGAAAGTGAAAGAATTGGAGAGTGATCTAGAAAATAGACCTACTGTACAAGAGGCACAACGAATAGCAGATGATTTGCGATCGAAGCTTTTGGCTGCCGAAACGTTATGTGAAGAATTAATGGACGAAAACGAAGACATTAAAAAAGAACTTAGAGATATGGAAGAACAAATGGATGAATTACAAGATAACTTTAGGTACGTTGAAATTGTTACGAAGTTTATCGATATAAAATCATTCAATTCCAAACGATTGATCGATTTGCTATGAATAACTATACTATTTTTGTTATTAATAAATATAAAGTATTTTGTTTAACAAAATTCATTAATCAGATTAGTCTATACGTTGAGATTATCCATAAAAAATCTATAATTTAAATATAAATATGGATTATGTTTCCATAATACAGATATTGCCTCGTGCACTTTGGTTGAAAATGTGAATGGAGCTATTTCTCCCAAAGGAAATTAAAAATTACCTTCGTAATTAAACATTTTAACAAGGTTCCGGTATACCGCGCCGTCGAAATACGTCTGTCTACTTAATTTGACTTAAAAAAATTGCTATACGTTTATGGTTGTTACCATAGAGGATCACATGAAAATATTTTTTTATCGTTGTTTCGCAAACCGTAAAAACGCTAATACTTTACAGGGAAGACCAAGCAGTAGAATATACTTCTATAAAAAAAGATTTAGACCAAACAACAAAAAATTGTCGAATACTATCTTTTAAATTAAGAAAAGCCGAAAGAAAAGCTGCACAATTAGAAATCGAAAAGGCCGAGTTAGAAAAGAAAATGAAAGATGTAAGATTGTTTTTGATGATCTGTATTTTGAAATGTAATTAAGATTTTTTAGATAACAGGAAGCGGAACAACATTATCCCAGATAGAAAAAATAAAAGAACTAGAACAGGAAATAAAAGTATCTAACGAAGTTTCTGTTCGATTGCAAAAGGAATTAGATGAAGCGAAATCGAAAATAAGTATAGTCGAAGATACAAAGGTACCAACTAAAAAAAAAGCTCCTACATTAGCAAGTATAGGCAAAAATCCTTCAACAGATGGAGTAAGTATATATTATCAATTCAATTTAATCAGTTAATTTACTATATAATTATATTCAGTACTTCCAATATTAATTTTATTCATAACACTCTATTCTTTGTTTGTTTGGCTAAGTTTTTAATTTCTTTTTTCGCAGAAAGTATCACGAGAATCTCTTACAAGAGGAGGATCGCAGGATGATCCTGTTCAGCTCCTAAGAGATCTTCAGGATTCATTAGAGAGAGAAGCAGACTTGAGAGAACAACTTAAATTCGCCGAAGAAGAGGTATAGTATAAAGATTGAAATATACACACTGTTTTTCATCAATATTGTCGATTAAATTATTATTTAGTCTACTGTCTCCTGAAAAAGAGTGGTTTGTTTAAAGTTTTCAATTTCAATTTCGATTTACAGGCACAAAATTTACGTAAGAAAGTTTCCAGAATAGAAGATGATAATGAATCCTTGGTCTTACAACTGAAAAAAATGGCCAACAGAGCCAGAAGTACGTGACTATGCAAATCCTTGAGATAATCCAATCTAATATTTTTGGTTTTCTAACAAAATCTGGATAATGTCATCATTAGTTTTGTCAACATCACTTTTTGCGAATCCCTTCCACCCCGTACTATTTTAATTACTTTAGGGCTTTCCGTAAACCATGACCCTGGGTTAGATAGAGAACTTATCAGTTGATTACTAATCCTAGACCATAAAAAAATTTTCTAACATTTTCTAAACATTCACATCATGAGCCCTATCACATAGTTTTCGCAAAGCCCTAATTTAGGTCAAGTAACATGTAGCTTAAGAACTCTCCCCCATTACTATTCCAAAAGAGACATTTGAAACTATATTTCTGACTTTGTGGCTGGAAACTTAAATTAGTGCAAAGCTTTTTGTTCTTACTTTTGATCAGAAGATCAAAAAATTTCAATATTCTAATAATATTTGAAACTAGAACATTCTGTTTAAATTCACAATAAATAAGTAGAAAATTTTGTGAAATATGAGTAGAAAATGGGAATTTTCAAACGACATCTTACTTGACACAAATTTATGTACTTTACATAAGAGGATAAAGTGGCAATAAGACGTCCTTCTTTACTAATAACAAAGGCGTTTGTCTAAACTGATCACAAGTTGCTTTCTATATTATTGGATATAATGATAAAGATACATTTTGTAGTATAGTTTTTATACAGTATTTTATAGTTGTTGGTGGCATAACAAGCACCAGTAAATAGAAATCTTTCCACGCATCTGCTAAGAGAGTTACTTTTCCAGTTTTTACAATCGAAAAATAGAAGGCGATAATAAGTTGTGGCATGTTCTGAAATTTTATTAAAATTATTCAAGTATCGTCATTTCACTATTAAAAACCGATTTGTCTAAATTTCAGTAGAGTAAAAAAATTAGCGCTTATACAATATTTAAAAATTATTAAAAAGTTATGATGATAATATTACAAATTTATATTTTTGACATTCAGTTTTCAAAATTTGTTCTTATTTGGATATTTGGATAAATATTTAAATTTCGCGCTATTAATAAAATTTTATAGTGTTTTGTGAGAAGCTAGTATTTGAGGTTAGCCCCCTAGATGCCATCAATTTAGTCAGAACAAATAACAAATATAAGTAATCTGTGGTGGTAAAACTGATTTTAAAAATGACACCTGATTTCAGCATTCATTTGGAAAAACAAGATAAATCTCGAATATTTGTGACAGTAGAAAATTGAAAAATGAAGTATTTTAAGTTTGGTGTAGCAATGATTTGGATCAATATTAAAAACATAAATAGACACAAATGGCCATACCCTGATCTAGATTCGGTAAAAAAACTTGTAGAGCGTTGGGAAGAAATACTAACTTAACCTAACGCTTGATGTTTATTGCTTCTAGTAGTACAAAATTTTCATAGTAGTCATAAAACAGACATGTTTGTAGAATTTATGGAAATTAAATTTTCAAATTCTCCATTGTAACATTAAGTTTACTACCCCTACAGCAATCTTGATCACGTTCTCAAAAATTGGCTGAATGTAGTAGAAAAGGGAGAGATTTTCTATTGGGATATTTAAAGTATGGAATATTAATATCAAAGACAATAGGATATGAATATGAAGACTAAGCTGTGCTACCTTAGTAAAATCCAAATTGGAAAGTTATATAAAAGAAATTTAGAAGTGATAAGTGACTGATGTAAATTTTTTAACCAATACTTTAATACAAATGAAACATAATTAAAAAAATAGATCACATAGACAAAATTTGAGTGCTGTTTCTTCACCCAAAAATTAAATAAGAACAGTTGAAAACTGTCTGTTGCCATTTGTATTATATTTTATTTCTGTACATTGTTTCACCATGTACTATTTGTACCCGCTGCACTTTTAACTTAAATAAACTTTCTGAAATTACATGATTATTGCAAATCAGCTCAATACAAAACTCGTAATGCTAAAAGGCACATCAGTCAGTACATTTATGTTGATTTTTTTCTCTATTGGCTTGAACTTTGAATTTTAACTTGTATGTCGCCTACTAACATAATTGAATCACAATATAACGAAAATTTAGAGATAACATTATTTTTTAGCTCGAAAATTGAGCCCTACAAATCAAAAGTTGTCGCTAGAACCAACAGAAAAATCAGATATTTCGGAAGATGATGATCCAGCAGAAATAAAATTGCAATTAGAATTAAGTGAGCAAGAAGCTTCAGTTCTTCGACATAAAGTTGAAGAATTAGAAGGAGATAACCATAAATTGAAATCCAAAATAAAAGAATTACAAGAGCAAGCTTCCACTAAAACTTCGAGCAAACGTACTCTATTGAATAGTGAGAAAATTAAAGAAAACTCGCTACTAAATCAAAAACTTAAGGTAGTATTGTAAATGAATTCATAAATTATGGGTTGATGTGATTTACCTCTTGGTTTCCAGTTGATTGTTAAATAATTAATTTTCAAAATAATAGTTGCTAATTATTTTATTTAGGTATTCTTTTTGGGATTAAGATGCAATAGTTGAATTTAACCTGAGTTGCACTCACCAGACCCCTAATCTAACCTGAGCATGATCCTGAAAAATCTTGTATATCCACAATCTTTAGCTAAATTACTTATACAAGCAATGGTTGTAGGTTAGTCACACTACCCATTGTATATGGCAAATTATTATAAACCTCAACAAGACTATTTGGCTGATTTTATTCCTGTCTATAAGTCCGCACAGCAATGGTTTCTTTAGATATCCTCCATTATTCATTTTATTTCTTTCTTTGTGTTTAGTCCATGGAATAAGTTTTGTTTCATTTCTGCTTTGTACACTTTGTAATCTTATGTCAAAACTCTGTATATTTTTCTATTTATTAAATATAAGTACCTCTTCAGGTTTTAGAAGATGAAACAAATGATATACGGAAAAAACTTATAGAAAAAGAAAGAGACTGTGAAAGACTCCATGCAGAACTCAGCCTTACTCAAAAAAGATCAAAAGGCATGCAAAAAAGCAAGTGAGTAAACATATTTTCTAATTACAATAAATGACGTTCTCAACCAATATATTTGGTTACAGATCTTTGGATCTTGATCAACAAACTTTGGATCTTCGTAGGCAACTCCAAGTGATCGAGCAGGAAGCATCGGTATTAAGAAATAAAGTACAAAGTTTAGAAGTTGAAAATGAAAAACTTGGTAATGAAAATAAAAAACTGGCATTAAAAACAGCCAAAGGCACTAAAGGAGACAAAAATTTGGACAAATATATAGATCAAATAGCATCATTAGAAATTGAAATGTCCGAGAAAAATGAAAAAATTAAGAATCTTGAAGAACTTCTTAATATAACAGAGAAAAAGGATAATGTTCTATTATCTAAGGTATCTAAACTAATATTTTCATCAAATCAAATAGTAATAGTTATAACTAAAACAATTTTTTTATATATTTCTGATGGGTACGATAAATACAGTATATTTTCGTCTTTCAAATTTATTTACTCACTTCACTATTATACAAATAACTATTTCAAATGCACTAACTAATAATTTATATTTACTTATTAAAATCTTTTGTTACACTATTTAAACTACTGACTCTTCACTCCATATTCTATTAGACAAGGGTGGCTTTGAAAACTACTAAATATGTTAAGTTGTGATAATATGCTCGATTATCTAAACTTAATGATTCTTCCTGAAAAGTTATTCTTGAAATTGATTTTCAATTTTATTCCAGTTATTTAATACCATTCTACAGTTATATGAAAATACAGTGCTTGGCCCAACCCCCGTTTGAAAGTAAAAAAAAAATTTTATTATATTTTTAGGGCGATTTTAAGAAATTCAGTCAAAGGACCCCAAAAAAAATATCAGCACTAACTTCTAAAGACCAAATGAGGACAATGATTAGTGATTTAGAAAAAGAAATAGGAGAAATTCTTCAGGTTCTGAAAACTAATGAAAATGAAAAAATAAAACTTGAGGAGGAAGCCAATTCAAAAGTAAAAAAAGTCACTTATGAACTGGAAGAAACAAAAAAGAAAATAAATAATTTAATTGAAGAACTTGAGGATGAAAAATTAAAATCTAGTACAGCTGTCACAGAAAAGGAAGCGCTTAGTATAACAATAAACAAACTTAAAGAATCTTTAGATAAATATTCAACAGAAAAATCTTCCTTACAGACTGAACTAGATAACTTAGTCAAAGACAAAACAAAACTAAGCAACGATAAGAAGTCTCTAGGGGAAGAAATTTCAAAATTACAAGCTAATCTCAGTAAGATTATATAAAATTGTATTTTAATATTGTTATTTAGTATTTCGTCTTTTAGAATCGTCAGCAATGAAGCAAAATGATTTAAATTCTTTAACACAGAAAGCGAATTCACTTGAGCAAACATTGGAAGAAAAAGAGAAAGAAATTAAAAAACTGAAAGAAGATTATAATAAAATAACTAATGAGGTTTGTATTTCAATTTTTATCGTTCAAGCATTATATAAGGTGAAAAGTTTATAGCCGTTTCTTACAAGCTGCTTCTTAAGAAAAAAAATGTTTTAAGATTCTAACAATCAAGTTAATGAAACTGTAGTAACCAAACAATCAGTCATACTGCTCGGATCAAATTTATTAAATTGAGCTCTACTATTTTGTTTATTTTTAGTAACTTACACTTACTTTGGTTGACTAGTGCATTAATAGCGATCATAAAAAAGTTTAGTGTTGGTTGCTCGAACTAAATTAGTATCAAGGGGGGTATCTATCGTGGCTTTATTTTGTTTTATACCAAAATAATTGCTTGTGAGTCTCAATTATGAAGCTTCTTACACATTACTTTTTTCAGACTGAAAAAGAACGGCTTAAACTGCAGTCGCTAGAGAAAGACCAAGCAAAATGGGAAGAAGAGAAAAAGAAATTGAACCGAAAAATAGAAACATTAACAACGAAAATAAATGCATTAGAAACTACTATTCAACAAAAAGATAAATTGGTGAAACAACTGGTAATGGAGCAATTCATTTCACAAATTATCAAAAAATTGCAACTACTTTATTTTTGATAAAAAAATATAATGAAATGATTGACTGAAACTTAATTATGAATGAAGATCTTTATGCAGATTCAACTCTATTAATTTCACTGTTCACAATTTCATGGAATAACAATCTCATAATAGTCCAATGAAATTGGGAGTCAAGTTACCATTTTAAAGGCGACTCTGCATTTCCTATAAAGTTGATTTCAGCATACATTTGAATAATTTATTAAAAAAGTTTAATTTTTATTTGGGTGGTAGATAATACTCCAAAAATAACTTTTTAAAAATATCTTGAAAACATAAATATATAAAAAAAATTTTGGATAAAAATTGTACAGATTAAAATTTTTATCTTTCAGTTCAACATATTTGCCATAGAAACAGAGTTATTTCTAATTAACTATTGAAATTCATAACAGAATCAATAAATGTGAATTTTTTATTAAAATTCTTCAAAATGTAATTGAGCATGTAATTTTTTATTAACTTATTCAATAATTATAAATATTTCTATTTTTAAAAGATGTGGTTTCCATTCGAAATATTTTTAATATCAGATTAAAATTAAAGAAAACGTTGTAAAATTCACTTTTTCGATCTATTCATAAAGTTTTTCAGTATTCTATAAATTTTAATCAACAATTATTATGCTAGAATCAACTTGAAGCTAAAAAATTCAAGTTTAAATTTTGTATTAGAATATTTAAAAATCAAATTGATAGTTCTAATTTTTAGGAAACGAATTTAGAAGCTGAAAAGGAGCTTGTATCAAAAACTAACAAGAAAGTAGGTGAATTAGAAAGTGCAGAAATTGCTAAATTAAAAGAAGAATTGGACAGAGTAAATAAATCCTATAAATCTGTGGAAGAAAAATTATCTAAAGCTCAGCTCGAAAATAAAAATGGCAAATTGGAAAACGAAAAGAAAATAAAAGAAATGGAAATTGATTTACAGGTTTGCTAATTATACTCAATTTATAATTTATCATTTAGCATATGAATGAAAGTATAATTAATTCATTAATTCCTTCACATATTTCTCTTGGTTAATTGAAATTAAAATTTTCCTTGAACTATATACATATGGGGTTATTTAAATTGTATACTATATTCTTTTGCAGAATGAAAGGAAAAAGCTAGATGTACTGAAAGCCAACAACGAAAAAGAACAAAAAAATAAAGAATTGGAATTGACAACGTTAAAAGAAAAGATTAAAAAGTTGGAACAAAACAAATCTGGATCACCAGAAACCAAAACATTACAAAAAACTATTTCTGAATTAGAAGCTACAATTACTAAAGAAATAAGAAAATATGACGAATTAACAGCTAAATATGAAATATTAGAGGAAGAGCATGTGATTACCAAAGCTAAATTGGTCATGGAAAAAGAAACTTTAGAATCGTAAGTAGCTATGTATAAATTTCGTAATCAGAAAAATAATTTCTATTTAAATTAACATTTTCATAGTTATGAAAGTAAAAAAGTAATAGAAGACCCTGAATATGAAAGGTCAGTGAATTTGCACCAATATGCTATGAATACTTTTCTTTATATCACATCCTCCAAAAAACTACAGCTATTCATATAGGGAGGTATGAGGTAAAATAAACGATACAAACAACCCACATAGGAATTTTCAAATTTTGTACTTATTAAAACTATTGAAGACATTAATAGTAGCAATAAAAGGCTCTAACAATCATTTATTTACCCTTTTTCCTACCATATACAGCTATAGTTTCTGCAGGATTATGGTAGAAACAAAACAATTCAGAGAGGAAGTTAGATGACCTTACACACAATCTGGTTGTAAAAATGATATCACGAAAAAGTTATAATAAAAAAATTATAAATAAATTTTAATTCTTCAATGAATTAAAGGAATTAATTTAGTATTGTATTTAATTAGTTTATAATATATGATATTTAGTAGCTCAACAATTAGGCTCTAAATTATATGTAACTAAAATAATATTATTGATAAATTATAAATATTTATTTCCTTTATGTTTCAGACAATATAAAAATCTCAAACGTGAGACAGAACAACTAGAATCAGAATTAAAAACTCTAAGAGACACATATAACTTCAAAAACGATACTTGGATCAAAGAGAAACTAGAACTGGAGTCAAAATTAAAATCAAGACCAAATTCTATTGGTAGTGACTCGGATAGACAAAGACTGAAAGCGTTGCTTGAAGAAAAACAATCAGAGTATGACCAACTTAAAAAGGAGTATGATGCTATTCATGGCCAAATGGACTTTATGAGAAAAGAAAGCGACGATCTTAAGAAAAAATTAGACGATTATGACAAAGTTAATAAAATACAAAGAAATATTAATGCAGATAGTAGTGCTATGGAAAAGGAAATTAAACAGCTAAGGATAAGGTATTTTATTTTTTTTTCAAATACTATTTTATTTTTAATGGGATGGTTATCTCAAACAATATTGAAATAATTTCCCCAACTACTCTTCTCAAATTATAGAACATGATTATTATGAAGAATTATACGTTGAACCCCTAGCTGGATTAGGTCCGCCTCAACGTCCTCCGACCAGCGAAGGCGCGGTCGTCCTCTCAATCGCCGTCTTCCAGGAACTCCATACATGGCTCTGCGAGGGTTTCGATCAGAAATCGCCATCAAATCCTCCAGATCCTCCACGCACCGTTCTCGCAAATAGGGCCAAAAATCTTTCGTAGGATCTTACATTCGCAGCAGTTCAAAATCCGCTCACTTGTCGTCGTAATAGTCCATGTCTCGCATCCCTATGTGACTACGGGATGGATTATTGTATCTTGTAAATTGACCTCCGTGAGAGCCCTCTAAACTTGAGCGCTCCTTGGACTGCCCAGAAGCATCTGTTCCCCGCAGCAACTCTTGCCTTGCACCAACGTCATTATCTTCACTTATCAAGGCACCAAGGGAAGCGAAATTCTTTAACACTTGGAACGTGGTTGAGGAGGTCGGGGCTCTACTTGAGGTTCTCATGTACACGGTTTTCTGTTCATTGATTTTAAGTCTTATTGCTTCAGCTGCTCGCTCAAACTTCTCAACCACTACTGAAAGAGCAGAAGTGGTTCGTGCTATGATGTCTACATCGATCTTTGATTACCATAATGAAGGCCAGTTGGTTTAGCTAGTCTAGCAAACTAATAACTTCTTCATTCTTATTTTATGTGTCTAGATTTAAATCACAATGGTTGCTGTAAAATTTGAGAAAAGAAAAAAATGTTGGTACAAGATTGTGGAAAGCAATGTTTAAGAAATTTTTCACTGATGCATTGTAAATGAGTGGGACTATTGAAATGTGGGAAGAGTCAGCTGACGCATCCAAGAATAGGCCTGTCGTAAATCGCTTTTATGATGTTCCAGAAAATTCAAACATTTATCAACAGGTGCTTATACGAGTTATCTGCAAAAATTCTTGACCAAATAGGATAAGTAATGAATACCTATGGAATATAACTGAAGAAAAGAAAATAGACATAAGGATTACAAAGCGAAAATGATAGATCCACTATGAAAACCAGAAATAAATATAACCACATAAGCGCTTAATTATAATACAATAGGCAGAACGAAAACAGACATGTACGAACATGGAGAAGAACTATCGTGAAAGAACTGCAACAGATCAACTTAAAATTGAAAGAGGCTACAGATATAGCCTAAACAGAAGAAAATGCTTTAAAAACTATAGAAAACTAGGAAACCCAACAAATAAATTGGAAATAAATCGGAATAGCTGCGACGTTTGAAATTTGTACTTGTTGTTGAGAATTGAATTGTTTAATGATACTCCTATTAACAACTGAAATATAGAAGGTAATAAGAAGCTCTAACAGAGTATAGATAATAACAGTAGACGGCAAAAAAGTCACATTCCGATGAAGAAATCTCCAAGAAAATAGAATATCGATTCTATTCATACTTTTTTCATATTTTTCTAATCAATTTACCACTCATTAAATTGACAAACACAAATCCTACCTGCTAATATACCTGAAATCTATTCATGAACCTAAATTTGAATATTATAAGAAAATATGAATGAATAATTTATCATATTATATTGGAAACACATTTAAATATATATAGCCTATTTCTAATGTAATATATAGTCCAAAAATTAAAAAAAAAATCTTCATGCTGGCTGAGAAGCACAATTTAAATATAATTTCTACATAAACACTGACTACTATATTATATTTTAATGTTAAATAATTAATTAGACGAAATCCACATAACGACGCATGAAGATAGCGACCTCATCGTTTCACCACAGCTGCTGAAACATCGACAGGTACCCTTCGCTCCACTGGGAAGCTATATGACGATGATGATGAATCACATTCTTTTTTACATGTACCTAAACTCAGATTTAGATTCCAATGGCAGCTGTAGAAGTTGAGAAAAGAAAAGTATTGATACAAGATTGTTGAAAGAAATGTTGAATTCAAAGTATTTTCCACAAATACATTTTAAGTCAGTGTAACTAAAATGTGGGGAGAGTTGACAAAAATTATGTCAAGAAATTTTATTGACGCATCTAAAATTTATTCACTTATTCAAAAATGTAGGTGAAGGTAATTTATATGAAAAACATAGCTTCTATTATTTAAACCGATGAGGTAGAAATCTTTACACTAAAGTTTTGTTTCTTAAAAGTATTGAAAAACTGAACCTATAATTAGGAATTCCTTCAATTTCTTATTTCTTACACCTCTTGATATATTAATGCTTCATAATGATCTTGATTTTAGGTCTCTTCTGTTTTGAATTTGAAGATTGATAAAAAATTGAAGTTTCGACTTAACTTCAGTCTATAAAAAATTATTAAAAAAAAACTAATTTTAAAACAGAAGAGATCTAAAATCAAGAACATATAGAAGCATTAGGGATTTGTATAGAGTAATTGATTACCTAAAAAACTCTAATTCTATAGAAAGGGGAAAGGTAGAATAGCTGAAATTTCTGTGCAGCTGCTGACATATTCTTTGGCATTCTTTGAGTCAGGTGTGAGGTATTGGTAAACCAACACTTCAAATTCCAAAATTACCGGCCAAAAAAATTAGAAAACTTCTCAATTTTTTTTGTTCAAATGAAAAGCCCAATATGGGAGAATTTTTTCATTTTACAGAAAAAAATTGTAGCAATTATAATAAGCTTTAATTTAAATACTGTATAACTTATGTAGGCTACACAGTTTACTACAAATCTTACAAACTGAAAATATAAAGAGTGTGGCTATATTATGGAACAAATTCTTTATTATCCAAAAAATCAAACTTTTACAAAAATCCTGAAATATGTCGATTTTTTTAATAAAATGTGAACATAGTAACTTCACCAAATGTGGGTATTGTAATACCTAATTTGACAGATTTTTTAATATTGTATTCATAACATTTTGCTTTTACTAATGTATTCTTGGAAATATTTCACAGGCTAAATAATCTCGAGAAAAGTAAGAAATCTGACTTAGCGGAACTAAAAATGAGATATGAAAGTCAAATGAATGTGGTAAATGGAGAATTACAATCCTTACAAAATCAATTGAGTAGATTTAAAAGAGAGAAAGATACGTACAAACATATGTTAGAAATGGCTCAAAAAACCATTGGAGATTTGAAACAGTCACCAAAACTACCCAGAACAGAGCCTAAAACTATTCATTACGATGAGGTAAAAACAAATATTTTTTATCAAATTAATAACCATTTAAATGGATTTTTCTTAATTTTAGTTAGAAGAATCCAAGTTGAAAGTGGCAACATTGGAACAGCAAATAAGTTGTATGGAAGATGAGTTATCAGAAGCTAGACTAGAGGCTTCAAGATTGAAAACGGAGCTAGTTTCAGAGCGTTCATCATTTGAAGTTAGATTATCAGAGATGCATTCCAAAATAAATGAGTTAGAAGAAGAGAAAGTACTGAATAGTGGTAGGACAAAAGTGGTAGGTATAAGAACAAGAATGGAATTGGCATGGCAAAAAGAAAGAGAAGAACAGCAAAGACTGCTACAAGAAACGGCTACATTAGCCAGAGATTTGAGACAAACTCTTTTCGAAGTTGAACGAGAAAGAGACAAAGAGAGATTAGAAGCTAAACGTAAGTTAGATCAGTTAAAAAAAGCTTCGGAGGAAGATCAAGATGAAAATAAGAAAAAAGTCACAGAACTGCAATGCGATCTTTTAGAATTGAGAGATGCTCATGCGAAATTACGAACAACTAATGAGAAGTTGAGAAGAGAAAGAGAAAAATATGACAAAGAGCGAGAAGAATATCGATCAATTATGAATGGTAAGAAAAAACTTGATCAACAAGGTGACGACAGGAAAATAAATACTTTAATTGAGCAAATGGATACATTGAAACAATTAGCTCCAGAACTGTTTTTTTCTAAAGAAAATGAAGCTCCTTATACTCCAACTCCTCCAAGGAGAACAAAATCTAAATCTAGAGAGACTTCTCCTGCTCTGGAAAGGAGGGAAACTTCTTTGGGACCAGAAGAGAAACAGCAACAAATTCAATATATAATGCAAAGACTTGTACACACAACTGAAGACCTAAGAAGATTTCAACGATTTTCAGAAGACGATGCCGAAAGGGAACGTATTAGAAGAACAATGGGTGTGAGAAGAGCTACTTCCACAGAACATGACAATGTTGTCTTAAGACATAAACCTGACCTAAGAAGAAGCTCTGGACTTTCACAAGGAAATTTAAAACGTAAAAGTATCTCATTAGAACATACTATTCAGACAGAACAAAATATATGGACCAATGATAATAGTTTGTCTAGTCTGAATTCATTGGATCTTCATTCAGATGTTGAATCTGGAAGAACAAGAAGAGACGCAAGTTTGGATAGTAGGTTATCAACTGGTTCTACACAAAGTGATTCAGGTGAAAAGAAGAAGAAGAAAAGTTTAATAGGCAAACTTAAAAAGTTAACCAAATCAAGAAGTATAGATGATAAAGATCCAGACACTTTTCCACCGATGAGACCGTTATCGTCCAAGGTATTCAATTACATTTATTTTACTAATATTAACAGGTTAGGATATAAAAGTTTGGAGTATGTTAAAATTGATAATGATATATTCATCTTTTGATTTGTGACTTTATTTAGATTATTATTGAATTATAATCTCTTATAGCAGGTAAATATATTTTTACTCAGCTTTACTTCCTATATGTTCATTATTTATCCAATTTCTTTATTGTTAGATCATGGTAAACATTTAGTTGTTCTTTACCTTGTAGAGGTTTTCGAAACTTTACCTTTGGGATTTCTATTTCACTATTTCTTGTGTTTTTGATCCATTGATACTTGAGGTTTTTTTAAATATAGTGAAACTTGGTTGGGTGGGCTTTGGATATTTAAGAAACCATTATTTTTGATAATAATTACGAGGTTTTGACACTTCTGCACTAAAAGACCTTTATTGCTAGGAATTTTGAAACCTTTTAAACTGATTTTTTAGATTTTTTCATGTTTACGTTTTAGATCATGTATAACTTAACATAAAATTAGAATTAGAAGTTCAAAATGTAACTCACTATTTTGCTATTTTAGACAAATTCGGGAGAGAACATGGAGGACACTAAAGGAAGTAAAAAAGACTTAAAAGAAAGAATTACTGGCATATTTAAAAAAGCAGGCTCTACATCAAGGAGTAACAGGTATACTTTAAACATAAGGATTTTGCAGAAACTAGCAAAACCTTTAATTAATGCTGAAACATATCTCTACACCTTAACTATTAGTCCAATTTCATAGAAGTTATACGAGTTGATCCTCTCGTTAATAATGTCTCCTTCTTACTCCTTTTCCTGTATTTCTGGAAAATTCTCTAGCAGCAAGTTTCATCATTTTCTCCTGATTCATTTATCAAACAGAATTGAGTTGATTGCAATTCTGCTTTTAATTGGAATTAAAGATGATTATTTTTTATGTTAATGAATTTTTTTAGTGTTGAAAGAGGAATTGAAAAAAAACATGAGACTAGTTCTACACAAAGACCTTTAGTGAGGAATGGCAGTAATGGTCATTTAACAACATCCAGTGTAAGTACTTCATTGGAAAATACAAAAAGAGTATATACATACAAGTAGTATACATTTAATTACATCAATCGGAACGTCTGAAATAACCCCATTACTTTTTAGGATAGTGAAAGCTCAAAATCTAAATCAAGAAGAAGCTGATACTAAGGAACTTATGAAACTAAGGAAATTCAAAAACTAATACATTTTCTGTAAAGAAAGATATTTTATTTGGTTTCTAATAGAATTGGTTCATGTTTATATACAAAAAGATTTATAAACAGAATAGCGTAAGAAATAATTTATTATACATCTATATACATATATATATATATATATATATAATAAAAGATTCATCGTAGTCTGGAATATTGTTTTTTACTTCTAAAGATTGGTCAGATCCTTTATACGTAAAAGCTTCAAAACAAAAACATATTGAACATACCTCGTACATCCATGAAAATGCGCTATATTCATTCAAGAAACGAAAAGTCAATTTTATTCTTCCAACTTAGAAATAAGATAGTCCCGTTGGTTTGTTTTTCAATCGGATAGAGATATTTTTATGTAGGATAAGGTTAATTTCGGGAATGGCCCTGATATAAGAAAACTTTTCCTCTACTGATCTGAGATTGTGGTGGTTGTTGGGATATGTTAATCGTATTAAATTCGCTCATTGTGTGTGCGTTTGTATACCACCACGTGAGGGATAGATCATAGTAAAGTATTGGGCGGCCAAGGATCGTTAAGCACATAGGCCTGCTAATAGACCCGACGTGCCCCACTTCAAATTCCCAAGGAACAGTGTGCTCTGAAAAGCCAATCAGGCGCTTTAGCTTCAACCGAACTAATATATGATTACTAACTAGCCAAAGAGAATGAAACTACGGTGGCTTGGTTCCGCTGTCAGATGGAGACTGCCTGATAACCAGAGTCACCGCGTAGAAGGAATTCAGCGCATGTTATTCTATGAAGCCGGTGTCGGGCTGTCCCACCCGACTCATGGTCAGCTACAGATTCGATCGTCCCTCCGATTTCGCATAGCTAGCATCGGGCCCTACTAGAGGTGCAGTGTTACAGCTTTTGGAAGCTCTATATGGAAGTTAAGGAGCCCTTAGAATCCGGGGCCGTTAAGCCGTCAGATTTAGCCTTCTGATATTGCTGCGTTTGAGCCAGGTCTTGTCAGAAGTACCGGTCAGAGCTTCGACATAGATAGATGCCGATGCTTTGGGGTAGTGAGTTCTGTGGTGCCAGTTAGCTCAGAGCTGTCGGGAGGAAGAAGATTTGTCGGGGTCCCTGCTCTGGCAGGGCCTTTGGAATTTCACCAGGGCTCCCTCAGACAATGTTTGCGACACCTGATTCGGTCTCAGGTATCATTCATCCCTCAGCACGATTGCTTCTGTCTTGGATTAAGCCCATAAAAATGAGCCGTAGGCGCGCCCGATGAGGGCGGTCGCTGCGCTCCCTCACCAACGTCAAGGTCCAACGGCTCCTTGAAGGGTGCGTGATGAAAAGGACTGAAAATAATGGGAGCAAAAAAGTGGATCGACAAACCAAACAGCATTTGAAGTTGATTGAATGAGTGTTGTTATGTAGAGGCGTGTACAGCTGCGGCTATATTATTCCCTATCTCTAGCGATTTGGCTACTATGGTTCACTATGTTAGAGGAAAATCGTAGAATATTATTTAACTTTGCCTTGCAAGCAATTTCGAATATATCGTTACATTCACAGAACAATGAATATATTTTACGATCATGCGTAGAAACTAATTCGAAGCCTGGCTACAGCATTTGCTGTTTATCTAGTAAACGTATACGAATTAGGCAAATTAGAGATTAATTGTATATTAAAACCAATATTTTGAACGTTTAATTGGATTAAGATTTGCCTTATCTGTAAAGAAAGGCCGGAGAAGTTCAGTACATCATATTTTCTTCGCTCGAATTGCACCGTTGAAAATCGTTTCTTGCCACTTATACCAGGGTATTCAGTTAGATCTGGATTTAAGTGATCCTGTATATCCGTCTCTATCTCTTATATTCGTAATAATTCGTGCTCCTTTGGTCGCACATACAGTTTATAAAATTATATTAAAGATCTGAATAAAAGAAGAGTGATTTTGTACATTTTGCACATTTTCATAGAAAAACTTAAAAGCCATTAAGTTTTTGCAACATATAATGAAAAATAATAAATAATACTATTTACTAAAGACCAAAAAAAGTGTGTGCTATGTAAATTTCTCGATTATCAATTTTAACCTATAAATGATGATTTTTATATAATTTTCTTGAATTTAATTTATATATATATATAATATTTATATTATTATTTTAACTTAATTGTTATCCTTTTTATTTGAAAGTGCTTTTATAATATAGTAATAATGGCGAGTGTATCGTATCAAATAGCGAATCTTCTTGAAAAGGTAAAGTGGGCTTTTTGCACTACTAAATTTAAAACAAAATTGTTTGACATTGAAAATTTTGAAAACATCTCACAATTGACATAATATTTGCAAGTTTTATTCGTTATACAATAAACTGTGCTAATATAGTTTAAATTGGCAGATATTTCCACCACAGAATTAATATTCAATCATAAAAAGCCAATTTGAAAATGCACATCTTCAAACTTCTTGATATGTTGCAGATGACTTCTTCAGATAAGGATTTTCGTTTCATGGCAACTAATGATTTAATGACTGAGTTACAAAAGGATAGTATTAAATTAGATGATGATTCTGAAAGGAAAGTGGTACGGATGCTGCTAAAATTACTTGAAGACAAAAATGGAGAAGTGCAAAACCTTGCTGTCAAATGGTAACTAATTTATTTTAATTACTTCTTCTAATACTTAATGTTTTATGTTTCAAGTTTGGGTCCACTAGTGAATAAAGTCAAAGAATACCAGGTTGAAACAATTGTTGAATCTCTTTGTACAAACATGGTTTCTGATAAAGAACAGCTAAGAGATATTTCGAGCATTGGACTAAAAACTGTTATTGCAGAACTTCCTCAAGCAACTGGCGGTCTATCTGGTAATATATGTAAAAGAATTACTGGTAGGTTAACAACTGCAATTGAAAGAGTAAGTACTTTTTAGTTTTTTCTTCAATCCTTGAAATAATTGCACAATCAACTATATGATTTTCACACATATTTTCATGATTATTAATAACTATTGTAGCAAGAAGATGTATCTGTACAATTAGAAGCATTAGATATAATAACAGATTTATTGCTTAGATTCGGTCCAGTCTTACAAGCATTTCATGGCTCCATTTTGACAGCGCTTTTACCTCAATTATGCTCTCAACGTCAAGCTGTTAGAAAACGCACTATAAGTGCATGTAGTAATTTGGTACTTTCTTGTAATAATACATTGTATACTAAACTCATTGAACATCTCTATGATGGTTTATGTTCAGATAAAAACAGTTCTCAGGTTAGAACTTACGTTCAGTGTGTTGCTGCAGTCTGGTGAGTACAAAAATTTTTGATTTAGGAATATTTTATTATTCATGCTTAAAATTATTGTCAAATTTCCTTGATTTTGTCATATTACTTGAATATTTTGTCTCCCGATGATATGTTAAGAAAATATATTCTTATTTTTAAAATTACATTAATGAACGCGTTCATTCAATATCCAATTTGGATTAAACTGAAGATTAAAAAGAAAATGAAGAAACAAAACATGTTGTATCGGCATTCCATTCGTGTAACACATTCTAAATAGCTATAGCCTGATTTTCTGCAGATCCGTATAAGAATTTAGGTATGCCAAGAAGCTGATTTACTTTAATGGTAGGTAATATAATTACAACTCTATCAACACAAATTGGATTCATACTATTAGCAAGAATTATATCATCCCAGTGGACAATGTAAAGGTCTTCAGTTTTAAAATCTTTCGTGTGATAGATTATCTAGATTATTTCTATTACTGATATTTGCTTGAGCAAAGGCAGAAGTGGGTTCAGGAGTTATAATATTAGTTTTGAAAGGTAAACTTTACTGGGTAGTAAAAACTTAACAGTCAGAAACCCTTTTCGACTGTTGTCATTTATGTGGTAGATATTGATTGATTTTGTGAAATAATGTTATTTCTTGTAGCATTGTTACTACTAGCTGATTGTTGGTTGAGATCTATAAGGTATACTTATCAGTGAAGATTTCTTATCAAAAACATTTAAAACATAGAATTTTATTGATTAGTTTTTTGTGCAAAGTAAGCATTTACCATCAGTATCATTGGAATTTTTCATTTAATTTTTCATCAAATTCAGTTGATCAATATTCTACACGTGTTAAGGAATTAAAGAGGAAATTATCTTGGAAATTTATTTTATAATTTCAATATGTTGTTATTTTCATAGTCGCCAGTCAGGGCATAAATTTGGTGAAAATATTGAAAAATTTGTACCATTAATCTTAGAATGCAGCCAAGTAGATGATGATGAACTTAGAGAATTTTGCTTACAAGCATTTGAAAGTTTCATTAATCGATGCCCAAAAGAAATTTCTAAACATATACTCTCAGTAAGTGTCTTATATACAAATATTTTAAATTGTAAAACTAAGTAATTATTATTATAGATCACAGAATTATGTTTGAAATATATGGTGTACGATCCTAATTACAATTATGATGAAGATGAAAGTGCAAATGGTGAAAATGATCCATATGATGATGATGAAGAAGATGAAGAAAATGATGAGTACAGTGATGATGATGATATGAGCTGGAAAGTTAGAAGATCAGCAGCGAAATGCTTAGAAGCTATTATTTCTACAAGACATGAACTACTTCCAGAGTTTTATAAAGTCCTATCTCCTGCTCTTATTGCTAGATTTAAAGGTAAAAAAACAGTTTTTAAATGTTAGTTCAAATTATATAATTGATATATGCATAGTTTCAAAAAGAAAAAAGTGAAGTAGTATGAAATTATGTTAAAAATTGAGGAAGTTTCAGTTTGTAAAATGATATGACTTTTCATTTGGAGATGTTTTGTCAATGGCAAGGGTTACAAAATGCATTTTATTTTTGTAAAATTATTTAGCCCTTTCATTTGTTATTTCAAACATTTGTTCATCCATATTTAATTTTAAAATGCCGAGTTTGGTACACAGCAAATCATTAATTACATAATTGATACGAGCTGAACACACTGTTTACTATCACTAAACTAACACTTGAAATTACACTGTCTAATGCTCGTTTCAATAACTAATTTATCATTTTCAAAATATCCAGAAATCCAACTTAGTAGTTATAACGTACCCAATCTTTAAAATGAAAATTTAATAATGAAATGTTTACTTTTATTTTCTAGAACGAGAAGAAAATGTCAAATCAGATATTTTTCACGCATATATTGCGTTACTTAAACAAACTAGATCAACTGTTAATGTAAATTTGGATCCCAACGCAATGGTTATGGATGATGAAGAGGAAACAGCTATGTCTCTTCTACAACAACAAATAGAATTACTTGTGAAAGGTGTACAGGGTCAAATGCGAGAGAAAAGCATCAAAACTAGACAAGACTGTTTCCAATTGCTTAAAGAAGTTTGCACTGTATTGCCAGGTGCCTTGAGTACTCATATTGGGGAATTGATACCTGGTATACTGTATTCACTTAGCGAGAAAAATGCCAGTAGCAACATGAAGATAGATGCATTATCTTTTATTTATTGTTTGTTGACCAGTCATCAACCTCAGGTTTTCCATCCATATATTAGCATTCTTCTGCCCCCAGTAATTAATGCTGTTGGTGATAATTTCTACAAAATTACTGCTGAAGCATTGAATGTATTACAAGAACTTGTGAAAGTCATCAGACCTTTGAATATCAGTCCTAGAAATTCCGAATTTGATTTTACCCCATTCACCAAAGATATTTATAGTTGTACATTGTTGCGATTGAGAACTGCAGATATAGATCAAGAAGTCAAAGAAAAAGCAATATCTACTATGGGACAGGTGATATGTAACTTGGGTGATCATTTAAAAACTGAATTACCACATTGTTTACCTTTGTTCCTAGACAGATTGAAAAATGAAATTACTAGACTTACTACTGTAAAAGCTCTGACTAAAATTGCGGGATCACCTTTGGGTAATTTATTTTAAAATATCAATTTTGATATCATTGAAAAATTTTGTATTCTAGAAATTGAATTGCCTATATTGCCAGAAGCTATGCCAATTTTGGGATTGTTTTTGAGAAAAAATCAGAGAGCTCTCAAATTGACAACATTACAATTGATAAACTGTTTGATAACAAATTACCATGATGACCTAAACGAAACTCTGCTACATCCCATTGTAGTGGAAATACCACCGCTGTTAGATGAGTCAGATCTACACATTGCACAGTGGACTCTTATTATTTTAAAATCAATTGCTGTGTATCACCCCAGAGCCTTACAGAACATTAATGACACCATTATGCCCCAAATTATGGTGCTCGTAAAATCTCCTTTACTGCAGGGTAAGTTTTATGATAATTTTAAATTTTGTAATGTTATAAAGTATATACATTTTTACAGTTACAAATATATATGCTACTAGTCAAATGTTTTTGCCCACCCTATAGTTTGCGTAATACACAACAAATAAAAACAGTAGGATCGATTTTGATATATATATATATATATATATATATATATATATATTTGTTTCCATTCATTTTCCAGAATATTTCAAAGATGTGAAGTGGAAATAGAAAACTACTTTCTGACTTCCTTGTCCAATTTGTCCCACAATAACTCAATCAGGTTGGGGTCGACTGTGACGGCCAAATAGTTACTTTTAGTACATTTTACTTTTCAATTCTTTCAATTGCTCTTAGTACAGCTATGAGAAATGCTTGGGATCGTTGTCATGCTAACAGATTCATTTTCTGACCAGAATGTATATTTTCCTTTAACACGTTTTAATAGTCTTTTTTTTTCAAAATCCCTCCAATTTTACCGTGTTCTATAGTCCACTCCATAATATTCTCGCCCACTCTTCATGCATCCAGTTTATATGTTCTTTAGCCCACTGCAACCTCTTAATTTATTTTGACATTTAAAAGAGGTTTATTTACTACCACTGTAGAAGTACTTAAAGGTAGATTCATTGATTTAAGCTGCTATCTCTGGTCCTTTGAGTCGTCCATCACGTTTACTCACCACTCTTCAGCAGTTGTGGTTTTTCGAGGTTGCCTTGAACGATTTCTATCGTGAAGTTTCTGGTGGATGCATATTTTTTTACATTTTTTAGTCCAACGGTATGTCGAAGTAGTTTTAATTCGACTGCAATGCCTAGACTATAAAGACTTTCGTATTCAAATTTCACAAAAACCTGTCTTGGTATAAAAAGTATAAATCACAGCACGTTCTTGCGTTGCACATGGCTAATGGGACTAAACTACAATCAAAACCACCGAAGAAATAATTCAAAGTTGAAGAATAAAAAACAAAACAGCCACATTAACAAAATATAAACATGTGCTTGTATAAAGTAAACAAATAAGGGACACTATTATTTTTGGTTTGTAAGACAATGTTTCAACTTTCACTTGACAATATGAAAGATAAATTTGTTAAAGTGTATTATTTTGAAATTCATTGAATGGATTATGGGATGGGTAAAAAAATCAAGACAAATGTGTTTTGATCTTCATGGAAACTGGATGAACTTGTTGCATAACAAATACAGTTTTGCAACTTATTCAATCCATCTCACTTGTTGGATCCTCTGTAATTGTTAGATTCTTTTTCTATTGCGATTTGGATAAAAAAAGAATGGAGATCAATAGTTAACGAGATCAAGGCACACCAAAATCAAGACAAATGTGTTTTGATCCTACATGGAAACTGGATTAAACGAATTGCATAACAAATACAGTTTTGCAACTTATTCAATCCAGCTTACTTGTTGAATCCTCTGTAATTGTTACATCTTTTATTGCCTTTATTCATATATATCAGAACAATTAACCTTTAAACATAAGTACAATTTTTAGATGCAATAATGTCAGCATAAAATGTTGCTATTTAGTAAAAATTCAATAAATCAAAAATTGAGTCTTTACAAAACTATACAGTAAAAATAAGATACTGTATATTTGTTTCTCTTCGCCTATGTATTATTTTAGAAAATATATTAAAATTGAGTAAATTCGATTTTTTTTTCATAAATGTGGCTCATGGTAGCTTTATATAAATAAACTGATGAAAATTGTTCTCTTCTAGCTTCTCCAGTTTATGACGACAGTATTTGTGATATTATTCATGGTTTAAAATGGTCCATATTAGGAAGATTTAATTTCCAGGAAAACATACACCCCTGACCCTATTCCCTTTCATTCCAAGTCTCTTTTTTATTTCATTGTATGTATATGTTCTACATTGCTGAAATAGGCGATTCAAATAAAATATTTAAACAAACTTATAGTATTAGTAGTAATAATTATATAAATAAGAAAGGGACTATTCACTATGGGATGTTATAAAATTTTCAAATTTGAAACGCCTATAATTTAAGTTATATTATTTAAGTTTACAGTTTTTTTTATTTAATTTTGCTCTGAATTAATCAAATTGCGTTTTCAGTATGTTGAGGTCAATAATTTCCTTAAACTAATTAAATTCCTCAAAGATTATTTGATTGTAATTATCAGCAATTAATATAGTAAATACGTGATTTGACATAAATTCTGAGCTAATATTAAAGGGTAAAAATATATACCAATCATTTAACTAATACTACTTTTTACTTTCTAGGTACAGCCCTACAGTCAATGTTAGACTTTTTCAAGGCTTTAGTTCAGAGTAATCTTCCTGGTTTAAATTATGATTCATTATTGAGACTCTTATTAATGCCAATAATGAACCTTTCAAGCAACTCACCTGCTACGTTACATAAACAAGCTTTTTATTCTTTGGCAAAATGTGTTGCTGCTATCACAGTTACTTTTCACTCTCACGCACTTCCTGTTATCCCACAATTTATCAACGAAATTCAAACTGCAAGCACTGACTCGAAGCAAATATTTGCATTGCTAGTTGTAGGTGAAATCGGAAGAGAAATGTAAGTATTATATAATTGCATATATACTTTACTCAAGAATTTATAAACCATTATTGCTACTTTAGTAACACAATCTTATCATTATCTACGTTATTTAATTATTTGTATATAGGCTTATATGCAGAACATTTAGGCTCATATCCTTGTAATTTCTCTCCACCTCTTTTGGTCCCTTGCTTTTTCTCTCCTAAGGTCTTCTTCCACTACTTCCTTCCTCCGTTTTATTGGTCTACCTTTATTCCTCTTGCCCTCTGGTATCTTCCATGCAACTTGTTTCAAGAGTCTGTCTTTGTCCATTCGTTCTAGTGATCTAGCCATTGTAACCTTCTTGTCTTTATAAAAGTTTAATTGATGACTAATTGAAAAGTGTGTAAATTCCATGGTTTGATCTTCTCTCCCATCCTAAATTTGTTTTCCTCCAAAAATTCTTGTTAGTATTTTTCTCTACCAGATGTCCAATTTCTGTTTAGTTCGTTTTCATTTTCTTCTTGACATTTATTATCTAGTAGTACACCCAAATATATAAAATTTTCTACTTTCTCAAATTTTGTATGTGACGTCTAGCAAGGCTATTCCTCTATGATTTTCACACAATGTTTTGTGTCCCTTCTTGTAAATAGGTAATATAATGGCTTTTCTCCATGCTTCTGGCATTTTCTCGGGTTTCCAAATCTAACAAAGTAAATTTCAAATTTCTTCTCCCTGATGCCCAGATTCATCTCCATGATTTTTTTCTACAAGAATTTAAAACATATTTATTGATATTACTAATTAAAAACAGTATAATCCAACTTAATAGTATAATGTTAAATAGGTAAGAGATATGGGACTATTTCTGAATAATGGAGTTTGATATTGTTCAGCTTATTCAGAATAAGATTTATTAATTCATTAAGCTTATTTTGGAAAGTTATTCTTCAGTTATATTTTATAATAAATATGATCTTTCTAAGTCATTAAGTAAAAACAATTTTTTTAAAGTAAAATTATTTATTGTCACAAATAAGTTTTGATAAATTATTTAAAAATTTACATAGATTGGAAATTATTTGACGATTTTACACAAAAATTTTCCAATATATGACAAAATGTTGAAGTTCTTTGTACACTAATAATTAAATATGTTTTTGTTGTTTTTTCCTGTTGGTAATGAAATTTCAAAATGTTCTTAGTTGTAACTATGAGCCTTTTACTATGCAAGGTGGTGATAATTCCCATTCTCTTTTAGGTCTCTAATTTCCACTTTTCAATAAAGCAAATTTTTATATTATCTAGATTCTCTCAGATACAACAAACAGTCTTCGCATCTCATTACCCTAATTTTTCCTTTTTCGCAAAATATATATTTTTGTTCTCATTTTTCACTATCCTCACTATATGTTGTGTATACACTTTTTGTTGATAAACTTATATTATTTATTACAATTTTTTCCATGAACATTTCAGTGTGGAAGCGGCAAGTTTGGTTATATATACACTAAATATTTTTGTTGTAGATTCTACAAGTTCGATTGTGGCAACAAAACAATGTTACGGGTTTTTAATTAAAATTTTAATAATTTTTTGTTTTTAGTGATTTAACCTCAATTCCCAATTTAAAACAAGTCATATTTCAATCATTTTCTGCACTGTCTGAAGAAGTAAAATCAGCTGCGAGCTATGCACTAGGTAGTATATGTATTGGTAATTTACAACAGTATTTGCCTTTCATATTGAAAGAGATTCAGGATCAGCCAAAAAGACAATATTTGCTGTTACATTCTTTAAAGGAGGTGAGTTCATGTCTGCATAATGATATTAATGTATTTCCATTGCCTACATAATATGTTTCTTTAACGTTTTACTTCTTAGACCTTTTTATATGTTTTTTGTGATAATTTCTTGTTTTAGATCAGATATTTTTTATATACTTCCTATATATTCAGTTTTACATTCAGCATGAGTTATCGATGTAGAATAATTGATGGATTGTATTACCTTATTCTTTTGTATTTTAGGTTATAACATGTTTATCCCAAACTCCTGAAGGAATTAACCAATTGCTTCCGTTCGTGACTCCTATATGGCAACAATTATACAGACATTGTGAATGCGTTGAAGAAGGAACAAGAAACGTCGTAGCAGAATGTCTTGGAAAATTAACCTTAATAGATCCTACAAATGTTTTGCCAAAGCTTAAACGTTCTTTAAATTCTCCATCGCCTCTAACTCGAACCACTGTTGTTACTGCAGTGAAATTTACCATTTCTGATCAGGCAAGTATATGTTACTCTTAATATTTCTTCAAAGTAAATTATTTTATTCCAATTTCAGCCAGCTTCAATTGATCCATTATTAAGACTATGTATTGGGGAATTCTTAAATACCTTACAAGATCCTGATTTAAATGTCAGAAGAGTGGCATTAGTAGCTTTCAATACAGCTGCACATAATAAACCGTCTCTTATTAGAGACCTACTAGACACTACTTTACCTCAACTATATGGAGAAACAATAATTAAGGTAAGACATTTATTTATATTATATTATGGGTTTTATGTTATGAGGATTCCAAAAAAGTTGTCAGTTTTCAGGAAAAAAATTATATCAAGGGGAAAATTCAATTTTTCGGCAAACCATACTTTCCATTCAATAACTGATATGATTTTTGGAATCTCCGGTAAAAAATAAATGGTTCTTCAGAAACTTTCAATATATACCTATATTTCCCACATTTTAGCACAAAACCGCAAGATTGTCAAGAAATGTTATACATGTTCATGTATAATATTGAATAAATCGAATATTTCGAGAGATATCGATGTCTTAAAGCATTAATAAATAAACAAAACGTGTACCTTACTCAATAGTCCTACTGCATTTCCTCATTTTATACATGTGAGAATTATACAGGACGAAAGTTGAGACAAATTTGTTTCTTAAAATTAACTTGATTCCCACTCCACTCTTCAAGTATCTTATTTATTAGTATCAATCAGTATAAAAACAAATACAGTTAAGTGTACTTTGAGTTCATGAAAATAATAATTATAAACTAGTTATTGAATTTAACAAGGTTAATTAATCATATGGTACTTTAATTATCTACTTGTTAACTAGTCAGACCGACTACTATACATTTTTTACTGACCCACTAGTGGACTCCTCATTGCTTTTGAAACATTCAACTCCTTCATTCTGCTTAATATATTATTAATAAATTAAATATATCAAATTCTAAACAACGAAATGAAGTTAAACTACAAATATGTAATAGTTGAATGACTATCACCAAATATCGTCAATTAATGATTCTTCGGATTCTATTTTATAAATCTCTAAATCAATTTTTTCTTTTGATCCACTGGATTTATCTATTAAAAAAAAATGTGATGATATTGTTGAGGACAGTTTTTTCTTTTTTTTTTTTTTAGAGAGATTTAATCCGAGAGGTAGAAATGGGTCCATTTAAACATACAGTAGATGACGGATTGGATATTAGAAAGGCAGCCTACGAGTGCATGTACACCTTGCTGGATTCTTGTCTAGACAAAGTAGATATCTTTGAATTTATTAATCACGTAGAAACTGGTTTGAAAGATCACTATGACATCAAAATGTTGACCTATCTTATGGTTGCTAGACTCTCTCAAATATGTCCTGGAGCAGTTTATCAAAGTAAGAATTTATCCAAAATTGTTTGTTTGATTATTTTAATGTTTTTTCTATTTTAGTGTTAGATAAGCTAGTTGAACCTTTAAGGGCTACATTAACAATGAAAGTTAAGGCGAATTCAGTCAAACAAGAATACGAGAAACAAGATGAACTGAAAAAATCAGCAATGAGAGCTGTAGCTGCTCTTTTGCGCATACCAGATGCAGGTAATTAATATACATATACAAGATTTATTTTATGTGTTATCAAGGTGATGGCCATAATTGTAAATTATTTCAAATGATTTTTGATCTAATTTTCATACAAAATTAATTTCTTATTCCTGTCAATAGCGTTATCTTGTAAAAATTGACTCTTCATTTTGTTAATTATCTCTTCAAATTATGTTCCTACATAATACTTTTTTTCAATCTTTTTTTTCAAACTTTATATAAAAATTGATCCAGGAATGTTGTTTGTTTAATATGTAATTTGTTCTTACTAGTCATCTCTCAGTATTATATCGTTTAATTTTTTTCTTGAAATATTGTCAAATTTTCTGAATGTGAAAGAGAATCAATATAAAATCGTCATAAAATTGATTACAATCTTCCAGGCTAAATTTCAATGGATTGTCGCTAAAATCACGTTTCATTCTACAGATGAATTTTAATGTTATAGCTTCCTAAGCTAATATTTGTAATTTTAAAAAATGTATACAAACAACAAATAAGCAAGGATTCATATCCAGAGGACAATATCTAACAATTGGAGTTTTGTAACGTGAAAGTTAGAAATTATTTTGAAAATGCAAAAATAGTAGAATTATTTCTTCAGATGGTGTCAACAAGTGGCCTGCCAGATTACCAGATTTATCTCCATAGGATTTTTTCTCTGTGATTATTTAAAACAAAATGTTTACTAACATGGTTTTGTATGATTTACATATCTTAACGAATTAAAGGAAAAAATAAATCAACTTTATTGTAGAACTACAGCTAAAAATCTGAGAAATATGAGAATATCTCTGAATAATAGATACGTTTATTGTTCAACTGAAAGAGGTGGATTGTTTGAGTACTACTTATTAAGATGAGATCTGGTTTAATGTTGGCTTAAGTCTTTACTTTCATTTTTTAAATTATAACTTCTCACAATTGCAAATCAATTAAGAATTTTTTCAAAGTTAAAATATTTATGATTATCTTTTCAATTCAATAATTATTGTTGAAAAATTATGATTTGGTGAATTCCGCGTACACCCCCCATCCTTTTTTGCATTTTGTCTTTCTATGCCAAGGTGCTATGTAATGGGACAGTGTTTGGTAAGAAGACCAAACACCAATTTAAAGTCGTCTCTGAACATCTCAAGAAAATCCCCAGACTCCATCTGATCCCTCTATCCGTTGTTGATGTGCCATCTCATAAAGTCACAGTACGGCTCTGGTCCAAAATATGGAGTCGTCCTTTTTTTAGCAAGGCTGTCTACTTCTTCATCATCTGGTAGCCACATTAAGTTTAGTGTTCCTGTTAACTAGTGCTGGTTTACATTTCACGCTAACTTGAAGGTGTATTCAATAGCCTTCAAAGCCGCTTGGCTATAGAAAAGAAAGTAAAAGTGCTTTCTAGAGAGGTTCTCGCTGTTTCTCTCCTGAGTTCTTCATTGCTAACAACTTTGCCTGAAAAATTGTGAGTGATTTTCCTAGTACTATGCCCAATCCAGCTCCTTGCATCTGCTTCAATCCATCTGTATAACAGAAAGATGCATTTAGAGCTGTTTTTAAAATGTTTGTTAATAACAATCAGAATTTACAATTTTTATATATTCAACAACAAAACTCACATATGTCCTGATGAGACTTCTTCAATCTCCTAGACTTCTCATTTTAGGTCAGTTGGCCAGACTCTCTTTATTCTTCGGTCGTCTCTTCTTTGCATCAATGGTTGGAGTAGGGGATTAACATGTGATACCAGCCTTTGGTAATTCATTTGACTTCTCTGTTGTATTCTTTCTTGTTCTGTTGGAATTAGAAGGTCTTCGTGATCATCTGGTTCGAAACATGCAGAGCATTGTATAACGGCTATGCTAGGTGCATTCTTAGATATTTAATGCGAGTTGATTGTGGAACTTGTACATTGTTAATGTATATTGCAGACATTTTTCTTTTCTTAGTGTAAAAGTTATGTGTTGTGATTTGCTTTTGTTAATGTTTATCCTCCACCTTTTGAGCCATTCTTCTACTTCGAATATATGTTATTGTAGATATTACTGTGTCGTCCCCAAATTTGCCTATTATGGGCAATTAGAACTTGTGGAAAATCTTTTTTTGTCCATTATTGGCAGTTATTGATTGCCATGTCAAATGAGATATTTCTGTTCATGTGTCATCCCCAAATGTGCCTGTTATGGGCATTTAGAGCTTGTGGAAGATCTGTTTATACCCATTATTGGCAGTTATTGATTGCTATATCAAATGAGATATTTCTGTTCCTTGATTTGTCACTGTTTTATCGATTTTAGAATTTTTAGGTGCCCAGTCAGATTCTCGGACTTACATTCATATATACCGATATATTTTCAATTTGATTCCAACAGTTTCAAAATTGAAAAATCTTAGTTTTATGAAAAAGTATAAATATGGTCAAGTAATGTTTTCATTCTAAATGCAAATAATTTACAAACTTTGAATTGTAAGGTCTGCCAACACTCCATTAGTCATTATATTTCTTTTTTTCAGATAAAAATCCACATCTTAATGAATTCGTTAGCCAAATCAAGGGTTCTCAAGATTTAGCTCCAATTTTTGAATCTGTGCAAAAAGATTCTTCTAGTTCCCATAGCGACTGTCTTTTAATGGATCAAAGTTAAATACCCATTACTTTTTATATTACTTTCTGAAATTTGTAGAGGCGTTCGTTCTTAATGATATTATGTAAATTCAATCAATTAAACCTTTTTATTTCGTGATCGATGTTTTATTACAAACCTTTAACCCATAAAAAGTGTATGGATAGTATATGCTAAGTTGTAATTCATTAAACTGTTAAGTATATCCATACTAAACTCTGTTAATTACTGCTATTCCAACACTTAATTACACTGTGTGGTCCTTTGATATAGGTATGAACTAGTGATCTATGGAAGACTCGATGGAACAGCGTAATTGTGTATGTTAGCATATTGTACATAGATTTGAAATTTTAAGTTTGTCAGATATATCTGATACAGAAGTTTTCAATTTTTACAAATTTAAATCTACAATGAAAAGCCTTTGTAAGATTTTCACATGTAGGATAGAGGATTTGGACAATAATAATTTAATCTAAAACTGTTGCAGTCAGACAAAAAAAATTACATGAGGTCAGTTGCTGAAACATTTTTTACTTCTATATCTATGTATGATAAAAAGCAAATATAAAAAGAAATCTATGAAGAAAATCCTTTGTAACATTTTTACATGCCGGATGTAGGATTCAGGTAATGATAATTCAATCTGAAACTGTCGCTATGTCAGACAATAAAAAAAACTTTAGATTTGTACAAAACTTAAAAAGGGAAGTCGAAATCGATAAAAGCCATTTCTGGCTTCTACAAGACATAATATTCGATCAAGATTAGTGCTGGTGCATTCGAAGAAGCGCCTAGAAAACATATGAAATTACCCAAGAGCACTTAATGCCTTCAGCTGTGTACCAAGACTAGCTTGAGTCTATTAGAAAGCAATAGCATGGGAAAAATTATGTAGGTAACCTTGAGCACTTTCAATAATCTCACAATCACATAAAGTAATATTATATACATGAGAAATATATTGCAAACCCACATAAATAACATTTCAGGAGTAATATTCATAAAAGAATTATTACCCACTGGTTTAAAAACTCTCGATATTGAAACAACTCACAGGTTTATCCAGTGGTTATAAGAAATATGTACCCCATATAATTTTAGTTATCAGCATGTTTTATTAAGATAAAAAGATAATAATTCATATTTACAACGTTTTAAAAAATATGTACCATATATTATTTTAGTTATCAGCGTGTTTTATACAGATAAAAAAATAATTCAAATTACATATATATAACCTTTTAATTCATGGTACATCAAACACGAGGTCAAAACAAAATGGATGCGCTACACGTCATCTCCCGACCCCCTCTTCTTAATAATACATTTTGAGTAACCGGTATTTCATTGACCATGAAGTGTATTTTTTGTCATAGTATTGAAAAAATGTAAAACTGGGTCAAAATTAACATGTCTTTTGTTAAAAATGGTGAGCTGGATGGATATGAATAATTAACCAATCTTGTACAGTGTTGTCACAAGAAAGATCCTAAAAAAATTATCAATACTGTGTAGCTAACTTTATTATTAATATGGACCTGGTTCATTATTTATTATGAAAAGACATTTAAATTTGAAGAAACTAATGCAGTGCTTTTAACGATCAAATTTGTATTGTATATACTCAACCACACAATGGCAACATTACAACAATGAATCATCCTACAGATTGCTATAATTGAATCAAAAATACATTTGTGAAATTGCAGTAGAGGGCGATATGATGAAATCCATTCTTAAGAACATTTGGATTCAGTCACATGAATTAGAATTCAATAAACAATTTTTATTCATACAATTTATGAATGTAGAATTCTATTTCAAAGGAAATTTGATGTCAAATATTAAGTTTTCATAATTTCAGTTGAATGTTATTAAAATAAATGCATTTATATTTTGATCTTGTTGTTACAATTACAAATATTACAAATACTAGTTGTTTATTATTTCATTTTTGCAAGAAATTTGAGCAATATAATTTTTAGTGGATTTCTTTTCAAAGATTTAGTAGGGACTTTTGTGTTTCATTATTGGCAACAGACCGTTCATTTTATCAGTTGGTAGCAGCGTGTATGGACAGTTTGGCATTTTGTGATGTGAGGATTTTTGTTGAAAGTTTTTTTAATGGAATAATACACAAATCCTTAAAAGCAATTGATGTCGTTTAGAAGCTTTTATAATAATAACTTCAAATACAAAGAAACAGATTACTATGCAATGTCTTGGAGACCCAGAATAGCCTGTATGCGTCCCTTCAAATTTGGTTAAGAGATGAAAATAAAAAATGATGGAATGCAAATAAAAACATTAGAACATATGTGATGTGAAACATAATTTAGTGCTATTAAAATAAAAGGAATGACTATAAATAAATAGTGTTGATCTCAATAGATTATAATACTGGTAAAAGACTTGATAAGTGAATGGTAGTAGTGTTAGTGCAACATGAAAAGAAGGGGTATGTGATAAAAGTGCGAAATGATCAAGGAAAAACCCGAAAAAAGTTCGGATACAACAAAAGATGAAGCTGGCAGTTCAGATAAGGAAACTGCTAGCACAGAAGTACGGGTTAAGAAAGAGGATGAGACTACCGTTAAAAAAGAACCTTGTGCGGGACCTATTACTAAAAACGGGGGTATTGTTGGTTCAACGAATACAGGTTCCTTACAGACAACACTGGATCGAAAACCTGAAATACATTCAGAGGACTCATTAAGTGTTCCCAGTACTGACAATAGTTCACTGCCCCTTAAACAAGAAGATTGTATAGATGGGGAGTTAGGAGGAGATGCATTTGGACTGGGGTTGCCTACTACTGGAGGTAGTTCACATCCACAACCTCCAGAAGGAGTGCAACCCCTAGTTAGTAATGTTATAAGTAAGCAACCTAATTCTATGGAAGTAAACTATATGCAACAACAAAGCCAGATCTTTGTATTTTCGACTATGTTGGCCAATTCAGGTGCAGATGAAGTGCTGCAAGGTAGATATCCATCAATAATTGCTTATCATTGTGCCCAACCTGGTACTAAGAAGTACTTGGAGAAGAACCCACTTAAGGTAACCCAGTTTAATAGACAAAATCCAGCACAGTGGCTTTCAAACATTGCAATGATGAAAAATAAAAGTTGTACAAGAAGCCCAGGACTTGGGCCAAAACCTCCCACTACTTTAGTAGATAATTTTCTGGGACCTGACCCATTAGATGATATGGTAGGTTTGGACGAAACAAATATACCATGGGATACAAAAAATAATCACTTAGAAGGTTTAGATGCTGCCGTTTCTAATGGATTACCTGATGTGGTGCCTGATATGGATGCTTGCAGTCCTTCCTTAGCAAATGTTCAACCCTCGCTGCAGGGTGTCAAAGTGCCTGACGAGAATCTCACCCCCCAACAACGGCAACACCGAGAAGTACAATTGGCAACAATAAGGAAAATGCAACAAATGTTATTTCCTGAAAGTCAAAGTATAGATGGAGTGCCTAGTGGAGGGAGTGCCGGAGGTGGAAATGGTCCTGGGGCAGGAAACAATGGACCTCCTGATCCAACTATTCCTTCAGGAGCTGCAGCACCCCCTGGTGGTGGGCAATCAGAATGGCAAAAGTTACATCAATTTTATGATGATCCTAAAAGAAAACAAGGTCCTGGTCCTGTAGTTCCAGTGGGTCCAGTAAGTGGTGGTAGTACTGGTCCAAATATGCCAGTGGGAAGTGGGGGACCAACAGTAATGCCTAGAGGTGTTCCTGGGCCAGGGCCGAGATTACAAGGACCTCCTCCTCCATATCACCAAACACCTCGTTCAGCCAGTGTTCCCATAGCATTACAAAGTCCTAATCCTACATCTCCTAATAATCCTACTTCTAATTTATCTTTACCATCACCTAGAGCTTCATCAGCTCTAAATTCGCCTGCTGATCCAAATAGACCTTTTGGATTAAGTAGGCATATGAGTACTGGACAAAGCCCTACCTCACAAGATTCTCCCTCTGCACCAAGACTTAATCATAGTAACCCTAGTACACCTTTATCATCACATCACCTGTCTCCCAGTGTAACTAGTAGTAGTACTGAACCAATTTCTACCCATCAATCTACAGGTGAGTAAATATATTCTAATAAAAAATTATTTTCAATTTGGTTTAAAAAATAAATGTAAATGGAGGAACTATAAATATCTGTGTAATAATCATTTAAAGAACTTTTAATTATTTGTCAGCTATTTTTTGGTTTAGTGGTCATATCATGATGTAATAGCTTGTAATGTTATATTACTGTTGTTTCATCCTAATTCTGTCTTTGAAGCTAAAACTTAAAGACTAACAATAACAACTCAAGTTATATATTTGTTTAAATTTACTTAGTTAACAGCCAAAATAATGAACCTGTCATAAAAATTAACATAAACATTTGTTAGTATATCTAGCCACAAAAATTTTGTGATGGTTTTTTAGGATATATCTTAAACTTGTAACAAAGCAGATACAGTTCGTTTTCAAAAAGTATACATTTTCATTTATCTAAGAGTTTAGTTAAAATTTCCAATAATTTAATGATTTATCTATTTCAATAGGACTAAATGTAATTAGTATACAGCCCAGTAAGTCTTAAGAATTACCATCTGTATGATTAAAATTAACTATATAATTTCAAACAACATGCTTACATATACCCTTATTGTATATAGATTCTTTTCTCAAATAATATAAGGGACTATTATATACATTTTATAAAAGACCTAACATTCAATAATTTATAAAACAATATATTTATAAGAAGGGTTGAAATTAGGTAAGGACTGTAGTTTTTTATTTCAGTAGATGGCATGTTTGGTAGAACTTTGCAATCCATGGCACAACAAAAACAACAAATTAGTACTTCAACCACCTCCTGTGCAACAACACCAACATCAGGTGTTGGTAAAGAACCAAACCTCATGCCTGTACCTTCCCCACAACAAATACAGTATCTTAACACATTTGAAGGGCAAGAACTGATAATCCAGAAGCAGCCAAATACAAGTTTAAAAGAAGGAAACATCATATCACCTCCGTAAGTTACTTCTTTTATATAAAATATTTTATTTAATCATTTAAAAAAGAACTGCTTATATTCAGAATTGCTGTAGTACGAGCTCTGAATTAATTTCAAAATGGTTTAGTTACTTTTCATTTTTGAATAAATTAAAAGGTTATCATTATTATGATTATTGTTTAGCCAATAACTATGGCTTTAGATTTTCAGTAATATTAATTATGTCCTGATTTAAAAATTGTTATATTTATAAAATAATTACTTTTAAATATTTTCAACCCTAATATTTAGTTTTTAAAACCAAATATACATACATACATACATAATGAAACAATTTTAGATTACACATTAAATATGGTGATATTAAGTTGGGACTCTTTTTTATGTATATTATTAATCATTATTTTTTGTTACTGATAACTAAGGTTCACGCCAGCATGGCGACATAGCGACAATTGTCGCCAAATCATCAAGAAATGTCTCCAAAATCATACACATCGACGACAAATTTGTCGCCCAAAATATTTAAAAAAAAAATATTTACTGTGCTGTTTTTGCATAAAAGAATTTATATATGCCATAAAAATATGTATAAAAGTGTGTGTAGCATGCATATGTTAATTTTTTTACTTTTGTCTACCACGTTATATTTTTGGACCACTAAATCATAACTTAGGTGTTCCTTTTGAACCACTAAATTTTCATTGCTGGTGTGAACCCTACTGATAACTATTTCTCGAGGAACGTAGAATTATGACAGTCTATAACTACTGTTGGAAAAACATATTCTTAAAGTAATTATCAATTACTGCTTGTATACTTTGTATTAAATTGGCTCAAATATTTTTTTTTTTTGGAAATGAATTTGCAGTCCTTAGTTCGAACACAAGATATTCATTTTACTTTAATCTCATTTATAATATAATTTGCTAAAAAAAATTGGCATGTGTTTAATTCATAAAATTCTATTTGTTCTATTTATATATTTAAGTCTAAACATGTTCACTAAAATAGATCTATTTCAATACGTTTCCCATATTACTTAAGATTCCCCAATAGATAACCCATATTGTTAAATAGAATATTTAATTACCCAAAGGATAAATTAAAATCCAATTTGAAAACATGAAATGTGCCCCTTATTAATAAAAAATTGTTTAACTTATTAAAACTTTAAAATTCATTAAATATTTATCAATTTCAGTAATTGCTATTGGTTATTAATTAACAAAATTAACTTTGTTTTTTTTTAAGTATACATGTATGGAAAAAAATAATGTGAGCTAAGTTAATTCTATTTTCACTTTTTTTTGTTATATTAGTACTTGTGCTTCTAATATGCAGGACAACATTTAGGAGGTTATTACTCTTATGAAATTAATATGGGTCTTTTCTATAACAAAATTTACTCAGACCACCTCTTTCCGAGATATCACCCCTAAAAGGTTATGACTAAAGTTGATTTTCTATTTTTTTTTTTTCTAAACATGTATGGCAATCCAGCATTTATTGTGAATCGTAATACATTTTGCATCTTAACTGTTACAAGTTTTTTCTTTACGCTATTGGTTTTGGAAAAAAATAATATACAAACACTAACAAATATTTTAAATAAAAAAATTTTTAGAGTTATAATTTTATTTCATAAAACTATAACTTTAAAAAAAAGTTTTCATATGAAATAAAGTAAGGGTTGCTCTTTTCACACCCGTGTAATGTAACAGGAATATTGAAAATATAAGTACCCGTGTTTAGTCCTTCGCGGCTGCACGAAAATTACATAATTTCAAGTTTCTACTTCTACTGAAATTACCTTATTGCTGAAGCATCAAAAGGTTTTAGATGTCGTTTTTGGTATATTGACTGTTGATGGCTCCAATAAGGATGAACTCGATACCAAGAACTCGCTTGCTCAGTTCTTTTTGGTGAATACGCTGAATGCTAGCAACTCATGTCTTTTTGCGAAACGGCCAAGGATATTTGGTCCAAGTTGAGTTCTGTGTATGAGCTGAGTTCAAGTCATAGATTAGATACGCTTCTTTGATATTTTTTTATGGAATCATGAATGCTCAGGATGGAATTGTCAATCATGTTGCACACCTTCAGCGTGATTTCAATGAGCTAAATGTCAAATTGAATTAATATTGTTGGGGCGGATCATGTCAACTTCCCTTATTTTGAATTTCACCCAAGAACAACAATAATGGTTAAATAATTAAATGCATTAATGTTGATATAGTTTTAAACTGTTACTTGCTAGTTTAATAATACTGTAAAAGGTGAAAGCGACTATTTTACAATATATATTTTTTAATAACTAGTAATCAACTAATATTACCTTTAATCAATCAATACCCCTACATAAAAAAGGGGATGACCTAATGTGTGAAAACTACAGCGCAATAAGCTTATCCTCATTTGGTGTAAAAGATATACAAGAGCCATAAGGAAATACATTGAGTGAATAGAGTGCATTAAGAAAAGGAAAACAAACAATAGATAACATATACATATTAAATGTATCAAATCTAAAATGGATTATCACATTAATTTTTATTAGTGGTTAATTATATCTATAATCTATTCTACAAGAAACATTGGTTCTCATGAACAAATTTTTATATTTTAACATCATGTTTTCCATACATTAACAAACAATTTTGGTTTTTATAGTTTGAGATTGAAGCAGAATTTTATAAAAATATTTTGTTTTCTGTTTTTTTAACTATATCTATAAACAAGTTATTTTAGGCCAGTTATGCTATATCTTAGGTTTTTTTGAAACATTGTCCATAGTTTAATCCTGTGAAAAGCAATTATCATCAAAGTCACTCATTTTACTTTTATAAATCTATATATGGTTTATAGATTTTTGTTTATTGGCTTCAATTATTGACAGCCAATAGACCAATTAAGACAGAAATAGCAAGAAATAATTAATAGAATTCACACTTCATACATTACTAAAATTAGAGATTTGAAGTGAAAGAACAATGGATAATAATCCATTTTCTATGCTACGTTTAAAATAATAACAGGAATATAAAATGTAATTTTATTATAACGGAATTACATTTTATATACTATTCAATACCTCGTGGCTGTTTTGTTGCACTTTATTCAGTTACTTATCAATTAGTTCGACTAATTTTGTATAAATATAATTTTGTTGCTAACAAGGGAGTAAGATTTGTGACCTCTATATATATCATTCTCCTTTTCCTCATTAAAAAGGTTGATATTTCTCCTTCATTCAAAAATACTCTCATTATCACATTTGTAAATTATCTCATTTCTCGTAATTTTTGTTTAGGTGAATCAAATATGTATTACCTTTTGAGAATCATATTACTGATAAAAGTAGACATCAAACTATTATAATAATAAAATTTAAATAATTTATTTATCATCATTATCTATGTAATATTTTTATAAATAAAACTTCTGATTATTCTCTTTTTAAATAATAATAAATGAAGACTTCCATGAATAATATACCATTTTTTTCAGAGTCATACCTACAACAATGGACAGTGGTTTTCCAGTTACAACGCCAGATCTTCCACATTCAAGGGTCTCAGGTCCAAACACTCCTACCTCAATTGATGTAGGTCCCCGATTTCCTCCCACCCCTTCGGAGGGATGTCGCTTCCAGATACCCAGTCCTCATACACCCACTGCCGTAACAGCAGGTGAGTTCAATTAACATATTTTTACTGAGTGCCACTATTTTGTTTTATTCGACCAATTCTTTACTGTAAACAGTTTAGATGTGTGAATTATCTTTAACCGAAAAGTGTCTAAAAAAAATACTGCAACACAAACCTAAAAAAATCATTGAATTAAATGTCTAAAGCTAACTTTCTAATCCCTATTACCCCAGAATGATCACACAATTTAAATGATATTTGGCGACTTTGAAGTAAGTACTGACTGTGTGGAGGAGATACTGGTTTAAAAACAAAACAAATACAAAAAGTTTTTGATATATTAGCTACCGCTGTACTTCATTATAGAAATTTAATGAAATTTTTATATTTTTTAGGTGATAAGCAACCTCAAAGACTTGCTGGAGCTCCAGGTTTAAGTCCACAAACTGTTCCTGGTCCAAATTCGGATCCATTGAAAACTGATTTATTTCCAACTCCAAGTCCGCACATGATGGATGTACCGAGGTTTCCAGGACCAAATGCTTCTCCAGGTGCTAAAATGGGAGGAGGTTTTGTCAATTTATCACCTCAAGCCAAACCGTTGGATATGCCTAATTACGGATGTGTTAGAGGAGACAATGTTCCTTTAAATCCTAACTGCACAAGTACGATGTCTGGTAATCCTAAAGTATCGCATTTTGATCCGATTTCTTCATTGGCCCAAATGAGTCAACAGTTAACCAACAGTGTAGCAAGTTCTCTGAATGGTCAGGGAAATCAAGGTCCTCCAATGATGAGTTTTGGTTCACCCTCAATGCATATGATGGACATGGGCGGATGCCATGGAATGAACGATATGGATCAAGGTGCAGGAGGTATGATGGGCATGCCAATGCAAGGTCCTCCCCACGGATTTCATCCAAATTCTCCGATGGGACCCATACGCTCTCTCTCGCCTAAACTGTCAGGTGCCTTTCCAAATCATATGCCTATGCCGAGGATGATGGGACGCCCCCCAGGGCCAAATCCTTATAATGGAGCGAATGTCCAAGTCAAGCCTAACGCACCAAATACTATACAGTATTTACCCGCAAAATCTCAAGTAGGACAGGCCCCTGCTCCAAGAGGACCACCTATTGTAGATTTTCTGGCACGTCTTGCGACTCCTATGAATATGATGGAATCTAAAATGCAATCACAAAATATGCAATATTTCTCTTCTTGTGGTCCCAATAATGGACCTATGCAAGGTGGTCCGATGCCTCCACATATGGGACATATGGAAGGACCTATGTCTCAGGATGGAGGAATGGGTCCAATGAGTATGAGTAGTCATATGGGCAACGGACCTGGACCTATAGGTGGTCCAATGGGTGGAAATATGGGAATGCCATCGGGTATGATACCCATGATGAGAGGTCCTATGAGACCACCAATGGGTATGAGAATGCCACAGATGGTTTTCAATGGACCACCTGGAGGTCCAGATCCGATGTTCAATCCCGGCCCTAATATGGGTAATCCATCTGCGCAAATGTTTGTTAGCGGACCCAAAGGCAGTCCAATGGGTATGGGTGCCCCAGATGCCAGTCAACCTCTTCCTCCTTCAATGGGACAAAATAATAGCTTTAAAAGTTCACCTTTTGTGTGTCCTACAACAGCTGATCCCAACTATGCACAACAGTTTCACAACTTCCAGCAACAATTATATGCTACTGGTACTCGCAGTCAAATGGGCGGACAGACAATGGGTCCCGGTCCCGGACCACCACATATGCAACAGCCTCCTTACTACAATCCCAAATAGCAAATATGGTGCTGAGGGTATGAATCAGAGAATTTTGTTTTATTTTTGATATTACTAATGAGTAATCCGGCAATAATAAAATGTGAGATTGAGCTGTATATTAAGTGTTACGCATCGAATTCAAGTGCAGTTAAAGGTCGTGTAAAAAGTTGCCTGCCTGAAGGCTCAGTTCGCCTAAATACTTAATGCTATTCTGGATTTGTATATTTGCCATAAATCAACTAGAAAGACTTAGTAATAATAATTAAGTGTTGGACTTGCTTTAGTCCTTTTAAAGACGGAGGTTTCACTATTGCTCATTAATTTGTTTCTATCCTGTTATTCGTTTATTGTACATTTTATGAGTATGATAACAATAAAATTCTATATTATATATTATGTTCTCTTATTATTGTTTCTTCAATAATAATCATCATAAAAAAGTACATTAATATGTACTGAATATGTTATATTAGTTTGTATAATTTATTGTAAGTCAAATTTTAACGGTAAGGATATTATTAAATTACTTTCAATATAATTTGTTTAGAAAATCCGAATTAACTAAAACATTCATGTTCCTAATTCCTACAATACCCATGAAAAATCAAGTTTCAGATTAAGAAATAAACAACAGTGGATATTGAAAAATTACATGATAATTGCACTTTATATATTTTCTACATAACCCATCTATGACAAACTTGGAAATAATTTATCTAAAAAACGAAAATACTTTTCACAATATTTACTGTAGAATTGGCAACGTTTATTTAATATAAAGAGTAAGTTAATAATATTTATCCAATATTCAAAAATTAAATTAGTTCATGTGAATATTTGCATTGAAACAGTTTCAAAATTCCTATAAAACACTACTCCACATGAAAATTTATATCAGGAGATTTTAGTTACCAAACAACTTTTGAAATTGGGTTCCTGGTCATACAAGAATCAAAAACCTATACACTTGCCAGAAAAGGAGCATAAATGGATTTAATTGGCCCGGACTACGAAAATGCTCCTATAAGAGTTTTGGAATAACAAGAGAATTAAAAAAGAGGTATCTTTCGGGGTTTAAGTACTCCAAAAACTTTGAAATCACTTCATCAAAAAGTATTGGTTTCCTTGCAATGAGCATTCGATGAGATTAGCTCTAGTAAAAACTAATGAGTGTAGATTCCGTGGGGAGCAGAATGACAATGTAGATCACCAGTTGTAGAATAGCACGTTATTAGAGGCATACATAAGGAATGCTTCGAATAAAAAAAGGAGTTAATTATGAAACTGGAATGTAATCTGTAGATATCTAGAGCAGCTCTGATAAGGGAGCACAAAAAACTGAAATTTCAATATTATATTTAAGGGTCCTATACAAATGTTGGTGAACATGGGATATTTACATAATCATATACCCATTATGTAAATATATTATTATTATTGTATTCCAAATAAATTTTTTTGTAATACATGCTCTCGTTTATAGATTTTTTCGAAAAATCTTTTTTTCATATGGATTTCTATAAAAGTTCAACCTTATCAGAGATTTACAGCTAAGAATAATGATAACTATGCCTTTCAGGTAATTGGGAAACACAACTGCATATAAAGTGTTCACATCAATTATTAAAATCTACATGTTCCCAATTTATCATTGAAATACTCTGTATAATAATTGAATAAATGCAATCACATTGCTGGCTCTGGTATTTAACATTATTAGCATTGGTCAAGGAACTTATTTTATTATTGATGATCTACCTTCAATTTTAAAGAAAAAAATATCATGTCTTTTTATCCCAAAATGGAATAGAGACAACTAGCTGAGATGATTGCAGAGTCTCTTGGCATCACATGCTTTGTTTGGACTACTCGCTGTACAAATTAAAATCCGTTTTAAACAGGTTTGAAGGGAAATTGGAAAACGTTTTCAGATATATGTGTTGGTCCCTAGAAATTTTAGACAACAGAAATATTTTTTCGCACATTTTTATCAAAAGCCAGCTATGACAATAAGTAATATATGTCATAAACTTTAACAGTAGGAGTTGATATGAAGGTCAAACATTAATAGCCAAAGCTAAAGACACAGATTATTAGCTCAAGAAATCGTTTCTCATGGATAAAGGTAATAGTAACTTAGTGGTTGGTAGAACATAGAAAGGTCAAGTTTAAAAAGGCTTTAAATCTGGAAATATCGAAGAATTTTATTAGCATGGAATTCTATAATTTAAAGTGGTAAATCACATTCCTGCCTAGCATGCATGGTTGCGAGCATCATAGGCTTCATTTTTGCTTATGACTCGAACTCAGCTTTAGTTCATCATTGACTTTTATCTGTAAGGTCAAAAATATGTAAAAACTATTATCAAACTTTCAGGAATGGATGAATACAAACCCTTAATGTATTAAACATATCCAAGCAAAATTGTCTAGTTCAACAAATAAAAACATTTTTTTTTAAATAGTTATAAGAAGAAAATAGAAAAGTTTTGAAATAGATAACTTAATAACTCCAATTTTAAGCCCTGCTGTGAATTCTTTTCCTACAGAAGATAATATTAATTTTTTGTATGATTCAATAATTGAATTATGAACATATTCAATTCTTAAATATGAATACGTTTTTTTTTAAATTCATGCGATCCATCATAAAATATAGCAATACATATACTTCTTGCTTATAACTATGCCAATTTTTAATTCTGTACCAACTGTTTTAGTTTATCTAGAAAAAAAAAATGAATTGAATATCCTTTCATATTAATCAAGATTTAAAAAAGTAATTTAATTTTCTCCCTGTAGATACTCAATTAACTCATAATATAAATACAGTCGAGACAAACTATCCATATAGAAAAAATCTAATATATTGTTTGACCGGTTTCTGAGATAAATATTATACGGGTCATTAACCTTAGCTAAGCCAGAAATTGACTAATATGACATCTACTTATGTAAACTGTAGTTACAAAAGAAGTTAAAACCACAATGTGAACAGTTTGGTTAAACGGTTTCAAGATGAAGAATATTAGTGAAAACTTCACAAAAATGTGAAAATTTTTCGATTATCATTAGCAAAAATATAATGAATATATATGAGGTAAAAACTAGACCATTTATCAGGTCAAGAACTCGCTTTCTTTCACGTATGATATTCTAGAATTGGGATTATACATTGAAATTGAAAATCTAATTAAAAATAGACAGAATTCTTATTTTAAACTTTTTATCGTTATTTTTTTGAACTTTATTTATAACGCCATTATTGCAGGGTATTCCAGGAAAACAAAAAATATTGGTTTCTATTTATTTTGCAATTAATATGATGGAAAACAACAAATCAATCAATTATATTATTTAAAGTTTCAACTTTAAAAAATGACTACTCATAACCCTTTAGCAAATATATAAGTTTGACATGTAGCAGCGGGCACATTTGAAAATGAAAACATAAATTGCGCATGTCATATTATCAAGTGTAATCATAGTTTAGGGTTCGTGATTTAAACTTATTTCTTATATTTTTCATTTTCAAAATTATTAATAAAAATGTCAGATGCCACATCACGAAAGGTGAAAAGATTTTCAGAATCTGATAGAAATTCCGAATTTGATGCTGCAACACAAAAAGCTTTGGAAGAAATTGATGTTTGTCAAAATGAAATTGATAGTATTAATGAAAAATCCAGTGAAGAGATATTAAAAATTGAACAAAAGTACAATCGACTAAGAAAACCGTTTTATGAAAAAAGAAATAATTTGATCAGCAACATACCTAATTTCTGGATTACAGCTGTATCCTTTACAAAGTTGTTATATATAACCTAAAAAAATAGAATATATTTTCCTACTAATGATTTAGATTATGCTCTAACATATTTATGTATCCAATATCTTGTTTGATCAGCAGGATTTACTTAAATTACTAGTTGTAAACATAGTATTACCTATTTTCTTTTAGAATAATCAATGAGAAATTTATCCTATTTCTTTTAAGTTTTGTGTTATTTTAAAAAGCAAAAAAGCAGTATAACAACAGCATATGTTTTTTTATCTAAAACTTATCGTATTTTTCTTAACGATTCTAAGATTATGAACCATCCTGATTTAAGTGCTCTACTGGATGAAACTGAAGAAGATTGTCTTCACCATCTTACAAAATTAGAAGTAGAAGAATTTGATGATATTAAATCAGGATATTGGATAAAATTTTATTTTGAGGAGAATCCATACTTTGAAAATTCAGTTATTACTAAAGAATATCATTTAGATAGCGGTAAATAATTATTCAATTTATATGGTTTCATTTATAACATGTTCAAATTAACTTAAAAAATGCTATTAAAGCCTATTTATCCGTGTAGTATTTGTAGCTAAAAGTAATAACCTGCTAAATATATAGATTAAGAGCCTAATGACAAAATTTGAGGGGTCATTTGAGCCACCATGAATCACTCATTAATCAATAGTACTATATGTAACAAACAAGTTAGAAACTATTTCATCATCTCTTATCGAAAGTACATAAGTAAGGTAGACCTAGTACTGAAAGGGTGTACTTTTTAGTCAAACATATTTGTACGGCATTCAGGACTTAAGTAGGTTATATAAAAAGAATATAAGGAAGATTTTCCTTGCACCTGGTACCAATATTTTTGAACGGCATCAGGTCATATGTATTACCTACTTAAGTTCTGAATGCATTACAAATATGTTTGACCAAAAAGTACCTCCCCTTCAGAGCTAGGTTTACCTTACCTGAGTACTCACCTATACCGATAAGAAGGAAGTGACAGCATAGTTTCTAAATTGTTTGTTACATATAGTACTATTGATTAAAAAGTGATTCATTGGGCTTGTAATTTAATATTTCTGATATGTCAAAATGTCCAATCCTCTAAGTAAATTACAAGGAATCCCATAATTTAGTATAAAATGATTATTTCAGCTATTTTTAAATGATCATTTGACATCTATTGTAGTAGAATAATTTATCTAATTTTGGAAAAATATATTTTTAATACAATTTGGATTTGATTTTTAGCAACACCTACTTCAGAGAGTACTCAAATAATCTGGAAAGAAGGTTGTTCTCTTGCTCAAAATGTTGAGGCGAATAAGCCTGGGAAAAAGCGTCGCCATGAACCTGCTAAGACATTTTTTAGTTGGTTTAATGATAATGTAGATCCCTATACCGATGACATAGCTGAGATTATTAAGGATGATCTTTGGCTCAATCCCCTTCAGTACTATCTAGTACCTGACGTTGAAGGAGATGGAGAGAATGGTGTTGATGCTGAAGAAGTAAGTAGCAGTGAAGATGATGAAGAAAGGGAAGGAGGAGAAGAAGAAAGTAGGAATCAACGCAAGTAATTTCCTTGTGAAAAGTATCTTCAGTGGCTATAAATTTTTTATTTTGGGAAGTATCACTTGATATACAAGTCATATTTTCCGCGTTCTTATATTATTAAACAATATTTACAGTTGCATTTATTCAATAGCAACTGTCGTAAGTAGTTCATATCATAAATGATTAATGATAAAGATATGCATTAATTTTTCAATTTCTGCATAACAATATTTTGAATTACATGAAACATATCAACAAACAAAATGCAATGTGTCTTAGAGTAATGTCAGGAAAATTAATATTCCCATCATATATTCATATTTACTGTATTTATGGAAACGTCAGTTATACAAATACTAAACTTTACTACCAGTATACCAACACTCACAAAACCGTCTAGTCCTTTGAGTCTGGTGTGAACCAGTAATCTATGGAAGTCTCCAGAAACCAGATGGTGAACAGTGTGTGTAGTATATTTGAGAGTGAATAAGAATACAACTATAGTTTTCTTCAAATTTGTTTTTGACAGAACGAAAAATAAATTTGATTGCATCTTAATCTACTATTTCTTTACAAAATTTTATTTCTCTGAGGCTATTTGCTTTGGTTACAATGATTGTCAAATGTTGCAGTAGATAGCTATTATGTAAATCTTTATTATAATTATTATAGTTTTATTATTTTCAAATAAATTGAGCGAGTTGTGGTCAATCTTCAGTGAGAAATATAAATGTACATTATGAAAATATAACCAAATATTTACTAATAGAGTAACGAATAAAAATAACTAAAGTAATTTATCGAACCGTTGATAATATTCATATTGAACACACTAAGTAAAACTTCCATTACATTAAAACTCGCAGTTATACTGTCTTCAGAAGTAACTCTATACCTTCAGTCTCGGTTTATTGAAACGCTCCTCAGACAGTGTAGTGGTAGTAATAAGTGTGTTCATTATGAGTACAAATAAGTAAAATTCTATAGTATAACTAAATTATTGTCCTTACTAGTATGTTATTTCGAATGGTGGTGTGGGTTGAGGACTCAAAATAAAACTATCTAAGAGTTTCGACAACACATATAGCAGAGAGCCTCGATAAAGATCAATTAAAAGATCAAAACGTTGGCATTTTAAAAATCTCTTGGACAGTTTTATTTTGAGTCCTCAACCCGCAACACTATTCAAAATTATATATATCTAGTTCAGTTATCAGTAGAGTTGTGGGTTTTCCGGAAAATTTTCCAAGCAACTAAATTAATATGGTATTGTAAAATTAAACTGTAGTTTATTAGAGACTGCAAGTAAATGAAATTGGAGCTTTTTATCAACTATGGAATGGATATGATGCCGTTTTACCTCTTCAAACAAAAATACACAATAAAAAAATCAAAATTAAATACTTATCAAAGCATAGAAATCGTGGTTTATAAATTTTTAATCATGTATAAAGCTGAAAAGATAAAATGTAATAATTCTGTAATAATTGTTATGCATGTATAATATCTCAGTGTGTGTAGTCTGAACTTGCACCCAAAATATATCATTATCCAGTATCTGCTTTCGTATATTTGGAGGCAGTGATAATGTGTCATCTATAGCTGCAGATTGTAAGCAGTTCTTTGTATGCAGCAAACTCTTAAAACATTTTGTTGCTGATCCCCATCTAGTTTCTGCTGGCAAAATAAGAGAACTTTCTTTCCCTTGTTTTCCCTTTCTGGATTACCTTCAATGTTTGATTTTCAATGTGGTGATTCTTAAACAATTTGACAATTGCCTTGCATTTTGACAATATTGTTCGAATTGAATTCAAACTTATTATATCTTTTGCCAAAAGGTTTAATCCATGAGCAAGGCAACCAAATATAATCAAGTGAGGATATTGTTCCCGTAACTGTTGCCAAGCTAATTTCATGTTGCTTGCATTGTCAGTTACAAGAGCTATTACTTTGGAAGGACCTACTCTTTCGATCTCTGTTCTCAAAATTTCTGCTATGTATTCTCCAGTATGATGAGAAGATTTTGTATTCACTGCTTTTAAGAATATTGGCTGAGGTGTTGCAAACATTATGTTCATCAAAGGATTTCCTTGTATGTCAGTCCATCCATCCGAGAGCAGTGTCAATGATTCCGCTTCAGCAATTTTTTGAACCACCATTTCTTGTACTCTGTCATACTCTTTATCTAAAAGGGAATGCGATAAACGATAACGCGATGGTAATTTGTATGATGACGAATATGTTTGTAGTATTAAGTAAAACAGAATCAAATATTTAATTCATGTGGATTACAAAGTTAGAATTATAACCTATAGTTTTTCTTTAAATGGTACAGAAATTGACAAATAAAAGAAAAATAATAAAAGAATTGAAAGTTCATCATGTCCTATAAAAAAATTTCTAAAAAATTGCTTTTTGACATTGAAAATTTTCCGGAAAAACAGTCGAAAATTTTCCAAAACGGAAAATTTTCCTCCCCACATCACTAGTTATCAGTTACATATTGTTCGGTTCCGGGAGGTGCAATTAAATTTGTAAATTCTATCACGTGCTCTATAAGCTGCAGCTTCCAAAACTTGCATATCCATAGTTTATTCAGAACTGTTTCTTCAGATGCTCTGCTCAACATGAGTTGGTGTTTGCCTACTGTAATAAAATTTGTTAATCATGAAAGTTTTTTGAAGATCACAAGTAAATCCAAAGTCAATTGCTTCACTTTTTCTAACCTACTCAACTGTATAAATATTAAGAAACTGAGGAAATATTAATTTGTATGTAATTAATTTGATCAGTATCATATTATTATCAGCTCTTCTTGTAAGGGTCATGGGACTAGGTGAAACGTTATTTTGTTAATTAATTTGATTTCAACAAGGAAATTAATTTCTGTTAGTACTGAAAATATGAATATATTCGTTCTGATGCTAATATGTACTAATTGATTTAAGAATTTTATGCATCTTTGCTAGAACTACAGATTTTTTGGTAAAACATGACTATCGATAGCCGCAAATAGAAAGTTTTAAAACCAGGCATGTTAAATAATTTTTGTTTTTATATCAAAATGTGCAGTTCTAGTTGTTTAATAATTTTTTTGTCCATTTGGGTCTAATCAGAATTATTATTTGATTTTTTTGTAGTTGTTCTGTTTGGAGTGTAAATTTTAATATAAATGTAGCTTATTGGTGTTTTATTTATTCGAATTTCAACCATCACCAACATTATCTATGATAGTGATACTGAACGCGTGTCGTCAGTCAGTTCGTGAGTGTTATGTAGTCCAGGAAATGAAGCTCAAAAAAGGCAAAACCTTACAATGTTCGTCCTGAATCGATTTGTACAAAAATTTGGATTTAGGCTCATTTCACCCTTTAGTTCATTTTCTACATTGTGCCGTTGTACTCTTTTTGTTTCTAATGGTGAAAACTTCCTAACTGTAAAAAATTATAAAATAACATTTTAAACCTTAAGATTGGTAAAATCTGGCTTTGATTAGTTAAATAAGGATTGTTTTATGCTGTATTATACAATTTCATAATATTTCCACCCTTTAAAACCACTCTTAACAACAGTAATTTTTATAATATAATTTAATTGATCTATAAGGTTGGCAACAAAGTACTTTCGCTTTTAGCTGATAGAGAGCTTCGCTTTATTTTTGGAATAACTTATGTTGGTGCTGTGCTTTGCCGTTTGTCACATTGATGTAAATTTAGAAGCAAGTAGTGCGTGAGTTTTATAAAAGCTATTAATTTTTTAGTTAATTTTAAATTGAGTGCAGAAACGAACACTTTCGTCATATTTTAGTTTTTTATTTCCGTAACGGAAAGAAAGCTGCTGCGGCTCACAAAGAAATATGTGAAGTTTATAGAGGTGATTGCTTAACAGAGCACACATGTTAGAATTGGAATAAAAAAATCCGTTCTGAAGATTTTTCCCTCGAAAGATGAGCAACGTTCTGATCAGCCTACTGAAGTTGATGATGACCAAATCAAAGTCATAATTGAAGAGGATCCGTCATATAACTGTTGAAGAAGTTGCAAAGAGGCTACATGTAACGCACACAACAATTGAAAAACACTTAAAATGTCTTGGGTTAGTTAAGAAGCTTGATATTTAGGTACCTCACGAATTGGAAGAAATTCATTTAACACAAAAAATCAATATTTGCGATATTCACCTTAAACGAAATGAAACTAATCCTTTCTTGAAAAAAATCATCACTGGTGATGAAAAATGGGTCTTGTACAGTAACATAGTTCGAAAACAATCATGAACCAACACAAACCACATCGAAAGCTGAAAAACAACAAAAAAACTCATGTAATCAGTTTGGTGGGATTACCAAGGTGAGCTGCATCTGATCTGATCTGATCAATTCTTATGTTAACTGTCAACAATTAATGAAACTGGATGAAGCAATCAGAAAAAAAATTGGCCAGAATTGTCAAATGGAAAGGTTTAGGGTTTTCCACCCTGATAATACAAGGCATCACACATATTTGCTAACTAGTGGGAAACTATTGGAGTTTGGCTGGGAAGTGATGCCACATCCCCTAAGCTGCAGAATTCTTTGAATAGATAGGTTAGGTTAGTTAGCATACTGTAGAATTCTTTGAATGGTCAAACTTTCACAAATGACGATGATCTTCAATCACAACTGGTTCAGTTTTTTACCGATAAGGACCAGAAATTTTATGAGCGCGGAATCATGAAGCTGAAAGGTCAATGAGCAAAATATTAAATATATAATTGATTAAAAACTATTCTTTGTTGAAAAAAGTGTTTTATTTTATAATACTACTATACTATACTATTTTGTACCAACCGAATAAATAGAAAAAAATATATTAACACATACATATTCATGCATTACATACAATGAAATATACAAATATGGTTCATTAATTTTATCTTTATTGAAGTCGATGCAGTCTTTGTCCTCTACAATTACTGGTGAACTATTATTGCAGTCTTCGCCCGAGCACCCAGAACAAGTGAAAATGCAGTACAATCCAAGTGTTCTACATCCCCACATAAAATACCGCACCCTTTTTTGTATTGGCAAAAAATTGTTTTTAAAAGTTCATCGGGTGCAGGCGATTTGTTCATCCGTACGGGGTGTAATAAACCTTCATTAAAATGCAATCACCAATCTGTTGAATTTATAAATAATTGCATTTTTTTGTGTGCTCGTCTAAGGGATCAACAGTAGGCAGAAGGGGAATTATCACAGCACTTGCCATTTCTTTCGAACTTTCGAACACACTGGTGAGGAATCAACGAAATATATAAACTAACACATGCAGTCATGAGCAGATATTGCTTCTTTTCTGGTGGAATAGTTTGAAGGGATCGAATAATGAGGTGTTTGCTGGTAAATAGAGGTTTTTAACGGCTATATCTCGCCAAATATTCCTTGTGTACAAAATCTACAAAAAAAATTTAGTCCTTAAAAAAGCTGTTATTTAGTATACTATTATTTTTTCCGTATCTCCAGTATTTTCGGAGATACGGGTGAGTAAAGGGTGAAAAAATACTAAATATTAAATGCCAAAAGAAAATAGTCTGATGTTTTATATATTATTCTTCACACGGCTTATCATCATCTCAGAAAGGAAATTGAAGGAATTTCGAATTCTTAGCTAAAAATCTTCTCTAGTTGTTAAGGCTTTGGAGTAAACCTTTTGTTTTATGTGACCCCATATAAAAAATCTAAAGACGTCATATCGGGAGAACGAGGGGGCCACCAAAAAGGACCATTATTTGCTAACCACCTGTCTTCAAATTGCTCTTCTAAAAATATATTTATGACGATTGAATTGTGAGCAGGAGCACCGTCATGAATAAAAAAAAGATTGTTTAATTCGTCTGATGGCAAGCGGTCTAAAAAATTTTGTTTTAAATTTCTTAAAATATCAAGATATCTTTCACCTAAAAATAAAACAAATAACACTAGAAAATATAAAAACAGTGTTTTTTATATTAATAATTAAGAATAAATTAATTGATTGCGTTCCCTAACCATTAATTCCCATCGTAAAAATGAAGTATTTGATTATTTCTGTCTATTAAATAATCCATTTTTCGTGAATTTCGATGCGCCGCACCAAATTATGTTTTTTAAAAAATCTTCGTTTTCTTGGCATTTTATTATTAAAAATTCAGCAAACAATACTCGTTTAATAAAATCGGTTGGTTTTAAATTTTGACACAAATTGTAAGAATAGGGATGCATTTTATGTTTTCGTTAAATACGGTAAATCGACGATTTGCTTACTCCAAGATATCTTACGGCAACAAGTATTGATACTTCTGGATAAGCAGTCAAATGAGCAACAACATTAATTTCGGCATTATCAATAACCGGCTTAATTCGATTAACTTTTTGCTTAAAATGAAATAGTGTAAACCCAGCTTAACAAACATGTCTATTCGATATCCACATCAAGTTAACACATATCTAAATGACATTTTATATACATTTTTTGATACGAATACATATTATATAATAAAAAAATAAATATGATCCAATAAACAGAAAATTGGTAAAAATAAATATAGGAACCTTTTTCTAGATGCGGTTGGGTTAGCAATTTCAACCGTTAACCGTTCAAGTATTGAACATTCGTCAAAAATTCAACATTTTGACATTAAATTGACAGTTGGTAGTTATCTACTTTACCGATTGAGGTTTCTGATTGTTTCGCGAAGTGTGCGTGATGCGTTGAAAATAAATTAATGTAACAATAAAATGTAAACTTTAAGGAAAACAGAAATGGGTCGATCAAAATTTCCTGGGAAACCCTCTAAACATATTCTTAGAAAGAGGGTAAATGTTCTTCCACCAACAGGAGAAATAACTAATGTTGAATCTAATAGTTCACTGACAGTTAGTTCTGTTGTAGAAAACAAACAGGTAAACATTTATATATTTGCAAATTTTGAGATATTTATGGAACTATATTTATGTAATTGACTAGACAATTGTTATCTTAAGCGATTTAAATTTATTATATGTTTTATAGGATGAAGATTTGACCGACGGTGATGGTGAAAGTGCACATACTGAAACTACTATAAACAAAAATGTTTCAATCAAAAGAAGACTGACTAGGAAGCTAAAATCTTCCATACGAAATAAAAATGTAACTAAAAGAGCCTTGTTATCCAAAATGTGCACTAAAGCTTCTGTGAAAACCAAACTAAAAACATCTTTATCCAGAAAAGCAGTACACACTTATAATACATCTTGCCATGGAAAAGTGACAAAAGAATCTACTAATCTTGTCGGTAAATTCGTTTTACCAACAAGAAGTGTACATTCTTCTCGTGTAATTAAACCCAACAAAAGATTTATAAGTGATATGAATGAAGCTGTAACTTTGAAAAAGGTTACAATTGTGAAAAGGCATTGTGTGAAACAAGAAGATAGTAAATCAGAGTTTTCAGAATCTGGCAGCTTAAATAGTGATAGTGATAAAACGACATTTACAAATGGACATAAAGTAGTACTCAGACAAGCCAGACTTAAATTACCTAATGAAATAGGTTTACAGGGTCCTTTCTCAAGTAAACCCAATTCATCTTCAGGGATTGTTACTTGTGGTGTGTGTGGTGCAGTTAGATTTTACAGGTAAATACGTTTTGATATGTTTTGCACAAATATTAGGTGTGACTACTGAGTTTCTATTGAAATCACTAATCATGATATAGATAAAGAATTGTATTTGACATAGTTATTTGTTAGTTTAATAATCATAGTCATTAATTTTTCAAGAAGCTATAATATTGTCAACCATTTTTAATACTTATATGAAATTGAAAATAATTCAATTATTTTGAATTCATCATGATGTGTTTTTTAGATTTCTCAAGCAAGCCAGAAAGTTTAACATCTATAGTTGTGAGTCATGTAGAAAGTTTATTGCAAAAATGATCAAAAGGCAAGCTTGTGGTAACAAAAATAACCAAATAACTTTAGTTTGCAATAAAGGACAAGGCAACTGCCATGTACCTACAGCTGTAAAAAACCAGCAATGGAGATTGAGTAAATGCGGCTATAGATGTCCGGCTTGCTGGTTAAAGATATGCCTTCGTGCATTTCAAATTCCTCCATCAATAAAGCAAGGTCTAAGTGGCATGTTACCAAAAAATATGCAAGGGTCAGATATTGACTTAAACAATTCCCAACCTCCCTCTTTATGGCAGGCAAATGTTGAAACAAAAATAGTGATAGAGAAACCACAAGAGACAACGACTTTGAAACAACGACCTGTAAGATTTAAAAATCCAAAAGCTCAAGCAACACCTTCCCTTCCTATTTCTAATTCAGATATTAAAAGACAGAAAATAGATCTTAAAGGCCCCCGGGTGAAGCATGTGTGTCGCAGTGCTTCAATAGTATTAGGTCAACCACTTGCCACTTTTCCAGAAGGTGAGAAGAAATGTGATAACCAGGAACAAGTCAATGATATTAAAATAGCTGATGAAAAGATAGTGGGTGATAAAACCATAAGTGATGTTAAATTTACTATCCCTAATAAAAGTGACTCAATACTTAGTGAACCAGAATCAAATTGTAGTGATAGGACTTCAAAAAATTCTAGTAGTGATTCTACCGATTTTACCACTAAGAGGGAGAAACTCTACAGAAATGCTACCTTTGTACCGCAAAGTTCTTCAGAGGTATGTTGAAACTTTAATGAATATTTTGTAGGTTGTAGATTTATTTTCTTTAATTGTGAAACTATATTAAATCTTCATTAAAAACTCGTTTATTACAGTATTTATTTAGTTGATTTATAAGTTTAAACTTATTTTAATTGTTGTGTAATGTCATTTAAACCTAAACATGTCAAGATACTTCATATTCAACCTTGACTACACTGCTTTTGGATATAGCAGACCTCAGGAGTGTCTGAATTATTTGGTTTTTTAAACTTTATTTTAATTATTGATATATTCAAAAATTATACTCTATTTATTGAAGAAAAATAGTAAATTAAAACATATTCACCAATAGTGCAGGGATCAGAGTTGTAAACACATAAGCTGAGCATGTAACAGGACCGCATTTAAGAAATAATATGTAGTTTCACACAGCAGATTAATAATATAAATTATAAATAATTATGCATAATTATTATTAAAAAATATAAATCTTTTATGTATGTGTATTGAAACATATAATAAAATCTTCATTTTTTACCTCAATTAACACATACATAAAAGATTTTTCTGCATTCTGTTATTGTAACTCCAGAAAAAGAATATTTTATAGATTTGTATCTATAAGGCTCACTATTGCTTTTTTAATATTTGACTCTACATTTTGCAATTATATTAATGTACTAAGAAATCTTAGCAGATTTTATCTTGTGTTTGATCTTGTTTGTACCGAAGATCATAATTGTACTTGGCATCGAATATTACATTTCTGTTTAAGGTTGCATATCAACGACAATTTAATTTAATTATTTGAGATGGCAATACCATTTAAAAACTCTTTTAAAGAAATTTACATTACCATATCAGATTTAGAGAGGTATAAACTTGTTAAAATAATGTGAAACTAACTTCTGATTCTTGTACATTAAGCACAATATTAAGTAGATTAGATAATTTATTTAGTAGCACTAGTTCCTGAACATTATTCATAATGACTTGAGATAAGCAAAATTCTACACAATAACATAAATCATATTTATTAGACAGAGATATCAAATACTGAATCAGCAGGACATTAAAAAAATAAATACATAACTGATAACACATTGAATGAGACCAAATTGATCAAAAAATGCTACCTAGAATTATTTCTCAAGGCAATAAAAAATATAAATAATTCCTTTGGTGGATATGAATTGGTTACTTAAATTACATTTTCAATGACAGAAATGCACTCAATACTTTTTTGACAGAAATCTCAGATTGCTTGATTTTGTTCTGCATCATAAAAAGATGTATATAAAGAAAATCATTTCAAATATTAAACAACTTATTTGATTCAAATCTTTTGGGCTCAGAAGTGACAAACTCTTATTAAAATAAATAAAATTTGAAGAAAACTATTCCCTGAATTTTGAAAAGTGTATTTAAAACAAACAACCTAGTTGTAACAACCTACTTTTGTATATTCAAGAACTATTTTTAGATTTCTTAATATAAAACTACTCCTATGCTTCTTTTATATTTTTCTTGGGTTAATATCATTCATTCTATTTTAAAAATATTTGTTACCTCTTAATTTATAGATATCTATGATATTTATAATACAAAGGAGATGGTTTGAATAAAAACAAAATGGTGATCTCACTCTTAATAAATAAATAAATGAATTATATTTGGTGTAAATTAATTTTATTATAACTTCTTCAGTTTTACTGATATATACACTATTTTACATAATTTTATTATATTCTCTACATATATTTTGGTGCAAATATTTTGATTAAAACCACTTATATTATAGCATATTTATACATTTTATAATACAGTGCAACTGATAAGATCTTATGTATCTAAAAATTGCTCCAAATGACAGTACAACATCCCAAGAACAAATAATTTATGTACTTTTTCAAATGTGCCTGAGGCACTTTCTGTGAAAATATGTTGTACAATTTTGTCAGATTAAGTGTTTTCAACATTCAATTCAATATGCCCATACCACTACAAAAAAAATTCAGATCAGATGACAGAGCTGGTCACTGGATTTTTTATATTACATTTTCTGAACATTGAAAAAAATATGATCCACTTATTTTACCTTATCGTAGATTATTTGGAGGGAATGTTCATATTTTATATTCTTCAATAATGCCAATTTTGAAAATGCAAACGGCGTAGGTATCAAATATTTCCATAGTAATTCAAATTACAAAATAATTTTGTAATTTTATAGTAAAACAGTGTTAATCAAAATACTAAGAAATCTTATGAATTTTCAAAGATTGTTATTACACCTCATCTCAGTAAATTTTCTCAAATTGTATTATAATTTGAATTCGTAGACACTCCTATCTTTAGCAAAACATTACCATTGTTTTACAGTGTGAATATAGACAGAAAATAAAAAATCTTGAATATAATTAATATCTCTATAAAGCGTGAATTTCAAACTACAAAATAATAATTCTTAATTTGTTTTTGGTGATTCGTGATGATGTAATGGATAACCTTGAATTTTCAAGTTTAGAGTTTATTGTACCCTAAATATTACAAATTCAATCTAACTTAGCCAATAAAATATTTAACAATATCCTATAAAGAAAATTTATCAGGAAAGGTAATGAGAACAAATGAAAAATAGTGCAGTATTTCTTAGTACATGTGTAAAAAAGACCATGATAAGTTGATAGTTTTTATATCTAATTATTAATCATACTTCTTATAAGGTTACTAAAAACTTTACCTAACTGTTATACCTTTTTATATTATGTTTTTGTAAATGCCCACCCTTTCAGGGCTATTCCAAACATTTTTTTGTCTTCATTTTCAAATTGTAACAAGAGACATTGGCTCATGTCTTCAGTTTAAGTAGTTTAGCACATTGATAGCAAGCTACTGTTCCAACAACAAAAAGTGCTCAGTGTATACCTATTTATTCTTTGATGCATATCAATTTTAATATAAATCAATGAAAATTCCAGAGATTTTTTAATACTACATATTTTTCTCTAGACTAAAGCACCTGAAAGAAAGAAGAATCTCGTAGACCCTCAACTAGGCATACTAACTGACTTCTGGGATGGCTACGATCCAGAAACAGTGTGTCAAAATGGGTTCTGTATTATTGGATCTGAGCAATTTACCATGTCATCAATATGTTTTCTTTGTGGAAGCGCTGGGCAAGAACCTATGCTGTATTGTTCCATTTGTTGTGAGCCATATCATTCCTTTTGTCTCGAGCAAGCTCAAAGTTCACCCATAGACAAGAGTTTGAAATATTATATGTGGATATGTCCACGATGTACCACTTGCACAGAATGTAACAAAGTAGACAGACAAAAAATCAGTTGTCAAAAGTGTTTGAAAGCATACCATCCAGAATGTTTCAATTCCAAATGGAATAATGATGATAAATCAATGGTGAGTATTGAATTGATGTTTCATTCTAGTTTTTAATTAATATGAGTTTTCCATTATTTGAAATGGACACCAATATATAAATAAAACATTTAATTCTCGATTTTATACAAATCGGGGTTCTGGAAATAAAGTTAAAACAATTGATTAATAAAACATGTATTGATTTATCATTATATGTATTATTATTATATTTGAATCTAAAATACACATGTTAAATTCTTATGTACCAGTTATTTAATTATTATTTTTTTTAGGTTTGTTCAAAATGTATGAAGTGTAAAAGTTGTGGAACTTTGAGTATAACAAAATTTGTTGGGAATTTGCCACTGTGTATAACTTGTTTCAAATTGAGAAAAAAAGGAAATTTTTGTCCTGTCTGCCAACACTGTTATGATGATAATGAATGTTGTTCAAAGGTAATTAATGCATACTAAATTACACACCATAATTTTTAAAATAATGATAAGAAAAATAAATTTCAACTATTTTAGATCTTAAAGAGAAACTGTTTTTCAGATGATGGAATGTGCAAAATGTTCGAAATGGGTTCATGCAAAATGTGAACATCTAACAGAAGAGCAGTATCAAATGCTGAGTATTCTCCCAGAGTCAATAGAGTATGTGTGTGCTATATGTTCTAAAACATCAACACCATTGTGGAGGAAGGCTATTAATAATGAAATGAAAATGTGCTTTAACCAAATTCTGCGCCAGCTTAGTAAGAACAAAACGGCTAGGTATTTATTGAAGTTGAGTCCGCTGAACAATACAACATCATTAAATAAAAGTATAACAAATGCTAGAAAAGTGCAATTTATGGATGAAAGTATGGATGTTGATAATAATAACAGCAGCAAAGAACCATTAGATATAAATAAAATTTATTCTTTTGAAGAAAATGAAAAGTATGAAGCCAGCCTTAGTAAAGTATCTAATGTGTTATCTGTAGTAGACATAAAAAATAAATTACTCTCAAATGAGTACACATCCATAAGAGAATTTAATAAGGAAATTGAAGAGTCGTTAAAATTAACAAAATCTGAGCAGTTATTGAAAATTTATCATTCTATATTTCAAGATGTATTCCCTTGGTACAACCAGTCACAAAATGAAGAATTTTCTGGAGTTTTAGAAAAAGATCCTGATAATGAATCTCAAAATATGATGGTAGATGAAAAACCTTTTGTGAATCTTTCTTCGATAATTGTAGATACTCGAACATGTAGTTTTTGCAAGGGTGTGGGAGATGGTGTTAGTCATCGAGAATCTAGACTTTTATATTGTGGGCAAAATGAATGGGTGCATGCCAACTGCGCTCTTTGGTCTTCAGAAGTTTATGAAGAAATTGATGGATCTTTACAAAATGTACAAAATGCTTTAAATAGAGGACGTATGATTAGATGTGCTCATTGTAAACAAAAAGGAGCAAGTGTTGGATGTTGTTACAAAGGATGTCACGAAACTTATCATTTCCCATGTGCTAGATTATCCAATTTAAAATTTATGTATGATAAAACTGTGTATTGTGCAACTCATGATTTACCTAAAAAGAGTCATACCATTAACGCCGATAAGGATTTTGACATTGATAGATGTGTGTTTGTTGAGTTAGATCAAAAGAAGAAGAAATACTCAGAAATAGATAAGACGACTGTTATGATTGGGTCATTATGTATAAAAAACCTGGGAAAAATCGACCCAATTGTTTCTGATACATCTGAGTATTTAATACCAGTAGGATTCGTATGTACAAGATTGTTTTGGTCCACTGTAGAACCCTGGAAACTAGTACCCTATACTATCACCACGTCAATTAAGAACACCATTAACAATACACTTGTTATAGATAAAAATTTCACAATTGATCATTCCTGTGACAAAATCATTGTAGATAAATTAATGCGAGAAATAAATGCGTGGCAAAGAGATATTGACAAAAAAGTTTGTGATACAGAGTTTGATGATGACGAAGAACAGCAAAATGGTGCTGATATTCTATCGCCAGAATTAACTGATGCTATTTTAGAAGAGTTACCACATGATCTTTTGGATGGCATTTCAGTACAAGATATTTTTCCAAAATTTTCTTATGACGAATTGATTGATTATAAATCTGATTTGAATAATTTAGAGGGCCTTAATGAACCATTAAAAAGAACTGATTTAGATGAGGATGTAGATACATATTTAAAGAGTAAAGATACTAAGAGAGGAAGGATTGATCCAAATAAGATTGATTCTCTAAGCAAATCCCGTCCATGCCCGAAAACGTGTAGTTTAACACTGAGCTGCAAATTAGACAGTTCATTATCTCCTGCAATGAAGAAGAGAAAAATGGCACCTGCGCGAGATAATAACGTTATCTATCAGCTACTGCAGGTTGATGGAAATTTTGATGATAGTAGTTCCAGTGAGTGTGGATCTCCTACTGGCTTAACTACCTCTAATCCATGGGGAACTTATATTTCAGAAGAGCCAGTGACGTGTAATAAGTGTCAATCTACTTATAGAACCCAAGCCAGTTATCAACGACACCTAGAATCATGTGAAATGCTTTGTACAAGTGATAGTGATTCAGAAGTAAATACTGAACAAGAAATTGTAGCTACATACATTAATCAAAATCCTAGTTTAGTAGAAAACCAAGTGATGGTAAATGCTAGCGAACCAGTTGTGATATCTTCATTTGAGTCTTTCCAAAGTGAAATACATACTTCAGTCCTTAATACTCAAAGCTTTGTAGCATCCAAATCAGCATCAGAAGTAATTCCTGCCGAAATAGTTATTCCAAACATAACACAAACTACAGAACAAAAAACTATATTGCAAGCTCTTCCAATAAATACAGTGACTCCTATAACACTAGAAACTACTCAGTCTGATCCGAATTACCAATCAACTATAATAGGTGATCCTTCTATTTCAATTCAAACTAACCAGCCTCAGTTTTGTGTGAATCAAACTGTGCCTTTATGTGTAAATCAACCAATTACCCTACAACAAAACAGTATTCAAGTTAATCCTACCTCAACTTATTCCGGAAATCCAATTTTATCTATAAATCCTAGTGGTTCGATATCGTTAAATCCAGTTCAGCCCAGCAATTCTATAACCATAAATCAAATAAATCAGCAGCCCATTCAACAACCCATAGATTTTCATCAAGCACAGTCAGTTACTATTCAATCAATTCCTTATAATAACCTTTTGAATGTAGGATCTCAAAATCAATATACATTGAATAGTAAACTATTAACAAATCCAGTATTACAATCCGTCAATATCCCAAATACACAGTGGGTAAAGCAAGTTACTAAACCAACATTAATAGCTCAAAAAGCTGTGAAAACTAAGACTCGCAGTAGAACTTTAGCAGCTAAACGGTCTCATTTTGAAGAAGTAGAAACGATTATTCTTCCTCAAAACTCCCCTGGTCAAGTAATAGTGCAACATTTGCCGTCCACGAATTATGTACCGTTTGTTGATACATTTCAACAACCAGGTCAAAATGTACAATATGTTGCAACTATTACTCCTCAAGTTAACACTGTGCCTACTCAGTCCTTAGTACAAATACAACCAGATAATAATATCATAAGCATAGTTCCTGGATTACAGCAAGCTATGTATATTCAGCAACCTCGAGTCGAAAACCAATTAGTTGTGGATAGTAATGGTACACTTGGTTGGTCCCAACAACAAACAGTCCAGCCAGTATATTATGGTTTTGAAACTATAGTTCAAAATACTGTGATGCAGTCTCAACAGTTCCTGCCAACAACGATGCCTGGAGTTTTAACAGCCAACAGTAGTTACTCAACTACTACTCAAGTCTTTCAAACCAGTAAATTGGAACCAGTATTGGATGTATCATCTAATAGTTTTGTTTTAGTGAATCCAGGACAATTGGTAAATTCACAATCAATCGTTAACTCGCAACCCATAGTGAATTCACAACAAATTGTAAATTCTCAATCACAAACTATTATTAATGCACAGCCGATAGTTAACTCGCATCAAACACTTAACCATCAACCTGTGGTCCACTCTCAATCGATTGTCAACTCACAACCAATGGTACGGTCACAATCAATAGTTAACTCTCAACCAGTAGTTAGTTCACAACCAATAATCAACTCTCAGCCGATAGTTAACACGCAATCTATCAATCACCCGATTGTCAATTCACAACCAGTGGTCAATTCGCCGTCTATAGTAAATTCACAAACAATGTCTAGCCCACAGTCAATAAGAAATTCTCAACAGCTCCATAGTCAGCAATTCCCGGTCATTTCGCAACCAGCAGTAAGTTTGCAGCATATGGTGAATTCTCACCCTTCATTGGTTAATAATTCACTCCAAACACCACAATCATCAAATAATAATAGTCATACTTTAACGAACCCAGTAATATCTCAACCGCTGATTATTTCTCATCCTGGAGAGTTTCAGCAAGCTCAATCTATAAAAACAACATTAAATAACGTGTTACCTCACAGGCAAGAATTGAATAATATTTTGCCTAATAGACAAGAAATTAGAATACAAGAAGTAAATAACGTAGTACCTCAAAGACAAGTAGTGAAAACATCACGCCCTCAAATACAACTGAAACCATCACAACCACAGACAATTAAATATTCTCAAGCATCACACAAACCCATAACCCCTGTGATAGGTCATGGAATTTCACTTCCAACTGCTCCTTTTGTGTCAGAACAACGTATACCTACAAATATTGTTACACCAATTCCTAAACCATCTTCGACTCCTAGTCGTCCAATGAGTAGGGTGTTGCCAATGCCCACAAATAACACCAAAGGACCAAAAAGGTTTATTTTCGATGATGAAAAGCTTTTAATTTCTGAAGAAAAGAAAAAGGCATTACAAGTGCAAAAAGTTCATGAGATTAAAGCTACCAATATAAAGACTGTAAGTAAAATAGATTCTAATAAGAGAATTGAAATAGTAGAATCCAAAACTATTAGACCGGCTTTCAAACAATTACTGCCAACTAAACCTTCTCCAGTATTGAAAGAAGAAAAGAAAGACGAATGCGTCAAACCTGAATTGATTAAAAACTGTGTCAGTATTGAAAAAGTAAATCCGTTAAAAATGGAACCTTTAAAAATAGAACCTATTAAAATAGAAAAATGTCCAAAGAAAGAATTAATAAGAGAAGAAGAGGAGGAGAAACCCGTTGAAATATCTATACCTGAAGATACAAGATTAGATAAATCTTTAAAATTGATATTTCAAAAACAAGGGCAAGATGGGACATACAAAATCAGTTCTAATTTTTTTACGAGACAACCTATACAAGTGGCGCCATTAAAACCAATTAAATCAAGTATGTGTACTCAAAACCAACCAACTTCATTAAAACAAACAAAAGAATTAAAGTCAAAAATGAAGGAAGAACCAAAACCTGTAGAAAAATTAGAGAAAATTGAAGATACTCTCAAACCACAAGTTACTAGAAAAGAAAATGAAAATACTCCAACAGTTTTGTACACAATGGAAACTCAAGATGGCTTTAAATATTCTTCATCATCGGTGGGAGATCTATGGTCGAAGGTTTTAGATGCTGTACAATCAGCAAGGGCAGCTCATAATATGCCTCCTTTACCGACAAATAATGGCAGCATGCTTAATTCCTTGCAGATATTGGGCTTTAAGCCCAATGGTTCGAAGTATTTAATAGAACAGTTACCTGGAGCTAATAAATGTACAAAATATAAATCAATTTTCAACTTTCCTCCACATCCCAGTGATATAGATAATGATTTAACCCAGGACCATATACATGGAGCAATACGTTGTGCCCCTTACGAGAATAAAAAAGACGAACCATTTGATATGTTTGGGTGGCTGTCTTCACAGCATCGACAGCCAGAAGAAATATCTTTGGATAATTTGGAAATATTGCCCAGGTAATATTTGTTTCTCACAAATTTTGTTAATCTCGAAATTGAATTACTAATTAAGTTAATTATCTCATAACCCGGTAGTATTATCACATCATTATTTTTGTATTACAGAAGGGTGATAAATCTGCCGATGGCTATGAAGTTCAGGCAGTTGAAACTAACTTCCAAATATTCAGTAGGAGTTTATCGATCTTGTATACATGGAAGGGGCTTGTTTTGTTTGCGTGATATAGAAGCGGGTGAGATGGTTATTGAGTACGCTGGAGAGGTAATTTATACATATTTATTGGTATACTAATAATATACATCTTGGAAAGTGCTTTTATATTATCGATATATGATATCAAAGAAAGTTTCCATTATTCATAATCATTAGTTTCAGAAAATATTTAAATCACTTTTTCTTGCCAGTTCATTATTTAAAGTGTATATGAATTTTCATACTTTTTTATGTATTCAATTGATGGTGCTCTAAGTATCACTTTTGGGGGCAAATAAAATAAATTATATTTCCATTGTACGCAAATATTTACTTATTTCTCTGATTCTTTGATATTATTTGTTTCATTAAAATGATATTATTATCGATTATAAAAAAAAGTGTTTATTTAACAAATCACTCATTAAGCCGTGTGATTAATCAAGGAAAACACATTTTTTTGTCAAAAATCAATTTTATCCATCAATAAATTCTCCTTCCAAGAGCAATACAATCATTCCAATGCTTCTGTAACTTCCCAATGCCATGCTTTTAAAAGGATTTGTCTTTTGCTTGAAAATGGGCTTCAGTTTCAGCAATAACTTCTTTATTTGAGCTGAATTTCTTACCGGCGAGCATTTTTTTGAGATCAACGAATAGCCACTAGTCGCTGGGAACCAGATTTGGACTATACAGTGGACGAGAAAGCAATTCGAAGTGTAATTCGTTCAATTTAACCATCATTGCCATTGACTTGTGAATTGATGCATTATCTTGGCGAAATAGTGGTTTTTCTTCGTCATATGTGGCCGTTTTCCCTTTATTTTTGCATTCAAACGATTCAACAACTCTATGTAGTGTTCGCTATTGATTGTCTCTTCCTTTTGGAGATAATCCATACGCATCCGAAAATACTGAAGCCTTAACCCTCCCATTTGCCTGTTGTGACTTTGGACGCTTCTAACGTGGTTCACCGGCTGCAGTCCACTCAGATGATGATCATTTTGATTCCGGAGTGAAGCGACGGAACCGTGTTTTATCCATTGTCACATATCGATGAAAAAAATATGATTTCTTATGTGTAAACATGGCCAAACACTGCTCTTAATAACAAACACGTAGTTATTTTTGATCGACTGTGAGTAAATGTAGCACCCACTTTGACAAAAGCTTTCTCATGGTCAAATGTTCATGCATAATTGTTCACAAACTGTTTTATTTTTCTTTACGTCCCCAGTTATCTTACACAATTTTAATTTACGATTAAATATAACCAATTTGTGGACAATATTTTCTGGAGTAATCACCTCAGTTGGATGACCAGAACGTTCACCATTATTGGTGTCTGTACCCCCCAAGTTTAAATTCAGCAAACCAATAACAAATGGCTTTTTTTCTATGGAGTCTGGATAACACTTATGAAGCGATTGCTGAGTTTGTACATTATTTTTTTTTTCATCAAGAAATGGCTCTCACTTTTTTCTGACTAATCGACATGTCATGAAATTTTTTATAGAGTCTTTTGAAATTCAGTAGTTCATAAACGTCATATGGAATTGATAATTGCAGTGCTATATGTGTGTCAGTCACATTTATCTGTTGTCCATTTTAACATGATTAATTGATTTTCAAAAACTTAAAGTTATTTTTTGTTGCATTTTAGGTTATTAGATCGATTTTGACTGATAAAAGAGAAAAATACTATAACTCTAAAGGTATTGGTTGTTATATGTTTAGAGTGGACGACAACTTTGTTGTTGATGCAACTATGAAAGGAAATGCAGCCAGATTCATCAATCACTCTTGCGATGTGAGTATTCGTTTATATTATTCATAATATATTATTAGGATATAGTAAAATTCAAACAATTCAACTTGAATTTATTATGAAGATTTTTATTGATTCATGATTATCACTTCGAAGGGGATGTTTCTGTCCATAATGCTAAGCATTTGACCCATTGGTTTGCTACTTCTTTTTAGCTTTATCAATCCTAGAATCCTCAGGTGACCTGTCAGGTTCCCTGACTTTAATTTTTCTGTCTGTATTGGCCTATGGTCGTCTCTAAATTGCTATTTTTCCACTATACCGTTAAATTAAGGCAGACTTAGCAGCGTTTCTTGTGATATACAAACAGATCATCCCTTAATTATTATACATTTTGTATTGACCGATTGTTGTTCAGTGTTCAGCCACCAAACAAGTGATGCTTATATGATCATAGGCTTGATGCCGTTTGGTATGCCCAGTGTACCTTCTTTGGCTTAAGTTCCCATGTCTTGGAGTTTGCAACAGGTCCATAAATTCGCAGTGGCTTTGGAGATTACCATATTTTTCAATGTGAAAATTCGTTGGGAACCAATTTTTAATGGACAAGCCTCATAGCATAACTTCTGTCCATTTGAAATGGAGGGATATACAGTTTCCATTACTCTAAAGCCCTTTTTATTGGATTGAGGTGAGATGTTGTCAGCTCATTTCATGCCAATTAAGGCTACTAGAGCTATACTGTTTATAGCATTTTCTATGTCTTTAACTAGACAATGTAGTGGACTTGCCTTATTGGAATTCAATCAAATGTTTTCATTCTGTAGTTTCAGAAAAGTACTGTTAATCTTTTTTCAATGTTTATTGATCTATTAATATTTTCAAGGAAAAGATATTTGTGGAAAGCGAATGAATTTTGAATTTAGTTTAGGAAATAAACTATTATAAATTTAAATTTTTTTTTATTTAGCCCAATTGTTACTCAAGAGTGGTTGAAATCCTTGGTCACAAGCACATTATAATCTTTGCATTACGAAGAATACTTAGTGGAGAAGAACTAACATATGATTACAAATTTCCTTTTGAAGAAGATAAAATTCCATGTACATGTGGCTCTCGAAAATGTCGGAAGTTTTTGAACTGATTCACAGTGAATAAACCTGTTAATATTTGTAAATTTTTCATTGTATTTATACTGTATATATCTCAGAATTTTAAAATCTTTTGTTATATTTCAAAAATGTTCTACAATTCAATAGATAAAGTGCACGTTTTTAGTTACCTGTATGAATTCAAAATATTCTTACTAAATATATAAAGTAACTAAAATATAGCAGTAACATAAAAATATTAATTTTTTGGGCAAATATAATCTTAATTAATGTTTTTTTGCATATTTTTATTTGTAAAAATGCTAGTAATTGCATAGCTGAGGATTTTGATCAATTTTCCATCTTAAAATTTTCTCATCTATCATTAGTGCTAATTTTTTCAATTTTATTGTTTATTCATATATTGCAGAACAAATGACATTTAGGTATAAGAATTACTAATTAAATGTTTATGTTTTAAGAAATTAATTTGTAATAAAAAATTAATCAAAAGTGGACTGTGATTCTTGTAAATTTCTTCACTTTAATATTTAAAAAAAAAATCTTCATATAATCAAGTATCTCGATTTAAACAAGAATTGACATGTTATTTTGCGCAATATTTCAATAGCAGTTTCATTATATATTTTTGAAATATAACAAATTGTAACTTCCTTCCTGATGTAGCACCTATTATGGCCATTAAAGATTAATAACATTCTCAAATTAAATATAAGTTTTTGTAAAGTCAGTATTCAAAAATTTTGTAAGCATTTTGGCTGTGAGGATATATATGCATTTGTGCCATTGGCTCCATAGGTGCTATATATAATAAATTTTGATAAAATAATACCATGTGATATGTTGTGCATAATATTGAGGAAACTTTTTCACTTAATACATCTACATATTTCAACGTATTTAATGCTCGTTCTTTATTTGAATTTAGTTTGTTTTTCTCGACATTATGTAAAAAACGAGCTAGAAGTAAGTTTGTTTTTGACTGTATTTTGTGAATAAAATATTTTGTTTATACTACGTTTTCATCGATATACACAATCTTACAAGCTTTCACGTCAAAGCCTTTTAATACATTGCCACACAATTTTAAAAAATATTTTTTTATCTCGCCTCAAGTTTTATAAATTTCGAATTTATGTTATTTCAGTGTTACGTGTTTTTAAACAGAAGTTTCTGAGAGATAGAATGTATCTTCATGGGCAATACTAAAAATATTACACAGACTTTTGGGTTAGAAAGGTTGTAATGGATTTTAAACACAACATAATGGTGTGTTAGTGTATCCTTGTATACTGATAGCCTACTTTTTGTGACACTTATCTGTCATTACTGAAATAATACTATTTCTTCTCATATCTCATTAATTATCAGTTATTGTCGAGATAATCTATTTCAATATCAATTGATTCGGATGAATATTTATGTATTTCTTCTCAATGATCTAGCAGCAATGAAAGCGCTGTTGAAATATGTTAAATTGAATGCTTTTAAAACTTCTAATTTTAATAATTTTGTTTTCAGAGATACTTAACTTTCATTAAGAATCCAATTATGCATTTACCATAAACCAAAATGAGGATTCCCTAATCGTCAGTCTTTCATTTTAAACGCACAAACTATAACAATCCTAATTACCGACTTGAAATTTTATTGTTGAAATTAGTCTATGAATTCAATATATTCTTTGCATGCTGGCGTTACATGTTGCAAACATATACATTTTTTACATTTATAGCACTTGTATTTGGTCTTTTTGCTTTTCTTACTTGAACAATAATAACATCGGATACAGAATCTAGTGGAACCTCATTTGCGGTGTCAGAAATTTTGTAAATATCCCCAATTCTCATCTTTATGATTTTTAGAATGTTTTTGGTATAGAAGCATAGCATGTCGTTCAATCAACTGGTTGCACAGAAGAGAACTCATCTGGGTTATTTTCACTGTACATCACATATGAATTAATAGCTGCTATATTTAGTGCGCCATAAAAAATTACCATCGGCCAACATCACGAAATTCGCGCGGGGTTGTATGCTGCGCATAATTTATCTACGGTGTCTACGCCACCTTTAGTTGAGTTGTAATCCATGATCATATCAGTTTAACAGGTGCTCTGTCTATGATATCATCTCTATGCATCGTAGAAAGAAGGAATACATTTTTGTTCTTTCGTGAAATATACGGCACTAGAGTACGTGTCTCTTGAAAAGCGAACATAGAACTTTTCTCAGGATTTTTTAACTTCATCTCTTCTGGAATCTTTGGTTTATTATTCCTTACGGTACCTATGAGTGTTAAGCTGTGGTCCTTGAGAAGTTTAGAAGTCAAATCAGTGCTTGTGAAAAAATTATTCATTGTTATGGTGCTTTAGATCCCCACACTGGTTCACACAACCTGGGAACTAAAGATATATTCGATGTGTCAAGACAATATAAACCTACTGGTTGTCGTCCAAAATATATTTCCATTTTACCTGTATAAAACACTTTTGCATGGACCATCATATTTTTGTCGTTCTGTTTTTGTTGTTTTATCGTCCAGTCGGAAATTTTGAAGTAAAAATTTAAATCTTTCTAATGACATTATCAGCCTGAATATTTCGGATACCATGCCATCTGTTCAAAAGAGATCGAGAATGTTGTGATAATTGCTTTTCATTTTACCAGCAATATAAAACAATCCAAGCAGAGCTTTTATTTGATCTTTGTCCGTTGGTCTTGCCGTTCTGTTCGTTTCTGAGTATTGCTTACTTTCAATCTGCATATTTGTGTGTGCTACCATATTTTCTTTCATGCCATCTGCGATAAATAGACCATATGTCAGTTGATACTGTCTTCTTTTTGGATTCTCCTTTTACTCCTGGCAGCTGAGTTGTCAGCACGAGTTCTGATGTTTGAACATTTTCCTAAATGCTTCTTCCATTTGGTGCCATCTTTTGATATAAACAAGGTTCACGATGTCTTCTCAATTCAAATGCATCTATCTCCCTATTAAATATGTCATGTTCTGTGTCAGAATTCTCATCTTGAATTTCGACATTATCTTCTTCAAGACTGCTCTCACTGTCATAAGCTTCTTCAATTCCATCTGATTCAACTTCATCCCAAAGATGCTGGAGTGTTTTCTGTTCGTCTTCATAACTTCCTGAAACCATTTTCTCCAAACAATTCCACATAAATAAGAGGATACGTAATTGGATTAGTAAATATATTTCAAAATAAAATTTTTACTTACTTTATACAATTATACTGAAGCTAACGTCAGTCTATAGGACCGAGCACGTGTTAACTGAAAGGTAACATCCGTTGCAAAGACCGAATTCACTCAAAACCACTGACACGTTTGATACCTGCAACTCACAATTTTGTACCGAAGAGAGATGTTTGGGGTAGGAAGGTACTGAAAGCCGTCAGGCTTAGTTTGACATAATCGTAAATTTTCGGAAAAATTGTAAACTCTTGGTCTCTAAGATCGCATGTTAGCTTCAGAAGATTAAGTGAACTGCAAATACTATTTAAAACATCTATTGTTAGTCTCACGTATTACATTTTTCTTTCGGGTTTGTATTTATAGTAACTAAATTTTTGTATTAGGCACTTTAGCCACTTTTACAGAAAACATGTTTTTTTATTTATATTATTTTACTATCAGTGGATTGAAGATAGTTTATCCTTAACTCCTTTGAACTTATATATGAGTATATCCAGTATTTACCCAAAAGATATGCGTTTTATTTTTACTTATAAAAAAATTTTGGAAAATGTTGTTCTGAAGTGTTTTTATTTTGGAAACTTCGTATGTGAATCTTATCTTTTAGGTTTCATTTACCATAAACTTTTCATTGACCTCGGTTTTTATATGTATACTCAACAATGTAAGGTTTATGGTAAAAGATTTTTTTTATTTTTTTTGTACACAAGAATTGAATATATTTTGTAAAAAATAAAACAAAAATAGAGTATTTTATAAAAATATATTTTAGATGTTTAGAGTTTTTCGCGTTTATTTTGCTGTTTTAAACAATTCGTATTTGGATAATTTTACAAACACTTTAAATTATTTTAATTATTGATCAAATAATAAGCACCACTTAGTAAGGGTTTGTTTTCACTGGTTAAGTTACCAAAATAAAAATTATATCTGTGGAGTTTATTACAATTTCGGACAAAATTGAGGATATAGCTACTAATTGTAAATTATAATATAAGATGCCTATGCCTCGTTGATTGTTTGACATAATTATTTGAAGCCAGTAACATTTTCTCCCATTATTAAAACAAATCAATGTCTATTGTGTTGTTCGTAGATAGTTTCTCTATTTCTTAGACCATATTAAATGCTCTCCTCTTGATCAGTACTGACGTCGGTCTTCAGGGCAGCTCTGACCATTTAGGCATAAGCTATACTGACAGAAATAGCCATTTGAGCGCGTCAGTGATTCTTGCTTATAAGTCAAGGCTACCAAGGTAAAAATGAGATATTACCTCCGATTTCCATGAACCTGCATTGATTTCCATGAAAATTTGGAATTGAGCTTGACTTACCCTTATCTTAAAAATTTACCCTATGCCGATATTTGCTTATTACTCTTAGGGGTGAACACTACCCCTTATTGCAAAAAATCAATAAAATGGTGAGTATAAGCATTTAATGAGTAGAAAAATAATTTTAAGGTCTTAATAAAACTTTTTTAATATAGTATTCATAATTTTTTAACCCTGTTTGATGTATTTCATCCATTATAGAGCCCCCCCGGTTAATATAAAATTCTCTTATTTCGAAAAAAATTGAAAAAAAGTTTTTAGACGTATTTATTCTTTTTGATAATTCATTTATTTTAAATGGTTATCTTTTTGTCTGTTTTGACTTGAATATTTTATATTTAGAATTTTCAATCCCTATAAATCATCTACTATTTCGAAAAAAAATATTTACAGAAGTACTTATACAATTTTTTGATTGATTTATTTCAAATTGATATTTTTTATCTCTTTTAACTTGAATATTAGGTATTTGAAACTTCATTCCCTATGACAAAAATTATGATGTTTTGTCTCGTGTATCTCCGATGCATACTTTCAAAAATTCAAAATCTACCTGCTCCAAAATTAAAATAAAGTGTATTTAGTTTTTTTTGGCAAATGTTGGTTAATTTTTAAGCAAATTAGTCGCGCAACGCGTAAGAAATTTTATAAACGTTTTGATTTTCTTTAACTCCCTCTTTTTTAAAGGGCGACGTGTAAAGGGTTCGAAAATGGTATCCATCATACGTTAGGATACGATTTGTAAGGTCAAATATCAGTTATTTTAGAAGTATTTTCATGTATATCCTATAGTTTTTCAGGTATTTTTAAAAATAGGAGAAATATTGAAAAATTTCGAAAATGATTTTTCGACTTAAAACATAACTTTTCTCGAAATGATGCATACATACATATTTTTATTGCAATTTGGGTACTATTGCTAACGATGAAATTGAGGTTTTTTTTCTACAAAAAAAATATAAATCGATTTTATTTCGGACATAATTTTCTTAGTTTTTATGCTATAGAATGCTACTATCTCTCATTTTAAAGCTTGAATATAGATAATATGCCATTATCTGAAAAAGTTGATTGTTTCTAGGAATATTTTTTGCTTGAAATTCGGCCCTGTATCAATCCGCGGTTATTTTCAACATTAAAAATTTTCACCTAATTGGGGTGGAACTCACCCCTAAGGCAAAAGGCGTAGGGTTGATTTTTCTTTTTGAAGTATTTCCTACATGCTGTCAAAATTTCATTAAAATCGATGCATGTTCATGGAAATCGGAGGTGAAAACCTTGGTATCTTGGATTAAATCCAATGCTTAGGAGAAAGATAATATAGACATAGAACATGTGGCAACAGCAACTTACTATGTGGAATCTATCTCATGTTTATATAAAAATAATGAATGCAAAATCCGTCAAGACACCACAGAAATGCCTTAAAGTTAATTTTTACAGAGCATAGGAATTGAATATTTTTTTTACTAGCCTAAAAGTACTTATTTACGAGATGAATTGGCGTATTTAAAATTTAGTATGGTTCTCATTAAATAAATGACAGTTTAAAATTGGCAAATATAAGTGATATTGCAATTACATATTTCATTTGTATTAACCAATTTGAAATCTTTCAATTTGTTCCAAATTTATGTCAAATTCCTAAGATGAAAATAGTTTATACACTCTACAGTAAAACCATATGAACTTGAATAAATATTTATGTAAATTTAGAACTGTTATATACTATCTGAAGTGACAATATTAACATATCAATACTATATTTAGTAGAATACGATTATTCTACAGCGTGATAAGTGGCCTTGTAATGTACATACATCAATATGGATTGATTTTTCCAGTGTCTTAAGATAATGAATTTTAACAAAACTAATCTTACCCTATTTGGTGCTTACTACTTGTATTTTTTTCAGCAGCTGTGCTATAAACATGTATTTACTTTGTCAATAAAAATTATTCAAACACCATTAACGTTATTTATTTTACTTAACATGGCCACACCAGCAATCTAGATTCACCAATTTATTAACTAAGAGCTAGAAATGTTTTTAATAGACAATATCAAGGAAATGATTCTTTAAAATATATTTTCTCTTTTGAAGAATATCTGGCCACTTGATTTCACTACTGCACATCACTCCTAAGAGAATAGAAAAATTGGAGAATTAACTTTTTGAAATTATAGTTATCCTGATGGTTTAATCTTATGAATTTTCTCAAGAGGGTGAAGTTGATTCTGATGATATGAGAATGAGAGAGCTTAGTCCAGGGTATGAAAACTCACTGGTACGGGAGAGGAAAATGAACCGTGCCGTCCTATTTTAGTTAATGAGCACAACTAATACGTTTATAGATTTGACGGTATGTAACACTAGGGGTTATGATGTCAAGCCAATCACAGAACAGCATTGACATTTGTAATAATATAGTTGATGCGTAGTTGATCTGGAGCGGATGCTTATCAACAAAAACTTGTTAATCTTATTGTAGTACATGTTCAGTCGGACAAATAAACATGCATTTACTTTGTCAATAAAAATTATTAAAACACCATTAACGTTATTTATTTTTCCTATCATGGCCTCACCAGCAATCTAGATTCATCAACTTATAGCCTAAGTTCTAGAAATCTTTTCAGCAGACAATATCAAGGAAATGGTTCTTTAAAATATATTTTCTCTTCTGAGGAATATTTGACCACTCAGTTGTATTTTCTCAAGAAGGTAAAGTTGATTCTCTTCTGATGACATGAGACCTTACTGCAGGGTATGAAAAAACTCACTGGTACGGGAGGGGAAAATGAACCGTAGCGTCCACTCTTGGTTCATGAGCACAACTAATACTTTATAGATTTGATGATATGTAACACTAGGAGCTATGATGTCAAGCCAATCACAGAACAAGCACTTCTTTTTGCAAAGTTCTAGAGAATGGATTGTTTGGAATATGTTTAGGTGCGCCCTTTAATGTGAATCCAAGTGGGCGTCCGCATCAACAGCCTGTTTTTGTATTTTTTCGAATGTAAACAAACTGTCATTTGTCTCATTTTTTATTGTTTCATTTCTCAAGCCCAATTGAAGATGGAAGTAGATATAACACAACGTTTCGTCCAGTTACTTTTCGAAAAAATTCATTGGAGTTGTATCAATCAAAATGATAGTGATGGTTTTGGTTGATACAACTCCATTGAACTTTTTCAAAAAATAAGTGAACGAAAGATTTGAGTTTGAAGTATGCTGCCAAAAGCAGAAAGGAAACTGTTGTTTCATGTACGTTTAGTAGTGTTCATGAACCAAGAGATGGCGCTGAAACAACTCGAGTTGGCTACCTATAGGATGTGGTTTACCTTTGTCTTACTCTACAACAGGATTAGTGTTAAATTCAAACATTGTCATTTGGAGACAAATAAAAAACAAAATATAATAAAGAGAAATTTATTTAAACCTATTATTATGATATATAAACATGACTTAATATTACATACAAATCACATCATTGCTAGAATGAAACAGTTAGTTAAACTTAGCAGTTAAGTGTTTTTGCATTTTGATAAAGAAAAAAATCTCGACAAAATGTAAGATTTTATTAAATTAGGAGCTTTTATTGTAAAAAATAAGTAACAATAAGAGATCAAGCCCTTCATGCAGCAGTCGGCAGTTAGGGGCCATAATATGTACAAAAAACGAGCACAAAAGGCCCCACCAAAATTACGATAATCTACAGCTACTACCTTAGATCTAAATTCAACTAAAAAATATACACGTCAATATTACAACATATTGCGATATACAGAATAATCCAAAATTCTGTAATGTAGCATTTTTTGATTTTATTAAATCATACAGCCATTTTAGAGGATGTAATCAATTAAAAATATATAAGGACTGGTACAAAAATAACAAAGGAAAACTTTTAATTTGGAATATTCTGAAAACTAATAACAACTTTGTATGCAGAACTACATAACAGTGCGAATGTCTTAAATGTACAATATTTTGTAATGCTGCTTGTATTTTCTTGTTTCAAAAATTGGTTCCAATAAAAATAGTATTCATATACTATTTTTACAAAGTATTGCATAAAATTATGTCTCAAATTTTTATTAAAAATAATCACTTAACAAATAATGCACTGTATATAATACGTCCAAATTAATTATTATAAGTAGACATCTGATGTATGATATATACAGGGTAACACATAATTAAATTATTAGACATATAAATATCACACTTCACATTTTAGATTTATAATCATATTTAAAACAAACAAAATAGAACTGATACGTGTCAATTTCGAAAATTTTTCTAATTTTATTTTGCATTATTTCTTCATCTATATACTTTATATCTATAAATTTTTGATATGTTCTTGTTTGGTACTAATAAACATTTCATTTATAGCTAATCAATTTGTTCGATTGCTATTCTAGAACGATTTTTAAAATTTCATATGTTTTATTACTAAAATGTGAGGTTTGAATATACTTGTAGATATTTTTAAAACCGGTCTGTTTACCTTTTTACCCTGGATACGTGTACATCAGAAGATACGTTTATGATACATCTCATAAAAAAGAATTGCGTAAATTAAATTTCAACTAATAAATTAGATAAAAATATAATTAAATGACGAACACATGAACATATATTTCGAAAATGCGTTGATAATTATAAATAAGTAAAAATATTTGGTACATGTCAAATTAGAATAAAAATACTGCGCAATTATGTATAGTTCGACTAGGTAGTATATTCCAACTATATGATGTGCGGATGTGAATCACAGAAAAATAATCAATCATTTAAAACAAATTTCCTATAGGATATATGTATATACATAATTATATGTATAATAAATCAGCTGTAGCTACTAAAGGTAGTAAATTCAGTAACATAATATTATTTAACTGCACAAAAAAGTTGATATATCCCCTGAATTGGACACCATAAGCTGAAAAACCTTTTTTGGTTTAGAAATGCATCATTTAGGACATGAGCATATGGCAGTGAAACATTATTTGGTATTAAATAAAAAAACCTGGTATTGTTAATAATAAAACATAGTTTCGACTATTATTATAGTTTTATATCAAAACTGATAAATCAAACTGTATGCTAAATAAGTTGAATTATTTAAAATTGCAATTGTTTTTAAGCTTACAATGTTCCAGCTAATTATTTATTTCAAAAATTCACATAACATTTTTACAAATTTCAATAGGGTGAAAAAAATAAAATAAACAATATCAGTGGATAACTTCACATAAGCATAGTATTCTTTTTGAATATAAAATGATAAATTTGGATATAAAGAAAAATGAAGTTGAATGAATAAAAATAAAGATACAATCAACTCCCGTTAATTCAAATCTGCGATAATTCGAACCTCTCTATGATTCAAAGTTATCACGAGTCCCATACAAAATCACATTATATTTCGAACTAAATCAATACATTTTTATGTACTTGGTAATTCGAATGAAAAAATCATTGCTATTGCATTGCATTGACTCGACAATTCAAAGTTGCAGATAAAAAGAGGCGTAGTTTGACTATTTGACACACACTTCTTACGAATGGGTTTGATCAGTTATCATTCAGTTACTGTTACTCTTTCGTTGGTATACTGATAAAAAGTTTATCTTAGTTATGAGCCCTAGAAAGTATACATGTTTAACGATTGCTGAAAAGAAGAAGTTAATCGAAAAAGTAGAGGAGGCTGAGAAGAAAAGTGATGTTGCAAAAGAATTTAACATTGCTCTGAGTACTCTCTGAACCATAATAAAGCAAATGTTTGAGTACGGAAAAGAACTACTAAAGGTGAATTTCCTCGTCTGAAAGAAAGTCTGGGCATTTGGCTAAGACAACGTAGAGGACAAAAAATGTCAATTAGCGGAAACTTGTTGAAGGAAGAAGCAAAAGAGTTCGCGTCTACTCTAAGCATCAAAAACTTTGCGGCAAGTGAAGGGTGGCCTCCAAATTTCAAAAAGAGAAATGGAGTTGTTTAAAAAAATTTGTGGGGAAAGTGGAAGTGTTGATGATGCAATTTGCTTAGATCGGCACGGTAAATTGAAGTCCTGGATTGAAAACTATGATACCCAAGACATTTTTAATACTGATGAAACTGGCCTATTTTTCAAATGTATACCAGACAAGACGCTTACTTCTAAAGATGAAAAATGTCATGGGGGAAAGCATAGTAAAGAGAGGTTGACATTTTTACTTGCAGTAAATATGGACGAATCGGAAAAACTTAAACTCTTAGTGATAGGAAAAGCAATGAAACCGCGATGTTTCAAAGGAAAGAAATCGTTTCCTACTGATTACCGTGCTAACAAAAAAGCTTGGATGACGACAGAACTTTTTAACAATTAGCTTTTAACAATTGATGGGGACATGAAACGACAAAAGTGGAAAATTTTACTATTTACAATTGCACTGTCCACAACAGTCCTCCTACATTGTCCAACGTGGAATTCTACTTGTTTTCGCTAAATACAACTTCCAAATTGCAACCATTGGACTAAGGGATCATCCATAATTTTAAGACGTTCTATCGCTAAGCTCGTTTTAGAATATCTCGACAAGCAGCCAACTACAAATATCACGGTTCTGACAGCTATTTTATTGATTGACAAGACATGGAGAGCTGTAACACCCCTAACGATTCTCAACTGCTTCAAAAAGTCCGGTTTCTTAAAAGAAGATCTCCCAATACTTATGAATGATAAAGAACCAGCAATAGAACCATTCGTTGACATCAGCGGTGTGAGTTTTTCTGACTTTGTTCAAGCGGATTAAGATTTTGCTGTCTCATGTTCACTAACCGATGGCGAAATTTCATCTGTGACAGATACGAATGAAAAAAGGTAAGGATGAAGATGAGGACGATAGATCAGAACCTTTGGCAGAGGTGTCAGTTAATGAAGCAAGAATCTCATTCGATACCTTACGAAGCTTCTCTCTACAAAACGAAAGTGATGAAAAAGCATTTCAGGCATTTTTTTTATTAAAAAGTTATTGAGCAGCAGCAATGTGTTTTAGAGTGAACCAGTATAATAGAGTTCCTTCGAAAGATTAATCAATTCACATTATGAATACATGTATGTACCTCTAAACTTTTGACATTGTTATAGAATTGTAGTTAATAAATAATAATTGACCAACATTTCATAACTCGAAATTTTATTTATTTTCTCTCACAAATTTCGTACTATTTGATATTTCAAACACTCGATAATTCGTAATACATTTTAAGAATCCCTCGATTTTCGAATTATCGCGAGTATGTAAAGAAACCAGAAACCTTATCGTGGTTCGAATAGTTAAACATTGGGTTAAATTAAAGGAAAAAAATCTTTCTATAAATACAAATTCAGCTTCAAACTTTTATATCCTTTTATAAGAAATTATGTTGTCTTATTGAATCGAATACATTTTATACCTTTTGTTGCTTCTATCCACTGATTAAAAAAATTAAATAAATATATACTACGATTATCACAATTTAATGACTTCATCGAATGAATATGATAAGAGATGTCACAAAAACGTATGAGATTACCGAAATGAGCTGTAGGGAAGTAAATACAAATGTGCGTTTTTGAGATATACCTAATATGCTCAGTCAAAACTTACCTAAAATTAAAAAATAGTAATCACACTTCAAAAGTAGTGCTTTAATATTTTATTACCGATCATTTATTGGTAATTTAACATTTTAAAATAGGAAACATCAAATTGAAAGTCGACAAAAAAATTTTTAGTGAAAATGTAGGTTGCCTAGTTAGCAAAAAACAATATTGTTCCTATAAAGTAACAAGCATTTAACCAAAAACTAGAAAAAATGCTTATCAATATATACAAATAGTTACAAAATTACTTTCAAATATATTTTTTTAGTTAAAAACTTGTTACATTAAATTGTTGATATTTACTTATTGACTAACTAAAAAAAATCAATTGTTCTTTCATTTATAAAATTGTTAAATGGTGATATTTGATACATCAATTAAGCCTCTTATACAAAAGTAATTGTGACAAAGAAATAGCTTCATTATATTTTAAGAAACTTTGATGAGCGAGTCGACATTAACACAAAACTATTTACTGATGTTTTAAGCACATGTCTAAAGGCGGTATTGATACACAAGGGAAATAAGTATGCGCTAGTACCAATAGTATATTCAATTGTTTCAAAAGAAACACGAACTTTATAATTAATAAAATACAAAGATTACTGCTGGAAATCACGATATCACAAAAAGAATTGTGATATGTGAAACCTAAATATATCATTTTACCGTTACTCTAGATGAAACTTTGATGACAAATTTGTCAAGGATATGAATAAGGAGGGACGTAACTTTTTATATACAAAAAGTATTTTCAAATTTAAGTCGAAATACGAAGTTCCACAAATATTCAAATTGATGAAACACTAAAATTTTGATAAAAAAACTGGCAAACCGACAAGGATCTCGATGCCTGTTGATCATTAAAAGCAGTTATGAAAGGATTTTTTAGGAGCCACGGCGCCGAACTGTCTACGATATAGAGAAGCTTGAAGAACGACCTCAATGCTGTTGGGACACAAATATAATAGACTTTTCGCATTTAATTATATATTTTCAATTCTATCTTCCCCCATACCTTGTCTGCATGCACTAAAAAAATTACAGAAGATCACGACGACGAAAAGATTTGATGAGTTTTACACTATTTCGAGTGAAACTAGTAAATATGCAGCTCTGTGTTACCCAAGATTTTAAAAAAAGTGGCTAGTATATCTAACTGCCGCTGATCAAAAGAAGTGTATAAACATTTTAAAATCAGTCGTAAGGAAGGAAAAATCAGAAATCCCAGAGCTTTTAACAGTCAACACTGCAGCTAATAAACACACGCTACCAAGAAGATGAGTTTTTTTATTTTAATTCCGATTCTGGCAGTGAAGCGGAAAGAAGCCGAGAACGAGAGCTTCTACAAAGTTATCCTGTTATCCTAGGCAAAGGGTTTATTAAAAAGAATACTACACCAATCCCGTCCACTGGCTCGGTAGAAAGAATGTTTTCTTTTGCAACTATGCCAAATAAACCTAGGTCATACAAATTATCTGACGACTTATTTGAAAAAAAAAAAGTAGTTGTGAAATGTAACTTGAACATCAATAAATCAGAAATGTAAAGATCGGAGGTGAGATGATTGAACGTTAGAAATTATTTTTTTGTTCCTCTAATAATTAATAAAAATCTTTTAAGAGATGTGTGTCATTATTTTCCATCATTCCTTCTATATACAGGGTGTTTGGAGGGTGAGTAGCCATAGGAAAATGGTCGATAGGTGATGGTGTTGGCTACGTGTTGCGCCTACTTAAACAACATTTTGCCTTAAGTTTAATGAGTAATAATTTTTTTTTCTATTTTTCTAGAAAATCTCAATTTTTTTGTATAAAAACTTCAATTATTTTTTTAATAACCGCTGAAATGTTAAAAAAATGATGTCATTTGTTAGTGTAGTCTTACCTTATTCAGATTTAATCATAATTTCATACAAACTATTCAAAAAGAAATAACAGTGAAGTATCAAACTTTCATAAATTGAAAAAAAATCATCCTTATGTCAAATTCAGATGGTAATAATAGAAAAAAAAATACAGTGTATGGCATTTACAAATGTTTTTAAAAACTTCTCTAGTTAATATTCTTTCGAACGGTATGTAACATGTATCATAACTAACCAGGTAACTCAACAAAAACCGGTTTGTCGTCACGAATGCATTAAAAGGGTGAAAACCTAAACTATTCAATTGAGCAGGTAAAATGTTTTGTCTCATTGTAACAAAGCTAAAAGTATTGTGCTATCTCTTTCATCGGTTGACTATTATGCTCCCTTTGGCCCTTGCGCACCCTGTCGGGTGCATTTAGTCGACACTTGTCGTTCTTTGCTACTACACGTGTTGTACTTCACAACTCCGCTCTGCGCATTATTATTGTTTTCGTTTGTTGTTGTTAAGTTTTGTTGTTACTGTTATTTTTAATGGCTGCTTTTACTAACGAGGAATACGCTGATATGTTGATGGCTTACGGCAAAGCTGATGGAAATGGAAGAGATCAAAAAGAATTTATGAACAGCGTTTTCCCAATAGACGTCAACCTAATCGTCATACTTTTGAAACGACATTTAGACGCTTAAGGGAAACTGGCAATCTAAATCGCCGTGAACCTGGAGTTGCCAGACAACGTAAAGTTGCTGATGACGAACGCATTTTGGAAGCTTTTGATGAAGATCCCACAACAAGTATCCGTACTGTAGCTGCAACACTAAATCTAAGCGCATGGAAAGTGTGGTCTGTACTTCGCGCTAATGGAAAGCATCCTTTTCATTACACTCCCGTGCAAGGTCTAGAAGAAAACGATTATCAAAGACGCGTCCAGTTTTGCCGTCTCTTGTTACACATGGATGTTGACCACCACGACTTCTTAAAAAGTATCCTGTGGACGGATGAATCAAAGTTTTCAAGAGAAGGCATTGTAAACTTTCATAATTTGCATCATTGGGCCTCAAAGGATGAAAACCCTAAAAAGAAAAGAGCGGTGACACATCAAAGGAAGTTTTCGGTTAACGTTTGGGCAGGACTAATTGGCAATACACTTATTGGTCCACATTATCTACCAGACAATTTGAATGGCAATAATTTTTTAATAAATGATTTGCCCGAACTCATGGATGGAGTTCCAAATGTTGAGAATCAAGAATCCATTGTTTTTCAACAAGATAGCTGCCCAGCGCACTGGACATTAGCAGTCCGGGAACACCTTGACAATTCATTTCCCAACGCTTGGATTGGCAGAAATGGTCCCATTCCATGGCCTGCAAGGTCGCCGGATATAACACCGCTTGATTTTTATGTCTGGGGTCGTGCTAAAGCTCTAGTGTATACGGAAACCATTGAAACAAGAGAGCAATTAATTGAAAAAATAGATAATGCATTTGTGATAATGAATCATGAAATCAGGTTAAGCCATACCACAACGGAAATTAGAAAGAGATGTTACGCATGCATCAGAAATAATGGACATCAATTTGAACAAGATTTGTAATAAATGATTTAAAAAATATATTTTTTTGTTTTAATTGCCCCAAAATGAAGTATATAGATAGAAATAGAAGACAAAAAAGTGCAACAGCTAAACCTATTGCACTTTTTCGTTGCGTCATCCAAAACAAAACTTTTTACCTGCTCAATTGAATAGTTTAGGTTTTCACCCTTTTAATGCATTCGTGACGACAAACCGGTTTTTGTTGAGTTACCTGGTTAGTTATGATACCGTTCGAAAGAATATTAACTAGAGAAGTTTTTAAAAACATTTGTAAATGCCATACACTGTATTTTTTTTTTATTATTACCATCTGAATTTGACATAAGGATGATTTTTTTTCAATTTATGAAAGTTTGATACTTCACTATATAAGGTAAGACTACACTAACAAATGACATCATTTTTTTAACATTTCAGCGGTTATTAAAAAAATAATTAAAGTTTTTATACAAAAAAAATTGAGATTTTCTAGAAAAATAGAAAAAAAATTATTACTCATTAAACTTAAGGCAAAATGTTGTTTAAGTAGGCGCAACACGTAGCCAACACCATCACCTAGCGATCATTTTCCTATGGCTACTCACCCTCCAAACACCCTGTAGAATTAATAACATTGATGGATATATTAGTTCAAAATCAAGTTAATCAATTAATGATTAACGTCAATAATCAAGATTAAGATTACTTTCTTAATCATGATTAATGTAATAAGATTGAAATTAATCAAATCACTTAATTGATTGAAAAATTAATGGATGAATGCCAACACTGGAGCAAAGTCGAACTACAAGCACTAATGTGTCTCCTATATTTGGATGAAGTAATAAGAATAATTACATGAATTCTGAAGATCTATGGAGAGTCGATGGTACTGTTGTTGAAAGATTAGGCTTACCATGTCTCTACAAGATTTTGATTTCTACTTCGACATTTGCGGTTTGATGATTGTGACACACAGGAAGCTACAAGGCCTCTAGATAGACTGGCATCAATTTAAGATGTTTTCGACATGTTTTTAGAAAAATGTAAAAGTGGATTTGCACCTTATCATTATGTTATAGTAGATAAAAAATTAGAAAAAATCTAGCGGTATATGTATTTTCCAACAATATATACCTGGTGAACCGAATAAATATGGTTTTACGCCTTTTGTGAGTCTAAAGTTTTTTATACTTCCGTCAATGAAGTATATATTGGCAAATGAAGATTCTTCAAAGCCCAAAAGCAGATGTTATAAATAAAAATTATTTTTTATATATAAACAATAGAAATAAACTTGATCAACGTAATAAACTGTGGTCAATTTAAAAATTATTATTAGTTCTTTCAATTTTTAATATAATCTTTACAAAAGAAAAATTAGACGTGGAAAAAAGAAAATATAAATATATTTGTATTCTTACTGTATTGGGAATAAATGAGAAAATATGAAATTTCATTCCCGCGCATGATGTACAAAGGAAAAATGAAAGTATCTTCATCTTGTTAACAAGACCAGAACTACAATTTTAAGAAAATATAACTTTAAAGCAACTAAACGGTACTTGTAAACGAATCTGTATAACAAAATATATTTGAAAATGATAATCATATATTTAAAATCACATAACGAACAGCTGATTTATAGAATATATAAAAATATCCTTACATAAGTAGTAAATGTTTAATTAACACAAATCCTGTGATTCGATAGATCGTTTATTATAGTTGACAATCATATATACACGAAACGACAACACGCAGATTATACGAAACTTTTTGAAATAAAAAATTGTCAATATTTTTTTTATACGGGACCTTGACACTTAATACAAAACCACGCATTAAATGTCATCTTGAATTTCATTCTAAACATCATTACGTAATTCCTAACAATATACTTACGTTGGGGTAGCAATATAGTTACAGACAAGCAAATATGGCATTTTTGTTTCATCCAAAATGTACACTAAAAATAAATGATGAATCAAGTTGACAATTTACTAATTGTAGAAAATTCCTTCAGATTTACTCCGGTGACTGCCGGTACTACCCAGCAAAACACAAAGCTACGTGACACTTTCTTTAAAATGTTGAAAAAAGGCAAGCTGACTGGAGAGAGAGAGTATACAACCATGAAGAGGGTGAGTGACACATCCTTACCCTAGGAAGGTAGGCTTGGTTATATATACCAAACATATGACCAAATTCATTGCACCGGCGACTTTGATGAATGAACCACACAACTTTTGACTGCCGGTACTATCCGGCAAAAAACAACGCTTCCTGACGAAATCTTTGGAACCTTGAAAAAAGGCGAGCTGTCTAGTCAGGAGTATAAGAGCGTGAAGAGGGTGAGTAACACATATTTAGCAAGTTTTCTAGAACGCGCAAAGAAGATGTAGGGAACATCTTACTTCTATGAGGATACGCTTCTATTGTGCATACCAAGTATGGCAAGTAGCCAACTGCGGCCCAACGGTCGACGACCCGACCAACCTAGGAGCCAATCAATTGCTGACAGAAGCCAAATCTTGAAGTGTGATTCTATAGGTCAGAGCAATTCTCCAGACTGAGCGAAAAAAATACTGCAGCTAAGTTGAGGGGTGATGTTAAAACTCAGGAGCACATCAAATCCCAGAACACGGGAAAGTCGGTTGTCACAGATACAATACAACCAAGGCGTTTGATCCGACCCACGATTTTTTGGAATAGAGAAGAAAACTACAACAGGCATGATATAAAACCCTTAAAAAGGCGAACTTCTCGGAAGAAGAGTACATAAGCGCAAAGGGGTGGATGACACATTTCTCATAGAAAGTTACGATTCTGATATGCACGCCAAGGAAGATACGCTTGGTATTGCGTAACAAACTAATTACCATCATGCATGCGCCCAGCGGTTGACGACCTGATCAAGCTAGGAGTTAATAAATTGCCGACAGAAGCCAAACCATGAAGTGCGATTCCATAGGACAGACCAATCCTCCAGACTCAGCTGCAGCTAAGTTGAGGTTGTCAAAACTCAGGAACATCAAATCCCAGAATACGGAAAAGTCGGATGTCATAGATACAATACAACCAAGCCGTTTAATTCAACCCTCCGTTTTTTTTGCAATAGATGAGATAACTACGACAGACATAATCTAAAACCCTTAAAAAGGCGAGATGGCTGGGAGGAGAATATATATTCGCAAAAGGGGTGGGTAACACATATTTCACCTAGGAAGTTACACTTATGGTATGCATGCTAAGATAGTCGCTATACTCACTGAGGGCCATCGGACGACGACCTAGATAAATGTAGTGGCTGTACTCAGTGGAGGACATCTGCCGAGGGCCTGAATAAGTTTGTAGCAAATAACAGGGTCCCAATTTGCAAAGCTACTCCATAGGTCAGATCAATCGCAGGAGAAGAAAAAGTTGCTCATTTCAGATACAATACAAACAGGGCCGCAGATCTAACCACACGGTGCGACTCCATAGGTCAGAGCAATACAACGGACTGGTCGTAGGAAATATTGAACTTGATTGAGAAATAGCATAAGACTTGGGAAGGCCTAATTGCAGGAAAGCAGAAAGCTGCTCATTTCAGATACAATAAAAGCAGAGCAGTCGATTCGGACTACCGGTTAGTTGCAATAGAGAACGAAACCACAATACTTATTCTCTGACACTCTTTGAAAAGGTAGGCTTGGTGGAGCATGAATATACAAGCGTAAAGAGAGTGAGGGATACATCCTTACCCTAGGAAGGTGCGATTGGTTATTGATACGAAAGTAATTACCATCCTGAATGCGCCCAACGACCTAGCTTAATCTAGAGATACAAAACTGTTTAATATCAGCAAAGGTCAACACTACGTGACACATTCTTTGAGACAGTGAAAAAAGGCGAGCCTACTGGAGCGAGAGTATACGAGAATAAAGAGGGTGAGTGACAGATCCTCATCTTAGGAAGATACGCTTGGTATTGCGTAACAAACTAATTACCATCCTGCATGCGCCCAGCGGTTGACGACCTGACCAAGCTAGGAGTTAATAAATTGCTGACAGAAGCCAAACCATGAAGTGCGATTCCATAGGACTGACCCATCCTCCAGACTCAGCTGCAGCTAAGTTGAGGTTGTCAAAACTCAGGAACATCAAATCCCAGAGCACGGGAAAGTCGGATGTTATAGATACAATACAACCAAGGCGTTTAATTCGACCGCCCGTTTTTTGCAATAGAGAAGATAAATACGACAGACATGATCTAAAACCCTTCAAAAGGCGAGATGGGTGGGAGGAGAATATATATTCGCAAAAAGGTTGTATGAAACATATTTCACCTAGGAAAATACACTTATGGTATGCATGCTAAGATAATAGCTATACTCATTGAGCGCAAAAACAGATGGTATACTTTGAATTAAGAAAAGTTAGTGAAGATAAACATGGAGAGTGCAGACGCAACAAAAAACATTGAAAGGAAGAAGCGGATGCTTAAAGCATGCCAAAAGATAATAGGATGCGATGAAGCGACCATAAAAGTTTTGACTGAAAACTCCGTCTGTAACATACGGTCTATTGAAAGAAATTCTAGATCTATAAAGGACCCTAATCCACTAATGTCAGCAATGTCAACATGAAATACCCAATAACTTATATACCCGGGTTACGAACCAGACCCTATATTATTTTAAGATATAACAGATACCAGAAGAAGAGGGAGAAAACTATGTAAAATGGAAGCAATTAACCATTGGGTTGTTTACTCACAGCCCGTTTCAAACACGAACAAAGAAGCAATTGATGCCTTGATGAGAAACAATGTTAAAAGGCTGGAGTCAATAAACTCGAAGCGCGACGACGAGAGCGACACATCTTTATCCCAGGAAGGTACGAATAATTATTGATACCAAAGTAATTACTATCCTGAATGCGCCCAACGACCTGGCTGAATCTAGAGATACAAAACTGTTTAGTATCAGCAAAGGTCAATTTTACGTGACACATTCTTTGAAACCGTGAAAAAGGCGGGCTTTTTGAAGAGAGAGTATACGAGCGCGACACATAACCCCAGAAAGGTACGCATAATTATTGATACAAAAGTAATTACCATCCTGAATGCGCCCAACGACCTGGTTGAATCTAGAGATACAAAACTGTTTAGTATCAGCAAAGGTCAATTTTACGTGACACATTCTTGGAAACCGTGAAAAAGGCGAGCTGATTGGAGCGCGAAGAGGGAGAGCGACACATCTTTATCCCAGGAAGGCACGAATAATTATTGGTACCAAAGTAATTACTATCCTGAATGCGCCTAACGACCTGGCTGAATCTAGAGATACAAAACTGTTTAGTATCAGCAAAGGTCAATGTTACGTGACACATTCTTTGAAACCGTGAAAAAGGCGGGCTTTTTGGAGAGAGAGTATACGAGAATAAAGAGGGTGAGTGACAGATCCTCATCTTAGGAAGATACGCTTGGTATTGCGTAACAAACTAATTACGATCCTGCATGCGCCCAGCGGTTGACGACCTGACCAAGCTAGGAGTTAATAAATTGCTGACAGAAGCCAAACCATGAAGTGCGATTCCATAGGACTGACCCATCCTCCAGACTCAGCTGCAGCTAAGTTGAGGTTGTCAAAACTCAGGAACATCAAATCCCAGAGCACGGGAAAGTCGGATGTTATAGATACAATACAACCAAGGCGTTTAATTCGACCCTCCGTTATTTGCAATAGAGAAGATAAATACGACAGACATGATCTTAAACCCTTCAAAAGGCGAGATGGGTGGGAGGAGAATATATATTCGCAAAAAGGTTGTATGAAACATATTTCACCTAGGAAAATACACTTATGGTATGCATGCTAAGATAATAGCTATACTCATTGAGCGCAAAAACAGATGGTATACTTTGAAATAAGAAAAGTTAGTGAAGATAAACATGGAGAGTGCAGACGCAACAAAAAACATTGAAAGGAAGAAGCGGATGCTTAAGGCATGCCAAAAGATGATAGGATGCGATAAAGCGACCATAAAAGTTTTGGCTGAAAACTCCGTCTGTAACATACGGTCTATTGAACGAAATTCTAGATCTATAAAAGACCCAAATCCACTCATGTCAGCAATGTCAACATGAAATACCCAACAACTTACATACCCGGGTTACTCTAAGAGGGTTACGAACCAGACCCTAAATTATTTTCAAATATAGAAGATACCAGAAGAAGAGAGAGAAAACTATGTAAAATGGAAGCAATTAACCATTGGGTTGTTTACTCACAGCCCGTTTCAAACACGAACAAAGAAGCAATTGATGCCTTGATGAGAAACAATGTTAAAAGGCTGGAGTCAATAAACTCGAAGCGCGACGACGAGAGCGACACATCTTTATCCCACGAAGGCACGAATAATTATTGGTACCAACGTAATTACTATCCTGAATGCGCCCAACGACCTGGCTGAATCTAGAGATACAAAACTGTTTAGTATCAGCAAAGGTCAATGTTACGTGACACATTCTTTGAAACCGTGAAAAAGCGGGCTTTTTGGAGAGAGAGTATATGAGCGCGAAGAGGGAGAGCGACACATCTTTACCTCAGAAAGGTACGCTTAATTATTGATACAAAAGTGGTTACCATCCTGAATGCGCCCAACGACCTGGTTGAATCTAGAGATACAAAACTGTTAAGTATCAGCAAAGGTCAATGTTACGTGACACATTCTTTGAAACCGTGAAAAAGCGAGCGCTGATTGGAGCGAGAGTATACGAGCGCGAAGAGGGAGAGCGACAGATCTTTACCCCAGAGAGGTACGAATAATTATTGATACCAAAGTAATTACTATCCTGAATGCGCCCAACGACCTGGCTGGATCTAGAGACACAAAACTGTTAAGTATCAGCAAAGGTCAATGTTACGTCACACATTCTTTGAAACCGTGAAAAAGGCGACCTGTTTGCAGCGAGGGGCTGAGCGACACATCTTCACCCCGAAGAGGTACGATTGGTTATTGATACAAAAGTAATTACCATCAGGAATGCGCCCAACGACCTGGCTGGATCTAGAGATACAAAACTGTTTAGTATCAGCAAAGGTCAATGTTACGTGACACATTCTTTGAAACCGTGAAAAAGCGAGCGCTGATTGGAGCGAGAGTATACGATCGCGAAGAGGAAGAGCGACAGATCTTTACCCCAGAAAGGTACGAATAATTATTGATACCAAAGTAATTACCATCCTGAATGCGCCCAACGACCTGGCTGAATCTCGAGATTCAAAACTGTTTAGTATCAGCAAAGGTCAATGTTACGTGACACATTCTTTGAAACCGTGAAAAAGGCGACCTGTTTGCAGCGAGGGGCTGAGCGACACATCTTCACCCCGAAGAGGTACGATTGGTTATTGATACAAAAGTAATTACCATCAGGAATGCGCCCAACGACCTGGCTGGATCTAGAGATACAAAACTGTTTAGTATCAGCAAAGGTCAATGTTACGTGACACATTCTTTGAAACCGTGAAAAAGGTGGGCTTTTTGGAGAGAGAGTATACGAGAATAAAGAGGGTGAGTGACAGATCCTCATCTTAGGAAGATACGCTTGGTATTGCGTGACAAACTAATTACCATCCTGCATGCGCCCAGCGGTTGACGACCTGACCAAGCTAGGAGTTAATAAATTGCTGACAGAAGCCAAACCATGAAGTGCGATTCCATAGGACTGACCCATCCTCCAGACTCAGCTGCAGCTAAGTTGAGGTTGTCAAAACTCAGGAACATCAAATCCCAGAGCACGGGAAAGTCGGATGTTATAGATACAATACAACCAAGGCGTTTAATTCGACCCTCCGTTTTTTGCAATAGAGAAGATAAATACGACAGACATGATCTAAAACCCTTCAAAAAGCGAGATGGGTGGGAGAAGAATCTATATTCGCAAAAAGGTTGTATGAAACATATTTCACCTAGGAAAATACACTTATGGTATGCATGCTAAGATAATAGCTATACTCATTGAGCGCAAAAACAGATGGTATACTTTGAATTAAGAAAAGTTAGTGAAGATAAACATGGAGAGTGCAGACGCAACAAAAAACATTGAAAGGAAGAAGCGGATGCTTAAAGCATGCCAAAAGATGATAGGATGCGATAATGCGTCCATAAAAGTTTTGGCTGAAAACTCCGTCTGTAACATACGGTCTATTGAACGAAATTCTAGATCAATAAAGGACCCTAATCCACTAATGTCAGCAATGTCAACATGAAATACCCAATAACTTATATACCCGGGTTACGAACCAGACCCTATATTATTTTAAGATATAACAGATACCAGAAGAAGAGGGAGAAAACTATGTAAAATGGAAGCAATTAACCATTGGGTTGTTTACTCCAGCCCGTTTCAAACACGAACAAAGAAGCAATTGATGCCTTGATGAGAAACAATGTTAAAAGGCTGGAGTCAATAAACTCGAAGCGCGACGACGAGAGCGACACATCTTTATCCCAGGAAGGTACGAATAATTATTGATACCAAAGTGATTACTATTCTGAATGCGCCCAACGACCTGGCTGGATCTCGAGATACAAAACTGTTAAGTATCAGCAAAGGTCAATTTTACGTGACACATTCTTTGAAACCGTGAAAAAGGCGGGCTTTTTGAAGAGAGAGTATACGAGCGCGACACATAACCCCAGAAAGGTACGCATAATTATTGATACAAAAGTAATTACCATCCTGAATGCGCCCAACGACCTGGTTGAATCTAGAGATACAAAACTGTTTAGTATCAGCAAAGGTCAATTTTACGTGACACATTCTTGGAAACCGTGAAAAAGGCGAGCTGATTGGAGCGCGAAGAGGGAGAGCGACACATCTTTATCCCAGGAAGGCACGAATAATTATTGGTACCAAAGTAATTACTATCCTGAATGCGCCTAACGACCTGGCTGAATCTAGAGATACAAAACTGTTTAGTATCAGCAAAGGTCAATGTTACGTGACACATTCTTTGAAACCGTGAAAAAGGCGGGCTTTTTGGAGAGAGAGTATACGAGAATAAAGAGGGTGAGTGACAGATCCTCATCTTAGGAAGATACGCTTGGTATTGCGTAACAAACTAATTACGATCCTGCATGCGCCCAGCGGTTGACGACCTGACCAAGCTAGGAGTTAATAAATTGCTGACAGAAGCCAAACCATGAAGTGCGATTCCATAGGACTGACCCATCCTCCAGACTCAGCTGCAGCTAAGTTGAGGTTGTCAAAACTCAGGAACATCAAATCCCAGAGCACGGGAAAGTCGGATGTTATAGATACAATACAACCAAGGCGTTTAATTCGACCCTCCGTTATTTGCAATAGAGAAGATAAATACGACAGACATGATCTTAAACCCTTCAAAAGGCGAGATGGGTGGGAGGAGAATATATATTCGCAAAAAGGTTGTATGAAACATATTTCACCTAGGAAAATACACTTATGGTATGCATGCTAAGATAATAGCTATACTCATTGAGCGCAAAAACAGATGGTATACTTTGAAATAAGAAAAGTTAGTGAAGATAAACATGGAGAGTGCAGACGCAACAAAAAACATTGAAAGGAAGAAGCGGATGCTTAAGGCATGCCAAAAGATGATAGGATGCGATAAAGCGACCATAAAAGTTTTGGCTGAAAACTCCGTCTGTAACATACGGTCTATTGAACGAAATTCTAGATCTATAAAAGACCCAAATCCACTCATGTCAGCAATGTCAACATGAAATACCCAACAACTTACATACCCGGGTTACTCTAAGAGGGTTACGAACCAGACCCTAAATTATTTTCAAATATAGAAGATACCAGAAGAAGAGAGAGAAAACTATGTAAAATGGAAGCAATTAACCATTGGGTTGTTTACTCACAGCCCGTTTCAAACACGAACAAAGAAGCAATTGATGCCTTGATGAGAAACAATGTTAAAAGGCTGGAGTCAATAAACTCGAAGCGCGACGACGAGAGCGACACATCTTTATCCCACGAAGGCACGAATAATTATTGGTACCAACGTAATTACTATCCTGAATGCGCCCAACGACCTGGCTGAATCTAGAGATACAAAACTGTTTAGTATCAGCAAAGGTCAATGTTACGTGACACATTCTTTGAAACCGTGAAAAAGCGGGCTTTTTGGAGAGAGAGTATATGAGCGCGAAGAGGGAGAGCGACACATCTTTACCTCAGAAAGGTACGCTTAATTATTGATACAAAAGTGGTTACCATCCTGAATGCGCCCAACGACCTGGTTGAATCTAGAGATACAAAACTGTTAAGTATCAGCAAAGGTCAATGTTACGTGACACATTCTTTGAAACCGTGAAAAAGCGAGCGCTGATTGGAGCGAGAGTATACGAGCGCGAAGAGGGAGAGCGACAGATCTTTACCCCAGAGAGGTACGAATAATTATTGATACCAAAGTAATTACTATCCTGAATGCGCCCAACGACCTGGCTGGATCTAGAGACACAAAACTGTTAAGTATCAGCAAAGGTCAATGTTACGTCACACATTCTTTGAAACCGTGAAAAAGGCGACCTGTTTGCAGCGAGGGGCTGAGCGACACATCTTCACCCCGAAGAGGTACGATTGGTTATTGATACAAAAGTAATTACCATCAGGAATGCGCCCAACGACCTGGCTGGATCTAGAGATACAAAACTGTTTAGTATCAGCAAAGGTCAATGTTACGTGACACATTCTTTGAAACCGTGAAAAAGCGAGCGCTGATTGGAGCGAGAGTATACGATCGCGAAGAGGAAGAGCGACAGATCTTTACCCCAGAAAGGTACGAATAATTATTGATACCAAAGTAATTACCATCCTGAATGCGCCCAACGACCTGGCTGAATCTCGAGATTCAAAACTGTTTAGTATCAGCAAAGGTCAATGTTACGTGACACATTCTTTGAAACCGTGAAAAAGGCGACCTGTTTGCAGCGAGGGGCTGAGCGACACATCTTCACCCCGAAGAGGTACGATTGGTTATTGATACAAAAGTAATTACCATCAGGAATGCGCCCAACGACCTGGCTGGATCTAGAGATACAAAACTGTTTAGTATCAGCAAAGGTCAATGTTACGTGACACATTCTTTGAAACCGTGAAAAAGGTGGGCTTTTTGGAGAGAGAGTATACGAGAATAAAGAGGGTGAGTGACAGATCCTCATCTTAGGAAGATACGCTTGGTATTGCGTGACAAACTAATTACCATCCTGCATGCGCCCAGCGGTTGACGACCTGACCAAGCTAGGAGTTAATAAATTGCTGACAGAAGCCAAACCATGAAGTGCGATTCCATAGGACTGACCCATCCTCCAGACTCAGCTGCAGCTAAGTTGAGGTTGTCAAAACTCAGGAACATCAAATCCCAGAGCACGGGAAAGTCGGATGTTATAGATACAATACAACCAAGGCGTTTAATTCGACCCTCCGTTTTTTGCAATAGAGAAGATAAATACGACAGACATGATCTAAAACCCTTCAAAAAGCGAGATGGGTGGGAGAAGAATCTATATTCGCAAAAAGGTTGTATGAAACATATTTCACCTAGGAAAATACACTTATGGTATGCATGCTAAGATAATAGCTATACTCATTGAGCGCAAAAACAGATGGTATACTTTGAATTAAGAAAAGTTAGTGAAGATAAACATGGAGAGTGCAGACGCAACAAAAAACATTGAAAGGAAGAAGCGGATGCTTAAAGCATGCCAAAAGATGATAGGATGCGATAATGCGTCCATAAAAGTTTTGGCTGAAAACTCCGTCTGTAACATACGGTCTATTGAACGAAATTCTAGATCAATAAAGGACCCTAATCCACTAATGTCAGCAATGTCAACATGAAATACCCAATAACTTATATACCCGGGTTACGAACCAGACCCTATATTATTTTAAGATATAACAGATACCAGAAGAAGAGGGAGAAAACTATGTAAAATGGAAGCAATTAACCATTGGGTTGTTTACTCCAGCCCGTTTCAAACACGAACAAAGAAGCAATTGATGCCTTGATGAGAAACAATGTTAAAAGGCTGGAGTCAATAAACTCGAAGCGCGACGACGAGAGCGACACATCTTTATCCCAGGAAGGTACGAATAATTATTGATACCAAAGTGATTACTATTCTGAATGCGCCCAACGACCTGGCTGGATCTCGAGATACAAAACTGTTAAGTATCAGCAAAGGTCAATGTTACGTGACACATTCTTTGAAACCGTGAAAAAGGTGGGCTTTTTGGAGAGAGAGTATACGAGCGCGAAGAGGGAGAGCGACACATCTTTACCCCAGAGAGGTACGAATAATTATTGATACCAAAGTAATTACTATCCTGAATGCGCCCAACGACCTGGCTGAATCTAGAGATACAAAACTGTTTAGTATCAGCAAAGGTCAATGTTACGTGACACATTCTTTGAAACCGTGAAAAAGCGGGCTTTTTGGAGAGAGAGTATATGAGCGCGAAGAGGGAGAGCGACACATCTTTACCTCAGAAAGGTACGCTTAATTATTGATACAAAAGTGGTTACCATCCTGAATGCGCCCAACGACCTGATTGAATCTAGAGATACTAAACTGTTTAGTATCAGCAAAGGTCAATTTTACGTGACACATTCTTGGAAACCGTGAAAAAGGCGAGCTGATTGGAGCGCGACACATCTCTATCCCAGGAAGGCACGAATAATTATTGGTACCAAAGTAATTACTATCCTGAATGCACCTAACGACCTGGCTGAATCTAGAGATACAAAACTGTTTAGTATCAGCAAAGGTCAATGTTACGTGACACATTCTTGGAAACCGTGAAAAAGGCGAGCTGTTTGGAGCGCGAAGAGGGAGAGCGACACATCTTTATCCCAGGAAGGCACGAATAATTATTGGTACCAAAGTAATTACTATCCTGAATGCACTTAACGACCTGGCTGAATCTAGAGATACAAAACTGTTTAGTATCAGCAAAGGTCAATGTTACGTGACACATTCTTTGAAACCGTGAAAAAGGCGGGCTTTTTGGAGAGAGAGTATACGAGCGCGACACATAACCCCAGAAAGGTACGCATAATTATTGATACAAAAGTAATTACCATCCTGAATGCGCCCAACGACCTGGCTGAATCTAGAGATACAAAACTGTTTAGTATCAGCAAAGGTCAATGTTACGTGACACATTCTTTGAAACCGTGAAAAAGCGGGCTTTTTGGAGAGAGAGAGTATATGAGCGCGAAGAGGGAGAGCGACACATCTTTACCCCAGAGAGGTACGAATAATTATTGATACCAAAGTAATTACTATCCTGAATGCGCCCAACGACCTGGCTGAATCTAGAGATACAAAACTGTTTAGTATCAGCAAAGGTCAATGTTACGTGACACATTCTTTGAAACCGTGAAAAAGCGGGCTTTTTGGAGGAGAGAGTATATGAGCGCGAAGAGGGAGAGCGACACATCTTTACCCCAGAGAGGTACGAATAATTATTGATACCAAAGTAATTACTATCCTGAATGCGCCCAACGACCTGGCTGAATCTAGAGATACAAAACTGTTTAGTATCAGCAAAGGTCAATGTTACGTGACACATTCTTTGAATCCGTGAAAAAGCGAGCGCTGATTGGAGCGAGAGTATACGATCGCGAAGAGGAAGAGCGACAGATCTTTACCCCAGAAAGGTACGAATAATTATTGATACCAAAGTAATTACCATCCTGAATGCGCCCAACGACCTGGCTGAATCTCGAGATTCAAAACTGTTTAGTATCAGCAAAGGTCAATGTTACGTGACACATTCTTTGAAACCGTGAAAAAGGCGACCTGTTTGCAGCGAGGGGCTGAGCGACACATCTTCACCCCGAAGAGGTACGATTGGTTATTGATACAAAAGTAATTACCATCAGGAATGCGCCCAACGACCTGGCTGGATCTAGAGATACAAAACTGTTTAGTATCAGCAAAGGTCAATGTTACGTGACACATTCTTTGAAACCGTGAAAAAGGTGGGCTTTTTGGAGAGAGAGTATACGAGAATAAAGAGGGTGAGTGACAGATCCTCATCTTAGGAAGATACGCTTGGTATTGCGTGACAAACTAATTACCATCCTGCATGCGCCCAGCGGTTGACGACCTGACCAAGCTAGGAGTTAATAAATTGCTGACAGAATCCAAACCATGAAGTGCGATTCCATAGGACTGACCCATCCTCCAGACTCAGCTGCAGCTAAGTTGAGGTTGTCAAAACTCAGGAACATCAAATCCCAGAGCACGGGAAAGTCGGATGTTATAGATACAATACAACCAAGGCGTTTAATTCGACCCTCCGTTTTTTGCAATAGAGAAGATAAATACGACAGACATGATCTAAAACCCTTCAAAAAGCGAGATGGGTGGGAGGAGAATCTATATTCGCAAAAAGGTTGTATGAAACATATTTCACCTAGGAAAATACACTTATGGTATGCATGCTAAGATAATAGCTATACTCATTGAGCGCAAAAACAGATGGTATACTTTGAATTAAGAAAAGTTAGTGAAGATAAACATGGAGAGTGCAGACGCAACAAAAAACATTGAAAGGAAGAAGCGGATGCTTAAAGCATGCCAAAAGATAATAGGATGCGATGAAGCGACCATAAAAGTTTTGGCTGAAAACTCCGTCTGTAACATACGGTCTATTGAAAGAAATTCTAGATCTATAAAGGACCCTAATCCACTAATGTCAGCAATGTCAACATGAAATACCCAATAACTTATATACCCGGGTTACGAACCAGACCCTATATTATTTTAAGATATAACAGATACCAGAAGAAGAGGGAGAAAACTATGTAAAATGGAAGCAATTAACCATTGGGTTGTTTACTCCAGCCCGTTTCAAACACGAACAAAGAAGCAATTGATGCCTTGATGAGAAACAATGTTAAAAGGCTGGAGTCAATAAACTCGAAGCGCGACGACGAGAGCGACACATCTTTATCCCAGGAAGGTACGAATAATTATTGATACCAAAGTGATTACTATTCTGAATGCGCCCAACGACCTGGCTGGATCTCGAGATACAAAACTGTTAAGTATCAGCAAAGGTCAATGTTACGTGACACATTCTTTGAAACCGTGAAAAAGGTGGGCTTTTTGGAGAGAGAGTATACGAGCGCGAAGAGGGAGAGCGACACATCTTTACCCCAGAGAGGTACGAATAATTATTGATACCAAAGTAATTACTATCCTGAATGCGCCCAACGACCTGGCTGAATCTAGAGATACAAAACTGTTTAGTATCAGCAAAGGTCAATGTTACGTGACACATTCTTTGAAACCGTGAAAAAGCGGGCTTTTTGGAGAGAGAGTATATGAGCGCGAAGAGGGAGAGCGACACATCTTTACCTCAGAAAGGTACGCTTAATTATTGATACAAAAGTGGTTACCATCCTGAATGCGCCCAACGACCTGATTGAATCTAGAGATACTAAACTGTTTAGTATCAGCAAAGGTCAATTTTACGTGACACATTCTTGGAAACCGTGAAAAAGGCGAGCTGATTGGAGCGCGAAGAGGGAGAGCGACACATCTCTATCCCAGGAAGGCACGAATAATTATTGGTACCAAAGTAATTACTATCTTGAATGCACCTAACGACCTGGCTGAATCTAGAGATACAAAACTGTTTAGTATCAGCAAAGGTCAATGTTACGTGACACATTCTTGGAAACCGTGAAAAAGGCGGGCTTTTTGGAGAGAGAGTATATGAGCGCGAAGAGGGAGAGCGACACATCTTTATCCCAGGAAAGCACGAATAATTATTGGTACCAAAGTAATTACTATCCTGAATGCGCCTAACGACCTGGCTGAATCTAGAGATACAAAACTGTTTAGTATCAGGAAAGGTCAATGTTACGTGACACATTCTTTGAAACCGTGAAAAAGGCGGGCTTTTTGGAGAGAGAGTATATGAGCGCGAAGAGGGAGAGCGACACATCTTTATCCCAGGAAAGCACGAATAATTATTGGTACCAAAGTAATTACTATCCTGAATGCGCCTAACGACCTGGCTGAATCTAGAGATACAAAACTGTTTAGTATCAGGAAAGGTCAATGTTACGTGACACATTCTTGGAAACCGTGAAAAAGGCGAGCTGATTGGAGCGCGAAGAGGGAGAGCGACACATCTTTATCCCAGGAAAGCACGAATAATTATTGGTACCAAAGTAATTACTATCCTGAATGCGCCTAACGACCTGGCTGAATCTAGAGATACAAAACTGTTTAGTATCAGGAAAGGTCAATGTTACGTGACACATTCTTTGAAACCGTGAAAAAGGCGGGCTTTTTGGAGAGAGAGTATATGAGCGCGAAGAGGGAGAGCGACACATCTTTATCCCAGGAAAGCACGAATAATTATTGGTACCAAAGTAATTACTATCCTGAATGCGCCTAACGACCTGGCTGAATCTAGAGATACAAAACTGTTTAGTATCAGGAAAGGTCAATGTTACGTGACACATTCTTGGAAACCGTGAAAAAGGCGAGCTGATTGGAGCGCGAAGAGGGAGAGCGACACATCTTTATCCCAAGAAGGCACGAATAATTATTGGTACCAAAGTAATTACTATCCTGAATGCGCCTAACGACCTGGCTGAATCTAGAGATACAAAACTGTTTAGTATCAGGAAAGGTCAATGTTACGTGACACATTCTTGGAAACCGTGAAAAAGGCGAGCTGATTGGAGCGCGAAGAGGGAGAGCGACACATCTTTATCCCAAGAAGGCACGAATAATTATTGGTACCAAAGTAATTACTATCCTGAATGCGCCCAACGACCTGGCTGAATCTAGAGATACAAAACTGTTTAGTATCAGCAAAGGTCAATGTTACGTGACACATTCTTTGAAACCGTGAAAAAGCGGGCTTTTTGGAGAGAGAGAGTATATGAGCGCGAAGAGGGAGAGCGACACATCTTTACCCCAGAGAGGTACGAATAATTATTGATACCAAAGTAATTACTATCCTGAATGCGCCCAACGACCTGGTTGAATCTAGAGATACAAAACTGTTTAGTATCAGCAAAGGTCAATGTTACGTGACACATTCTTTGAAACCGTGAAAAAGCGGGCTTTTTGGAGAGAGAGTATATGAGCGCGAAGAGGGAGAGCGACACATCTTTACCCCAGAGAGGTACGAATAATTATTGATACCAAAGTAATTACTATCCTGAATGCGCCCAACGACCTGGCTGAATCTAGAGATACAAAACTGTTTAGTATCAGCAAAGGTCAATGTTACGTGACACATTCTTTGAAACCGTGAAAAAGCGGGCTTTTTGGAGAGAGAGTATATGAGCGCGAAGAGGGAGAGCGACACATCTTTACCCCAGAGAGGTACGAATAATTATTGATACCAAAGTAATTACTATCCTGAATGCGCCCAACGACCTGGCTGAATCTAGAGATACAAAACTGTTTAGTATCAGCAAAGGTCAATGTTACGTGACACATTCTTTGAAACCGTGAAAAAGCGGGCTTTTTGGAGAGAGAGAGTATATGAGCGCGAAGAGGGAGAGCGACACATCTTTACCCCAGAGAGGTACGAATAATTATTGATACCAAAGTAATTACTATCCTGAATGCGCCCAACGACCTGGCTGAATCTAGAGATACAAAACTGTTTAGTATCAGCAAAGGTCAATGTTACGTGACACATTCTTTGAATCCGTGAAAAAGCGAGCGCTGATTGGAGCGAGAGTATACGATCGCGAAGAGGAAGAGCGACAGATCTTTACCCCAGAAAGGTACAAATAATTATTGATACCAAAGTAATTACCATCCTGAATGCGCCCAACGACCTGGCTGAATCTCGAGATTCAAAACTGTTTAGTATCAGCAAAGGTCAATGTTACGTGACACATTCTTTGAAACCGTGAAAAAGGCGACCTGTTTGCAGCGAGGGGCTGAGCGACACATCTTCACCCCGAAGAGGTACGATTGGTTATTGATACAAAAGTAATTACCATCAGGAATGCGCCCAACGACCTGGCTGGATCTAGAGATACAAAACTGTTTAGTATCAGCAAAGGTCAATGTTACGTGACACATTCTTTGAAACCGTGAAAAAGGTGGGCTTTTTGGAGAGAGAGTATACGAGAATAAAGAGGGTGAGTGACAGATCCTCATCTTAGGAAGATACGCTTGGTATTGCGTGACAAACTAATTACCATCCTGCATGCGCCCAGCGGTTGACGACCTGACCAAGCTAGGAGTTAATAAATTGCTGACAGAAGCCAAACCATGAAGTGCGATTCCATAGGACTGACCCATCCTCCAGACTCAGCTGCAGCTAAGTTGAGGTTGTCAAAACTCAGGAACATCAAATCCCAGAGCACGGGAAAGTCGGATGTTATAGATACAATACAACCAAGGCGTTTAATTCGACCCTCCGTTTTTTGCAATAGAGAAGATAAATACGACAGACATGATCTAAAACCCTTCAAAAAGCGAGATGGGTGGGAGGAGAATCTATATTCGCAAAAAGGTTGTATGAAACATATTTCACCTAGGAAAATACACTTATGGTATGCATGCTAAGATAATAGCTATACTCATTGAGCGCAAAAACAGATGGTATACTTTGAATTAAGAAAAGTTAGTGAAGATAAACATGGAGAGTGCAGACGCAACAAAAAACATTGAAAGGAAGAAGCGGATGCTTAAAGCATGCCAAAAGATAATAGGATGCGATGAAGCGACCATAAAAGTTTTGGCTGAAAACTCCGTCTGTAACATACGGTCTATTGAAAGAAATTCTAGATCTATAAAGGACCCTAATCCACTAATGTCAGCAATGTCAACATGAAATACCCAATAACTTATATACCCGGGTTACGAACCAGACCCTATATTATTTTAAGATATAACAGATACCAGAAGAAGAGGGAGAAAACTATGTAAAATGGAAGCAATTAATCATTGGGTTGTTTACTCCAGCCCGTTTCAAACACGAACAAAGAAGCAATTGATGCCTTGATGAGAAACAATGTTAAAAGGCTGGAGTCAATAAACTCGAAGCGCGACGACGAGAGCGACACATCTTTATCCCAGGAAGGTACGAATAATTATTGATACCAAAGTGATTACTATTCTGAATGCGCCCAACGACCTGGCTGGATCTCGAGATACAAAACTGTTAAGTATCAGCAAAGGTCAATGTTACGTGACACATTCTTTGAAACCGTGAAAAAGCGGGCTTTTTGGAGAGAGAGTATATGAGCGCGAAGAGGGAGAGCGACACATCTTTACCCCAGAGAGGTACGAATAATTATTGATACCAAAGTAATTACTATCCTGAATGCGCCCAACGACCTGGCTGAATCTAGAGATACAAAACTGTTTAGTATCAGCAAAGGTCAATGTTACGTGACACATTCTTTGAAACCGTGAAAAAGCGGGCTTTTTGGAGAGAGAGTATATGAGCGCGAAGAGGGAGAGCGACACATCTTTACCTCAGAAAGGTACGCTTAATTATTGATACAAAAGTGGTTACCATCCTGAATGCGCCCAACGACCTGATTGAATCTAGAGATACTAAACTGTTTAGTATCAGCAAAGGTCAATTTTACGTGACACATTCTTGGAAACCGTGAAAAAGGCGAGCTGATTGGAGCGCGAAGAGGGAGAGCGACACATCTCTATCCCAGGAAGGCACGAATAATTATTGGTACCAAAGTAATTACTATCCTGAATGCACCTAACGACCTGGCTGAATCTAGAGATACAAAACTGTTTAGTATCAGCAAAGGTCAATGTTACGTGACACATTCTTGGAAACCGTGAAAAAGGCGGGCTTTTTGGAGAGAGAGTATATGAGCGCGAAGAGGGAGAGCAACACATCTTTATCCCAGGAAAGCACGAATAATTATTGGTACCAAAGTAATTACTATCCTGAATGCGCCTAACGACCTGGCTGAATCTAGAGATACAAAACTGTTTAGTATCAGGAAAGGTCAATGTTACGTGACACATTCTTGGAAACCGTGAAAAAGGCGAGCTGATTGGAGCGCGAAGAGGGAGAGCGACACATCTTTATCCCAAGAAGGCACGAATAATTATTGGTACCAAAGTAATTACTATCCTGAATGCGCCTAACGACCTGGCTGAATCTAAAGATACAAAACTGTTTAGTATCAGCAAAGGTCAATGTTACGTGACACATTCTTTGAAACCGTGAAAAAGGCCAGCTGATTGGAGCGAGAGTATACGAGCGCGAAGAGGGAAAGCGACACATCTTTACCCCAGAAAGGTACGCATAATTATTGATACAAAAGTAATTACAATCCTGAATGCGCCCAACGACCTGGCTGGATCTCGAGATACAAAACTGTTAAGTATCAGCAAAGGTCAATGTTACGTGACACATTCTTTGAAACCGTGAAAAAGGCGAGCTGATTGGAGCGCGAAGAGGGAGAGCGACACATCTTTACCCCAGAAAGGTACGCATAATTATTGATACAAAAGTGGTTACCATCCTGAATGCGCCCAACGACCTGGTTGAATCTAGAGATACAAAACTGTTTAGTATCAGCAAAGGTCAATGTTACGTGACACATTCTTGGAAACCGAGAAAAAGGCGAGCTGATTGGAGCGCGAAGAGGGAGAGCGACACATCTTTATCCCAGGAAGGCACGAATAATTATTGGTACCAAAGTAATAACTATCCTGAATGCGCCTAACGACCTGGCTGAATCTAGAGATACAAAACTGTTTAGTATCAGCAAAGGTCAATGTTACGTGACACATTCTTGGATACCGTGAAAAAGGCGAGCTGATTGGAGCGCGAAGAGGGAGAGCGACACATCTTTATCCCAGGAAGGCACGAATAATTATTGGTACCAAAGTAATTACCATCCTGAATGCGCCCAACGACCTGGTTGAATCTAGAGATACAAAACTGTTTAGTATCATCAAAGGTCAATGTTACGTGACACATTCTTTGAAACCGTGAAAAAGGCGAGCTGATTGGAGCGCGAAGAGGGAGAGCGACACATCTTTATCCCAGGAAGGCACGAATAATTATTGGTACCAAACTAATTACTATCCTGAATGCGCCTAACGACCTGGCTGAATCTAGAGATACAAAACTGTTTAGTATCAGCAAAGGTCAATGTTACGTGACACATTCTTTGAAACCGTGAAAAAGGCCAGCTGATTGGAGCGAGAGTATACGAGCGCGAAGAGGGAAAGCGACACATCTTTACCCCAGAAAGGTACGCATAATTATTGATACAAAAGTAATTACAATCCTGAATGCGCCCAACGACCTGGCTGGATCTCGAGATACAAAACTGTTAAGTATCAGCAAAGGTCAATGTTACGTGACACATTCTTTGAAACCGTGAAAAAGGCGAGCTGATTGGAGCGCGAAGAGGGAGAGCGACACATCTTTACCCCAGAAAGGTACGCATAATTATTGATACAAAAGTGGTTACCATCCTGAATGCGCCCAACGACCTGGTTGAATCTAGAGATACAAAACTGTTTAGTATCAGCAAAGGTCAATGTTACGTGACACATTCTTGGAAACCGAGAAAAAGGCGAGCTGATTGGAGCGCGAAGAGGGAGAGCGACACATCTTTATCCCAGGAAGGCACGAATAATTATTGGTACCAAAGTAATAACTATCCTGAATGCGCCTAACGACCTGGCTGAATCTAGAGATACAAAACTGTTTAGTATCAGCAAAGGTCAATGTTACGTGACACATTCTTGGATACCGTGAAAAAGGCGAGCTGATTGGAGCGCGAAGAGGGAGAGCGACACATCTTTATCCCAGGAAGGCACGAATAATTATTGGTACCAAAGTAATTACCATCCTGAATGCGCCCAACGACCTGGTTGAATCTAGAGATACAAAACTGTTTAGTATCATCAAAGGTCAATGTTACGTGACACATTCTTTGAAACCGTGAAAAAGGCGAGCTGATTGGAGCGCGAAGAGGGAGAGCGACACATCTTTATCCCAGGAAGGCACGAATAATTATTGGTACCAAACTAATTACTATCCTGAATGCGCCTAACGACCTGGCTGAATCTAGAGATACAAAACTGTTTAGTATCAGCAAAGGTCAATGTTACGTGACACATTCTTGGAAACCGTGAAAAAAGCGAGCTGATTGGAGCGCGAAGATGGAGAGCGACACATCTTTATCCCAGGAAGGCACGAATAATTATTGGTACCAAAGTAATTACCATCCTGAATGCGCCCAACGACCTGGTTGAATCTAGAGATACAAAACCGTTTAGTATCAGCAAAGGTCAATGTTACGTGACACATTCTTTGAAACCGTGAAAAAGGCGAGCTGATTGGAGCGCGAAGAGGGAGAGCGACACATCTTTATCCCAGGAAGGCACGAATAATTATTGGTACCAAAGTAATTACTATCCTGAATGCGCCTAACGACCTGGCTGAATCTAGAGATACAAAACTGTTTAGTATCAGCAAAGGTCAATGTTACGTGACACATTCTTGGAAACCGTGAAAAAAGCGAGCTGATTGGAGCGCGAAGATGGAGAGCGACACATCTTTATCCCAGGAAGGCACGAATAATTATTGGTACCAAAGTAATTACCATCCTGAATGCGCCCAACGACCTGGTTGAATCTAGAGATACAAAACTGTTTAGTATCAGCAAAGGTCAATGTTACGTGACACATTCTTTGAAACCGTGAAAAAGGTGGGCTTTTTGGAGAGAGAGAGTATACGAGAATAAAGAGGGTGAGTGACAGATCCTCATCTTAGGAAGATACGCTTGGTATTGCGTAACAAACTAATTACCATCCTGCATGCGCCCAGCGGTTGACGATCTGACCAAGCTAGGAGTTAATAAATTGCTGACAGAAGCCAAACCATGAAGTGCGATAGGATTGACCCATCCTCCAGACTCAGCTGCAGCTAAGTTGAGGTTGTCAAAACTCAGGAACATCAAATCCCAGAGCACGAGAAAGTCGGATGTTATAGATACAATACAACCAAGGCGTTTAATTCGACCCTCCGTTTTTTGCAATAGAGAAGATAAATACGACAGACATGATCTTGAACCCTTCAAAAGGCGAGATGGGTGGGAGGAGAATATATATTCGCAAAAAGGTTGTATGAAACATATTTCACCTAGGAAAATACACTTATGGTATGCATGCTAAGATAGTAGCTATACTCATTGAGCGCAAAAACAGATGGTATACTTTGAATTAAGAAAAGTTAGTGAAGATAAACATGGAGAGTGCAGACGCAACAAAAAACATTGAAAGGAAGAAGCGGATGCTTAAAGCATGCCAAAAGATAATAGGATGCGATGAAGCGACCATAAAAGTTTTGGCTGAAAACTCCGTCTGTAACATACGGTCTATTGAAAGAAATTCTAGATCTATAAAGGACCCTAATCCACTAATGTCAGCAATGTCAACATGAAATACCCAATAACTTATATACCCGGGTTACGAACCAGACCCTATATTATTTTAAGATATAACAGATACCAGAAGAAGAGGGAGAAAACTATGTAAAATGGAAGCAATTAACCATTGGGTTGTTTACTCACAGCCCGTTTCAAACACGAACAAAGAAGCAATTGATGCCTTGATGAGAAACAATGTTAAAAGGCTGGAGTAAATAAACTCTATTAACTGGGAGAGTATACACTTTACAGTAGGTGAGACCTCATATTCAAGACAGTTGATTCCCACAAATCTTGAATGTGTGGAGGTGCCCAAAGAACTTAGGAAACCAGCTATAGCCAAAAGCTTAGATCTAGAAAACTACATAGAAGATGAGGATATTCCAGAATATTACCTGAAAAAAGTAAAAGACATAATTGGGACCAGTTCACTCTCCCTAACTTCCATAACAAATATGATTAATTGTACAATTGTAGAATCCCAAATGGATCCAATATACCGACATCTACCAATAATTCAGGGAATGGACTCCAATGAAATCCACCTCGCTCATGCAATTGTTCAACCTAACCATAGAATTACTGCAATCGGGGAGTTCTTCAACAAAACCACCACGCAACCCCCTTATAACAGAATTCTGCATGAACATTTTAAGACACGCACAAAGAAACAAATCAGACTGCCTAGCAATAAATTCATTGATTCAGCTACACTTCACTATTATCCTATATCAAAACTACTTGAGACAGCAATAGAAAACAAATTCACTAGATACTGCAAAGGAGTTTATGGGTTCCCCATCAATCCATGTATAATCAAAGGTGAATACAAATTCTATCCAGTATTCTCCCAAAATATTGTGACAAAACTAGCTTTCAACGCTAACGAAAATTATTATCGAGAATTTTGTGGAGTTGAAAGGCTGTACTTTGAGGGGACCAGCACATACGGCTTCTTTGATCACAATGGCGATTTGTTTGCTCACATAACCATACTGCGTACAACTCGCAAAGAATTCTTTGAAAGCATTTTACGAATTACCGGATTTTGCAAGGTAGGATTCAGTAAAACTCGGGCGCAGACAGAGCGGATGATGACAATTGAATCATATAAAACAGGGGTGCTCAAGCGGTCGATCGCGAGTGCTTCTTGAATAGATCTCGAGAAGAAAAAATTTTTTAATAAGTAGGGAGGTAATTAAACTACAAAAATATATTACGTAATAAAATAACACTGCTTGCGACAAAAGGCGGCTTTATCAAAGGAACGCGCGGCACTTGTCAAAGAAAAGCCGCGTTGTTTCTAGACTAGACTGTACTGTCTAGTTTCGGGCGGCGCGTTTGACGGGAACATTCGAGACTTTCCTTCACGCCGATATAAATGTTGCGCCTGCATGAATTGGAGTCATTCTGAATTGTAACTTGATAGCGATACTACGTCGATACAAAGTTTATTATTAAATAGTGGAAAATGAGTGCAGTGAAGAAATCTAAAACGTATCATTTTAATAAGGATTGGGAGGAAGAATTTTTCTTTAGTATGGTGAAGGATAAGTGCATTTGTGTTATTTGTCGTGCGTCAGTTGCAATACCTAAGCGTGGTAACTTAGAGAGGCATCATAAAAACTATCAAAAGGATTTTCCGCCACAGAGTGAATTAAGAAAACGAAAAGTAAGTGATTTTATATCTTGTTTGAAAAAAGAACAAACCATGTTCACAAGACCAGCCAAACAATCAAAAGCTGCTACGATCGCGTCATTTAAAATATCTCATATATTGGCGAAACACAAGAAAACCATTCGAAGATGGATCGGTGGTAAAGGAAGCATTTATTGAAGCGGGTGAGACTTTATTTGGAGATTTTAAAAATAAAACAGAAATCATGTCTGCTATTAGAAAACTTCAGTTATCTCGTCCGACTTTCACAAGGCGTATTGAAGTCATGAGTCAGGACATCGCAGATAAACTAAAACATGATATCATGGAATGTACATACTTTTCTTTATAGTTCGACGAATCCACCGATACGACAGACACTGCCCAGCTGTGTATTTTTATTCGGATGGTATTCAATGACATTTCGGCTAAGGAAGAATTTTTGACAATCATTCCTCTGAAGGGGAAGACCCGTGGCGAAGATATATATGAAGTTTTCTTTAATTTTGTAGAAAACTATGAGCTACCAATATATAAATTAGTGTGCATTACAACCGATGGAGCACCAGCAATGACTGGAAACAAAAACGGTTTTGTGGCATTGTGTCGAGCTAATGAAGAATTCCATTCATTTTTTTCATTCCATTGCATTATACATTAACAAGTTTTGTGTTCCAAAGTTTTAAACACGGAGGAAATTATGGGCATTGCAACAAAAATTGTGATTTCCATCCGTGCACGTAGCTTGCAACGGCGGCTCTTTCAGTTGCAGTTGGAAGATAGGGAGTCAGCTGAACACACTGATTTAGTTCTTCACACAGACGTCAGGTGGTTGAGTCGCGGAAAGTTCCTACAAAGGTTTCAAGAATTGTTGCCCGAAATAACAGCTTTTCTAGACGAAAGAGGTGATGACACTCAGATTTTGAAAAACGAAAAATGGCTGACTGATTTGGCATTTTTGACTGACATCACAATGCAGTTAAACATCGTTAACTTGGAGCTTCAAGGTAAAGGAAAAACTATTATTGAGATGATTAGCGCAGTAAACGCATTCAAAAGTAAATTGCAACTTATGATAGATCATTTGAAAAGAAAAGATCTGAAACATTTTCCGTCTTTGAAAGCAAGTATTCCTCAGTTTAATTATGATACGTATGAGGCTGAATTATCAAATATTTTGGGACAATTCGAAATGCGTTTTTATGATTGCAGTAAATTGGAAAATATAGCATCATTTATGAGTTATCCTTTTTCATGTAAAAACATTGAGGAATTAGCTACTGAAATAGCAAGTCAGTTTAATATGAACTCATGTTCTGTTGAAAATGAGTTGGTGCAGATTATATCAGATATACATCTCAAAGCTACAGCATCTGATACAAATTTCTGGTGTTTTATATCTGAAGATAAATATCCGAATCTAAGGCAAATCGCCCTTCAACTGACTGCATTGTTTGGGTCAACTTACTTGTGCGAGTCTGCATTTTCTGAAATGAAGATAATTAAGTCAAAATATCGCAATCGACTAACTGACGATCATATGTCATCATGCTTGCGATTAGCACTCAGTGGTTACGTACCATCTTATGAAAAGTATGCTGAGGACATGCAGTGCCACGCTTCAACATCCAAAGCCACTCTTTAGTTAGGTTTAACACCATATGTAACTCTTTTGTTTTGTAACAACCAATAAACTCGCAATTTTTAATAACTATGAGTTTTTTCATTGATATTGTAGACAAGAACCTAACTAAACCTAACCCAAACCGAGATGCAAAACTGTTTAGTATCAGCAAAGGTCAATGTTACGTGACACATTCTTTGAAACTGTGAAAAAGGCGACCTGTTTGGAGCGAGGGGGTGAGCGACACATGTTCACCCCGAAGAGGTACGATTGGTTATTGATACCAAAGTAATTACCATCCTGAATGCGCCCAACGACCTGGCTGGATCTAGAGATACAAAACAATACAACCAAGGCGTTTAATTCCACCCTCCGTTTTTTGCAATAGAGAAGATAAATACCACAGACATGATCTAAAACCCTTCAAAAGGCGAGATGGGTGGGAGGAGAATATATATTCGCAAAAGGGTTGTATGAAACATATTTCACCTAGGAAGTTACACTTATGGTATGCATGCTAAGGTAGTCACTATACTCATTGAGGGCCATCAAACGACGGCCTGGATGACCTTGGAGCACGTGAACTGCCGACAGAATCTACATTTGCAGTGTGACTCCATAGATCAGAGCAATACAATGGACTGATCGTAGATAATATTGAAATTGAGTACGAAATAGCACAAGACTTGGCCTAATTGCAGGAAAGTAGAAAGTTGCTCATTCCAGATACAATAAAAGCAGGTCAGCCGATTCGTTGGAATAGAGGAGGAAACTACGATACTTATTCTCTGTCACTCTTAAAAAAGGGGAGTTTGCCGGAGCAACAGTATACAAACTTATAACCATTTGCGGCACGGTGGCCGATGACTTGGTTAAGCTGGGAGCACATCAATTTCTAGCAGGTTCCAAGCTTGCAATGCGGTTTGATAGGTCAGACCAATCCATCAGACAGGTCGAAAAAAATATTGTACCTGAGTAGAAGGTAGCACAAGACTTGGGTACGCCTAATTGGAGGAAACGAGAAAGTTGCTCATTTCAGATACAATACAAGCAAGGCCGCCGATTCGTTGCAATAGAGGAGGAAACTACGATACTCATTCTCTGACACTCTTAAAAAGGGGGAGCTTGCCGGAACAACAATATACAAGCTAATGGCCATCTTGCGGCACGGTGGCCGATGACCTGGATAAGCTTGTATCACATCAAGTCTTAGCAGGTACCAAGCTTGCAGTGCGGTTTGATAGGTCAGACCAATCCATTAGACTGGTCGAAGAAAATATTGTCAAAACAATGCCTAATCGAAGGAAGCGAGAAATTTGTTCATTCCAGATACAATACAAGCAGGGCGGCTGATGCGGACTGCCGATTCTTTGCAATAGAGGAGGAAACTACGATACATTTTCTCTGATCCTCCTAAGAAAGGCGAGATTGCTGAAGCAAGAATATAAAAGCGTAAAGAGAGTGAGTGACACATCTTTACCCTAGGAAGGTAGGAATGGTTATGCATATCAACGTGATGACCATACTCACTGACGCTACTCTACACATGAAGGGTCGGAGGGAAGAAGGGGCAAAGTCCATTTTTTTTAGTCATTGAGTTATTGATGGATTGTTGTAGCTCTTGACGATTACTTTCACATGATATAATGATTTATGGGAAAAACGGTTCAAGTCACCTTAAAATAATGGTTTGAAAAATTGGGCCCAAAGGGAAGAAGGGGTTAAGTCCATAGCGTAGTGGAAAGAAGGGGTCAAGTCCAAAATTAAAGGCCGTTGTATTCAGCAATTTACCTATGAAGATCTTAATTAATCGTGACTTTTATTGTTGTTATATGATAATTCAGTTTATTATATACGTATTTACATCTTAGAAGCATTATTTTAAATTCAAATAAGATATTTGCTACTTAACCAGTTGCTGATTTGAATCACAGATGATTGTGAAGGCAGTGTTTGTTTTGTTGTTCTCTGTCAGTGGTGCAACAGGTTGAGGTTAGTTTGTTGTTGTTATTTTTAAATAATATTTGTCTATATTGGTACAAAATGAGTGATAGTAGTGACATAAGTGATGATGGTGTTGTGGAGAAGACTACTAAAAAAAGAAAAGGATTTGGTAGATTGCGAGAAGTTTTAAAGAAGATGAGGGTGCAGAGTCGTGAGTCGGGGGCTGTAAGTGTAGAATGAAATGCTTTGAAAAAATACCTTTACAGGTTAGAGATAGCATTATTTCTAAATTTAATTTGATGCACAATACAAATGAACAAAACTCGTATTTGTGTGGCTTGATGGCTGTTGTGCCTGTTGAGCGTCGTAGGCATAGGGTAAATACAGCTGACGCGAAATTTAGAGATGTTACATGCAAATATAAAGTTAGGGATATGGTCGATGGGGTAGTTAATGAGTACGATGTTTGTCGGAAAGCGTTTTCTGCCATACATGGCATATCAAAAAAGAAAGTAGAGTATTCAATTAACTCATTGAAATTGACAGGATATTCACCAAAGGAGCAAAGAGGAAAATATTTAAATAGAAAACATGCTATCCTTGAGGAAACAAAACAACTGATTAAGGACCATATAAATTCATTCAAAGGTCGAGGGGCGCACTATTGTATAAAAAACTCCAAAAAAAATATTTGCCAGAGGATCTGAATATATTAAAAATGTATAAACATTTTCAAGAGATACATCCAAACACGCAAGTCTCATATGACTCTTACAGATCTGTTTTTAACACAGCCTTTAACATAGCCTTTGGCTACCCAAGAACAGATACGTGTAGTTTTTGTGATGAAATGCATATCAAACTAGAATCACTGAGAAATGATTTAAAAAGTGTTAAAAGTCAAGAAGAAAGAGATAAAATTGAAGAATCCTTGAAGAAAAAAGAAACGGAATTCAAATTACACAAATTAAAGGCAGACAAATTTTATTATTTAAAAAGAAGAGCCCGAAAGGCTGCATCGAAAACAAAAACCTATGAGGCCATATGCGTTGATTATGGAAAAAATTTGTGTGTGCCTAATGTTACCACAAACGATGTATATTACAGAAGACAACTTTCTGTTTTTTGTTTTATTATTCACATTCTCAGTAATAACACTTCTTACTTTTTTGTCTATCCAGAGTCAGAAGGTAAAAAGGGAAGTGACAAATGCTCTTTGAATTTTTAAACAACCGCCTCGACAAAAATGTTGAAAATCTCCAAATATATGCAGACTCTTGCGGAGGTACAAATGACGTGTCATATAAGAGGGCACTCATATATGGAGACGACAAAGACATGGTTCTAGTAAAAAACAATTTTAGAGCTGAACTGCCAAGTGACTGGACTATTCACATCAGGGATTGTGGACAGAAACCTAATCCATACGTTACTGTGGAAGTAGATTACTCGTTTTGGCGATCATGGACTGTGTTTTTTAACTTGACTTACAAGAAAAAACTTAGCGTTCAAACAAGACCCATAAGAGAAATCAAGTTCATTATTGTATCTGAAAGACTTATGTACTTCAGGAATAATTATTCTGGACATTGGCAAACACAGTCATCACTCTACCAGCCAGGCGTAGATTCAATGTAGAACCTTCCACTCTTCCTGATCACTCTCACACAGGTAATAATAAATTTATATTATCAAGTGACAGTATCTTTAAAATTTAGGAAAATAAAATAATATAAAATGATATTGTTAATAAAAATATTAAGAAATGTCAGAGATCCTTAAGTTTTATGAAACCGAAAAGTTTTTACTTTATGATAACATTATGTTTAAAAAATGTGCGTACTTTGAAATGCGTAGGCCTACGAAAATTTTCCTTATGTTTTTAGGACCAATGCCAATATCAGATGAAAAATACGAGGATTTGGTACATCTTTCTAAATTCTGCAGTAAAATGCAAGCAAAGGATTACTATATAAACCTGCCACACAACGACGAAGCAAGACAAAAAAGGGAAAAAGGGGGACAAGAAGAAAAATGCAGCCAATATAGAATGAATCTTTCATTTTTAAGTGAAGCAAAACTGTTTTTTACGTATTCAATAAATAATGTTCTTGATTTTAATGGATTTTTCATAATTTTACCTATAATACCATCCTATGACAAATTAAAAGTTAACTTGAAGGGGGAAAAAGGGGACAAGTCCTGCACATTGCCCCTTTTTCCCTCTTCCAGATTGTTACCATTTTTCAATTACGTAATCTGTCATGCAAAGGAGTGAATACAATCAAGATAAATAATATATTAAGATTCTAAAATTATTAAGGTAGCTTATTCAATAAACAGAATTTATAATTTCATGTTTTATTAATACGTATATCCAAAAATTAACCTTAAATTGTCTCTCCTGAAAAATTTGGTCAATGTGACTTTGCCCCTTCTTCCCTCCGACCCTTCACATTATCTGAAACTGTTAAGAAAGGCAAACTGTCTGGAACAAGAGTATGCAAGCGTGAAGCTAGTAGCCGGTTCCTTGGAATAGAGGAGGAATTTCCGATACATATTTATTTAAATTCTTGAAAAGGGGAGCTTGCTGGAGTAGAAATATACATGTAAAGGGGGTTAAGGAATGCCGGTATATACAACTGAAACTGTCAAAACTTTCATAGGAAACGGAAGGAAATCACTGCTTTAAGCCAGTGACGCTCGAAGAATGGTAAAACAAATAGATTACCCCCCGTATTTAAGACTGACTAGTTATACAGAAAATGAACTTAATATCAAAATCTATCTAGAAGTCGAGGAAGTATTAGCAAATATTTACGGTTGAGACTTCTAACATATTTTTAATACGATGGAAGGAAGGTGTATACCAAAAATCTAAATTTATAATGTTAAAATGACTGAACTATATGTATGTCTCAGCGTTTGATTAATTAATTTTATTTCGGATGAGACATTCTGCCACCTGGTATAAGAGTTGCCCTTCAATTAAAGACTAAGTTGAGGAATAGTGTAGGCTAAAACACTGAAATGGATAAAAATAAGTTGATAGGAATGAACACTTTGGATGTACATGAATGGTGGAGCAGTGCAAATCCCGTTTTCGTCCCAAAACTATGCATTATTGACAGATTACATTTGGTGCGTGGTGTCTTAAAATCTACAAGTGCAACTTAAAAATAATTTGTTTGCTAGAGGCACATCTGTACACAGCCAGAAGAGAAAGCATAAACTCAAAACATATAACAAACAAATCGCAAATTTCAAAAAATTTCCAATATCACAAATATAGTATTTTTCAAAAACACGGACTACATTGACCGATTAATAATTATTTGTGTACATTCAATGGGTTCTGATTTATGTCTGAATACGATGCGATTTAGTTTACAAAAATTTTAATTGGTCATTGTTCGTATTTCAAATATTTTATTATAGATAAAAAATATAATTATCGTAAATGACAGTGTTTAATGTTGAAACAATCTTTTAACTCAATCACTCGTATCGATTTAAATCAATAAGTATCAATAAGAAACAAATTTCCAGCAAAAACACCATACTAGAAATACTTTCAATTCTTATCAAGTATTCAAAAGTATCTATTTCTATTTGGCAGTTCATTTAATTCGTTCATACAAATAAATTGAAAACAATGCATATGAATCTTTAATACAGCGAATTTGAACGTAAAAAACTTCCGAACTCACTGAACTTGATCTAAAAAGGTACAGTTGCTTCCAGCTTTGGTTTGTGAATTGGGATTTGTTAGAAATATTAAATTCGTAAACAATTAAAATTATTTTGAGTGCATATTCAAATCCCAATTCATCTTTTTATTATTATAACCGTATTTCTACTACAAACAGCGAATCTACTTTTTTTAAATATTGATATTGACTTTTAATTGATACGTTTTCAGGTTATGTACTTTTTTAAAACCATGAAGATTTCAAACATCCAAAATTATTACTATTTCAACTTTAACTACTGGAATTTACTCACATTTATATGCATTTTATATATCTATTCAGTTATAAATTTTTGAAGTAAATAAAAAAGAAATTTCTTCCATATACAAAACTTCTCCAATATATAAACATTTGATGCTACATCAAAAATTATAGAAATTATTTGTTTCATTCATCCAATCAATATATTTGTATTCTTTGAAATATTCAGGATAATTCTGCAAAACATTCAATTATGAATCTAAAAAGGGTTATAATTTATTTGTAGCCAGACAATTTAAGTGCCCACATATTTTTACAAAAATATTTATAGGTTATTAACAGAAATATTAAATTTTTCAATTTGGTATATTATCATTATCTAATAGATCATTAAAATTATTTAAAAAAACAGGTTATACAGTAGTATGCATTAATATGATTTTCATTTTTCATTTCAAAAGCTCCATCAAGGTGCCGTGATGAGCAAGCAATCGTGAGGAGGGATGAATGGTACCTGAGCCCTAAACAGGTATCTCGACACATGCCTGCTTGAAACCTCTAGCAGCTCTAACGCGCTAACATCAGCGGAGCCAAGGCTGCCGAGACGGCTCAGGATTTCACAGGCCCCGATCCCTAAGATTGCCTAGACCTCCAAGCCTCCTTATCCAGAGTTCTAGGTAAAGTCTATTGAGAGGCCAAGAACCTGGTTCCACACCTATCGAATAACAAGTTGGCTCCAAAAGCCGCAAAACTGCACCTGTAGAAATGCCCTACGTTAAATCGGAAGGACGATCGGATTAGCAGATGACTGTGAATCGAACAGCCCGGTAGTTTCATGGAAAAACAGCTTTTGGATTTCATTGTTGCGGTGACTGAGATCAACATGCAGTTTTCATCCAAATTCATCAAAAGGTTCAAGTCAAAGGATGTTGGCCTTTGATAATTTCAAGGCTATAAACTAAGCATAATTTCAAATAGAAAATCAAGTTAATTGTTATTAATATCATTGGAACTTTTTAGTTTTATGAGAGATTATTGAAGATAAATGTAGAAGGTGTAATATTTTTACACTTTTCAAGATAATCGGCTGAATACATATAGCTACATAGACAATAAACTCACTGCTTATGCAGAAGCATAAGCAAGTTATATAATTTATCAGTATTTCAAATAGAGTAGGTACCTTGAACTTTTAAAATGAATTACATTCATTACATCACTCAATAAGTCGTGTGACTGGCACAAAGATGGCGCTGCCTTAGTCAAATCCATATGACGTTTATAAAGTACCAACTTGTGTAAACCAATGGATTCAAACAATTTCGTGTGTTCCATCGAAAAAAAACTATTTGTTATTAGTTTGCCGAAGTGGGTGCCGCATATACTCACAATCGATCAAAAACAACAACGTGATGATGATTCAGAGCAATGCTTGGTTATGTTCAAACGTAATAAATAATAAATTTTTTGCGTCGATGTGTGACGTTGGATGAAACATGGATCTATCACTTCACTTCGGAATCAAAATGATCATCATCTAAGTGGACTGCAGCCGGAGAGCCACGTCCGAAGCTTACAAAGGCATAAAAGCTGGGAAGGTTATGGCTTCAGTATTTTAGGATGTGCATGGAAAATTGATCATAGACTATCTCCAAAAGGGAGAGACAATCAATAGCGAATACTATATAGCTGTTGGATCGTTTGAATGCAAAAATCAAGGAAAAAAGACCTCATATGTTGATAAAAAACCATTGTTTCACCAAGATAATGCATCGATGACAACGATGGTTAAATTGAACGAATTACAATTCGATTTTCTTCCTCATCCACCGTATACTCCAGATATGGCCCCCAGTGAATACTGGCTATTCGCTGATCTCAAAAAATGCTCGCCCGTAGTGATTTCAGCTCAAATGAAGAAACAATTGCTGAATCTAAAACCTATTTTGAGGCAAAAGACAAATCCTTCTACAAGCACGGCATCGAAAGATAAGAGAAGCGTTGGAATGATTGTATCGTTTTTGAAGGAGATTATATTGATGAATAAAACCTTTGTTAGTCATACGACTTATTGAGTGATGCGTTATGGGGTATTTTGGTTTCACTTCTAGACAAACAAAAGAAAATTTCAATATAAAAGAGAAAAACACGATCTATTCCAAATTTCAATTTTATCTTCATACCACGTATACCTGTTAAATAATTTTAATCATCTCATTCCAATTATTAACAATGTTTCAACATTAATTATAGTTATATGGGACGTATGTGAGTGTCATAGTGTTTAGAAGCCTTATCAACCTCTACTGACTTATTACCATCGTTATTACTATCCTTCTAAAATATTTTTTTATCATTGATTATCACTATCTACACTAGCTTTATAATGAATATTTCCGTCGTATGTTAATGAAATGCGGGACAATGATCAACCATCCTCGTCCAAAATCCCCTACGACACATATTGCTAATTTTATAAGGCTTTTATTGGCATCTTTCATTGCGTGAGTATTTCTTGTGCTACTAGGCCGTCGTAGAAAAAACTATTGAGCTATTGCTACCAGTGATTGCTGGGCTGGGTAACCAGTCGGCAGCCAATACGTGGCTACGCGACTGTATCCCTTCGTGTAATAAGTACTAATCATCAACTTCAAAAAACGTGATAAATAGAGATGAAGGTCCTGAAAATTAACTCTAGACAAATGTTTTTGAAGGATTTCGGTGCAAGTAAAAAATATCAGATAAAACAGTCTTAACTCCGGAAACTCCATTAGTTATAATTTTAATTTGATTTTGAAAATAGGGCTCCACCTGGAGTTTTTCTATAGCATGATATGTCAATTTAAAAAATTTGGAAAAACTCTCTCTGGGAAATTCCTTCTCTTTAAGGAGCTTTTTTCAAATTTGTTAAAATATTAATATTTTTCGAGTTTTTAACGACAAACTAAATAACATTTTTTTCATCTTATTTTCTTAATAACAATTGCAATTTTTTACCAGCACCAAAATCCTTCAAAATCATTTTTTTTAAGTGATTTTGCATCGAATGAGGTATTGCTTATATTTTTAGGACCTTTATCTCTATTTTTCACGTTTTTGCGTATAAGCGACTGGTTACACAACTTGTCTGCCTCGCCTAATAAGGGCCTTAGTTATGACGAAGATTCTTTGGTCAAAGCCGGAACAACATTTTTTAGTTGTAAACTAAAACTTCAAGTCAGACTTAAGGGTTGACCTAGAACCTAGTATCGCCGGTGCTTCGACGTTTGTCTAACGTATACAAATTATGAGTTGTTTTCTCACAATTATTTTATATATTTTTTAAAACCATTTAATTTGAACAAATTAGTAGAAATATAATTATGCAAAAGCGTTTATGATTCATAAGAACAAACAATCTCAAACATTTTTATGTGTTTGAAGTAAAAACAAAATTGTAAGTGTTTATTATTTATAGTAAGTTTAAATTCTCCAAATACGAGGTCTGGCTATTAAATAACGACACTGCGCGTAGAGGGCGCCCTAGACGAGTGGGGTAAAAAACGAGTAGTGCGTTGGGTATCTAGATATCTTATCTATGCACGCCCCAAAACACGTTCTGCCACTATTATATATAAAACCATGTGAGCAACGTATCAATCTCAAATTTCTCGTTAACTTAAAAAAAACTCCGATTGAGTGCTATAAATTGTTGCGAGTGTCCTATGGGGACAATTATCTATCTTTGCGCGTGTTTTTGAGTGGTGTAAACGCTTTAGTGAGGGCCGAGAGAGCACTGAAGATGATCAGCGCCCAGTTCACGGATGATTGCCAAGAATGTAAACGTCGATAAAGAAACGGTTTGAAAAATTTTACATGAGGAATCACACATGACAAAAGCCTGTGCAAAGTTGGTGCCAAAAAATGTGACTCCTGACCAAAAGCTCTTGCGTCAACGAATCTGCTCAGAATTCCTTGAAAGGTTAGAAAAAGATCTGCTTTGAAAGGGACCCGATTAGATCCGATGGAAGCGGTAGAGCAAAAAACGGCAGAGCTTCTTAAAGCTCTCACCAAGGAAGACATCCAGCACCGGCTTCGATTAATGGAAAAAACGTATGGAAAGGTGTGTGGCAAGAGGAGGGGGGCATTCGAATGTAGAATAATTTTTATAATAAAACCCTTTTTCGTAACAAGTCTCGTTATTTAATAGCCAGAACTCGTATGACTAAAACAATAGCAATTAAAAGGTTCATTTGTTGGCTTCTGCTAAACCGAAATACTAAAATTCATTCCATTTCACTTTCACACTGTATAATGTGTGATGTAACAATAAGTTGAACGATTTTATTGAAATTTTCATGAAATAAAGTATTTTTTTTTATTTTTGCACTTGAATTTGGAATTTTGAAAACTAAGAAAAAATCAATTCCCTTCTGACTTTGACAACAATGCTTAGGGTACATCAATATTGTTTATAATTGATTCAATTGGTATAACATAGAAATTACTTCTCCTGGAAACTCATATTAATATGTAAGTAATCAGAAACTGGTCTAATGAATACATAATGAATACTGAAAGACGGTTGCTCAACTGCCGACAGTGTCTATAAAGTCGCGGACAGAAAATTACCAATGGGCAAAACTGTCGAAGAATGTGCCATTGAAGATCCCTGAGCTAATTGATCGAATTCCAACTGGGGCGGATTTGGATTGTGAAAATTATAATAGGCCGTGGGAGACCTTTGACGAGCAACATTTTAGCGAGTGGGAAGTAATAATGCCCCGAGAAAAAGCAAATTGGTTACACAGCACATGCAATTGTCCAATGTTTCTCAAATATTATATTTGCAAGCACCTCGTTGGATTGGCAATCCGTCTTAAGATGTCCAACCACCTTCAGAGGAAAGAGCTATTCCGATTGGTATTAAACGCAAAAGAGGACGACCAGCCAAAGGTAAGAAAGCATCAATTGTGTAGTAAATTATTACAGAAAACTGATTCTTCTTAAGATTCTTAAAATGTTTATTATTAGTTGTAAAAGGACTAACTTTCACGATTTTTTTTAATAAAGGTTTATTGAAATTGAAAGAGTTTTATTTTTTAACCTTTGGTTGAATAAACTCGAAACAGCTGAACCGATTTGGCTAATTTTGGTCTAGAATTATTTGTCCAGAGAAGATTTAAAAAGTGAATAAATATGAAAACGCTCGATATTAAATAAAAACAACAGTTTTGTATTTCCTTGATGTTTTGTCACAAATTAAATTTCTGAACGAAACCACAATATTTGACATTTGGCAACCAACTAATATGTCGATCCATCCTCTATGTCGATCGTTACCTCAGACAGAGTGCATCCTTCTATCTTTATGAGTGACGATTATCACTACGTGCGCGAGAATTTTCTTTATTTCGGTGATTGTCGCATTCCAAGTTATGTGTTTTTTTTGTGATAGTGACACTTGAATGCTAAGTGCACGAGAACTTTTCTCACTTTGATTAATGACAATTTACGATGCTGAGGAGAAGAAGACCTGATGTAGGTGTCGCCGTCAATCAAATGTGCGAAGAGCTACCTCACGTACTAACCGCACTGATGACTTCAAAAAAATAGTCGTATTGCTATGTCAGGATTGCGAACAATCATAAAGGGAAAATACCAAGGAGAGAATGTCTTGATTCCGCCTATACCGATTATTCAAACGGATTTACCATTCGATTTAAAACGTTTACAATTTCAGGTACGTCTAGTCTTTGCGATGACCATAAATAAATCAAAAGGTCAGTCAATGGAAGTTTGCGGAATCAACTTGAAGTTTCCCTGTTTCGCGCGTGGACAAGTTTATTTATCGATTGAGGCAGTACGAAATCTGCTAATAAAATCTAAAAAACAGCAATGAAAGAGCGACTTGGCATCATAAAGATATCAGATTGTTTTTAGTTACGAGAATCAAGCGTGTAAAACGTGAAAATCCAACACACAATTATTTGGGGTGCAATATGTATGGTCTTCATTGACGGTAACCTAGGCTCAGCTGGTTACATTGCCAATGTGCTGGAAAAAGTTGCGCTTCCATATCTTCATGAATTGATAGAAGCTAAAATTCGTTTTTTGGTACGGCTTGATTGAACTTATCGCAGGTGCGATCTGTAAGGAACACTCTCCAAATTAACTTACACATCACGGGTGCAAGAGATGACTTGAGAGACGATAGAGATGGATTGATTGGTAGCATGTCTAAATGAAGGTACTTCAAATTTTATTCACTACTTTATTTCGTGAAAATAGACATTAAACGTTAAAATTTAGAGATGGTAGCGGTTTTTGAAATGTACTTTGCAACTTACTTGGTTCATTCTATTAGAGAATAATCAAGTTTTTAATATAATTAATCATTTGCATCACATGAATTTAAATTCGATTAACAGTGGAAATTCTGTAAAGGCACCCTTTATAATGAAAACCGTTAGAAGTAAAATTCGTTGTAAGGCACATTATTTATTTTTCGAAGTAATCTGTAGAGAATTTCTGCTCTATTGAACTTAAGTTCTAATTAATAAGTTTATCATATGCAGTTTGTTCTGACAGTAAAGATATGCACAAGTTTATGGAGATCTTTGTTCAAACATTGAAAATGGTTGTTGATGTTATTGAACAGTTTATCAGCCATATGAAAATTGCGAGATGGAAAAATAGTAGTACACAATTTAATCAATTCTTTGCCTTTGATTCACATAAACCTTTTAAAAGCTTTTTCGTAAATGATGTAAATGATCAATATGTCCGTCATTGCTACAAGTATATTTATAACTTACAATGTGAATGTAATGAACAATGTTGGTATTTAAACAGTTGTTTAAAATGACAAGGATTGTTTGTGTCAGGGTATTCAATGCATTTGCGGCCTATAATTTTAAAAAATTAAATAACATTACAGAAATGTAATTTTTTTCATAAATATATATATACATCACGTTGCAAATAATTAAACTGCCAACAACTTGATAGGGATCAAAGTCAAAATTTTTTTTGTTTTTCTGCAAGTCCTTTTTTGCTTGTTTGTATTACCTTTAGCCAAAATTTGATAACCAATTTGATGTTGAGTTTATTGTCTTGGTTTTGGTTATCATATGCCTCAAAGACGTTTAGAGCCCACTCAAATGCATCAAATTATACAGTAGATCACCGAAGGGTTACCGTGTGAAGTTTTATTCGCATCAAACTAACAGAAGAGTATTTAAAGGCACCATATCCACACACCACAACTAGACGATCAAGGGAACTGTTTATCCACGAATGGGTCCAGGTACACGAATTTGGTTTAAAAGAAACGAAGTTATAAGAGATAAAAGAAACTATTCAGGGCTTTTAGTGAATGTTGTATCAGCGTTTCGGTTGGAATTCATTCTAATGGCCTCATAGACAGAATATTAGATTTGGAAGGTTTAAGGGCAAAAAGGAGTGCACCATATCCACGATCTTGGTTTGAAATAAACGAAGTTAGAGTAGTTAGACTTCATCGTATTAAAGCAAAGTTCTTTGACCATACACGGATATAATTTTTATCACACCAATAATTTTGCCATTTGCAGGTGGAATTAAGGAAAATCTTGTTTCCCCGTATGTCCCTATTTACTGGTTTGTATCATGTTAGTATGTTAGCTCATAGTGAAAAGCGACAACGTACTGTTTTATCGCATCAATAGGACGTTAAGTAACGCCACTGACAATAATTTTAAAAAAAAAAACTAAGAGAAGAAAATTACATGTGGAGGGTTTAAATGCAAGGAGTGCACCATATCCACATACCACAACTGGATGATCAAGGGAAATGTTTATTCACGGATGAATCCAGGTCCACGATCTTGGTTTGAAGGGAACGAGGCCACAAATATAATGAACGATTCATGGTTCTCATAACTATTTTTAGTAGAAGTTCTAACAACTTTGGATTGGAATTCGTTCTAATGGCCATATAGACTAGATCGTATTGAACAATGTCACAATGGCTGCTCAGAGAAGTAAAAACATAATTATTGAACCAATTATTTTGTCATTTGCAGGTGGAAGTCAGGAAATGCTAGGCTATGGGAAGAAGCAGCAGAGCAGGGGGTTGAGGACCTGATCACTTCATTGCAAACTGGAAAAGCTTGGGAAGGGGGCAAGGACCTGGCAACGGAAGAGATAGGGAAGGGGGGTGAAATGGTGCTGACTGAAAAGTCAGCAAGGGCATCACAATGGGCCTAAGACCTCCGAGTGGATCTCGTCTGAAAAGTGGGGATCACCCTGTTAACCTAACATAACCTAAGCCTAATACATTAAAACTTATGATCCTTAGCAATTGTTGAGCATTGCATTAACAATTGAATAAATGTTTAGCATTTGAACATTCATTTCAGGCAATGACTTTTTAAAATAGTCGTTTTATATCTTTCTCATTTTATTTATGAGAACTTCAGTGACATTCATTAAAAATAAAAATAAATGGAGAAAAAATTGAGCAACATTCAAATGGAAATTAAAAATATAATCCAATTCCAAAGCAATATTAAATATTCTCCAATATGGAAAATTATTTTTAGGTTATATTGATTACGAGTAAAATGGATTTTAAACTAAAAAATTGCAAGTATTATTTTGTTATTTAGTTCCAGTGACTAACATCTTCAACAGCATTATCAGAAACTATGCAATACTACTAAATTATGTATTTGGGACTTGACAATAGGTTAGATATTCAGAAAGTTCTTTTGGAAAGTATTGAAGAAAATAGGAAAAATCTCATTGAGGAATATCAAAATATGACAAACCTCGACTATCATGTGCTTTTCGGAACCGCCGCCCATGAGCGGAACGACTGCGTAAACTTTTACGCACCCCGTTTATCTCGATCCTAGAATATCTCCATATCAACTGTACATTGTTAATAAAATTATGTGACAAAGGAGGTGATTGTCCGTCTTCAGATAAATTTCCTCAGTTCACCCCAACTAAATATTATTCATCACTTTGTAGGGAGGCTGGGAGAATGTTGTTATGGAATAAATCCATAATAATTTAATACGGACAATCACCAACTGAATTTTATAGCATCATTCGTAGTGTTAAAATTTGAGTTATTGAAATAATACGAAAAAGTTACCCATAATAATGTTTTTGTTTGTGTAAAAGATAGTCCCTAATAAAATAGCGAGGGATAAATCTTCAATAGGAACACGACAAAAGAAATCTACCACGAAAGAGGTAGAGTGACAACCTAGAGCCAGGATGAAGAAAGATGTCGAAGAAGAAACAGGCGATAGACCTATTGTGAAAGAAAGTAGAAGACGATGGTTTCTAATGACAAATGACATTTCATATTTGTAAGTCAATTTCTAAAGACATAAATATGATTTAGGTGAATATTGGTTATTGTGCATTATAGAATTGGAAATACTGGTCACATATCAGGAGATTACGAGACAATTGAAAACAATAGAGAAAATTAGAGCAAAAAGAAACATTTAAATTGAAAGTATGAAATAGATTGATCTGAGTATAACAGCTTGAAAGTTATCGTACCAATTGGAACCTTCAAAACATAACATAACAAACCAAATGTCGAGTTTACTTTTTTTGAAGTAACATACATTAAATGTATTTGATGAATTAAAATTACCAGTAACGAAATATGTAGATTCTTGGAGAACAATTCATATTTATGCCTAATCTGTTTTGATTGTACAGGATCCGTCACGGGAAACGGACGTTTTTTGAGTTGGTATTACGCATCCGGAGTTGGAGAGGGGAGCCGAGGCCAGCACGTCAATCGTCTGACCTTGCCATTTATGCTTGTTCATTGTTCTGTTGCCATCATGCCTCTGTGGAACGTAGAGCGTCGCGTTTTCGTGTATGACAGTTTTGTGCGGAATGGCGAATCAGCTACGGAAGTTCAACGCCGCTTTCGTCGAAGGTTTAACGTTCCTCGGCATGTAGACATACCGAGCCGAAACACCATTTTGCGATGGGTTGATGCCCTTCTTAATGGAGGTAGTTTAATGAAAAGGCAGCCACCGGGACCACGTCGCACAGTTCGAACTCCGGAGAACATGGAGCGTGTAGGACAGGCTATTTTAACTAGTCCAAGACGTTCAGTTTGTCAGCATGCTGCAGATCTACGAATATCCGATAGTTCAGCGCGGCGAATTCTACACCGAGATTTAGGTTTTCACCCTCACAAAATGTCAGTTGTGCACCAGCTAAAAGAGGGTGACTAATCACAACGTGCAGCTTTTGCTGAAGCGATGCTCCAAATTCTGGAAGATGAGCCTAATGCGATTTTGATAATGAGCGACGAGGCTCATTTTCATCTCAATGGTGTTGTGAATCGTCAAAACTTCCGATACTGGGCCTGTGAAAATACACGCACTTTACATGAATTACCATTACACAGCCCCAAAGTTACGGTGTGGTGCGGCGTCCGGACATTTGGTATCGTGGGGCCCTACTTTTTTGAGGAAACCGGGAACACAGTAACCCTAACAGCTGATCGTTACGTAAATATGGTAACCAACTTCTTGAAAACTGAACTGAAACGACGACGGATCAATCTTCCAGATGTTTATTTTCAACAGGATGGAGGCTACGACCCGTGCTACCCGAGTGTCGATGGCTGCAGTTAGTCAAATGTTCCCTAATCGCGTTATCTCTAGATTCGGGGATCTGCATTGGCCCCCTCGTTCTCCATACCTTTCGATGTGTGATTTTTTCTTGTGGGGATTTCTAAGTCTCGTGTATATGAAAACAAGCCTCGTACGTTGGGCGAACTGCGACAAGTAGAGCAGAACGTCGCTCAGATCGAACGTCAACTATCGGAGAGAGTGGAAGCAAACTTCAGAGAGCGTCTCCAAATTTGTCAGCGTAATAATGGACACCATTTAATATTATTTTTCGTACATAGGTTAGCCAAATTGCATGTTCTTAGAAACGTATTTCTGCCAATAAACTATTTTTAAACTTTAAAATACTGAAGTGTGGTCCATTTGAGAAACATCCGTTTCCCGTGGAGGACCCTTTATCAATGTGTAAATCTACAATGTAATCATTTTTATCTCGTACCTTATGCCGTCTGAGTTGAAAATGAACAGTATGTATTAAATCTTGACATCAATAAACGAAAATATATTTTTTACTACTTTTATCATGTTCATTAATGTAAACACTGATTTACTTTTTATACTGATTAGCTAAAGATGAGAATAAATTAATTATATCTACCAATTAGGAAGTAACAACAGTCTATTTATCAAGGAAAAATAGTAGACCAAAACAATGATCAGTGCGTGATCAATACGTGAACAGCCCAGGCGAAACGCGGCGTGGTATGGTTATGGGCCCAAATCAGTGGCACCATAATGCACCAATAATAGAAAGCCGCTTGGGAGGGGCTAGCGCCGCATTGCAGAAAAAGCCGTTAGATCAAGTGTGGTATAGGGACGGCATCGTATTATCCTACTTCAATGAGAGTGTTTATATTTTTCTATTGCGTAATTTCCTTAAACAGTTTATGAAGTTGTTGACATTAGCTATACTCCGCCTAAGAGAACTAAAAAGCTTCATTCAAATGATGAATATTTATAAAAATGAAAATCATAAGACTGTTGATGATATTATTTCCAAAACGGCAAATATCTCGGAAGTATATTCTTCAAGTGTTCAAGGTTGAAACCAAAATGTGGAATATAGAACATTGTCATTGATGTGCAAGTTGAGCTCAATGTCACCTGATGGGGAATAAGAAAATTTGTTTATTGAGATTAACCCTGCTAGGATGCGTCTAATTAGCCGTGGGTATGTGTTTCGGCAAGATAATGACCCAAAGAACACATCTAAACTGTGTCTCAACTAGAAAATAAAGAAGATAGTGGTGAGTTAGAAATAATGAAATGGCCCCCACAATCTCCGGATCTAAATCCAATAGAACTATTGTGGAATGAACTGGATCGGAAACTTGGAAAATTGAATCCCACTTCTTTGGATGATCTTTGGAATGCTCTTCAAATTTCTTGCCAAAAAAAATGCCACATGTGGTTAGAAAATTAGTGGCGGTCAGAAGTGGTTTTTTTGATGAAAAGAAAGTGTAGCAGTATAAAACGAAAGAGACTAAATATGTTAATGGTTTTAACCGTAAAATTGTTTTAACTTGATTTATTTTTCTTTTAATAATTATTATTTTAATAAATTTTCATTGTCTGGAAACTTTTTGTCGGCAGTGTATAATCATTGGAAAAAGTAAAAATTGTAATATTAATACCTGAATTTTTAAGTGAATGTGTTCCATATTTTTGCCGTTCACTTTGTATCTATTCCAAACTTCACGGTAACATTGTATATTTTTGTAATAATAATTATTCATAATTTTTATGCTGTTTGAAACCGCAAATAATTTCTTAAGTGCGGAGTGCGGTCCTGGTAAATGCCCAGCTTTGGCGTTTTGGTTCACTATTTTTCTTCGATAATTTTTTTTTAAATAAGGTAGTAAATCCAATAACTTTCATTTTGCCTGGGTACTTTTTGAATTATTCTTCACTTTTGCCGTAAATACTAAACTACCATTTTCAAAATATACTAACACAGGGTGGGGATAAATTTGTATAACAAGCCGAAAAATAAAAATATCCACATAGAAGTTTCCTACAGTTTCAAAGTTTGTTAGGTTACCTTAACAAACGTTCTTCTTGTATAAAAATACAAAAAGAATTTAAATTCGTCCTATTCCTTAGTATAATATTATTAACCATTTCGGGACAACCTACATATACGATTTGAAAATATTACGATGAATAATGGAAGAAATCAATTATTTGTGAAAAAAATGCAGATAAAAGAAAAGTAGAACATTTAAGATAAATTGAGTAGGTACTAAGCAGGTTTTTTTTTGAAATATCGATTTTCATTCATAGTAAGATCAAATTGCAAATTTTATAATTTAATTGTAATACAGGGGGAATGAAAATATGTTGCTAATAATTGGGATAAAAATAATGCCTAAAGACCCTTGTGTTAGAAGTCAAAAATTAGTAAGTATACAAGGAAAATATCTACAGCATATAAACTACAAAGTTAATTTTATTTTTCGTTTATACTTCAGTTCTACAGAACAGAATTGATTAAATATTACTATTACTGTGACCGGTAAGCGGTTTAACTACTATCATAAGCTACCCCTAGTTTTTTCAGAGATTACATTTTTTACATTTGCTTCATATATTATAATTAAAAACTTGTTTTTCTTTTTAATCTTTAAAAAAAGCATTGTCAAAAATTTATATGACATAATTTTGACGTGAACTGGTTCATTTTATAGATTTAGATTTCCCTGTATATTAGGATTCTGAGTAAGTTCTCACAAATCAATCTCAAGCAAATATGATTAATATAAATTCAGGATTAGTAAAAAATAAGGAAGATATAGGCAAAAATTTATATTGAAAAGACTCACAAATTAATATACTCATTTCATTAGTGACTTCGTTTATAAATTAAAATTTAATTAGATTAGTCAGTCTAGAAAAATACTAGCTTGGAGTCAACAGAATGTACCATAAAGATATACCAGGTACCATAGTCACTTACTCTACATCTAAGATGAATTATAGGAATTTCTATATTTTTATGAAATTTCACAATTTGTTAATAATATGAATGAAGACGATAAAATAAAAAAATAACCAAGCTTATTAGAAGTATACAAAATCCAAATATAATAAAAATATATACACATATATATGTATATAAAAATAAGAATTATAAATGATATCCCCCTTCTTCGTATTTTTATTTTTACATTAATCATAGAATAAACATATTCGTTTAGAACTTCATAATTCAAAGAAATCTCTGAAAATATCTCTACGTATTTAAATCAATCTTACAATCTACTCAATATCATTTTATACAAATTTTCCATTTCCAACATATAATATGGAAGTATCATTAATAAATCAGTACAAGTAAAGCAAATATTGATGGTTTATTTTATTAGCAAGGAACTGAAAGTTGCCTTGAAGACACTTAAGAAAAAAATGTGAAGAGAAGTAGGAAAAGATTATAGAAAATAAATGAGAAAAAGACAAAATATATGGAAATTGAAAGGAAGTTCACAAACAAGAAACAGTATAAAGATATAGTCAAAACCACAATGATAAGCTAGAGAAATGACACAAAGGACGAGACAAGACAAAGAATTCATGAGGGATGTAAGTAGAAAATTATGATGCAGAGCAAAAGGATAAGCTGAACAACTAAATTAAAAAACTGAGATAGAACCAGTAGTTACATACGCCACTGAAACTATAGACAAAGAACAACTAAGGATATATGAGTGGAAAATAATTAGAAAAATTCATGGACCAGTGAAATTTGGAAAAATGAGTATAGAGGATTTATGAACTATAAAATTAAGAATATATTAGAAAATGGGGATATAGAAACAAGATTAAAGAATTCTCATTGTACATTAAAAAAATGGAAAAAGGGTACAAGGAAAACTACAGAATAGAAACCGAGCGAGAAAAGATTGTCTGGTAGACCAAAAAAAAAATAGATGGGAAGATCAAATTGTATAAGATATGGTAAATCTGAGTATGTGACAGGAACAAACAGATGCAGAACAATTTATGTCCTGTTAAGAAGAACAATAGTTGATGATTCAAAAATAATTAAAATTTCTAATTTATCATATAAATTTAGTTTATGAGATTTTGTACAAACATGATATCTCATTAATTTGTAGATTAAGTTATTTTAATACTAAAATTCAGTCATCACAATGAAGAATTTAATTATTTTAATGTTAATTTGTTTCAAGTTATTTTGAAGAAAAAAAAATTTCTCATTTATCTTACTAAAATATAATTTTTAATATCTAAAGTTCAACGAACCATTCAAAGACCAAAATATAGTTTTATGTTACAATGAAACAAATTTGTACAAAATATTATTAGAGTAGATTTAGGGTGTATTTTTATAAATCTTATTCTAAACTCGGATTTGTTGTGTTTGATCATATTTTTAATAAAATTAATAATGAATAAGTGTGGTTAAATAAAGACAAATATGTTTCTACTATTTTGGAAGCATGAAATAATTTATTTTTATCTCATACCAAATTGTAAACGTTGGAAATGCACTTTGTTAATATGAGGTAAAATGAAATTATTAATTATATCATTAATGAGACAAATTATGCCCAATAATGCCAGTTCCGAGAAAACCAAAATTCGAAAACGTCGTTAATTTGAATTCAAAGAGAATATTGTCAAAATTTAAATTGCATCTAAAAGTTGCAATTTATATATATATTCAAAGAATTATTTTTATTTGCCACCAAGAGATTAAAATATTTAACAATATTGGCAATATACTTAGCTCTGAACATTTATTAATAGAAATTGTATTAATTATTCAAGGACAGAAATACTGTACAAACTAGAGTTGTATCAGTGTTCAGTTTTAATATTTTTTAAATGTATGTATTCTGGTTTTTGAAGTATGACCCATTAGGGGATATCATAAATATATTCAACAAAAACATGTTAGCAGAATAATCAATTTCTGTTTAAAATCGGATTATTGCACGTCATTAGCATGAAAGAAATCATTGAGAAACAAATTAAAAATGAAAATCAAATCACAATATTCTAAAAGTACGAATATTTATCCGAAGGATAGACGGACCGAGGCCTAAGGGCTTATCCAAAACACGCATTACAAGCTAAGTAATGTATACACAATAATTTCTACCAACTGACTCGATTTCTTTTAAACATGATGCAATTATTTTTCAAAACAATGGTTCCAGTCATATTTCAAAACCACTAAGCATATTGTTAACTGAATTTTTTGTCCATATTGCTGTTATTGATAAATATGATATGAGACAATAAAACATTATATTAAAGATCACTAAAGTAAGACTAATAAAAACTTTCAGGCCACAGGGTAGCCAGGTTTGGATTCGAGTTTCAACTAATTACATCAAAAATAAAATGAAAATGCTAAGAAATGAAAATAGATGTGATTTTAAATTAATTCAAATTATCCAACTGATTCTAAAAACTGGGAAAAGATCTAAGGAGTTTCAAATCAACCAAGCTGTAAAAACAAGGCCAAGAAAAATTAGAGTATTTAAAATTTATATTTTATTATGGATGTTTTTTTCGGTATACTCAATTAGACAGTAAAATGAATGCCGTTTCATAAGCTTGGTAAATGTTCTAAGAAAGTTTTAATTCCATTATGAGATTGATCAATTCAACTTATGTATAGGTGAATATAGAGTGTGGAGAATCCAAAACCCCATTTTAATTGAGCAATATATAACTTGAGAGAAATCTTCGGTTTCCAAGTTTTTCTGCATTTTATATATATATATATATATATATATATATATATATACATAAAAAAGAGAGAGAGAATACCAATAGAATTAAGCACAGTAGGATTCAAAAATGCAATTTATAATTTATATAGTTTAAAAATAGTTACAGCACACAAATTTTTAATTTGTGCCATTAAATAAATTGGACAGTTAAAAATGTGAGCAATACTGTAGAAAGTGTGAGATAGAAAAAGGTAGTAAAAACATTAACAAAATAAATATGATAGAATTATTCAATGCTGATTAAAAGAAAAAATTTTAATTTATTATTATAGCAGTAATATAAGTTTATGTACATATTTTAATTATTCTACTGTATACAGGATGCAATTTAGTCCTTGAACTTTCACGTATATAAACTGTTAATGAAATAATAAGATATTTCAAAATAGTGGAATCTCCAGATAATAATGCGAATAACGGGTAGATAACATTATATGAATCCTTTATGCATAAGCTAATGTTGCAGAAATATGAATGAATGAATCATGGAAATCATTAGAGGTTATAGAGAGCTGATGGTCTACATGTAAAATAAGAGTGCAATTATTATCAACTTTGATATATGAAGAGGTACCTCTGAGACTCAACACCCAGCACTGCACAGGAGCAATTTCTATATCAGGACTCAGCCGAACAAACCCTCCTATAAAAATTTTAGTTATCCTACAAAATTTTATCCAACGAATATATCTCTCTAGACTCAACACCTTCAGCTCCAATGAACCAAAAAACATATTAATGTTGAGTACCAATTAAAAATGAATGATGCAGACTTGATTGTAAATAAAATGAAAAAGTATTACATCCGAAACCAAGAGATTATATATTATTTGTTAGATTTAATGTTTTACTTGTCTCAATACTTTAGTATCTTAAATTAAATGTAATAAAAAATCCAGTTACAATTAATCCTGTAGGTCATAGGTTTTAGTAATAATTAAAATTTTTTGTTACATAAGCTAATTAGAAATATTAATTTTTTGAAATACATATAATTGGCCTTGAAAAAAAAATATGCATCAGTGTATGAAGAAATGCAAAAAATTATAAAGTTGGACAAACAATTATCTAAAAAAAATAGTAATTAATTCAGCATTTAGTCAGTTGGAATAACTTATGTAAAATATATACTTCGATATAAACCTAAATTTAATTTCTAACCTGGATGGGAGAACTAAGGAAGGATGACGTTTGGCTACGTGACTGGTGGTAATTTGCCCGAATGCAGAGTTGACGATCTGTCATCATTAAGTTGAACACGATTATTTGAAAAAATTCCAGTCGATTTAGGGGTTCTAGGTCCCGTAGGTGTTGATCTAACAACCCCCGCACTGTTCTGTTCCTTTTCATTTGGGGGTCTCGGTAGTCTTCTTCTAAGCCAACCATGCCTCAGCGCAGCACTGGGTGTCATCCTAAGGTCTGGATCCCATTCTAAACATCGTTGTATAAAATCGAGAAACAAAGGGTCATCGCATCCTTTTAACGCCCGTTTCAAGTCTTTTGAACCTGGAGGACCCCTAGGTTTACCTCTCCTACTTAATCCACCACTTAAAATAACTGTACCATCTGGTAGTGTCGAACATGTACAATATCGAGGAATACCCTTGGAACTAATAAAGTTTTTTGCACGTTTTGATTGATCTAATAATCTCTGAGGAGGCAAGCCTAGAAGTTCCATTATACAAGCTAGTTGATCAGCTTCATCTTCTCCTGGCAGGAGAGGAAAACCGGTCAAAAGTTCGGCTAAAATGCAACCCAGTGACCACATATCAATTGGCATACCATATCGTGCTCCTAAAATTACCTCTGGAGCCCGGTAAAATCTCGACTGAATGTACGTGTACACTCGATTTTGCTCGTAACATGAAGAACCAAAATCGATCACCTGAAACAATAAAATCCAGTTGCGAATTACATTTGCTGAAGCGATATAATAGCAAAGAATCTATTATAAAAGTGAAAACTTCGACGTTAGAGAGAGTTCTTGATCTAGCATTAAATATAAAATTATAAGTAATTACTTATTGATAATCGTAAAATAAATTACATGTTACATGAGTTTTATAATCATAAGTTTTTTTTTTTTAATAATAAATATATTTTTATTTCAATTTAAAATATCTAGTATAAATTGTGTTTATCAATGTCACCAATTGAATTCAATAAGATACACCCGATATTAAATTTGAATTTCAATTATTCACATTAAAATATATTAAAGAATGAAAACTACTTTTTTAATTAAAAATAATAAACGTAAATTTAAGATAAACAATCCAAGTTGAAGTATCATTTGACTTTCCTATCTACGATAGTATTTAGCATGAAATTTAATAAAACAGCAATTGAACTCATTAGAAAAACCTATAAAATAGAAATAGTTTTTTTGAAGACACATCCAGACCTAGTTCAAGAACAAAATGATGATTTTTTCCAACATAAGAGAGGGTAATCTGAAAAGTTTTCGTTCTAACAATGAATTTTCAACATAGTCTCTTTTTAAACCTATACACTTTTTTCAGCGATGCTTAAGCCTTCTTAATCGTTCCAAATAATAGTTACCGTCTTTTTCTCAAAATATACGTTTACGTCTGCGATAATGTCCACCTGTGATGAAAATCTCTTCCGCAAGTAAAACTTTAATGTTTGAAAACAAGAAAAAGTCTGGACCACTAAAGCAATAACGCGATTAACACAATCCCATTTAGTGTCCCAAAAACAAACATTTTATTGCAGCTCATCACTAATTTTTTCAATTTCCAGAAAAAAAATCAAGTCGTCCCACTTACACAACAGTCAAACAGAAATTATCGTTCAAAATGACGAAAATTTTAGTGAGAATCTTTCAACGCATGCGCACACATATTTCCTCAAAAACCTTATCAAGCAATGATGCGTAATACTCTCCAGTTTTACCTTTTTTCGGGCAGTCGATGAATACAATCTCATGATTATCCTAAAAACGGTCACTGCTCCGGCTTATGAAATCATCTTTGCCTCGTCTTCAGTAAAGCTGATACGGCCATGTTCGAATTCAGTCTCCTACAATTTTACGGTCCCAAATGATAGTGCAGTCTCCATACACGATGTCTAATTCGTCTTTCAATTGCGTAGACGTTTCATTGTTTCAAACACAAACATTTCATTGCAGTTCAATAATCAGTTTATATATTTTCAGAAAAAACTTCACAGTGACACACTCAGACGATGGTCAAACAGAAACTAAGCGTCCAAAATGGCGGAAGTATTGAGAATCTCTCAACGCATGCGCACATAGATTTCTTCCTCCACTTCATCAAGCAATATTTCCTGTAATCTTTATCTCCCCCATCACCAATTCAACACCATCCTATGTTTCATAGAAATAATAAAACTTATTTTTGACAGATGACTTGAAAGTTTGAATTTCCCTTTTATATTGACAAGTGATTTTTAGTTTTAGGTTAGAATACAATGAATTAAATGAGAATTTCATTTTGTCATTCCATTTGACCTACCATAATAACAATATGAGAAAATGTGAGCTGATGAAATCAGTTCAAAATGAATTAGATCATTCGCAAAAGAAAAGTTATTTTGTTTTACCTTTTTGAGGATAGTCGATGAACACAACCTCACGATTATCCCAAAATACGATCACGTTTCCTGCCGTTGTTACCATCTTTGCCTCGTCGTTAGTCAAGCTGATACGGCCATGTTCGAAATCAGTCTCCCACAATTTTACTATCACAAATGATGGTGAAGAGTCTCCATACACATTATCTAATTCTCCTTTCAATTGCTTAGGGGCATTGTTTCAAACACAATCATTTGATTTCAGCTTAATACCAATTTTTTATTCCATTTTCAGAGAAAATTTCACAACGATTCACTCACACAATGGCCAAACAGGAACTAAGCGTCCAAAATGGCGGAGATATTGAGAATCTCTCAACGCATGCGCACATATATTTCCCCCCTTCACCTCTTCAAGCAATCATATGTAATAATTTCCTGTGATTTGAAGCCTTCTTTTTTTATGAGGCCTCAGATAATTCAAACTAATTCAAGAGTAGCTCATTTAATTCCACGTTCTATTTAATTTCATTCCAATAAGATAATTGAAATATTTACCTCCCCCATTATGGATTAAACACCAACCTCTGTTTCACAGAAAAAACACCTACAGCTTATTTTTGACAGATGACAGAGTTTGAATTTCTCTTTTAATTTAACAAGTGATTTACAGTTTTAGGTTAGAATACAATTAACTGAATGAATATTTCATTTTGTCATACCATTTGACCTACTATAATGTCAATGTGAGAAAAAGTTAAATCAGATCATTCACAAAAGAAAAGTTATTTTGTTTTACCTTTTTGAAGATAGTCTATGAACACAACCTCACGATTATCCCAAAATACTGTTAGGGCCGATGTAACCATCTTTGCCTCGTTGTCAGTCAATCTGATACGGCCATGTTCGAATTAGTCTCCCCCAATTTTACGATCACAAATGAAAGTGCAGTCTCCATACATAATTTCTAATTTCAATTGCGCAGGGGTATTGTTTCAAATACAATCATTTGATTACAGCTTAATACCAAGTTTTTCTCAATTTTCAAAAAATATTTCACAACTCACTCAAACAATGGTCAAACAGAAACTAAGCGTCAAAAATGGCGAATATCTCAACCATATATGTAATACCTCTATATGGACTGTTTCCATAAGAGGAAGCTGGCAACCGTCGCCTGGCAACATTTTTTTATCCTCCAAGGTTCCAGCTAGGTTCTTCGCATTCTCAAGCATGTCTAGAACGAGAGGGAAAATTAATATTGTCGGCACCGTAACATAGGGACATTTTTTCCCAGTACCAACTATCCATATAGAAGTATTACATATATGATCTCAACGCATGCGCAAATATATTTCCAAACTTTTATTGTTAAGTACTGACATCTTCAGGCTGATGTTGGAAGCTTACTAGATAATAGTTGCATATCTGGCAACAACATGCTGGCAGTTTAATAGAATTAGGAATTATGAACTTATATACCTTTTCTTATATAAGTTATTATTAAAATCTTTCAATTTTTATTTAAAAATAATACATAGTAAAAAAAAGGCAGATATTGTCAGATTACCTTGAAAACAGGTTGACCCGAGAGTAGTGTGAAGTATATAAAATTAAGGATAAGTACAGAATTTAACGTCACCAAAGAAACCTGCTACATAGAAATCAAAAACTGATTTTTTTGTCAATAAAACGAGAAAATGATAACTGGCCAACATGCCGAACTAAAGAAGACTGAGCAACGTTTGTGGAAGAAAGTAATTTTGTTCTATCTCGACAATACGTCTACCAATTCGTCTACAAGTGTTGCATAAAAAGCCCCAAAGTTATGGAAATCGATTTCACAATAATAACGAGGTGATAGCTGAAACAAAAAAGCTGATCTGGAGTGTATATGGCTAAAATAATCATATCTTTTTCATAGAATTGTAATCATCATCATCATCGTAATTCAAACAAATTTAATAAAAACAGATATAAAACCACCTTGTACTCGTTAAGGCGTAAATCAAAACCTGAACCCTTATTGTAACAGCAAAATGAAGAAGAGCCACCGACTTAGCACCTGTTACTTCCTGCTTATATCTATAACTGTAACACCGGTATGTACATCTGATATTCACTGTCCATTCACATAATGTACGGAAGTTGATGGTCCCACAACGCAGAAGCGTTACAAGAAGTTTTTAGATAGGATTCGTATTCAATTTCTAAATGAATTTCTTTTCATCTAAATGAGCGGCTACTTAAAAAAAAATTAACTGCGTCTGGGTATCTCAATAACAACAAAAGTAAGACAGATTAATGTAAAATATATTTCGGCAATATGGGGCTGAAACTTGGACATATAATAGAAATATGTTGCAAAAAATTCGAATGTTTATCAACAGGTACCTACAAGTTATGTGCAATTTTTTTGGCCAATTGAATGAATAATTACATTTATGCCAAACCGACCTCATCGTTTTACCACAGCTGCTGAAACACCCACAGGTATCCTTTGCTCCACCGAAAGCTATTTGACTTTGATGATAAAGATTAAAGTTTTAGTGTCTACTATTTCATTTCTTTCATACTTCTCTGGAGGTAATCCCAAACCGAGAAATTCCCTTTTCTTTCCTCTGAACATTTAACTAAAACTTATGCCCAGATACCCAATAAAGAAATTATCGATAAATTTATCGATTTGAATTTAGAGCTGGCAAAAAATTGATGATCTAATCTGATCATGCGCCTCTGAATATCCTTGGAATCGTTTCACAGATTGACGTTGATATAACCGTTAAATATTAGCAAAAATTTGTCATTAAGTACTTTTGGTAAATCAGTTCATGATGCATATGATGTTAAAAATAAGAGATTAACATTACACGATATTTAAATTGCACAAGTGAAGGTATTGTTTTCAACTAATGAGACTTCCGTGAAAGGAGAGAGAACTATATAAAGCGCAATTTCAGTAGTAACCTGTCGATCTGATATTGCGATATATACGAGATGTTATCAAATATGTTGCGAAAGAATCTTTATAGAAGCGATTTCTTACGGTGCATCTATTTCAACTAATATGTATCATATCTTCATGTGTTAAGACAAGTAGTGACAAGTTTTAAATCGTTTAGTTTTGAAAGTCTTCTAGTATAACAGCTTTAGTGAAATTTGCAGTATCTATGGTGAAAAGTTGAAAAAAAGACCAAAGAAGCGGATGAAACATTATAAGTTGTCTATGGTGATAATGTAGTGACTATGAAGACTGTTTCAAAGTGGTGTCACCGATTTGAAAGTAAAAAATGAGTCAATTAAGAGCGAAGAACAGTCGAGATGTCTTTCGATATAAAAACATTTGAAAATGTACAAAAAGTGGACCGACTTTTTAATTGGAACACCTGATTCAGCGCCATGTAACTTTTTTTTCAAAAGGGAAACGTTTTTTTTATCAAATAAAGACTCTGGAAGGTAGTCCCTGGGAAACGCAAGTTGTTGAAATCTTCGATAATGAACTATGATTAAATTTACATTCATCTACAATTGCTACATTCACACCAAACCCTTTGTCTACACCAGCGTCATTCTGGAAGGTTCTTGTACTATACTGGACACTTTTGCAACTTTTCTCCTATATGAGACACTTCTCCATCTTTCTGCCCTCCATAGTCATGACATAGCAGATGTGAGACCTCCTTCGAGATAAAAACATTTGAAAATGAACAAAAAGTTCACTGACTTGTTAATTGGATCACCTGATTTAATACCATGAAACTTTTTGTTAAAAGGGAAACGTTTTTTCTTATTAAATAAAGACTCTGGGAGGTAGAGAAAAAAATAACAATCTGTGTCTATGAAATATGCGTGCCACATAAGAACAGGTAAATTTTTAAGAAAGCTCCAAATATTATTAACGCCCTGGACAACGCAATTGCTACATTCTCACCAAACCCTTTGTCTACACCAGCGTCATTCTGGAAGGTTCTTGAACTATACGAAACATTTTTTCAACTTTTCCCCCATATGAGATACTCCTCCTTCTTTCTACCCTCCATAGTTATGACATAGCAGATGTAAGTTTTTGAGAAATGCTTCCAAATCAATTAAAATGTTCTGTTACTTATTTAGAATGTTATCAATAAAATGATTCATGGTATTTTTGTTTGATAATTTTTTTGATTATGCTTAAAAGATATCAAGAAAAAATAAATTATACAAAACCATAAATCCTAATTTTTTGAAACCATGTATCAGTGTAGTCTAATCGAGAGTGACTAATAATAAAGAACCTCCAATTTCTGTTGCCTGATTATACAACTGACATTTATAAGTTATGTGAACAATTTGCTTTTGATTACATGGTTAAATATATCCAAGTAGTAAAAATCAATATCGTCCCTAACGTATCATGCCAATAATTTAAAATATTCAAAATTTTCAACTAAAAATGTCATTTCAATTTTGTAATATACCTAGAGTATTAAAGCCGGACATAAAATATAGTGTTATCTATGAATTTTCCAATATATTCTAGCAAACGTTCTTTACAAGTAGAATACACGTTTCCAGTACAATTCAGTTTTCCCCAACTCCTTTATAAAGCATTTAAATTTTCATAATATTAAAAAATTACCTAACCAAATTATCTCAGGGCCAATAATTTATACCACTACTCTACTACTACTACATTTCATAACACACATAGATACCACATTACTCAATGAGTCGTGTGACTAACTAAGAAAAACACTTTTTTCCAAAAATCGATTTTAATCATCAATTTAACCTATTTCAAGAGCAATACAATCATTCCAACGCTTTCTAGATGCGATGCTTGTAGAAGGATTTATCTTTTAGCTCAAAATAGGCTTCAGTTTTAGCAATTGCTTTTTCATTTGAACCGAATTTCTTGCCGGTGAGCATTTTTTTGAGATCAGCGAATAGCCAGTAGTCACTGGGGACCAGATCTTGACTATATGGTGGATGAGGAAGCTATTCGTCCAATTCAATCATCGTTGTCATCGACTTGTGAATCGGTGCATTATCTTGGATGGTTTTTTCTTCGCCATATGAGGCCGTTTTTCCTTGATTTCTACATTAAAACGATCCAACAATTCTATGTAATATTCGCTATTAAATGTCTATCCCTTTTGTAGATAATCTATCAACAATTTTCCATGTGCATCTCAAAATACTAAATCCATAACCTTCCCTGTTATGTTTTTGAAAGCTTCTGACTGCATTCCACTCAGATGATGATCGTTTTGATTTCGGACTCAAGTGATGGATACATTGTCGCAAAAAAATCTGATTTATTACGTATAAACAAAGAAAATTCTACAGAAAATATTCTACCATTATATTCTATCTGAACAGTAGAAATTTAATTTTTCATTTCCTCACTGCCAATACAATACAGGTACAATTTGACTGCAAGAACTTTGCATGATTTGTTATTAATTACTTGAAAAGAAACTAGATGTCATTTTTTAAATGGTTGTACAAATCAAAATAGAAATGTGCTTCTCTCTAATGGACAGTACCTACTAGTATAGTTTCTACCATCAAGTTAAAAACAAATTTGGATGAAGAATGAACAGATCTCACACAAAGAGGTTTTCTACAAGTTTCATTCCTAAAAATTCTTAATATCATCTGAAAAATCTAACATTTACAAAAATTATTAACTGGTATTACCAGTAGATTGTCATTCATTTTATGAAAACTTGCCCCATGATGATTGAAATATATTTTTTTCAAGTCTGAATACCATTTTTTTGTTATTGTTGATTGGTTTAGGGCATAATTTTAGATTTACAAATGGATAAGTGGAGGTATTATGACTAAGAATGTTAGTCTTTTCACTGTACACAAAGAAGAATTTTTTTGATACCAATACATGTTTTTGCACCCATAATATGCCACCTAGTTTGCCTTACAATCATTAATCTTGTATAAATACAAGTTTTAACAAAATGCATCTTAGTTCCCTTGAAATAGATAGTATAGAGTATTATTATTCCATAATACAATGTAGAATACAAATTTTAAAATGTTTATTCCCATAAAATTGCATTTTTGTAGATCAGTATTAATAGTACTTCATCATCGACTTTTAGATAAAAATGGATCAGCAAAAAATGAATTCAATGGTACAGGGATATACTGTGGATGTTTTAATGACCCTTTTTTTAATTGGATCAAGTTTGAAGTTATGATAAATCACAGCTTGAAAGTTTTCAGGTTATTAATTTTACAGCTTAGTCTAAAAGTACTTCAATATGTTCTGTTTAGCTACAATGCGAAAAATGTCGAACTTCAAGATGACAATGACATAGTGATCCTCCTATATATTACATTAGAATTATTGCGACACTATAAGAAACGGAATTATTTCTGTTATGACATACTTTTAATTCATGTTCATTGTTTTTCAAAATATTATGAAGTAAAACTATTGTACTTTATATTGAATCAATTATTATCCACTGAATTCAATTACGTAATGCTGTCCGTTGCTACTTATATCATTTTACTTAATATAGGTACCCTTAGAAATTTCAGTATCATTGAATGATAAATTTATTAACAATAGACTATTTGAATAAGTTTAGAGCCCACATAAATATGTCATTTAAATATCAGCTGAATGAATAGAGATATGATCATATAAAAAAAAATTTATATTATGTTGAGAAGTTGCATCTTAAATTATTTATTAGTCATTTTTTTAATTCAAGCATTCTTGCTCATCCTTTTCAATACTGATTTTCTATAGTTTCTCAAAACAAATATTCCACAATATTAACCAGATACAAATTTTTTGGCATACAAATCTTGTATCATATCATTAATCTTAATTAAACTACCTTTATAATGTATTAAAAGCTATTGCACATTAAAACCTACTGAACTTTTATTCAAAAAAGCAATTTATGTATTCAAACCTGTCATTTATGTCAACTTCCAAGTAGATTAATCTTGTGTGTAAAATGCTCAAATTAGTATAATAAATTTTCTTTATATACATTCTTAACATAGCTAACAACTCTGGAAGTATATTAAACAAAGTATTTAAGAAAGAAAATCTCTGAATTGAAATCTATTATTAGTATTTACTTTTACTTATTTAGTATTAGATTTTGCAAATAAGTATTTCAATACCACATCAAATTATAACCTTTAACAGATTATAATATTACACATTAACATGTTAACCCTGTTAACCCTTATGGCTATTCACTGATCTCAAAACAATGCTCACCGGTAAGAAATTTAGCCCAAATGGAGGAGCAATTGCTAAAGCTGAAGCCTATTTTGAGGCAATAGACAAATATAGACAAAAACAAGCATGACATCCAGTGTTTTTCTTAGTTATGACTTATTGAGGATAAATAAAAATTTCAGAAACTAATTTTTTTTTGTTTGAGTTTTGTAAGTGTAATAAAATTGGAAATTCCTAACAAAAATTATCTATGTTTGTACTTATCTACGTAATAATATATGGCAATTCCTGCAAAAAAACCACTGGAGATAATATTTACATATTACATATTTTTAGTTGATTTAAAATTATAAATTTATGAATGGAATGAGATTATAATAATAATTAGTAATAATATCATGAGGCAAGCCACCTTTTAAAGATATAAAATATATATTAATAATTTGTGCAATCAGAACATAAATAATTTGCTGATATTAAATGGTTAGAAGTAATTTTAGCTCCTTCTTAAGAGAAAAATATATTCAATTTGTAATTGCAAACAAACAGTATATCAAATAGGACAAATATACTTGTAAAATTAATACCAGCCATTTTTATATATTTTTATGAGTTTTCTAGCATTCTAAAAACTTTATTCAATAGGAATTTGATATAGCTACTGATTGCAATTAATGCAATAATGTATGAATAAGGAAAAGGATACATATATTATACCTACTCAAACTTACATCACATTTTTATCTCTTATCAAGGTTGCAAGAATGCTGATAACACCAAAATGTTTATTAATCAGGGTAGCTCTTGAAATTTTTTGTTAATTATAATTTTTGATATTGGGTATTGATTGACAACTTATATTCTAAGTATGGTACAAAGTAATAATATAGAATATATAAATACCTTCAGACCACTTCTGCCCTGTTGTTTAAGTAATACATTTTCTGGTTTCATATCGCAATGGATGATTTTATTCCTATTAAGAGCATCCAAACATTGAAGTAATGAATGGCTAAATTTTCTAACAAGCTGCAAACTAAAACCTTGAAATTTGTTTTTTTTGATAAGTTCATAAAGATTGATAGAAAGTAGTTCAAATGTAATGCACATGTGATTTCTGAATGTGAATGAATCTAACATGTGTATAATATTCATAGTGTTATCTTTATCTTGTTTCCTCAAATGTTCTAAAATACGTACTTCTTCTTGTGCTTGTCTATGAAATCTTTTTTCATTTCTCACCATCTTTAGTGCCACATGCATATGATTTTTATGATCATAAGCCTTAACCACTTGTCCAAAAGAGCCTTTGCCTATCACTTTAAGAACCTCATATCTATAGGCTACATGGTCATGGGGAATGTGTATATAGGAGCCTTGATCATTGTCATAATCACAGTTATTTGGATTGCCAATAATACCAGGCCTTTTCTTTGCATTGGCACCAATAAAATATACTTGAGGATAGTTGAATATCTCATGATGTTCATAAGGTGTTAGTTTATTTATGTACAATTTCATAACCTGTTCTGGCGTTGCGACCATTGTTTTAGGTTTGCATTCTGTTGTTGTAACTGGATTAGCTGAAGTCTTGACTTGGGATAAAGATACACCTCTTGTTAAATGGGACTGCATACACTGGAGAACACAAGTGCCCCCAACTGATAGCTCTGGAAGACCAGCGGAATTTGCTGAAGAAGCTGTGGAGGCAGCAGGAGGACTCTGTTCTTTAAGTGAACCTTTGTTTAAAGGTGGTAAACTTCCTCCACCGCCTTCTTGAATATAAGAATGTGATGATATAGGAAATAACTGTGTTTTAGACATCGGCATTTTCACAGAATTTACCACAACAGCACTAGACATCTCTAGGGCAATGTTAACTCTCCAAGAGGTTGATGGCCAACCATTAGAGCGAGCCCGAGCACCCGTATCCGTAAAAGCACCGTGGCCACAAATCCATTCACCGGCCAATGCAATTATTGCTTCTTCGATGCAACACGCCACTTGACTTGATTTTCACCACTCTCCGATTCACGAAATTTCACCCCTCTTGCTTCGAGTATCCCTCGTTGATTCACACCACACCATCAAAATCAAAACACTTCAAATTTTCATATCACACACATTCTTCTATTCTAAATTTGTACTAATTTCTTGCCCTTCAACTATTTTTATTGTACTTTTCATTCGAAAACATTGCGATTGAAACAAAGGGTCATTGGTTACTTTACAGCCATATTTCCATTCTAGCCACAATTGACAGGTTTTGTAGTAGGGGACACAACAGAAATGCGGAGGGGGCGCTCGCGCCGCTTTCTTTCGATCGACACATCGATACCTATCGTCACTTTTCGTTTCCTTGTGTTGAAAACCAGAGTCGTATCTTTGTGAAAGAGGGGATTGGTTTTGAACATTTATTATGATATAGACCAGTTTGGTTAGATTCTCCATTTACAGAAACGGACGTTTCATAGTTGTGTTCATATTTACGAGAATACAAAAAAAGACCTGATATTTTGGATGCATAATTATTTATTCTCCGTAAGATTGAATAATATGTCGAATGATTTCACCCACAAAATTTCGAATGCGGTGCATAATTAAAAATTTTTAGTAGAAGCCCCAAAACATTAACTCATACTTTCTCATTATATATCAAGATGAGGACCAAAATTATGTATATATTACACTACTAAACTAATAAAATTCCTTTATAAATATAAATTTGTTGTTTTGATAAAAGAAAAATTTCGAAAACCAGTTATTCTCGGACGCCACGTTTTGTTCTACTTTCCTATAAAATTTTATAGAACGGATTAAAAATTATTTTCTTTGAAATAATACATTTAATAAACACCTCTCATATTATACCTAGATATGCCACTGCTTTACGGTTGATGATAATTTGATTGGTCAGAAACTTCGTCTGATGATACGTCAAAGAATATATTCCGCGGGTAATATGAAATTAATTTTGTGGTTTACGTACAACTGAAATTCGGTACATTGTCCTTGACTAAATATATGTGTAGGTCATTGAACTATTTTTAGTGTTTTCAACCGATGCAACCGATTATGTCAATATTCAAAAAACAGTAACAAAGATACCTCAGTAGTAATTCAATTAAATGTTTTTTAATTATCCACATGTATAAAGCAGTATAGATTTTTCAGATAATTTTTTTTTAACATTCTTAAATATTAAATTGAAGGTGTTCGTCGACCCGTTTGCAGTTTGAAAATTTGTTGCATTACCGGTTTTTCGATGCAAGCAAAAGGAATAAAAAAGGCAGACAAAATAATGTCACATATTTAAAAGTTAAGATAACTGTAAAATAGTTTAAACCTATAGAGGGTATTGTTGTGATTATAACAATGTTTTATAAACGTTTTATAAACAATAGATATAACCAATAATTATTTTAGAAAGTTGCTGATAAACTAAATTAATATGGGTTTGAATTAACATTTTATTTTTGACAAAACAAAGGTATACTTAGTTCAGAGAATGGTAGGTATATCCTATTTTTATATACTTTAATGTGAATTATTCTTAGCCAACATTTCAAACTGTTGATAGGACTAATATTTGATGTATATTTCGAACTAGAATAATAAAAAATGCATATATTCAAAGTTGGCAAGCAACAATATGTTTAGGAGTCTTAAATTATCAGATAGAATCGTAAATTTTAGTATCATCCTAACTCCTCTATTTATTAAACCAATCACGTTCACGACCACGATCTTTCCCATTCCACTTAGTCCAGCGATGGTCCAGAGCATTATAATAATCGTAAACCCAAGTGGAATGGCTTACGAGGCATTTTGAGCGTTGAGATAAATATTAAGTAATGTCAAAACAGAAAGAATAAAAAGTTTTAACATGTTATGTTATAATTTGTAAGTTATTGATTTTTTAGTGGAGTGGTTAACTAATTTACATTAAAGTAAAATCAAAATATCTTCTGCGGCGATAGTAAAATATTTATTGATGCTTCAAAAGTACTTATAATATCCCATATCGCATCAAATAATGAGGTAGATTGGTAGATTCTCATGGTTGCTATCTGCGCTAATTCTTTCAAAGCTCACTTCGACCCACCTCTTGACAAGGAGCGTGGTGAACGTTAGTAATGGTCACAGAATATACCCTAACGGTACGGGCATATATGGACAGTTTAAACGGGAAGGAATGCTCCACTATTAAGGTCCGACAATATACTTTTTTCTTTTTCGTTCCAGATACTTCGTACAGACTTGCGCATGCATGAGAATGCGCAGAACCGAGCTGGAACCTCGGAGGATAGACAAATCGTTGCCATTATGTCTTCCTTAGTGGGAACAGCTTCCACTTGTAGAAACTTACCATATAGATCACATATATGGGTATGTTCTGTGGTAACAGTCGCATTCATGGTGTAATAGTCTCTATTACACCATGGTCGCATTCAGCGGACGTAGCGTTTAACGCTACTCACAGAACACACCCATCTTAGCGGTAGCAAGCCGTTTTTGATTTATGTCATATATATAATACTTCTATATCTGTACGACTAAGGAAAACAAAATGGCAATGATTTCTCTATTCTCCGAGGTTCTGCGCATTCTCAAGCATGCGCAGTATAGATAAAGCATCTGGAACGAGAGAAAATGAATATTGTCGGCACCGTAACGTAAAGACGTTTTTTCCTATAAGAACTGTCCATTTAGGAGTATTACATATATGGTTCAAATGGGTTCTATAATAACCCATTAAGGTTTTCTTATTCTTTTTCATTTCTTCAATAGTTGTTTTAAAAGGTAATAATTCCATTATTCGTCGCCAAGCTCTATTCTACGTTTCGCGATTCTTGAAACTTTGTAGTTTCGTATCTCACAAACATGGTTCTATTTGCAGAATCTCGAAAAATGCAATTATTTCCCTGTTACACATCTACAATACGTAGTATGGCTGCTTCATGGCATTAATTCCCGCGTTAACCTCTTAGATGTACCGCTACTTGAGCTATCGCCTAAAGCCAAACGGCAATGTCATTGCCGTTGTTAAATTATCACGTTAAGTCGTGGCTACACCTACGGTTAAGGTCCATTATCGTGATAATTAAATGCATTTATCGTTAATGTGGCCCCAAAGTAAGAAAGGTTACAATTGAGGTTTGAAACATGGCGTTCTCTCCAGAACGTGTTGAATATGGAGGATAGAGGTAAAGAGAACCATCTCTGTGCTACAGAAAGTGTCCATCAAATCTTTTACGTTAGGGAGGCGCTACTATAGCCTTAGTGTAAATTTTAAATAAAGTGCTAGAAATTTAAGAATAAGGATAGAGAAGGAAAGAAATACAAAAATTCTTACAAATTCACAATAATTAACATTCAGCGTTATGCCACAGTAGCTTTTCTAGGTTATATTTACAAAACTATTTTGGAGTACGTGAATAGTTTACATTTTGTGTACTAATATTTAATCAACGACTCTAGTCATTTGAAATATTAAATTTTCTAACACTGCATACTTCACTCTATCTAAAATAACTAAGTTCATATGATATCTCGTCCGACAGGCGCGCCATTCTGGTCAAATTTGCCGTCTACAAGCGAACAGTTTTTAAGTTAAGCCCCCATATGAGATGGTCCTCCTTACCTCTACCCTCCATAGTGTTGAGTTTGTAGTGTATGTGTCACCGAACGATTCCGTTAGAGTTGTACAACAGTTTCGCCCGGTGAATGCGCTCAATATCTGTTTTTATACAAATTGAGTGATGTCCTATGAAACTTTATAAAATGTTAATTTATAGATTTGGCAAAACAACTTAAAATTTTTTGAAACGATCATATTCATAAGTTATAATTGGCATTATCGCCCGCTAGGTGGACAAGTTCCTAAATCATGTCTCTCCCTATACCTAGTGGTTGAAGTATATATTAGCATATTTTAAATAAACTGAGTGAGCACAAACAGGTTCATATAATTTCAATTATTAAGTAAAAATAAACATCGATAAAGCAGGAATGGTTTTATTTAACATCAGTATAAATTCATATCACATTTCAGTAATGCAAATACATTTCAGAGATCTTGCATCACAAAATCCAAAGGCAGTAGTAGAAGGCAGAATTAAGGCAGCAATCTATCCCAATGAGGTATCAAGGAGTATCGATTTTTCACATTACCTAAAACAGCTGCTTTCGGTTTACCCTTATTCATATGATTCAAAGAAATAATATCCTGAAAAAAAAAATGAATTTATTAAATATTTATTTGACTTTCCAGTTATTACTTTAAAAATTAATTAAATAACTTCAGCTACACAATTAGTTAAGTGTTTATGTCTTGGTAATAAACAGTGTGAATATAACTAATTCTCTATCTAAGATACAGGAAGTAAATCATGGAGTTTTGAATATTTATTTTGAAAATCCCATCAATATAATCCGTTGAATGATTTAAGAGTCTCGGTGTGTCTCCGAAACGAACTGTTGGACGCAAATAGTTCCGTTTTCGACAGCAAAAGTCGTGGCATTTTGTGGGGATAATGTAAATGTCAATTTCGAAGGTGGAGCTACCCGAGGAAATAACAATGTGTTGTTACGAACGAGTCCGCGATAAGGGCCATGAAGCCGGTCCCATCCGGCTAAAATCAATTTCGAAAATTTGGCGATATACTTTTGATATACCGCGGAATTTGTTTGATAATTGTTTTATTTCTTTATTTCCTAGAATTTTTGAGAACTTCTTATTAGATATATAAACGAGAAGAACGAAATAGAAAAGTAACTGATAATGTTAATACATATATAAGTTAGTTGAGTATTTCAAGTCAAGAATTTCATTGTTTACTTATTACATTACATAGCAAAAAGTAACAGAATGGAAATAATTTAAATGTTTCCACGGAAACCATTGGGTGGAAGTATTTAAGCATTTTCACGCCAACAATCTTCAGCATGAAAACTTTCTATTTTAATTGAATAAATTTTATGTTCAGTTGCCACAAATGCTCCAGTAGAAAGAGTATTTTCTATTATGAACAAATTGTGGATATCTGAAAAAACCCAGTTACAAATTTCAGTTGTGAAGACGAATATTAATATTTTTAATTTTAATTCATCCTGGAGCAAATCTAGCAAATATTCAAAACAAGTAGTGACCCAAACATAAGTTTTTCATGTCATAAATGACTGACCAAAAAGATAATTATAGAATATTGAAATTCCTTTACTGACAATTAAGACAAGTCAAATTCAAGTATACATATAAGACAGTTTTCAACAGTTGATGATATCTAAATTGGAATTTCTGGAACCGTTGGTGATATTCATACTAAAACAATGTTTACACTTAACCAACACTCACAATTACACTGTCTTACGCGCGTTTCGATAACCACAGAACCACGAATACAGATCCACGTTTTTATTTTTAAATGGAGCCAAATACGAGAGCTATATTATTAATATTAAGGTGAATATAAAAACAACGCGCCAAGAGTTTAATTTGTTCTTCTGATAAATATAACTCAACGTTTCAAGTACCCATATTTTTTGAAATAACTTTTTCTGAATAAATAACCATCTAGAAAATATTTTTCTTGGAAAAAAACGCCCCGTTTTGAGTCAAAGAATAATTGGTCACGTTACATATACTGCATATTATTTTGTATCAAAGCATATTGTGTATTTTGCTTGATACTATGGCTCTAAAGGTACATAATGAGAAACAGTCATATATTTAGCTTTATGCTTGAACAAATACTGTATTAAAACAAGCCAACAGACAGCTTTCCTTTCCAGAGTCATTAGGAGACCTATATTACATCACTCAATAAGTCGTGTGACTCACACGCAGATGGCGCTGTCAAATCCATATGACGTTTATGAAGTACCAACTTTCAAAAGACTATGTGTGAAATTTTGATTAGTCAGAAATAAGTGACAGCCAATGAAGTGGAGCTACTTTTGTTACTTTCAAAATAATTTTGTATGTTAATTCATCATTACTTCATGATGATAAAAAATACTGTACTAGTTCAGCAATCGTTTCAAAAGTGTTATCCGGACTCTACCTCTATCGAAAAGAACCATTAATTGTTATTAGTTTGCTGAATTTAAATGTGATCGTACAGGCACTGATGATGGTGAACGTTCTGGTCGTCCAATTGAGGTGGTTACTCCAGAAAATATCAAAAAAGTGCACAAATTGGTTATATTTAATCGTAAATTGAAATTGCGTTTGATAGCTGAGGTCGTAAAGATATCAGAAGGCGTAAACTCACATTCGATCAAAGGCAACGTGTTGATGTTCAAGAGCAGTGGACTGCACTGGGGGAACCACGTCCAAAGGCACAACAATCAGCTGAAAAGGTTATGGCTTCAGTATTTTCGGATGCGCATGGAATTTTGTTCATCGACTATCTACAAAAGGAAGAGACAATCAATAGGGAATACTACATAGAGTTGTTGAATCGTTTGAATGTAAAAATCAAGGAAAAACGCCCTCATATGTCGAAGAAAAAACAACTGTTTCACCAAGACTAGATTCCGATTCACAAGTTGATGGCAACGATGTTTCCTCATCTACCATATAGTTCAGATCTATTTCCCAGTGACTACTGGCTATTTGCTGATCTCAAAAAAATGCTCGCCGGTAAGAAATTCAGCCTAAAAGAATAAGCAATTGCTGAATATGAAGCCTATCTTAAAGCAAAGGACAAATCCTTCATCAAGAACGGCATTGGGAAGTTACAGAAGCCTTGGAATTATTGTATTGCTCTTGAAAGATATAACATTGATGAATAAAATCGATAACCCGTTACATTAGAAAAGATAGTTTTTTGTTTTAAAATGTTTTATAAATAGTTTCAAATATAAGTAGGAAATGAATCAAAAAAATATATCTGTTTTTATGTAACAGTTATAAAAATCAATAGCTACACTGAATTTATTAGGGTAAATGTTTGAAGTGAACCTGAATACAGTCAAAATTTAAATTTGTAATGGAATTTAAGATATTAATTATAGAATTTATTAGATATTCAAAAGTTTTTCATTCAACATTATTTTTCTCATTTTATAGAAGTCAAATTTTGCCTGATTTTGTAATTTATTCTGTATGGAACTACTGATACCAATGTAATCCAGTTTTCAATGATGTTACCTCCACCTGCTTCCTATTTATCTCAAATAGAAACCAACGTTCCAGTATTAATAATGAACTCTCTACATGACTAAAAATTTAATATTTGTAGTCTGTAATGTGAATAGTGAATTTGAAATATCAAATGAAATCATTAAAAGTTACAGTTTGTTTTTTCCCTTTCATATTTGACTAAGGAAATCCTGAGCATTGGATAACATTTTCTTCGTAATCTTATAAGTTTACTATAATGATAAATCATATTTCTCAACATATGTTTTAGAACCCTGTTTTTAGTTGCTTTTATGGAATAACGCAGTTAAAAATTATATGTATTTGTGATTATTTCAAGCCAAAAGATTATCCAAGGTAAGGAACCACAATAAAATATGCTAAGAAGCACATGAACATTATAACTAGAATGTGATGATTAATTGTCAATAAAGAAATGTTAAATAAAAGTTCTTATAATATAGCATTGTTGGAAAAAAATTTAAATTTATGATATTACACAAAAGGGAAATCCTACCTCTTTATAAGGTATATATTCTTCTGGTTCTAGTTCATATGCCATTTTGCCTATGTGTACTTCAACCTTCCCAGATTTCCTGACCAAAATTTTACCTATCTGTCCTTCTTGCATATCTCTAAGACAAAAATCGAATATTTTTTTACAATTTGGATCATCACTCAATCCTTTCCCAGCGAATGATGGTGGCATCTGGAATAAACACAATGTTTTCATAAAAAAGTGAGAAATTAAAAGGAGGAATCAATTAATTATATAAGCCATTTTTTAATCAATTTAGACTCCCCCAGCGCTTAGGTGAGATTTGCCTGGATCCTCCCCACCCCTCACCTGAGATGGACGCTAAAGATATTTTAAGCAAAATTTTTAATATTAAGATAGTTAATTATAATGGGTAAACAGTATTGTTCCATCGAAATAAAGCCACCGTGATTGTGTCAAAACTGGAAATGGAACAAATAAGGAAAAAGGAAACAAACCTATTAAAAAAAGTCTGTACACAAATATTTATGTAAAAGGATTAACTCACTCCCTCATATGTGGACAGAAAAAAATTGAATGTGTCAAAAAATAGAAGGAAAGTGTCCCACCGAATTAAATTACTGGGGAGGGCAGAAGCAAGTCCCAGGTTTCAATGAGGGTGATCTTTATTTCTGTTTCAGATTGAAACTGTCTAATATTGTTATATACAACCCCTATCAAGGATATCCACACATATGTTTGTAATAACACAATGAGTATATGACGATTGTAACCACTGAGAATTTTTTCAGAAAAAACGTAGTTAAATGTGACAATTTTCATTTCCTATCATACAACTTATGTTTAATTTCATCTGGCAGTCATCATAAACAATTAAAAAAAGTGTTTCTGAGCATAATCTTCAAAATAAAAGTATGGAGCAATATGGTGAGTATATATATATAAAAAAAAATCATACAATCTTTGAAGCAAAATTAAAAAAAAAAAGGTACTTATAGACCAATTTGCAAAAAAGGGACATTTAGGGATCAAAATAAAAAGGGGAACTTTTAGGGATTGTATCAATGGTTTTACCACCTTCTATATTACTCTCCACAGAATGATTTTAACAGCCATGAGATTTATTTTAGCTGGCAAAATGAAGTTTTAAAATAATTTTTCGTTAATATCTGTAATATTTTTTATTTTGTTGATTTCCAATTGTCCCCCCTAGGTTTAAATAAGATTGGTCAGATTTCATTGAACCCCCCTTCAACATTCTGAGCTCACGTAATTAATGGATGCCCCCTAATATATATTTCATAAGAAATTTGTCAATTTCTCATTTCAGGTTATTCACTTCTTGGATTCTTCAACTAAACATTCTGATATCAATTTCAATTGTGCATCGATATATTTAAGTTTAGTAGAATTATTTTGATTTGTGTCCATCTTATTTCATTATTTAATGATAATTCTCATATATTACTATTAAAACCTAATGTATTAATATAGCAATTACAATATAAACCTTTTGCAAGATTTTATAAATGTACTTACAGCCCATAAAGACATTGAAGGATGCTCAGTGTTCAGATGTTCTTCCTTGATAAACTCATTTGATAATAATTGTTCAGGTTCCAGTTTGACTGTAAAAAACAATAAAGAGAGTGGTATTGAAGAAGCAGCACTTGAAATACTTACTTTTTTTCAAAATAGGTGTTAGTGTTTTTTCAGATAAGTTGTTTTGTTCAACTTTAATTGAGTTTTCATTCTTGATTAAGGCTAAAAAATTATTAATTACTTCAGTTAATAAATTTGTATGTATTTTTGTATGTCTCACATGATTTTTTCAGTTGATTTTGCCAAAAAATAGGTTTAAAAGGCAGTTTTTCATCATCACTTTCTTCATCACAGCCAGTAATTTTATTGAAAACATTATCTTCTGTTTTCTTGTCAACCTAAAAATACAAATTATGGGGCATTATATTCAAATATGATTCATATAAACATTAAACCTGGAACGAGTTCTTTTTTATAGTGGGCATGGATATAATTGGAGCATTGTCATTTTCTTTATCGCTCCGGCTTCCTGTCCACCTATTTGTGCGAATATCACTTCCCACTCCTTCAGAAAACACTCCAGATGATTGAACATATTTGGGGGAATTATCACGATGCTTTTCTTTCTTTTCTTTAACGCGCTCTTTGCCTCTTTCATCTTTCTTATTGAATCTAAAAACGCATAGTTGGTTTTCTAAAACTATCATAATGTAGAGAACTTACTCTTTTGCTTTATCCTTATTTCTTTTTACATTCAAATTGGGCACAAATACTTTTTTGGTTTGTTTAGGAGCTCCAAGATTTAACTCACGAGGTAGTTTCAATGATTGTAATCGTACATGTGTACCAGGTTCCTCCTTTATCATTTTTTTCAAATCTGGAAATTTGTTTTTATTCAATCCTGCCATAATTTTGAAAAATGTGTTAAGTATGCTCAATATTCAAACTTTTACTTTGAGGTTATGTTCACCTCGTGCACCACAATGTCAAAATACACAATGCTATTTCACTCTCTCTTTAACCAAACTATGATTGAAAATCTCAAATGCATTTGAAATGTGGCATCCAACTCAAGATTTTTGTTTTCTTTTAAAAAATTGAATGTTGCAGAAATTTCAGCTTTAACTCGGAATTCATCATATTTTACATTTGAGTATATTATTTACTTATTTTTATTATTGTTACTAAGTGTATATTTAAAAATAAAATCAACTCTATTCACTGGAACATCTTGAAAGTAACGCTCGTTTTTAAAAGCGATATTGCCATCTTTCTCCATGTAACAGTTTATTCAATTGCCTCAAAGATAAATTAGAAAGAAAAAGGAAAAAAATATATATTTAATTTTCAACTATAATTGAGTTACTTTGTGTGCTGTATTTTTAATTTGTATATGTTGTTTAAAAGGTTTTAGCAACAAATAATGAGCAAGGCTCAGACAAAGCACTATTTTGGAAGCATCGAAAAAATAAGAAATATTATAAGCTATTCAAACAAAAGCCTGCTAATTCTATAACACAATTTAACATCCATGGTTTTTGTAGAAATGCTGAGGAGTATGATCGTATCTTTTACTAGAATCATAACTTTTGAAATGAATTTCGTGGGAGTTGGATCAGTTCCACTTATATCTTACAAATTTTTTTCTACGCTTAATTGTCTATTTTTACATATTTTTAATTTTTTCATATTTTTATACAATTATGACAAATTAAGTTAGGTGAAAGTGGTCTATACATTATCATTGATATATTAGTAATAAAATAAACTTGACAACATGGATTTGCAAAACATGCGCAAAAAGTTCTGTATTTAATTTTTATTCCCCACTAGAGGATGTATTACTGGTTGCTTGACCAATCTTCAATAAATTTTATTTTTGTTTATTATAATTTCAAAAAGTATATTCGAATGTGATTACTAAAAAATAGTAATAAATATGAAGGTGCTATTCCGAACTGATCTAATTATTTGAATTACTCTTTTCGCTTTCAAATGACGAGTAATGCTGTATTCAGAAGTTTAACGTCTGAAATGTATTAATAAATCTCTTTACTACATTCATTGCTATTGAAGTGATACGTTCAATTGATTGATTGGATATTTGATTCAAGCAGATCAGTATATTAAGATAAACGCTTGGTATAAACAGCGTCCCGGCGCGCCGGCGTCGGATTTGTTGCGACATTGACGTCCACCGATGCTGCTACAGTAAAAGTATCTAGTATCCACTTCACGCCTCTTTAATTATGGCAGAAATTACAAAGTACTACAGGGAAGAGATATTAGTAACAAATGTAATACAATAAATTTATCAAGCTATATAATGTAGAAGAGGTGTCAGTTAAACAACAGGTGAGCGAGAAATTTTTGGTGAAATTAAGTTTTTCTTGATTTTGTATGATTTGTGGACTTTGAATAGTTGTCTTCTCATTATTTTAGATCAGCAAAATGTTTGGGAATAAACTGCGGTCTTGGATGGAAGCAGTGAGGTCGAGAAAAAAACAACATAGGAAAGAAAAACAGGGAAAAAGTAATAATCTTGTTTTCGGTCATAAAAATACTGTTAAATGGGATACTAATTGTGCCACTGTCCTAAATGAACACACAGTAAGTTTTTATAGTATATTTATATATATTTAAAGAAATTGTGTTAGATTTAAAGTATATTTGAGATTATTATTTTATGTTAAAAATACTTTATTTTTTTATTTTATTTTAGTTTTCATAGTAGAGGGATTAAGGATTAATTATTTTTAATATAATAATGTGATATATTTTAAAGACATATTTTTCATAAATACTGAACGAGATACAAAATGTTGAAAAACATCATTAAAAACATCATTTAACTCACCAAATTCATTCAGTAAAAACAACGCAATTTGGTTAATAGTGTCAACCAAAGTGAGCAAGACAATTATTTGGACTTTTCATTTTCAAAATCGATGTAGTACAGTAGAACCTCGATAATATAAAGACCAAGGGAAACATTAAATAGTTTGAGTTATACCTAAGGGTTTTTACTTACTAAGGGTTTAAGTTAAAGAGTTCTTGTTGGTTAATATTTTTACTTACAAAGGTTAAATGCAAATGAAACTTTGACATATTAAAAGTACGAATACATAAATACTTTCTTTCAGATTTAAAGGTACATTTATTGAAGATTATTTTATTCTACATAAAAAATTTATGGTTTAAATTTGTCTGTACCTGTAGAATTTGTGTTTCTCTCCATGACATTTTTCATTTTTAAATGTTAATGTTTTGACAGGAAGACGTTTGAAAAATAGTCCCGTTTCGTCAGCGTTAAAAACATCATCGGGGTCGTATCCATTCAATAAACTCTCCAATTTACTTTTCCATTCTGTGCAAACTTCTTTGCTTACGCTTGTACTTTCACCGCAATCTTTTTTGAAGGCCAGAACCAATTTGTAGTGATTTAGCAAACTCATCAGCTTTTTCCATTAGTATAAGCCTTTCGTGTATTACCCTGTTTTGCAACTTAAGTTTAAGTCTAGTCATCTTCAAATATTTTTTTACTAAATCAAAAACATGCTATTGGGATAATCTATTTTTTCTTAAATTTTGTTTTTCCTTCAAGTTTTTGAGTTTGAAATTTTTGAAAAAATTGCACTTTTTTTATCGAAGCACCACTCTTTAAAACGATTATAACGAATTTTATAGTTTTCTTGATTTACTAGGTAATAAGTTTAATGACGCGGTGTTTGTTATTTCACTAACTTCTGGTGGGGTCCCAACAAATTCTTCTTCATCACTATCATCTATTTTTCCAATAATATTACTTAATTTTAAACTTTGTTTAATTGTTAAAATTTATTTTTGACTGACATTTCTAGTCGTGGTCGCGTATATTTGAGGCATTTACGTTTGTGTTTATAAATTGTAATCGAGTAATTTCGTAATCCAGTGCATAATAAATATGATTGATAATAAAATAAAATCCGCAATTCTTTAAAACGTATTACAATCTCACTGAAAAAGGACTAAATATTTCTATCCTTTGAATGTTTATGTTTGTCTTGATTACAAACCTCTGTACTAGTGCAATAAAAATCCACTTTTTTCAGTAAATATAGCTCAATGAACGTAGAAAAATTCCTTAATCACTCTATCACTGCTTAGATTGACGGGACTAATAAACTCCATTTTTATGGAATATTTGGAACTACTAACAAAAAATAAGTCTCTAGCTCTGTTATACTTTTATTATTTATTTTTATAATTCATTCATCTGACAAATTATTCAAAAATTACCTACTGTTTTTTGGAAAATTTGATTAAACTAAATATTTCCCTATTTTTGGTTTTTAGACAATAAACTTCATACTTTTCATATATAAAAAACGATCCATTAACCCTTGTCGTGAACAGATTATATTTTTTGAGTCTTTCAATTAGTTGCTGTTGGTGAATTTCTAATATTTTAATTTGAGAGGTAGATATCCCAGTTTACTTTGTATTTGATTTATTATAACTTGCTTCCACAAGGTAATTAATCAAATCTTTATGTCAAAAGTTTTGTTGAGAGAGGGCTGAAACCTTAAAATATCTTGTAAGATGGGAATTAAAGTATCAAAATGTTTTCTGCCCAATCAAGTACAAAAACGTCACAAAAAAGCATAAAATTTAATATACCAGAAAACATATTTTTTACGATACATTTTAGTAGGAAAAACATTACTTGAGATAATGCTAATTCGCCATAGGATTATGTGATGTATCAATAGCATACACGCGAAATGTTATTATACAGAGTGTTTCATAAGACACAACATATTTATTCTGGAATTGTGTCAGACCTATTTTTCTACTTTTGTTTGAGTTAGTAACAATCAAAGCAATAGCATTTTTCCACGCGATATATAATTATAACGAGTGTATACAAATGTAGTAATGAGACGGATTGTGTTTATTTTGGCACTTTGAATTTATTTTATCGAAACTGTTTTCTGATTTCGTTGGTCTTTATAGTGAATAATTAGAATATAGCTCCATTGCACGCGATATGTAAATATTCAGAGTGGTTGTTGAAAATAGGATATATTTGGAATTTATTCTACTTTGTTTTTGTTGACGTTTAGTTATAAATTTTTTGCGATATCTACGTTGAACATATGCATTGTGAATAGTAGGGAGACGATGAACAATCCGTGTATATGTTCATGTTCATAATTAATTGTGGGCGGCCCAGAGGCCGTTGAGTATATAGGCCTTCAGATAGACCCCCATGTGCCCCACTTGCCCATGTCCTTTGAGAAATCGATCAGGCGCTTTGATTTGAACCCTTTCATGTCATTTGGCATACACCAACGGCACTCCGAATTGTCCGTGATGCCCATGGTGTGGAGATGGTGTCCTAGAATTGCAGTGCCCGGTTAAAAGTCTGGTCACACATTTCGCGCCTGTTTAGTTGGAGCAGTTGTTTGGTGTGGAAATGCACGAGGTCCATCTATTTGTGCCTTCGTTTGTCTCATGCCAGCTGTCACTATCCATCTCTGCCGAGCCCGCCTTGCGAGTACACTGTTGAGACACGCGATAGTAACGCTTTTAATCACACCAAGGTTGGGTTCTGGGCCCATCGGTGAGTTCGCAGATCCCAATCTGGCGAGTGAGTCTGCCTCGTCGTTGCATTTGTTGCTTGAGTGACCGGGCACCCAAACGAGCTGGATCTTGCAGCCATCACTCAATAGATTCTGTAGGACTCTCTTACACTCTAACACTAGCTTAGAGCACACCTTTTAAGCCGTTATGGATTGTATGGTAACTCTACTGTCTAAGCAGATTGATAATACTGTGGCGTCGACTGAGTATAGCGCGTCTGCATTCCATCACAGCCTGCTCCGGCCAAGTTAATCATCCTGGAGGCGTCTGTGTAGATGAAAAAGTGTTAATAACTGCTTTATTCATATCATTTCCACTTGCTATTTTAGCGTTATTTTTGTGAGTCTTAAAACAATAATTTGCTGTTTACAGATGGACACTTTTTCAGGTTTCCCCCCATTCAAGATGTCTTCACCTGTAAATTCCATACAAATGAGAAAATGCTATTTTTTACAACCCATAATTGCATCATCAATATAATAGTTCTTCTTCTATAGGTCGGAAAGGCCTCAACTGCGAGGGTCATTCGGTCTGTTTGTAGTGGTTTTTTTCAGACTTTCAATCTGGTTATAATTCATATGTCTAGTTATTTTAAAGTTGTCACTGCTTGGGAATTTCTCTTGCACTGAGAAATGATCTTAAACGTTGTTTGTAAAACGAACAATAACTTATTAGAAGTGTCAGTGTAAAATTTGAAGTCAAAAAAGTAAACCAGAGTTAGGCAATAAATTAAAAGAAAAAAAATCGAGCCATCATCAAGTACCTGTATTTAAAAGGGTTAAGAGGTAAGCAGATTTACGAAGATATGCTTAATACCCTTGGTGATCAATGTCTTTCGTATGCAACCGTGAAAAATTGGACTGCAAGCTTCAGAAGAGGTAAATTTTCCATTGAAGATGATGACCGATCGGGAAGATCAGTTTCTGTGTCAGTCCCCGAAAATATCGGTGCAGTTCATGACATGATTTTATCAGACCATCGAATTGGGAATATTTCATACGAACGCGTTCATCATATAATTCACGTCAATTTGGACATGAGAAAAATTGCTGCAAAATGGATCCCCAAATGTTTGAATGTTGACCAAAAGCGTGCAAGGGTAGAAGCATCGCGTTCAATCTGTGCTCGATCCGAAAACGATGCAGGCTTCTTAAACCGAATTGTTACTATGGATGAGACTTGGGTACATTTCTACGATCCAGAAACAAAGCAACAATCGATGGAATGGCGACACTCTGGTACTTCAAGACCTAAGAAGTTTCGTGTCCAAAAATCTGGTGGAAAAGTTCTTGCTTCAGTTTCTTGGAATTACCATGGATTAATCAAGATTGATTTTTTCTATAAGGGTAGAACAATAACTGGAGATTACTATTTGACATTACTGATCACTCACAAAATTAAAGAGAAAAGACGCGAAAAGCTATCCAAAGGTGTTTTGTTTTTGCAGGACTACGCCCATGCGCCACAAATCTCAGAACATCCCCCTTATTCACCAGATTTGGCTCTGTCCGAGTATCCTCTTCCCTCAACTTGAAAAAAGTTTAAAAGGTCGTAAATTTTGTTCTAACGAGGAGGTAATGAAAGCTGTGGAGGTCTGGTTTGCAGAGCAAGAGGAAACATTTTTTTTGAAAGGTCTAAAGACGTTGCAGGTTCGCTGTAATTAATGTATCCAATTAAGAGGAGAATATGTTGAGTAATAGAATATTTTGACATTGAAATTTTGTTTGGTTCTATAGTAGGCTAAGAATTTTTCAATATATCCTCGTAGGTCTGAATTAAAAAAAAATCAATTCTATTCGGAAGTATACAAAATTGAGAATAATTAATATAATCAAGTAAAAAAGAATTCACTCTACCATCAGAAAGAAAGAAAAGTAAAATTGATTTCAACGTGAAATTCATTTTTGGAAATATACAAAAAAGGATTAGAATGGTCCACAGTGTTCCTGAAAACACAACTCGGAAGTGTTCTGGATGGTCTTACAATGATCATTCTTGATCATTCCACAACAAGTGTGTAATGTTGTTCCAGAAATTTCTATATATCTGCATTTACAGCTATAATATCTTCTGAAACCTACCTTTCAGGTATAAACGGAAATTTTCTTTATGCTCGGATTGCTATAATAACCATTAAGCTCCACAGATTCTACCAGGGTTGTGACCTTGTGATGCAAATTTATAATTTGCGTTGAATAAAAGTTATGATCTTCATTATTCATAATAACAGTTATGACAATTAGTTTGCCTAATTATTTGCTCGGTTGCGGGTACAAGAAGTTTTATATCAACAATTAGGTAGTTAAACTGAATCGAGTTCATCTAGTATATCTCATTAAGATACGTAGTGACCGCTCCGGTTTGTGAGTCTGCTACTATAACAACTTTGGTGAGACTGCGCTTGCATGTGTGTTGTGAAACGTGGATCTTAAACAAAGTTGTATTTTAAGTTGACCAACATTGCCGAAGAAGCTGATGAAATGTTGAAATCTATCATATTGTAATAAGTAGCCAAGGACAAAAGTTCCATTTATATGTTATCTTTTCAATAATTCACAGTATTTTCTATCACATCTCCAATAATAGTACAAATTGTTTGATTTATTTTTCCAGGGGAATGAGAGATGTGCTTCCAAGAACCTTCCGCATAAAGAAAATCAACCTCAAACCGGGACTTCATCAGGAGTATCAAATTCGAGATATTCAGCTAACAACTTATCATCTCCAGAGTCGGCGTATTCTACTGGTTATTCTACAGATGGTACATCACCTGGAGCACCTCCTGAAAATCTATTAAATACGTCAAAAGTACCAGGTAGGAACTAGATTTCTTTACATAGCTCTGTTTGGGATTGAAAATTAGTAATACCAATTTAGTTATAATAATTCTCACTTGAATGATTCAAGTTAAAAATTTCCTGTATTTGTCTACATATCCTATTCATTTCGTTGCGCATTTCTATTTGTTTTCCCTAATTTCCTACGCAACTGAAAATGTGCAAAATAGCTAATAACAACCCTTCCAGATTGTTACCCCTTCGCAATAATTCTCAGATACCTGAACAAGAATGTTAAGTTGTATTATTTATTCGCCAGCGTTGAAAATGTAAGAGGGTCTAATGTCTACATTGGATCGATAACTGAATGCATTTTGAGCTCGTCATCGGAATCTTTTGCATTCAACACGTTCAAATAAGATTATTTGCTATCTAGACTAGGGCACTTACGAAAAATGGCTTTTGGTGATAAAATTAATAGTAGAAAAAAAAACAACGCCATCGTGTTCTAAGGGTTAAATAAAAGTTATGTGCATAAAATTTTTTGTCTATGCGTTATTTTTTTAAACAATAAAAACACCAAAAAATCGGTACAAATGTGGTTTTTTGTGTTTTGCGCTGAACCTATGCAAGACTCGTCTTTGTTACTATGGGCAATATTGTAGAGAATTGAAACATCTTCAAAATAAGCTTTTATAAATTAAATTTCGATAATTTGCTGCTTAGATAATTTAACCGAAAGGAGAAAATTTTTTTAAATTGTTCATAATTTGTTTAATTTTAAATATAAAGGTTTCTTATTTACTGAAAACCGAGATCTCGATGTACTTAATCAATGCTCTAAAGATTGGCCCTGTGGCCCCAATAGTTTTTGCAAAATGTCAATTAAACCATAGGAGGCCCTTTTTCTCAAAGGGCCTTTCTTGCTCACCGGATGGTCCTATTATCATTTGGAAAACCGCGTTGGAAAGAAGAATCTAATCTTGATATAAGTACATTTCAATGGAATATAGGAACTTTTTGAAACCGTTATATATATATATATATATATATATATATATATATATATATATATATATATATATATAAATATGTTTCTCCTTTTAACTTTACGCATTTATTCCAGCTAATTTTAAATCATTTCAAAACTAATCTTTCGCGAAATACACGTTGTTGTCTCTCCATTGACCTCCTTAATTACTTGAGAATACTTTCCACCAACCAATTTTTTCAGTTTATGAACAGAAATCGGAGGGAACTAGATCAGGTGAATACGGCGGATGAGGCAGCTTTTAATTTTTCAGCAATAACAGCTGTGTATTGGATATCGAGTCCTTGAGTTCAATCTTATCGGGATTTGGGTGCATCACTAAAAAAGGTTATCGTAATGATCGAAACTTCCGGTCATTTTGAATGTCATTACAGTATAATCTAGATATTTTCCTAAAATCCTTATAAATATACCTGAGTTACAATATTTTATAACAATAACCTGTACAGAACAATAGAAAAATGTTTGGACAGGCCAAAAGTCATTTATATTAGAGATTACAAGAGTGTAAAATAAGATTTTTTTCAATAAGTACATTTTGGCTAAAATCTGATGATTTTTAAAACTGATCCTCGTTCAAAAAAGCTACTAACATATGATATATGCTTAGAAGTGTCTGTACATAAGAAAAACTAAGCAACAATTAAAATGAATATGAGTGAAATGAAAATGTGAAATTACTAGTATAACATAATTGGGAATCGTGTCAAAAAGATAACCTCGAAATTCGAAACTTCCCCGTATATATTTCTCCCCCTTGGGGCAATTGATTGATTTAATTGAAGATAAATTTCTTGTTATCAATAATTTGTTTCGAAAAACTGGTAACATTTGACAAATTTGCTCTTAAGCGCGATTTTTGTTGGTTTCCAAAATATTTGGAAAACAAATATTTGTTGAGATTTTGTTGAATATATTTATTAGTTTCATGAACATTTCTACTGGCTTTGATAAATTTGATATTAAAAATCAGTACTTCTTACAGTGTCTGATATTTATACAGTTTATTATATAATGATTTCTTTTTTGTTTACAAAATTTCCCATACAGAAATACAATGAGCCTGTCAAATATTTCTGGCACTCATAAATAACTCAATAGCCAGAAGGAGTTTTAGATTCTGTTATTTTTAGAATACTTTGATTGAGAGGCCGGAAGCATACTTTTTGTTTTCTGTTACTTTTTTGTCTGAATTACGTACTGCCATACATAAAACTGTTTATACAGGGCGTCAAGATGAGAGCAAAGTAACAATTAAGCTTAAATTTCTGAAACCGTTAGTGATATTTATACTGAACACACTGTTTACACTACCATTACACCAACACTCACAATTACACCGTCTGATGTGTATAGTTTCTGATATTCATAAGATATTCCTTATGATTATTAACAACATTTATATTTGAATGGTTTTAATAAACATTTTTCGTTTTTAATCAATTATTTATTAATTCTTCCGTTTAATGGGACGGTAATAGAAAAAAAGATAACCTAGAATTGAGCCTAGTAACATGATAATGTATCATTTCAGATATCTGCCATCCTCGTATTGCAGTCTTAAATCCTATTCAAAATCCCAATGGAAGTCTTAAAGTCCCTGCGCAGCCCAATGTATTACCAAGTTCAACAAACGCGTTACCAAATGCTCTTAAAGATCACCATACTCCAGTTTTTAAGGTAAGCCCATTACATTTAGTTTAATGTTATATAAGTTTGTCATGCAAATATTTGATGTTTAATAATGCATGTTTTAATCTTGTAGCTTGACTTGCAGAATTATATGTTGTTATAAATGGTGTGGTTAAACTTATACAATTATACTTATTTCAATAGGATCATGATATTTTATATATTTCGACCTTACATGGACTACTGAAGGACACTGTTCACACTACCACTACATCAACACTCACAATAACACTAGGTTTGTTCCAGCCTGCTAGTCTTGGAACGGTTATTGGAAGCTTTTAAATGATATTTCCTGCGCAACCTCAGCCTATGCAAGGTTCTTGCAGCTTGTAACTTGCTATCAACCAAGTGTCGTAAAGATCATCCTGGAAACGGTTCACAAACGATACCACAAAACAAAAACGCCCAGCTGGAACACGTAATTTCTATTGCGCATAATCGTCATTGTACCAAGGACGGTTTTTTGATAGATGGGAACGAACCTACTGTCTAACGGGCGCACATACGTAGATTTCTAGGAATTAGGCGGCCATAAGTCGAAATTCCAATAATCGACTAATGACAAACAATTTTTTTCCTGGAATAGTAGAGTACCTGTCGAACAATAGTCAACCCCACCCACATTACTAGTTGATACTTGATTGTCGCACTTACTGCACGTGAAAGTTCTTGACGCCCTTTTCGTATATCATTTTCTTCGGTGAATATTTTATGTGTCGTGTCATATTTGCTTGTTTAAGTGATGGATACCAATAATACAGGTAAGCCTTTATTAAATTAATATGAAATTGTATTAAATATATTGTCAATAAATGACTTATTGAGCCGTCAATAATACCTTTTTTTAGAAATGTTTTTTCTTTATTTTTCAATTTCAATCGAAAAAAAACTTTACTTCCGCACCTTTCCGAGTTACATTTTTGATTTCATTATATAGTATAAAATCTTATAGAGAAAACTGCTTAAATTCAGCTGCTAGTTTTTGCTAGTTTTAAAAATAAAGGAGTTTGAAATTTTTCTGACAAAAATATTGTTATAGGTTCACCTGGCTGCTCGGGGGTGAAAATGTTGACTCGTAAATACCTCTTCGATAAAATGAACGAGCAACATTCATTATCGATAAATGAAAAAATTAAATATTTAGAAAATTATTTACTCGTGTGTTACGGGGACACAGATGAACATAAAATGTGATAAAAAAGATGTTTTCGTATTTTAAATGTGATTTGATAAAGAGGTGGTCTCGGGCGCATAGAATACTTGAAAACTTTTTGGCGGCCAATAATTCTTGGTTGGAAGGAACATTTGAGATCCCCGTCCGTAGACACGTGTCAAAGGCCAGGACGACCTACCAAAACTTTTACCGAATCTAGCGAAAGAACAAAGAGAAGAAAAACTGAAGGAGTTCTCACATCTTACGACGAAGAAGTAATTGTTCACTCGGCACAAGTAATTTTACAAACAGAAGGAAAAAGAAACGCGTCTACTGTTCTAAAAGACATTACAAATTCTTCTGCGTCTGCCAGTGATTGTAAAAACAAACATTCAAAGTCTAAAGAAATAGAGCCCTTTACTCCTCTGCAAGCACTGACAATATTTGTTGAAGCCGATTTGACCAGAAGACAGTACGAAATTATTCGAGCAACGAACAAAAGATTCTATCCACGTTATGAATTATTATTGAAGGCCAAAGAAGATTGCTACCCACCCAAGGAGTCATTACGAGTGACGTCTACCTGCGAGGAAGGAAACCTACAATCTTTGTTTGATCACACTGTAACCAGATTATCCCTCTTCTTAGAAGAAGTCTTACTCACACTTGATGCCGTTGAAAGGAACTCGTTACTGTTAATCTGCAAATGGGGTTGTGACGGCTCTCAACAAGCCCAGTTTAAACAAAGACTCTCAAACGAAGATTAATCTGATGCTAATATTTTTATAAGCTTATTTGTGCCTCTACGAATTGTCTGTGGTGAGGATAAAAGTAAAATCGTGTGGCAAAATCCAACTCCATCTTCACCTAGATATTGCCGTCCAATAAGATTTAGATTCGTAAAAGAATCTACGGACATCACAAATGAAGAAATCAGTTAAGTAAAGAATAGTGTAAACTCATTAAACTTGACGAAAGTTGACCTTTTTTTCAACATAGTTTTAAAATGACTATGGTTGACGGAAAGGTCTGCAATGCATCTACAGACCCAATCGACCAGCAGATGTTATATATGTGGAGCTACATCAAAAGATTTCAATGATTTAACAAAAAAAAAATGATGTATGCCCTGAAGCTCTTGAATTTGGCCTTTCCGTATTACATGCAAGAATCCGGATATTCGAAAGTGTGCTGTATTTAGCATATAAATTGCCCGTGAAAAAATATCGCGAGAGACGAACCGAAGAAGAAAAAAATCTAGAAAAGCAGAAGAAACTTGATATTCAGCAAAGATTTAGAGAGGAGACAGGTCTCTTAGTCGATATGCCAAAAAGTAACTTCGGTAACACAAACGATGGAAATACCAGCAGAGCAAAGATTCTTCGAGAACCCTGTATTGGCTGCAGAAATCACTGGGATAAGTTATGACTTGATTATTAGATTAAAAGTGATATTAGAAGCTATATCAAGCGGCCATAAGATTGACGTAGCAAAATATGATAAATACACCATGGAAACTGCGAAACTATTTGTTGAGTTATATGGCTGGCATCCTATGACTCCAACGATGCATAAGGTTTTAATTTATGGAGCTTCAATAATAGAAAATTCGTTGTTGCCGATAGGGCAACTTTCGGAAGAAGCTGCTGAGGCCCGCAATAAACATTTTAGGTCTTATCGCTTAACTTTGCTCGCAAGTTTTCGAAGGAAGAATGCAACTTAGATATTTATCATAGGTTACTATTAACATCCGACCCATTTATCAGTTCCATGAGAAAGACCAAAAAAACCGCTTTAAAATTATTTTTGCCTGAGCCAAACCGACCAATGGAAATTGATGAAAGCGGCGAAAATTTAAATGTAGATGAATAAGTCTCCAATGTATGATTGATTATTTTTAGTGATTATCTATTTAGCTTATGTAACTTTAATATTGTATAACGAATAAAGATCCTTTTAATAATATAATATATTTACTTACTTATTAGAACAAAATAAACTTTGTTTTATTTAATAATATATACCTGAAACTATTACTAAAACGTAGACAGCTGTCCTTCCTTGGGGAAAGCCGTGAGTATGTCATATGTATTTACAATATAATATTAAAAAACACTTTGAAATCAACTACGATCTCGAATAAAATATTTTTTGATAAAAAATCACAAGTAGGTGCGCCTAACCACCGTGCACCAACAAATAATTTCGATAAGTTATTCCAAACACAGAATTCTTTTTATGTAACTATTTTGTAATATAAATATCAAATAAAATAATTTTGGCCGCCTAAATCCTGAGAAACGATCTATGTGGGGCGCTTCTACAACAAAGTTACCGTCTTTGGTCTTTGAGTATGAATAACATTAATGGTTTCAGAAATTCCAACTTAGTTACGTGGATTGATACTTCATTTAAAAGGACTAACGAGAAAACGATCTGGCACGATTTCGCTCGATTCTATATTCCATTGCCTGCCTTTAATCACTACAAAAGATCAGTTCATGTAACTGTTTGCCCAAAGATTGTAACGTTTCATAATTCAATTTAATTTTTAGACACATTTATTCGTCAAGCATAAAATAATAACTATAGCAAAGCTACACAAGATTTTTTTTTATTTGGGTTCTCGGTTATCGAGAAGGAAAAAGGTTATGTACCCAGAACACCCTTTTACTGATTGGAAATCTTTTTGTATAATAAGAAAAAAGAACTTACAAAAAAGACTATGAAAAAGTTTTTTCGGAACCTAATGCTGCAAGTACAAGAAATATCTGGATCGTAATAAAAAATATGTGGCATCTTCTCACTAGATTTTTATCAGCTCACTACCTACTCAAAAAACACCTAGTAGAAAATAATCACAGACTTTGTAGAGAAGAGAAAGAAACTCCGGATCATCTAATTACAGAGTGTCCTACCGTAATATTCTAAGATTCCACCGCTTGATCTTGCAGGTATCTGTTTTTTTTTGATGCAATTAATTTTAAAGGAATCTTGAGGATGTATGGAATGGATTAAGGATAGGTTGCCTTGTAAAAATTAGCCGCAATTACCTGTAATTCATTTTAATGTCATTAATATACTAATATGATTTGCAGTTATATGTCACAAATCAAAATAAAAATGGTGGCCAGGTGTAAATAGGTATGTTATTGTTAATTAACTGCATTTACCGATTTTTTTAAGAAATTTCCATGCAAACTTGAAGTTTTATATACATTGAACATGAAAATCCATGGTTGCCAGATGCACAATGGCTGCAAACAGGGGTTGCCATGATTTTTGTGAACGACTCTCGCTCCAGGTAAGTGTTTACACCTGGAAACCCTAATGCTGCGGCCGACTAAGAGCTGGCAACCATTTTGATTTGTTACATCAAAAACATATAGCTGCAAGTCATATTAGTATATTAATGACATTAAAATTAATTACAGGTAATTGCGGCTAATTTTTACAAGGCAACCTATCCTTAATCCTTTCCATACATCCTCAAGATTCCTTTACAATTAATTTCATCAATAAAAAAACAGATATCTGCAATATCAAGGTGTGGAATCTTAGACTATAATAAGATATCGCAGAAATTGCTTTCTCCTTGAATCCATGCCAGGTAGTAGAGTGGGAAGGTTTTGAATGACCAGCGATGAAGGTAGCTTCGATGGGGGGTATACTGACCTTAGAGGTCGGAGTGCAGCATCCATCCGATTCCTTGAAAATGCAGAAATACCAAAAAGATCAAACTGTTCCAGATTGTAGGTACAGAAAACGCCATAGAACATTATGCTGAAAAATTTAGAACAAAACGTGAGATTCGTAAATGGTTTTATAAGATATCTGCTAATTCTAAAAGTTTTTATGCATGTTGTGGTATATTTTCGTTGTAGCTAGAAATTTTTCTGTATATTGATTGATTGTACATAGATGGCGTTCCGTGTCAATGTCCGCATGCTATTGTATATTTAACAATAACTCATAAACTGGAATACTAGCAGAAAAGAGAAGTGGATGAATCGAAATTTGCGGCAACCACAAGAATCAAAGAGAAAATCATCGGAAATCTAAGCCCTGCTCTCGGAATAACTTCGCCAAGGCAAAGAAACCGTATTAGGACCAATCCATGGTTACCAGGAAGTACACTGAGTCCGAGTCCTGTGAAACATAATCACAGCAAAACAATGGTTGCAGCAAAATCAACTAAAGACAGTAGTCCGTAAGTTATTATTCTATTTTAAATTAATATACATGTGTTGTATCGTTTCTTTTCACACTGTTGATTCTCGTCGCCACCGGTGAGCGTCGTTTCCTCGTTCTATTCTTTTCGACCTTTCTATTGTTGGTTTTTAACACTATTTCCATACTCTATGTTGATCATATATATTTTTTCATTTTATAAACAGCCAGGTCTCAAGCTGTTTATTTCACTTTGTAAATAATTGTAAATTTTAAAGGACTCCTGTAGTTGCGTTGTGTAGTATGTAGTTGGTTTTTTTCACATTTTCCACTGATAATAGTGCAATACATGCTTAGGAGCTATTTCAGATAGTATACGAGGATATTCTGAAAAATTCTTAGCCTACTATAGAACCAAACAAAATTTCAATGTCAAAATATTTTATTACTCAACATATTCTCCTCTTAATTGGATACATTTATTACGGCGAACCTGCAACGTCTCTAGACCTTTCAAAAAAATATGTTTCTTCTTTCTCTGCAAACCAGACCTCCACAGCTCTTATTACCTCCTCGTTGGAAGAAAATTTACGACCTTTTAAACTTTTTTTCAGTTGAGGAAAGGGATGATAGTCGAACGGAGCCAAATCTAGTGAATAAAGGGGGTGTTCTAGTAATTCAAATTCTAAATCACGAATTTTTGAATGGTAACATGAGATTTGTGTGCAGGGGCTTTGTCCTGCAAAAACAAAACACATTTGGATAGCTTTCTGCGTCTTTTCTCTTTAATTTTTTCCCGTAGAGTGGTATGTAAAGTCGAATAGTAATCTTCAGTTATTGTTCTACCCTTATCTAAAAAATCAATCATGATTACTTCATAGCAATCCCAAAAAACTGAAGCAAGAACGTTTCCAGCAGATTTCTGGACACGAAACTTTTTAGGTTTTGAAGAACCAGATTGTCGCCATTCCATCGATTGGTGCTTTGTTTTGGAATCGTAGAAATGTACCCAAGTCTCATCCATAGTAACAATTCGGTTTAAGAAGTCTGCATCGTTTTCAGATCGAGCACAGATCGAACGCGATGCTTCTACACTTGCACGCTTTTTGTCAACATTCAAACATTTGGGGATCCATTTTGCAGCAATTTTTCTCATGTCCAGATTGACGTGAACTATATGGTGAAATATTCCCAATTCGACGGTCTGATAAAATCATGTCATGAACTGCATCGATATTTTCGGGGACTGACACAGAAACTGGCCTTCTCGATCGGTCATCATCTTCAATGAAAAATTTACCTCTTTTGAAACTGGCAATTTTTGACGGTCGCATACGAAGGACATTGATCACCAAGGGTATTAAGCATATCTTCGTAAATCTGCTTACCTCTTAACCTTTTTAAATACAGGTACTTGATGATGGCTCGATACTCCAATTTTTCGATTTTCAGAATGTCGGTGGACACCTTTTCTCTATTAATTTATTGCGTAACTCTGGTTTACTTTTTTGACGTCAAACTTTACACTGACACTTCTAATAAGATATTGTTCGTTGCTATGGTAACGTAATAATATTTTGTTTATGCATGGAAATGGTTTAGGCTAACTAGATATCAATATATCCTCGTAAATTTAATAACGAGTAACTAATTGCCTTTAATATAATTTTTCTCTCCTCTTGTGGTATTCTTTACCCTTTTAATTAGTTTTGCAAAAAATTCCTCAGTGATTTGTGAGATGTTTCTTATAATTTTGTTTCTACAGGAAACTTCGTAGGTTTTTAAGTCCTGCAGCAAGTAGACGACGGTCACTATCGACTTCATCTAGTTCTTCACTTAGCGCAACTAGTATTCAGTTTGAAGTTCCTCGACCAAAATCTCTAAGCGACGAAGACTGCACATTGAACGAAATGATGGGAAAATATGATGAAAGTTACGTTTACGAAAAAGAAACTGATATTTTAAGTGATAGCGATCCGACAGATTGCGAAACTGACATTGATACAGGTCAAGATGGTGGTGATGAAGACGATCCTTTTGAAGGAGAGTTAGATTTCATCGACAATGGTTCTTTCTTAGATTATGAAGCTAATAGAACAGATTTAAATACTGGCCATTGTTCTTATTACAACTATGATGTTCAAAGAAAGATTTCGTCTAGAAGACGTACACAGCGCAGGACTAATAAAACAAGTGAGAAAAAACGTAGGTCTTGCTCAAGTAAGAAGAGACAGTCTAAGCAGTTTGAGAAGGAGAAACGTATTAATACATATATCGATGGCTCTAAAAGTGCTGGGGCTACTCCCATTTCCGTCCGACGTGCCAATTGTAGACCCATTTCTAAGTTAGCACTAGATGATGGCCTAAGAAAAAGATCAAATTCGGTAGGTTTATACCGAGATCCCATCAGTACAATAGATAAAAGAGACAAAGAAGCTGATTTAAAATATAGAGAACTAATAACCGAAGCTGAACAAATTCTACATGCGATGAAAAATAACGGGTTATCACCTAGAAGATTACCTGGCCCTGCAAACAAAAGAGTGGAGCTATTGCGGATAACCGAATCTGCGAAACCTGAGATATTTGTAAACAATAGATCAGCTACTGAGGACACTGTAATCACTAATCCCTTTTGTTCTAAAATTCCGTCCAATAGTGGTTACAATTGCCCTAGATTTAGCCCTAAGAAGAATCATATCACTAAATTCATTATAAGTAATTCACCAGTTCTTGCTAAGAGAGAATGTGAAATGCAATCACATATTTACAATTCTCCAATATCTAATAGGAAAACGGTAGCCCATGTCTCTTTGAAAGATAAACACACTGAAGTTGTTAGGATGAGTCCAAAACACAAGAAGAAAATAACTAAACGTGTAACAGATTCAAGTTCTGACTCGGATGACGTGCTTAGACGCAATAAATTGAGTGGTAGCTGCCCACAGAGTGAACCAGTTCGAAGAAAGGTATACTTTGGCAACCAAAAAACAATTGGAGTAAAAACAGTAGCCTTCAATTTGACAGCTAAAACATTAACCCAAGCAGAGTGTACCGTGAGTAACGAAAATTTACGACAGCAAGTTCTTTTAAACACAATAGTAAGTTTGAAAAAAAACTTGGAGGATCATTCAGCTTCTTTGAAGCAAGTTTATAGAAGCTCTCACAATATATATGCCTAGAAATTTCCATAGGGTACTGTGCAATCATATATTTTATACCAAATACTCCCAAAGAAGCCTATTTATTATATGATCAAGGTAATATAAATACTCTCAAATATTTGGTGATACCAAATAGTAGGAGCCTACTTTAGAAATATGAACAGATTTTAGCAATACTCTACTAAAGGATTACTTAATGTCTTAGATACAATAATAAATTACTTCAGTATAGATGATAACAAAATAATAATTAACATTTTATTAGTGATTTTTTTAACTCATTATGAAGTATTTTATCTTCATTTTTATAAGCGTTTCAATACTATTTAATCTTTAAAAGTGCCCAGTCTCATTTATATTCAGTATTTTTGTCATTTTATGCACTGGTAAATGAGAATCATCATCGAGAGTCTGTTTCCTATATGAAAGTTTGAATGTTGTTTTATTTTTTTTCACCCTGCATCTATGAATATCAGATGTATATCTCTCGATCAAATCCATTCCTTTCAGAATGCAGCACTTGAAGAAAAACGGATAGAGCTATATCATCCCCGATTTCATTTGATGGGCTAGTCAGCCTTCACTGTTGTTTACTCTCCCTTCAACTTTCCTAGGATTGATGTAATTACGAGTATCTAATAATTTACATTATGTTTTGACGTTCGCGTTAGTATGTATTTGTCGTAGCCAAATAAATTTGCGCACTTATTACCAGTAGTAATACCCATATAGAATGGATCCTCTTGTTAAGACAGCAGTTCCTCTTCTTTATTGCTTTAGGGTCTCTGTTAGAGGATACGGAATCAGTCGGATTGTTAGTTTCTTTCAATTTTAGAAATAGTTAGTTTGTTGTGATGTATCAGGGGACATCAATTTCTTGCCTCAGGTTGATATTCTGCTTGGATTAAATCTTTTCTTCGAGATGTGAAAGAATCTCCATGTGTACTGCTTTGTCTTCAGTTGGGATCTCCTTCTAATGTGTCTTCCTTTTTCTTGAATTTTTTAGTTTTATCTACTAGGTAGTCTACGTGGTAATTCCTCGTCCGCAATCTATGTTATCTTTTCGTCTCATTGTACTTCTTGAAGAGTATTGTCTCAGTCTGCTTCTCTGCATTGATTCTGATTTTCTACATTGTGTGATTCATATATTTGGTTCATGATCTACTGAAGTTTTCTTACCACAGTCGTAGTCGTTTGGTTAGCTAATTTGTCTGCGTAGGCCCTCTGTACCACATCTATGTCTACCTAACTTTTTTCATTGAATCTTAGTTTCTTTGAACTAGAACACGCTGATATTCTTTGAAGGGATACGCTCGCACTCGGATTGTACTGTGTGATCGAGTTTTCTTGATATTTCATCAAAAATAAATGGATTGGGCGTATAATGAGAGTGGAATAATTTTTAGAAAATGAGTATATTTCAACCATACATAAATAATTTCAGGAAATACAAAAAAATCGATCATTTATATATCAATAGATATGTTTATATATGATTGAAAATGGTTGAGTCGATGATTGAAAACAAAAGACTGACATACCGAGTTGCTGATTTGAATAAGGTACAAAAATAGCTAGTTTTTGAGCTAAAGTTTATAATAGATATTTCTAAAGGAGACTAATAATCGCCTACTATGGTAATGTTCTTAGTTAAATATTCTTTTTTGTAGAAGTGAATTCTTCTTAGTGAAGGGAGAGCTCTTTATATAATTTACCAAACAGGGAAATTCATGTATCATTATCACTACTAATAGATATATTTTGTTAGAATTGGATAGCCAGCCTGGCATCTTTTTATGCTAGTTAATGTTAAGTTGCAATATCTGAGGAATCTCTATTTTTGTTTGTGACACTACCTTTGTCGTCATCTTTCCTTGTATGATTTAATATGAAACAAGATCTCAAAATATGTAATGAAATTTATTGATTTTTATACTGTTCACTATTTCCTTTTCACCCCTGTTAGGACCTCAATAACCGTGATTCGATGTACCCTACTGATTCTTAGTGTCCTTCTGGAAGCCTGATGACAAAATATTTATTTGACAAACTATTATGACTATGTTGAGACTTATTGCAGTTCAATTTCTTTAAAAAAAATTAACATACTTTCACCTCCAGATTAGAAAGTTAGTAATTTTTTATTTTAAATATCGTGAAACTTATATTATTTGATTAAAAACACAAGAAAAACTTTTGAGTAACGTTATCTCTAGAATTATACATATTTGAAAAGACGTTTTAAATACAAAACCAAAATATTAAAACAAATAACAACTTTTTTCGAAAAAAGGCAGTTACTAATAATAAATAATAGTTTGTTTTTAGAAAAGACAGTCACTTAAAACGAATTGCTTTTGCAACAAGCAATCTCTCAATACAAATGAAGGTTTTTTTTGTAGAAGGCAGTCTCTTGAAACAAATGTTGATTTGCTTTTCTAACAGACAGTCTCTAAAGACGAATGTCAGTTTGCTTTTGTAACAGACAGTCTCTCGATACAAATAACAGCTTTTTTGTAAACGGCAGTCTTTTGAAAAAAATGTTGTTTTTTTTTGAAAAACCAGTCCCTAAGGACAAACGACGGTTTGCTTTCTTAACAGACAGTCTCTCAAGACAAATAACAGTTTTTTTTTTAACAGACAGTGTCTTTATACGCAGTTTTTTGTAAACGGCAATCTCTTGAAATAAATGTTGGGTTGGCTTTGTAACAGAGAGTCTCCCAAGACAAATAACTGTGTTTTTAACAGTCTCTCAAAATTTTTGAAAATGGCAGTCTCTAAAAACTAATAATGGTTTGTTCCTAGACAATTTCTTACAACAAATATCGGTTGGTTTTTGAAAGCGACAGCATGCGAAATCGAATGGTTGTCATTTTAGTTAAATTTTAATATGACGAATGGTAAAATTCTTCCTCTTTGTTATAGAAAGGATTATCTGTATATTCGGTTTTTGTTTCCAGTAGTTCTTTGCAGTGAAATTTAGTTTTTTGTGGTTGATTCTCATTTTGTCTCACTTTTTTTGGAAAAAATCATAACAAGCAATCGCAGTATATTTCTCAATACTTTTGTATTAAAACGTGCTAAACATCACTTCTCTGTTTCGAAATCTTCTGCAAAATCCAAGGCGTGGCTTACAAGATTTTATCCATACAACTCTCATTCCAATAAATTGTTAGTTTCCTTTATAAATCTGTGCAAGGAAATTAACGATATAAGACCAATGAAATAACCATCACAATGGTTGATATGTCCAGAGAAATGTTGGTAATGGGATACCATAAAACTATTATATCGCTTCTAAAAATGTTTTGCAGAAAATTTGTACCATATTGCATTCACATGAATATCTCTGTTTGATTAATCTCAAGAGTCTTTTATAGTGTTTTTTTGTTGAAACTACGTAGAAATATTTTTATTTATTAGTAGAAGTTGAACATTTACTCAGTAGTATAATACTCTAGCATTAGAAAAGATTAGTTACAGCATTAGTTTTTGGCTCACATTCAAATAATTTTAGGTACAGTGTTAGAATGTTTATGTTTTGGGTGTATTGTTATTTGTTATTACCAAAAATATTGCAGTTAGCAAGTAAAAAAAGCATTGTTGAAGTTTTCGTGCAATAAAATATTATATGTGGGCCACAATTAGTAGTAGTAGTTTACCGATAGTATGGTTTGATCTCTGTACTTAATAATACGAGTATATAACAAAAGGACGTTCATAGAACATGGCAACAGCTTATTGTTGGAATTAATTTTTTTTCTGAAGTCTACTATTTTATTGAGCCATAATTGTAAATATTTCATCATTTTTATGTCGACGCATACCTGCCCGATTACCTTTTCATACAGTTTGATTCCTATGTGTGTCCGTGTGTATGTTCCGAATGAACTCAAAAACGAGTCAACTCATCTTCATGGAAGTTGGCATATACAGTTTGTCCACGTAAGTTGGCGGCATATGGGAAACTTTTTTATTATTAATTTTACAAAAAAAAATTTTTCTTCATAAAAAGCTCTGCATGGTCCAAAACCTAAAATTCAATTATCAGATGTTAAATTTTTTCAGTCGTATACGAGGTTTGTCAAAAAATGAGATTTTGTGCTCTAGAGTAAAGCAACTTTCTTTTTGACAATATCGAAAATTGTTTTAAAGAAAAGATGTTTAGAATTAAAAATAGCTTTCAAATATTCGATATTGTTTATTTACATTAAAAAATATTTTTTTCTACATTTTCTCTGCGATTACTTTGGAAATTTAAGTTTGCACATTAATGCATGATTAATCTAGGATGCACTGGCATTTTTCAAAACTGATAATTAAAGTAGGCTTTGCGAACTGTCTAAATATCGAACATTGGAAAAAAATGTCAACAATCGTATTTCAAAAAGTGCCACGGTATAAACACTGTTTTTAGGCAGTCTAACAGTGTTTTTCATAGATCCGTATTGTACAGTTTTATGTTTGAGACGTATTTGTTTATGAAAAGTTAGACATGTCACCAACATTAAGTCTGGAAGAGAAAATTGAGATTGTGCTAATAGTGGGTGATAAGTATAAAACATTTCGAGAAGCAGCAGACATTTTCAATTTCCGACATCCAGATAAAAATATTCACAATGAAACTGTTGGAAAAATATTTAATAAATTTAAGACTTATGGAGATGTACATAATAAATTTAGCTAAAAACGCCAAAGCATGGTAGAAAATAATGACGTTGCGTCGCAAGATATCACCCTTACAAACCTCAAAAAATTCATACTTTAAGACCAGGAGATAATGATAAAAGATTTGAATTCTGTTGTGACATACAGGGAATCTTGGTAGATAACCCATTTATGTCAAGGTGTATTATTTTTGCGGATGAAGCAACATTCTCATCAAATGGGACAGTTTTATAGCCAAAACTATCGTTGGTGGATTGATACGAATCCACATTTTACGTTGAAAACTCGGGACCAATATTCGTTCAAAACAAGTATGTGGTGCAGAATGTATAAAAATCAAATAATTGGACCTTCTTTTTATCCGAGAAACCTTGAATACTGATCGTTATTTGTGCTTTTTAAACAATAAAATAAATTATATTCTTGACAACCTTCCCTTACTTGAACGTCAGCAGATATGGTTCCCGAAGGATGGTGTCCGATGTCACAGCAGATTAGATGTACGTCGATACATTGAAAATATTTTCAATGGAAGGGTTTTTCATCGTTTTTCGGAAATTCCTTGGCTTCCGCGGTCTCCAGATTTAACCCCACTCGATTTTTTCTTGTGGGGTTACTTAAAGCAAAAAGTTTACCTTCAAAAGCCATTTCAAGTTGTTGACCTTTTAGAGAGAATAATTGCAGAAGCGGTTCTTAATATAACTTCCCATATGGTTAGCAATGCCTTAAGAGAATTTTGTAAGAGAACTGTTACATGTATAAACAGAAATGGAGGATATATGGAGGCATTAGTAATTTGAAGATAGTGATTATTCATTAGTATTTATTGTAACAAAGTAAATTATGTATACAAACTTCATTTAAGTGAATCGTTAGAATGTTACAAACTAGTGATTAAGCAACTTAAAGGTTATCAGTGTTCGAAAAAAACTGAGAGATAATTGTTTTTAAAAGTTTACTAAATATTGTTTGATCAAATTTATAATTAATAAACGGAATGCATGAATGTGCAAACTTAAATTTCCAACGTAGTCGCAAAGAAAATGTAAAAAAAATATTTTTTTAATATAAATAAACAATTTGAAAGCTATTTTCAATTCTAAATATCTTTTCTTCATAACAATTTTCGATATTGTCAAAAAGAAAGGTACAAAATCACATTTTTTGACAAAACTCGTATACGACTAAAAAAATTTATCATCTGATGATTGAATTTTGGACCATGCAGAACTTTTTATAAAGAATAACTTTTTTTCGTAAAATTAATAATAAAAAAGTTTACCGTATGCTGCCAACTTACGTGGACACACTGTATATGTTATTTGGTCCAACTTAAATGATAGGATAGTTATTATTTAAATTAATAGTCTCAATAATTAATAATAAACTGATCATCAACGTTGAATGTTGTTATTAATCGTAGTTTCCATAAGTCTGGAGCAGATGGCACCTTAAGCGAATTTCTTTACAAAGAACTGTAAAATTTTGTCCTTTGCACTTCATAGATGGCGCCACACTTTATATTTACATTTTCTTAAACTACACACTATACATGTCTTATTTTGCCTATACCACTTAAAGTCGCTTCTTTGAAATCACTCTTCACTTTGTCTTCGTTGCGTACATAACTTGGAATTATTTGTTTTTCCTTCTAGCTTACAGTTATTCAGAGAACAGCGAAATTCATTCACATTAAAAATCAATTACTATTTTTAGTAAAATGCCTTCCAAAAAATCCAATCTTAATGCCCGTAGCAAGAAGACTCGATTTGCACGTGATGAAAGAGCTCATGAATCAGTCGAACAGAGAGCAGAAATAAATGCAGTTCAAAGAATTCGCACAGCTGACATTCGTGAACGAGAACAGCGTGATAATCATCGACAAGAAAACGCATTGAGAACCAGGGTGGCACGTCAAGAAAACATAGATGCATATAGAGAACAAAACCGAGGAAATCATCGAACCAACCGCGCAGTAATACGTGGATCATTTGTTCATCTTGCATTCAATTATGAACCAGACATCAATTAGTTAGAGTTACTATTGGTGCGATGGATAAAATATGTAATTATTGTCAGGCGTCAAAATTTCGCAATGAAACACCCGGCATGTGTTGCGCATCAGGAAAAGTTGTATTGTCACCACTCCCTACTCCACCTGAACCTCCTTTCTGCCATTTTAAATGAATCAAATTTATTTTCGCGTAAGGCACGAAAATTTAATTCTTGCTTCTAAATTGAAGAAAAAGTTCATACAATGTTGAAATCTGCTTGAGGTAACTATAGTGACACTATACAAATTCTGGTTACGACATTTCGAAAGAGGAGATTGTGTTTCAACGAAATAATTAACTATATTTTTATTATAACTCATATCAATGTTAATAATATTAATAACCTACTGATTATTGTATATGAGTTATACAAGGTTTCCCATGACGAGTTAAGACAATCTGTATATGGCAAAATACTTATAGTAAAATCATGAAAATTTCTACGTTTAGGTTCACTGTAACTTTGTTATTTTAAATAGAATACCCTGTATATTAATACAATTTTGAAATCTATGTAAAATTTTAGTATACTTTCTTCTAAAAACTTAATTCGAAAAATGCATACTTTTTGTGTTATTAATTTTTTAATTTGACCGTTGCAGACCCTTATAAATTATTTTTTTACGAAGATACCCTCAAAGATATGAAAGTGGTTTCTGTTTGTCTGCCTTTAGCTACGACGTATTTGAATCTATGAATGTTCAAAATGAAAAATTTTTCAATTTTACACAGGGTGTGCATAAAAATTGTTCAAATTTCAAGTTCATAAATATCAAATTTCTTCATTTTTTCAAATAGAACCACCCAGTTTTTCCATTTTAATGTATTCAGGAGTCAAAAATAAAGCAAATTCATGTATACTTTCCTATACCTAAACCTTACCGTTATCCAGATATTAATGATGTTTACAGATGTTTTCTGTAAATTTTTAAAGATGGAGGTGTGGTCTAAATTTTATTTTGACCCGTTGATACAAGCAATTTTTGGGTCTAAAATAGCTTGTTCACGTGCCACGCATGATTAATATAATTAGCTTTTAAATCTGGAAATATATTTTCAATCGACGCATCTGCATGTTGCAGAAATTTTCTGGCAATTTTATGCATTTTGTGTCTCCATGCAATGGTATTCTTCCATTTCTAATGTTGAGCAATTGCTCAAGAATGGAGAAAGAATCGTTTTGCAGTTGAGCACGTATACGAGGTTGGACTATTAAATAATTGGACTGGTTACGAAAAAGGGTTTTATTATAACAATTATTCTATATTCGAATGCTCCCCTTCAATATTCTCCCTTCCCTTCACCACACACCTTTCCATACTTTTTTTCTATTGATCGAAGCAGTGCTGGAAGTCTTTTTTGGTTAGCGCCTTTAGGAGCTCTGCTGTTTTTTGCTTTACTGCTTCCATCGACTTAAGTCGGGTGCCTTTCAAAGCAGATTTTATCTTTGGAAACAAAAAAAGTCGCACGGTGCCAAATCTGGTGAGTACGGCGGGTGTTCGTACACTGGAGTGCGCTTACTGGCCAAATACTGCTTCACAGACAGCGCGTTATGGGCAGGTGCGTTGTCCTGGTGCAAAATCGGGCCGTTATTTACGAACTCGTTCTCGCAGTGTTGCCAAAACTGACAAATAGCAAGTCTGGATGACAGTCTGACCCTCTGGAACCCATTCATTCATCACGATACCGTTAATGTCGAAAAAATTGATCAATATTGCCTTGGATTTGGTTTGCTCTCTCAGCCCTCACTGAAGCGCTTACACCACTCAAAAACACGCGCACGAGATAGGCCTCTAGCAACAATTTATAGCACTCAGTCGGAGTGTTTTGCAATTTAAAGATAAATTTGAGATTGATACGTTGCTCCTGTTTTTCAGCGCGAGAAAAAAACACGTTCGCTATTGGACAAATACTATAATAGTGGCGGAACGTGTATTGGGACTTGCATAGATAAGATATCTAGATACCCAACGCACTACACGTTTTTTACACCACACGTTTAGGGCGCCCTCTAGGCGCGCAGTCTCGTTATTTAATAGCCAGACCTCGTAATTGTATTAAGACATTATGTACTGATATAGCACGTGGAATGACCGGCAACATCTGCCTAAAATTACCGAACAGCAGCAATAAAGCACCTCCGAGAAGCCTGGTGTTATTATTTAGATTTTTCATCATTCTATCGAGAACTTCAAGTGAATGCTTGTGGGCCATTCATCCCAGATAATAAGTTTGCATTTCTGCAAAACTTTAGCCATACCGGAATATATTTTGATGTTGCACGCAGCATCTGGATTTGTGTGAATGTTCAACAGCAACTGGAGTGTTGATTTGCAGTCCGTCCGCTATTAAGAAAAGTGGCTGCATTACCTGATGAAGCAATTGCTAACGTTTTTCCAGTGTCACTTGGTGCGTTCAAAAAAACAAGATTCCACCTTATTCTGCTGCAATTGACAAATTAATTCGATCGTATACATTATATTGTTCATCAGTGAGTAATTACAACGCCACCTACCATTCTGATTTAAGTAAATTTTCCAGGCCCCCACATGAATACATAACAAGTCGATCCAGCCGTTTAATTGCAATATAGATAAATAACCTAGATATCGACTGCAGCGTCATATCCCGGGCTGATTTGTGGAACTAAATCGTCCAGGCCTCCACTTGAACATATTAAAAAAATCATTTAAATCAAACTAGCCGTTTAGTTGCTGTAAAGCTAAATAACTTAGATACCAACTGCAGCGCCATTTGCCCATATCTGATTTGTGTATCCAAACTATCCAGGGCGCCACCCAAACGCATACGAAAAAATTCAGTCAAATCCGTATAGCCGTTTAGGAGGAGTTCAATGACATACACACGTACAATGGAATTATATATATAAAGATAAGTAATTTGACTCCTACTATAGGAAAAGAAATAATCGGCAGTAGGTATAATTTTATAGAGTTTAGATAAATGATTTATACATTGATTTTTTTTATTTTATCTTATATTCAGAGTGAAAATTTATGTTTTAAAAAATATAAATGAACAATACGCACCCTAAGTATTTTTTCTTCATTAAACATTCCAATTAGTTTTGCGAAATAATTGAATACACATTCCAGGTTTAGTATAAACGAATAATGTTCCTAGCCCATACAATACTAAAAATACAAGTTCTATGAATGTCTTAATATATTCACTATTATGTATTCTATCAATTTTTAGCGTGGGTTTTTGAAAGCTGTTATCCGCAGAAACCAGTGCTTACCAAGTATCTACATTTATATGTTCATTTCAAGAAGTGTCAAAATTTATTTAACTGTTCAGTAGAGTTGAACTGGCGCCTCAAAAGCTGAGCATGCAGTTTGCAGTTAAACCTCGATCTGATGTTATTAATTGGCTGTTCAATAAGTTCTGTCGTTCGATAAGAGACGACGCTATCAGGTTCGTGTAAAACCTCTTCAAAACCATAAAGTTTCATATAGATGAATAAACTCATTCGTATATTTCCAGTGGTACAAAGCTGACTCATGGATATCAAACTAGGTATTGTGAGAAAAGTTTTGAGTTACAGAAAGATCTATGTTTTATAACTATAGATGAGGATTGAGTCCACCACCAACATTCTGGAAAGGATAAGAAGTGGTGGGAACCGCTGCATAGAGGACAAGAATGTTTTAGCATTAGATCTCTGCTTATGGATTTCCTCGACATTGGTGAAACAAGAAACGCAGATTGGGTGTGAAAATGCGAGGAAAAATATCTGGTCTACAGAAGCATAACGCACCCTCTCACACAGCACAAGAAACCATCCACAAAATTAGTGACTTAAGTTACGAACTGTTACAATAACCTCTCTATTAGCCAGAATTGGCTCCTTAAGACTTATGGTTATTTTCTCACCCGAAAAAATTCACGCTTGGAAAAGGATTTCCATCTCACTTCTAGAATATGAATTCGTTAAATTCGAACAATATCGCGTTTATCTTGACGAACGGAAAAAACTCATTGCACAACAAGGTGGGACTCTTAAAATTCGTTTCCACCGAATCATAATGAATAAGATATGACTGCAACAGAGACAGCAGCAAGGAAGACTGTTATTTGAAAAATAAAAAAGGTTAGCTAGTTCAACTTCTGTACACCATATATTAATAGCTCCCCTCAATGTACTTAATAAGTAAAACTCTAGGGTAATAAGACTACTACAAAGCAAGTGAAGAAGTCTCGTGATTTGAAAAGCAATTATTTTTTAAATAGAACCTAAAATGTGTTTGGTTGTTTTATAATTGATTATTTTTAATTTTGAGAGATATGTAAATATATTTAAAATATTTTGTACAATTTTCTTGGACTTTCGGTTTTATTAGTGCTTCTCCACGAATTCTTCCATAAAAAATGAAACTATCCATAAGTAATGACATTTTGAATGTCAATAAAAAAGTTGAATCTAAAGTTCTTGTTTGTGTCTTCCTCATGTAAGAAGTATTTTTGTGGATGTTTTCAAAGACAATAAAATTTCACCATCTATATTTGTCTCTTCGACATTCGCAGCCTAATATTATCGAAGTTAAAAAATTCAAACCCTGTAAGTAATGTATATCGAACTGGCCTATTTTTGATGAAAAATTAACTTTAAATCCAAGCAAAAAATATTTTCTAAAATACATCAGGACAGCAAACTGAGCTTACTAATTCATGTTGTGATCTACATAGATATTTCATTGTTAAATTTTTACATTGTTTACTCCGTAAGTACAATAAACTTATATAAACAAATATCTGTTTCATTATTTTCCATATTTTAGCACTGAATACATTTAAATAATCTATTTCATTTTGAAAAAGCTGAAATGAATATATAACATAAATCATAAATACTCCAGAACATGTCAGTCGTGATCAATTGGAAGAGTTTGTCATTTTATTGATACGACGGCTGCTATTTGAGTTTTGAGATAAATAAATAAAAACAAATATGAATAATGATAAAGAAAAAGATAAAAAGAACTATAACAGGACCAGCATAACACAGGATGGAGAAAAGAGATCAAAGAAAAAAAAAGAAATAGAGAAAGAGCTGGGGAAGGAAAATATAGTGAGATACATAAAAGCACAAAGACTCAACTGGGCTGGGCATATAATGAGAAGGAAACCAATTGAAATGATCAAAAGAATAACCCAATGGATCCCATTGTGACCAAGAAGAAGAGGCAGGCCGAGAAAGACTTGGAGAAACGAAATAGAGGAAGATATAAGAGCACTTAATATAGATGGAAATAATAACAAAAGCAGTCAAGACAAACGATAAACTATATAGAAAACAAAGATAGAAGACGATGAGTAATCCACCTCAAAAAAAAATTTTAAAGCGATAAAACCGATAGCCATAATCCAAAGCCTTGATGATCATTATATAATTAGATACGGCTTTATCGTGTCTCAAAAGATTCTCTATTAACATCAATACATTTTTGCATGCGTTTAAATCAATTGTCGAAGCATTTTTTCCATTCCAACCACTTCTTTAGGTGTAGAAGAACGTTTGACTGTTCAAAAACGTTTTTGTTTGAACTGATGTTATAGTGAATAATGGTTCGTCTTTTGTGTTTGGTTTTCCTGATTTTTTCGAACAAATGCTGGTGTACCATTCATAATTTCCCGTTCTACGTTGCTCTAATGCTGTAAAGGAACGGTGGCGACATGTTCAGTTCTTCCGAAAAAACATGCGATCATTTATTTCGAAGTGCTTCTTGTTGGATTGCATATGCATAGATCCAGGATTCGTCGCCTGTCACGATCTTTTGAAGCATCGCGATTGATTTTTTCATAATTTCTTTGTAAATTTTTGCGAATGGAAGTATGCCTCAATCTCAAGTTGTGTCACATGACGATCTTGCAATATCAGTTTATGCACAGCATCGATGTTTTCTGGCACAACAGCAGATTTTGAACGACCTTTACGAAATTGATCCCGTAGCAAAGTGCGACCACGATTGAATTCGGAAAACTAGTGAAACACGGTGGTTGGAGATAGTGCTTCATCACCAAAAGTCGAAGCGAGTTCATCGGCACACTACTGTTGGTTTAACCTACGTCGAAAGTCATAGAAAATTATCGCATGAAAATGTTTGCGATTCAATTGCTTTTTTTGATCAAGATGAATGTTCCAAGTATCTGTGAACAGCTGAAATAGTACGTTCACCATTGAAAATGTCTTTATAATGATATTGTCAGATTTAACATATGCATATCAGTGTTGCCATATCCCAAAACTTAGGTAGCAACCATCGTACTAGGATCGTAACAAGTTTTTTTGCACAATTTTTAAAGTCTACAAAGTAATAATTAAATGAGTTGAACAAAAAAACAAATTACACGGCGGCAAATTTGAAAATTACATATTATGGAAAAATTTTGTTTCTTTCGAGTGAAGATATATGACGATATTTGTCATACAGCTGTTTGCGGGTAGGTGGTAAAAACTACCACTTCCTAAACGGTTCGGGACGATTCAAATGTCCAGACCGGAACTTTGAGTAATTTTTATGGGCAAACAAAGAGACTGCATCTGATACTCACAGGATCTGCCACTATGTATTTCGCCTCTTTCATTTAGTTATTCTTCACAAAAATCAAGAAACTGTTACATGCTAGAAGGCCCACAATTCATATAACCTATATCTCATTTCAATAACCTGATACTTTTTTAATACAATTCTCCATTGCTTCCGTTTATACGGAGTGATCCAGGACTTTATGCAAAAAATCCGAAAGTGAGTAGATGACGTGAAAATAATGTTGTGTCATGAGAAAAAAAATCTCATAGTTATAGGCATTTAGTTGCGAAATCAGAACTTATATTTAAGTATATATTTTCTAAATTACATTCGAACATTACGAATTTTTTATGGATGATTACTGTGTCGTGTGTATGGCAGAATAAATAATTCTACACTACTCTCTAAAGGCCAGAGGCGGCTCATGACCAATGGTTGACAATCGGTAACTTTTATAGGGACAACCTGTGCAATCTAAAGATACCAAAAATGAAATTTTTCAATCGATTTTCAAGCAAAAATGTACTCTATATTCAACTCGACAAAATTTATGGTTTAGGAGATATGTAGATTTTTAGATCGTTGTAAATACCAAAAAACCGTTCGCCATAAAGAGACATTCTGAAGAAAATTATCATAAATTGTGATTATTTATTGAAAATAGTTACAGGAGGTATTAAAACATGATCAAACATTCCTAAATGAACTGTATGGAAGATTCTGCCTTATAGCGTCGAAGTTTATTATATCGATCAAATCATTGTCTGTGTTTACAGGTGTTACATATACCAAGATTTTAAGATATCCCCCAAAAAATTAATTCATTATATTTAATTAAGGGGAACGTGGGGGCCATGCAAATGGATCTTCCCGACCAATCCATCTATTAGGGAAAATTTTTTACATCATTAAGGAAGTGGGAAAGGGAAAGTAATGTCAAATAACCTTGGGAATAACCGTGGGAAATCATTTTGGAGAAATTGTAAGTATCGTGAACCATTCAGGTTATTTTAAAAAAAATATGGACCTAATGAATTTTTACCTACTATTCCTGCCCACAAATTAACGCAAAATCGATGTTGATTCTTTATTCGAATTGTACCGTGAAGATTTTCATCTGCCCATAAATTTAAATTATGGGAATTAATAAAACCGCCTCGTGTGAAACCAGTAAACAGTACTTTTCGAACAAATGTATTTATTATCAACTCGTTGTTTCTCTTTAAACAAACGATTGTAGGCCAATCTTGCTGGATAATACTCTCCTTCCATCGCAAGCACTTTAAAGCATTGTTGACCTTATATAAAAAAAATGAAAATTAGTTTACTTAATTTATGTAGACAAACCTGTTTCCAATAAGCCGCGATCAACCCTAACAAAAGTTCTACAGTCGCGTATAATTCTGCCCGAAAAGTTGTTCAGCATACAACCTTCTGGCTTTTGACGAATTACCAGAAGCCAAACCATACATCAAATGCAGCAAAGGTAAATTCTACCATATTGAAACTTCAAATATGATGTGATATCAATAAATAATTACAATTCATTATAATTTTCCTCAGAATTTCTCTTTATGGAGAACGGCTTCCTTAGTAGGTATGTGCAACGATCTAAAAATCTACGTAAACCATAAATTTTATGTTAAACAAAGATTATCTTTTTGTTAAAAAATTGATCGAAAAATTTCATTTTTGCTTTGTTTAGATTGTACAGGTTGTCCCTGTAAAAATTACGGTTTGTTAACCATTGAGCATTAGCCGCTTCTGGCCTTCAGATAGTTTTGTAGAATTATTTATTCCGTCAAACACATTACATGGAAATAGGTAAAGTGTACACCAGATATTATATTCATTATGGCCTCTCCCATTTATTAAAACAGACTATAGTGGTTCTTAATCTGAACAGTTAATAGTCCGGAATTGCGAAATTTTTATATTAATTAGAGGAACAAAATGCACTCTGTAAGCGTCGCTTTATTTGGCCAAAAGTATGAAAAAAAATAATTATTTGTAAAAAAGCCAAAATGTTTTTCCGTCATCGCGGATTTCGATAGAAAAACGGTCTATTCGATAGGAAATTTTGTGAATTAATGAAAAAAAATCGGCTTACCAATTTTTTTCAGCCGGAAAGGCTAGGCTTACCTATTTAAAGGGTGTGATTGGGGTATAAAATTTCACCATCATTCCGGAAAACTTTTTTTTTCTTTTAATTTGCTTATTTTATGTAAATTTTAAAAATATCGTGGCCGGAAATATCGCACATACCAGTTTTATTGTATATGGACACGATTCTCATCAATAGCAATAAGCATTCAGTTACATCATTTCACTCTGTATTAATCGTCCATATAACAATAAAGAATGTTATTTATATCTTAAATTTAAAATTGCAAGGGGATAAATAGAATCGAAGGAAATATAGAAAATTTTTTTTCGAGTTCATTTTTATTTCAGTTGATTAAAATATGGCAATTGACGGAAAATCATAAACTCGAACCATTGTGGTATAACGATCCTACGGCACCACCACAAAGTTGAAGAAATTCTGAGTTAACATGAAAATAATGAAGAATGTGACGAATCAGAGGATGAAAAACATTATAATTGTGATGATGACAGTTTAGATGAATGATAATAATTATGTTCTGCTTTAGTATAAACAATTGTTTATTGTATTATATTTTAATTAACAAATAAAAATGAACTCGAAAAAAAATTTCCTATATTTCCTTCGATTCTATTTATCCTTTTACAACTTTAAATTTAAGATATAAATAACATTTTTTATTATTATATGGACGCTTATTACAGAGTGAAATGATGTAATTGAAGGCTTATTACCATTGATGAGAATCGAGTCCGTATACAATAAAACTGGTATGCCTGATATTTCCGGCCGTTTTTAGACACGCGTACCACGATATTTTTAAAATTTACATAAAAATAAGCAAATTAAAAGAAAAAAAAAAGTTTTCCGGAATGATGGGGAAATTTTATCCCTCAATCACACCCTTTAAAAAGGTAAGCCGGGCTGGAAAAAATCGGTAAGCCGATTTTTTTCATTAATTCACAAAATTTCCTATCGAATAGACCGTTTTTTATCGAAATCCGTGATAACGGGAAAACATTTTTGCTTTTTTCTAAATAATTATTTTTTTTCATACTTTCGGCCAAATAAATCGACGCTTACCGAGTGCATTTTGTTCCTCTAATTGATAACTGTCGATTTATATAAAAATTTTGCAATTCCGCGATCACGGGTTTTTTGAGATTGCCGGCTCTCGGACTATAACCACTTCACATCGTCCTTTGTGTCCAATCCAAAAAACGTAAATGGTTTATTCACTAGACGATTGTAGATAATGAGGTAGCTATAGAAAGAAACAATTATTATAAATGAAGACAACAAACGTATATTTTATATTTATTTCATATTTGACAAGTGATCTCGATTAATTGTGTTTCTATATTGAGAGGTATACTGTGTAGTGCTAGTTGAAAAAAGGATGCAGGTTGGGAAAAAGATTTTATAAAGGGGTTTTGGGGGCGTTGTCGCGCCGTGGTCGAAGATACATTACGTAATATATCACATATTTAAATATTGTAAAAACTCGGCGGGACTTATGACGTAGGAAACTTGGAATGGTGTCGAACAGAAACTATACAGTATGCCTAAATTCATATTCGGTTTTTTTGGATTACTCAGTATATATATATATATATATATATATATATATATATGTATATATATATATATATATATATATAATAATTCTGAGATTTTCATTTTCTACAACAAGCATCTTTTATACTTTAATCCAAAAGTCCCAACACCAATTGCTTTTTTCCGTCAATACACAATTTTTTTTATATTAAAATTGACATCTAATATGCATTAACTTCAATTATAATTTGAGAGAATTACGTGTTCGATTTACTTTTTGTATAAGACGTTATTGCAATTGGTGTGTGGCCATTTAGTTTGAAGAAACAAAGAAAACATTTTATTCGGTTGTTTGTTTAAATAATTCAAATATAAAATTGCTATCAAGTATACTAGGATTGTTCTTTTCATAAGAAATAAAGTTTATAATTAGATATTTCTATTTCTCAATCAACGAAATCTATGAATAAACAAACGAAAGATGCTGATTACAATCTAAAACGGTTGTACTTTATCAGAATGATATGAAACAATAAAATAAGTTAACTAACCTAATAGGGATGCAACCGGGTAGAATAACAAGAGGAAAGCATGTCGTCAATGACTTCCTAAATAAAATTTCAGACAAAGGAGTCTTTCACCTTATGTAGAATCGTGTCATATTTCTCTAATAAATCTCAGTAATCCCACTAAAATATGTATCAAAAATATTAGTTAATTTAAATGAATTTCACTGCATTGTAACATACCACACCGAAAATTTTAGTATCAAATACAACTCATAGATGGCGGTTGATTTTAGGGAGTACAAATTTCGCGTGTTGATAAAAATGACACTTGATCAGTTAGTAACATTTCTGTTACATTGAGTGAGTATGGAAATATTAATTGTGATTTAAGTATGTGGATATTGATGTGAAATTGTTTTAAAATGGGGTCAAACTTCCTGAGGGATCGTGAAATATGTAACATCCTGCACCAATATCATAGCGAAGATGGATTAGAAGACAATAATGACAGCGGCACGAGTACGATTTCCGTGGGGCATTGATTTGACTATGCCATTCTATAAATCGACTCAAAATAAATTGAAAATGGAGAATAAAATTTTTCGATATCTCGCTTCGTTTTCGAGATATCGATACTTGAAGTTGGAAAAATTTATTTTTTTTGAATATTTGTAAATATCAGCCTAACCAAACCTAACAATTTTTTACGGTCCTTTTTCTTATTCGGTTGATTTTGAAACTTTTGAAAGCATTCAGAACGTACTTTTTGCTCGAAAGAGGATATTTTTACATTAAATTACTAATTAAATTTTCTAACTATCATTAAATATTTTTATTTTATTTACTTTATAAATAATGAAAAATAACCGACAATTCTTTATGAAAAACATCAAATTATTCATCGTATGTTAAGTTATATTCATCACAGAGTGATGAAAGTTATCAAAAATGGCTCATTTTGTTATAAAAATCTGTTTTTTCTCAATATAATTTTAGAGTATGACGGTAAATAATATAAAAATTAAATAAAAAATCTTTTGTCTATTGAATTACAAGATTCATATTGAATTTGAAGTGATAAAATATTCTTTTGAAACGAAGTATTGAACGTCATCTGTTCAATAAAGCTAATTTCGAGCTAACGTTTGATTAAACTTTAAGTAGCGATATCTCGAAAACGAAGCGACATATTCAAAAATTTCAATCTTCATTTTCGATTGATTTTGGCCTAATTAAGCCACATCCGCTGTGAAATCGCGGCGCCACGAAAATCGTACTCTCCCCGAACCAGATTTTCAGCCATTATTAGAATCTTTATAACTTTTATCTGATTACGAAGAATATACTGCAGATGTTAAGGATGCAATTATCGAAGAACGTGAATGCAGTGAGCCTATTACTGGTCCCTAATCTGCAGATCCGGACAGCAAGATAGCCATTCAAATAAAGTTTCCACTAATCAAAAGCGAAAAAAGCGGCAATTACATGGAAAAAGGAAAACCTATTTCTAAACGATAACTAGTTATGATTTACAGGAATTTAGTTAAGCTTGATACACCAACTCAAATCTTTTTGGACGAACAGATTTGCTCTACTAAAGCAAGAAATAATCTGAAAAAACGACATGAAGGGTCAGAGCAGCATGTCCCCCCATTGGCAGTTAGGCAGGATAAAATTGACTACTGGCCGATTTGGGTAGAAAAAAGGGTTGGGTGCAAGTTTCCCAAATGTACTAGTGTATCATAAAAAATTTGTGAAAAATGCGGAGAAGCGTTATGCTACAATAAACAAAATAATTGTTTTAAATCCTTCCATACCACATATGTAGATTTTCTTTCTAATTTTTGGGAAATTAAAAAGTAATTTAAAATTTTATGATCTTCGACTACAAAGGGGAAGATGCAAATAGATATGATAATTAAAACTACAAACAGGGGGAAATAAGCGAAACTTTGAGTCAGGGAAACCCCTGGGAAACAAAACTAATTCGAATATCTGGAAAAGGTCATATACAACATTGACAGTATCGTAATTGCTTATGATATTAAGTTTTTAATTTTCAGTAGGAAATTTTTGCATTAAAGTGTTTTAATGAAAATGTTTTCTTTGGTTTTCTAATAATAAACGAAAATATACTATAAAAAATTATAATTAAGTTATAAGGATTGTTATGTAAGTTTAAGTGCTTTGATAGAGCTACAAAAAAATCTGAAATTTCAATTTATTATAAAACTTTTTTACACCAACAAAATTATACAACCCTTGTCAGGGTAGAGACAGTAATACATAGAAATTAAAAAACTGTTTCAAAATCATAGATAATACTTTTGAAAAATCTTATTCTAGTTGTGCGTGTACCCCGTTGGTGTGTTTTTCATTGATTGAAATAGAACAGGTTTGCCAAATAGTATATATTAAGTTGAAACATTCAATCTTCTAGTTTGGAATATCTAGAGTGAACAATCTGTCATTATCCACCAACATCCATATGGTTTGTTCCAACCCATCAAAAAACCGTCCTTGGTACGGTGACGATTCTGCGCAATAGAAATTACGTATTCCAATCGGGCGGTTACAGTTAGACGAACGATTCTGTTTTGCGTTCCAACCGACTTAGGTATCGTTTGTGAACCGTTTCAGGGACGGTCTCATCAATACTTGGTTGATAGCAAGAACCGTGCATAGTCGGAGATTGCGCAGAAAATATCCATAAATGCTTTCCATAACCGTTCCAAAAACGGTCCAGACTATCAAGTTGGAACAATCCTATATTCAAACATGGTCGGAGCCATTTAAGACTTCTAAGATGATGAATGGCCTTCTCTAGATATTCCTTGGATAGAACGTTCAACATTAGATAATGTAGTATGTATGTAGTAGATTTTACTCCGGAAATGTAAGTAATATAAGACCGTGGAGTAAGAGAGTATGAAATGTTCTATATATTTATTTTATGATCGTCGCCAAAAAACGATACGAGATATGGATAATGAGAGCGGATAGTGTATTAGTTTATCTTCCAATTTCGCGCTTTATGGTCCATGAAATAATATCTATAAGGAAGGGAAGAAAAATCAGTTGTTTAACCCTTCTAAGGTAAGGTTGGTTTGGATCCGACCCTAGCGTAATTTTTTTATGAACAGCAATCGCGCAATAGCTTTGAAGATCTCTGCACTTGAGGTATCCTATGAGTCATACTTATTTATTGTTTTACCGGAGTGGGTTTTCCGAAAAATCACTTCCTAGTAACTTTTATCCTACTTTCCACCTTCCCCAGTTAGTTGAATCTTCAAAATATCGCTTAATGTTTTGATCTTATTTATTTGAACTACTATGGAGATTAAAAAGTATATTTCAACTCCAGAAGAAGCTTTAGAAGAAATGCGACGTTAGCAAGAGGAATCCAAAGTCAAATAAGGCTTTTCTGTCTGTTGAATCGAATTCCGATGATGAAGATTGCGTTTTAATCAATATATAATATGATTTACAAACCACTTCATAAGAACTAGAAGTTTCGAGTTTCCAGAAATACTGTTCTTTATTTACTTGGACCGAAAGAGGAATCAGATGTGAATTGGAACGTTTTTTATTTTTTATAAGCATCACCGATCATTGTTCATCATGAAAATGAAGGAATAATAAGCGATACTATTGAAAGCAAACCCTCAAAAATTTCTGAAAGTATAGGGTCGGATCCGATCTCATCTTACCATGTACGAGTTTGAAATTGACCTTACCCACGGAGGGTTAAGTATAGAAAGATTGTCGCGGTAGCTCCATTCGTATCACTAAAACATTCAGATTTGAATAGAAATGAGTATTAGTTATCATATAAATCGTATCAAACCAAATAATGAGAGATTGCATTATGCCTATGTTAGAAAATGTTTACGTGAGATGTTCTTAACAATCAATCTGCACTTATTTATACTAAAATTTGTACTTGTTAAATTCATTCATTTCCACAATTTTTCACAAGTATTGAATGTTACACTTGATTGTCAATATACGCCAATGATTTTAAGTACATTTTCACGTTTCTCTGAAACTAATATTCAACCAATTTATTTTGGTAAAAAGTAGTATTAGTTTAGTATATCTAAAGTCAATGCGAAGATATTAAAAACAAGGTTATCAAATATATTTACTATAAGTGCCTATAAAATAGTTTTCAAAATTACAGGAAACATGAATAATTGAAACGTTTCGGAAACATTTTGACATTATCAAGCTGAGTACTGATGTAACAGGATAATTAATGTGGTCTCATTAAATATTTTGCTCTTGCAAGGAGACGTTTGTGGAGTTCTACCCCTTGTCCCCCGGCCGCCATCTTAAATAAAGGGGTGAAAAGCTATTTTTGACAATATCTCGCGAACTATTGTCCCTACAAAAAATTCGTCAAGACATAAATTGTGGCAAATCGCTTTTCCTACAATTTTGGCTGTGACATTTTTTGCCATTAACCGCGAATTTAGAAAGTTATGAGAAAAAAAGTGCAAACATTTTGTCAACAATTTCTTTTTCCCCTCAATATTTTTTTTATTTTTCAATAAAATTTACTCAGAACAATCTTTTATATGTGGATTTTTTGAATTCCACTCATTCTTGTGGCTCATAGAGCGTTCAAAAGTGCCGGGGTGCGTTTATACTCACCACATTGTGACAAAAACAAAATATTTGTTATTATTTCCATTTTTTTCATTTCTCTTTTCTCTACAGAATTTATATATATATATATATATATATATATATATATATATAATATATATATATATAATTTATTATTATCGACTGCGATTTTAATCATTATCGTTCTTCCTCTAACAATTAGTGAGAGGAGTGTACATTTATGGTATTCTAAGGCCCCTTCCACACCAAACGAATCCGAATCAATCAGAATCACTCCGAATCAAGTTGAATCTGATTCGTCATCTCCACTCTTTCACACTAGCTGAACTTGAACCTGAATCTATATATATATATATATATATATATATATATATATATATATATATATATAATCTTTCCTCCACACAGAAGATATGAGATTTCTGTTGCTGTGATTTTTATCACTGGCGTCATAAATCGCACTATTTTCTTTAACTTTTAAAATTAATAGCTCCACGTCCATCTCGTATGGTTGTTGATTCAAGACTGACCAGACGAGGAATCTGACAGGTTGAATCAAGTGCGACCTCGAATCAAACCTGATTGAACCAGATTCCACCGGTCTGAAGGCGGGACAAGAGTCCCTTCACATTTAAACGGAGCGCTCGAAGCCGAATCTTGGTCAATCAGATTCAACTTGATTCGGAGTGATTCTGATTGATTCGGATTCGTTTGGTGTGAAAGAGCCCTAAGTAGGTAGAAAACGTCCAAATCGCCGTTTGGGGACAATTGCACATCTACCAGCTAGTACTATTGTTTTTATTATTATATTCTGCCCTTGGAGGATCAGCTGTTTCTTCTTCCTAAACCTTTTCTCAGTTGTGCTACATATTTTGCTAAGTGTAGACGTATTAAACATTTCTAAAAGTATTTCTAGTTTATTAAATACAAATAAGAGTTTTGTGGGCAGAATTTCTAATTGTTCGATAATCATCTCGATTTTTTTCAACTATTCATCATGAGTGATTGCTTTATTTGTAAAAAAACCTCTCGGGGACACTAAAGTGAGAACTGTAAAAGCTAAAGGAGTGAAAAATTTACTTGAGCGATCAAAAGTGAAGAATGATTTGGACAATGAACTCTTCTTACAAAGTGTTTCTGAAGTTACTGTACATACTTCCGTGTTACCATTATTATTGCGATAGTCGAACGGATCATGTTGTACGTCATCTCAGCAGTAGCAGCTCGTCGTCGTTGGTATCGAAACAAACATGTGGATGCCAATAAAAGCTTCCAAGCCTCTAGCACCCCCGGAGCTTATGAAATTAATTTTCTGCAGATGTAAAGGAAATTCTGGAATCATATGTAGCTGCAGAAAAGCAGGCCTCAAATGCTCTGCTCTTGATTGTTCTGGCCAAACTTGCAGCAACATCATGGAAATATCAAAGTTAATAGAAAAAACCGAATTAGAAGATGAACTTCCAACTATGACTCCCAATTTTAACTCCCGTCATTGCCCAAATCTTTACTTTTGACACAACCTGGACCATCAAAAAGAACTAAAATAGAGGTACTACAAAATGTCAGGTAAATTTAATAATTGTTCAAATCTCTCTTACCTACAACTTATCTGTGGATTAGGCCTACTGGGGATATCACGTAAAAAAACGCGCCTATGGACTCTACCTCCAAGGTGGCGGGGAAAAGAGTTGATTAAAACTAATAAATTATATATAAATCTTCAGAAAAATGTGTGAAGAAAAGAAAAATAAAATATGGAAATGATAAATATTTTGTTTTTGGCACAATGTGGTGAGCATAGACACGCCTCGGCACTTTTGGAGCGCTCTATCAGCCACAAGAATGAGTGGAATTCAAAAAACCCACATATAAAATTAATCCTCAAAGATCGATCTAAAAGATTGTTCTGAGGTAATTTTATCGAAAAATCAAAAAATAAAAAATTATTGAGCGAAAAAAGAAATTGTTGACAAAATGTTTGCACTTTTTTGCTCATAACTTTTTAAATCCGTGGTTAATGGCAAATAGTGTCTCAAACAATTGGAGGTAAAGCGAGTAAATAGTTCGCGAGATATCGGAAAATAAAAATGTGTCCTCAGAAAAACGTAATTTTCTTTAAAAATCGATTTTTATGAATGTAGTTTACTTGTAATTAATCATCTTCAGGAGAACATTTGTTCGGAGAGATTTGTTGTGAGAAGCATCACAATCGAAAGCAATTAATTGATAAAAAATGGTAGTGATAGTAGAGCCTAGAAAAAATTTAAATCCTTTTGTTCTGAATATATATGAGTCTTTGAGAAAAAATAGGATTGGCAACTGTACAAACTTGAGAATTCAGATTTTTTAATGACTAAATATTTTATTGGGTACATAAATTTGTTAATAATTATCATTTTATTGAATATTGACTAGTACTACAGTTGAAGAAAATAACTGAAATTATATATTTCTATACCTCAGACCTTCTATATATATTTATGTTTCTAAATCGTCTTGATTTTAGGTCTCTTCTGTTTTAAAATTAGTTTTTTTTATATATTTGAGAAATTAGTTTTTTTCATAATTTTTGAAAGACATAAAAATTTGACTGACAGTTGTCGAAACTAATCTCTCATATGGCAATAGACAGGACCCTTGGCAAGCCACGAGACATTAAAAGACCCAGAAGAAGACGAGACCATGATATAATAAAAGCTAGCAGAAACAACATGGGTCCGACTAACCAACGATAGACATCAATGGTCTGTATATATTGGAACGAAGTAGTTTATGAATTTGATAGTTGTGGGAATGTGGCAATCAAACACTAAATATCTACGTTCTTAATATATATTCTCGGCTTATGAATACTTATGTATTCATCATCAAGGATTGGTAATATGGTCTAAGTATAATGTGAAAATATGTTCATTGTACAAAAGAAGGACAAGATTAAGAATTACTTGCATTAATTAATCGAGAATTGTCGTTTCTTGAAATTTTCAAAAACTCTTAGATTCACGTAAAAAACATTCTTAATGACACTCGACATAAGTGTAGAGTTTGTTGATTCTTGTTGCTGTTAAGTTGTTATGAATGAATTAAACTTTCATAGGCTAGATAATGGATAACAATAAATTTTCATAGGTTAGATTAGGTTAAGAAATCATAGATAATCAAATATAGAGCAAATAATAACAAAAACATATTCTTACTAATCATATACCTCCCAGTGGTGGGTAGACAATTTTCCAAATGCACAGTCTAAATGAGCCTTATCTACAATAAATTATATCACAAATATTGCGTATTGATTTAAATAATTCAAACGATATATATATATATATATATATATATATATATATATATAATTTTCGAATTTTTAACGTTATTAGGCGACGTGTGACATCAACATCACTCATCACATTGACTTAAGGTAGACTATACATTTCTAGTTAATACTATATACTTTGTTTTATAAGAAATACATGAATCGGTAGTAGACGATTAAAGACAAATCTAAATTCCATTTATCGAAGAAAAATAGTAAACCAAAACATATTCACGCATATTTCACGTGATCAGGGTGCAAAACGCCACGAGCACGTAACAGGACTGCACTCCGCACTTAAAAAATAATTTGCGGTTTATATTTGCAGATTCATAATATAAATTATAAATAATTATACAGAATTATTAGAAACAAGCTATTATTTAAATGAAATTTTAGGGGATTCACAATGTGGCTTTAGAAATGTAAGAAGCTCAAATTACTTGATATTTAGAATTAGACAATTGAGTGAGAAAGTATAAATACAGATAAGGAAACTCATTTATGTTCTATAGTTTTGGAGAAAGCCTTTGATCAAATAAGAAGAGAAGATATAGTGTTATAAGAAAAAGTAAATCAAAATGAATTTCTTAGAATTGATTACACACATTCCTACACAGACAGGTAAAAGCTTGTATAATAGATTTTTTAAAAACATTACCTACCTAAAGGGTTTTTTAATCCGGTGGAAGTTCATCTAAAAATATTTGCCTTGAAGATTGTAGAGAAAAGTCCACACAAACTTTATTCTTTGTGCGCCCATCGTTTACCCATGTTCCATCCAGGTAGTAAATTTTTTATTCACAAAATTTCTTAATTTTTGTAAGGTATTCTAGCCTCCACACACTTATTTTTGCTATTTCTAATAATAAATGGTTCCTTCCTCGATTATTGTATTGAAATCCCATATCTTTTAAAATCCGGCAAGTCCTATCTTCGTTAACTACTGTCAGAATTCTATCCACTATAGTTAAGTCATAAAAAACATTGTGGACAATTGGTCTGATGGCGCTTCTGCCGAAATCATCAATTGAATCGTTAATCCGATCCGGTAAACATAAACTACACCTAATCTAGCGGCTTCTGCAGTGATGCGGAGCTAGCCCCTCCCAAGCGGCTTTTTATTATTGGTGCATTGTGGTGCCACTGATTTGGACCAATAACGTGCCGCGTTTCGTGTTCACGTGCTGATCATTGTTTTGGTTTACCATTTTTCTTCGATAAATAGACTTTAGAACGTGGTGAACTTTACAGAAACAAAAGTAAGGAAAACCAGTTCATAATTTTAGAAAGAACATACTTTACATACTGTTACCAATTATTAACTAAACAAAAAACAAAGCAATGTTACTTGAAAGTTACTGAAATTGAAAGTTAGCTAACTTGATATATCACATATAATGTAATTTTTACTTAAACATCGATTTGTGGAGATGTGTAATGGTTCAATGTCAAATCCGAAGAATTGTTTTCATTTTTTTAGGATACAATTAACAAAAACATGATGGTTAGTTGTTAAAGTGTGCGAAGTAATTTTGATTTCCAAAACCCGTGAGTTCCCGTCCTGTTAGGAATGTATGTAGTATACAATTATTAAAGCTGGTACCTAGAATGCTGATAAATATCAGATAATACATTTTGAGACCACAGTATAGAAGAATTTCAAAAAGATAGGCACTATATATTGGCTTTTTTGTTTATTTGAATACGATTTTATTAATATTATCTTATTGCATTATGGTACCTTTCTAAATAAAGTAATTGAGAATAATACTTCATAGCCATTCAATCCTTTCATTTTGGAAATTCATTACCCATCCTTTTTTTCACAACCATCGAAATGTAGCAACCATAGTCCTTAAAATTATGGGCAAAGACACATGGCAGCACCATCTTCTAATCTCGTACTTTCAAGTGGAATATTTGGTATTTGTGTTCCTATCTGTGATAATAGCTTGGTCATTTATGGCACTTTAAATTAACGGACTTGTGTGATTGTGTCCTCAAAATAAGATACTGGGATAAATGGCTTCCTTGCATTCTTAGCTCGAGACGTTAATTTTCTAGTTTGATAACATTTTCCATGAACAGTATGCTTTAAATTTTCTACCGATCTCATTAAGTTTTTTATTTGATCATTTCTTGGTACTTCCCAGCTTATAGGCACTAAGGCAATTGTATTACTTAAATACATTATACACTTCACAGTGTTATAATTTTAGAGGTGATCTTATTGAAGTAATGAAGCCCAGATGTTCTAATTAGTTCAACAGTGCAAAGAGCACATTTATCATATTATATTATGTTCAACAATGTAGTTTAAGAATGAAAAACCATGATTTAATCAAAGGATAAGATTTTTGATTGTGTATCTCTAAAATAATCAAATTACATCTTCAAATTCAACAAGAATTAGTAATTTTTTTATACATGAAGTTGTATTATTAGATATTCTCAAAAATTTCAAGTTCAACAATCAGAACGTGTCAAAGTGTGAAGAACAATTGAAGCTGCGGAAATGCTTGGCGGAAAATTATTTTGCCAATAGTTCATGAAACAACTTAATTGTTAGGAGACTGGTCCCCTACAAACCATTGAGTGAAAAACGTCTGGGATCTTTTCGAGAAGCATTGGTGAATCAAAAAACTGTAACTGCTGAATAGTATATCACAAATTGTGTACCGGTAGATAATGGAACAACAAACAGCGTTCAAGAACAGGTTTGCGTGAGACTGGCATAATAAAAATGATCTTGCTCATGTTTCTGCAAGAACTATCAATTTTTTCGCTGAACGGGTAAATTGCTTTTTTACTTCTTAAGGCCGGACATACCTATCATTCATCCTTCCGATTGGACTACGATCATACAGGACTAGGGTCTGAGAGGGAAATGATGATAGTTTGAACAGCGTAGTTCACACCTTCCCGATACGTGTCTGATACCGCTCCTAATCGACTCCGATCATGCAGGACGCGTATCCGTTGGAATGTGTATTTTTAGTTTTTGCAGTGTTTGTTTCTTTTTACTAAATTGGCAGTAATGCCGGGTATAAAACCGAAAAGCTTATTGAAGAAGAGAGGAGATATCCAGTATTATATGATCAGACAAACGAGCAGTATCGGAAACGTCGACTACAAAGACATGATCTGATAAAAGTTGCGAAGGAATTAAATGTCAAAGGTACAGTACAAATTGAAATATTATCCTTACTTATTATATAAAAATAGAGGAATCATCACAATTAAATAAAAAGGAGATAAACAATTTTTTCGAATAGGAAGCACATTGTATTTCTGTTATAAATCAGGACTATAATAAGAAAATAAAAATGTACTCAAAATCTGCATTTTCCTCTGTTCTCTATGGAATGTCTCTGGTTTTCTTCTTCTTCTAAACAAAGTGCCATTATGACTAAATCGCTGATGCTGAAATATTTCAGCATTTAGCGCACACAGCATTTCGCTGGAGCTGGAAATTGGAAAAGCTCGAAAGCGTATAGGACACCCCTCCCGATACCGCAACGATCCCGCACCGATCCGTTTTTTGATGCAAAATCGGACCGGAGTCGAATCGGAATGATGTATGACAAGTGTGTCCCGGCCTTTATCGTTGAAGAAAAGCTGCGTGGTCGACAAATAAATTTCAGAATAATGCTTGTCAGAAGTTTTTGGTGGTTTTATCGAAGTTTATAGAGTTTAAGGGAGATTCTATTGAAAAAATAAAAATAAAATTATTCAAAATAATCTGTTTAAGTATCTAAACATGTTTAGCATAACCCTCGTATATTATTTGGTACAAAACGTATTTAGTATTTCTTCAATAAAACAGATTAACTGCTGAATTAAATAATATTCACAAATTTTTTTAACTCTATTTTTTTTTCGTAGTTTATATACGGATGAGAGTATTTTAAATATTTATTTATATAACAAAAATATGAAATATATAAGAATGAACTACATTAAGACCAATAAATGGGATGATATATTATTATTTATTGTAAAGAATTTTGAAAGTAAATAATGTAATATGGCCAAAGTACTTTGTTTAGATCGTGAATACATTATGTTAGATTTTTTCTTAAAACATATAAGATTCACGATATTTGTTTAAGAGAAGCTTTCGGTAAGCATCCAGAAAATCTCATTTTACGTATACCGAGCAATCTCCTACACTAATACTTATATACCGTATTTGTTTCTATTACTCCCATCCCCAGAGTCGGGTAAAAAAGACTTGGACCCTAAAGTTTATCAAAACTAACTAAATTTTTCACAAGTGGAATAGGTTTTCTAAACAAATGTTCATTATAAAAATATGAATAGAAGTGTTTGAGCATAAATTCTCAATTATACTTACCTAATTTTTGACATCTAAACTCGTTCTTTTACAGGCCTATAGTACCTATCACCTACTTTTTTCAGGAACTTCTGCACCATTATCTTTTTCAGGTTATTTTCAGAACGAAATTATTTGCAAATTGCAGCTCTAGCAATTACATTTAGCACTAAACTAATAGAAACATTCGGAAAGTCGTGTTCCTCAATAACCATGACATGTTATAAAAGTTTGAGTTAGGTGCAAAAGAACCTTCACATTGTTTTTGTTTACATATTAAGTTTACTTATTATCTAGCTCCGTTGTTGAAAATTTTGTAGAAAAATGTCGGAAAAATTAAGCTCTGTTTTCTAACAAAAACTGTTCTTGGGCTTAAACGCAATCTTAAAGACTGACATCCAAGTTATATTTCTCATTTTGAACATTCTAAGTACATTTAACATCACATCTATATAATATATCCTATAAGTCTTTACGTTTCAAAGCAGCATTAGTTACTTATTATTTCCAAAAATCCATCAAAATATTATCACAACTCATTTCAACATAACTTGTATACTATATCGGTAGTAACTATCATAATAATCAGTTTATCTATGTATTCAAAGATATTCGATAACCTACTATATCTTATCCAATTTTGAAATTGCCAATAAGTATTAACATTCTATTACATCTTATGTATCTGACTACAGTTTTCTCGATAAGATTACCGGGCCAATGTGTCTTAAATCATATCCTAGAAAGATAAACTCAAATGCCAGTTATCATTGAAGCTACTTTTGTAAAACTCAAATAGCACCTGTTGTAGATATGCTATATGATAATTGTTGAACTCAATCGGCTCAACATCTTTTGGTTAGAAGAATTTGAAAAATTTGTTGAGAAGAAATCATTTGTATTCAAAAATGAGTACGATTTTTCAAAATCGAGGATGCCAAAAAAGTTTAATTTTCGAGAACGACGCGACGATGGAAATTGTGATGTGATAATTAGGATAAAGTTGATCAATTGATTTAAACACCAATAATTAATTAAACTATTGATGATGAGGAAGATTTATCATCTTATGTGGACCCAATATGAAAACATAAAAAAGAGCAGCCACTTTTCTCCCAAAAGTAAATTTGACCCGCGAAAAGGTGTCTAGAATAACGAGCTTTAAATTTAATGTAGGAACAACTACGAATTCTAGCCCAAACTTTGGAAATAAAAATATTTTTCGGGGCCGAAAAGACTCTTTGAACCATGTTGCCACCGCTTATAGTCGAGGATGATACGGCATCATTTTATGTTTGAAACACCACTCACAAAATAATCTCAGAAATACAACGGGACTAATAGCAGCTAGTAGCACGTGGCTAGGAATACTGACGCTAATTGTAACGTGAAGATCTTCGAATAACTTATTCTTAGCACTTTCTCTCACATATCTTTTGTTAAAATTGGTGTCCAAATTATTCCACAAGTAAGGTAAGTTTTGAAATATATCTTACATACTTCCTATCCGACTCCGATCATAGAAGCGGGCGAGTGTCTGAGGAGTAAATTGTACTTGGGTTCCAGTGGTGCAGTTCACATTTTTCTAATATATCTCCGAACAGTCTCCTACACGTCTCCGATCATGCACCAATGGTTCAGTCTATTCGTTGTATAGTGGGATGTGTGTCGCTGAGCTTTTTCTTGTCGATATCACTGGAAGAATGTTCTCCAGCAAATGACATAAGAGTGTGGAATACTATTCTTTTGTAGATCTTGTTTTTTAAGCAAAATATACCAAAAATCTGCGTTTTCTGATATCCTCAATTAAAGTTTTGTGATTATCTTATCTTGTGATATAAGTGCCCAACTGCATATAGATAACACGCCTATTGAGCAAGTGAAGACGTTTAAATATCTAGGGATAACTATAAATGAGAAATGAGACCCTCAGCAGGAAATTAAATGCTGCTTTGAAGAAGCATGGCAGGCATTCATTAAATCGATGGTTAAATTGCGAAAGGTCGTAGGTCGATTTGTTGAAATTTTATAGAAGGAAGTCTACTAAAGAGGTTTCTTTCTTTATATATTTTTCATATCAATCTTGCCAACTTTTGAAAGATGTCACTACAAGTATTAAGAACTGTTCGTGAACTTACGAGATTTTGCAGTTTAAAGGAATAATTTATTTAAAAAATTATCACATTAAAAACCCTTAAATGATAAAAATTGACTTACGAGATTTTGCAATTTAACCATCAAAATTTAAACCTATGTTGTGTAACCGTAATCTCTCCTTTGACCTTTGGTTTAGAATGGTCAAATGTGTGGTCAATTTTACTGTTCGAAGAATGTTGCGTATACCATGGGCAGACAGAGTGAGGAAGGAGGATGTACTAAAAAGAGCGGGGAGCGAAAGGTTGGATAATTGGGTCACGTTCTTAGAGAAGAAATGTATACAATACCACAATTGATCATACAAGGAAAGATCGAAGGAAAGAGAGGCATAGGCCGAAAACAAATGCCATGGCTACGCAATGTAAAACACTGGACTGGCATATATAATACAATAACACCGTTGAGCTGTGTCATGCAGCTATAAACAGATGTCTCACCATGAGATAATCGCCAACGCGCTGTAGATGCAAGGCAATAAAAGAAGAAGAAGATTATCTACAGCTTCCTCTTCCAAACAGTGCAATAATTGCCAATTACTAAATTTTTAAAACATTTTCGCGCAACGCCGTCGTGATCTTGTTTGAATCAAGACTAGAGATAGTTACGGTTAGTTTAACCGAAAATCAGATTTGAGCTAGAAGCTTGTATTATATATTTGCTCAATTATACCAATCCCGCACCGATCCGCTTTGAGGGGGCACAATCGAAGTCGGATTGGAAGTGTATATGATATATAAGTCCTAGCATTCATCCACTCAACGTTCCATTTTAGCTCAGACATTGCTTGTCAAACAAACAACAATGTGCGACTAGTGTCTAGCCTAAGCGAAAGTGAACACTCCGCTAATAACGTGCTAATTTACTAGCGCTAGTAATTACGTGACCACCTCCTCCATTTCTTAGCGGTAATATCAAACATGTCGAAAGCGACTAGCAGCGAGTAAACTGTTAACGTGCGTGCTAGTTGTCATTTTCGGTAGTGGAGAATTTGAATGGGTCTCATTTAGAAGCGCTAATCAATTAGCTACTAATATTAACCACGTCTTCACAGGCCTGGAAGCACGTGCACGTTACTACCTTATAGTAACCTACTAATACACATTGCCGATATAAGCTAACATGGATACTTATGATCTATGTGAAAAGATGTGGTAATATTTGTACTCGCGTTCATCTTCGAACTGTTGGTAAATTTGAAGTTGGAAATTCCTACTTGTGATTACTTGGATTTCTGATAGGGGCGCAAGAACTGTGTTAAAAAGCTTTGAGTAGAAATCATACTTTACTCCAGACAAACGACTTTTACTTAAGGTAACATCTACTACGTTCCCTTGCGTCTTTAATATCTTCGCATATCCGACAGATAGCATAGGAAAGTGAGTTTTTGATTTTGTGTTTATTTATAATGCTTCAACGTTAGACTCTCGTCGACAGTATTGTCCAATCTAAGGAGGAACGTTTGCCTGAAACTTATGAATATGTGCGAATCGAAACGCAAGTTTGAGACCTCTAGTTGGTTACTGAGCTCCCCACACCGGCTAGCAGCAAAGTTTATCGTATTTATTCTTATATACTGAATTCAACATCGAAAATTTATGAAACAAGAATCAGTTAACCAAGATAACAAAAACATAATTCGTAAGACTAGGGCCTATTATTTGAAGCAGATCTTAATATAAATAATTTTAGATTTGTATCTACACTATTAGTTTTCTTTTTTATTGCTTATTGATCACCTTATACATAAAATTTTTATATTAAAGAAGAAATATTATTGCAAATATAGTTGGATGATACATTTACGAAAGAGGCTGTTATTCATAATCCTATAAGAAGGGGTGATCACGCTCCAAGCTACAACATTTGATACCTACATATTGTAGAGAAATAAAACAATTGGTATATTGTGGGAGTTTCTTCGAGATTCGATTTCATCCACAGTCAAATTGTGGTAGTCTATGGTGGAGAAGCATTTAGTGGGTATAATTCTTCAAATATCAATTGCAGAAGACAGTTATGCGAGGAACAATCAATATTTCATTAATACGCACGGCACTCATTCCAAATTCAAAAATGAAAAATAATGTACCCCGTATGAAATATCTAACAATATGTCAATCCACGTGAGCTCATCATCTCCACTGTTTACCGATGAAAATTGTAAACATAAATGAATTTCTATTGGCTGAAGCTATCTGAAGGCATATGAGATTCATTTAATTAATAAATTTATTTGAATAAATAGAAATATGACGTTCTTTACACCAGCGGTTATCAACCTGGGGGCCGCGCCCCCCTGGGGGAGCGTGGAAGGATTTCAAGGGGGGCGTGAGCCCTCCTAGAAAAATAAAAATAAAAAATAAAGCAAAAAATTCAGCAATTAAAAGTAGAATGCCGTAATTAAATTGTTTACCAGCGGCAAAATAGCTTTGGACTATCAGGTATTAAAAATGAAATTCCATTTATTTTTCTAGCCCAAGAGGTTTTTTACTTGGTTGATATATGAGCTTAATATGGTGGGTGGTTCTAAAGGGGGTGTGGGGCAAAAAAGGTTCAGAGCCCCTGCTTTAGACCATTGACGAATGAAGACAATGAAATTGCACAGTTCAGTGAGAATAAATATATGAATTTAATAATTTTATATATACAAACACAGAAAGTTATTTTATATATATTCGAATGTTTAAAAAAGGAAAATATTCAGCAATCTGATAATGCAATCATAATAAGAATTGCTGAATTAACTAGAGTAAATAAATTTTCCGTTTATCGAGTAATCACGAAAGTTTGACAGTCACGATGTAGTAAGTTTCGGTTGGGTTGACAATAATAAAAATTGCTGTTAGAATGAACGCAATGCTCTATTAATATCTGCTAAAAAATTAAAAACTGTGCAGCTGATTATCATGAAGATATGACAGAAGAATTATTTTAAGTAGTTTAATGAACAGCTTTTACCTAACATTCCACCAGTCAGTAATCGTTATGGACAACGCATCCTACCACTCGCGGCAACTCCTTAAGATACCAAATAGTAGTTATAACAAAGCTCAAATTTAGCATTTACGCCAGAACAAAAATATTTTTCTTCCTGTCAGCGATCGTAAAAAAGGCTCAGCAAACAAAGAATTGCTTACGGTTATAAAAGGTCTGAATTTAGAGAAAACTTATTTTATTGACATGCTGTGGAAAGAGCAGGATCATACTCTTCTCAGACTAACCTCCTTACTATTGCATATTTAACCCTATAGAGTTAATATTGGCAAAAGTAAAATTAGAATTACCAAAATGTAATCAGTCACCAGAACTGAGAAAAGAGGTTGTAGAACTCGTAAAGAAAGTTATAGCAGCAGACCACCAAGAGCTTTGGAAAAACTGTGATGAACATGTTATCAAAGAAGAAGATAACTATGATGACTATCACCCTCTTTACAACCCTTCATAGTTCAATCAAATTGTGACTTTACTTCAGACGATTCTGACTACCATTATTATTTATAAAGATATTTTGGAATTGAAATTTTTCTTTTCTTTCGTTTTATTTGCAAATAACTAATTTTCCTTCATGGTTTTTGCTTTGAAATTTCGTTTTCCAGAAAAAAAAACGAATGGGGTAAAAAAGGACTCAGTTCACGTTTGGTATCCTGTTTAAACCAAACTCCCTTACAGGCAGGGACATTTTATTAGTCTACTTACGTTTTATAATTCAATATTCAGTTAATGAGGTATATTGATGTTTTTTTCCAAGTAGGACTACAATTAAGTGCATCTGTCTAAATAACGGCGTATAATTTATAATGATTCGATTGCCTTTTAACGAATACATAAGATATACATATTTTTAAAAGTATTAATAAAAATAATATAAAATGAGGTATCTACGTGTATGATAGAACAAACAAAACTGTCGGCAAGGGTTTTTATATAAGTTTTTATAATCTGCAATTGATATTGGAAGAACTATAACATGTATGGAAATTGGGTTGCTTTTTTCCGTCAGGTAGACAGTCTCCACAATGTAGCGAGGAGTGGCGAAGCTCTTAAAAGACAGGATCAATGCAGCAATAGTTGAAGAAATGTTTTAGGTATGCATGTCTTTGAATTACTTCTTATATTTTCCACAAATTGTTAATAAATATTTTTTTATTCGACTTGAAACCTTTTTTGACCACTCCACGTATTTTCGATGATAATGCAGATATACAATTATTACCAATAATGAATCATCACTCTGTTCTATGGCGTTTAGTTATTGATTTTTTGATTATATTTACAATTGTGAATAATTATTTGTTAGGAATATCTTGGAAATAGTTTGATTTTCAATATAACAGGTAAAATCTGTTAATTTTTTCTCAACCAACCATCTGTGAACTCGATTGGTTTATACTAATTCTTGAGTTTCAAAAACTTAATTTTATTTCTGATAAAAAGGATACAATATATACACATTCGACATTTCTTATACAAAATATACATTACAAGGTAAAACCAAGAACAACAAGTTGTTACAGAGTGAAACATACCTTTTTCTAAAATTTCCATAATTAATGTATCGAAACTTCTCTGAGTCAAAAAATTTATTTTTGCATTGCTTCCTACATATATAGTGATTTATAATTTTCTGATTAAAGTAATTGATCAACTGATCACCTAAAGTTTACAAGCCTTGAAATAATCGTGAGTTTCACGCAGGATCGATATTTTTCATTCTTTATCAACACAGTGTATACAGGATTAAACAAAAGTAATAAAATGGCTGGTGAAAAATTAGGAATACAAATATAAAAGGCAGTAATTTTAATAGATTATTGAGGTAGGCGTCATTTGCTTAATCTATTTCGTTTTCTATTACAAGTAGGGTTGAATAACTCGTATTTTGAATTATAAAAAGCTTGTTGTGTTCTACACTTGCTAATCTAAGTGCTACCAACACCCACGTGATTGTGCAAATGAGCCAATAATAACAATAATTAAAAAGACTTCAATTGCGATACTGATATAGTTACCGCATGAAAAAATTAACTTATCATTTTATACACTGAATTCATGTTCAAAATTTCAATTTTCAAAATAATGAAAGAGCTTTAGAACGAATAGAGTATACAAAGATTTATTTCAAATAATTCTTATATATGATTAACTATAAAGACACATTATTTGTAACTGGTACTCTCCATTCTGGATTCTGCGGTTACAGTGTAGTATAGTATGAATAAAATTGTTTTAATTTAACGTAAACCCGATCTCTTTTGATGATAAAAAAAGACATTCATATTCAGTAATTCATCTTCTACAAATTCCGAATTGCTTTTCTAAAATTTATCAGCGCAATGGGATCATTATTCTTCTTTATGAATTTTCCGTGGGCACGAGTGAAGATTATCAATCAAATATTGATGGTTGGAGAAATGGGACTGACTGTCGTTTAACAATAAGGTTTAGGAATGAACAGTTAAATTTAAACGGTCACATCATGCATCAATATTTGACAGACAACTCGTGGCCAGAAAGCTCTGTACTGAAGGACAATCGAAACCAGGATCATGAGTTAAGTTTTTTTTTTCGAAATTGTGACATGTTTTAAAAGGAACAAGGATCCTCCGGTATATACAAGCTGCCCAAAGGTACACCTTTGAAGATCTTTGTCTTAATGTTGCTAATTGCATAATTGTTTTATTGCTGTAAATGTATCAGTTTCGCAAAATATCGCATAAAGTGATCATGAAAATTTAGTTAGTTCGACATGATGATAGTTCAATCGATACCATCCAACTTTTTTACCCAGCTTACAATGAGATGAATCATATTTTCGTTATTATTACACAACACTAATTTTAAGAAGTGAGCGACTATTAGGTCCAGTTCAGAGAAATATGATTGCTATTGTACAAAGTGAACATGTGCCGGAAAACTGATTTTACGAACACATCTAAATCTCACAGCGTCCTGTGTTTATGGGGTTTATGCGGCGCCGGCGCTGTGGCCCTAAAACGGTCACATGTCACAGTGCACTGTGCGAGGAATGCTCCGAAGAATCGGCGTTAGCTTCCGAGTCGGCTGCGGCAATCTTCTTTTTTGAGACGCCTTCTATAGTCGACTGTTGCCCGCCGAGGTTATTGTCGACTGTCGTGTCTCTCGTTAGGCCGCCTTAGTTGAAAAGGGTACGGCGTTAACCGTCCTGGTTCCTGAAAAAAATATATTATTTATTTAACTATATAATTTTAACATTTTTCCACTACCGTGCGTAAAGTATTTACTTTAGACACACTTTCGAGTGCGTAAAACTTCACTTTACGCACTAGTGCGGTAAAAAACATACTTTAAAAAAGAAAATTATTAATAAGGTCTCCATAGCCTAATGGCTAGAGTACAATGGTCACGTCATAGAGATCCAACGTTCAAGTCGCGTTTATTCGACTTGTACTAATAATTATAAATTTTAATAACTGCACAAAGTGCACCTTAAATATTAGTATAATTACTAGTTGAATTCGTCTGTTGCAGGGTATTTCAAAACGTTGGCATGTGAGTTATATCACTGCATTAAGCGAAAAAAATCGATTAAAAATCACCAAACAATCATATGTCTGTAACGCATAGATTAATCGCAAATTAACAATAAGGTTTAACCAATCAAAGCTTTTGGAACGTTTAAGTCCTCCCTCGAGCGGTCGAGGGTCGAGGGAGCCATAAATAAAAGTATTTAGCTGCTGCCGTATTTTTCAACTTACCTTTGTTTCTAAAACGTACTCGAAAGTTTTGCGGCGCATATTATTATCGATCGTTGAACTGCTGCTGGCTAAACCTTAATGTTAATTTGTGATTAATCTATTTGTTATAGACATGTGATTCTTTGGTGATTTTTAATCGATTTTTTTTTCGCTTAATGCAGTGATATAACTCGCATGAGAACGTTTTAAAAGAACCTGTATAAATTATTTTATAAGGAATCAATAAAAGCGTTATAGTTTCTTCTAAATAAAAATTAGGCTTACTTTACGCACTAGTGCGTGAAGAAACATACGATTGGTACACTTATGGTTACTTTTCTACATAATCACCGAAGAGATTGAGACATTTGTTATATCTGTGGATAAGCTTTTCAATAACCTCTTCAAAGACAGTTGCCGTCAATGATTTCAAGTAGAATACAATAAAGGCCTTGGAAATCCCGTAGACGAAGCATTAATAGTGAATCTGCGTTTTTTTTAACCATACTGTCGACTCATTGTACCAGGTCACCTGAAACGACAGATTTGCGTCCTTAATCATGCACATCATTACGGCCATCTTTAAACTTTCGACACCATACACACGACTCATTCTCCTATGGATTTCTTCAGCACTATGGCCTTCAGTCTGTAGAAATCGAATCACACTCCGCAATTCACACTTGGCGGGAGCATCAATTATGGCGGACATGTTTACGTGGCTGTAGCACCGACTGACGCCTGAATGTCAACAATGGCGGAGTATGTAGTGCAAGAGCTTCGCAATAGCTACAGCGCATCCCCGCTTTCGCTTTCTTCTGCCCGCGTAGCGTCTGCATGGAGCGATCGTAGGTTGAAGAAAAAAACGGCCCTCGTACTTTACGTACTAGTGCGAGAAGAAAATTACCACTAAACTTCTGTATTTCGATAAAATTTTCGTAAGTAGAGAAAATATTGTGTGTAATTCATGTGTAAAGGCCTTTTTTCGAAAAATGTTATAAAAAGTTTCTAGAAATATAAACTGCCCAAAATTGAAGTAGATACATGTTTCTTTTAATATCATTAGCAACATTTTTGTAAATTCCAAAATTTTATTTTAACAGTGGGATAGTCATCAAGTTTTATTCTGTAAGTGGTAATTGCGGATTATTTCCCATGTTTCAAGTGAACTTTCAGAATTATATTGACGTTAATTAGGGCTCTTTTGAGAGAAGAAAGCTACTGTTAGAATACTTAATTATTTTAGGTTTTCCTGGGTCTTCTTTGACTTCTTTTCTAATACCTTTTTGTTTCTGTCACTCTTCTTATTAGGCTTTGTAGTGTTCTCTTTATGTTTCCGTACCAGTTTAAATATCTTTTAACTATCTTGTTTCCTATTGGCTCTTTTTTATATAATTCTATATAATTACTTCATTTCTTATCTTATCCATCTCCGATTTTCTCGCTATTTTCGTTAGTTATTTTACCTCCTCTGCTATTAATCTGCTCTGTGTCTTTTTGTTAATTATCTAAGCTTCACTTCCATATATTAACGTAGTTACTGCTATCGAGTTGTATACTTTTATTTTTATGTTTTTACCTATTACTTTTTTTCCGAAAATGATCTTATTTACTTTTATAATAAAGTTCGCTATTTCTATATCTGTTTTTCCGTTTTCTATGAAAATGATTCCCAGGTATTCAAAAGATATATAACTTGATATTCACTTCCATTCTCAGTACTCCCATTATCTTTATTTATATGTCTACTTTTTCTTTCATTTTTTAAATGTATCTGCTACAATTACTATATCGTTTGCATATACTAATCCATTTATTTTTACCGGTCCTAGGTTTTTGTAGCCATGTATTGTCTCAAATTATAGTTTTGATCAACGTTTAAAGAAAATGTTAGACTCAAAAATATCGACTCTAGAATTAAGAGCCATATTTGAACCAATAACAAATTGCGAAAAAACCTAAGTCTTGCATGCTCATTCTTGGTTTTGCAAAAGTGGTACTGCTCGGTCTTGGTCCTGTTTTTCTGCAATCCAGGCTTGCTCATCATGGTGTGAAACCAATTGTAGGTATAACTTTTGAAACCGTTGAATAATCTGGAGAAAGTTTATATTTTATCGTTATATTGTTGATGAACTCAGAACGTAGCACATTTATGAAGACACAAGGTGGTCAGGCTAAATTACCATAAAATTATATAAACGAATATATAGAGTATTCATTTATGCTAGAGAGAGTTACTATGTTACTAACATTTCGAAATTCCTTTCCTGGAGTATTTAAAACTTTTCTCACCTTAAAATGTTGAAAATATAGAGGTTGGTTATTGATTTAAAAATAAAAATCCATAAACACTACCTTAAACCTTTTATCGCGGTCACTGCCTGCATAACCGCACAGAAAAACTGTAAAAGCTCTTAAAAGCATTGGATTGATTTTAACACCAGGGAAGTGTAGTCATTTTATAATATACGAGGATATGTTGAAAAATTCTTAGCCTACTATCGAACCAAATAAGATTTCAATGTCAAAATATTTTATTACTCAACATATTCTTCTTTTAATTGGATACATTTATTAGACCTTTCAAAAAAATGTTTCTTCTTGCTCTGCAAACCAGACCTCCACAGCTCTTATTACCTCCTCGTTGGAAGACACATTTACGACCTTTTAAACTTTTTTACAGTTGAGGAAAGAGATGATAGTTGGACCGAGCTAAATCTGGTGAATACGGGGGGTGTTCTAGTAATTCAAACCCTATCAAATCACGAATTTTTCGTTTGGCAACATGAGATTTGTGTGCAGGGGCGTTGTCCTGCAAAACAAAATACAATCTCCAGTTACTGTTCAACCCTTATTCAAAAAATCAAACATGATTACTCCATGGCAATCTCAAAAAACTGAAGCAAGAACTTTTCCAGAAGATTTTTGGATAAGAAACTTCTTAGGCCTTAGAGAACTAGAGTGTCGCCATTCCATCGATTGTTGCTTTGTTTCTGGATCGTAGAAATGTACCCAAGTCTCATCCATAGTAACAATTCGGTTTAAGAAGTCTACATCGTTTTCAAATCGAGCACAGATCGAACGCGATGCTTCTACACTTGCACGCTTTTTGTCAACATTCAAACATTTGGGGATCCATTTTGGAGCAATTTTTCTCATGTCCAGATTGACGTGAACTATATGGTGAACGCGTTCGTATATCAGTGCTTCAGATATCCGTTTTAGCCAAATTCGACGGTCTGATAAAATAATGTCATGAATTGCATCGATATTTTCGGGGACTGACACAGAAACTGGCCTTCCCAATCGGTCATCATCTTCAATGAAAAATTTACCTCTTTTGAAGCTTGCAGTCTAATTTTTCACGGTCGCATATGAAGGACATTGATCACCAAGGGTATTAAGCATATCTTCGTAAATCTGCTTACCTCTTAACCCTTCTAAATACTTGATGATTTTCTCAATTTCGGTGGACACCTTTTGTCTCTTAATTTATTGCGTAACTCTGATTAACTTTTTGACGTCCAACTTTACACTGACACTTCTAATAAGTTATTGTTCGTTGCTATGGTAACGCAATATTTTGCTTATGCATGGAACTGGTCTAGACTAACTAGATATCAATACATCCTCGTACATAGATAGAAATAGGTGCAAAAAATAGATTAAAAACAGATTTTAAAAAATTAATAATGGAAAAAAATATCAAACTGTGAACAAAAGTATTATTTACAAATTTTGAAGCTGAACAAAAAGTAGTATTTTATTCTGAAATAGCCGCTGAGCGTATAGATATATATCATCTTGTTTATCTCTCTGATTGTAATTTTTAGGCCTGTAACTTGCTTATTTTTCTCAAATAATGACTTATTTGTATACTTATTAACATCACATGTAGCTTTCGAATACTACTATCTCTACGAGTTCCTGCTTCTGTCAGAACTTCTTATTTATATAATATTTTTTTAATTATAAATCCGAGAGCAGTCAGCCTTTATCGCGCTATCTAGAGGGGTGTATCAAAGTATTTTAAATGCAGAAGGGTTGAACGAAGAAAAAACACTATTCTTGTTTCAATTGCCGTTCTGAGACAAATTGTGAGAAATTTTCAAAATCTCAATTCCTGTTCCTTCAAATCTAAAAATGGATTTTTTTCCATATAACTCAGTTCTCCACAATCTACGTGATTTTCTAGTTGTTAGTATAAAAGATACGCACTCCAAAACCAAATGATGGTACCACATTAGCTCAATTAGATGATCAATGTTTAACAAATACAGGAAAATGGATAAAAATGAAATGTTAAAATGTGCGTTGATTTGTTACACACAATACTTGAAGTTGTCTACGTGTTGTGCCGGTATACGAAGGTGAAGAAAATAATGGCAAATATAAAGGGTGTTTCAACGATTTACAATAGACTATTGGGTATATAATTATTGATATTTGCCACTTTACTTACCCCGAAGAAGCCGTTGTGACCATTGATGTCGTCACAGCAGATTGGGGAGCTGAAGAAGCACTCTGTTGTTGAGACAATGATCGGTATAACGGTGAGTTGACGAAACGTGGATAACTATCTCTATGCATTAGGGTATATATTTGAAGTTGTGCCTCTTCAAACATTTGTGGAGTCGGTTCCACCATGTTACGATTTACAATCTCACGTACTCTCGCATCCAGCGACACCTATATCAATAAGTAACATCAAATAGCTCAGTTGATAATAATAATAATTATTAATAAAGTTACGATGAATATGTTATATTAAAGAGGAATTTGACTTTTGTGTATCGTTAAAAAAATTCTTTACTCTGAAGTTTTGTTTCACATTAATATTTTATGGAATACAAACCTCCTTGGGAGAAAGAATCGAAATATAATCTTCGTAAATAATTCTTGCTTTCTCTTCTACTGCCTCTAAATTCGTTTCCCGTTTGAGTTCTTCACACGCTAACCAAAATAATATATTTTCTTCCGAGTATTCTCCTCTTAGAAAATCCCTAAATACCTGCCGACCCGCTGAAAATATATTTTACAATATTATTAATGAGATATGAAATAAGGTAACAAAAGTGGGAAATATAAAAAATGAAACACACTGTATAAATCTTAAGTAACTATCCAATTTTGGATGGTGTTGGAACATAATTAATTTTTAAATCAGAGGGTGCCTCTTAAGTAATATCGGTTTTTTTATGTGAAAAACTACGCCTCAGTTTAAACATGCGTAACTTGTTAGACTGACTAGTCTCTAATTCTATTAAAACTTTTATCTTTTCACCCTTCTATCTTTGATTATTTATAAGGAAGGGCGCAATTCGTGTATTGTTTAGACATCATTGGAAACAAAAGTTTATAATAGCTGAGGTAGTGAAGAAAATATGGGAAATTAAAGAGAAAGATACAGTTTATGGGTAGACGGCACAGCGTTGATTAAATCGTTTTAATTCTTGGAGATTCGACGCAATAGAAAACCAACCTAGTACCAGCACTCGCCGATTATTGAAGTCATTTGTATCTCCTAAAGAAACCATACTATTCAAAATCGTTAGGTAAGATCAATAAAATTTGTCGAATAACCGAGATTCGATGAAACGTCGCATCGAGTAACGGTGTGTAAACAGCTTCTCATAGTACGGGATCTCGCTGCAAAATTATGACATGAAGAATGTACACAATCAATATTTCATTTGGAAGTATTTTTACGAATGGGGGAATGTATTTTTCATAAGGTGCCAATTAAAAATTACCCACAAGTACTATTAATTAAAATCTAATTCATGACTTTTAGTAATACATTTCGTTTACATCTTATGGAAATTAAACCTATAGCACTTTACAACAGTGTATTTGAAAGATTTTAATAGTCACAGTTGCTGCTGATTGGTTAGCCATAAACCCAGGTGTAAACAGGTATGATTTCGTAAAAACTTCTTGTTCATTATGTATATTCATTTAATTTACACCACATTAAAGCTATTTTTTTTTCTGTATTTAATTTTATAAAGGTGCCTGTAAAAAAACCTCAAATCGAATAATGTATTTCACAAACAAAACTATAATGAATGTGAATAATTTATTGAATATTTTTAACCGAATCTTACAATATGAAATCGGAAAGTTTTCAATTACCTGGACTTTTCATGAGTTTTTCGAAAGATCTGCCCCAATTCCGGATCTCTTCTAACGAAGGACTGAAAATATATTTTATTATTAGATTTATTTTAGAGTTTGCATTGAAGCCATATACTGTGGAGACCACTAATGATATGTACCGGGTGGGCAACAGACTATATTATGGCTTTAGGAAAAAAAATAATGGCCTCTTTCCAATACGTGAAAATTATTTTCCGAATTTAAGGTGTATTTGAAAATATAAAATTAAAAAATCATTTTTTTAAATTTACCCATTGTACCAAGTGGCACATCGATTTCTTCAACAAATTCTGTGCATTTTTTATTAAACAAGTTTTAGTCTATCTCTTCAAATAAGAGGCGGGGGGAGAGTATTATGAAAAAATGCCTGTAGGTTCGATTCCGCTTTCCGATTTTTATGAACTTAATGCTAGAGGGCGATGTTTCATGTATTTTATATATTGTGAATTATTTAATTGACGGATGTAAATCTCTTTTTCTTTCCCGAGATATCCTAAGAAATTGCCACAATTTTTTTAAACGTATAGTTGAAGCTGTTGAAGTTAGTTGTGTTCAATTTTATCTATTATTCAAAAATGTTTTATTTTTTGTCAGTGAATTAAATCACAACTGGCTATAAAATATGATTCACGACGATGCTTTCACGAATTTTGTGGACAGACGTGACCACGTTTTAATATAATGGTAGAGTAAATCGCCATAATATGCACTACTGGTCTAAAACGAATCCCCTTTTGGATGCATAAGATCCAACATTAGGGTCATTAGTCTGTAAATGTGTGGTGTGGCTAAGCGGACAAACAATTGGGCCATTTCTTTAAATGATACAGTTAATGAAGAAAGATATTAGTTCTTAGTTGTCCACCCAGTACTTGGTGAAATTGGAAATATTCATAATTTCCGTCGAGAAAGAAATGCGGTTTTCTTTCCATAATTTCATTCAAAATCTCAATACCTATTATTCATAGTTGACATGGTATAGTTTGTCGAAACCACATTTTAAAAATACGAAAATACAAGTTATTTCATCAATAATACAGAGTGTGACACAATTTTGAAGTTTAACAATTTATCTCGTAGTTTTTCATTTCACAATGATTCCCGAACTATAAAGTAAAAGCCAATTTTTTTTCTAATAAAATTTTTGGGAAATATTTTAGATTGAGTTTCAAGACAATCTTAAGAAGTCCATTGTGCAAAATTCATGGACAAGATGATTTCTTTCACCTAAGAATTCCTTCTAATATATAGCTCAAAATTGTTCTGTCACCTGGTTAGTTTTCGAAGAATACTGCTATCTCATTAGTACGTTATGAATGATATTTTGAATTTTGTGAAGGGATTACTAAAAATATTTTTGATTTTTATAAAATGTGTGGTAGAAAATTATTAAAAATAAGAATTTAGACTACAAAACTCTACCTTTTTTGATTCTCGCTGGATATACTGTTTTCAGATTATCTTTTTTATTAGGTGATATGTGATATTTAATCGAGATACGTACTCTATATTAGTAATTAATTACAAGTAAAATATGAATTATTTGGCATTTATAGCTACATATAAATACGAAGGGGGATAAAAAGTACGGTTCGTGAATCCTTATAGCAGCATTTGCTTAGTTTCAACTACAGTTTGCTACTATAGTTGCTTTAAAAAAACGGTATCTGCGTTGACTATCGTGAAACATAAATCTTAAGCAAAGCGTCAAGTTTTACCTGATTATGCGAAAACAGGGGGAACATTTGTAATCTCAGAAGTTAATAATGGTGTGTTGAAACATATATTCTCCATTGTGACAATGGCTCTTGCTAAAAATAAACGAAGGGCTGAAAGGAAAACGTTTTGAAATCCCTTCTAACATTGAGACGCCACGACAAAACAGATGAAAAACTTCCAAAATGATTAAGCCATAGAATTATCATTGGGCTAGGTACATTGCTAGTAGGGTAGTATGTAAAGAGATTAATTCAAATTTCATATTAGTTACTTTGTTTTAATGATATTAAAGTCTTTTTTGATGCAACCTCGTAGCAAGAAATATGTAAGTATGCGAAATTTTCACGAGATACATAATTCGACACGGTATTCATTATCAAGTTCAACATTTGGAAATTTGTTTAGAAAAAAATTACTTATAATTATTACAAATGGATAGAAGATTTATGATTCTACTTACGGTGGTTCTAATTCACAATTTAACATCACATCCGAATTATTTGAATTTCTTTTAGGTCCGTTTTCATCGTTTGCTTTTCCACCAGGATTTGAACTGAAACCAAAGAAAACTCAACATTATATTGGTAGAAATAGTCTTCAATTTTGATATAAATTTTGTGGTACTTGGACACCTCAAATCTTTTACAAACTTCGTACACTTTTCCACGCGAAAATGAATATTTTTTGTCCTAATACATACTTTTGAGGCTTGATACCAAGCATTTTAAATTTAATACTTAATACTTTTCATTGTCGGAAAAGCTTTGACCATGGAGCCAGCTTCTCAATTGTGAAAAGAGAAAATTATCAGAGGGGGCTAAATCTGTCGAATTTATTTTGGTCGTTGCAATAACGGATGTGTGAGCTGGTGCATTGTCTCGATGAAACAACACTTTCTTCTTAGCCAAATGCGGTCGTTTTTTGCTTGATTTCTTCACTCAACCGTTAAAACAAGTTCGGATAATACTCGCTGTTGATAGATTCTCCGGCGCAAAAATTTAGCTTTATTTCTGTGAAACAATAACAAAAACTCAATGGAAACATCTCTGTTTTTGTTCCAAACGCGGCACCCATCTTGCGCACAGCTATCTCATGCCCAAATTTTCAATTAATATGCGATGTAGCGCAACTTTTGAAATTCCTACTATTTCTGCTTGCTCGCCCACTTTCAATCGTCGATCATTCATCCACATTTCTGGAGTCATGACCACATTTAGTCGACCACTGCGATGCTGGTCTTTACAGGGCGTATGGCCAATATTTTACTATTAATAACGAAGGAGCAGTCTCAACCAGAGTAGAATCTAGTCAAGCTTCTATATTGGTTGAGCGAAGGCTTTCCAAATAAAAGTATTGTATCATATAACGACGACCAATTTTTTCCATGTATACAAATTCACTGAAAACGTTCACTATTGATGGCTGCCAAACAGATACTAAACAACGTGGTGTCTTCAAACTTTCTAACACAGTGGTATTTTTGAAGCAACTAGCGCCATCTTCAGGCCAGGTCAGATAGTTTTGGGACTATCCTCGTATATTATATTTTAGGATTAATTTTACTGAGATATTGAAATTCATTCACAGTGTTTTTTAAGTCAATAATCTTTGTGTGATTATTGTAAGTTTTAAGACTGAACGTAATGAGAATTCGATGATAAGCTATATTACTAGTATGAATTTCGTAGTTATAGTATAATCAACAAAATCCAATAGAAATCAGATTATTAGTAATATGTATTCAGCTGGTTTATAGTATAAAATAAATCGATTGCCCCCTTTACAGCAAACTGTTGAATGCAATATGGTAAAGACAAAAAGTGAAATAAATTAACTTGAATTTGCAGAAGCGTAATTTGATTCAGTTTCCCAAATGCAAATGTCAATACGAATCTTCACTAGAACGTATACGACTTATTTTCATGGATAAACAGTTTATGTGGCATAAATAGGTAGAATTTATGATTAATAAATGTTTTGTTTCGGTGTGAGTCCATTACAGTATTTTATATTCACTAAACTTCATATACTAATTTATTTCTTTCTTTCTTTTCTAATAAATCGATTAATTTCTACTAAATTATTTGACAATTGAAAGTTGGATGTGGATGTTATAACAAAATAACGGATATAAAATATTATTGATTGAACAGCTTTATATTTACCAAGGACACTTGCAGCAACAGCACCATAGGAGGCAACAAGGCTTTGGCCGTAGCGGAGCACCTTGAGCACTTGATTGTGGTCCATTCTGGGAAGCATTTGAAATCGGTATGCTACCCCTGGAATTCGGTGACGGTGCTAAACTCACATTACTTGCGCCGGTTCCTCGTAGCCTACATCCTGTTCCAGTTACGGTTACGGTTGTCCCTGTAGGACCTGCTCCCCCTTGGGGACCCACAACTGTGCCTCTGTTATCCGGGACCCGCTCAGTAACGCTACAAGACATCTGCAATAGAAAGAATAAAAGAAATATTCTCCAATACAGTTATAAGTGGGTAATACATGCATATAAGAAATCAAAAAATCTTTTTTTTTTCGCGAATCGTGATAGAAAAAACTTCTACATCATACATATTGTTAAATAAGGAAAATTTCCATTTTCGAATTTCGATTAATATAAATTTCAAAATCGAGGCCATATGTAAGGGGTTTATTAAAACGATTATTAGTTTGGTCGATCTTTTTTCTTATATAACAACATAGAAAATTAGTGGAGTTCAGTGTCAGGATCCAAATAAATTACAGTAGATTTAGATTAACATTTTATTGGATAGTGAAGTTTGAAATAAGTTAACGAATAATTATCATAGTACATTATATGTTACTAGGAGTAGAAGGCTATCATTATTGTTGAGCTAATATTCTTGCACTGCCGAGGCGTTTAACGAGGCTGTGCAAATTGGGCGAAACATATAATGGGTCTTCTGCTCCGAGTGACATATACTATTTTTTCTTCAAGAGTAAAAATAATGCAATTTATAAGTAGAAATAAATTGAAAACGTTGTTTATATCTCAACTATTTATTAATAAAAATATGAAATAAAACAATTATGGCTTGCATAAGCATTATCTATTTATTAATTGTAATATTGAAGGTGCAGTTTTGTATACTGCAGTTATTTATATTTAGGCCAATGCCACCGCTTTCGGCTTCGACATTCACAATATTGTCATTGGTGTGGATGCTATGTTTAATAAGGTGTCTGTCTATATTTATTATGTTAGAAATATTTTCATTTGAAAGGTTTCCTGAATGTAAATCTCTTTTGATTCCAGAACTCGTACTTGGTTGATCTTTCCAATGAAGTAATTGTTGTGCAGTTTGTTTCTTGCTGAAAACAGGATCTTCTAAGTACCCTAGAGCAACACTGGTGGATTTCCATCCATCATGTCGTTTTAAAGCGGTAATGTCCCATCCGTTGTCAACTAAAATAGTTGCTGAAGTCCTACGAAGGCAATGTCCTGTATATTCATGAGGATTTGTTAATTTCAAAAAAATAGCAACGTCTTCTGGAACGTTTGAAATTTTATCTATATCTATTACCACACGGTGACATTTACCATTTTGATATTTAATAAAAAATCGCTGCGGATCCATTCCATATCATCCGGACGAAATGCCGTATACCTACTGTCTGACTAAGTTCAAATAAAAATCGCCAAGTATAGGAAACGACCATTGTTTTTTGTGTTTGTGATTTTTACTAAAATTAAATTTCCTATATCTTGGATTTCGCTGTACTTCAAATGAACGAGTTCCTCGCATCTACAGACTCCTGTGACTCCAAATCCTTACAAATATTATAAATGTGAAATGTAAGTTTGCTTGTAACGCTTTCACGCGAAAACTACTTTGTACACAAATTCTTGGAGGTATTACAAATAACATAGAATACTTTTTATGAAACAAAATTATTTTTACGAGTTAGAAAACAATTTTTTGTCAAAAATCTGAAAATCTAGCATTTTTAACGCCATCTAGCATTTTTAACGCCATCTAGCATTTTTAACGCTATCTAGCATTCCAGTAATGAAGCTCCAGCCCTGAGTACTGTAATACCATTCCACTGTGTTACCAACGGTCACGATAATATCCAATCTAATTGACTATAGTTTCAGCTGTTTAGAATTTTTCTTTGTTTATTGTCATTATACAGGGGAGTCGGGAGGAGCGTACCAAACTCTAGGAGTGTATTATACACGTGAAAATAATGTAAAAAAACTCATATGTTTTATCCGATTTTCATTTGTTTTTAAATTATAGCATATTAACAAATAAACAAATTATCACATAAAAATTTTCTTAATCATAGCGTTCTTTCAATAAATGTTCAAAAATACCGTCATTGACTAACCTAAACATTTTCTGCTTCGTCTACGAAGAGCCTTTGTTGCTCTCCCAATTGATTCATTTATTTCTTCTATAATATGGGCTGCAATATTCTCAATTCGTGTGTCCACTTTTATTTTGTAGACTTGGTGAGGTCTGGAGATCTTGCAGGCCAATTAATGGGACCTCCACGACCAATCCAACGCCTTGGAAGACGTTTGTCCAAATGTTGCTTGACCTAACGAGCGACATGTGCAAGAGCTCCATCGTGCTGATAGTTCATCTGCATTCTAATATTTACAGGAACATCCTCTAGTAGGCCTTGTAATGGTGGTATGGTTATACCACATCATACATTTACAGAAAACCGATGTTGAAAATTGCTTTCGACTGTTGCGTGGGGATTTTCGTCCGACCATACATGATAGTTACGAGTATTATTAATGCCATCACGGGTAAATGTAGATTCACTGACAAAACTCCATACGGTTAGCGCAATCCTCTGGTTGTAGGTGCTGTACTCTCTGTACGTGATAAAGATATAAGCCTTGTTCGTGGAGTGTGTTTATCACCCTTTTTTTGGAATTCCTAATTGCGTGGGAATTCTCCGTGAGCTAGTAGTTGGATCTTCTTCTACTACATAGATGCAGAATATTTTTTACTTACTACCAAACCTTGTCGAGTAGCGCGTTCAGATGATATATTAGCACTAGAAGGCTTACCAATCTCGCACAATTTGTTAAAAACTCTAATAAATACGTTTTTATAACATTTTCTGTGTATCTCCGTACAATATTTTGTTTGCACCATTTTTTAAATTTTTCATAACAAAAATCATACCCTTTTCGTGACTTCGTCGGAATTAATGTTTCAATAGTGGAATTAGCTATTTCGACTAACTCCGGAGGTGTACATTGAAATTCTTCTCCTTGAGACATTTTTACAATACACTTTTCAAAACCGACAAACATCAAATTCAATAAAAATTAAACGACAATTCCTGCCTACTTGGTTACAACGCCCATAATAAGACGTTGCTATCGCGTCTCATTATTTTATTCTTCTTCTTACGACGCCGTCTCCCTACGGAGGCTGGCGATTCAGATGGTTATTGTCGCACGAGAAACCACAGCTCTGAAAATTTCTGTAGGTGCCTGTCCAAGCCATCTGCGTAAATCTTTCAGCCATGAATTTTCTCTACGGCTGACCGGCATATCACCCGCCTGTCATTATGTCTTAAGTACTGCAACTTTGTCGTGAGAAGTTACCCATTTGCTGTAGAACATCTATGTTTGTCTTATGTTCCGTCCAAGATATCCGCAGCATTCGCCTGTAGGTGTACATTTTCTGTGGCCGCATCCATGGTCCAACTTTCGCATCCGTACAGAAGAACAGGGAAGATGTAACAGTGAAGCATTCTGGTCGGGAGTTCCAGGCTGAGGTTGCGGTTTGCCAGAAGTGTCCTCATGTTGTTCAGAGTTTTCCGCGCTTGCTCAATTCTTGATCTTATTTTGAGTTTTGTGTCGCATTGCAGGTTGAAGAGCGTGCCCCGGTATTTTAGAGATGACATTAGTTCAATGATCTCTCTCCAGAGTCTTAGGGCTGCGTTTCATTGTTTTTTTGAGAATACCAATAGTTTCATCTTGGACGTATTCGTATATAGGCCGAATTGCTCGCTATATTCTACAATAACGTCAACAAAAGATTGAAGTTACTAGTACAATATAAGCGTTCATTATTTTACTAGTAAAAGAATAGGTTATTTCTACGATCTGTGTTGCCGAAAATAATAAAGATATTATTATACGCTTGAAGAAAAACAAAATTATTCTATATACACTTATAATAAGCCGAAAGCATCCAAGTTTAAAATAACTTAACCTTAAAATGTGTGTTTTAAATCGATTTACATATATAAATATGACCCTTTGGAAGAGTTTGTTTCTAAAGATAATCTGCTTTACATAATGTGTTCTCTCAACTTAAACATGCCTTTAAAATTATTTAACCACAACAGATCTATTCGCCTCTGGAATTTCAGGTTTGAACGAAGTTTTCTTAGGAACCTGGATATTTAAAAATGACGATTTAACGTCATCATTAAAACTTTAGTCGATTTGGAAAAATAATTGATTCAATCAAATAATGATCGATAAGGCCGACCCAAACATTAATCTTAAAATCACGTTGGAAATGTCGAGGATTCATTACAAGAGGATTTTCATCTGAATACTCCTGATTATGCATAGTTATGTATATTTGTAATATTCCTACGAGTAAAGCAAGCCTTATCAAAGAATTTTCTTTTGAGAAGGAATGTATTGTCATAAATAAATCGACAGAATTTTACTTATTAAACCAAGTCTTGAGATAACTGTTCAACTTTTTGGGAATGATATAGAAGAATTAAATAACTTCTAATAGCTCAGTGTACAGATGAAGTTCTAGTGATAATATGCCGTTGATCGTGTTCGACAACATTGAAGTATACAACTTGCGTCTCAAAAATACAAATAATTTGTTCCATTAGCCATCTAACTCAATTCCCTAAATACTGCATCCGCAGTTCCTCTACGGTCACTCCGCAGACACTTGCAAACCTATCTGTCCCCTTTGCGGTGCATCCGATCACAAACCAGAAATGTGCCTAAAGTCAAACTCCCCCACATGTAAAAATTGCGGTGGATCTCACTCCGCCTTCCACCCCCGTTGTCCGAAAAGGATGGTAACACCTAAAGCCCCCCAGAAAACTGCCCCAGTCATCCTGGAAAAACCTCAAACCCCGTACGACCTCTCCACAGACTCCAAAATCCTCCACAAAATCCACAAAAAAAATACAAAATTTAAAAAAAAAACAAAAAAAAAATATAATAAAATCACTAAAAAAAAACCGTTTTTACTTGCAAGCTCCACTTCATATTTTCGGCAAAAATACCCCGCTAGAAACAGTTAGACCACCACAACCCCAGACCTGCAGAGGAGCAATTCCTATATCAGAGCCTAATCAAACAAACCAAATTCCTTACAAAAATCCTCCTTATCCTACCAAACTTTAACCAACGTATCTCTCTCTCTCCATCAGCCACATAATTTTTAATAATTCTACTTAAATATTAATTTCAATATCCTTGATAAAATTTACTAATAGATCCAAAAGGTGTGTGAGGTTTAGAGGTAGGGAGTAGTTTTATATAAAAAGCGTCTATAACAAATTGTTTGTTTTATGAATGTGATTACTGCATCCGAAAAAATGTGATTGAGATCAGCACACCAATTATCATCACAGGTATATGCTGATCATTACATAATACCCAGATTTGCAAGATGAGCTGGGTATCTCCCATCACCACACACCAGTATACTTCCCAGTGTTTCTGCCAGGATACGTAAATTTAATCTTTCACTGAATTAATCAGATCTCTTCTTGTATATACGTTACAAAAAACTCCATCAAGTACTTAATCTTCTACTAATCGATCAGCTTTTTCATTACTATGAATTCCAATTCGTCCTGAGTGCTGATCTAAAATCAGATAAAATCGCACCCACATTTTTTATTTGACTTCAACTAGGAAAGACACTGTAAGATGGTATACAGCTCCGTAGTATATATGCTAGGTATATCGGGTAATTTAAATCGTAGAGAATCCTTTGTGTTCTGAATGTATACTGCACATCCAACTCCATCCCTCGCCTTAGATCCATCAGTATATATTATTGTCCTGTCAGCCACCTCAGCTAATATGGATTTCAACATGATTCGAGTTAATGCGGCTGGCTAGATTTCGTATAATTAGGGATTATGACTTTGTGGACTTTGAATAAAGCTTGATAAGGAGTGTTATATATCGATAAATTTCTGTTGGTTCTGTATATATTATTGAATATATTCGTTTGAATGAAGGCTTCCGCCGTGAGGTTCCCTATGGAAATGCTACATGAATTATTTATCGTTATGTATCGTTTGAGTTTAATTAAATATTTCTGAGACAATAATTGCCGCCGTATAAACCAAGAATGTTCGTTACATTCTGCCTATAATGCATTCGATGATGTTGATTTCATTGGACCAAGACAAATTCCAATATCTATCTAGTAGTATTTGAAATCGTTTAGTACCGATAATGTTAGCTCACACAGAGTTAGGTTATCCGATCTAGTAAAAAACACAATTGAGCATTTTTCAGTTGAATGGGTCATACTAGTTTCTTCTTCAGTTCACTTGCATCATATTTTCCAAGATCTTAAGACCACCACCAGTTTCAAGTAGTTTCTGGTCATCATTAGAAGTTCCTCTGCTTTCTTAGCTGATATGGTTATGAGCCTTTTGGATTGTCTTAGGCCTGAAATATTTATTCAGTGAGACTCCATCCGATTCTTTAGTGATCTGATACAAAACATGGAGTCGTTGCCCTTTTTTTGTTTTCTTGTTGCTTGGTAGCCACATTCGTATTACTTTGTTTCTGTAAGCTAGTACTTTTAGAGTTTTCATTCCCACATTAGTTTGGACGTGACCTAAATAGCGTTATTTTACTCTCTGGATTAGCCCGTGGGCGTCGCTAATGCCTATTTTTAACTATAAGATGTATAATTGTTTTTCGAATATTAGCTCAATCGACTAAAAAAAATTCAATATTCTTAAACAGTAAACATATTATCTTCTAGATTTAGACCTGTATAGAAAACTCAAAATTATACATTTATAACATAATTTTTGTTGGTAGACACTGAACTGGGATCAGGGATATAATTGTTCTATGCGGCCGTTTCTTGTGCCCAATTCGAAAAATCCTTCTTCGGTTATTTTTATAACGAAAGCTGAAATAGATTTGACATCACCTTTTCCTTTTTCAACTTCAGGCACTGGGATACGGACGGTAAACCCGACAGAGACTTCAGAATCAGATGTATTCAACATTAATTTCATTTTCGCGTGAATTTTTTAAACTTTTCTCTTGTTCTTTGAACATTGAGTTCATTAAAGCACAATTTGAATATTTTCAGCTCTACTTCAGCTTCTGAAACATAATCTTTCGAACATGATATATGGACAGGCTCCATACATTTGAAGCAAACTATATCTTCACTGCATACTATACATACAACACATACTTTCGTAATGGTATTATTCAATACTGTTTGTTCAACTACTTTTTCATTATCAGGTTGAGAAAAAACATTCAGTGCAGTCAAAGTATTTTGCAATTAATCTGCGTGGCAGTTGTGGACAGTCCAACTCTAGCTGTGCAACGAAATATAGCCTCGTAAGGGGACCTTTTAATACTAGAATGCAACGCTCTGTTCTCCATAAACTGGATAAATTTTAACCCGTTACTCCACAAAGTTGACTGGTTGTCTTGCATCCAAGTCGTCGATATATTTTCTATATTCGGATTTGCTCTCTCAGCATTGTCTTGATTTTAGCTATGTCTTGGTTTGCAGTACACGATCTTAAGCTCAGTTTGTTACAAAACACAGAAATATAACAGGCAACTGTCCTGCAACTTCTTCTCCTCTCTTTGTTTGAAGAGGTCTTAAAACCAAAAACTTTGTAAGGTGATAAAATAAAATAAATTTATAGTTTCCATCAGGTTGTGATTGAAAATCTATGAGGTCAACCTGACATCTTGAATTCATATGTGAAAAAAAAATGGGTTTAACGACAACTTTTCTGCCCGCTTTGTGTTTTGGTTGTGAATATTCATGAAAATTTAGGAAAATCTTAATATCGTTATGAAATAACTAGTTAAACTGTCAAATTAGTAACATATTATATACTTTAACGGACACGATCAGCTAGTTATGGAATAACTAGGTATTATATGAAATAACGGATTTCATACTTTAATGTTTGTTTAGTTAGGAAAAGGATTTTTGTATCATATTTCTGTATTATCGTTCAACATAAAAATTTGTATCAATTGTTCAATTCAGTATTTCTGTAAAAAGAAAAATTTTGTTTGTTTTTTTTAGAAATAACGGTTTCCATCACGAAAAACAATAATTTGTGAGTTGTTTTGTTCCGTTGTTGGTCAGTCACCTTAATGGTGTACATAAGCAATCATTACCGATAAAAATAGTACAAAATGTTTTCAAAAAAAGATTTTAATTTCTTGGAAGACAATTATTTGACTCACATATAATCAAATCAATGTATTGGATATTTCATCTGCTGTTTTACATTTTACAAACCTACCGATTCAACATTCTTCGCAAATTCCGAATACTAAAATGGAATTCAAATTTATTGAAAACAGTTATTCATATACAAGTGCTCGTGGGGAATATTTCAATTAACGTGAGTATGTCTCAACCTCGTTCTCATTAGTAAAAGTAGATAGAAGATTAAAAATTCCAGTATAGGGAAAGCTGAGGGGAAACTCATCCAACAAGAAGAGGAATGGATTCACCTCACAAACTTGTTAGTCCAGAATTGCAGTAATTGAAATTTTTGATTACAGTCACGTATGGGGCGAAGAAAAGCTTGTAGAAATGCTTAAGAAAATATCCCGGATTAACATCGTTTCATTTCGAGTAGTGTATTCTGCCTCGAAAAAAGATTATACTTGGAAAACAATAATCTTGAGCTGAGTTACAAATAAAGTATAAAATTATCGAAGACTACTAGTATTATTTTCAGTCATTATTCGAAGTTTCCGCCAGGAAAATCAACCGTGGAGAAGTGGTTTCGTAAGTTTAAACGAGACCAAATGAGCACCGAGGACGATGCATACAGTGAACGCCCCAAAAGTCGGCTGGCATCAGTATTTCCAAATGTACATAGTATAATATTCATCAACTATCTTAACAATGGTAAAATTAGAAACAGCGGCTTTTATGTAGCGTTTAAGTGAACGAAATCGCTGAAAATGTATCCATTTGAAGAAGACAGTGCTGTTTCATGTATAGTATCACAAATTAATGAAAACGAAGGCACATTGAATGAATTAAACTTTTAATTGCTTCAGAATCCACTATCTTCTCCAGAAATGGTCCACAGCGATTTTTTCTTCTCAGACTTCAAGATGATGCTCGCCGAACAGACATTTTGCGCCGATGAAGAGGTTACAGCCGAAACTGAAGCTTATTTTGGGACTTGAGACAAATCATACTATAAAAATGGCATTTGTATGGCATCCAGAATGGTTGTATCGCACTGAAGACAACTATTCAATCCACCTGTTATGAGATTGAATTTTTGACACAATTTTCGTGAGACCCTATATTAACAGCCGTCATTTAGATTGTGTTAAATTAGCATCTTACTGCTAATTCTTTCAAGTTAATCAAACATAGACTAACATATACAGGTGCAATTCGTTTACCTGTACAGGATATTGAGGTTACAAAGCAACGGGTAGAGAGCCAACTTAGTAGTAGTCGATTATTGGACCCCTTAGGACCTTCCAAAGATACCATATATCACTATTTAAACTCATATTCAAGCAAAACGGCGAGTAGATCTCCTTGTCCAGCTGAAAGATCATTTTATTAGACGCATTGTTACATGCGATGAGAAATGGATGTATCTAGACAATCGGGACATGGAAAATCAACTCCTAGCAAGGAGAGGTCTAGTGGAAAGTCTTGTTTTGTGTCTAGTGAATTATAAAAGTTTGGTGTAGTTACTTGGAAATCATTCCAGAAGGTCGAGCTACCAATAGCTACCAAGGTATATAGTGGACAGCTGATGAGAATATATCAGGTTTTATTGGAGAAATATCCAAGTTTACTTAACCGAAAGGAAATGCTAAACCGCATACTGCAAAAGTTAATGCGGGATAAGATCGAAGAACTTGATGCTATTGAACACCTATCACATCCAGCATTTGGCAAAATTATTGCGTGGGAAAAATTTGAATCCAATGAGATGTTGTAAATGCAATGCGACAATTTTTTGCATCTAAGCTAAAAGAATAGTTTTCTAAAGCATTCAAAGAGCTTTCAGTCCGGCTCTGGCAACCGTAACGTTAACAGTGAAATTGTCAGTTCCTGTAAAAATAACTCTTTATCGATAGTTATCACAGTCCTAGAATCTATGAAACTATAGATAGAATCTTTTAGAAGTGTTCTTAACTCAGAGACATTACTGTAAGTAGAATCTTGTACATTCATACTAAAACATTTAATTTGTAACACACTGTGCTATCAATTTTACACCGCACCGGGTTGGAAGAAGAATTCGCAAAAAAAAACAAACCAGCTCTGATCAACTTGATATGAAGTGGCCTGTGCCAAAACAGGTCAGCATTCTCGAATCAAAGCAGAAATATTTCTAAAATTAATGATGCAAAATACAAATGTTGGGACACTCAGCTCTAATCGATGAACTTAATAAAATAGTCTCAATACACTCTCACCAATGTCTTTCCTCAAAATTAGCTCTACAATTCAGGAATATAACAACATCTACAGCTTCAGAAGACAAATCTTTATTTCACCATCCACAATCCAAATACCCGACTGTCTAATGATTACACACGAGAACACAAGCTATAGAATTTACCTATCCCAAGACCGTCTACTATGCAAAAAACCAGGTCATATTGCAGCAAACTGTAAAAACTTATGAACAACCCCAAATAACTGAACTACCACAAAACCCTACCCAACCTTCCCAGCAGCCCCAAAATAACGAAGCCAATACTCCTGAAGCACACACCAAGATCCCATCAGAAACCCCTATAACACTTCATTCCCAGAATGTACCCCCCATAAACATAAAAGAAATTCCGCAAAACAGCACCAAACGCAACTACGAGCAAATAATTACGCCTCCCCCTCAAACAGAAGGAATTAAACCAGAGAACCCTAAGAAACCTTCTCTCCCCAAACCAAATAGGCCAAGTAAAAAGCCTAAAAATAAACCAGACATCTCTACAGAAATTCTCATGGAACCAATAAGAAAAGTCATTTCAGAACAGAATCCTCCTTTCATATTGGACCACAACTAGATATCAGACCTTTTTGAAAACGTCTACGGTTCATCGGATCCAATTAGTATAATAAAGAACTACACAAATTATTTTACTGGACTAATAGACATGCTAACATAAATTTACCCTTTCTTTGAGCACATATCTATCAAAAGCAGATGCACTAAACTCAAGAAGAAACTGTTTTCTCACCTACAAATGAACATACCAGAAACAAACCTCTCCGAAACAGAAAGTGAATAATCTCACATAAATATTAACTAAGTGAACCAATAACTTACGTTGATATTTTCCTCCCCGTATTCTCATGGACTTTACATCTATACTACAATGGAATATCAATGGCTTTTATAACAACTTACCAATGTTGCAAACCATCCTATCCAAACAGAAATGTGAAGTTATTTGTCTTCAAGAAACCAATTTCCAATATAATAACAACGAACCGCTCAGGCAATTTAACAGCTTCTACAAGAACCGAATAAATACTGAAATAGCTACAAACCTTGAAGCCGTAGCTATAGAACTACACACTAATCCAAAACTAAATATATGCAATATATATCCCTCCAGCATAACAAGTAGATGCTAAAGAATTAAATGAATTATTGGAACAAATTTCTCAACCTAGAATAATAGTCGGAGACTTCAATGCCCATAACACCATGTGGAGATCAACATCAATAAGCCACAGAGGTCGCTTACTAGGAGATATTCTTGATGACGCAAATCTCTCCATCTTAAATGATGGGAAGCCAACTAGATTTAACATACAATCAGAACAGGATTCATGTATTGACCTCACTATCTGTGACCCAACTTTGACTCCAGCTCTTTCCTGGGATCGGCTGGATTATACCTACAACAGTGCCCACTATCCGATCGTCATTCATAACAATAGAAAACCAAATCACAATCACGACTTATATCCAAAATGGAACTTAAAAAGCAGACTGAGCTCTTTTCAAAACAATTATCTCAGAAAGTTTGACAACTTACACAATTACAACAGATATAGACGAAGCTTTAGAAAACATTATTAATATTTTTCAGCGAGCAGCAAACATATCAGTCGGAAGAGCTACACGTCTGAAACGACGCAATCCTGTGCCGTGGTGGAATAGCGACTGCGAATAAGCAATTAAGAGCAACAAAAAAACTTTCAATAGATATAAAAGACACAATACATCAGCAACCAAAATCGAATTCTTGAAAATCCGAGCCGAAGCTAGACGTACAATAAAAACTGCTAAACGCAAATCCTGGACAGAATACGTCTCTACAATAAATTCTGAAACACCCCTGACGGAGGTATAGGAAAGAGTGAGAAAAATATCAGGACTTTACAAGCACCATAATATACAAATGCTAGAGAAAGACGGACGCAGAACCACAGATAACTCCAAAATAGTCTCAATACTAGCTACCACTTACAAAAACCACTCCATCGCATGCAATTACGATGATACTTTTATTACCCATGAGAGAGAAGAAAATGATGAGATAATGATACTGTTCGATGAAAACGAACGAAGCTCTTTCAAGCCTGAAAGAAACGTCACCAGGACCAGGTGAAATACCAGTTGTCTTCTTGAATCATCTCCCCTTAATTGCTCACAAATAGATCCTTAACCTGTTCAATATCATATGGCTGCAGCATAACTCTCCTGAAAAGTGGCGTGAATCCATAATAATTCCTATACTGAAACCACAAACCATTAGAACCGATCCTGAATCCTATAGACCTATATCACTCACATGTGATATGTGCAAACTAATGGAAAAAATAATAAACAACAGACTGCTCTGGACTCTAGAAAAAAGAAACCTTATTATACCGGAACAAAGCGGATTTAGACAACATAGATCAGCCTTGGATAACATAATAGACTTGGAAAGTGAAATCAACGAAGCATTTGCCCTAAAAAACAGCTGTCTAGCTATTTTCTTTGACATTAACCAAACTTTTGACACTGCAAGGCATGATTAAATCATAAAAAAAATAAACGAATTCAACATACATGGTCACTGCCTGGATTTTATCAAAAACTTCCTGAGAAATCGAACATTTAAAGTTAAAACCAACGGCACCACCTCCGAAAAAACATATTTTAATAATGGTGTACCCCAAGGATCAATCATAAGTCCCACACAGTTACCAGTAAAAGCTCGACTATACGCAGATGACTTAGTTGTTTACTGTAAAGGAAAAAATATTAAAAACCTCTTCTCACAAAGTCAGGCTTTTATCCATAACTTAGAACTGTGTTCACAAAAAACTGGTTTTAATTTTTCAACTACAAAGACTCGCTATATTCTTTTCTCAAGACAAAAGAACATACCAAACATACCGGTACTGAAACTTTATAATGAAGACAAAAGAATGGAGACAGCGGGATACTATTCGACCACACACTAAGCTGGAACTATCATATTAGAAATCTTCTCCTAGCTTGCAACAAATGACTAAACTTACTGAAAACGCTAACGAACAAATAATGGGGTGCAGATCGACAAACATTACTAACATTGTACCGAACACTTATTCGATCAAAACTATATTATGGATATTGTATATTCAACAGCAACAAATCGACAGCTCTCACAACTAAGCCTTACGTTTGATAACAGGTGCATTCAAAACAACACCAGTGGAAACTCTGTACTGCGAATCAGGGGAACCATCTTTGGGACACAGAAGAATATATTTGAGCCTTACATATGCAGCCAAACTAAAATCCAATCCGACCCTCCCAAACTGCTTCTCCAAGAAATTCCCAAATATTTTTTCAAATAAACCCAGAGCTCCCAAACCTTTCTATGCTAGAATTCGATAATATCTAAGCGAATTAAATTTCTTTATTCCTGAATGCCTTCCTATCGAATCTTCTCAAACTCCCCCATGGACAATAGAAAGCACGAAATTCGTTACCCATCTCACCTCTTTCGACAAACAACACACCAACCATAAGCTAATGGAAGGACACTTAAATAACATACTCAATGAGTACAAAAACTTTGTACATATTTACACAGACGCATCAATATCTCAAGACGGTACGGGGATCGCAATCATTACACCAACCTCCAAATATATGATAACAGCTCCTCAAACCCTATCCACTTTCACTGATGAATTATACGCAATATATCGAGCTACCCATTTCGCCGCTTCATCAAACGAGCCTAATCATGTAATACTCACAGACTCTCTTAGCTCAATTCAGACCACAAATCCATTAGTAATCAAAATCAAGCAAAAACTGCAATACATACAAGACAACAACAAAAAAAAATAGTATTCTGTTGGATCCCCTCACACATTGGAATAAAAGGAAACAAAGAGGCAGACCTGACGGCTAAGGAAGCTGTAATTAGTGATAGTGCGGAGTGCATGGACTTTTTAACTGCTACCGATATTAAAACAATCCTAAAGCGTAAAATGGGAGATCAAATGGTCAACATCCACACACAAACTTCGTGAAGTGAAAGACTCACTAAAACCATAGTCAATACTACCGAAAAATCGCAGAGATGAAGTTCTTCTAACACGTCTGCGTCTAGACCATACGCGACTGACGCCACAGCTACTTATTTGATGCGAAATCCGAACCAAAATGTAGCAACTGCAATTGCAAATTGACTATAAAACACATAATCGCAGAATGTCCATCTCTTAACTCAGAAAGATCATCATCAAATCTACCACTCGGAACAATACATGAAATTTTACGACCAAAATACAATATTACTTACCTTAAAAATTACCTTAAACAGATCTCTATCATAAATTTAATTTAACAATTATTCATAGATAAAATATTTAATCTTTACTAAATCGCTAATAACCAGTATACGGTTGATGCGAATTTTGTAATAAAAAAAAGAGCTTGCAGAACGTTGGATTAAAACCATAAAATACGTAGATTATTTAATGAACATTGAAAATCGACATTATATATGAGACACCCGTTATATAAACAGGGGTGATACCATATAAACTCTATCACATATTATAATCTAATCAGATTTTTTGTAAAAATATTGATTTAGGATTGAATGCGCTAAATTTAGTATCGTGTAAATTAGTAATTCATTCAGCGTACGTGTTCAACTATAATTTCTACCTTTTTACTAAAAATTGGCGTAGCCTCTTAATTTAGCGCCTTCTCCATTTTCCCTAATGTTATCTCCTCAAGTAAATATCGTTATTATGAATAATATAGAGAAAATACAGAGTATTCTGTTGACAGAATTGAAAAGTAATTGAAGTCTAGGTTTCAACGCTTGAGTGAATAATTCTATGTATAATTTACTGTGAATGTCCAATATATGTTAAGATACTCTGTTGCCTGTTAACATCCACCAAGGTAGTGGTGAATGACCGTTATTTATCCTTTTCATGACGATTTCGGTCATTCACCGGTGACTGTTATCATAGACCACGCAGACTTGGTCAATGTTCATTATGACTGAAATTATGATGCCTGCCTGATTGATATAGAGAAATAATGATATGTGGAAACAGAACTTCTGGGCCAGTATATGACTAATGAAGTCACAATAAATAAAATCATCAATAGATGCAAATTGTTTATTAATCGAAATCATTAAAACAACCTACCTGTACTAGGTGTAGGTAGGTAAGTTAGGTTAGGTGAGGTTAGGTTAAGTTAGGTTAGGTTAAACAAACATAACCTCTTTGTTACTTGTGTTAAAACAAAATAGCGCAGCGACGCATTTTCGACTGTGGTCAGTGAGTGAAGCAGCGTATAGTAAAGAGAGAACAGTATATATGATGTTCTCACTTTTCGAACAAAAACTGGCGTTTGTTAACATTCACACAACTTGTGAATCACCGAATCTAAGGTTCACAGTATCTCCTCCGTGTATGTTAACATTCACCGGTGTATGTCCGATTCAAGTACAGCTTTCGAGTTACACCATCGAAATTGGCGATTGTCGACATACACTGGTGCATCTTAACATTCACAATAACCTTACACCAAACATGCGCATTTTTGGTTAGGTTAGGTTAGGTACTTCGTGGTAATTCATTTCCAAAGAGCCACTGCCTTCTGCCTTTTGGATTATCATGAAGCAACCATTTTTCATCTTAAGTCATCAAAGAACTGTTGTGTATGGTGCCGTTGAAGTAAAACGTTACATATGATTCATCGGATGGCTTTGTCCTTTCCGGATAGTTTATGGGGTACTCAAATACCTGCTCTGCTGTTTCCTAACGTTTATGGTTTTCCTCATAGATAGAGAATCATATTTGGCATTTAAGATTGCCTAATGCACTTGGATAAATATCGCGAATGTTTTTGTTCGAATTTGTTGCGTTAAGAAAATCAAGAAGTATACAATTCTGGTATTTGATTGGTTATTGCACCTCTAATTGCTAAAAAGTTCAATTATTTAGGAGTGAACAAGTCACAATAACCTCAAGAGGTTTTTGACACGACTTCGAAACACGAAATGAATAAATGATGATAAAATGTCAACATACGACATCACGTTCCTGTCCTTTCAATATATTGATGATCAATATTTCAAGTACTTCCATATTTCTCTACTACAAAACATATTTCTTTCATTTTTGTTGGGTAGAATAATTCTGTACTATGAAGCTTGATACGGTTTTTCCAGAAAATATATATTGAACTGTCACTACAAAAATTACATAAAGTAACCGCATCAGTACCAGCCAAATGATCGAAATTTATGAAGAAATATGATTTTAATAGAAATAATAAGCCGATTTGTATATTGTGGTTTCAGGACTGATGCACCGAAAATAAAAGAATTTGTAAAGTTAGTTGACCAAGCTTTCCAGATTTCACTCAAAGTAGCTAACTGGCTCTGAAGGTGAAAAATATTGACAGAAATTTCAGCAGTTAGTTGAGCTCAGCGTGAGCACTGTAAGAAAAATTAAATAATGCGTATTTTAATAGGAAATAATTTGTAAGAAAATGATAATTTGTTTGTGAAACTGGGATGTAACAGCTCTTTGCTCAAGACCATCAGAATTTACGTAACTCTCCTGATCATAATGCGTCATGTGATAATAGTAACATTATAAATATCGGGAATTTACATTAGGATAAAAAAAGCGATTTTATCAGGATTGGCAAATAACACATGATGAACAAAATATGTATTGATTGTTTATTTAGCAGTAATTTATATTTGGAAAAACGACTATCGTGATTTAACTTTCGAGTTTAATCGATAGAAGTTAAAAGCTTTGGCTCCATAGCTTGCAGTTCAGGATAATATCGATATTAAATTATATATATTTAAGGATTTTAATACGCTGAAATGAAATATATGTATATATATATATATATATATATATATATATACATATATATATATATAGAATAAGAAGAAGAGTCTTTACAAATTTGATGATGAATCTTAATTTTCATATTATTAAATGTGACAAATATTCAAGATAAACATTGTTGTATTGACAACTTTTTTGATTACTGGATATTTCAATTGTACTCAGTTATCAATTTTATTAGCTATTTATGTTTTCATACTTTCTAAAACGTAGAGTGTCAGCTTTATTTCATATATTGACATCGCATATTATTTGAATATACGAGGTCTGGCTATTAAATAACGATACTGGTTACGAAAAAGAGTTTTATTATAAAAATTATTCTACATTTGAATGCTCCCATTCAATATAATCATTCTCGCAGTGTTGCCAAAACTGACAAATAGTAAGTCTGGTTGATAGTCTGACCCTATGGAACCCATTCAGTCATCAAGATACTGTTAATGTCGAAAACGATCAACATTGTCTTGAATTTTCATTTGCTCTCTTGACCCTCACTAAAGCGCTTACACCACTCAAAAACACGCGCATGAGATAGAGAATTGTCCTCTTGGGCCTCTTGTAACAATTTATAGCACTCAGTCGGAGTTTTCTTCAACTTAACGAGAAATTTGAGATTGATACGTTTTTTTGTCAAACATGGTTTTAGGCACGAGAAAAAAACACGTTCCTTTCAAACCTCTACTGAACAAATACTATAGTAGTGACGGAAACGTGTTTTGGGACGTGTATAGACAAGATATCTAGATATCCAACCCAACGCACTTCTCGTTTTTACCCCACACGTCTAGGCGCGGAGTCTCATTATTTAATAGCCAGACCTCTTCCTAAAATTTCCATAATTACTTCGTATATCAAAACTTTCATGAAATTATATTCCAAATTTATTACATTACTTCAACATAATGAAAAATTTGATTTCTCTGTTTTATCAAAAGTTTGGCCTAATTGTTAACGATCCGTAACTTTTACAGGGACAACTTGTAGAATCTAAAGATAGCAAAAATGAAATTTTTCAATCGATTTTCCAGCAAAAAGGTACTCTTTGTTCAACTTTATAAAATTTACGGTTTAGGTATGTATATTTTTACACTTCAAGAAAACCGCCATAAAGGGACATTCTGAAAAAATTATCATAAATTGAAATTATTCAATGAAAATAATTACATAAGGTGTGAAAACACAATCAAACATATCTAATTGAGCTGAATACTGTCGAACATCGTGGGTAAATATTTAGTAGGTCCTCATTTTTTTATAATAACTTGAATGGTCAGCAATCTTAGAATTTCTCCTAAATTATTTCTCACCCATGTTATGTGATATTCCTCTAAACATTTATTATAATTATTTTTTTTGATTTATTTGATAAGTTGTAGGCTAAACAACTAAGTTTTTCTACGTTTCAATTTTTTCTTTATGTTACACGATGTATCGCAATTAATACATTATTCACTACTTTCACTTGTTTACCTTCGGTCTTTGAAGACGATAACTTGGCTGGTGTAGTGATAGTAGTAAACAGTGTGTTCAGTATTAATACCATCATTGGTTACACAAATTTCAACTTAATAATCAATAAAAATATGTCATCATGGATTTTGGTAAATTGTATATAATATAAAAATAATAATTATTGCACTCGAGGAAATTCTAATAATGTTATCATATTACTATTTGAAAATATCTTAAAGCGATTCGTTTTAAACATATTTATTTATTTATATTTATTTATATATTTATTTATTTATTTATTTGCACGTATTTCTAATGACTTGGAAATAAAGAAATTTTGCTTATCCTGTATTTCTATAAAAAATTATCCAATGATTCAAGACCTGGTAATCTATAAAATCGTACCAAGCAATACAGTATCGAGATACTTAAGAATAGATGGCCGCATTATCTTGTGCTTTATGTGGAAACTAGATGACTCTATTTGGACATTATCAAGTACACGATTAAAAAACAAATTAGTGGCACTTATTCCAAATATAGTACTCCAAGGAGAATTTCGTCAAAGAATATTCTATTACTTGATACAATCCCTGCTCATTTTTCTATATTCATTTTCGGCGAAAAATGGCCTCTTTACACATTTTTTATAAAGAACTATTGTTTGCTATCGCATGCACCCGTATCACTTATTATACACTGGGCATTGTGCAATGTAACTGTAATTGAACTGTAAGCAGCTGAAGGAAAGTAGCTTGTCACTTTATAATAGATAATTAACTCACTAGCGTTGTAGCGCTTGTTTGAAATGTTTTGAATGAATAGAATGATATAAAAGTCCTATAACATAGACTGCTCCTCCCTAGGGAACCCGTTCGCCAGTCAAATGGCGGAAAATAAGAAACACCGCGCTTACAATAAAAAATAATCTGTACGCTCTAGAAAAAGCTGATTAGTTCGTGACCTACTTTTTTGTCACTAGTACTTTAAATTTTTTTTATCCCTCGCATTGATAGGCGGACGGACCTACGCGATACTGCACCAAAAGAAAGAAACTCTTCCAAAAAACCCCTACAATCTCAGCCCTGCAAAGGGAAACTTTTCCTATATCAGCGCCACTCTAAAAATGAACTAAGTCCCTTATGAAATTTATCATACTTCCCAAATAAAAACAACCCAACAAGTTTCCCTCTATCTCTTCCTTTCACTGGACTGCTACTTCTCTTTTTCTCCTTATAAAAAAGATAGTAAAACATTAGGACAACTATTAGGACTAAAGTCAACCAGTGGAATTTTTTGAGTAGCTGGGAAATCAGTTTTTCAAAAATCATACATTATGTTTTTACATTGTGATTCTTTTTTAGAAATAAATTATCGATATCGATTCCTTGAAAAGAAAAACATCAATTTTGAATTTTCTAAAACAATAAAAACTCTTTTCAACTTGTGCAGACGAATCGTAAAATATTTTTGAAGCATGAAAGTATTGAATCATTTTTTTTGGAGTCGTTCGAATCTTGCTTAGTCGAGCAAGTTAATTATGACATTAATTCTTTAGATTTTTTATCACTTTATTAGTCAAAGTAGCAGTCCATGTATTATGGTTGACCATAAAAGATATTTAATTTCACGGAAAAATGTAAACCAAGTAACTTCCAATCTAGCAATTTATAGTCTGATGGAACGTCACGCTCAATTAAAATGAATTGTTCCAATGGATTTCGACTTCAGTTTTTAAGTACCCTATTTATTAGACTCGACATCGATCGGTATCAAAACAAAATTTTGGAATATGGTTACTGTTACTTTGAAGTAGAAACAACTTTTGTGAAAGTATGAAAAACAAAACCGAATTTTTTTCACACGCGTGAGTCCCTATCTTCCATTGATCATCCAAATCTTAGTCTCTTTGACCTTTTTATTGTGAAATAAACATATTAATTGATAATAAAAAAGCGATACTTGAATTTAATCAATTAATTGGCCAATACGCTCTATATTGGCTTTGAATATGAACATTTGTGGTGATTTGGAACGTTTATTGAGTGCTATGTGTTTAACTGACATTTATATAAAAACCATAATATTTTTCAATAATTCAACCTCCAACGGCCGCATACAAAGAGAACAAAGGAAAAAATTACCTGTCAATAATAATTTACGGCAATTTGGGAAAGGCGAAATAAATTGGTTTTCTCATTTTCATTGAGAAGTGAGTTTTTACATCTATGCCACCCAGTGATTTACGGAGATTGAAAATAAAATTTCTAAATAAATTTCCACAAGAAGGCATATACAAGAGCGCAGAATTGCCACGAAACATAAAACGGGGAGAAAATCATTAAATGCTTTTCCAGAATCTGTAATATAGCTTAACCACGTTTTGAAATTGCGTAAAAATTTTGTTCTAGACAAACATTTTTTTTTAATATATCTATTTATCTATAGAATATTTTGATAAAAACTGGAATTACGTCGAAACATGGAAAATATATGCCATAAAAATAATTTATTCATTAAAATATTCTGAAGCTTAAAATCATTTATTCAAGATAATATTCATAAAAAATTCAAGAAACTTATAATTCGACAATATTTGTTTGGTAATTGGGATATACGCAAATAAAAAAAAAGGTAGAGAATTACTGAAAAAAAATTATCAAAATATAATGAAGAACGTGAACCAGAATATTATTTGTGAAAAATTTATGCACAACTAATTCCCCAAGATTAGTCCCTTCTGGGTTTTTTCGTTCTTGATAAATTTATTCATGCACCGTCCTTATTTTCGTCATTATGTTCAGGGGGGTTATCTACATGCCTTCTGGAAGAATCATCTATATCCAAATTTTCGGGGTTCTCTAGCAATTCAGTAACTGAAATTGTTGGTCAGAGCTGGGCAAAGGCTTGTTAACGATCCAGCTAACAAACACCATTCAAGTTCATCGTACTTAAATAAAATAAAATAGAGACATTTATTCACAAAAGCACCTAATACAGATATAAATATAAATATTTGAAAAAGCTAATTACACGAAGACTACTTACTAATAAAAGCTTATATTTTATTTTTTTTATATTTACGTTGGTAATTCGCAGCGTCTAGAAACACACGTACGCTTTCGCGAGTCACCTGGGAGTGAGAAGATGAAGTAGTACGTTTTTTTAAATGTACATTCTTTCAGATGCACGTTATTTTAAATGTACGTTCTTTTAGATGTACGTTCTTTCAAATGTACGATCTTTTAAATGTACGTTCTTTTAGATGTACGTTCTTTTAAATGTACGTTCTTTTAGATGTACGTTCTTTCAAATGTGCGTTCTTTCAAATGTACGTTCTGTTAGATGTACGTTCTTTTAGATGTACGTTCTTTTAGATGTACGTTCTGTTAGATATACGGTCTTTCAATTGTACGTTCTGTTAGATGTACGTTCTTTCAAATGTATGTTCTTTTAGATGTACGTTCTTTTTGATGTACGTTCTTTTAGATGCACGTTATTTTAAACGTACGTTCTTTCAAATGTACGTCCTTTAAGATGTACGTTCTTTTAGATGTACGTTCTTTTAGATGTACGTTCTTTTAGATGTACGCTCTTTTAGATGTACGTTCTTTTAGATGTACGTTCTTTTAGATGTACGTTCTTTTAGATGTACGTTCTTTTAGATGTACGTTCTTTCAAATGTATGTTCTTTTAGATGTATGTTCTTTTAAATGTACGTTCTTTTAAATGTACGTTCTTTCAAATGTACGTTCTTTTAGATGTACGTTCTTTTTGATGTACGTTCTTTTAGATGCACGTTATTTTAAACGTACGTTCTTTCAAATGTACGTTCTTTTAGATGTACGTTCTTTTAGATGTTCCTTCTTTTAGATGTACGTTCTTTCAAATGTACGTTCTTTTAGATGTACGTTCTTTTAGATGTACGTTCTTTTAAATGTACGTTCTTTCAAATGTACGTTCGTTTAGATGTACGTTCTTTTTGATGTACGTTCTTTTAGATGCACGTTATTTTAAACGTACGTTCTTTCAAATGTACGTTCTTTTAGATGTACGTTCTTTTAGATGTTCCTTCTTTTAGATGTACGTTCTTTCAAATGTACGTTCTTTTAGATGTACGTTCTTTTAGATGTACGTTCTTTTAGATGTACGTTCTTTTAGATGTACGTTCTTTTAGATGTACGTTCTTTTAGATGTACGTTCTTTTAGATGTACGTTCTTTTAGATGTACATTCTTTTAGATGTACGTTCTTTTAGATGTACGTTCTTTCAAATGTATGTTCCTTTAGATGTATGTTCTTTTAAATGTACGTTCTTTTAAATGTACGTTCTTTCAAATGTACGTTCTTTTAGATGTACGTTGTTTTTGATGTACGTTCTTTTAGATGCACGTTATTTTAAACGTACGTTCTTTCAAATGTACGTTCTTTTAGATGTACGTTCTTTTAGATGTTCCTTCTTTTAGATGTACGTTCTTTCAAATGTACGTTCTTTTAGATGTACGTTCTTTTAGATGTACGTTCTTTTAAATGTACGTTCTTTCAAATGTACGTTCGTTTAGATGTACGTTCTTTTTGATGTACGTTCTTTTAGATGCACGTTATTTTAAACGTACGTTCTTTCAAATGTACGTTCTTTTAGATGTACGTTCTTTTAGATGTTCCTTCTTTTAGATGTACGTTCTTTCAAATGTACGTTCTTTTAGATGTACGTTCTTTTAGATGTACGTTCTTTTAGTTGTACGTTCTTTCAAATGTATGTTCCTTTAGATGTATGTTCTTTTAAATGTACGTTCTTTTAAATGTACGTTCTTTCAAATGTACGTTCTTTTAGATGTACGTTGTTTTTGATGTACGTTCTTTTAGATGCACGTTATTTTAAACGTACGTTCTTTCAAATGTACGTTCTTTTAGATGTACGTTCTTTTAGATGTTCCTTCTTTTAGATGTACGTTCTTTCAAATGTACGTTCTTTTAGATGCACGTTATTTTAAACGTACGTTCTTTCAAATGTACGTTCTTTTAGATGTACGTTCTTTTAGATGTTCCTTCTTTTAGATGTACGTTCTTTCAAATGTACGTTCTTTTAGATGTACGTTCTTTCAAATGTATGTTCCTTTAGATGTATGTTCTTTTAAATGTACGTTCTTTTAAATGTACGTTCTTTTAAATGTACGTTCTTTCAAATGTACGTTCTTTTAGATGTACGTTGTTTTTGATGTACGTTCTTTTAGATGCACGTTATTTTAAACGTACGTTCTTTCAAATGTACGTTCTTTTAGATGTACGTTCTTTTAGATGTTCCTTCTTTTAGATGTACGTTCTTTCAAATGTACGTTCTTTTAGATGCACGTTATTTTAAACGTACGTTCTTTCAAATGTACGTTCTTTTAGATGTACGTTCTTTTAGATGTTCCTTCTTTTAGATGTACGTTCTTTCAAATGTACGTTCTTTTAGATGTACGTTCTTTTAGATGTACGTTCTTTTAAATGTACGTTCTTTTAAATGTACGTTCTTTCAAATGTACGTTCGTTTAGATGTACGTTCTTTTTGATGTACGTTCGTTTAGATGTACGTTCTTTTTGATGTACGTTCTTTTAGATGTACGTTCTTTTTGATGTACTTTCTTTTAGATGTACGTTCTTTTTGATGTACATTCCTTTAGATATACGAAAATTTTACGTTCGTAGAGTCTCCGTACACAGTGTCTAGCTGCTACTCATTTGCATAAGCGTATTGCCTTTCAAAAACAAATTCTTCATGATATCTCGATAGTCAGTTGTTTCCAAGAAACTCTCAATGGTTAACCAAATATTTTTGTTATTTTTTTCAAATTTGTATTGATCAGTGCTAATTTTTTACGTTGAGGTAAAAAACCCTTCAGACAATCCTTCCTTGTTAATCTTCAAATTCCTTCATTGTTGAATGAATATTTTCTTTATTAAAATATATCTGATTTTCCTCAGCACCATACAAATTTATTTCAAATATTTCTTCTTCTGTTTACCCCAGTTACTTTTCTCTACTATTCAAAACTCTCAGTTTTTTAAAGTTACAGCAACCTACAAATTTCTTATACATACGAATTGTCAAAATCTTAATAATAGATTCAATTGTCATTGCAGCAATTAGGCTGTTACTGTAAAAAACTTGAGTTGTGAACATTGACGTTTGTTATTGCGAAGCCAGTTGTTGATAATTAAAGTTTAAGAGAATAAAGTTTGTAAAAAAATGGAAATCGCGCATGTAGGCTAAATTTGGACGATATTTTATGATTTTAGAAAAGGCCTTACTCAACAACAATGCATAGAATCGTTCCGTGCAACTTTTGGTAATGAAGCACCATTAGGTAAGACTTTTGACATAGATTTGTAGAATTTCTCCATGGTCAAGAAGGTAGGCCAAAATCGGTTGTCTTTCTGACAACCATCGATGCCATGGTCAACATGATTGAAGAAAATCGGCATGTGACTTACAAACAAATATTGCAGGATATCGCAGGCTGCAATGCAATCGATTTTTCATGAACAAGAACAAAAAACGTTGCATAATTCTTCATCACGACAATGCCAACCCCATAAAGCGCGCCAAACAGCTGAATAAATGAAGGAGAAAACATCGATCTAGTATCTTATTGCCCGTATTCATCCGATTTATCGCTTAATGACTTTTCTTGATCCCTTTTGTCGTGCGTATTTTGTTCATTATCCCAAGAAGCTGTTGAAGAGTTTCGACGATTACAGCTTCAGAGTGGAAAAAATGCCAGAATTGGCTTGAGCGTATGCAACAATATATAGACCTTAAGGGCGAATATTTCGGAAAGCAATAAAATAATTTGTTTCGAACTTTTCCGTTTCTGTTTCACTTTTTGTAAAGGCCGCTTCACATCATACAAGACAACGTGCAATGCAATGCAAGACGCAATATTTCTTGATCAAAAGCATGTGCAGATGAATATTCTGCACTTGCAACATTATCAGTTTGATGCTATTTTTATTGTGAGCAAGTTGGAATTCTAGATAGAAATGAGTTCAAATCTGCTGATATTAGTCTTTCGCCAAGGATTTCTTAGTTATTTTATGTTTTACTGTTTTTCAAATGTTTCTTCATCAATTCTCAAATAATTTTTGTATGTTTTTTCGTCTAATTCTATAGCTAAACTCATGTTTCTCATTCTTCTATCTAGCCAGGATCTGGCCCACCATTGCTAGGGTGCTCTTTTCTTTCCATCCAAAAACAAGGCAACAGCACATATAATTATTGCCAGTGATGTATTGACACTTTTATGCTGTTTTATTTACTTAAATTTTTCATTTTCTAACCGCCCTAGGAAATTGTTTACTTTTACTTAGAGAATTTTGATGTGGCAACCATGATGCAATGGCAAGATTCTTACATAATGTCAAGCAACGTGCAATATTCGTCAATATAGTATATTGATCTTGCAAGAAATTGCACGCAACATGTCAAGTGACCTTAAAATTTAAAAAGCAACGCGTACGTGTAATCACTGAATTTTGTTTCGTGAATTCACAAACACCCTGTTAATCAACATTATTTTTAATAGCATACTGATAGCTTTGATATTGTACTTATATGTACAATGAGGTCCAAAAGTAACGTTTAATTCATTTTCTATTTAATTAAGTCATATTTGTATGTGCTACGAAACAAACATACTTTCTGACGTGTCCAATATTATTCACAATAATTGAAAATAGTGATATCTCAAATTTTCACTAAATACAGCGTTTCCCCGCTGATGTGGTGTCATGCTGGTGTTTTTATGTTTAGATACATTCGCTTATTTTGCATTTAAAATGAAAAGTTGAACCTGTTTTCTGTATTGTTTTCTTGCAAGTTTATAGTCGTATTTTGTAAAATTTCGCAGTTTTCAAATGTTGCTTCAGTTTCTTTAAATACAACACTGTAACAGTCTAAAATCACCAGTTTGATAATTCTGAACACGAACAGCGTTTGCATTTAAATTATACATAATTGTTTGGATATGATTGATACAAACTGCCATTAAAATGCGGTAAAACCGAATCAAGAAGACTATATTATAATGTTCATTTCGCGTGTGTAAAAATCGGGGTATTTATAACTTCGTTGTATACAATCTGAATACAGGATCGCTACACTATTATTAAGTTCAAGTGAAAATTCAGTGACTGAAATATACTAGAATAAATAAAAAGTTGTTTCAGGTAATTACATTATATTACATTCACAAACTTTTCTATATTGTAGTTCATTTACGACGTTCGATTCTGGTACTTTAAATTAGTAATTGTAACGAAATTTACTTAATGACATCAAGAAGTATCAGTAAAAATAAGCTCAATTTAAACGTTTAAAAAACACAATACAAAGTATTATTTGCTTCATTATTTACTGTTTTTAAATAATACATGGACAAGGCATTTGTAAGTACTGCCGCAAATTGAACCCAGCCCACGCACAGCACACGCGAGGGCCAGACCCAGCCCATGTCCACGTTTTGTACTCAAATCCCCATTAGTATACAAGATGACAGCGAGCCAGCAGGTTCTTCTCGATTTGGAGTCTGAATCTGAAGATGTCAAAAGATTTATTATGTTGCAACTACCAACAAAAAGAAAAATAAGTAAATCAAATGAGTATTTGCGAAAAAGAGTGAGTTACGGAGAGTTCAAGTTATCTGGTTAAATTCCAGAAAATATGTTGAAGGAGGCGTTTCGGTTAAACATTTTTGAGTCAAAAGAAAAACTGTTTGGTAATGGATGGTTTATCTAAAAGTAGCTACCCACGAAACAGTGTTGCAAGTACAACTCGGTACCACCCGAACCAGGTTTGGTCGGAGCTGGTTGTGGGATGGGTTCAATATGCGCCACTCCATTTGAAACAACGTTCTACAAAATAATCCACGCATGTGCTACGCGTGTGCTGTGCGTGGGCTGGGTTCAATTTGCGGCGGGCCTTAGTGTAGTGAGGGAATTTTTGGGCAACAATATGGATCCAAACTACCAACAATTAGTTGATAAACTAGACACCTACAAATCCATTGGTGCTCGAATGTCATTGAAAATTAATTTCCTCCATTTCCATCTGACATTTTTTCCCGAAAATTTGGGAGCTGTCAGTGATGAGCAAGTAGAACTAATTGATATTTAAAGTGATTTTTTTGAAGTTTTTGTTTTTAATAGATGTGAGGCATGTTTATTAGATGTACACTATGCATATTGTCACTATATACCGTTTAAAAATTATTTTTTTTAATAAATATTAAATATTTTACCAATGAATACGGTTGTATTAATTAAAAACCTTACATGTAACAATTATTTTTTTCATATTTTCGTATTTGTATAGATCCATTTAATCACAATATGCTATTAATTTTTGTGTCACACTGGTCACAAAAAAATTTTTTTCGAACAGTGTCGCATTTGCTTTTGCCAAGTGCACTTCAACTGAATTACTGTCATTTTGATTGGAGTGTGTAGTGTTGTTTAGTCTGAGGTCAAATAATGATTAAAGCTATTTTATTTTCTCCAAACAGCTCCAAACAGTGCCCTAAATTATTAGTCCATTGTTTTTTTTTGTAAGGAAAGTTGTACCAATTAGAAAGAAGGTTTTTCATGCTCAAATGTTCATGTAAGATGGCGTCATATGATATCTCTCCACATAGCTTCACTTCCGGTTAACCATCACGTCTTTTATATGTGGTATAACTGACTCTTGTTGCTTGTTCAGCCATTTTTAAATTTAGCATTTCAGTCAGGGATGGTTGATTTCATTGAAGAAGAGACACCGTCATACCTTTCGTCTCAAGCCTTTGCCTTAATAGTATTTTTTCCATTTGAAAAACAATTCTTAATGAATAGAGGGAATTATTTTGTTCATTGTTTACAAAAACTCAGATGTTTTTCACTTCAAAATACTCTAACAAACAATTGGAGGGTATAACTTCTAACTTAGACAGGTAACATTGATAGATCAAGGAAAAAAGGCAAAAATTATTGATGGATGTTTTATAAAATTTATTATCTACCTAGTCTTCTATTGTAAAAATTTCTCTAAAACGAATCGTTCTTCCAATAAAAAAATATCTATAATGAAAAAATACGTCTACTAATTTTATTTTGATATTTATTAACTAATAACCGAATATAGAGGATATTAAGCAAAAGATAACAAAGTAAGATACAAGCAATGGAAATGGAGTAATTAAAAGAAATATTTTTAGTAGAAAAGGATAAGGCTATAATTGGAAATATAACCATTGGAAAATATCAAACAAAGACAGCTGATGATTTAGAAACGTCAGTGAATGGCATGTAGCGTTTTTAAGTTTTTTATTTCTTTTGCAAAAGTCTTATATAAAATAAGATTAAATTGAGTTTCCATATTTTTCAACATATTGAGGCTGGAATTCATTTGAATGTGGGGGAAGCACCGGGCTCGAGGGGTTAGAATATTTGTTGGAAAATAGTTGGTAAATTGAAGTTATAGATAAAAGTTTCTTCTAACTTTCTCGTAGAATAGTGGGTCCAGTCTTTTTGTGCTGTATGTTTTTTAGAAACGATCTAAGAATGTATTTTATAAATGGAGTGCTCTTTATTACTAGCGATGAAGCATATGAAACACATAGGTGTAGGACTATTGTCACCCCAAATACAATCTCAAGATTAAATTTCAAACTAGTTTCTTTTTTATAGCTCCTATCTCTATTATGGACTCATTCCAAACACTTATTTACACTAAATCCACTGATCAACGCAGAATCAGCGTATTCAAAAAATGAAGATACCATCGTTAAATGTGTTTATATTTATATCTAAAAGGAAATAAGGAAATAGCCCTATCACCATCAAACTCTATCCAAATAGATAATATATATAATTATGACTTGAAATGAATGCCTTATTATACGAAACAGACCACACCAAGTAAGAATATCTCGCTTACGACAGGGTCTCAGCAATTTAACCCATAAAAGTCTTATCAAACGAACTGATTTACCAATATACCAAGCCTATGGAGGATATCTTATCATGAAATATATTGAGTATAAAGATTATGAATCCACAAGGAAGCAGTACAACATTTCAGTATTTCAGTGAATAAAGCGGAGATTCTAGGTGAATTGTGCGGTTCGTGGCAAAATTGAACACCAATGTGTGCTAATTCTAATATATTTCCGAGATTTCGAATACTTAAGTATCCATCGTCTGGAAATTAATTACTTAAGAATTCCGGCGTTTTAAATTTTGTTGTTTCTTTTATAGAAACATTAAATTCATCGTTTTCATAAATCTATTTTCAAATTGACGAAATGAAAAACAGAGGAAAAAGAAAAATTGGGAAAAAACATGAAAAATACACAGAAGGAACAACGAGACAAAACGATAGCAGGGATAGTGAGTGGGAAGGGAAGACAATAGAATAAATAGAAAATACTGATAATACTCGACACTATAAGTGGTGTACTATAAAGCATAATTCATAACTTTTGGACATATGCTAAAGGTAAGTTATTTGGACCAAAATATGGCAGATAAAATACTGTTATATCATGATACTGTCATTAAAAATCCTTGACTTTCTATTTTCTATTTCTTCTTCTTCTTCTTACGTTAGGACTAGATCCTGTATTTTCATCAAGGGTTTGCCAGGAGTAGTTGGGATGCTGAGGACCAGCTTTCATACCACCTTATAGGTGGTCGTCAAGGAGGTCGAGTTGTGTCTGGTTTCTTTTCCTTTTGCTAACCGTTCATTTCGCATTCTGTCAACATGGTCTCTCCATTCTATTCTGCGACTCCTTGCCCATCTTACTACATCCTGAATATCGCACATGTCCGTTATTTCTTCATTTCTCTTCCGATCGAGTAACGTATGTCCTGTGATTGATCTCAAAGTTCGCATTTCTGTTGTTCTTAGGAGCCGTTTAGTGGTTATTTTCTATTTAATAGAACAAAACACAGTTTGTTTAAGACGTCACTGTATTTTTGTCCCCTTTCCATCGGACTATCTAGACCTTATACTATATATTGAATGTTTTTCCATTCCTACCCATTGTTGCTTGGTAACAATGTAAATATAAACAATCGCATAACTTTAATTGAAAATCAATTTTTAACAGCTGTAATAAGTATTTTATTGTAGCGGTTATTGATTCTAACAATACGTATTTAAATAGAATTTATAAGATAAACAACTTATGACAGAGTCTGATAGTTTTTATATTTATTTCCTTCCAACAACCAGAGTTTCACCAACTTTTCGATTTATGGATAAATTGTGCAACCTTGATTGATTATATACAAATAATCCTGCGAAGGGAAGCGAATAGAAATTGTTTTCTCCGTTTATACCACATATGGGCAACCACCGGCCCGCGGGCCGGATCCGGCCCCGTGTAAGATATGATCCGGCCCGCGAGACATTTTGGAAAAACCCAATTAAAAAAATATTACAGTTAACTAAGTACTTATACTTAGTACTAGTACATATACTTATACTAGTACATATCTTTAAAAGAAAACACTTGTTTGTGCTTTTCATCTTATCCGGCACCGGATATGATATGAATAGACTATAAAAATGTGGAGTCATCAATAGACTAATGAGTCCCATAGCCTACACAAGTTTCCTTAGTTTACTCACGGGAGTGACGGTGAGGCGACAAACATCAAAACCTTCGATGTTTGCCGCCTCACTCTTTGATAATCACCGCCACTCGGCTTGCTCGATCAAATTCTTTGAAGTTTGCCGCCTCACGGGCTACACATCAAAAGATTTTATTTATTGCTTCTCGATTATTCTAAACTAGTTTATTCCAGATTATTCCTTCATTTTGTCTATATAAGCGGGTGGATGGCCCGAAAGTTAGTTCAGTTCTATTTGAGCTACCGAGGTGATAACTCAGACAAGCGATATCCTAGCGAACGGCTAGAGCCGTCAACTTGCTTTGTGAATTTGTGTGCATCTTGAGTGGTTACTAACTATAGTTTGTTATTAAGTTTATTGAACGAAAAGTAAAAAAAATGATGCCTGGTGGAAAGAAACGAAAAGTAGATACAGAGGGTCGCCAATTTCAAGAAAAATGGACTGAAGAATTATTTTTTATTTCAATGGTAAGCCTATTTGTTTTTTTTGTAATTAATCCATTTCAGTAATGAAAGAATTCAATATAAAGAGGCATTACTCAACTAAGCATGCTACACAGCACTCACTGACAGGACAATTAAGAACAGACAAAATCCAGAAGCTTAGAGCAAATATTGAAAAACAGCAACAAATTTTTCATAAACAAAGAACACAACTTGATAATGTTGTGAAAGCTAGTTTTATAGTTAGCTCAAAATTGACAAAGGCATTAAAACCATTTGCCGAAGGAGAATTTATCAAGGAGTATATGTTAGAAGTTTGCGGTGTTTTGTGTCCTGAAAAGAAAAATGAATTTGAAAAAATTAGTTTGTCAAGACGAACTGTTGTTCGACGTATAGAAATGATGGCTAATGATATAAAAACAACTTTGACTGACCGTATGGCTGGTTTTGAATCATTTTCCATAGCATTAGACGAGAACACCGATTTGTCTGACACAGCTCAACTGGCTATATTTATTGATAAGGAGTTCACTATTACTGAGGAATTGCTAGCTTTACAGCCGCTAAAAGCAACCACTACAGGAGAGGATATTTTTAATGAAGTTCAAAAGGTATTCACAAGTTTTGGCCTGCCATGGTCAAAATTAATTGGAGTATGCACTGATGGTGCACCTTCTATGGTCGGCTTACGAAAAGGTTTCATCGGAATTTTGAATGAAAAAGCAACAGAATTAAATGTGCAAAAAGATGATTTGATAGTCCTTCATTGCATTATCCACCAACAGAACTTGTGTTCTAAGTCCATTCGACTCCACAATGTTATGAATGTGGTAGTAAAAACCATCAATTTTATTCGATCCCGAGGGCTTCACCATCGTCAGTTCAAGACGTTTTTGGATGAAATATCAGCTGAATATAACGACGTAACATATTATTGTGAAGTCAGATGGATGAGCAAAGGTCGATCTTACAGGCTATTTGAATGATTTAAATTTGAAACTTCAAAAACAAGGACAGTTAGTAAATGATTTGTACAGTCATTTGAAAGCGTTACTGATCAAACTACGATTGTGGGAGTCACAGATGCAGTCTGGTAACAGTTACCATTTCAATACGCTCTCTGCGTATGAAAATATTGCTTATGCTCAATATGCTGAAGAACTCAAGTTACTGTCGGAACAATTTTCGAACATATTTAGCAACTTTAAAAACATGGAAGAATGTTTCAATTTATTTGCTACTCCTACAAAATGTAATGTACAAAATGCTCCAATACACTTACAAATGGAGTTAATCGAGATTCAAGAAAACTCACTCCTAAAATCCAAATTTGAAGACGTAGAGTTGTGCGATTTCTACAAAAAATACCTAGAAGAAGACAATTTTCCGCAACTTAGAAAATTCGCAAGAAGATTGATTTCTGCGTTTGGCAGCACTTATAAATGCGAACAGTTCTTTTCATTGATGAAAGTTAATAAATCAACACATCGTACAAGGCTGACTGACGATAATTTGGAAAATTCTTTACGTCTTTGTATCAGTGGAATTCATCCAAATATCGATGGATTAGTTTCCCAAATTTAAGCTCAAGTGTCTCATTGATTTCAGTGTATTTAACTTTTGTAGTTTGTAACAATTGCAAATGTAACTATTTAATTATAATGTTGTACCATTTTTTAAAATTTCATTTTATTTTAATAAATACAATAATCACATTGTCAATATACACATACATGTCAATAATAAATACATAATACAATAATAACATTGTCGTATTATTTCATGTCTAATATCTATCGCAAAAAAATATTATCACTACTTTAAAATGCACTAAGTACTTTTAAACGCGGCTCGCGAACGTTTTGCACGCTAAAGTTTGGCCCTCAGCATGTCAAAGGTTGCCCATACCTGATTTATACCATCATCGTTTCAGTTAACGAAATTGATTTGTGTGTAGCAATTCTGATAGTGCTTAATGAAATCTTAATTTGTTTAATCATATTGCTAAATAAGTAGACAATGTGTGCTTATTAGTAATCATATTTGGGATCTGATTCAGAAAGTAGAATGATCAGATGTCTGATTTCTTATTTTGTAGTAGTAGATATGAAAAAAAATTTCCCCTGTCTATATCTCTAGTATAATAAACATAAGAAAGTTGTTCGTAGTATTTAAAAAAAAACTGGTGAATTCAAAATGCACTAAAAATGAAATTCTTAGCGTACATCTTTGTACATTTGGTTTTAACAATGATTTAAATGATAGATGAAGACGACAATGTTGAAAACGAATATTATGAACATAAAGGTATAGAAAAATGAAGAAATTTGGTCATATAGAAACTATTAATTTCTAATAATTATATGAAAAATACGCTACTAAGAAAAGTGAAAGCTCATTGTCATGTCCCAAATGTATCAGTGGGATGTGAATTTGACCGTTGAATACATTTTCGTTAACTGCCCAGAATTCCAAGAAGAAATAAAAAGAAGAAGCTCTCCATTGACATAATGACAGAAATCCCTAGACACATATATTTACAATACCTAAAAGGCCTCAAAATGTATAATAATATTCAATACACGTTTAAGTATGAGGATGGTCCCAGAAGTACCTGGCCTGACGTAGAGATGAAGGTAATTGCTTGAAAAACACCACTATATTAGAAAGTATACAACATATGTTTTCAAGTTTGAAGACGCCACGTTGTTTAGTAATTGTTTGTTAGCCATCAATATTGAACGTTTTCAGTCAATTTGTACAAATAGAGAAAATTGGCTATCGTTATGTGTTACAATACTTTTATTTAAAAGGACTTATCCCAACCAATACGAAATCTGAACTAGATTCTACTCTGGGTGAGACTCCTCCTTCGTTATCAACAGTAAAAAATTCGAAAGCAGAGTTTTAACGAGGCCGTACAACCTGCGAAGACCAGCATCGCAGTTTTGGACCGTGGTTCATCTATGGGTCGACCAAATGAGATGAATACTCCAGATATGTTGAAGAAAATCCACAAAGTGGTACTGTATGATCATCGATTGAAAGTACGCGAGCTAGCAGACATAGTAGACGTGAGAAATCTGTGCGTAAGATGGATGCCACGTTTGCTCAAAATGGAACAAAAACATCGTGGTGAAGATGTTGCCATCGAGTGCTTGGCAATGTTTTGCAGAAATTGCAGGCAAGATAAGGCGTCGGTTTTTTGGGATACGTGTGGGATAATTTGCATTGAAATAGAAGATATCAATCAAAAAGGACCGCATTTGGATAAGTGGAAAGTTTTTATTCATATCATATTGCAATGGCCAAATTTAATGAATAAAAATGAATTGCTACCTCATGCATCCCATTCGCCAGATTTAGCTCCCTCGGCTTATTTTCTGTTGCCAGACTTGAAAAAATGGCGTGATGTCGGCAATTAATGACTATTTTGAGGATCTTGACGATTCTTATTATGAAAAGGTTATCGAACTTATTGACCATAGCTGGGAAATGTGTATGGAGCTAAAAGGAGATTACGTTAAGACAAATATATTTTTGTCCAAATTTTTTGTGTTTTCTTTGTTGGGCCAGGTACTTCTGGGAACAAAAGAACAACACAATGATGTTAATTCTGGACTGCAACACTTACAGAGGCTGTCTGAAAAGTAATGTCGGTTTTCATATGTGAAATATCCTACGTCTCAATTTAAGCATTTCGTAACTTGTTGCAAGAGAAAAATTTTGAATCCAAGGGACATGTTGAAAATGCAGTGCGACAATGTTTTGTATTTTAGCCCAAAAAATGGTTTTACCAATATCTCAAATAGTACCCTAGGTAAATAGTACGAGAGGCTAAACTTCGAATATTAAGGCATTATTCTTTTATTAGTATATCATAAATACACTGGGGTACAGTCGAACTGCAAACAAAAGTTGGCTAATTTTAAAAATATATATGTTATAAAAAAACATTAAAGCAACTTTAAACAGTATTCTAAAAAATAATTCTGTTCTCAATAGAAATATGTAAGTACCAATGGACACAAGCAAATTTTTTTCTGATGCTGGAAACAATTGCATCTATAGCATACTCTGAAACGGAATTTTTATCTTCTATTCTTGGTCTTACTGGTACTTTTACATCGGAAATCATTTTTAGTACATTGCTGAATTTTCATCTCAAAGTTTTAGCTTCCAAATGACTTTTTATTTGAAGTTTCACTAAAGCAAATGCGTGTATTTTTAGGTAATCTGGTCCGGTAGTGACGTTTTCTTTATATGGTGCATTATATTACGTAAAAGAGCCAAAGAAATAAACATAATAGCTATGGGCATGTCTTTCTACCGGTAGAGTAACATAATTTGGAAATAAAGTATATGGAGTTAAAATTTCGATAACGTAAATGTTTTATATAATTCATTAACCAGAAAAATCTTTAAAAGAGAATTGTTCCGTTCATACTTTCATGAAAAATAATAATAAATCATGTTAAAAGGTTAATTCTATTTTAGATTCATCCGAAATAAGGTTATTGCATACGCACATGTTGGGTACGGTACGCCTATATTAAATTAAACCACTTTCGAAACAGATAAAGCTTAATTATTACTGATAAAATATAATATCAGGAAAAATAAACGTTCTTATGAAAAAGTAGGTTGTGTAACCGATTTTTCATCAATAAAATAGATGGATACACGAGAAACATTTCTAATTGGATAACTGAGATTTCTTAGTTACTTAGTGAAAATACTGAAGAATAGAATTCATTATACATGCAACTGTTGGATATAATTAAAAAATTACATAGGGTGTTTCATAATGTTGGTTTCCATATGTGAACATTTCTACACCACAAGACTAGTCTTTAATTCTATGAATCATTCTCTTTTTGTTTATTGACGACGAAGTGCGTTTTTATAGTAAATACTGCGATAAATAAAATATTCAAGTACTGTTAGACATTATTAGAAACGAAATATGAAGTAGTCGTGGCAGTAAAGAAAATATGTAAACTAGAAGAGGAAGACGCTATTAATGAGCCAACGGCACAATGTTGATTTCATCGTTTTCAAAGTGGAGATTTGATGCTTGAAGATTGTTCGCGCTCCATACGCCCATCTAGGTTGAATATTAAGGTTACAAGGGAAGTAATTGGAAACCAAACTAGTACAAGCATTCATCGATTATCGGATTCCTATCAATCCACGAGTATATAGTGGACAGTTGATACGATATAAGTTTAGTTAACAGAAAGCAGGTTTTTTTACAACAAGACAATGCTAAACGGGAATGTTACACGGAATACGATCGAAGAATTTGGCGGTATTGAACTACTACCATATCCAGCATTTAGTACCAACCTCGTACTGTCAGATCTATATTTATTCGGTTCTATGGCGAAATTCTTGCGTGGGAGAGAGTTTTAATCCAAATGATATGTTCAAAATAAAGTGCGACATAGCCCAAAGACGGTTTACCAAGGTTTCAGAGATTTTGTAAAACGTGAACATTGGAAACCGACATTATTTATAAAATTCCCTCTTTAGTTATATCTTCGAATTTATCTGTTAAGTTGGAAGCTATAAATGAAGTTTTTGACTTCCCTTTGTCGTTGGGAATTTAATTAGCCTGCCCTATTTGGACCTATTAGAAATATTTGTTTGTACCCTAGTTATGGTTGACTTTGGTCATTGCTTCTGTGTATGCGTGATCATATGATGTAGATACATGTTTTCATTGGCTAGGCGCGGGAACGTGAGCGTCGATCATAAGTTCGCCATCTCTCAACGTGAATTTGAAACGCAAGCGCCGGCGTTTGTGTTTTATTTTTGTTGAACGCGAACGAGGGCGTCAGCGTATGCACAAGCGTAGAAGTTTATAAATTTACTTTTATTGTGGTGGTTTAGTGATTAAGAGTATTCAGTTTTCAAGAATTTATAACGTACATTTGGCTTTTGAAATTAGTAAATCTATTAACACAACTTTTTTGTCCAGGAGAATGCTTAGAGTGTATGTGATTCATCAGGTGTCTCAGCTAAGAGAAGTTAAAGTGTTTGGGTTATTTACCAAGATTACTTTTTTGGTGTAATATTGGATGAGGTATGAGTTGAATTAAAATTTTGATTAATAAATCTAACCTGGAAAAAGTTAATGTCAATACTGACGCAGCACAAGGTAGAATGGCAACTAATTGCTATCTATACAGAGACAATTCTTAGGCAAAAGTATGTAGATGGTTGCCTGGTATGACGATATCATAATAGAAACGTAAGAATGGAACATCATTCACGGACAGATCCACCAACCAGAAGTAATATCACAGTAGTCCCTGGTTGGCGATTAGTGTGGCGGTTTAGTTCCACATATTCATCAGTGCTCCTGATGGAATCCGTTATTTAGATTCTCCATTTTCTTAAGAGAAAAAACGGCAATACTTCCAATACTTCTTGGTACTAACTCTATTAGAGTAATACATAAAAACACGCATTCCATTACAACCTTGCCAATAGACTCGGCAAAATCAATAGTAAAATTGCATATAATTTTTTCCTTCAAAGGCCTGTGTCTTGAATACAGATACCGTTAGGAAAATTTTTTACCAAGCAAATTATTTTTCAGTTTTATACCTATCCTAGAGTCACCTTTATTTGGAATTATCTGTAGAGACAGTAGCTTTGAAAATTCTAGAACGACCGCAAAAGATTGAAGCTTTTGACTTTTAGATTTATCTGAGCCCGGGCCATTGTAACTCATTGGTTTAAAGAACATGGAAGGATGATTAGTATGCGTACTGTATATCGTTGAATACGGTCATCTTTAGTAAGACTAGAAAGCGTTATATCACTACACTTTGTGCGTTATATAGGAGATACTATTGGATGATAATTAATTTTCTTTAGACAGCTTGAGATTACGTTCAGAAAGTAGTGGTAGCACATTTTATACATTCACATTAATAAAGATTCTATTTTTTGGCAAAACAATGTCAGACTATATTAACAAAGAATCTATAGTCTTGGTGGATTATCACCACATCTACCGTTCACCATCCCCTCCAACATCTCCTATTGGACATAGCGCTACGTGATTGTTGAGATGCTGTTGAATTTTGAGTTTATTCCACAGATTTAGCAGCTTTTTCTCATAAAGTTGAATAAAATATACCAAGTATATATCAAGTTGTTTACGTAAAAAGCACTGAATATCTTTAATGAAAATTATTATAATTGATTAAACTTAAGTAGATGTTTATCTTTTTTCACAGTCACTATATTCGAGCAAAAACAAATACGAAGAGCTGAAATGTATTGAAGTAAATACAAACACTAAATTTTACTGTACTATTTTTATTGAACTATTAGGAGAAGTGAGTTAATTCCTTATTCATCGGGCGCGTTGATACGGTATAAACTATTGTAATCAAACTATTGCGAAATGAGATACTAACATGAGGAATCAGAGTTAAGTCGATGCGAAAATCATATTAAATGGAAGCAAGAGAATATTAATATCTGAACACTAACTAAGGTACTTTAGGATTTTGTAAGCGTAATTTTCACTTTCCCTTCCCTTGACGCCATTTATTCAAATAGTTACTAAAATTTAACATTACTGTTCCCAATATTCACAGAAATTTGATATCATTTTCAAAATAATTCGGTTATAGTTATACCATTTAGATGGTGCGTCTATGTATAGTTATATTTAAAACTAAACCTTTTATGTCATCATTATTTACCGAAGAATGTCTAAAAATAGAATTGCTGAAGGTGTAATCGATAAATGTTTAATGCTGGGAGTTGAATTTTTATGTTAAAGGAATTTCCCGTTACTCGCACTTTGTTTTTGATAATTTTTTGATGTTAAGGCAATGGTGAACCATTTCTACATAAATTAAATAATATTGGTTAATTGTAGATTATTCTTGAAGTTACAGTTATATCAAGTTTGAATCAAAATTTTTAATTCATTCGTTTATTCAGGGCGTATTATACATGTATATGAGAAAGCTTTTTTTGGGAATTTTTAGAATAATAAATTAGTGTTGTTAGTGTTTTTTCTAAATTTTCCTAACAAACGTGTATGGTAGAATGAATAGTGAACAGCACAAATTTCAACTTGTTCAAACTTCTTGAGATGAGAATAATCATCGTTGAAATGGAGGAAACACACTTATGTACGAGGCCTGGTTATTAAATAACGAGACTGTGCGCCTAGAGGGGTGGGGTAAAAAACTTTCTCGTTAAATTGAAAAAAACTCCGACTGAGAGTTATAGATTGTTGCAAGAGGCCTATGAGGACAATTCTCTTTCTCGTGCGCTTGTTTTAGAGTGGTGTAATCGCTTTAGTGAGTGCCGAGCACTGAAGATAACCAGCGCCCAGATTGCCCTGTGACTGTTTCAACTCCGGAAACAGCCGAAAAAGAAAAGGTTACAAAAATTTTAAATGAGGAATTACACATGACAAAAGTCTGTGCGAAGCTGGTACCAAAACATCTGACTCCTGACCAAAAGTATTTGGCCAGTAAGCGCACTCCAGTGCTCTAAAACCCGCCGTACTCACCAGATTTTGTACCGTGCGATTTTTTCTGTTTTCAAAGATAAAATCTGCTTTGAAAGGGACCCGATTTGAGACTATGGAAGCGGTGAAGCAAAAACCAGCAGAGCTCCTAAAGGTCCTCACCAAAGAAGAATGCGAATGTATTCGAATGTAGAATAATTTTTATAATAAAATCCTTTCTCGTAACAAGTCTCGTTATTTGATAGTCAGACCTCGTATTTTTCTTTTGGTTCTTCAATTATACAATTTGTCTATAAATGACTGAAGGTTAACTTATCTTAGAAACGAAAGCTAACCAACTGACTCGTAGGGATTATTCCTGTGGAAACTCTCCTTTAGAATACAAACAAAAATTGTTTATTGAGTCAATTTAACTTAATCTAACAGTCTTTTCAATACTTGATAAAAAGGTCGGATGGTTTGAACTTTTTCAGTCAAGTTTTCTCTTTTGGTGGCGAATTGTTAAGGTTTCTGGCAAATTTTTTATGGTAATGGTAACGGACCACCCTGTATTGCACAATAATAAAATGGTATTGCGTCAGCCGCTCTGCAGTGTCAGTATTTTTGTACATTTAGTATATAAGCATTGCATACACAATTTTGTAAGATTATTAATTTTGTCACAAAAGATTATTAGTTTGTAATAAATAAAATTTTTTAAAAGCTCTACGAACTTTATAACTAAGTTAATTAACATCTTGTTTTAATCCCTTTGAATGATATACAATGTTGGCGTTACTAGTGGTGCCCTAGAGTTGTATACCATAAGACCAAATTAGTGTGAAGATGACTTTTAATAGAAGTAATTTGTTTTCGAGACTAAGTTGTGATTACTTTCCAATTAGCCAATAGTTTTACTTCTAAATACTTCCTTTTGGAGAAGGTGTGCTACTGTCAGGTTAGGCTTATCTAATCTATATCTATATCTGCCTAATCTATATGTATACCTTAACATTTAAGATGATTGAAAAGTTGAAGTAGTTAGAGGGGCAGTTACCGCGTTTCATATGTCACGTGAACAGATTTGCTGCTATTGGCCTTTAAACGCAATTTTCTCACCAACTTTGTACTTTGTTCAAGGCTATTTGAATATTTCTTGAAATGATTTTAGATCAAGTACGTCGCTGAGTCATCAGCGTAGGCTGCTACTCAAGTTAACTCTGTTAGTTAGATTAACAGTAAACAGTAAGTACAGCCTTGGCCTCAGGATACTACCCTATGGCACTCCAGTTAGTAGATATAGAAAGCAGTATTTCGTTTATTTTGACTTAAAAAATATAGAGCAACAATTAGATCTATAATGACATACACGGCAGAAACAAGATCCGATACAACTAACACAAAAATACTTCTAGAGACAAGGGACATGACAGTACCCAGGAAAATAGCAGGGAAAACACTTTTAGACAGAGAAAAAAGTGGAAACATAAGAAATACGTGCAAGGTAGGAAATGTAATTGACTGGGTACTAAAACGAAAACAAGAATGAAATAGTCACATTAGAAGAATGACAAGCGAAAGACTAGTGCGACAATATTGATCCAGGAGGATAAAACCGAAGAAGAAACAGGTTTTAAACCTACCATACAAGAAGGAAGAAGAGGAAGACTTAAAAAATCTTTGATGTGAATAGAATTTGATAATGTTACAAAAAGTATATGTTAAGTAGTTGGATTTTAAATAGTATAGCGTCGTGCCAGACTTTATCAAAGGCATTATGTCCAGAAAGGCGGCACAGCAGTATCTATCACCTTGTAAATACGTATTGATTTTGTTAACTACGCGATGATTATTTGGTATGAATTTTATAACGCTCACTTTTTCTAGTAATTCTTTTCATTTAACTTTGAAAGTATTTTTAGCAGACTAAATGTGAGTTTACATCTTCAGCATTTTTCCAGGCTGTAAAATCTTAATAATTAACTTAATGAACGTGGGAAGTAATTTAATCATCAGAGAATTTAACAATCTTGAGAGAAAAAATTTGGTAAGGTAAGGTAGTTTGCAAACACCGTGGATTTGTCTGTATTAGTCCTTGCCCACCCGCTTAGAGTATTTGTATAGATGGAATTTGTAGTTGAGCTCTCTTCATATATTTAGACAATTTCTTCCACTTTAAGATCATTTATAGGAACTCTCAAGTGCGGATATATGATTAAAAATATTTCCTATTCACAAGTAAATGGTGATCTGGCAACGTCTAGCTCATAAATATATCGAGAAACTAAATTCAAGTCTTCATCTAGGTTATGATTCGCAGCGAATTAATTAGTAATTCTTCAGCTTAATGTATGGAGTCAACAAATCTCCTTTTATACATTTTCATTTATTTCATCAGTAATTTGTTGTTGGATATTATTTATTAAAGTAATATTGCCAGATCACTGCAACCGAAAATATCACAAAGAACATGTAGGTATCTATGTAAAGAGGCTCACAAAACTAAATAGGTACTGTGAATGTAATCTAACACGCTGGAAATTCAAACTATATCACTAATTTACTAACGCACTTAACAATATATTTGGATAACTTAACGTCAATTTAACAATTACGATGTATAAATGGAAGAAGTGCAGTTCTATTAATATTTTTATACTGCACTTTCAAAAACACAAATATTGTCCTACTAAAAATAAACAACACAAATTTATCGTATTAAAAAAATCTTTAGAGAATTGGAATAAAAAATTAACATACAGTAATACATTTGTATTACAACAATACACGATTAAAAATTAATCTAGAGAAGCAAAAACAGATATGAGGAGGAATGGAGAAAGAAAATAGACTTTATAATGCCTGCAGTGCTAGTTATGTATGTACGAGGATGGTCCCAGAGGTACCTGGTTTGACCTAAAGATGTAGCTGCTTGAAAAATACCACTGCATTAGAAAGTACACAATCTATACAGCGTATGTTTCAGGTTCGAAGACGCCACGTTGTTTAGTATTTGTTTGGCAGCCATCAATTGTGAACGTTTTCAATAAATTTGTAAACATAGAAAAATTTGGTGATCATTATGTGATACAATACTTTTATTTGAAAGGCATTAGCACAACCAATATAAAAGCTGCTGAACTATATTCTAGTCTGGGTGAGACTGCTCCTTCGTTATCAACAGTAAAATATTGGGTAGCAGAGTTTAAAAGAGGCCGTACGATCTGCGAAAACCAGCATCGCAGTGGTCGACCAAATGAGGTGACGACTCCAGAAGAAAATCCACAAAGCGTTACTGGATAATCGACTGAAAGTGCGCGATCCAGCAGACATCGTAGTCACAATGGAACAAAACAGCGTCATGAAGATGTTTCCATCGAGTGTTTGACAATGTTTCACAAAAAAGTCGATTTTTTGGGCCGTTTCATAACCATAGATGAAACGTGGGTCCATCACTTCAAATCCTAAACTAAAGAACAATCAAAAGAATGGACTAAAAAAGGGAGAACCGGCTCCAAAAAAGGCAAAGACCGTTCCAATTGCAGGCAAGGTCATGGTGTTTTTTTGGGATGCATTGAGTATTTTGAAATAGGAAAAACTGTCATCAACGAACTTAGTGCAACGTTTGAGCGAAGATATCAAGTAAAAACGGCCGCATTTGACTAAGAAGAAAGTGTTGTTTCATCAAGCCAATGCACCAGCTCACACATCCGTTATTGCAATTGCTACCTCATGCACTCTATTCGCCAAATTTAGTCCCCTCGGAACATTTTCTGTTCCCAGACTTGAAAAAATTACTTGGTGGTCAAAGTTGTTCCAACAATGAAAAATTGACGTCGGTAGTTAATGTCTATTTTGAGGAGCTTATCGTTTCTTATTATAAAAAGTTTATCGAACTTATTAAACATCGTTGGGAAAAGTGTGTAGAGCTAAAAGGAGATAAAGTTTGGAAATAAATATATTTTTTCCAAGATTTGTGTGTTTTCTTTGTTGGATCAGGTACTTCCGGGACGATCCTCATATTGCATCGTAAATTTTAAAAACTTGAATAAACGTAGGACCCTGATAAAGAATAATATTTCTGTTAAATACATGAAAATGGAAGGTATATTTCATCAAATACAATCTCTGTGCATTTCACTTGAAAGCATATTTCAAAGCAAAAATCTATTTTTCATTTTTCAACATTATCGCACCGTTTACTAAAAGCAAAGCTGCTTCCGTCTCTCTTCCCTACACGTTTAATAGAATTTTATTTTCCCCGGATGAAAATTTGAATTTTCCTCAAGTAACAATCATTTTAAGATAAATAACAATCTTGAAGTATAATATTTCATGTCTTGCCATTCTAAACGAATTGAAGTATTTTGATGTTCAAAAGCTTTTCAAGTAATTTTCTATTTTTCGTAAATCAGAACATTCTACAATATTTATTGTTATTTAAAATTTTGAATTATATAGCTATATTCATTGAAAATTACCCATTTTATATAATGCCTTTAAGAGTTTACGTTTTTCACAATTTTGCAATATTTTGGTGTGTAAGCAAACAATTTTTCTGATTTTATTCTTTTTATCGACAAGTGTTTTGAAAAAGGAAATAGAGTCCATTGAATTTGTTGAGTTTTATTTCATAAGTATAAGTGATAATTTCCAATAATATAAGCAGAGAATTTATCAACTCTTTGTAAAAATATTCTGAGATAAACTGACAAAATATGAATAAACAAACGTTTAAAATCTGAGGTGGCGTAGAGGACGAAGAAAATATCAATAATCCGCATAAACTTGTTTTTCGGTATCTATTTCCGATACTTTTGATTTATTTGATGGTGTAGATCAAAACGCTTAGATAACAAAACTGTCATAATACATAATTATAATTTATTATATTTCGTCCAAGAGTTTTGAGAAACTTTATTGGTTCCTGTAGTATAGTTAAGTGTTTTCTTGAGTTTATTCTCCGGATTGAATGGCTGGTATGTCTTGGACTATTTTCTGTAGTAGGTGTGTGTACGATTCGCCGTCACGGTACCATGACATCTATGACATCAGATAAGAGTTTGTATATAAATGAATATTACATAGCTGGTTATAATGCTGTTATACCTTTACTCCATTGCGCCAAAATTCTCGGAAAAATATTTTTGACGTTGTCTCCAATGTAATGGACGCCAAATGAGAGACACTGTTATATCTCAATTTTAAACTCTCAGGTGGTTCGTGAAAATATACACCCCACAAAATTATCGCATCACTCATTATTTTTTAAATATTAAATATTCTAAATGTGTTTGCCTGTTTTTCGAATTTTATTATTATTACGAATTAAAACACAGGTTCTGGACATTTTGAAGATCTTCTAGTGTTCTTCTTGATGCCGGATGTTGTTGAATTTGCCATCCTAGATGGTCCCAGACATGATCTATTAGGTTAAGGTCCGGGCTACATGGAGGCCAATTCAGGGTGGGTATCTCGACCTCTTCTAAGTACTACCGAACCACTCTATAGCAGCGTGTGGACGAGCATTATCGTTCATTAGCACATAGTTGTCATGAGGCATATAGGGCACTACAAGGGGTTCTAGGATATTGGTTATGTACCTGTCAGCATTTAGTCTTCCATCATTCACTAGTACTAACTCCGTGCGACCCTCGAAAGAAATTCCTCCCCAAACCATGATAGAGCCACCACCAAAACCACCAAAGCTTTGTTTGACAAAAATTTACTTGATCCTGCCGTTCACTACGTCGTCTATATACTGGTACACGCCTATCTGATAAATACAGACAAAATATTGATTCATCCGTGAATAAAATATTGGATCAATCTTGAATATTCCAATTTGCGTGTTCTCGAACAAATTCCAATCTTGCTACTCGATGTTCTCTGGTAAGACGTGGACCTCTAGCTGGTACTTTGGCTCGTATACCTGCTTCTCTCAGCCTATTTCGAACTGTTTGTAGGATTATTTAGACATTACGAGCAGCCAACATATCTGTTTGCAGCCTTCGAGCGGTGGTATGTCTAATTCTTAACGCCGTTAACCTGAAATAACGATCATTTACTACCGAAGTTACCCTTCCGCGGCATTGTCCGGGTCTTCTGGTTAGCTGCCCTGTTTCTTGGTAGCGAATAACAACTCTGGATATGGTGCTTTGTTGAACTCCAATTACCCCGGCCACGTATCTTTGACTGCGGCCAACTTGTGTGAGCGCAATGATTAAAATAAATTAAAAATTTCACTATACAATAATACAATTTTCTTAGAAAGTTCTCGATCTCAATGCATTCTCCAAGACCGAAATGATTTACTCGAGCATTTTTGCTTCCAAAAAAATTTGTAAGAAATATCTATTAAGTTGATAAATATACATATTGTCCCAAAAAACTAAAATTAAGTATTAAAAATATCCTAAAATACCAGTGATGCGATAATTTTTGTGGGGTGGATAGTTTCAATTGACTGAATTGTGGAATTTAAAAGTCTCTTAGGTTTCAAAGCATATTTGGTGAAATTATAACAACGTTACAGATCATTTGACCTCATCTACTCTACCATGATGAGTGGTGTGAACCTATTCATGTTAATAAAAAGAGTCACAGGAATATCAGGTCTATAGGATGGGTGCGACAATATTTTAAACAAAAACGAAAGATCCTGCCATTGAAAATTTAGGTTACACTCAAAAAACACGTGCTTTCAGTCTTTTCAGGACATAACATAGAGCTGTCCAGTTTGGACGGCAAGGACATATTAATAATTAACAATGCCGTGAATACCATAAAACGAGCAACGTTCTCTTCAGTCGTGATTATGATATCTTCGCTTTTTCTAAACATTTTCTATTCTCCTCTCATACTAATGACTTTGTTTACGGATCTCGAGGTGATACTCGAATATCCAGGTCTCATCTTATTCAGCTTCTGCCATCGCTCTGAATACGGAAAAAAATCGTTTTCACTAAAATAGGAAACTACGCTTAAAGTACACACCAAACCTATTATTGGTTCCATGCTGGACGTAAAACTGAAATAAAGTTGCTTTGCTAGGTGGATTTGGACGGAGTGCGCAGTATTGTCAGCTCGGGAGTTATGATGAAATTGCCACACCTTGCATATTGTGGGCTTAGCTGATATAAAGTTGCATTCAAGTTAATGTGTTTGTATTTACATCATACATATCCATAATAACCATACATAAATAAATCTTTGTACTCGCGTATGTTCTGAATAACTATAATATCCAAAAATTTTTATGCGTACAGGAAATGTTTTATATTGACAGGATACAGTCTTTCGGTATAGAATACAGTTCAATTAATTCCACGTGTATTTTTATTCTTATCACATGGTTATAGCTGAAATGTTCAAAAATGTATCAATGTATAATGAACTGTCGACTATTTGGTTCATTGTGAGTATGTTGATCAATAATTATTGTTAAAAATGTTTTCATGCCTTCAGATAATGATGTTTCTAAATAGTCACAGTCTATCAGTATCGCGTCCGACTGTGACTGGATAAATAAACAACTGGCGATTTCTGAAAATAACGCACATTTATTTCACATCAAAGCATGAAAAATCGTTCGTGCTTTTGTCGGATAGACTTATATTGTCATAATTCATAACACAAATCGCAGAAATTGTGCAAATCTGAAATCATTGAAAAAATCTCCTCTTTAGACATAAATGGAATATTAATTAGTCTCAATTACATGTAGTTTGATCCATCTAAATAAGTCCAACGAAATTGGTTGAAACTCGTTCGTGAGCCGTTAATTGCAGCATCGCTCTTCGTAAATTAGTCGATTTACTAATAAATCGCATGGATGAACTAATCTGATTCAAATTATCTCGTTAAGAAATTGTTATTATTAATTATAATATATATTTCCTAATCCCCAAGTCAAATATTTCGCTACAGCAGATCAGGCTTAATCAGTTAAATATTATTAAATGTTAAACTGATTACTGCAGATCGATAGTGGGAGTCATAAGCTCTTGGCTTCATATAGTAAATAGAGTACGTTCGCAAAAATCTTTTTACACGCGACAGTGACAAGTCTTAACAAGCTTTACATAAAGTTTCAACTTGCTGCTTCGAGTTTATTATAGTAGAGCTCGAACGACCACTGAGTCAAGTTATTTTGAAGAATGTTTCAAATTGAGTTTCGCACTAAAGAAGGATTAACACCAACAAAAATCAAAAACAGAATAGAGTCTGTTTACGTTGACCATTGAATATTGGTCTGAGTTGATTCGCCGGGGACAAGAATCATTAGAAGATGACCCATGTGCGGGAGGTCCTATGTAAGTGACTACTCCAGAAAGGATTATATTAGTTGCAGAAATTGTGGCCGGCACCTAAAAACAAAAGAAATTGTAACGGAGACCGGCAGTTCCAAGGATTTTACAGGAGCATTTAAATATGACAAAAATTAGTGTAAGGTGGGTGTCTCAAATTTTCAGCTCAGTGCAAAAGCAGAATCGAGTTTTACCATGATCCGACACCGAAAAGAGATTCCATGGAGTGGCACGAAAAAGCAAAGGTCAAAAAATCACCCAAAAATTAGAATATTCTGGAACTGTGAGGGTATGTTTTTGATGAAATACAACCGTGAACGCGGAATATTACTTTAGAGGCAGTTGCGTCGAAAAATTATCGAAAAAAAGCGTAGTAAAATAAGCTGAGGTATGTGATTGCTTCATTTGTTATTAAATAACACCACCATTCACGTCGTTAAATCTGTAAAATTCTTAGGGCAGTTTCCAAAGAACTGAACTTATCCATCTCCCTAACAGCTTATTTTGTCCTTATTGAGTCGCATCTCCGATATGCCCTTCCCTTCTGGGGTAAGACCCAATTTGAGCGAATCTTCCTTCTTTATACATCTTTGAATCCGTTTGCCTAATTCGTAAGCACGCTTCTCCAATTTCAGAATGATCATTGCTATCCACTTAGGAACGCGGAGCACGACCTTTACCTACTTAGTCCACGTTCAGAATTAGTTAAGGGCTCAATATTTTACAATGCAAAATGCACAATCACTTGCTAATTGAAATCAAATCAATATCATCTTTTCCCGCATTCCGCAATAATTTCAGGCCATATTTACTGGTGTCTGTTTACTCTGTAAACGACTTCTATTCTGATATTAATATTTAATCCGGACATGCGGCATATTGGTTTAATTTTTGCTATGAATTATATACTTATTATTATTTATTACTATTACTTATACTTTTGTTACTCTTTGTAGTTTTCTTGTGTATTTTAAAATTTATTTGTATCGTTATCTTTGTTTTTTAGTTTTTTAACATGCTTTTTTTCTAGAAATTGTAACAATTTTTTGACAAAGCGTTTCTCTCTATTTTTGTTCATAAGATGCATCATATGTTTAGTCAGGCATTCTGAGAAGTGAAGGAAGAATATATTGAAAAATAATCTTTATATATGAACTTTCTTTCTATATTAGGCTAAGAACTCATGGACTGCATACGTATTTCTCACAAAATGCTTATGTCGACAGTGTTTCAAGTTCTTACTTTTGATATTTCTATTTTAAATTAATTCTGAGGAAGTTGTTTTGCTGATAACGAGAAGATGATATTGAATTATTTTGTCTGAAAATTTTGATTACTTTTTAATTAAAAATTAATTCTCAAGTCAAAAATTGTTTTTTAAATATAATTTTTTCAATTAGCTGGGACCGAAAAGCAATAACTTCTGAACAGTTTAGAACTGAATTATATGCACTTCTGTTTAGTAATAATTTCTATTATATTTCATACCAAGACTTTTTTTGCGATTATAATATAGTTATGAAATAGTGACTTTTCAGAAGTTAACAACAAATTCCGCCTAGTTTTTGGTGAAATTTTACTCAAATCTAGCAAATTTGTTTTAATACTCATATAAAGAAAGCTGTTTTCATTGTTTAATTAATATTGAGAAAAAGGAATTTTGAATGTCGAAAAAATGGACGTAGAAACGTGCTACCAAAATAGAAAAATAATTTTAATAAGTTTATAGTCACAGAGTATTAGGGCTATAAAAGTGTAACCTTAATTGATTACATAGAAAAAGGAAAAAATAATAACTACGCAATATTTTCTGATTTGTTAACACGTTTGGAGGCCACATTTGAGAAATCATAATCGTCTGCTTATTCGTCACATTTTTCAGAAAAATTAACCGAACTGTTATGATTTATCGCTTCATCTACTATAAACTCAGAAAAAAAGGCTCGGTGTTAAACGGTTTCAGAAAAAAATGCTGAGACGTATTGTAAGGAACTTCTGAAAGATCGTTTGGAAGCATGGAGTAGCGTAGCCAATTTTGAAATGGGGGGCTCCTTTGTACTCTCAGTGTCATTTTAAAATTACTAATAGTTTCAAATTAATACCAAAATGTCTGTTTCACTATTAGTGTTAATTTTCATACATTTTTACAATTGAAAACTAGCTGTCTCCTTTACTGCCACAAAACAAAGTCCATTCTGTATGGTTTTAAAGAAAGCTCATTCAGCACATCAATGGTGTGGTAACACCATCACGATAGACGTTGAGCAAAGCTAGTCAATTTAAACGTGTCTCACTTGTTGTGTCTCAAAGACTTTCCATTTATAGTAATAGTTACTGGCAATATGGCAAATATTTTGAGTAAATTATGTACTATTGAAGCTAGAGTAGTTTTGCCACACAAACTTAGCGCTTCAACAACACATTTCTGATATGTTTCCTGTTGATTGACGTACATATACCATACCGAAATTTCACTTAATACACCATCCCCACTGCAATCGACATCAGTGGAGTACTTGGCAACAAGTTGTTTCACTTCCTCCTCGTCCTCTTCAGGTTATGCCAATTAATCATCTTTTGTTGGCAACATGTATTGAAAATATTTCAACGTACCTTTGTGTTAAATAAACTGATATTTCAGTTGTTATACGAATACATCTAAGAATGGTATAAATACAGCTATTCTGTTATAAACTTCAAGGTTCCTGATTTCTACATTGCTCTTTAGATTTAGAAGTGTTTTAAACCACTGACACTCACTTTTAAGATGTTGTTAAAGGTTGTGTGATTGGCTGAGATATACAGAAGGGTTGATTACAGACCACCTGAATAAGGTGCCAAAAACTCATACGCAGCACATACCACCCTTGACGTATTCTGTCATTGACAAGACGGATGAGCAGAAGCCACTACAGCCCAAGCAGCTGCTCGGAACGAACTTTCTATGTTGTGTAGTATAAATAGTCAAATATTAAATATAGTAAAAATCAATTTATGTTTTTATCTTCCAATCTATTAGTTTGTTTTCTCGTTTGAACCCTTTTTAAGTCCTAGAACCTATATTATCGACTTATTTAAATAGACCTTATTACTCGATTTGCGGCTTATTTTACTGGTTAAAGGGTGAGTTGTAGCCTAGAACCTTCCCGTGCCTGCACCGCTTAAAAATTTTTGTGTAGAGGTATAAATAGATTATAAGGAAAATCAAATATATATTATACATAATATATAATATATTTTTTCATAAATAACTATTTAATTGGACAGCTCTCTTCCGTTAAACCTCTCTCATATACACCACTTATATCTGCATCCATTCAATTGTTACCCCTATCCAATTGAAGTCGCTCCGAAATGTTAGTTCCAGCATGTAATGAAGTTTTTGATTATTCCATGGTCAGTTTAGCTCATCATGCTTTGCCTAAAACAGCAAATCGTGTTTGGTCACTCTATTAACCGTAAACTCAATAGAAATGTATAATGGCTTTCTGACTCAGATTATATCACATTTGTCAATTATTCATGCTCCCTGTACCTAATATCACTAGTGGCCATTATATACACATATTCAGTCTGTGTTTTCAATATGTATAACCTCCATTATTTAAGTTTTTAATAAATTTCAGGTTTTGTAATATAGCTAATATATAAGTTAAAAGTCTATTGTTGTCAGATTTTAGGTTTATTTGGAAATATAATGAATATTAAGATGACTATGATTGCAACAGTAACAATGCTTCAATAAACTATTATTGTTGGTGTTCATTTATTGTTACATAGGCTCGTTTAACCATGTGATATTTTGAATAATTTTTACCCTATCGAAATTACATAACAAGATCTATCATCAAATGATTTAATTGAAAAATGTGTCAAGTTCAAACTAGATAAGATCGCCAACAGGAGATCATAATCCTATCCAATAGCCAATCAGCCATTAGAGCTCAAACTTCCAATATCATAAAATTGAAACTACTTTGATTAGGTTAGGCTTGGGCAAGAAAAATATAAGAAACGAAATAGCCGACAGACTCGCTAAAGTAGAGGCAGACAAACCATTCATAGGACCTAAACCCTTCTTTGGTATTAGCTACACACCAATAGAGTAAGTATTGGAAAAGAAGATAGATAAGGATAAAACTAAAACTGGGACAATTTACAAGGATTGAGACAGACAAAGACTCTCCTGGGAAACTATAACCAGAGAAGATTTGTTAATTGTGTCGGCCTAGAGTAAAAACAACCTACGAATATTAACAGGAGTTCTGTTGAGCCACTGTGGCCTCAATTGACACCTACAGACGCTAGACTTATCAGATAATGCAGCCTGTTGCAGAAGACGAAATCTCTATCCACATTTTCTCGAACAGTGAGACACTACGGAGCTCCAGAGTACTACACCTGGAAGCGTATGAAACAGACGACTGAGATATTTGGCAGCTACAGCCGTTTCACATTCTGACATTCTTAAGAGGAGTTAGATTAATAAATCAGTGGATTCTTCAGTATCGCAGCAGTACAGGAGAATACAATAGATCTGTACCTTAATATACACATACATTATAAGTTGATTGGAAGGATTGACCAAACTGGTGCCGTAAAAGATTTATCCAAATCAGGATTTATAGAAACTGCATCAAATCAAAACTTATCTTTATTCTTTGTGAGAAAATTTCAACGAAACTGTAACAAAAGATTTTTCAGAAAACCTGCAAGGACTGAAGACAAATCATTAGATGTTTATGTCATGTTAAAACAAAGCCCACATTTGACTAGTTAACAAATCAGGACCATTATTTGAAAATGGTCCAAAGTCCATTTAGATCTATACAACAAACCATGCAAATTTGCATGTATTTATCTCTACGGTAATTCAGGAGTCTTTCATTCCTGAATATTGGCAGGTTTTGTTTTATAGACAATGTTTTCTTAATTGACTGCACACGAAAAATGCAGGTGATTGCAGGATCCATTCGATTGAATCCTTTCGATCGATATTTTGTTAAAGCCACATCCATCTTAATACAGCCAAATATTGTTGTATGAGATATTGTTCTTATTTGAAAAATCTAAATAATGAAATGTCTAATTTAAAGAACAATTAATAAATACTTAGTTGAATTTGGAAATATTCCAGCCAACTCAGATGTAATAATATCTACCAATAAATATAGATACACTTCAATGAAAAAGGGACCAATCATTTTGTTGCCTATTATTCCAGATCATAAATGAATTTATTGTTTCTCTTATCTAACAAGAACTCTACGTGACTATTATCTACAAGTATGATTCACTTCATTCGAAAATCTTATTTAAAAATTTCGTTTGGTTTCGATCTCAATATTTTACATACATTCGTTTTCTAATGTCACACAAACATCTGAGGAATTGTTTTCGCTTTTTCCATTCTCCACTTTGGATAATTTTTGTACAGCGGCATTTTGATTTTACCAACTTACAGTAATTTTATGAGATTCGGTTAGTACATAAATTATTAGAAAATTACCGAATTCTTGTTGACTACCCTAAATGCTAATATCATTCATTCTCAAATAAACGATCCATTGCAACTATCAATAGACCACTATTCTAATAGTTTATTGAAACGACAACGTTGTTGCAATCATAACAATCTTAAAGTATAGAGACACACAATAAGACTGGAATCGACCTCTTTTTGCGACGAGTTCTAATCATTTTCCTTTCTCCAACTAATGAGTTTACAAGTTCGAGTTGTTCAGATAAATTCATTTCTTAACGTAAGTAAAAATGCGTCTAATGAAACGATCATCGTTCAACAGGACAAAGCTGTTTACACACCTCTACTCAATATTTCATTTGGATCTCGGTTACTTCGTGTGGCACTAATCGACAACCTTTATAGATCTTACCTAATGAAGGGAATGGTTGGTTTTCTAGAGCTTCCCTGAGCTGAGGGCGAACGATCTTTAACTATCCAATCCCCACTAAAACACATTTAAAACGATTGAACCAACGCTGTCCTATTCGCTCATTAACTGTATTTTCCTCTTTAATTTCACATATTTATTATAAAAACGTACTCGTTCTCAATAAACAAACAGAATTGTGCTCTTCATAAATTGAATTAAATTGAAGCGTAGGAATTTTCCGATATTGAAGCCGACATTGCTTATGAGACGTCTTACGTTTTATTTCAATTGTTTTGATTTTTCTGATGGAAAGTCGCAAAGCTTGAGTAGCACAATTTTTGTGATACTCCTATTTTTATTTACATGAATTCTTCTAATTATCATTCTGCTACGTGTATTTTCAGAGTGAGCAAATCAGCGCCGCTTTTCACCAACATGGTTACCGAAGGCGTTTTAGCCCATGTCCAATATATTCTCCAGGATGTTTTAGTTTCAGATACTTCGCAACATGTTTCGGAACAACGCTGATAGTATTAGATTCAACATGTTGGGAGTAACACCTAAGATTTCTATATGCGACAAATAATCTTCTGCTGTTCATTTTTCTAGGCCGTAGATCTGCATATTTACGGTGAAGTACAGGTGGTTCGAATGTACATATCTCATTGGTAATGCTAACAATTCTTGACACTTCCACTTTGCATGTTTGTAGTGATCATTTTTTATTTTGTTTATCTGTTTTTAGTTTTTAAACTACTGTCACATTCACAAACACCACCTCACCAGTCGGTTTTACAGGTTTCCTGTTGTTTCACTTTGTCTTGATGAACTCGTTCAGCTGCCAAGTGGCCAACGACACTAATTAGTGCAGCTGCAGTTCGACTGCCCCTTTCTATGCTAAAAATATGCTATGTCGACCGGAAAATTTAACACTTAACTACCCTGCGGGTCAAGGCATGCATACTCGTGAAGCAACTTAAAAGCATCCCAACTGAAATCCTGCAAAGGAAAAGAATTTTATCTCTATTTGCTTTCGTTTAGCTTCTTATAAAAAATTGTAATTTTGAAAGCAATATTGTTGCATTCTTTTCCTCTATAGCAAATTCCCAACTATTTATTTATTTCTACAAATGACCCTTCCTACATTTGATTAAGGTTGATTTATCTTATACTAAACTAACAGATTAAATTGAAATCCCGATAATGAATTAGAGTCACAAATAATATGAGCTCAGTCAACTCGACCATCTGTATAACAAAGTGTGACATGAATTTATATTTGGAGTTATATTACTTCATGTCTCCTTTTCACACCATTAACTAAATGTATTCCATTATAAGCCATTCAGTTTAGTTAGTATATGGTATCGTTTCATTTTACTTGTAAGTAGTAAAATCTGCAAATTAAACTAAGTTCGATAGTATTGAGTTTGAATTATTCATCAGTTTGTATTTATTACAAAGACGTAACTATCTGTTATATAATCAACATATTGGTATATTTGCTATTAAATTCCAAAATTCCAGCTCTGCAATACCTGTGGAAAAGTAGATCAATAATGTCTTGCATACTTGCACGAAATTGCATTTCCCAGTTCTAGGGGATTTCACTTCAGTGCAGATTTTGATAAAAGTTCTGAATTTAACAAAAGACGAATAAATTGAGAGATGTACTTTAGTGAATGATTAAACCCATTCAATTGTACAAATTCTAGATATTAGCTTTGTATACGACCATTATTGAATATAATAATTCAACAACACAATGTGAATATGCTTGTCTCATAGTGAGAGTATTGATCCAGACACACTTGCTTTTTATATGTATCATCTCTATTCTATAACAAATTTTAGGATGAAAATTCCGTATTCGAACCGAACAATATTGATGTCAAAAAGGTTATTTTTAGATATAAATGATAGTGTCAAACATTCAGATATGTTGAAAATTGTCTAAACTGTCAATGTGCTCAATTTCGTAATAGAAAGTAGTCCACGAATAATATAAACGAAAAGTAATGTGGCGACCACGCCATGTATTTCCCGAAACATTTAAAAAAATACAATTTCGTGATGGCGGAGAGGTAGCACAAAAATCAAAGTACGATTAAATACTTGAAATTTTTAATACTATCGTGCGAAGGCCGCTGTACTTGAGTAAATACAAAGAGTTCGGTGAAATTGGGAAAAAAAAATAAGAGAACTGAGCTGAAAATCAGTAAAATTGTTTAAAATATAATAAAAAATAACATTTTAAAGTTCCTCATCATTTAGTACAATGTTATTCAAAGTCAATGGTCAAAAAATGAGTTTTTCGTGATTTTCAGCAAAACGGTGAGTTTTATTAAGAAAATACTTTAGACAAAAATTATAGATCATAGAATTACCTACAAAAAATGTAAGAATACTTTTTTCCTTTCAAGCCACGGTTTCTGAGATATAACGATTCAAAAAGTTCTAAAATTTGTAATCGTTATAATATGCATGAGGACGATACGTATATACATCTCTAGAGTTGTAATATGTGTTAACATATTTTTCTATCGATCATTGTAACTCAAAATATAAAATATACATAAGTTATAGCTACAAAAATATCATATAAAATGAAGCCCAGTCCCTTAATTTATATTCGTATTACTTACTGTTCGAACTCCATTTAAAAAACTATTTTCTTCCCAAAACCAGGGAAAGCTGAACATCAATCGGAAATCTATTCATCAAAAAGTTTATCTACTTTTGCAAAGTGTCAAAATCATGTACTACTTTAACACGCAATAATTGACTGTGACACGACACCTGCATTATACAGGAAGGGTGAAATAACAGGTTTCAAAATGTTGAAAAACAAGATTTAGTTCAATGTTCTGAAGTTTTTGAAAACAATCATGCAACTCGACAAGAAGTTAAGTTAAGTTTAATTGGCTTGTCTTCCTCCAAACTCAGTTGCTGGCCATTAACATCTTTATAAGGTGTATTACCAAGTTCAAATGTGGCTTGGTAATCAGCTACACCCTACACACTGGGGCTGGATGTTGGTCAACAACTTTACTCCCATCTGCGCCGTAATAACAACTTTTTGCAGCTGCCGAAAGGGCTGCACCGCTAAATGTGGTTGCAAACAAGTCAGACTGTTCTTTCTCTGGCATGTACACCTTGTCAAAGCCGGTCGTGCTCTAATTTTAAATTACCAACTGTAGAGAATCTGTTTGATTCCAACGAGGCAACATGCGATTCATCGCTATTGACGCAATTTACATGAAGAAGAAGATGAAAAAAAAAAGAACAAGAAGAAGAATTTGAAAGCTTTATGACTCGGACGATTAAATTTCTTTTTTTAAAAAAGCTGCTAAGTAAACTACCCCATAGGTGGCGTGGAAACGTGTGCATATTATGACGATTACAACTTTAACAACCTTTTGAATCATTATATCTCAGAAACGGTGGCACGTAGGAAAAAAAAGTATTAATACGTTTTTTGTAGATAATTTTATAATCCACAATTTTTTTCTGAGATATTTTTTTAATAAAACTCACCATTTTGCAAAAAATCGGGAAAAGATCATTTTTTTACCTATAACCTTGAATAAAATGTTTTCCATTCATGATAGGAAATTTTCATATTATATTTTACCAATTTTCAGCTTGGTGGGAATTTATATAACTTTGAATGTCTAAATTAACCGGACTAAAAATGTAAAATTAGCCGTGCCTAACCTCTAGAAGCTGCATAGCTCGGCTAGAGTTCGAGATGCGTTCGCTGCAGAGCCGGGTGGACGAATAAAAAGTTTCCTCCTTCTCCGAAAATCAATCAATATTTAATTAATCCTTGATTTTATGAAAAATATTCTAAAAGCAACGGTAAACTTATAACAGGGTATCGATATTTCGAGATAAGAAAACTTCTGGGTATGCAGGTAAGAAATATAATTTTTTTACCAAAAAAAAGTGAGATATAAAAGGCTTTTGAATCCAAAAGCGAATCATGTAATATTTTCCTTATCTCAAAATACTGAAACTCAAATAAAGTGCTAATATAAAATAATAAAACAAAAGTATTTATGAAGGAGTTGAATAAAAACGAATGTTTAAACAAGATTATTATATATATATATATATATATATATATATATATATATATATATATATACAATATTCGGTGTGAACTTATTAGCATGCTTTTCACCAAGTTGTCCAATAAATTTTGTACGCTTTCAATCCGACCATCGGAAGTGCTTCAAATTACAATATAAAATTTTGAGCCAAACTTGGAATGGGGAATAAACAATAAATTTTTCATTCATCATTCTATTCTAATTTTAATTTAGATAGAATCACAAACAATACATAGGAATGAATCTTACTTCCCCCTTGTACATAAAAAAAATAATTCAAGAGGAAATATATTAATATTTTTCCCCCTCTTTATCATTGGAAACGCTACATACTTGAATTATAAAAAGGTGCACATACACGGTATGTAAATATTTACTTCTGTTAGTAGATTAAGTAACGTGTTATGTATTCACCAACGTATTTTAGTGTATTAATATTTTAATCGGTGAAAAGTGGTGAATCGTAAAAAAGTATCAAACACATTATATACGGAACAATTTAGTAAATTCTCTTTAAAAACTGAATAGTACATATTCCTTTATTATTAAGAGTATTCGTTTCTTTTGCTTTTTGATAGAAAGAATTTTTTCGAACCCTCCAAATACATTGTTTATTATTAATATTGTATCGACAACTCCTTCAGACTAGAAGCAGATCAGCAAGAATTTCAAAATACAGGCGTAAAATAATATTGATTTTATTCACGTAATAAACTAATTCCAATTCAATTTTCGTTTTTTTCACGATTTTGGTTTCTGTTGTATTAGTCGTTGAAGCTAGAAAGAAGTAACAAACCAATGGTCCAAATGGATAGCATGATGGACAATGACCGACAATCATTGGTCAATAAAGATCGAAATGTATTTCTCTGGTATTTGAATAATTCGAAGCTAGAGCAAGGAGCTGAATTAGACAATTTTGGACCAATATGCAAGCTTTGCATACTCCTTGTAAAATCACATACTATTTTTCGGACATTAAACATATGTGCTCAGGAATGTTTGAAAAAAAACTCGATAGAAAGCACATTTACATTCTCACCGATAGCCAAGTGATATTGAAAGCCCTGAAACTATTAATGGTACGTCCAATGGGAGAGTAAACAAACTCTTAAAGAACTGGTTAGCAGAAAAAGTAACGCAACCAGCCACCAGGATATCCCCGGAAATGAGGAAGCAGACAGCCAAAAAAAAGAGCAGCGACTTCATAGTTTTGTCTAAAACTCTACTGTCACCTCATGTGATGTCATATCAACAACGAACAAGGCTTACGGATCAGATGGAGTTCTTCTAGAAAAACACTGCAGGTATAAAACAAACAGCAGAGCATCGACTCTGTCGTCTCTATAGCTTGCGAATGTCCTACCCAGTTCAACAAAAAGGAGAAGGAAAGTACGACAAATAAACACCTTTTTTGGAGAAATCTACATATTGGGAAGGCACGTAGAAAATATCTTCGAAGGTGTAGGTGAAGAGTGGTCAGAAAGCCAAAACGACCTCTACAACCGTTCAATTTTTAATTATGTGCCCCAAAATTCCGTCATATTTGAAGAGTTTTAAATGAAACTAATTTGCTTTGTTGTTGTAACAACTTTACTTGAATTATTCTCATAACTGACATTACCACGAGCATACAAAATCAATGAATGGTTGAAAACTAGAATTTTTGATAATTAATAGTTTTCTTTTATAAATCCGTCACTGTCCGGAACATAAGATAAAATTATGAGATGCAAAGATTTATCCTCGTTTTTGATAACAACCACTAATAAAAAAATGCCAGATAATCGTACATTCTAAAGATATTACAAGCAAGATTATGATTAGCCAAGGAAGTGTAAGCAAAAAGACAAATTATAGATTACATATGCCGCTGAAACAATGAATCTTAAGGGGAAAACCGAGAAAATTTTAAATGAATATGGAAAAAAGTACCGAAAAACCTAGATTACTGGGGACTGAAAGACCTTTCAGACGACAGATTCATGTGATGAAATTTCCAAGTATGAAAGTGTTTAGTTATATTCAAAGATTGGAAAAAAATAATTATCAAAAAAAGTAACAGATTGTGAACTATTATTCGAAAGATAACTGATACCTAAAAATCAGGTATATAAACTTTTTGTAAATCGAGACAAAAATTCTGAAACAAACAAACGGAAAAAATACGCGAGAAAAAATACTAAACAATTGGTAAACTAAATTTTAAATTCAGATATCATATAATGTATGTCTGATGTTACAACTTACTTTTCGTATTATTATTAGATACGAAAAAAAAAATGATTCTTGATGGTAGTATTCTTTTTTCCTGTATAATACGTGAATATTTTCATCTGTACTGTACAACCATTGAAATGTAGGAAAATATAATGAAACATATGCAAAATATCATATATTCTGGTATTTAGACTTGCATAAAAATTGTGAAACCACTTAAAAATATTTTACATTCACTATCAAGTCTGAATAAACGTGACGGTCATGTATTTATACTAAATGTAAATAAATAATAAACCTTCAACTGAAACTGATATACAGTGCTTCGGAGTCACATACTTAACAAGTGTATATTATAAACAATTAGCAGTCGTGATACAAAACATATATGGTATTTCTTGAAATATTTTTCATTCGATATTGAAAAATTGTGAAATACCTAGTAAAAATCAGAAAGAACGTAAACATGCGGTTTTGTTTTGTAGAAAGTATTTTCAATAGTTATGATGTCGAGTGTCGTCAATGTCGTCAATGTCGTCAATGTTTATGTTTATCTTACGTGTGATGCATTTCGAAATTTATGAATGAAAAGAAATGTTGTTTTGACTTTGTTTGGTCTGATTGTTGCGTGGTTTGTCGATACGAAGTTTTGAATATAAGATTTAGACATGTAATTGTGTGAGGAAATAATTAAGGATGTGTTAAGATATAAGAAATTAAGGGATTAAAGACATTGAAGCACTTGTTGCGGAAGCGCGGCTGTGGTAAAGCTCGACCGGGAAACAGGTTTAGGAGGCTCGTTCGTGTATTGATCGATTTGAAATGAGAACGTGTAAGCAAAAGCCAAGAGCAAAAGTAGAGCAAGCAAAGATAAGGGTAGCAGTAACAGAAACAGCTTGAGGTCGCGTGGACCAACTTGACGTCACAGCGTACCTTTATCAATGGCCATGGAGGTAGGTGACGGCACACGTGCCCGCTGCACTCGCTGGAAATCGGACCATGGCACAGGGTGGTCGACGGGACCACCTGGTGCTGCCCAAACAATTTCTACGGTTCAAGACACATGACAAATAAATCTAAAGCCGAAGAGACCTGTCTTTTGAGGTCGAGGGTTGTTGACTCACTCACAAGAGCAGCACATATACACAATGCCTCACTATGTTCGATTTCGACATCTGTGATGGCGGTATACCCATGACCATGGCGGGTGACGGTTTGCCGAAGACGACGGCGATCCCGTAAGTGTTGAAACTAGCCACAACCCGTTCAACCGAAATGCTTATGGGCTCGGCCGTACCGCGTTCGAACTGCAAACAGTAAATCAGATGCGCCTTATGTCTTGCGCGTTCCCAACATTCCAGGGACGCGCAGCGCATGCCGTAACCATGGCGCCGACGCCGATAGGCCACCGTCCGCGACGACGCCCGACGCCCGCCACCTGATATTCGCGTCCTTTACAAACATTTAATACAGAGCCGAATCAGCGGATGAATTTAATAAATTAAATTATTTCGTTTCTGCATAAGGTACATAATAAATATTCAATCATTCAAATTATTTCAATGAGAAGATGAGACGTGAATGTTCTATAGACGTTTCAAGGCAACTCATTAGTATTCATAATATATTAAAAACGATGGTTAATTACAATGACAACCAATTGATTCATTCAATCTACAAGAAATTACTTTTTATTCTGCAAAGTTCGTTGAAGAAATGTTGATATTTGAAGCAACTATATATTTCTAAAGATTATAACTAAAAAATAAAACTCAAATTAATTTTGCATAGAAGATATGAATTTGGAAACATACAACTTTATATTTCCGTCCTTATGGGCTTATTCATAAGGGACTCAGTTTTTAGTCCGGTTTTCAATTAAATTACATGAATTCTTTAGCGCGGATGAACAGTCTGTTAAAATCTCAAATAGCAATTGGTAAATACTCAATATTTTTTGAGAAATCTAGTTAAACCTTGAAGATATTTTATATATTGTGTTTTGAATTAAAAAAAAAATATTTTCTAGAACTCATCTAATATTACGGAAAGCTTCTGTTCGAAGCCCTTCACAGCAGCTGTTACTATACTTTTCACATTTTCCAAATATCGAGACTATGAAATCCAGAAGTACAATACTTCAGTACCGACAATTTTGATCGGAACATACCAATTAACGAGAAATATACAATCATCAGCAAATATATTCTGATTCTCAATTATCTATTGTGCTTTCCTAAACTATTTCTTGAGACATATCTACATGGTATGTCACACTACAAAGGTGTGAAAAAGTACCACTAAACTCAGCTAGTAATTTCAGAACATAGTTAAAATTTAAATTACTATTTAAATATCTTCCATTGAACCTCGTTGATATTATTTTTATGGACTTCTTGGAATCTTCAAATGTGAGAATAATAAATAACATCCAGTACGCAAATTGTACAAAAAACTGATACTGTGTAAAGTATAGTTTAGGAGAATTACCTAATAATTTATAACTACATATTTAACTTCCATATTATGACTATAGTTTCATAAATTTTTAATTATTGAAATGATAATTCAAAGTGTTAGTGATACCTACAACTTGTTTCACAGTTTTCATTTGATTTTTTTCAGGCTTCAGTCCACACGTTTCTTGATTTTAGGGGTTGTATTCGCTCGCGTAAGAGGAATGATCTAGTTGAAGACCAGTACGTAACTGCCCCCCCTGAAAATTAATGTGACGGGGCAGGTGCATGTTTTTGAATTAAATAAAGTCCGCACTATAGAGGGTTATTCGTTTTGAAATTAACATAATTTTTATACTTCAAACTATTAATTGTCTCGCTTCACCAGCAAATTATTGATAAGATTTCATAGTTGATAAAATATAGTTTTTCTTAATTATAGTATAATTTCAAAAACATATAAAATGATTCATCATAAACTGGGGGTTTGGAAATATACCATGAATGAAAAATCAATTTCAATGTGTTGTTTTCCTCTATAGTTTATTGATTATATGTTTGAACATGATGAGAGACATGGGACATATATCAAAATCAAAAGTAGGTTTAAAATTCTTGTGGATGTATACTCGATAATAAAAACGACGTAATTTGACTCAAATCACTTGTAACTGAAACTCATTTTTACATATTTTCAGTAAAGAGGTTATTGGTTATAAAATTTGCTCAGAAAAATCATTTCCATAAAGTTTTAATGATACATTACCGGTCAGTGTAATCATTTTACTTTTAAATTTATTTTAAACAAAAAGAATTTTAAACGAACAAAAAACGTCTTCCGGTCCTGATAGCTCTCGCGTTCGTTGCCGCTTCTCGTTCATCTTCCGTCATCCAACGTCGTCACCAACAGCGATCCCACGCCAATTCACAAATCCACTACTTCATAGGCGGAGACATATGGCCCGTGGAGGGAGATTTGAAGTAATTCCTTTGTTTGCATTTACAGCGTTGGAGGAATAAAACAATTCCTCGTATTTTTTTAATCAAAATAAATTGTATTCCTTGTCTCTGTATGTAAACAACAAACATTTAAATATTTATCAAGGAAAAGAGAAACGGACATACACTAGAAGAAATTTTGGTCAATATTTTAGATCAATCCATTAACTAAATTGAAATATCTCATGTGATGTGTCCAATTTTGGAAATATGTTTAAGGAAAAACCACTATGGCTATTCATAATAGAGTTAAATGAATAGGACATGTTTATGTAGATAAATAGAAACATGAAGAATCTTCTACAACCTACTAAAAATTGCTAGCAACATGACACGATAGAAAGAAGGCCTGAATGGTGAAATAAGCTCCCAAAGGAATAGATAATGAAAAAAGTAGAAAGTTGTACTCAATAAAAAAATTAATTAATGTGATAGAGAGACTGCACTACGTTATTCGTGATCCCGCAAAGTCCAATTCATAGTGCTTTGAAGGTATTTTCTTGTATATTGTAAGCATTGAGAGAGATGGAAAACGACAAATGACATTGGAAGGAATTATTGACAATTAACACTTAGATGAGACGAAAAAGAACTAGTGATCATTGATTAAATATAATCCTAATATCTATAGATGCTCAGAGGACGAAATTTTAACCATACTCTCTCGAAGTGTGGAACACTACGTTACTTCGTGGCACTACTTCTCGGAGCATATGAAATAGAAGAATAAGATCTTGTGCAGCTGCAGCCATCCTATATTCTGGATTCTGTAGAAAGGTGTGTTTACACGTGCGAGTCCTGAGAGCTCTCACCGGAAATAGAAGGGGAACTCTCCGAAAGCTCCCCCTCTTGAGATCACAGTAGCAGGTGTAAGCGATTCTGAGAGTTACTCTCAGAAATTCAGATCTAGTTTGACTTTCTGAGAGTACTCTCAAGAATTTCTTCACCAAACAATGGAAGCACGAGAATGTTTGCAGACTCATCGCGGCATATCAGTCTAATCCAATCCTTTGGGACATTAAGGAGCGTGACTATAAAAATAGAATTAAAGAAAACCTAATTCTTCAAAAACTAGCCAAAGGCTTTAAGACAAATATAGTGGAAATAAATAGAAAATTACACAACTTGAGAAATCACATAAGTTTATTTCAGATAAACAATAACAATTGTACAATTTAATTAATAATTCACAACTTATCAAACCTTGTTTTTCTTAATAATTACAGGTTTCTCAGGAACTCAAAAAAATGAATGATAAGAGGAGTGGAAATGCAACCAGTGAAACGAAAACTTGGTGCTAATTTTTGGCATTAAGCTTTGTTGTCCCATCTCTTGAAGTCGCTCCTTCTCAATGTAATCTAGTAAGTTTTTCTTAGACAATTTTTACAGAAAATTAGGTATAAATATCGGTTGGAATGGAAGGAAGAGCTAATACAACAACACAAGGGGTGATTTTTGCCAATGATGGGGTGAGTGATTGTTGCCGGAAGCCTCCTCCCTCTACTACCTGCCTACCACTTCTATCATATTCTGTATTCTGTGGAGACACCTGGTTATCAAACCCATTAGTTTCAATTTGTATTTTCTCCGAATTTAACTTGGTTTATAATTCAAATCTGCAAAAATCATTTAATTAAATAAATAATATGCATAATGATTCAAAAGTGCATTGATGTTTGAGTTCACAAATATTTTATTCTGCTAACTTAATCAATATTTGTGAATTTCATAAACACTGGGCAAGATTTGCCAATAATAGCAGTTGTTTAAATTGTGATGTTTAAAGTGCACTAATATTGTATATCAATTTTTAGATGCCAACTTCAAATTCTGTCGAGCATATTGATTTGGACAACGCCACAGTTTCTTCTGATGAAACTACTCCAATTGACACATCAAACGAAAAATTATGTGCGAAGAAAAGAAAAAGGGAATATTTGGACAATGACGGTTTCATTAAAGCAACACTAGAAGTGCTCCTTCTCCTTTGCCTACAAATCGCATTTGGCCCGATAATAAGAATAGCCCACCATCCCGAGAAATTGTTGATTTGTGTGATTTTGTACATTTATAACATTTTATTTTAATTAAATATGTTTTTATTTATTAATCTTTTAAGCTTCTTCTTCTAAACAGAAATTGCTTCTCTAATTGGAGTGTTCTTTTTAAAAATTAATGGGCTTATTAATTGTACTAATAATTCAACTTCACACTTGAAAATCTGCAAAAATTTCGAAGCTGCTGGGCGTCTTCTAGTTCCAATTCACGGCACAATGTGTAGTTAGCACCTAAATGATTCTGTCTTTGGACCCAAGACCATTTTTTTTCTTCTTCAATTCGTTTTTCTTCGACATATGAACAAAGAAGCTACTATTTCTCGTTTCCTTGAAGACATCTTGAATAATGTATACGTTGAATTAAAACGCTACAGCTGATAGCTCTAAACTGAAATCACGAGATGTTTACTAGTTTAAGTCACTCTCAGAACTAATAGAAATCGCCCGTGTAAACGGTCTGAGGGTACTCTCGAGATTTGCCATGACGAATAGCTCTCCGATAGTGGACTAGGGTTAATTTCACTGTCACGTGTAAACGACTCCGCGAAAGACTCTTGAGAGTACTCTCGGCGAGTTCCTCTCACGTGTAAACGCACCTTAATAGGAGTGGTATTAACAGATCAGCAGCAAGAAAGGGATCACAATAGATCCTTTGGATCGCAGTGTATATGATATCTCAATAGATACGTGTACATACATACAATATCCATAGAAATTTATTTTTTTCATTCTCGTAATTTTATGCTAATATGCATTTTGGACGTACGCGTCTAAATCTAATCTATCAAAAACACGCTGTGTGAAAAATTTTGACCTAAGCCTTCAACTGAATCCATTTAGTTAATGGAATAAAATATATATGAATAAAATAAATTTAAGTAATTTATTTATCATGGAATTCTTGTTTATTATCTTCATGTGATAAACTCGGTATTTGATTTAATTGAATTAAATGGCAAATCATGTACATACGAACAATAACAGATGTGGTGAGTATACGGAGAGAGAGGATAATGGTATTTTTCAAAGTTTGTAATCTTATGATTATCTTCTAAGTTATTTTTAAGCGAAATAAAATTGTTTCCAATGAAATGTTTATTACTAGTAAATATATATTTAAAGTATATAAACCTATTAGATATTCAAGTGGTATAATAGAACTTGAACTCTATTTACGAGTACGGTATACACATTATCTCGAAAAAGACAGATTGCTAGTTGTTTTTTACAGTTTTACACACATATGCTACCAACTAAAATAGGCTGAAGAAATTGTATGTTCCATCTATTGATACCTTTGTGTAATATCTAGTAAGGAAATGATTATAATAGTATACGTTTTAACAATCGGTAATAGAGGTTATAACTCACGCAAAATTCATCAAGTTATGACCATTACCGAAAGTTTATAATTATATTTCATCTACAACTAAAGCAATCAAAACTAAGATTCAAAAATTTGTCATTTTTTTATTAATAACAGAACAACCATGAAGATATGGGTATTAATTATGCTACTATATAAGTTTCTTTTTGTTGTATATACACTGGTAAAAAATTTTTGTCCACCACATATTCAATTCATTAAATTTCAATATAATACATTTAACATTTTCATATGGTAAAGCGAATGTCAAAATGATTTCTCACAAACAAAAGATAATAATTTTTACTTCGCTTCGGTGTTTATGATTGTAGTTTAATCCCAGCTAGGACTATGAGACACAAAAACAAGCTGTGATTAATGCTTTTTAGACCAAGACATCTTTTTGTTAAGTTTGTAAACAGTTTGTTTTCGTTCTCGAAAATTCAGACTTGTAAGTTTTACAATGGTTAAAAACAAGGAACTATCGGTTGAAACTCGTTCATAATCTTCGTAGTTTAGGCAAAAATAGCCGTACCATTTCCGCTGAATTAAAAATACCTCGAGGTACCGTGGACTACAACGTGAAAAAATATGCAGCTCATATGAATCTAGAGATCTGCATTTGAGAAATTTTACAGTGAACAGGAAATTGAGAGAAGCTGACCTTTTTGGGAGGCAGTGAACTAACCTCTTTTAAGACGTCAAAATAAAATTAAGAGGTTGCAGTTGGTTAAAGAGCATAAAAATTGGACGCATGAATAGTGGAAGAGAGTTCTATGTAGTGATGAGTTAAAGAGAAGCGTGTTTGTACGCAGGTCAAAGAAAGAACAGATGTTAAGCATGGCGGGGGCTCAGGGATGATTTTGAGATGTTTTGGATGAAAGGTGACTGGAGAACTGAAAAAAATTGAAGGGATTTTGGAGAAAGAAGGCTATAAAAAAATATTGAAGGCAAACAAAGTATGTTTGGGCCAGAACCTGATCGGCAGAACATTCCTCGAAACTGTGTAAATAGTATTTGACAAAATTGGAAAAGAAGAATGTACTGAAAGTAATGATGTAGCAGACATAGTCGTCCGACTTCAACCCGATTGAGTTGTGGGACCAATTGGACAGGGAATTCATAAAGTAGTTTCCTATTTCCAATTTACATATTTGGTATATCCAAGAAAACGAATGGAATTTAATAGACGACGATTATTTTTCGAAATTGTTAGAGTGCCAAAATTGTGCACCGACATAATAAAACCAAAATGAGGTTACATTGATTAACAAAACAGTTAAATACGGAAAAATTATAGACTGAAGTTTTCTTATTACTGTATTCTTATCTACATATGTTTTTAAAAATATAAATAACAAAATCGATGGTATTGTTTTTATATGTTGCGTATCGCGAAAATTAGAGGGTGGGCAAAAACTTTTAACCGGTAGTGTTGATGTATAGGTATTATAGAACTGTTCATTTTATTTGTACTTTATGCTTTACTCTTCTGAGAACCATCAACTTATCCCAGCTACAATAGTAGATTGTCAACCATCATGGCGTTGCAGAGTAAATATATCTCCTTCGGTATATACTAATAAAGAAATGAAAACAATGCCCTGTACGAGGATATATTGAAAAATTGTTAGCCTGCTATAGAACCAAACAAAATTTCAATTTCAAAATATTTTATTACATATTCTCCTCTTAATTGGATACATTTATTACAGCAAACCTGCAACGTCTCCAAAACTTTCAAAAAAAAATGTTTCTTCTTGCTCTGCAAACCAGACCTCAACAGCTTTTATTACCTCCTTTTTGAAAGAAAATTTACTACCTTTTATACTTTTTTTCAGTTGAGGAAAGAGATGATAGTCGAACGGAGACAAATCTAGTGAATTAGGGGGGTGCTCTAGTAATTCAAACACTAAATCACGAATTTTTTGTATGGCAACATGAGATTTGTGTGCATGGGCGTTGTCCTGCAAAAATAAAACATCTTTGGATAGCTTTCCGCATCTTTTCGCTTTAATTTTTTTTCGTAGAGTGGCCAGTAACTTCGAATAGTAATCTCCATTTATTGTTCTACCCTTATACAAAAAATCAAACATGTTTACACCATGGCAATCCCAAAAAACTGAAGCAAGAACTTTTCCAAGGTCTTGGCACGTTTTTGGTCAACATTCAAACATTTGGGGATCCATTTTGCAGCAATTTCTTTCATGTCCACATTGACGTGAACTATATGATGAACGCTTTTGTATAAATTATTCAGTGCTTCAGATATCCGTTTTAGCCCAATTCTACGGTTTGATAAAATCATGTGATGAACTGCATCGATATTTTCGGGGACTGACATGAAAACTTCAAGATCGGAAGGATGAAAAATTTACCTCTTTTGAAGCTTGCAGTCCAATTTTCACGGTCGCATACAAAGGAAATTGATCACCAAGGGTATCACAATTTCGGTGGACATATTTTCTCTATTAATTTATTGCGTAACTCTGGTTTACTTTTTTGACGTCAAACTTTACACTGACACTTCTAATAAGTTATTGCTCGTTGCTATGGTAACGCAATATTTTGTTTAAGAATGAAACTGGTCTAGGCTAACTAGATGTCAATACTTCCTCGAATATAATACTGAAGTCTGATGATTTCAGGAATGTCCCCTTTGCTCCTAATTTACCAATTTCAATTTTTTCTGAGTAATATTTTCCATTTTGAAATTTAAAAATAATATCCTTTGCAACCTATCGATAGAACAAAGATTTACAAAGATTTAAAAACTTGACAATTTTTACATTTTCTGCGAAATCGCACCAATAAATCATCAAATTACCCTAGGTAGAGTACAACTTCGTGTCGAAAACAAATTACTTATATATAAATTCATATTTAAACCAATTTGGTCTTATACTATCCCGCTAGTAACTCCAACTTTGATATCATTAAGAAATATCAAAACAGATGCTACGCATAATAGTGAACGCGCTATGGTTCGTTAGAAACAGTGAAAGCCACAAAAACCATAGTTCCGCCAAAAATATATGATATCATTTAGTGCAATAGTATCCAAATAAATTAGAAAGAAACCGCCAGAAAAGACAAGACGACTGGAAAGCTCAAACCATACGAACCCTATCACTAGGTTTTTACTAGACTAATTTCCACAAGAATACTGCCTACAAGTCAGTTAACATAATTTTGTAAAATAAGTTAACCTCTAGTCATTAAAAACACTTATTTTCACATGTGTCTCACTTGACAGATTGTGTAATTAAACCAATAAAAAAGTTTTTCTTTTTGTATTCTACCCATAATCATCATAGTGCAACCTAAAATAATGTAATTGACAAGATGATGAAAACGATTGAGTTATTGTGAGATCTTCTTCTAAAAGGTTTACATAATAATATTTATTAACTAATTTCATCTGTCACGACCAAATTCAAAATAATTAAGTAAAAATTTAATTTAAAAACGTATTATTATTCTCCTCAATAACAATAATGGAGTATTCCTTTTCTGCTGATCGGTTTGTACAGAAATTGACAGCCACCTTGAAATTTGTTTCGTAAATAATTCAAAGAACCTTTTCCGACTCATTATAGTAAGTTATAACTCATGTTATTTGCTTATAGATACTATCAATTACTCAGAAGTAGTTGAATAATTAATATACAACTTCAGAGTCGATCCAGGTGACCGAACGCGAAGGGCAGAAACAATGGGCGACCGCAGACTGCATCAAATTTTATTATTCAAGCAAATTTTTTAAGTAAAATCCTATATAAAAAATTAGTTATATACTAATCATGTCATCAACAAATAATTATAACCAATTCTCTCTCAAAATTAATCTTCCAATTATTTATGAATTATATATTACCCAAAAGAATAACTAGTGATAGAAAATCAACACGCTTAATAAAATAAGCTGCCGCCACAACAATTATGCCCAAAAACGAACAAGAAGAACCATTATATAGTACTCAAAAGATACATCTTACAATAGAACTGAGGAAATATCTTCATTTCAACCAACCTCGTAACGCTGTCACTTCTATCTAAATATTGATCTCCAGCAACGTCAACAGCTTTGAAATAAAACGAGTTCTTTAAAAAGGGAAATAAACTTGTACCTCCTTTTATTGCAAAATTTACATAATTAGTGTAATCAACCGATAGTAATTAAGAGGAAATGGCGGAGGGGAATAATCAAGGCATAGGCATTCTACGATTGCATTATTAATTATTATACATTCATTAGAAGAAAGAATGAATCGAGGTAGACCGCATAGTGAGTTGGTAAAGGATATCAATGAGATAAAAATTAAAAATTGGATAAGCAAAAGCAAAGAAGAAAAGGAATAATGAAGTCAAGGACCTTCTACAATTACATTGGTAATAACTATTCATAAATTGAAGGAAGAATAACACGAGATAGATCAGAATGGGTTGATGAAGGATACAAGCTAAAAATTGAAAATGAAATAAGCAGAGCCAAAGACAGAAACAAGTTAATCGAGCCTTCTACGTTTGCATTGCTGATAATCAGACATGCATTCGTAAAAGGAAGAAAGAATAAATCGTGGTAGACCCCATCAAATATAGGAATAAATGAAATAATAATATATCAAGCCATTTTTTCTTAGAATTAAGATCGGAATTGAAAACAAATGATTTGCCATCTCTATTTTTGAAAATTATCTTTGTACATTTACTTCAGACTGTCTCGCACTATTCTGCTCTACTTCTTTTTTATAGACACTCGATGCTTTTGTTTTTCAGTGATTTGCAAAGACATTTTGATAAATGGGTTGAATAAAGTAGATTAAATATTTCACATCGAATAAGATTTCTGCTCGACTTTCGATTGCTACAAACTGATCCTCGCAAATCCTTATGAATGAGTCACTATTTTTATGCGACATTTTTATTCTGTTCTTGCCTTCTAATCTCGCGCTTTCACACAAAACAGTGATTGATTTTGATTAAAAATAAATATACAATAAAAATAAATATGGTACGAACATTTTAATATGATTACTTTTTGGCAATTGTTAATTTAATTATATTTCAAATTAACCACATTATTACAAAAATAGCAAATTTTCTTGAAATATCCCAATTGATTTTGGATATTAAAGGTGGAAAATCGTGTAACAAATGCACCCATTTCTGATTTTTTTTTATTTAAACATACATAACTACGCATCAACTATTAAGAGTTATTAACATAGGGGGAGACATTTACAACATAGTAGTATAATTTATAATAATGGGATATTAGATTTTAGATATCAAATTTGTGTCTTTAAGAGAACATAGCATTTCGTTTCCGGATGAAGAGAGAATTAATTTAAATTTTTTTCCTGGCTTGTAGCGTCTTCTGTGTTCTTCATTTTGAAGACATTCGATTAGTAGATGTTTCACTGTGAGTCTAGTTTGGTATGTTTAACATAAAGGCTCCGTTATATTGATGTGTTGTCCGCGCGTGTCAAATTCTTAGGCGATTAATAATAAATTGTTCTCCTCTTTTTTTGAGTAGTGACAGTTTTGTTTTAATTTCGAGTATTATTATTCTTCTAGTATTCTTCCCAGATTGGCATTTTTGGTATATGTGCTCTTTTATTGATAATTTGTGATCGATGGGGAATTTCTGATTTGTATCGTTAGAAATAATTCTTTCACCGGGAACTTGTTTGTTATTAATTTAAGCGATCTCTTTTACACGATTCCAAATAAATAATACTTCTCCAATAGTATATCATAAGTTAGCAACTCAGTTACTATTGATTGGGCCCCTATAGAAATTTATGGAAATAGCGAAGCGGATCAAAGTGTGGAGCAAACTGAGGGACCTTGCTACACCAATACTATACAATATGAAATCAAGGAATTGACAATACAAACTTGGCGAAATAACTAAAGAACAACACCACCATCTAAACATGACATGGAGATGAAAAGCAGTTATGAAAGAATTGAAATAGGTCACATTTGACACATACAAGGTGTATACAGTTAACCTGTATGTTAACAGGTTAACTTTACCATTACCATATACTTTGTAATCATCAAACCTTGTAATTTTACTTCAAATAATTGAAAGATGGATAATATTATTTACAAATAAGAAAATTTTATCATATTACTGAAATACACTATGATTGATCAAATTTTTAAGTTTTATCTATTATTCCGCTTCTTTCTTCTTGTAGTTTCTTCTTCTTTCTTCTTTCTCAGCTTATAAAACTTGCTTTTGGTTACCATTTCTTATTATACAAATAATGTTCTATATTTTTCATAGTGGTGGTTTTCATAAAACCTTCTAGCTTCAGGTTATTATTTTTCTCTATTTAATATTGATATTCAACCCAATTGTGTTATGTGTCATTTAGGTATTGTAGTATTGATTTCAATTCATAAACCTACAAGGATGGTCCCAGAAGTACCTGGCCTGATCTAGAAGTGGTGGTAGTTGTTTGAAAAATATCACTGTATTAGAAAGTACACATTCTACACAGCATATGTTTGAAGTTTGAAGACGCCACGTTATTTAGTATTTATTTGGCAGTCATCAATAGTGAACGTTTTCAATAAATTTATAAACATAGAAAAAGTTGGTGATCGTTATGTGATACAATATTTTTATTCGAAAGGCCTTAGCCCAACCAATATAAAAGTTGAACTAGGTTCTACTCTGAATGAGACTGCTCCTTCGTTATCAACAATAAAAAATTCGGAAGCAGAGTTTTAACGAGGCCGTACGACCTGCGAAGACCAGCCTCTTAGTGGTCGACAAAATGAGGTGACTATTCCAGAAATGTTGAAGAACATTCACAAAGCGGTACTGGATGATCATCGATTGAAAGTGCTAGCAGACATAGTAGGTATTTTAAAACCTGCGGTATATCAAATTTGGACATGAGAAAGCTGTGCGCGAGATGGATCCCGCGTTTGCTCACAGTGGAACAAAAACAGCGTCGATCGATCCATCGATTGTTTGGCAATGTTTCACAGAAATAAAGCCGAATTTTGCACCGTTTCATAACCATGGATGAAACGTGGGTCCTTCATTCCACTCCCGAAACAAAATAACAATCAAAACAATGGACTGAAAATGGAGAACCGGCTCCAAAGAAGGCAAAGACCGTTCCATCTGCAGGAAAGGTCATGGCGTCGGTTTTTTGGGATGCGCATGGGATAATTTGAATTGAAATGAAGAAATCAAGCAAAAGCGGCCACATTTGGCTAAGAAGAGAGTGTTGTTTCGTCAAGACAATGCACCAGCTCACATATCCGTTATTGCAAGGGCCAAAATTTATGAATTAAGGTTTGAATGATTACCTTTTTTTCCAAAAATTTTATGATTTCTTTGTTGGGCCAGGTACTTATGGGATCATCCTCGAAATAAATAGTAATAAATAGTAGGTCGATCGCAAATCTTAATGTCCGAAAAAAGCTACAAAGATCTGTAATTTGAAAAAATATCATTTTTCAATATTCTAACATTGTACCCCTCTCAATGATCATGAAATGTAGATTCCACAAACTAGATTCAAATTTCAAAGTATACATTTGTAGATATGTGTTGAATTTATAAGCATATGTATTTGTATTTTGTACATTCCATTCTCCAAGCCTATTTTACATTAGGAACTGAGGTCGGCAACCTCTTTCGTGTTAAAATTTTACCTCACCCTTACATTTAAGCTGATTTCATATAGGGTGGAAAGAGGGACGAATGTCATAAAAATTCAAATCTGTATATCAAGGGTAAATTACAAGTTTGTGAAGTGTTTCTGTTCTAAGCTAAAATAAAATATAAATGCAAATTTGAAACAAAAAAATTGGCGATATGACCTTCGACATATTTTTTCCATCGGAAAACAAATTATGGTCACATATGGTTCAATATCTGAGCTATACATGTGCATTGAAGTTTCCTAAACAAGTTCATTGAATTCATGGTGTGGTAAAAAATCTTAAGCATTCTCATATACCATCCATCTGTCATCGACCGTTATTATTCTAGTTTGATATGCTATGAGCCTATGAGCCAATCTTTCTGAATTAGTTGCTCAAGTTCATCAGCTTTTTCAGTAAGAGGTCAGTCGGAACAATGCAAATTCTTCCCAACTAAATTTGTACCACGGAAACATTGAAACTGATTACGCATGGTACGATGAGCTACAGAATCCTTAGTGTGGCAAGTGGTTTTCGATATACCGCCACTAATACCACTCGACGCTCATGAGCTTGGCACAAAAGACTCAATTGGAACAATCTTTGTTGCCATACAAAAAAAAATGAAGCAGCCACAGCTACATCAACATCCCACTTGGGACAGAAGAGGACAAGCATTTGGAGACAGTTTTTACCATATGGCAAGTAACAAACGCTATCAAGACAAAACTAAATCCACGTAAAGCCCTTGATAGGATCTAATAAAAGCTAAAATACTGCAATAATTGAGTCCCAAAACCTCAAAATATTTAACTCATATCTTCAATGCTACGTTAAGAACGGCACACTTCCCATCACAGTGGAAAGTGGCACAAATTATACTACTTCCCAAACCCGGTAAGCCTCTGGAAGACGTGAAATCATATTGACCTATAAGTCTGCTACCTATAATGGGCAAATTGTTCTATCTACTTACCGAAAAAATACAACCAATCATTGACCACAGAAATATAATACCAAATCATCAATTTAGATTCAGACACGAGCACGCAATAATTGAGAAAGCTCACCGTGTAACTAAAAAAATAAATTTTGTAAACAGAGAAAATTGTTTTGCGGCGTTTTTAGACATCACTTAGGCCATTGACAAGATTTGGCATGATGGCCTTTTATTCAAAATCTCTCTACCTCCATGATCGCTATTTATTTGTTAACCATGATGAACAAATACCACTATACAAAATAAACGCTGGAGTTCCTCAAGGCAATGTCCTGGGACCGCTGATTTTCACGGCAGATCTATCAACTAACAATGATGTATTAGCAGCTACATTTGCAATTGACACCGCCATACTAGCATCACATAGATATACTTTAATTGCACCTAATACATTACAGCTTCATTTCAACAAGACAGAAAAATGGCTGCAGAAATGGTGCATTAAAGCAAACAAATCGAATCTCTCCAGGTAACATTCATCAACTGCAAACGCAAATGCCCTGCAACAAACGCAAACAATTCGATTTGAAACTAAAGGATTTATACTGGCTGATAGGTAGGAAATTCCAATAATCTTTAAAAAAACAAAGTACTGATCTACAAAGCAATCCTCAAGCCCATATGGAACTACGGAGTGCCATTGTGGAGATCAGCAGCCAACTCAATTATTGAAACTCTGGACCGATTCTAATCGTAGATGCTTCATGGTTTGTGCCAAACTTTGTCACAACTCGTGACCTCCAGGTGCCAACGGTTAAAGCGGAAATAGAAAATTTATCCATGAGTTATGAAAATAGGTTAAGCGTCCTCCCAAACAGACTGGTATCTAACCTAATGATACAACCAACAGTTCACCATACACTCAAAAAGTATGTCAATTTGAATTGGATTGTCACATAATTTGCTTATTGTAATAAATCTTATAGATTGCAAATATAAGAAATTTGAATATAAAGTATGAATACTATGGGTTTCTTTGAAACTATACTTTATACTATATATATACATCAATAAGTAATAATGCAAATTCCTAATGTGTCCCTGAATCCAAAATGTTGTTTTGAGTATCGAGTAAATCTAAATGAATCGAAATTGTTTTGAAATGAATGCCCACATAAAGTCAATTCTACAGTTTGTGTACACACAACACAATTTTGAAGCTCATGGAGCCTAAACATTCATCTGGTGTTTGAGTGGCAAGGCAATGCTCGACGCACAGATCTTAAAAACGACAATTGTGCTTGTGCTTGATTGGGTGCTCAAAGTATGGATTTGGAAAGCAACTAAAATGATTTGTCAATTATTTTAATCAATTCTATTTTATCTGTTGAGCATAAGTGAATTTTGAACTTTTTATAATAAAATATCGAATGAGAAAGAGAGAGAAATACTTTATTGTCAAAAAATTGTTCAATTTATAGACATAACTAAATAAAGATACAAATAAAATAAAGTTTCTTTATGCAGATGAAAACCACAATAAGTAATAAAATTATAGGTAATAGTAATATGTAATAATTAGTATATAAGTCCATAACAAAATTAAACCAGTATTTACCATGCCCGGAATTAAATATTATAAGAATAGAAGTCGTTTACAGAGTAGAAGGCACTTTCCAGTGAATATGCCCTCAAATTATTGTGGAATGCGGGAAAAGATAATATCGATTCAATATCAATTGGCAAGTTATTGTGCATTTTTTTGCATTGTAAAATATTGAGCCCTTAACTAATTCTGAACGTGGAATAGGTAGGTAAAGGTCGTGCTCCGTGTTCCTAAATGGATAGCCGTGCAACGTCCTGTCTGAAATTGGAGAAGGGTGCTTACGAATTAGGCAAACGGATTCAAGGATGAATAAGGAAGGAACAGTCAAAATTTTTAATCTTTTAAAGAAGTCCCTGTAGTGAGTCCTACTGTTTACTCCAAATAAATATCTAACAGCTCCCTTCTGTAGTTTTAAGATTCGCTCAAATTGAGACGCACCACATGTACCCCAGAAGGGAAGCGCATATCGGAGATGCGACTCAATAAGGGCAAAATAGACTGTTAAGGGGGTGGATAAGTTCAGTTCTTTGGAAACAGATCTCAGAGCGAAGTAGGAGGAACTTGATTTTTTAGATAAGACGACATTATGTAACACCCATTTCAAGGAATTGTCCAGAACAAGCCCTAAGAATTTTACAGATTCAACGACGTCAATAGTGGTGTTATTTAATTAAAAAGGCAGCAATGTATTATTATAAGATAAAAGTTTAATTTTAGAGACATTGAGACAGAGAAGATTAGAATTGCATTAAGATTTAGGGTGATTAGGTCACTAGATATGGTTCTATTAAGTGCAGTGAGATCAGGGTTGCTCCAAGAGAAACTAGTATTGTTTGAAAATAGACATAGTATGTACTGAATCTCCACATTCTATTGGATTTCAAGATGACATCGTTGTATCAACCGTTACAAGCTGTCTTCTGTTGGTAAGGTATGATTTAAACCATGCGCGGTGCGTTGTACAATTGCAATTGAAGGTTTATGAAGAGAAGTTACTAGTGACTGAAAATTGTCGTCTATTGTGTTTGAGAGCCGCTGAAATATCAATAAATCACGAATTAATTCTAACCACTTTTAACAATATTATTCTAATGCAACGCTCGATTAGTGCCGAATTGAAAGCTTATTTGCTCGCTCAAGATATGCTAGAGCAATCAACAAGAAGTCTAGTTTTGTGGTAAAGAATTCGTGGTTTGACACACGATTTGTCAACATTATATTCGCGGACAAATTTCTGCCAAAACCTATCATCCAATTACCTTCATAAAGTTAAACACAACTTACCTACTTTGGATACTTTGAAAAATATAAAATAAATTTAGAGGACATTGGTTTTGTTAACCGGTTAAAATATTACTCAATTCACCTAAGTGTCTCTAGTCTTTGTTTTATATATATTAATAATATTCAATAAAGAGAAGTTGTGTGTGTTTTTGTTGAAAGTTTGGAGGATTAATTGAAGACGACACACAGAAGGAATCATCCAGTGGCAACAAACAGTAACTAAGTAAATCAATATCTCTCTATAATCACTTTATTTTCCCAGCCACCAATCAAGTAGATAATTTTTACTGTAATTTGTCGACGGGAAAGTCCCAAAAGTGACAGTGTCTAAAAGGGACAAGCTAGACTAGAAATAAGGATTTTGTGTAACGTAGAAATAAAAAATTGAGTCTAGCACGCGTCAAATTCGAGGGGAAGTTTCTGGGTCGTGGGGGTTGCTTGGCAACCAAAATATAATGAACAGGAAGGGGAGAAATCAAGGGGTACGATTCGAAACTTCTGAGCATAAAACAAAGAGAGGATATAAATGAACACGAAAATAGAGGGTAGTAAACATACACCTACACTATATTGGCCGCATGAATGGTTGTTTTCTGCATTACATTACGTAAAATCGATTCTCTGAATAAACTCAAATTAAAATCTGCGATTGAATTATGTTTGTGAAAGGAAAACAAACTACATAGTATACAATTTTCCACAAAAATACGTTTATTCTAAAAATATATGAGATATTCTCGTCGAATCAATCAATTCTTCATTATAGTAGATAATAAAATATTACGGTATGTACAATAGAAAATGTACAAATGTACAAATTTGATTTTGTAAGTTCGATTGAACATTGAATGATGGAATAAAAGACTTTGAAAGAGACGAAAATGTATAATTCATTTAGTTTCGCTCACAACGTGGGAATATAATACAAGGAGTAATTGAAAGAAGGTCTGTTCTTCCTGAAGACGAAGTATTTAAGGGTCACAAGACAAGACCAAAAGAAGAGGAACCAGGATGTGGAGAATGTAACTTCATTTGAAACTTTTGCTTGCAGTTCTTCATAATAATATAAAAGGTGAGAAATTGCATTATCGTCGTTGTACGGGTCATAACAATAATCATAAATCCTTTTTATCTGTGTATTGTTTTCAAAACTCCATATTTAAAATATTACATATATTTTTTTCTGTTTTAGCGATATTTATATTATTGTTAAAACATATACAATTGGTTGCAAAATTAAAACAAAAAAACTCTCGATTCCTATTAAGTCGGTAAAAAATTACCTAAATATATAGTGTGTGTGATTATTATGTTTGCTCCTATAGCAAGTATGATTTTGTATAAATTCTATTTTTGTTTTAATGGACTACAAAGCCGTACTACGTGAATCAATGTTTGATAAACGATGAATTGAAGAAAAAACTCTATTTGAACCAATAATCTGTTCTTAAATCAGATAATACATGATTTAACATTTGAAAATGATTTTGAGGATGTGGTCAGCGCAGCGCAGTATCTCTTAGTCTAATTTTTGGCTGAATATGAATGTCATGAATAACACGAATAGTGTTGGCCTCCAAGACTTCAAATGCTCCTATCACTTCACGTGGAACCATAGAGAGTTGTCAAATCGTCAAAGATCGATGCAAATGATATCATGATAGATCTTATACCAGCGTAGACCGAGATGTTAAAACAAAAATTTCCAAGTATTGGAGAGAGCTGCCGCTTATGAATAAAATTGGATATTTTGTCTCACTTTCGTTACAACGGCGATAGTTTATGAATTTTCCGGAATTTTCATGTTATTGTATAAATTAGATTTACCATTTAAAAGATAGCTTATTCAGATCAATCATTATGAACTCTATCAAAAATCAGTTCTATCGGGCAAAACAAACTTCTACTGGGCTTAAAAGAATAGTTAAATTGAATTGTTAAAACATGTTACTAAATTTGAAACTGCACAATATTATATCTAGACTAGTATAATTACTATTTAAATTACAGCTGACCGTAAATCATGGCTCAAGCATACTTTTTAAGTGGAGTCCCTTTGAACCGTCAGGTTATTTGTAATACCGTGTCAAAATCAGAAATTATCTTGTTGGCGTCGAAACGATTTTCGTATCATATTTACATATAATTTAAAATTGATAAAAAGTCTATTTGGATATCCAATGGATATGTTCGTTCAACCAGACCTTTATATATGCATGAGATATCTTGTTTTTATTTGAGGTATTTTTGAATCAATGGAGGCAATTATCGGACGTGATTAGCACGCGTTTGTCGATATATTTAGACTGGATTGAGAGATCACTCACGACAACGCAAGTTCACGTATTTTGCCAATATTTTTAACATTATTATTATATTAAAATTATTATCATTGTGCAAAAGACTTATTAGCTTAAAGCCTGTTATTATTTATCTATCCCGGATACTAAGTATTGGTTTACACAATAAACTTGCGCACTGTGTGGCAAGTATCCAATATTATAGCCTTCTGGATATCGTCGAAGGTGTTTTTCGTTAATACTAGTTTAGCGATCCTATAGTGTAGGGGCTTAGGCACGACGCCGGCTGCTGACGTAATTGCTGGGACTATTTCCACATTTTCGCTGTGCCACATGTGTTTAATATCAATTGTGTTATCCGCATCAGGTCTGTTATTCGTCACCTGTCTATCGGTGATAATGAACCTATCGTAGTAGGGTACTTGTAATACGGTGTAAACGTATTGAGAAGACCGAAATTGTTGGCCAGTTACTAGTGGATGATGTTGCACACTTGGTTATGCCGGTGTAGATAATCGGTATTAGCTAACACACTATAAGCAGATGTTATATATTGAATGGTCTCTGATGTTTGTTGGCACTTGTTGTCTGCATTTGTCAGATTAAGTGTTCGGATCCTTATTAACATTTTTCTTGTAGTTATTCGTATTAATAACTTAAACCTAGTTAGCTATCATGAAGCCTTCAGTCTCTGGAAAGAGAATTCCGATAGTAAGCCATCTGTTCAAAGTTTCTTTGTCAACATGCGGCTGATTGAGTTCGTGACCACTGTTCCAGCTTCTCGGTGTCCAATACTATATTTAAATCAGATTCTGGCAACAGGAGGCTGAAGGGTGAGTAATACTTATCCGACTGGGATATAATCCGATGTAGGGCTGAGGTAGTTTCATTACCTGTCAAAAGTGCAAGTTAAGTAGGTCGAGCAATCCTCTCCTACACTCTTTTAGGGGCAATTGTTCTAATAGTGGATGACTTCGGGTGGTGGTTGTTATTTCTCGTCATCATTGTTCGTGTCAACCTCTGAATACCCTCTAGCTTTGTTTTCGTCTTCTTCAGGATTCCAAAATAGTACGTTAAAACAGGCGTGAGTTAGGTATTGATTTCTGGACTAAGTTGTCTGCATTTAATTCAAACTCCACACTTTAAGTTTATTGATCCTGAATTCTAGCTTTTGCCTGCTTGTGGTCCAGTAACTTATCCTGTTGAAATCTTAAACATTTGTATGTTAAGAGAAAGGATTTTATTATAAAAATTATTCTACATTCGAATGCTCCCCTTAAATATACCCCTCTCCCCATGCCACTCACCTTTCCATACGCTTTTTCCATTAATCGAGGCAAAGCTGGAAGTCTTCTTTGGTAAGGGTCTTTAGAAGCTCTGCCGTTTTTTGCTTTACCGCTTTCATCAAATTCCATCGATTCAAATCGGGTCCTTTTCAAAGCAGATCTTTTTCTAACCTTTCAAAGAAATCTGAGCAGACCCGTCGACGCGAAAGCTTTTGGTCAGGAGTCACATTTCTGGCACCAGCTTCGCATAGACTTTTGTCATCTGTTATTCCTCGTGTAAAATTTTCCTAACCGTTTCTTTATCGGCGTTTACAGCCTCGTCAATCATTCGGGTGCTCATTCGACGATCTACACGCACAAATTGGTTGATTTTGGTCACTGTTTCCGGAGTTCAAACAGTCAGAGGGCGACCTGGGTGCTGGTCATCTTCAGTAATTTCTCGGCTCTCTCTAAAGTGCTTACACCACTCAAAATACGCGCACGAGATAGAGAATTATCCCCATAGGCACCTCGCAACAATTTTTAGCACTTAATCGGAGTTTTTTGCAATTTAACGAGAAGTTTGAGATTGATACGTTGCTTTTGTTTTTTTCGTCACACATGGTTTTCGGCACGAGAAAAAAACAGTTTCGTTTCAAACCGCTACTGAACAAATACTATAATAGTGATGGAAACCTGTTTTTGGGCATGCGTAGACAAGATATCTAGATACCCAACGCACTACTAGATTTTTATTTAATAGCCAGACCTCGTATTCATTCAATATCTTTGTATAGAAAGAGGAACAGAAACTACTACATATGGAACGAAACTTCATCCAGTAATTTAACAAGAAATTACGTTGATTTCTGGTATAGTTGAGAATCCATTGGAGCGGGGGTTGTATTAGAGTGTTTTCTAAATATATTAATACAAGACTTACTCACAGATCTTACCGTAAACACCTGAGGGTTAGCAACCAATCATCAGCGATTGCCTCACCTATTGGTAGTAAACAGCATCAATAAAAAGCTACATATCATCTTAAACCCTTATTTGATTGTTCCTTCGGGGTTTTGGCACTATGTAATCAGGTCATATCTAGGATATTAATAGAATAAATAGCAATAGATTGACTATTTTTTAAATCAAATAATCTCTTTTTTGTGACTCATCAAAGCTTGTATAATTTTCTTCAATTCTTCCTAAATAAATCAAATGTTTATCCTCTTAGCTGGCTAAAAGTAATAGATCGCCACGATCGCCTAGTTTTATTGTTTTATAGCTTGATCACCTTATGTTTTCATGAATCTATAACTTGTTGGGTGAATTAACAAATAACATTAAATATAAATGAGGCTTAAACTACGTTCAGGGAAATAATAATGAATAATGTATTAGTGTAAATTGAAAATTATCATGTATGAAATTTCAGCTTTATTAATTGATCCATTTTACAAGCTCATGATTACAATATTCATTGATTAAATATATTATTGACAGAATATGTTCTATTCCTCTATGATGCAGAAATATTATTATGTGTTTAAATAGCTGATCGAAATTTTTCCACGAGGTATTGCAAGATTATTATAATTTATTACCGTTATATAATATGAATGTGATGAAAATAATGTATCTATTTAGGCTAGTGATGTTATAACTGATTCAAAAAATAATTTTGACAATGAAATCATTCAGATTATAGGGGTGGCTAAGTGTTTAGGTGTTATTTTGCTTTCGATATTCTACTATCGTAAAAAAGATCGAGAACAAAATCAGGGATACTGTTGGAAAAAGGAACAATATAGAGTCTAACTTCACATAAAGTTGTTTCAATTACTATGCTGGTTAACAAATAATGCTCGCCTACAAGTTACAAACTAATAAACTCAAATAGAAATAGAAATGCAAATAAATCTGAATCTTTAATATATGACCTACCTATGTTGGTTAGGGGATATCAAAAATATGATAGTAATTAATCATTTTCAATAATACATTCACTTCCTCTTGGTGAAATCGCGAGTGGATCCATGGTTTTCTCCGTTAATTTCGCTGCTTTAAATACATTTCTACAACACTTTATGGAATTTTCTAATCAAATCACTATTTATTGATCAATTTCTTTACTTAAAATTTCTCAAACTTCCTTGCTTTTGGTTGACAATATATCATACAATAAAAAAATTATGAAATATTTAATAACTGATTTTTAGAGAAAGCTGAATGTTCTATCTCAATTTTTATCTTTGATTTTAGAATGATCGTAACTATTTTTGCAAAATAAATTATATGAGCCTTTAGATCAATAAGGTTTCTTTAAAATACTCTGAATTCTTCCTCTGCAACTATTTTAATTATACATTACATACTTTCATTAAAATGTACTGGAAACTAAAGCTTCTGGCGTTACTTATGCTCAAATTGGTCTTCAGGAATCATTTAAATGATGATGACAAAATTGAAACAGTTATTTTGAACATATATAGATGCTTTACACAGGCCTTTTAGACACATAGCGAAATTTTTGCGTAGAAAAACATTTCAAACCGAAGATGATGTTGAAAATTCAGTGCGACAATTTTTTACATCTTAGTCTAAATGACGGTTTTACTAAGGTCCCAACGAGCTTGCTAAAGCTGGATCGGAACTAAGAATACTTCAAATATCAATTTGAAATTTCTTTGTGTATGATTATTTGATAAATAAAGTAAATATTGGACACTGATATTATGTCTATAATTACATTTATTCAATGAAGAATATTATATGTTTTTCCCTGTGTTCATCCTTCAACTTAATTAAAATAGATTGATATTTCTTGTAAAAATCAAAATTGAAATTTTTCTTTTTTGCTTAATCTTCAATCAATGTCTTCTTATACACAAAAATTTATCTCCTCATTCTCTTGTGAGGTTCGCTTTTTTTGCTACAAAAATACCATCAGTTGAAAATCCTTGATAAATTACATAATTCTTTCAAAATGCTGTTGAAACACGCAAGTTAAACAAAAAATGTTTCAGAGGACGAACAATATTTACACTATATTTATAAGTAAATTGGTATCGATTAATTTGTTAAACAATTTCATGCGAATTATTAAAATACATCTAATTTTTTTGTGCTGGTAGAACATAACCTTTGCAAGTAAATAACAGTTTCTATTTGTATAAGATCAGTGGCGTACGAAATAAAATTTGAAATAACTTCAAAAGTATTGCTGTTGAAAATTGGATAAAAAAAATACGCTGTGGAACAGCCAAATGAAATAAATTCGTTAAAAAAATGAATGTTTTGGAAAAAAGGCTTGAATATTGATTCATATTTCCAATGCTCTAATGTCAACTTTCTCATTTTAAGTGCAACTCCCTGTATATGTATGTATATGTCGAATTTATCTAGTTTGTGTACTTAAATGTAACAAATATATTTTAGTTTGTTACAAAAAAGTCCGAAACTATTATGCCAGAAGGTTAAAGGGTTACAGCCAGGATACGAATGGGGTACGTTTGTATAGTAGGTGGGGTACTTTCGTACGCAAAGCCGATTAAAGTCGTTAAATTTTTATTAATTATTACAAAAATATTTATTTACTAAAGAACTAACTTAATAATATGTGACTTGACATATAGTCGATAAATCTTTCTTTAGAAAAAAAAAAACAAAAATTAAAATCATTCACCCTTACTTTACTTATCGATAATTATTATGCTTTACTATCAGTCTAAAAGAGACATTTACAATCATTTTGCATAACATCCTTGAACAGTATTTGGCAATTCAAACTAAAGTAGGTAATTATACATTTGCTTGTTACTTAGGAACTTATTGCACATTATAATTATTTAAATTCACTGCAAGTAAAAAGTCTGGCCAGTGGCCATTCTACCTGGTTGAGGATTATGGAGGATCACGACGACATCGCTGATATACAGAGTGTGTATGTCTTCTATATCAGGAAAAGATAATAAAAGAATAATGATAATGATAATCCCGGTTTCTTTCGAATATACGATTTTTATCTTTGTACCCGAATAATGACGTTTTTTTAAACTTTACTTAAGCATAATAATTATCTTTAATATTAGTTGGTATCACACTTAAATTATCATTGATACTACGATCATCGATCTCTTCGTAAATTTCTAATCAACTGTGATATTCCAGATTCCTCTGAATCTTCATCGCTTCATATTTAATTAATTTAATTTTCTTTTATCTTGAAACAAGTTCCCTCAAACTACGTTTCATTGCTTCGGCTCTGGCTTTCCTTTCTTGTTTTTTCTGTCTATGTTTTTCTTGTAGTTCAATTTTTCCAGGTATATCTGTATATACACGGGATTTATCCGGTTTTTCTCCTTTATTGGTTTTTCTGTTTCTAGTAGCTGTAGGATAAGGTCTTACGACTTCTGGTGTTAAGGGAAGATAAGAACTCGCTTCAGATCATGCCTTAGCCGTAAAGGTGAAAGATTCACCAGTTCTGGTAACAATTTCTTGAGGATTTTGCAGTAAAGAAGGCAACTGCTCACGAATATCTATTACCGGATTAGGTGTCATATCTACCGAATTATATGAAGGAACAAAATCTGGCTTTTCAAATCCACTTATAATATTTTTTGCGGTGAAAGATTCAAAATATACAAGTTTTACCATTTTAGGAATAATATAAATGTCTAACTGTCTGAATGCACAAAATTGAAATACATCTATATAAATATGCCGCAATATAAAAATTAAAGCTCAAAATAAACAATGTTTACATTAACCAATCATCACCATTTTGACAAAAATATTCTTTACCATTACGAACTAAGCTTACGTAAAAAATTTGTGGCTTGTATGTCCAAGTACAAAAACGGCGTTCTTAGTTTTTCTATTATACTGATTGAGTACGAATGGTGACCACTTTCCCCTATATCTATTTGGAACCTTATCCTACCTAAAAATTATCCAACGAATCTCTCTCTCTTTGAATAACATAAAAAACATTTAATATCAATGTGAGAGGTTTTCAAAATGCTAGCTACTAAGAGTGATTCGTCTTTTTAAGACATTTGAATTGATGGGTTTAGTTTTGTATACAATACATTCCCACAAAGTCTAATATCGTCAGATCAGGAGATCGTGCTTGCGATTTTATCGATTCGCGCCTCCCTATCCACCGATTTGAAAAAATTTGGTTCAGTTACTGCAGGACATTGACTTGATAAGGGGGCTGCAGTACATCTAGCTGAAACCAAATAATATTCGCAAGGAAGTTTGGGTTTTCTGGATCAGAATATGAGTTTGGAGCAGTTCTAAATATTCATCTCCATTTAAGTTGCCATCAATGGAATGTTAATTTGCTCTTATCAAAACATCTTCCAAATGGATCACATTCTTATCTAACATTGCCATTATTGGTTCACAATAATACCTTCTCCTATCGAAATCGTTTTCCACTAGCTCCTGAGTTGATGTAATTTTTAAAGAATGCATTATTGCGGTATCTGAAAACAAATAATATTTCCATTTACTGTTGTCTAGAATTTTCTGAAGAAACAAAGAAAATAAATAATATACAGGAAGTTTAAGTTTCTTTCCTAACACGCCCTCATTTAACGAATTTATTACATTTGGCTGTTCACAAATTAGTTGATAATAAGATAATTTCTTCTGGTCTCTATTGACAGTAAATTTTTTGGTCTAGTACGTCTTTTATTATCTTTAATTTGGCCTTTTCTTGCTCTCTAAATATTTCTTGATTCATTTCGGCTTTACGATTTCAACTGTCCTTATCTATTATCTTCGTATCTTCATCCTCAACCCTTCTTCCTCTTTTGTTCTAGCGAAAAGCTTCATGTTTTTGACTTAAATTTGAACAAATATTTCTGGAATATATATATATATATATATATATATATATATATATATAATTGAGCCCTTAAGATCTCGTGTTTCCTAGTTTTTTCAATATCAATGGTTATTTTAATTAAATTTTCTCATATATTAGTTGAATCATTTATTGAAATTTTTCTTAGCTTCGATCAGCAACGAACGTAATTTTATCATTGTAATACAGTTTAATAGAAGCAAACAAATTTCAATTATACCCTTGAACCTGCGACTTCGCCAGAATACAAAACATCATGCTGCACGTTCATTATCATTTGTTTATTGACAAAAGAAGTCATTGTATATTATATGATACAGAAGCGATTTCTCTTACTGTTTGATGAAGTGAAAAAAAGTGGATATTTATGCTAAAATGTCAGTTTACTTACATTCAAGTGTGTAATTTATGTTCTTTTAGTTAAAAATATTTTTTTGGTCGAAACCTGAAAATTGGATCACATCTATGTTCTCTCTAGTTCATCTATCTAAAGATTGTATGAAATACAAAAACGATTTATACTATATATTTGAGAGATTTTGTTTTCTAATGATGTGTTCTTGGACATTTATAAAATATCTTACAATATAGCCATTTTTGATATTCTAGTTTTTACTGTGACTATTTGCATGTAGATACGGACTTCTGGAGAAAAGTAGAGATCAAATTCAGAAGGATAAGAAATAACAGAATAAAGAAGATAATGGCAGACACACATTAATCGATTATATCAAAACCAAACAACTAAAATGGTATAAATAATGTCAGACAACAGAATACTTAGATAGGTCCTAAAGTCGACGCTACTAAAGAAAAATAGTAGAGAAAGACCACGAAGAAGCTGGAGAGAGGGTATAGATAAGGAAATGCAGGGGAGAGAACTCATAAAAGACCTATATTAGGATAGAGATAGATGGCAGAACCAGAACCAAAATATACATGTACGTATAAACGTTATTAATGCTGGACTATGGCACTCAAACACCAAAATCTTCTCTTTTCAGTACATATTTCAAGCTTTCGAATAACTACTTATTCATAATTAGGGACTGAAATTATGTATGTATAAATGGAAGGATTAAAAATTTTTCAAACTTAATTAAATGAACGAAAATTGCGGTGAGATATACTTTTCATAAAATTTTAAAACCATTACGTTCAAAAAACAGCCTTCAAAATGACAATGGGGCTTTAAGATAACGCATCATCTTCATTTTCCAATATAATACCTGCTAATACACTAATAGCACCCTCAAAATCTGCCATGATCATTAAAGAAACACGCGAGTGAATTTCCTCACTTATCGACTTATCGACTCAAGATAGACCATACTTTAGCGATTAATCGATGCGTTTAAACGCGACGTCTAGTCGTTTCGACTAATCGCTATAAATATTAAACCATTACATTCAAAAAATAGCCTTCAAATAACAATGGGGCTTTAAGATAATCCATCATACTCATTTTCTAATATGATACCTGCTAGTACACTGATAGCACCTTCAAAATCTGCCATGATCATTATAGAAACACGCAAGCTAATTTCCTCACCACAGCGACTCATCGACTCAAGATAGACCATACTTTATACCTTAACCAAAATAGCAGCGACTACTAAACCGCGTCGACTTGAACTTTACTGGAACGTTAAATCAGGTTAGTTACTTCTGCAAAGATTTATTGAGAAACTTTCTACAAATCTTTGACAGATTCATGTATTTCAAGATGACGACTGGCCTGCTTGTTCACAAAGGATTACTGATTGGCATGTTGGCCACTAGATTCCCAGACCTCACAATGATTGATTTTTTTGTATGGGCAAGGGTAAAACAAATATTTTATCAAATGATAGTGAAATATTGAATAACTCTCGCAGATTGATCAATCACTAGAGAATAAGTACAGGCAACTTTTGGACAATTCCGAAAACACATTGGAAAATGCGCATATATTAAAAAATGGATATTATAGTTGACAATTGAAAGACATTTAGTATATTGCCCTAGATGTCGATTCTAAACAGCTTTTTTTCATATTTTCTACATAAACTACCCTTTTCTCATTTTTTTAGAAATTTGCGAGGTATGGTCAATTTTTTAAAACTTAAATTGTGTAGTAATTACTCTTCTGTCAAAAAATTAAAATTGGAATCGAACCTATCCAGGGATACATCATGTATATTAATTCAGAACGTTTTTGATATTCTTATTTTAGTCGATAGACTAAATTGTCCCTTATCCCAAATAAATTTACCGTGAATGGAAGATTGCTGCGTATTTATTCGATGTCCTTCAAGAAAATACATAATCGTATATAGTTATATGCAGAATACAAACACATACTGCGTATGGGATAAAAGAAGAGTAGCTTCTTATTGTGAAAAGGGGAAGAGGTGAATGGCAACGTCGCTAGTCGAGGGCTGTATAGGATGTTAGGTGGGTGGTTGGCAAGGGTGGTCGGGCCGGGCGCAATAGTAGGATGGCTTTGGGGTGAGGGGGAGGGGGGTAGGAAGCCCTAGGCGGGCAGTGGGTGCCGCAGTATTGGGTGGGTCAGACATCGTAGGAGTAAGCGTTTCATGCGTTTGCTCCTCAATTATTATTTTCTTTCTATAATCTTATAATTACTGTGAGATATCGAAGTGTCAGTTCGTGTTTGTGTGTGTGTGTTTTCACCGATTGTATGCAGATGCTGTCATGTTATTGTATACGTTATACAACGTGGTAAGTCTCAATGTTCATTCGTTTTACGTGACATTGGTTGAACTAGGAATATTTTTGACAATAATAACAGTAGAGTCAATTCCGATTGGCTTTAAGTAGAATGTTTTGAATGATAATTTCGATCAATCAATGAAAATGAAATTGACAGTGTTGACAGATGTCAGTGCGTAATAAGACAATATTTATTCATATGCTTTATTGAATAATCACGTCATATTGATGTTATTAACGTTTGTCATACATATATTTGATGGAAAAACAAATGCATGAGCTTTCATAAATCCTTAATAGGATTTTTACTAAAACGACATACATGCATAATTTAATTATTTATTTAGTTACATTGGAAAAAATTTCGATAATTTTCAAAAAGAGATAACAATCTTTTTGTATTTACATGTTGTTATTCTGTCAAATTCAAGACTAAATCGAATATCCGTACTACCAACACAAACTCATTATTCACTCTCATACAAAAATGTTTGATATCTCATACAAAAACAGTGATAAAAACATGTGTTAGTACATAAGCGAAAAAAAAAATATATTTTTTTGGGTTCTCAAATGTTTTACTGAGCTCCCTTAGTATCAAAGTAAATTTGTTAAAAGTATTAGTGGGATTATATATATTTAAGCGTTTTCGTCGCGGAAATGGCAAAATCGAATACCAAAGTGTACTAGCTCTAATATATTTAATAACTGCGGTGTGATAAATTCTGTAGTATTACTTTATAATCAACATCTTCAAAATTCAATATTCAAATTAAGGCTTGATGGAAATATTTCTATTCGAAGTTGATGAATCTAATGTTTTTTGAAAGATATTATAAAATGTATCACTTATATATATACATAAGTATTGTCGATTGTCACTTCATGTTTATTGCTGTTTTCTGATGTGTATTGATGTGATTGAGGTTGATTCACATCAATTCTTATATATTCATGTGAATTGCCGTCTACTTGGAGCGGATTGAGGTCGATTGTCACTTCATGTTTATTGTTGTTTTCTGATGTCTATTGAGGTTGATTCACATCAATTCTATATATTCATGTGAATTGGCGTCTACTTTTTTCAGATATTGTGGATTAACATCCATTGAAGCTGATTAAGATCGATTGTCATTTGATGTTGTTTGATGTGTATTGATGTCGAATCACATAAATTTTTATATATTCAGGTGAATTCGCATCTACATAAGTATTCAAAAGCTTGAAAGATATTAGAGTTATTACATAAGTATTCGAAAGCTATGAAGATATTAGAGTTAGTACACTTTGGTGTTTTATTTTGCCACATTCCCACCACGAATACGATATATATATATATATATATATATATATATATAATAGAGTAGAGTAGAGAACTACTAAATTTTGAGTTGACATACTTCTTTTCTCAAAGTTCTTTTCTTGCTTTTATTGTTTATCTTCATATTAAACAAGAAGAGCTCTTCTTAATAAATATCGACATATTTGCTTATACAACTTCAAGTAATCCTCAGAATTCTATTTATTATAAGCGATTTGTAGAGTTTTACGTCAGCAATATGTTCTCTATCACACTTGTTCAAACTTTATTATTCAAGTCTTGCATTCTAGTTTCGTGAATTCCTTTTATTATTTTCTTATCTCTCACTTAAATGTTTTTGTCCTATAACGTTCATTGGTCTCAACCATAGACAAAGAATAGTAGACTGCGCTTTCAATAAAATTCGTGTTCCAATATAGAATGAGAAATAACGAAAGTTACGGTAGAGCTGTATTTTGTTTTCTGACGTTCAAATAGGAATATTAGAAACGGAAAACGGTGAATCATTTTAGTTTCAATAAATATAATATGTAGCTTTCGATGGGTACATGTTGGCATTAGAATCTTAAATAGAAGGAGGTCAGTTGACACATTTTAAGGGGCGTTCAATTCTATTTTTTGTTAGAGGGAAATAAGCAACAAATAAAAAATCACAAGTGTAAAATAGGAGACACAGGAGAGTCAATACAATAATTTTTCTTTGCCCGGCGAGTGCTAATTACTTTTCAAAGTTTAGAGCGCTATTTTTTGCAATTGGAAATATCATTAAATTTCCATTAAAATTATGAGTCCCCTTACAAATATTATGCATTAGAAGTGTCCTCTTTAGATTAAAGTTGACCTTGATATTGCATAGTATTGACTAGAAGGAGGATATCATTTTTTTAATTCATAGGTTTTGTGTATTGTTTAATTGATTGAAATTCATGTTTAATTTCACTTTTAATTAACTAATTGCCGCATTATTTTTATAAGTTGTCTAAAATATCAACTAAATATTATTGATATTTGTCTGAATTTCACAATTTTTGAAAGTCATTTCATACATATATGAATACCTAACGTACAAAAAATTATTGAAACATTCAAAACTGTAGATTTTTATAAAGCATTTTAAGAGTTATCTACTATTATTATATAAATTTTAGGTTTTAAACCCCCCTCTGTGAGACGGTTTCTCCACTATGGAAGTGGCAATGCCTATGACAGGTAGTGCCATCGATTGTTATGAGGATATGTTCAAAGAGATAACCAGAAAACTCTATGGAGAAGATGGTTTACCAGAACTAAGTGCCAATGAGAGGTTAGCTTCCACAAGTACAGATCGAGGTTTAACCCCCATAGAATACGAAGTAGAAAATCCAATTCTCAAACCTGAAGAACATTTAACAGCATTTGGCTTGGCTGCTTTAATGCAAAATGGTTTCCCACCCAGCGGTATACTCAACCCTAATTTCCAATGTCATAAGCCAAACAACGGAACAATTTTAAATACTAATTGTGAAGATAAATGGATATCTAGTGAAGATAATTTACAGTGGACACAATCTAAAATAGCAACTTATAATCCCGCTCAAAAACTGTATAAATGTTCAGAATGTGATTGTGTGGGTTATCTTCTTAGAGTAGCTGAACATTGGTTAGGAACCCACTCTTCAGTGAGAGCGTTTCACTGTCCCCAGTGTCCTTACGAGAGTGCTTGGGCCAGATGCGTTAGAATACATTTAAATAGGCAACATAACATTAATACTGACGAATCATGCGATACATTAACCAAAGATAACCCCGTAATTCAAGAAATTGTGAAATATTTACAAAAATTAAAAAACAAATTAGACAGCAATTGCAATAAAGTTTCAGCATCTAGTACTGTACAAAGTGAAGACTATCACAATCAATCGATTAATAATACTTCAACTATTTCAAATAATTCCCAAGTATTGGGAAATTCATCATCTGCTAGTCCTGAACAAACCAGTACTTCAACCAAACGTTATAGCTGTACTTTTTGTCCGTATGCAACAGATAGAAGAGACTTATTTACTAGACACGAAAATATTCATAGAGAAGAGAAACCTTTTCAGTGCTATGTCTGTCAAAAACAATTCAATAGAGCAGATCATGTCAAAAAGCATTTTTTAAGAATGCATAGAGATCATCCTTACGATTTGAATAGGATCAGGAGACATCCTCCTAAAAATGCGTCAGGAATGTCTTACTATCAAAAATATAATTCCAACATCACAAATCAAACCAATGATTTGTCAACAATAAGTTCCTTATCTATTCCTGGATTTAATAATATGTCGAGAGCTCCTCAAATGAATACGCGAGTCCCACAATCCGATATAAAAACCAATGTCAAAACTGGAAATATTTCCCGAAGTAACGGAAAGAAAAAAGGAGAAAAACGTTTTACGTGTTGTTACTGTTCGTGGAGTGGCGTGGATAATTGGTGTCTTAAGAGACACATGAATACGCATTTAAAACCATTTGTTTGCAGTTTATGCGACTACAAAGCTGCAAGATCGGAGAGACTTGCCACTCATGTGTTGAAAGTGCATAACAAGAGAGCCTGTAGCAAATGCCAGTTCTTAGCTGATGATTTAACACAGTTGTCTGTACACCAACAGGAACAACAGTAAGTATAATTTTAATTTTCGGTTAATTACGTTCTTAATTTATACATGGTTGTTGGGCGTTAAGTAGTTTAATTTTAGAGAAATAAAAGTGAAAAAATTCATGCTTTTCTGATTTGAACGATGACATACCTTTTTAATAACATCCAATTTTCAATAGGCACGTTGTTTGTTTATTTATTTATTTATTGTCTAATTAGTTTTTTTTTTATATATATAAGTGTTTATAAATAGGAATGTTTCTCAACCATAAAATATGTCAAGTGAATCTCACTACTGTTGCAATTTTAGGATTAGTTATTATATTAGGTATTTCTCGATTTTTACAGTATATGGTGTTGGTATAGTTCTTCCAATATCAATTGCAGTTTACAAAAACCCTTGCCGACAATTTTGTTTGATCTACCAACGGCGTAGATATCTAATTTAATAAATTTATTATTTTTATACTTTTGAAAATATGTACATCTTATTTAGACAAATGCACTTAATTGTAGTCCTACTTATAACTTAGACAAAAATCATTATTATACCTCGTTAACTTGCTACAACTAAATGTTAAATTATAAAACGTAAATAGACGAGTAAAATGTACCTGAAGTTTGGTTTAAACAGGGTACCAAACGTGAACTGAGCCCTTTTTGTACCCCATTCGTTTTCTTTTTGTGGAAAACGAAATTTCCAAGCAAAAACCACAGAGGAAAATTAATTCTTTGCAAATAAAACAAAAGAAAAGAAACATTTCAATTCCAAATTATCTTTACAAATAATCATGGTAGTCAGAATCGTCTGAAGTAAAGTCACAATTTTGATTGAACTATGAAGGGTTGTAAAGAGGGTGATACCGCCTAGTAATCTTCTTCTCTTTGAAAACATGTTCAAAACAGTTTTTCCAAAGCTCTTGGCGGTCTGCTGCTATAACTTACATTTTCGTAAAACTGATTTTACGTTTGCTCATATTAACTCTATAGGGTTAAATATGCAATAGTAAGGTGGTAGTCTAAGAAGAGTATGACCCTGCTATTTGCAGAGCTTGCCTATTGCGTAGTCCAACAACAGAGAACCATTAGCTGTGAAAGATATTGGTCCACCAAGCCAATGTGCTGGTCTACATATTACCAGGGATAGAGACATTTACATGCAACCGCTGATTGGTTATCTTTTAGTTTTTCTTTGAATATAACCTTTGTATTTTCTTCAGAAGTAAACCAAATTGAGTCATCCACCCATATAGATATAAAAGTAATCTTCGTGTTCTGAATACGCCTTCATAACGAATTTCCATGTCTCGAAGTTTTCTCTTCCAGCCAGTTTCTCTAAATTAAACATATTTGAATCCGTCTTGCAGGATTTCACCAGAAATATGTAATTTTCAACTTTAGACGTAGACCTTTTCTTTCAACTTCAAATTCAAATTGCGGTGACAATTTTTCTGATTGATGTATTTTCACTTTCTTGATATTCCACCAACGGTACCACTTCGGAACCACGCTCTGTTACCATAAAAGAATATTCTTTACTGATGGCTCGGTGACATTGTACATACAATAATTTCTACTTGTCATATGCACGGATGTACCCGAGTCTAGAAATCATTTATCATCTTCGATGGTTTCGTTGATGGTCGCTCAAGATGCTGCTACAAAACTGGAGCTCTCTCATTTGCTTGCAGATTGTTTCTTTGGCTATTCACAATATTTAGCAAAATGACCACTTTTATAAAAATTGGAGCATCTAGGTCCCTTTGACTGCACACTATTTCTTGTTTTCTTAGTTTTTATGACGAAAGCGGTTGACTTTGATGTATTAATCTCTTGTATGAGTTTTGATTTTAACTGCATCAACACTGATTTGAATACCAGAACTCTCTAACCCCATTATCATAGGCTTATACTCCTCCGGTAAGCATGCTAACATCAAATTGCCAAGCCACTCATCATTGACATCATATCCAATGTTACGCAGTTTATAAGCATTCCTCATTATCTTACTAACATAGTCTTCAACACTATTGCTAGACTCCAGTGTAGTATTTATCATATCTTTAAGTAGACCTACTGTTCTGGTTAAGCCGTTGTCATCAAAAACTTTTTTCATACTTGTTTTGCAGTTTTGCATTCCTGAACATGTACGTAATTTTGTGGACCCAATAACAGTAAGCAATTCTTTATTTGTTGCGCCTTTTTGACGATCGCTGACAGGCATAGGAATATTTTTTTCAGACAAAATTGCTAAAATTTGAGCTTTATTACAACTACTATTTGGTATCTTACGAGGTTAACGCGAGTGGTAGGATACGTTGTCCATAACGATTACTGACTGTGGTGGAATGGTAGATAAAAGCTGTTCATTAAAACACTAATTCTACTGTCATATCTTGTGATAATCAGCTGCTGATAATATCTTAGCAGATATTAATAGAGTAGGTATTTGGCACGAAATCGTCTTTGCTTCCAGCGTGTACTATTATAATATGTTTCCCTATAGAACATGGCCAATTAAAACAGCAATTATTACTATTGTCAACATAATCGAAATTTACTACATCGTGACTGTCAAACCATGTTTCATCTAGATAAATTATGTGTCTATTAGAAGAACTTTTGTCTAACACAAATAATCTTGTCGCCATCGAACGATCCTTGACGATTCGGTTATTGCCATCCGTTTATATTTAGTTTTTTATGTTCAAAACCACATGCTGACAAAACTTGACGAAACTGGTATAATTGAATAATATGCTACTTTTTGCTGTATTACTTCTAATGTCGCAACCCCTCTTTATAAATACTATAAATTGTCTTACGTATGAAATCTTGAGTAAATTTGTCACATGATTTCAGTTTCAATTATTCAAAAATAAAGTAAGAACCGGAAAAACCGAAAAATATTTGATAAGACAACACGGTACTTTCTAAAAATGGTACAAATATATTCTAGGATTTTAATTGACATCAGCTATGGTGGTCGGTTGTAAACTTTAAAGCATTCAATGCAAGAAAGAGAAAAATAAAGCCGATGGTATGACTACGGCTATTTTTGTATAACTGGAAAATATTCCAAATAAACTGCTACGTTTATTTACAATTTTTTATCTTTATTCAATAATTGAACTAATCATAAACTAATGGGAACAATTTATTTTCCACATTCCGAATAATGAAATGGGTATTAATGACAAAATAGAAAGGGAAACCACATTTTCTTTCAAAAAAAAACTCGTAATTGTAGTATTGACCTGATAATTGGTTACTTTACTTTTAAATTCTACAATTTTCATGTTTACTCACTCTGATTACACCGTTAACAACATCACATTATTCATTTATTTTAGCCCGTTGGAACAAAGGAGTAGGACAAATAACAGTAATATTTTAAGAGCAAACACTTTTAATGGAAGCGCTTCCACATCTACTTCCAACTCTATTACTAATTCCAACCCTGGACCTTGCAGGTAAGAAAAACATAAAATTTTATTATCTCTGCAGCATGTTCGAACATTATCTACTTCCTTCATTCCAATGCGTGTGTCTAATCTCTAGGAGAATGATTTCCATACTTTTACATGTTATATTAAAAAATTTTATATGAATAAATAAATAAGTTAATATTTTGTTGTAACAAGCAAGGAATGTTTTTCATTTCACCAATGAGGAAATCACTTTTCCTCACATCTGCACAAACAAATACGCGTACAGTAACAAAATAGTAACTTTATATAGAGTTTTGGAGGAGATGACATTTCTGTCAAACTTAATTCATTTCTACACTGAATAATTTGTACCACTATCCAATACGGTCCGGTCCATATGTAAGGAATAAATTCAATGTTAGCGTTATTATGTACTATGTGAAATTTACAGTGTATTTTAAATAAAGAAGGGGGTCGTGTGGCACCTTCTTGAAAAGGAATGTGAGTCCTCTGTTCAGCAATATAAAGTTTTTTTTATTTGGCGCAATCATAAATGAGAAAATTAATGTAAAATTTTGGTAATGTCTCTATCACAAAACTTTACGTATAATATTTAGAATGTATTTTACAATGTACTTAACAATTATATTAAATGTTCAAAATGACCACCATTCACTTCATGACAATAACCGAGGCGATTTTGGAATTCTCGTACAACATTTTGTATGATCTTAGGGGTTATTTCGTTAATATCTTTCGTTGTCCTAACTTTTAAATCAGCAATATTGTCTGGTACTGTTGAAATATACTTTAGAAATAATCAGGTATTTTCGTATCTGTTCTGCTAAATATCAGAAAAAAATCTAAAATACTGGTCAAAAAGCCAAATAAACAATTGATATGAATCTAGTAAACTGCTGTCATTTAGATATTTAAAGTTACCAAAAGACATCAGTATAATATTTGTGCGCGTATTAAATTTGATTATGGCTCATTTGTCCGAGACTCAAAGAAAAGACATTTCAATTATCATTGGTTGTGATAATCGAAACAAAAACTCAAAAGGAGGTTTGATAATAGTAATAATAATAAATACTCTGGTCAACACGTTTCGCAATCTACAGTTAGCAATATTGAAAAAAGTTTCGTGAAACTGGACATGTAAAATATATTGCGAAACCAGGTAGAAATATTCAATTTACTGATGAAAAAAAAAAAAGATCTGCTTTTAAAGATTGAGGAAAATACTCATAAGACAACTCGAGAACTAGCCGCTGACAATGATGTAAGTAAATCATCTATTTTGAGAGTTTTGCAGAAAAAATACCGCCCTTACAAAGTTCAGTGGGTTCAGGAGTTAAATGAAGATAATCCTGATAGAAGGCAAGAATTCTATGAATTGATGATGAACAGAACGATCGCAGATTTGCATTTAATAAACAAAATAGTTTTTACTGACGAAGCGACGTTTCATTTAAACGGAACGATTAACAAACAAAACTGTAAATAGTGGCTCACACTCATCAACAATAAAATTATATAACCGCTGAGGTCATACAAAATGTTGTAGGAGAATCCCAAAATCGCCTGGGTTATTGTCAAGAAGTGAATTTTGAACATTTAATTTAATTGTAAAGTACATTGGATAATACATTCTGAATATTATGCGACATTATTATTTTCAATCCACGCGAAGTTTTGTATCAAAATTTTACATCTTAAAAATTAATTTTCTCAGCTATTCTCAGTAAATTTAAAAAAACTTCATATTGCTGAACAGGGGACTAAAATTTTCATACTGTAAATTATCAATTAAAGAATAAAAATTGTCCTACCTCAGGTTTTTTTCACATAGAACATAATAACGTTAAAATTGAATTGATTTCATACATATGGACCACATGGTATATACACTCGTACATACATTGTCCGACTTACGTTGCAATTAATCTCCTAAACTTGGATTACCAACTGTTTTTAAAGAGAATAATTCAGTCGGATGGTGTAGATACGAACTTTAGTGTAGTGGTAATAAAAAGTGCATTGTTCATTATGAATATCAACATTTCTATAAATTCCAATTAAATAATTTTATATTTGATTTTTTATATATATGATTCCTTTCTATTTTCCAGCAGCGTCCAATCGCAAGGTCTCTTAAAAACACATGATTTGAGTACAGCAGCAGCGATGCTTCAACAAAGTAATCGATTCCTTCAGACAGATGCTAAAACTTGGAAACATCACATCCCTAAACAACATGGAGCAGCTCGTCTTTTTAGTTATATGGAAGCGAGTGATGGATCTGAACCAGAGAGTGAGCCAAGAGTAGCTGAAGATATGAGTAGGATGAATCTTACCCATAGAATTCAGTCGGATTTTCCTGAGGCGGGAGATGTTGGCAATCATGCTGACGAAGAAATTGGAGAAGAAATGGAACTTCCCCTTTTCGTCTGCCAAACGTGCGGCTGCGAGTTTGAAGATGATCTTTCTTTAGAGTCCCATCAATATACTCACCGGCACAGCGCAGCATCTCCCGCTAAGACTGAGCATTCAAAGGAGAATGTGAACCCAGATTTAAAATATCATTGTCGTTTATGCGATGCAGCTTATGAACACCAATCCTCTATCATAGAACACATGACTATTCACTCTACTTTGAGTGCCGATACAATAGGTCCGCCTGTAGTACCAAATCACCGATCAAGAAAACAAAATCGACCTAAAAAGTTAGTTTTGCCATTTTGGGACCCAGATGAAATAGATGTATTGAGACACTTGAGTGCAAAGCTAAGAAGATGGAAAGAAACATTATCAGCTTCCACTTTTGGTGTTAATAGGTTAGTAGATAAATATATGGCTAAGCTGGTAACTAGAAGCGGCCGGGTGTGTATATGGTGTAAAAATTCTGGTTTAAGTAGATACCATACCAAAGCAACTTTAGCTCTCCATCATTACTGGAGGCATACCAGAAAAAAATTCAAATGTGAACATTGTGATATGGCATTTAAACATCGATATCAATGTGTATTACATAGCAGTCGTGTACATACCAATCAGAAGTCTCAACTCGTGCCTATGGTGCTTCCCAAAGAACCTACTCATTCAGCACTGAGTGCCGAATCTTTGTGCTCTTCCCAGGACACCAGTCTCTTCTTTAGCAACCCTCATACTGTATATGTACCTGACGCAACAATGTCTAATGCACATAAACTGGGAATGTCTTTCTTTGATCATTCTTTTATTCATCCAAGTAACGCTATAAATAACCACATGCCAATTATAATACCAACATTTCCACCCAATTAAGTTTGCTTGAATTTCATTAATTATGCATAGAATTTTCCTGAAAATAAAAATGTGTAAATATATAAACTTCATCTAAAACTGCATTCATTGAAATTTGTTGTTGTTAAGTAAAAAAATATTTATTTTGATAATGCAATTGTATAAATATGTCTCATGATAACATGTAATTGTCATTTGGGGAAGTAATTTTGATTTTAGTGAATATCATTGTAGATCAATAACAGTTCAAATCAAATTTAATATCACTGTTTATTGACTCTTTAATTGTTCCACCGCGTTCATAAAACTTTCGTTCATTTCAATTTCTGCTAAAGGATTTTATGGAAACAAACCAGGAAAGAAAGCTTTTTATGTAGTAGTAACCTGGCCTCTAATGAATCAAGCTCCAGCTAGCAAAGATAAACCTTTCTGTAGTCTCAAAATTGTCAAGTGCTAGTAAACCAAACTTGAGAAGACTAACTTTGACTGAAAAATCTGAGATCAGTCTGTCTTACCTCGATCATTAGTAATCTATATCACAGCGGCTAAATTCTCTTATATTATATAATGTTAATCTTCCTTATGGGTTGAGTAGAATTGAGAAAATCGTTAATTTCTTATTGCTCTTTCAAAACATAACTTTGGAAGATATCTTATGTTCACAACTGTTGGTATAATATATATGGAACTGACAAGTTTTGAAATGAAGATATAAATTATTCTTCCTCGTTTCCTGTCTAGCAAACATGCAAAATATATAAACTATAATCCAAACGATAAAAATCTAAACTGAGCTGAGAAAGTAAAGAATTATTAAAGACTGTTGGTAGATAGGGTTACCAGATGAAAACTTGTTCGTTCAGGACAAGCTTTTAAGGAAATCCGGACAAAATCCGGTCGTATAATATTTTTAGCATTGCAGCAATGCTCACATTATCTACTATTTTCATAATAAAACGAGTAGAAAAGAATTTAACTTTTTATTCGAAGCTACAAAGTAAAACAAATTAAACACAACCAAAAAAAGTAACTGGTACTTACACGTATTTTTCGCTGCTTTGTATTTTATTTAGAAAAGTTAAATTTTATGAAAAGATAACAAAGTCATAAAACTCAAAGCAGCTTATATTTTTTAAATCATAAGTAGTCATAAGTATTCCTTTCAGAGAAGATAAAAGTAGTCGGTTTTTTTCTTTAGCCCACTGGGCACCAATAAGCGAAAATATTTTCTCGACCTTGGCATTTTGAGATGGAAGTGCAAAAAGAGAATTGACTGTTTTTAGTAACTGTGAAAAAATTTTATCAGAAATACCTGCATTAAAATATTTTGACCATTTTTCGTGAATAGATAGATTGTGGTTATCGGAATCAAAATTTTGCGATATATATTTTAAATTAGATAATTCATCAAAAAATTTAACGTCATCTATTTTGACTCCTTTTGATACTAAATATAGTAATGAGGGTATAATATCCTTTTTTCAATCACACTTGGTAATATCGTTTAGGCTCATCCATTTAAAACATTGAAATTCTTCAAATGGTTTGAGCCAGTTTTATAAGTACTAAATTAAATTATGATACAAATACATAAAAAAATTCTAATTTTAGTTGGTAACATTCGTGTTCTAGCCCATTTTCAATGAATTTATTTAAAATTTAGCGCACTTTTAAAGGTATAAACTTGTTAGCTTCTCTTTCTTCTAGAGTAAAAAAAAACATTCTTTAAAATTGCTATTGTTTCAAACACAGAATTAGACGTTCAATTCTCTCTATATCTGTGTGAAAAACAACTATTTAATAATGAATAAAGAAAAGATTAGCTTTTGAAAAATCGTTTTCAAAAAATGAGTGTATTAGAAGCAGCATCTTGACTTATAAAATATGCCTTACGAGCTTCAAACAATTTTAAAACTCTTTCAATAACTGGAACAGTACAGTATAAGTAGTTAAAAATTTTGAGCACTATGCATTCTACATAAATTTTTAATTTATCTCAGCTGTAGTGCACTGCATTATTAATTACATGAGATGGCAACCTACACCAACCAAATTTACATTTATTTTGAATTTTCATTGGTTATTTTGACATTTTCTATCCATACCACCAAAATTTGTATTGCAGTTATCTCCTGAGAATGTTACACATTTTTTTAATCTGTTTGTCTTCAGAACATCTGAATATCAAATCAAAAATTGTTTCATTTGGAGGGCTCCTAATATCTAATAATTTAGTTTGAATTCCTCCATGTTTGTAATCAAAATATTGTATCAGCATTGGAAACATTTTTAATGCGTTATGATTGCTTGCGTCTGTAGGTACACAAACAAATGATACCTCGTTTATTCCCTGAATAGTCAATTGAAGAGTGTATGCTTCAATTATATTATTTACAATCGCCTCAACTTTAGTCAGTCAGTCAAGTAACCCTTTTGGCTATAGTTGAATCATGATAAATTTTCTTGTTTGACTAGAACCACAAATATAAAAGTAATAATCTACACTACTCATATAAAATAATAACCTTCGTTATGCAATCTATGGACTCATAAGATTGATTCTGACAGACCGTATGAAAACCCAGCTTGGTTTCTCCAGAAGTCACCACAAAATTTTGTAAACCAGAAGTCCTCGCTTAAGCTTTTAACATTGGTTTGTGTTTACCCTTTTCTATATGGGTCTCAATATCAAACTTACTTTTATGTACAATTGATATTGAAGAATTGCAAACAATGCAAATCATTTCGCTAGTTTTCTTTCCTTTCTTAAAGGAAGGATACAACCGAAACATTTCTTCCGAATAAGTACATTTGTAAGTAACGTAACCATAAACCCTCGACAACTGGCAAATAAATGTATCGGTGATCCCCCGAAATCCCGAAATTACACTGCTCCAGTTATCGACGATTTTTATAGAACTACATTTTTCAAATTTATTATTTTTTTGCCCGACTTGTGTAAATCCGGACGTTTATTAAAAATCCGCCTGGACTCACCCGGACGTAGTAAAAACCCGAACAGGTCAGGATTAATCCGGACGTCTGGTAACCCTATTGGAAAACCTACTAAATTTATAAATATCCAAACGCTACTACATATATGGTTCTAGATTTGTGATGATGTTATGAAATAACAAATACTTTTATTAATGCATTATTGAACTGAAGATACACAAGTAAGAACAATATTTTTTCATTGAAGTTGTAACTTGTATGCCTGTAATGCTCATTATTTTTCCTAAATGACATTTTTAATCAATATCTCCAAAAGATCATAGTACAATAAAATTGAAATACATATTGTGATTACCTATTGGAAGATTCTATGTATTCATATGAATTTAGCTTTATAAACAAAATTAGGATGAAGAAAGTGACCTTCAACATTTTCTTGATTTAGAAATTTTAAAAGGTAACTCGAGCATTAATAATATTCCAGGTATAACACTTCATGTAACCTTTTATAATATTTACAATAAGGAAAATAGGAAGATGTATTTGATTAACACTAAATATTTATAAAAATAATAAGTTTCTCAAATTTGTCCCATGTTTAAATGTATCCTTAACAAAAGAAGACATTCAACAATCAACATTAACTCTATGCTTGAGGTATTGAATATTTGCAAGTATGTAGTCAGTATTAGCACCAAATTTTCAAAAAAAAAACTCTTTTTCTTGAAATTACTCTTTTCTATGAACGATATAATCGATTGTAGGTTATAATATTTTTAGCAAAACCTTTCATGTACTTTGGTTTTCTTAAATTTATCATATATTTCGATTAATTGTTTGAAAAATATTTTTTATATTTATTTATTTATTCGAAGTTATCAAGCAGTTACTATTACCGGTGGGTCAGTTATTAGTCTGCGCGTAATGAACTTACGTTGTGAGTATTAAAAGCAAATTCAACTCTAATTTTTATGTATTGCAACATCTGTCAGAGGAGTTGATTAGATCTAATATAATGAAAGTATGTTTTTATCTTTGGTGCTAATTAAGTTGGCCAACAAGGAGAATAATTAACTTGCTCGTTTTATCTTTTGAAATAGTTTTTGGTTTAAAATTGAGAATCACATCAATACTATAATTAGAAATTTTTATTTTCCTTATATCCTCCGTTTAAGAAATGAAACGTGTGCAATATTCGTTTATGAAATTTTATATCGTATTTTCGTATGTAGATGTTTCAGAAATACACAACACTTTGCTCTTGGTACGTTTTATGAAATCCAAAATATATGGTACTATGTTAGGTTAAGAGACGTGGGGCCAAGAATTGTAATTTTCACAGTGAATATTAATCAGACTCCCTATATATAGGTAGTTGAAAAGTATTGTGTTGATTCGATATTTGGCATGTTACCAGTTTCAGTTATTTTTTATATAGAATATAACGCTCGGGATTTGATCTCAATGATAATAGAGATATCAATTAATTACTAACAATTCTCAATATTTTACGTGAACGTTTTCAAACTTTTTTTATATATTGACTTGTTCTAGTGTTGCATTCATGGCTACAAGTGCTCTCGTTATTAACTCCTTTAGATTTCCTTAATTTTCGTTACTGTCATTTTCATTGTATTGTTGACTATTTCACTAAGTTATATATGGGGTTCCTAAGTGGAGAATAGAAACTATACCTAAACATGTTAACTAATACATCAACCTAGGAACCGTCTTATTGAACACATTGTTTACACTACTACTACACCAACAGTCATGCTTACACTGTCTGAAACGCGCTTCGATAACCAAGTTATCGTCTTCAGAGACTGAAGGTAAACTAAAACCTAATAACTTGATTTACCTGGTTTATACTAAATATTTCCGCTAATGAACCTTCTCCCGCGAAAATTAATTCCAGCGAGAAAACCTCTTTGACGGAAATCTTCACATTAATTTTTTGACTACTAAAATCTAGAGTAAGCTGTAGGGAATTGACCTTGTGTCCCTATTAAAGCTGTACTTACATTTATCAATTTCAATGCGTTCAAATACATCTAACAATTTATTATTAGATACATTTTTTAACAATTTTACAATATTAATATTTATATGTCATGATTGTGACTGGCAGCATGATCTGCAGTACTAGATTTCTCGGTCCGTCCATATTTCTAATGAGCTATATGCTCTATAAACCGGACAGTGAATTAAACGATGCACCAGGAAATGGAGACTGGCTATTTTATGTTGGATACAATGGAAATAATCAGCCGAGATGTACCTGCACGTAGCGGTGTTTTTCCTAAATACATCAAATTCCAGCCTAGTACTATTTTTAATTACTAAAATATCTAAAAATGGCAACTGTCCATTATTTTCCATTTCATAGGTAAACTTCGTAGATGGATATTTTGAATTCAGTTCCAAAATGGTTTTTTCTTGTTGAATATGGCGAAAATATCATTCACATACCTGTACCATAATCTGGAAAATACTGAAACTGATTTGCTTTTCAAAATTACTCATGAACAGTTCAGCCATAAACGGTAATGGGCAATTACCCATTGCGGTTCCTTCGTCTTTATAGAATTCATTTTTTCTCCCTACCTATTTTTGATAACTGTAAATATTCTTCGATTACATTAGCTCCCAAATTATTAGATCGCAGTAAGTCTTCGAGGTACGTCAAGATTAAAATTTCCCGATCTTCAATTTCTGTAGCCTTCACTTTGTTGATAAAGGTGTTGATGAAAGCTCTCGATAAGGAGGTTTTCTCGCTGGAGAAGGTTTATTGGTGCGAAAATTTAAGATAAAACAGGTAAGTCAAGTTAATAGGTTTAAGGTTACCTTCAGTCTCTGAAGACAATAACTTGGTTGTCGAAGCGGGCGTCAGACAGTGTAATCATGAGTGTTGGTGTAGTGGTTCAGTGTGAATATCACTTAGTAGGAACCGTCTTGATTTTATTGAAAATATTGCACAGTATAATTAATAATTCCAATTGTTTGTATACTATTAAAATAAAGTTAATGCGAGAATGAAGAAAATGATCAATATAAAATTGAAATGACTATAGATAAATTAAGTTTTTCAAATCAATTCATAAAAATTATAGGTTATAAAAGGCTTCCTCGTTCGAGCTATTTCAAATAATTTTCGTTTAAGTTTGTCAAACTAAATTTGCCACCGAGGTTATGAATTATCAATAAATTTTATATTATATATGAAATTTAATACACGCAGTATATCGCTTGTTATAATATTGCCACATTAAAATGGTGCGCACTTCGAATATATAATTAATCATTGTCACATTCGGATATACTTGAATGAAAAAAATAGATGAAGAAGAGGTTAAGTAAACTAGAATTCAGTAGGTACTAATCTGAAGATATATAACAATATTCTTAAAGTACCATCTTCGGACGAATGTTGGCGACCATCATAACTATTTGTATTTTATTCACAGCTGCTCTAAAGAATTGGTTTGATGTGAAGTCAAACCACTTCCTTAAGTTTCGCAGCCGTGATATTCTTCGTCGTCCCATACCTCTCTTTCCTTCTATCTTTCCCTGCATAATCAATTTCTGAAATTCGTATCTTGTCCCCTCATTACATGACCGAAGTACTCTAATTTGCGGGCTTTTATGGTACTCAATGATTCTCTTTGTGTTGCCATTTTGCGTAAAAATTATTGATTTCCGATTCTACCTGTCCAGAATATTCGTAATATTCCACATTTCAAAGGCTTCCAGTTTTTTCATTATTGCTTTGTTTAGAGTAGCTGCTTCCATTCCATATCGAAGGATCTCTTTCTCAATTCGTTTTTACATAGAAAGAAGTTTTTCATTTTATAAAATGCACTGCGAGCAATTTCAATTCTAGACATTTGTATTTCTGTACTTTTTCAATGTGGTTATCTCCAATTTCTAACTGTGCATTCTGATCTTACATTTTCGAAAGGTGCATGTATTTAGTTTTATTTAAATTCTTCTATATTCTCCACTATTAAGACAGTGTCGTCAGCATATCTTATATTATTAACTGGCGCCCTATTTACTCGAATCCCCGCTTCCTCATCTGCTAGAGCTTCGTGGATAATGAGAATTGCGGATTTCCAACATTGAAGAAAATAAGAAAATGCCAAGCAGGCGCTAAATAGGCTGCAGAGCTTAGGAAAGGCTGTCTCGGGCAGGTTTTTAATTGCTTGCCTTGATATTTTGTCCCGCCCAGGAGCGGAGTTCTTCTCAACTCTGCAAGTCGACTTAACGGTATCGACTGTGAAGGTTGTAAGAAGTAGAATGTTCTCATTTAGTTGGGTTATCCAGTGAGGGATCCGGGTTATGTGTTGGATGAAGAAATTGGTTTCATCGGCAAAGTCCCTCAAGAAATGAGGGTTGTCAGCTGGAGTAAAAACATTTTGAAGGCTGTTTTTAGAAAGGGTAGTTTTGTCTTCGGATGAGAAGTATTTTTGTCCCTGCACATTAAGGTGCAACTCAACATGCTTTTTTTGGCCAGTAAGTCTGTAGAAATGTTGCCAAAACGTACAACCTCGTCCAAGTCGGTAGTGGAGGCCCTCCACCTTTTCTGCTTCTCAGCGTTGATTTCAAGTCTTTCGCGTGATCCTATGCTTCATTATAATTACTTCCGAATATATATTAAAAAGTATCGGTGATAATATGCAACCCTGTCTTACTCCACATTTTATATATATTTCTCCTGTTAAATCTCCCTCTATATTAATCTTGGCTGTCTGGTTATGATAAAATGTTTCTATTATATTGAGGTCTCTTTAATCTATTTGTTTTTCTTTCAGTATCTGTATTAATTCTTCAAGTGTTCGAATAATTCTATTGTATATAATTTTCAAGAATGTCTTAACTCATTAGTGATATAGTCTGATATTCTTCGCATTTTCGGCATTTGCCTTCTAGGGGATTGTTATGAAAACGGATGTTACCCAATTTGATGGGATAGTGCCTGTTTTATATGTAAATAGTATTGAAAATATTTGCTAGTATTTGTAATTGGTCTTCCTCAAACAGCTTAAGTGGTTCTACCGGTAGCACCAGGTGCCTTGTTATTCTTCATATTTTTGAGTACATGTTTGATTTCTTCTTTTGTTATATCTAATCCACATTCCAAATTCCTTATTTCTGATGTTAATCTAGCTATTCCGTTATCATCAAAAAGTTGTTGTATATATTCTGTCCATCTTTCTAATTTCCTTTGTCTATGATTATTTAACCATCTTAATCCACTAATAAACTGTTCGGTATTTGCTCTGGTTCCTACTATTTCTCTTATGAAATAATAATATACACCTAATTGATAACTAATCCACGTGAATCTATTTTACAATTGCACTTTTTGTTCAATAATGTTCATTTTGTATAACAATGTTCAACGCAAATCGTTCTGAAATTCGGGATTTAAATAGTATTTGAGATCATTAGAATATGGATCGTTTATTCAGAATAGTTTCCATGGAAGAAAATATATGTTATTCAGTGCCTAAAATTCACCAGATCTGGAACGAGTTGGTTGTTTTCTTTGCGCATTTTAACAATTTCAATATAATTGCAACAAATTGGGATGAAAAGAGTGATGACATTGGTTTTACCAATAGGTACTGTCGTACTGTACTTTATATCTTAAGATTATTCAACATTAAAAACACAAAAGCTTTTTTTTTATCGGATAAATTTTTTTTGTAACGAAATCATTTTGCCAATCAGTAATTTTTCGAGAAAAACTGAAATCGGCAGACCGAAGTTCGAGTGATTTTGTCAAATGTCAGTTTTTCGAGCAAAATTACTGATGGAAAATTTTTAATTAAAAAGAAATTTATCCTTAAAAGAGAAGCTCTATTGTTTTTTTGGCAAGAGAAATTAACGATCGAATATATGACTGAACAACAACCATAATTATCTATATTGATATAATTAAATTATTTAAATGAATAGTTACTAAATACACAATTGTTATAATTTGTTTGGTTTGGTGTACTGATTTCAAAATTTTCTTTCTGATATTCACACATGTAGAATATTCATTTTGATTTTCCCACTCGAGGCTAGTAAGGAACTAATAAGATTTTCGTGATGTTCAGGATCAATTTGGAGGTAGGTTTTAATAGAAAATGATGTTGAGTGTCACTTACTCCTGGTTAGGCTAACTAGGAGATTGTACTTGCACGGTTCGAATGATTGGTCATTTTATTATTTGTAATGTCGAGTCCAATTTTAAGTGTAGAAATCGTATTAATACCCAACGGAACATTTTTGTATCAACCGTTTGTTTTTCCAAAAGGGATTTGGAATTAAAAAAAGTCGTTCAGATGTTATGTTTTCATTTCTTTTTTGTAATAGTAATTTTAACAATGCCACGGGACCTTCATCCATTTAATTTTTTGTTATCCATTTGCTGTCTGAGGATTTTTTCGACCCACCCTGTGTCGTCTTATATTATATTGTATCCAAATATTCTTGTTGAAGTTCCATCTTGATTTTTTCCTTCTTAAAAATGGTAAATTTTACATTTTGCAGTTTCTTCCTCCCTCCAAACTAATTCATAAGAAGCTATATGAAAGAATCTTTTTTATAATCCCTCTGGGTTGTCTATATTTCACAATTTTGCCATTTTTACTATATCTTGTTCAATGGTGCAGAGCTTATTTTTCTCCTCTCTGAAATAACTTGTAATTCTTTCTATTTCTCGCATCACGAGCTTCTTTAAAAGTTCTGTCGGCAAAAGGATCAAATTTAATATTACATTCATTGAAATATTTTTCTTGAATCATCTCCGCAGTTGAATTTCAAATTGATCTTACTGCATATTCTTTATAATCTTTTCCATTCCTATTTTTCATATTAAAGGCCCAATCCTTTAATATATCTGCTACTTTTTGTAACTTAATTATTTTCGACAGTTTGTAATTTCGCACTTAACAAAACTCCATATGACGCTATAGTATTGTTTGTGGATTACGGGATTACTTTTTCTATATTTTTTGTTATTTGTTGAGTCGCAACTTCCCTAAAACGACTCATGTTGTAATGTTTCAGTATCAATTAACAACAATACCTAAATAACTGTCAGGGCAGACATTAAAGTGACTAGATGTAGACGCTTAAGAAGAATAACCGTTTTAATCGGTAATAAAAAACGATGCAAAATGACGGTCGTATTTTAATGACACGTTTTATATAAAAGTTAATTTACCTGGAATTAACAAATATAATATGGAAACGTTTAAATTGGTGCTTCTGATAAGTAGAAATTGATTTCAACTGTAGAATGTAAATTTTTCAAGAATTTTTTTATGAGAAGAATATAAATTTTTTAGCACCTTAAGAATAATCAAGTTGATTAACCGAGAGTAAGTCATATTGATATTAATCTTGTAATTTCTGTTAATACTAATATAATTTTCCATTTACTACACAAACCAGTTTTAAGTATGTTATTGGTCACCAGTTCATTTTTGTTTGTTTCTTATTGTTTACTTGTGTTTTGGTGTTGTGTATTTCTATTTTTATAGGTACCTATTTACTGTGAAGACTGCAATATTTTACCGAATGTATGTTTTTATGTTATTGTTTTATCATTAAAATGATATTTTGTTTAATATTATATGTGTAATGTGTTTTGTATTATTATTGAAAAATAAACATGAAATGTGACGGGCTTGTAGCCTTTATATTGAAATTTTCATTTTTTTTACAGTATTCTCACCTTTCCAGCAGTTTTCAGTGTAAATTATAAAAAATGTTGAAATTAATTTGTTCGCCTCAACTGATATACGACGTGTAAAAATTATCTTTCAGTAGCACCTATTCTATTTCGACTAGTATCTCGCGTTTTCAAATAAATTACGAGACTGGTAGTATAAAATAATTTATTTTGATATTACGTATATTTTTTTATAATCACCTTCAATATAGATCCTTCCTTTATCGCTACATCGCTCCATGCGAATCTTCCATTCTTCGAAACAGTGCAGGAAGTCTTTTTCTATCAGTTCCTTCAGGACTCGCACTTCTTCTTCTTTCACAACTTCAACAGACTCAAATCTTGTTCATTTTAATGCAGATTTGACCTTAGGAAAGAGGTAGAAGCTGAACAGTGTGAGATTCGGTGACTTTTTCAATATTATCATCCGCTTTAGACGTGGAAGGACGACCCGAAGGTGAATAATCTTCAACATCTTCTAGGCCATCTTGAAAACGCTTAAACCAATTTAAATATACGTGGACGCGACAAACACTCATTGCCATACACTTCTTTCAACAAATTATAAGTTATAAGAAGTTATAAGAAGGACGACCCGAAGGTGAATAATCTTCAACATCTTCTAGGCCATCTTGAAAACGCTTAAACCAATTTAAATATACGTGGACGCGACAAACACTCATTGCCATACACTTCTTTCAACAAATTATAAGTTATAAGAAGTTATAAGAAGGACGACCCGAAGGTGAATAATCTTCAACATCTTCTAGGCCATCTTGAAAACGCTTAAACCAATTTAAATATACGTGGACGCGACAAACACTCATTGCCATACACTTCTTTCAACAAATTATAAGTTTTAGTAGCAGTTTTTCCATGTTTCATGTGAAATTTCACAACAATCCGTTGCCGTACATTTACTTCGATTATTTTTATGGCAAAACAAAAAATCCCCTCAATACAAACGAAGACTAGAGTTACACTAGTTTGTCAAAAAACACGGTAGACTTCGCATTCGAAAGAATAGGCTTAATGATAAACAGCTGACAGTCGCCACATGCGTACTTTTTCTGTAGCAGCGCTAGTCTCGTTACTTAATAGCCACACCTCGTATTTAGAACAATGCATTAACGTTAAAAAGTTGGGAGAACTACCAGCGCAGTGCCTTTCCCAGGGTTCCTACGAGGCCTGAAAAATCTGAAATTTGGCTCTTTGTCTTGGAATTTTATTTTTTGATCTGAATTTTTAATATTTGTCCTGGAACTTCAATTCCTTCATTTGAATGTTGGGATATACAGTCTTTTTTACCACATAATGTTCTCATATTTTCTTTTTAAAGCTTTATTTACTTAATATTTTACCATACACTTCTCAATCAAAAAATAAATTGTTTGGAATATAGGTTAATTTACTGATAGTTCTTAATTTTAGTTTAGTTTTTATGTTAAAGATAAGACTTTTAAAAATGGTTTGAAGAAGTCCTCTGTTAATTTTTGTTTTTTTAAATAATAGATAATAATCATAGGAGCTATTTTTCAGTAAAATTGTCAAATATGACATTTCATATTTTAACATAATTTTGCTTTTTATTTAAAACCGAAAACAGTATGAAAAAAAAACATATTCCGATATACGTCCGTGAAGTTATTATTTCGGTACTCGATTAGATATTCTTGACTCGGCTCCTTCGTCGCCTCGTCCATAAACATCTATCTCGTAACGTACTAAATCACTTCCCGAACTTATAACGAAAATAACTATTGTATGTTTAGTATTTTTCTTTGTTTTACATAACATTTTTCATAAAATAATGATAATATATTTATATTATAATAATAAATTCTGATTATGAAGGCTTCGAAAATAGAAGGGATATTTAAAAACACCATGGAAAATTTTCGAAGTTATAAGAACAAAATTTCTGAAATTTTAGAACCAGAGTTAAAGTTAGTTTTCGAGATATCCTGTCAGACTTTTAAAATTATCTGTTTAATGGTCTGTTACCCCATATGTAAAAAAATAAAAAAAAATAATGATAACTAATTCAACTAACTAATTTTTTTCTTATTCTTATACCCCTGTACTATCATAGTTATGTAAATATCAATAGTGCGTACTACAACTCCATGTTGATATTATAGTTTGATCCTGTGGGTTCAATTAGACCCATATTAATATTAAGGAAATGACTTTCCTCTTAATAAATTAGCTTACAACGGACAAGAATATAAAAATGTAAAAATTGATAACGGGTGTATTCATAAATATAATTGCATAATTAATTGACGTAATTTATTCTATTGTTTTTATCAGATCTCTCATAATTGAGGATTTTTTTTAAAAAAGTAAACCATATTTATTAATAAGTTTAACAATAAAAAAATTAAATTCAAAGTAATCTTGGAATTTTCATTGCTTTGGAAGTGTCTAGGAAATCATGATTTTGTCCCGGAAATGTCACGAAATTTTTTTTAAAAACGTCTAGGAACCCTGCCCTCAGTTTTTTAAGCCATTTGTAAATGCCAGTTAAGAAATATTCGAGAACGACCTTGAAAATGGGAATCTTTTTGGGGGGTGTTTATATGGAATGTTTAAAAAAAAACAAAATCTAAAATAATTTATTGAGCTTCAATATTCTTGAACATATGCTGCTAGTAATAAATGAATCAAATTTTCAAACAAACATTTTCTGCTGCTTGCTGGTGGGTACTCTAACAAAATGTTTCAAAAAATTATAAAAAGTTCTAAATTTTCCTTTATTGATTTAATTTAAAAATATAATTCATTTATAAGTATGAGTAAATAGTACTCGGTATAGGATAAACAAAATATAATTATTTCAATTTACAAGATATAATTTTTTTCTAGTCGCTTCAACGACACATATTATATTAGAGTAGATATTTCGAATAAGCAAATATTCACAAGAAAATAACCATTTATATTTTCTATATCTATGTTTTCACCTAGAATCTCCGCTACATTCACTGAAATTTTCTATTTCTTTCTTGCACTTCATATGTTTACAGTCATTTAGTATATGCTTCAGACTTCAGATCTACATCGCAGTCTTTTCATCTTGATAATTCAGTTCGTGTGGTAAAATTTTTACGAATTAAATTTGCCACACACTGATACTTTAGATTTAGTTTCATATTACATGTCAAAAAGAAACTTGGCCTACTTCCTGATTTCCTTTTAAACAAGAATTGTATGGTATAAACATAAATTCGACGTTGGCATCTACATTTTTCAAGTACGCTTTAATCAGTTAGGATGGAAAAAACACTAAAAAATAAGGTAGATAGGAGCAAAACAAATAGGGGATGGGACATGCAAAGACTATTTAGGAAAAATATAACCAGATCTGCTGAATGGTTCAACCAAGTGAGAACAATCTACGAATACTAACAAGAGAACACTACATATCGAAGGAATATGCCAAAGTCCTTATGAAGCCTTGTTTGGTATTAAAGCCAAAAGTCGTCTTTTTGCCTGACGAACAAATGGCAAATATCGAAACCGAAGCACAACTTAAAAATATTACTTTTAAAACCAATATATTTAAATTATCTTGAGGATACCGAAAATCTTATTATAAAGGAAAATATTGAAGATAATTGGAAATCTACCACGTTTTCACATCAAGTTCTGACTGAAAAACACGAGTTAATTCCTATAAAAAGAGCGGCCGCGAAAGAGAAACAATTTATTTCCTCCTGCTCAATTGGTGATACTGTACGATGACGACCATGGTCATACACGTAACTGAAATGTGTTAGCGACTCTATAAGCTTGCAAATGAAAACGGTACCCTTTACACACCATAATCCATTCGTAATTTGTAAAGAGAATATACTTTCCATAGATGGGATAATTTCAAGAAAGAAGTAGCTGAAGCTAATTCAAGAAGCGGTAAACCAGGCTATACACGCTGTTATTGCAAAAGAAAGAATTTCACAAATAAATGCAGTTGTAAAAGCAAGGGCCTCTTGTGTCAATAGCTTAATCTGTTGCAATATATAAGATTTAAATCACCTGTTTTATTAAGTCATTTGTCACTATTATTTTAATTTCTCATTTAGGGGTACCCTATTTCTGGGGTAAGAAATGGAAATATATGAATATGGGACTACATATAGAAAAAAGTATTGTGACAAGTTTGAGGACAAATTGGTCTTAGAGTTTTCTGTATTATTGATTTATGTTATGAAATATAATTCAGTTATAGATAAGTATGAAATGTAATAAAACTCGGAATCGAATAACAAAAAGTTTTATTTTCCAACAAAACATAATTATTACAATTTACAAGATATGATTTTATAATTTGTTTTAATAAATATTCCTAAACTGAGTTGTTAAGAAAAACGAAATGCAATGTACTTTGTAAAACTAGGAAATAATATGTTTGCATACATACCATTTCTTAAATATTATTGCATTTGAAATCACACGAAGCACATTCCTAATCTAGTGTTGCTTCAGTATACAGGAAAAGTAAAGATAGATCTCAGTTCTGGGAAGGTACACCCGTATTTGAAATACAATCTCAAAATAACCACGTACCCACAATTTTTTTTTGAACATAAAGTGTTTCACATTATATTCAATTATCATGAAATGCTCAATAAAAACTTTTATAGTCCCATAGGTAAGGCAATAGAATCAATATGTAAAAATTTTACATTAAAATTGTTAGATGAATATTTTCAGAACTCATATTGTCGATAAATGATTCAATTTGATTATTATAGAGATTGAATTTGCTTTACTATTAATGAAATTGGAAGAGAATATGTTTTTTCAGGAAACATAAATTGTGAAAAAATTTTAATTTACCAATTTCCAATAGTCATCAATTGAACTAAAAAAACTACAATTTCATTTTTAGTATAATTATATAAAAAATGGGGATCAAAAAATATTCATAACTGACGCATTTCCTATAGTGTATTTCATATAAAAAGCATGGGAAACAATAAAACAAAAACTTGTGTGTCCATTATATTAATATTTTGATAGGATTAATCGATCTTTATTTTATATTATTTTATATTTGTGTAAATGAGTTGACATTCAAGACACACTGGAAAAAAATTTAATATCTGATGTAAAGTTATCTACGATTTATACAATATTAAGTAACAAAAATACCTGTTTAGCCATAAGGTTTCAACAAGTTAAGTGCTATTACTATAGAAACAAAATATCTGTGGTTCATTGTACATAAACTACCGACAGGTAAACTCAAAACCAATAATAAAAAATTAAAATAAAATTTATTTTGGATCTAGATTTGATAAAGGTCTTACTTTTATTTTATCAAAGCTAAATCACTGAGAGTAATTAATTAATAATAACAAAAATAGCAACTATATCCTTATAGTCCAGTTATTTTAGGTTTTTTCTGCGGAAAAATTCCTAGTGACCTGAATTTTTTATACACCTTCATTATGATGTTGTAATGAAGATGTGAAAAATCGACATCGATATTGTACGGGCTAAAAAGGGTATCTTTAGTTTCTCTATCAGTAACAGCTGCTGACAAAACATCGAGTGGACTCATTTCTAGATTTACGTCTTCATCATTTCCAACATTTGTTGATCCCGCGGTTAAGCTTGACTGGCCACATCAATGTCCATAAACTTTTGAACACCTCAATCTATTTTTTTGCATCGACATTTGCAGCCTCAACCTTTCGTACAATTACAAGAGATGGTCTTAAGTAGATCATCGGGTGCTGGTGATAATAAAGTTGTTATTGACTGCAGTAATCCATTTTTTTACTCACTATTCTGGATCAATTTCTTTTCTAGACAGGTTTGAATTTCATAATATACTCAATAAATCTGCTGTTAGCTGCTGAAGATAAAGTAAAGTAAGATGAAGGAAGTTTCACAGCTGTACTTTGTTTTGTTACAGTATCTGAAATCATAGTGAAAAATGGATTATATCATTGATAATGACACCCCTATGGCAATTTTCTTGTTTGAATCTTTCTGTGAAATTGTTCTTTTCTCAAATATCTTCATGATTTTCAATTTTCCTCTCCAAAAAAGTGCAGAAATTGTATCACATCACGGCATGTAGAAACAAAATATTTTTCTAGCAATGTGGATAGTTGTGAGGCAATCAGTCGAAAATATTTTTGTTACAGCATTGTTTCTTCCTGGTTTTTTGAAAATAAATGATGTAGGTTGATTAAGTATTTGTGTGCATATATCACTCATTATGAAAATTGTTTGAGAGCAGAAAACACTGCTTAACACTCTAGTTCAGATGAAAATTATTTTTTGAATGACGCAGTCCGACGAACAGTCGCAGGTATGAAGGGACGGGTCTCGTAACATTGAATTACGGAACATCTTCTAATCCTCATAATCGTCCAACTTTGGAGTATTGCACGCACATTTGGAGCTCGGCTCCCAAGCATACCCTTGGGATGCTCGACTTAATACAAAAGAAAGCAGTTCGACTTATAAACAATCCAGAGTTGATCAAGAACTCGGACAACTCAGAACATAGAAGAGAGCATAAAGAACATCAACATAGAACAACTTAGAACATAGAGAGCATAGAAGGAGACCTGATTCTGTTTTACCGATACTACCACGGCAAATGCTCTTCCAAGCTGTCTAGCATAATTCCGCCTAGAGCAGTTTTTGCCTATTCGATAGACAGACGTGCCTTATGAATACCGACTTCGCCTACAGACACTCAGAATTTCAATCTATCGGGACTCATTTCTTTGGAAAAGTGCAAGCCCGTGGAATCAGCTACCAAGGCACATCTTTCATCTTTCTCGAGCACTACAACCTGTCATCTCCACACGGCATGCACTACTCGAATTACTTGAGTGTAATAGGATTTATCCACTTGTGCTTGCTTTTTAAATAAAAAAATCTTCCAGTAAGGGTCATTTGGATAAGTTATACCAGTTCTTAAACCTCTATAAGATAAGTATATTATAAAGCAATGTAGTTTCCGCCTTGGTGTACATTATACAATACCGAGTCTAGTCGCTTTCTCAGCGCTCTACTCCGAAGACGGTTGATTTTACAGAAAAATGCAAAAAACATTTTTTATAGATAATTCTAAGTACAATTTTTATAATAACCGCTATTGACCTCCGAGCAATAGAGCGCGAGATTTTTCATATCTTCATTACAACACCGTGTGTATACAAAAATTCAGCTCACTAGGAATTTTTCCGCAGATTGGGGTTTAAAATACCTAAAATGACTATTAAGACTATTTTTCTAAAAGTTTAGCATTATATGTTAATAGGAACAATCAATAAAATTATTTGGATATTTATTAGAAAGTTTATAAAGCCAACCAAACTCTTGAAATTTATTATATTAATATAATTTTATTTTTTGTTTTTAAACAATTGTTTACGGTACTTCTTGCAGAAGGACATATATTTATAGACTATATGATTTAGAAGAGTTTATCAGGTACCTTATATTAATTCATTAGGATAGTAAAAATTATAAACATTGCTTTTTGGAAGTGCTACTTATTATGCACAACCATTTTTTGAGTATTTATAAGTTCTTCAGAAAAATAGAGGCTAAGCTACTGACAGCACAATTAATATAGATTCGTTTCCAATTTTTCAATTGATTGTTTCAAATATCGTACAATTTTTCAATTACTTTGTCCAGTTAATGAATAACTGAGTCAAAAACACTGCCGTTTCAATTTTAAATCAATAAAATTGACATGAATCACAATATCCCCGGAAGCGCTATTTCTTGTTTCTATGATAAATTACATGTTGTGCAAGTTTTTGGCACACGCATACATTAATCTATTTCTATAAGGGGACACTTCTAGTTAACATCAATTTAGGGATATTACTACAGTTACTACAAATACACTACCCATCAGTACAAGTGCAATTTAGAATATATCTGGATCTGTGTACTGCTTTTTCCAGTAATCCCCATTGTAAATCCAATCCTCTTGTTTCGTGTAAGGATTTATACCCTGATGAAACCATCTAAAAAAAAAGAATAGGATTGATTAATATTTAAAGTTATTTCTATGAATTTGAGTGATGATCTAGAGCTGTTTTCAACTGCTTCATCTGGTTGAAGGAAGATTCTCAAACATTATATAATACCATCTCCATATAACTTATTTTAGTGATAATCTTTGTGATTAAATATCTTAATCTCATTATATAAATAATGATATCATTGTATATGTAGAATATTTAATGACATTTCGTTAAATTTCCTGTAGATAATACTCGTACATTATTACTTCCTTTGTCACTCTTAACACTGGAGAAAACAATGAAAACCCTAAATCAACTGATAATAGATCCTTGGAAATACTAGCACATTACAAAACATATCTCAGAATAAATTTATGTTGATAATTGGATTTGGATCTCCTTGTTGAAAATGAACATACGAAGTGTGTGAGAAAAATAATTAGATTTATTTTTTTCAAACATCATTATTCTCCTTAAATAAATCCTTTTGGGCAACTCTACACTGGCGGAGTCGTTTTTCCCAGTATTGGAAGTTTTCAGCTTATAAAGCTCAAAAAGATTTACGCACACGTTTCTTCGATTATCTTTCTGTTGTGAGGAGTTCGCACCATTTCTGGACGAATTGTCTAGATGTGAAAAACATTTGTTGAAATCTGATGTAGATAAGAGTTCTGACTCCATAAGCACCCTAACATGGCTCCTTTAACAAAAAAAAAACACCTCCACTAATGGCATTATCAAAAATAATGTGTCTGCTGTACGGTATTAACACTCCACCTGAAGTATCATTGCTTCTCATACACACCATGTATACTTGCTCCAACTATACGAAAGATGAGTAATTTTTCAATAATTGGTCAAAACTCAGAACATTTACAATTATTTTGCGTATTGAAAATGGGGTGAAATATTATGTTTTTATGTCATCGTATATTTGGAACTAAACAATGTGAAACCGTTGACATATATTTTCATTGAAACTTACTAAACGTAGATGCTCACCTTGGAACCCACTCGGGCGTTTTCTTATTTTTTCGAGTCTTATTAACATCTCTTTGTTTTTCTTCCAATCTGGTTTTTTCAATAGCTGCACCATCAATATCACCTTGTTCGAGTTTTCTTATATCAGGTCTCAGTCTAGAGTCTGTCGGACACAGCTGCATACCTTTCTCAATTTCATTCAAAGACATAGCAAATTGAGTGAACTGGTAATACTAAAAAATGAAAACTAGTAATAAACCTTTTAAAGTAAGTATGAGATTTATGTACAGATAAAATTATTAAGGAGGTGAAGACAGAATAAACAACAAAATCAAGTAACAAAATTGACCCAATTACATGAAACAAAAATCATAGTAGTAGAGTGTATCAAATCATCCCATGAAATTAATTCAAAATATTGTTGAAATTGATTTGAAAACTTGCAGTTACTTGTCATAAATATTTTCACACGGAAACAATTTACCACAAATGATCATTTACTTACATCGCCACTTTGTACTGGCCTTGGAATAACTTTCCATATTGTTGAAGAATTTGGAATATCTATGGAATAAGCGGAATCACTTTTTGGAACAGAATTTTCTCCTAAATCTGCAGTGGAATCGTCCATACTCTACAAAATAAAACTTCTACAATTTACTACGATAAAATTTTAAGAATATCAAATTGTTTGAATAAAAAATATTCATTTCGAGATTATCACAAAAGAACTAGGTTCGCAGGTTGAACCGTGTTGGAATTTTGAATCACCAATGATAAAATATCCAATGAAATCTCCTGCTCAGTTTGCCCCCGTTCCTATAGTGTCCAGACAAATCAACGTATTTTCTTCAGAGCCAAAGAACACTTGTTGTCTGTCACTAATTCCGATATTTCCTTCACCCTTGCCCAACGTCATGTCCCTACCGGACACACAATAGGATTTCAATAGAACCAAAACCATCGACCCACTCCGCTCCTTCAAGTTCAGGATTATTCGAGAAGCTATCGAAATAGAGAAACGTCCAAACTGTCTGAGCACAAGGGACGATCGCCAGAGATTACCCGCAACTTGGAAATACCTTCTTGATCCACTTCAACAAATCATCATCTTGGGAAATTTTTAATGATAAAATCTCATAACATGCTGCATTTAGATAAAAGTATAAAATTTTGTACCAACAGACACCACACAAACCAGTTACTTTAACAAAACATCATCATTGTTACCTCAGTAGTGGAGTTTGATTTGTTGAATGAGCCAACTTTGAGACTATTAAATTTTTGTAGCATTTTTCTGGAAGTATGAGATGGAGAATCATTTGGACTTTTACTCTTCGAGTTGCTAGAAAATTTCGAAGAATTATCTCTTACATATTCTTCATAGGAATGTATGTCTGTACATTTAATAAACTCTGTCCATTTGCCATATATAAACAAAATTTTCTGCTTTCTAAAATAAACAGGAAAATATTGTTAAACTACTAAATACAAACATGAAGTGGAAATTAGAACGTACATTATATATATATATGTACTTACGACTTATCTGTAACAAATCCCTCAACTCTGTGTAAATCCTTACTGTTTCCTCCAGCTTGCTTAAAAGTTAAATGTGCTTTATGTCCAGATAAAAAACTGGAAATTTCCATAGTACCCACTTGCTCCATCCAAAGTTTACCTACAATAATGTTATGAACGCAACATTGTACGTTAGTCCACGTATAAGCTTCTTTAAGTCTAAAAAATTTGAAGAAAACTATATTACAACTTTTCTTGCATTTAGAATGGTTTAGGTTTCAAGCAACAAAGTTTAAATATACGGATCTGTGATAAGAATAGATAATGCAATCAACAAAATCATGTATTATCAATATCATTACAGATGTATGTCAATACAATAAATTACTTTAGTTTCATTTGTTAGTGAATTTTTTGATTTACAGTACTCTTAAACTATATAATTTCGGATTTAATATATACTGTTAGTTCTGTATATTGATAAACTTTGTTGAAGATAACAAATTCTGTTATATCATACTTAGGAAACTCCACGGTGACAACTCCTTTGGGTTGAATCTCGACACTTTTCCCCCAAAACTTTAGTTTCGGATGGATAGATCCATGGAATATCCAGTCTCCATTTTCTGCGTGGAAAGCCGAGACTGGTGGATGATGACTCACTTGTTCACAAATTATCTTGAATTCTTTTCTCTCCAATTCGTACGTCTCCCCTAAAAGGGGGTTGAATGGTTTTCCAAGTCTTTCCCAGTTTGAAGCCAAAGCACTTACTGCAAATCCTGGAGAAAGAAAAAGAGATCAGGCATATGAATTTGATCTAAGATTGTTTAATATTTAGACTGGCTATCAATTTATATCAAGAAAAACCGGAAAATGGAAACGGATAATATTTTTTTCAATTACATAATGCTTTAAACTTTTCTCTAACAATTTGGAGGTAAAAGTATCGTAGATCCATCTGTATGACGACAATTAGTTTTCTGTTTTCGTAGCTTTGGACCCATAATCCCACCAACCATCTTCCAACTTCATTCCTTAAGAATATGACTATCAGATTTGTTAGCATTTCTTTGTCTATTTATATTCTCATATTTTTTCTTGATATTAAATCATATACTAGTGTCTTTTTCATATAACTACTGATTCTTTAATATATTTTCTAAATTTTATATGTATTCCAGTTTCTATCGCTTTAAATGTGAGCGTTTGATCTCTTTCTGCATTGCTTTTAGACTATACATCTTAGTCTACACTGTGTTCTATAGACTACTTTTATGTACAAGGTGTCCAAAAAGAATATCGGGTATTTGTTTTCGCGCCACATTCGAAGCAGAGCGACGAAAGGGAGCGGGGAGGGGTTCATGGCGTCCGCCATTTTGTGGAGTTTTAGTAACGATGGAACAGTACTTGGGGACGCATCGCACATTATCGTAACGGTAATTCAATAGTGACTGCTCAACGTCTGTATCGTGCTGAATGTCACGTGTCAAGTGACGATAGCATTAGGAAATGGATCAGGATGTTCGAGAATACAGGTGCGACAATTAAAATTCAAAACTCTGGTCGCCCTCGTTCAGTTCACGATGAAGAAACAATTGAAGAAGTTGACGCGTCGGTTCGTCGAAATCCATCTTTATCCATCCGAAAGCGATTTGATTTTAAAGGAAGATTTGCATTTGAAAGCCTATAAAATTCAATTGGTTCAAGAATTGAAGGATACGGACTATGCGAATCGACCGTCCGCTATGTCTGCTAAAGGAATTATTGGTCCTTATTTTCATGACGATCAACGAGGCCGAGCATCATTGTGAATAGTCACCGTTACTGCGATAAGTTGCGATATTTTTTGGTCCCAGAGTTGCAGGAGTTTGCAGGTTTCAACTCAAGAACGTGGTTCCAGCAAGATGGGGCCACTTGTCATACCTCGAATGACTCGATGGAAGTTGTGAATGAATTATTCCCTAATAAAGTCATTTCGCGAAGGGGTAACATCAACTGGCCTCCCAGAAGCCCCGACCTTAGCCCGCTTGACTATTTTGTATGAGGATACCTTAGAAGTGAAGTTTATCAAAATAATCCAAAGAACCTAACCCAATTGAAGGAAAACATCAAGTCAGAAATGGCAGCAATATCAAGAGCTTTGTGTCGACGTGTTATCGCCAATCTTCGTTCCCGTTTAGAAGAGTGGGAGCAACGTAACGGCCATATTTGAATAACATCATCTTTTGCAAATAATTTTCCAATTCATATGGTATTAAAAAACAATAAAAGTTTTTATTGCTTATAAATATTTTTTGTTTGCTTGAACTTACAGATACCCGATATCCTTTCTGGACACCTTGTACAATGCAAAATTTAATCGATCATTTAAATATTATTACAGAATACTCTAAACATTTCCTAAATTTTTCATATATCTACCTAAACTAATACAAGTGTTAGGATTTTTATTGGTCTTTTATAACTTCTATAGAATAAAAGAAAAAGGTTTGAATTGGTCAAACGCCCTGTGAATTAAATATTAAGTACCTATTTGCCAATAAAAGTTATAAATTTTGTTTTATTTCATTTTCAAGAATTTCTTCCTGAAAAATTTCACGGAAATACGATTTTAGGTTTTTCCATATAGAGGTCCAAGTTGTGTATTCTTAAAGGCCGCTTGACATGATGCAATATAATGTGCAAGAAAATTCATGCAATTTCTCGCAAGATCGAAATATTGCTTAAACGAATATTGCACGTCGCTTGACATTATACAAGTCTCTTGCCATTGCATCATGGTTGCTTACTTACTAAAATTCCATAAGTAACAAACAAGTAACAATAACAACAATTCACGGAAGTCAGTTGATCTAAGACTAACATTTGATGGTTGTTAAGCTAAAAATAACTGGATTTCTCCGTAGAATTGCAGCAATAAAAATTGCACAAGACCGATAATGTTGCAAGTGCGAGATCTTGCATGAGCTGAACTTCATCTGCGCATGCTTCTGATCAAGAAATATTGCAAATTGCATTGCATTGCACGTTGTATTGCCTCATGCCAAGCGGCGTTAACAGTTTAGTTTAGTTGCATCTTGCAAGGTGCAGTGTGGAATCTATTGTTAATTCTAGTTTAATTATGGAATATTTGAAAGGGTTGCGTAAAGTGTTAATGAAAAAACCTTAATATTTAATTGTTGTGAATCATTAACAAACATTTATTCATAAGTATTCATGACACAGTGAAATATGTTAGTGGTACGCGTGGTGTTGGAAAATCTACGATTTACATTGTTATAAAAGGAGAGAAATGTGGCGAGTTTTCACATGCGTTTATCTTTAGAAAAGAATTTCCGGCAGTCGACAAAGTTCATAACACGGTTCAAGATGATAAGTATTATTCTTTATGAACGTAAATCAAAGTTGAACCCTTATTCCTATATAACCATTATGCCACAATTTTCTTCATAACTTGTAGAAAAATTTCAGACGAATACTCGAAATATGATTTGAATAAATAATTTAACTGTCTACTGAAAGAAGTGATACGCCTAGATTACAAATGCTTCATCATTTTATTACTCTCTCAATCATAAAAGTAGACTATAAAAAAAGGATCAAAACACGCCTTTGATATATTACGGCTATACCCTATTTTCATTATTATCTAATTATATATTGTTGATTTAATAATCATTTGTTCATAAGAAATTAATGAGTTCATTAAAATATATTCGGCTTTAGCTTAGAATTTGCGTAGCCATTTTCATTCCGTCACTACCCCATTTAATTAGTGGATGTAATGCTTATATCATTAATCTTCTTTTTTCAAATACGAATCGTTATATACTAACAGTGATATTTCAAATGAAAACGTTGAATATCTAACGAACTTGGGACATGAATATACTAAATCCAGTACGAAATCTTGTTATCTGAACTAACTTCTATTCTTCCAATTTATCGTATCATATATATTCATACTACAACCATGTTTTATCCTGTTATTGTTATTGCGTGATGAAGAATCGTAAACAAACACCGACGGTTCGATAATCGATTTATAATAAAATGTTGAGCAAAAAGGAAGCACCATTAGTTTGAGTCACAGTTTAATGGGTTTCTAAAATCTGATTAAAAACAAATATGCGTAAGAAATATTCTAAAACAATTTAATGTTCACTTATAATGTTATTTTATTACTATTTGTAATCAAGATGAATATTATAGGGAGAAACCTAATATCTACCCCACTCATTTTCTAAATCAACTTTATAAACATACTTCGGAAATCCTACAGAAATATTTAAATCGAAAAATGTTTTTTTGACAGCTCGTAATACTCACCTATGACATATTGCATTCTTAGAACAGGATCGTCTTGCTCTGAAGCCAATCTCAAGAGATGTGCATATTCCATGTATTCAGCCATGCGTTGTAAAAAACTTAAAGGTTCGTTGAATACAACAGGCATTGTTATCTTACTCAATTCTTTACCTATGCAATTTTTCAAAACTGACCAGATGTTGTAATCATTGTGATACATAGGAACCGGTAAGACATGTCTAAAAATAAATTATTCTCTCATTAACAATTAGTGTAGGTACCAAAAATTCTAAATATTAAGATTGTTCACCAAAATGGTTATATAAATGTCATTTTACTACAATATACGAGGATATATTGAAAAATTCTTAGCCTAATATAGAACCAAACAAAATTTCAATGTCAAAATATTTTATTACTCAGCATATTCTCCTCTTAATTGGATACATTTATTACAGCGAACCTGCATCGTCTCTAGACCTTTCAAAAAAAAATGTTTCTTCTTGGTCTCCAAACCAGACCTAGACAGCTTTTATTATTTCCTCGTTGGAAGAAAATTTACGACCTATTATACTTTTTTTCAGTTAAGGAAAGAGATGATAGTCGATCGGAGCCAAATCTAGTGAATAAGGGGGGTGTTCTAGTAATTCGAACAATATCGAACATCATGAATTTTTTGCATGGCAACATGAGATTTGTGTGCATGGGCGTTGTCCTGGAAAAATAAAATACCTTTGGATAGCTTTCCGCCTCTTTTCACTTTAATTTTTTCCCGTAGAGTGGTCAGTAAAGTCGAATAGTAATCTCCAGTTATTTGTCTACCCTTATCCAAAAAATCAATTATGATTACTCCATGGCAATCTCAAAAAACCGAAGCAAAAACTTTTCCACGAAATTTCTTAGGTCTTGGAGAACTAGAGTGTCGCCATTCCATCAATTGTTGCTTTTTTTCTGGATCGTAGAAATGTACCCAAGTCTCATCCATAGTAACAATTCGGTTTAATAAGTCTATATTGTTTTCAAATCGAGCACAGAACGCGAAGCTTCTACCCTTGTACGCTTTTGGTCAAAATCCAAACATTTGGGGGTCCATTTTGCAGCAATTTTTCTCATGTCCAAATTGACGTGAACTATATGATGAACGTGTTCGTATGAAATATTCAGTGTTTTAGATATCCGTTTTAGACCAATTCGACGGTCTGATAAAATCATGTCATGAACTGCATCGATATTTTCGGGAACTGACACAGAAACTGGCCTTCCCGAGCGGTCATCATTTTCAATGGTATTAAGCATATCTTCGTAAATCTGCTCACCTCTTAACCTTTTTAAATACTTAAATGACGTACAATATTAATCTAGGACATATTTTAACTTTGAAAAAAATTGCATGGAATCTCTTGCACCATGTCAAGCTGCCTTTACCGGTTTATTACTATGCAATATCATATACCTTCTAAAATTTTTTCTCGGGTATTTAAAATATATTTGAAACAATCTTCAATTGATGAAAATGATGAAAATTTAACTTAATCATTGTACTATGTGAACATAGGTATAAAAATTGCTAAATTGAAAGAATACTCCGCAAATACCTTATGGGCTCTTTATCAAAAACAAATGAAGGAATAGTATAAACCAAATTCTTGCAAAAAATAACTTTACTGCTAGCAACTCTTATTGGTAATGTATATCGCAAAGAAATAAACTATTTTGAATTGCTGGATTGGAATTCTTGTATTGGAAATTTTCCTAGTTGATTCATATTATCAGACACTGATCGTACTTAGCTCCAAGGAATACTAGTTATTTCAAGTGCAAGAATTTCATATAATAAGGGTCAGGCAGCGATGTTTTCAACCAAAAATCTGAAAAATATTTTACTGAACGCTACGAGCTGGAACGTTATGTGTCGGATTGTGTGAATCTGCAACCTGTATATTAGTTCATTATAAAACGTACTAACTTGTATGTTCGAGAATTATATTCTCAAACCAATGAATGATCATTCGATTTTAGAATCGATGATCTTTCAAAAATGATTAATAAATTTACGACTACCTGATCTCAAAAAAAAAAAAAAAAATGTGAGTTGTCAGTGCATTTAAAAATGAAAAGTCAAATTAATTTCTCTTGATGAATTAACATAGTTCTTTTATTCAATTTACGTTTCAAGTGTTATTTACTGTATTTGGGCGCAGGACAAGTTTTGTGTTTAACATTTTGTGTAGTGTAGTCATATTTTATTATAACTTTTTATCCTGAAAGTGTCTCAATTTATATCGACAGAAGTCAATAAGGCACCAACTACTGTAGCTTTACGACCTAAAGTAGTTGCTAAATAAAAGATTATTCATAGTGGCGTATGTCTTTTAGCCTTATACTAAAATACCGTTTTGTGCTACCAAAAATTAGCAACTGCTACAGTCTAAGTGCTGTACAGTTAACAAGTACGTGCAGCGCTCCTCACGCTTAGATATAAATAGCGTGTGGGTAAAGTGGTTGAAGAGCACGGTCATTTTCCAACCACTGTATATTTCGGCCCCAATACAAAATTCAAAAATATGCAAAGCCATTATTATTTATTTATCAACTAAATTAACTAAATTCTACACAACTTTTTCAGCAGTTCACGAGAATTATAGTTTAAGGTATCAAAAACACTTTGTGATATTGTTTTAATGAATTAAAATCAAATCTTCGTAATACCGTTAGCAGGGAAAAGAATCATCAAGAAAAAAGCTTCCACCTAACATTTTTATTTTTCAACATAGTTTCCTTTTAAATCTATTCATTTAGTCCAGCAATGTTTTAACCTTTTAACCCTTCCAAATAACATTAGCTAGCGCCATTCTTCTCAAAATAGGCATTTACATATGGGTGGTCAACCAATTTTTACTTCAAACGCGGTCGCTTACTTGCAAGTTCTCCCTTTACCATATCAATGATGCATAACACCTCCAACAGATTGTCGCAATCCCTTTTTTGGACGATAAAACCTATTTTTCCATTTTAGCATCAGGCTCGTTTACGATATTGCATCTTGACAACACGGCCATGTGTTTTGTATTTTTTAAATTGGGGTGGGCCTGACGTTTCCACATCCAATGGGGCAAATGTCCGCAAATGCACATTTGAGGAAAATTGATTCCAAAATTTTTGTTGTATATTCTGGACCCTGAGTGAGCAGCATTTGGTACATGAATAGTTACCCAAATCAACATCTCATTTCAATGACTATAAAATTATCGACATTGAAACAATTAGCTCGAAAGCAACATCTGTGGATGTTTACCTCCATTCCTAGTTTGCAAATTTTTTATGATATCTACGACGCTGCATATAAGCAGCTCTTTTCATAATCCCCATTCAGACCTACATAAAACATCGATAGTTTTATTAGAAAATTGAATTTTTATCTCTTATTATCTATTCCTTCTCTGTGTTTCTTAATATATAGAAAAACGAAACGGATCTTAATCAAATTTTCAATCCCGTTTGCAATCAAAATTATAGTGAGCAATTGAAAAAAAAATGCAAGCTCACTAGCTAAATATATGGTTGAATTCAAGTTTCGTAACATCTTGCTCCCAAATAATATTCAACAGCATAAAAAATTTCAGTTGTAAACCAAGTAATCATAGGTCTCAGATACTTTTAGCTATCAACTAATATGAATAACTTATTTTTATTCAAGTCTTCTATAGAAAGCTTTTCAATACCTTGTATAGTATTATTGATTGATAGCTAATAGTACCTTTAGACACTTTGTTATCTGAAATTAATCTGAGTAAATTCTTTGTTGATTCAATGATAAATTCCACCAAAGTTAAACCTAACATTAGTCATACGAAAATTGAAATTGAAATTATAATTGTACCGATTATTGATTTATGGCGTGGGTGTCAATAGACTGATGCTAATAATAACACATAATAATCGAAATACGTTACATATTATCTTTCAACGTAGAAACTGAATCAGAGACTACAACCAACTGTTGAATCGAATGTTTTATTGTATTTTTTAATAAAATATATAAAAGCTCGAGGAAACATCTAAGCCCGAAGATTAAACTTTAAATTTGAGTATCACACGGCTCACAAAAGATTTTGGTGGCAGCGATTTCTCAAATTTCAAATAGCCTTCATAATTTGTCTCTCTGAAGGAATTGAAAGTAGTCGAAGGCGAAGATTTTATACTGCTTGATATCGATTTTCCATAATTTTAATGTCTGATGGAAAACCTCTCTCACTACAAAGTTTTCCGGAAAACGATGTGACTATGAAAGTAGCGAACCTCATGCTACAACTAATAATATTAAAATTTGATAGCATAGTTTCCAATAGTTATGCGTGATTTTCTGATATACGATTTCCAAGAAAATTTTATAGTACTTGAATAAATGAATAACGAAGGTTAGTTAATATTTCTTTCGAATACTGTATAGGTCTTACTGCAGAATCTAGATTGCGGAGTATATCCGTTTATTTAATACCGTTCTTTGTTCAATTAGCATCTATCCTGCTTTTCCAAATAAATGCCAGTATATACAAGTAAAATATTTTTTCTGTTTTTCTCCAAAGTAGAACATAAATAACGATGAGATGCTTAATATAGCTATATATACTTATGGATGCTTTTATTTAAGTTCAGCGTTTTGATAGTATACAAAAACTTCATTTACATAAACTCGATTGACTGATATTTAAATTAGTGCGGATAAAGCAGGTTTAAGACGGAGAAAATATGGAAAGATCGTGGGTTAATCTATAAAAGAAAATTGATTCAAATACAATACTCGGTTTATATTGTAATCAATTAAACTGTTTGTCAAAAAGTTTTCATTAAAATAATATGTGTGTTCTCAAAAAATAAAAATTTGCTATCATAATTTGAAATATTTTGAAAAATACAGTTGCACAGCTTGGTTATATGACGAATGAAATAAGTGTTGAGGAGGGAGTGATAATACTTCAACATAAAACGTATATAAATATAGAAGCTGATATATGGGAATTATTAAGATGCATAATTTAAATGGTACAAATTGGTAATTATTGGTAATTATTGGTATTATTAGCAAATTTCCCTATAATCAAATGATTTTACTGAACACACTACGAGGATGGTACCAGAAGTACCTGGGCTGACCTAGAGATGACGGTAGTTGCTTGACGAATACAACTGTATTCGTTTCAATTTTGAAGACGCCGCGTTGTTTAGTATTTGTTTGGAATCCATCAATATGAACGTTTCCAGTGAATTTGTAAACATGGAAAAAATTGGCCATCGTTATGTGATACGTTAGCCCAACCAATATAGAAGCTGCACTTGATTCTACTATGGGTAAGACTGCTCCTTCGTTATCAACAGTAAAATATGGAGTAGCAAAGTTTAAACGAGGCCGTACGACCTACGAAGAAGAGCATCGTAGTGGTCTACCAAATGAGGTGACGACTCCAGAAATGTTGAAGAAAATCCACAAAGCGGTACTGGATGATCGTTGACTGAAAGTGCACTGGTTAGCAGATATAGTAGCCATTTCAAACAGCATATTAACTGAAAATTTGAACAAGAGAAAACTATGCGTAAGATGGGTGCCGCATTCGCTCACACAAACAGCGTCGTGAAGATGTTTCCATCGACTGTTTAGCAATGTTTCACTGAAAACAAGCAAAACTCGTTTGACTAAAAAGAAAGTGTTGTTTCATCAATCCAATGCAAAATCTCACCCATCCGTTATTTGCAATAGTCAAAATTAATGAAATGAATTTTGAATTGCTACTTCATGCACCCTATTCGCGAAATTTACCCCCCTTGGATTATTTTCTGTTCCCCCAAGGACTTTTATTGAGGATATGGCTGTACTTAAGGGTTATTATGAGAGAATTATAAATAGGTTAATTAACGTCATAGGTATAAGTTTTTCCTCCAAAATCAAAATGAAAAACAGGAGGAATTTGCTCTGGGACCTTTCAATCCTGTTTTTACAATTTTTTATTACATTAAGCATAAAATACCAAATTTAGCAGACCCTTTCTAGTATAAAGAGCACATAGCTCATTTAAAATATAGACAGACCGGAAAATCAGGTTTTGCCTACCACGCTTCCAGTCATAATAATGACATGAATACTATTAATGTAAAATTGATAAAAAATGTTAACAAACAATAAATTGTTGGATATATCGAAAGCATTGAGATTGTTAATTGTAAAATAGTTTAAATAGAGACAAGGGGCCAATTCTTTACAGCTCAGTCTCTAATTAATTAAATTTCCCGTCGAAGAGGTAGAGGTTTTTCCCGCTGGAAAGTTTTAGTTCACTTTCAGTGTCTGAAGACGATAACTTGGTTATCGAAACGCGCGTCAGACAATTTAATTGTGAGTGTTGGTGTTGTGATAGTGTAAACAGTGTATTCAGTATGAATATCGCCAACGGTTTCAGAAATTTCAATTTAGTAACAAATGATACCTGTCTATAATTAGTTTATGTGTTGAACAATAATCACTCATTTGTGAATATAGTATTGGAATACAATAAGTAAATAAATGTGTGCCTCTGAATGACTCCCTATTCCAACTACTGATAATAAACGATATCAGAAATGAACACACTGTTTACTACTCCAATAATTCACTGTCTGGCTAGTGTTTCAAAACCAATTTATCGCCTGTAGAGATCATAGATGTTTATTACCAATATGACTGATTTGGATGTAATTAGATTAGAAGAAAACAAAGAAAAATAATATTACAGACCACATAGGGAATAAGTTGGTAAAGGATAAACACGAATTATAAAAAGTATACCTAAAGAAAAATAAAAGTGAAGCCTATCCAAAGGTAAATACAAAAGAATTCTCTCTCTTATTTGAACATATTGTAGTTTCATACAATTCACTCCAATCCAGCTCTGGATACTTTATTCTTACAAGGAAGTCATAGTCCTTGTTTTAAGATTAGTTACTAACGAACCAACATCTTCAGAAAATAATAATCAAAATAACTTATGATATATTTTTCAGTCATTCAACAAATCAAATTTAAATATATATATATATATATATATATATATATATATATATATATATATAAATTAGCAAATCACAATCAATACTGATACTAAATAAATATTAATGTGCATAATTATTTATTTTGAACATACTTTATAAAACTGATAACCATATATAACCTATAACACTGTAATCAAATATTGACATATGTAAATAATATAAACTAATTGAACCATAATTTGAGAGTATTTCTAAAACATCGACGTTTTCATTCAGCAAAGTTATAGAAGAATATTGCTAAATGCTATGAAGTATTACAGGCATCCGAGACTCTATCAATTATTGAATTATATTAAGCTAATATATTCGTGAATTTATATTGAATAATTTTTTTATAATCTTAATAATCATGAAAAAAATTTACCTGTATTCCTTCTCTTCTATTTCCATTCTGTTGGTAACAAACCCCGTAAATTTGGAACAAGAATAAAATCATTTGCCTCTAATCCTTATTTTACCTTATACATGTGGTCTAGTCTACAAGGCACTGAAAAACAAACCGTTACTATAGAAGTATCGATTAACAAATTGCATCGAATGCCACCATACAGAAACTCAGATTTTAATCTCGCGGTAACTTTTTGATGCCATACATCGATCTACCCTAATTTTATTGAGAATGTATGGAAAACCCAATGTTTTCGTCTCCGAATACTGGGAAATGGTTGGGAAAGCAGAAACAGGTTTCAAGGAGATTCTCACAAGGACTTCCAATCGCGCATGCCCTCATAGAAATGATTTTTGTTATGCAGTTTATAAAATGTTACCGAGTCAAGTCCGTCTGTTCTGTCTAAAATTCAGTTATAGCCTTTTAAATAATTTTCACATGAACAACTTTTATGAAAATACAATTTAAAAAATATATAAATTTTCGTTTTTTACACATGTTTTATACAGTGTGAATAGCTTTAAGCGAATATTTTACTTTGAATGAATTCAAAATCTCTGGAATAGATTCAATAGTTAGGATCTTTTTATATATACCTGTTAATAATAACGCACATTTTTCATGAGAATGTAATCGACAATTTGAGGAAAAATTATGTTTGACATAACACTGTATCTTGATACTAAGTAGAACCCTGATAACAACTGTTATTATATCAGTTGATATAAAGAAAACTTCCGCTGGGGAATTGATTTATTCAATACATTAGATAAAGAGTTAATTGATTCAAAGATAATTTTCAATTCGTAAGAATATCATTTAATAATTATAGAACCATTTGAGAACAAATTTCACACACGTAACAAATAAAGGATATTTTAAAAATATATATATATATATATATATATATATATATATATATATATATATATATATTAAACAAATATCCACATTTTATATAGATCTTTCATAAATAGGTACACAAAAGGGGAACTTTTAAACGAATCGATAAGAAAAAAATTATTTCAAAACATTCGTTACACGTATTATTAAAAAAACTCAAATTTTTCGTTTTTTTTTAATAACCCTCATGATTGATCTACAAATTTCTATTGCAAATACGGCGAAAGTAATTTCATTCAATCCCTGCATTTTTTACTTGCAACTTTTTCATATATTTCAATGATATTTTTAAGAAAGGGATTATTGCCGTAATTAATTATTATTATCTCCACCTCCCAAAACCTTCAAATGTATGCTGAAGTTAACTATGGAAATTCCAAAAATGCTAGAAAATTTGTGAAATTAGTAATTTTATAAAATATTTCATGTTAAATGTTGGTATCATTCAATAAACTGATGTAAAAGTGATGGCCTAAAATTAAAACCATGCTGTATGAACATAAAAGATTTCCACACGGTTTGTGTCTGTCGCATAGGTTAACAACGTAAATCCCTGGATAAAAAACACATACCAAAGAAGCAAAAAGTATTTAACGATGTGTAATATTCTATTCATACGGGACAATGTTGGAAAAATAATAAATTTCTTTTCAGCGAGCACTGTTAAAGTGCTCAAGCAAACATTCTGTAAACATCAATAAAAATGATAATTACACGTCATGCTAAAAATATGTTTGGTATCATTTCAATTCTTCGTAATTTTATTACCACTATATGTTTTTCTACAAATATATTTATTGAAAAAATAATGAAATAATTTTGCCTAATCTCTGTCTGCTTGCAACTGAATGTTTTAGTCATAAACCATAAGCGTAGGCTTATCTTATGACCAGATAACATAACTAGGTATTTTGATGAACAATGGCAAATTATTCAATTGATTAGCTGAACGGAAAAAAGTTTAAAAATGAAGATATTTGCAGCAAAAACGAAATGCATTACCCCCTCAAAAACACCTATCAGATGCAAACTGGTTGTAGATAATGAAATTATACAACAAAAGATGAAATTTAAATATCTAGGCACAGAAATATCAGGATACGGTGATATCGAAGCGGAGGTAAGAAACCAAGCGGCAAAAGCAGCACGAACCTCAGCTTACCTGATCGATACAATCTACCGAAACAAATATATCGGAATTAAGACCAAATCCCGAATCTACAAGGTTGTCATGAGGCATATATTAACATATACAGTGGAAACCAGACCAGACACATCGAACACAAAGAGAATATTAGAAACCACCGAAATGGAAATAGTGCACAGGATCGCTAGAAAAACACTTTTCGATAGGGAGAGAAGCGAGGACATTAGAAGAACATGTAAGATTGGCAACGTAAACGAATGGATATTGGGAAAAAAGAGAGAGTAAAACGAACACATAGATCACAGCTCCGATGACTTTGAAAATTTAGTATGTTGTACAGTTTTTTATGCTGAACAAGAGGGCTTAGGTTAGGTTAGGTTTTTCGTATTCAGAAAGAATCAATGCACTTTTTAACGAAATGTCGGCAATGCATCCTCTAGACATTGATGATTTATTGAATAATTATAAAAAGTAATAATTGAACATGCTTTTTTTATTATGTCTGAACCTTACTCTTCAATAATTATAATCAAATATTCTTGTTCAGCATAAAAAAAAGTACAACATACTAAATTTTCAAGGTCATCGAAGCTATGAGGATTGAACGATACAATTACCAAAATAGATAATAACAATGAAGATGTAACAAAATTTGTAAAGAGCCACTTCTTGGAATTCATGTACGTTTTATTGATATGGAGGTTTCGAAATTTCGGTTGCTAATAACGACCCTCTTTACAGAGACCAAGCTTTGGTTTTCTAGAAAGTTGTGCGATCGCATTCAATTATAGTTACTCAGTTCTCACTGTGGTGATTGTCCATTGGTGGAAAAGGGTGAAAAATTTTTTTGTCTTTCTTATATTGTGAACAATGCATTTTGACACTGTTTTGAAAGACATAAGTAACAATTACCAAAAATCTATCGATTGCCCTTGACGACGGATTGTAAGTCAACTTATGACCATTAAATTGTAAGTCAACTTACCACTGGGTTTTTTTGTCTATCTGGGACTGCGCACTTACGTAGCTCGCCCATTTTCTTTTTTATTCTGAATATTTATTATTTTGAATTGAGGATAATCAGACAATTTGGCAAGTGTGTAAACTTCAAATTAAATCTGATTGCCCAAGTAGAACAAATTCGATTACAAACAAAGGGGGAACTAATAAAATCATGATAATGTATTTCAAATTCTAGTGCGTAATGTCGAAAAAATTAGGCAATACACGAATTTAACACTAATAAGCTGAAATGCCAAAAATTATAAAAACCACAAACCTCAGTAACCTGTCAAGTACGCTACTCATGAGAATTAATAATAAACAGCCAGAATAAATACTTTTTTAAATTAAAAAAACTATAGACAAATGAAACATCCCCTAGAAAGGATCATATCATATGATTCCAATCCGATAATCCCGGTCAGTTTCTCAGATAATCTCAAAAGATAATGTTGATGAAAAACTTTTCAATTAATATTTCAAAAAGTGGAAAAACTTGTTTTTATATATAGGATAACTTTGATAATAATAATATATATAATAGAGGTCACATTTCTTAAGTGCATTTTCCAATTTGACTATAAAAACAGGAAAGATTCCATATTTATTATTAAGGTACGAATCAAAATAGCAATGAACTATCTTATTCTAAGAATATTAAATCTTATAAAAATATTACTATTACTATTACAATAACGTCATTATGTAAGTTAGATTTTTTGTTTTCAAAAATTTTCAAATAAGTTTCGTGGTTTCTAATTATACTTCAAATCCAATAAAAACTTTCAATTAGTAGATTGTTCAATTGAAATCGTTAAATTTTAGCAAAAATTGGACGATAAAAATATCTGTTGTAGCTAGATTGTATGAACTGTTCTTACTACATAATACATACTTGGACTGAGTCAACCGCTATATATATATATATATATATATATATATATATATATATATATATATATATTTATCTACGAGGATGGTCCCAGAAGTGCCTGGTCTGACCTGGAGATGGCTGTAATTGCTTGAAAAGTACCACTTATCTTAGTGCTCTTGAAATATTACTAGTATTACTATCAAATACTAACACAAATTTTTTCATAATATCGACAAAAAACAATATTTAGTTTTCCTGGTTCTGCTGCGAGTTAATCGTTTCTCATAATGACCAAACAAGTAACTTATGATGAGATTGCAAAAAAATTGCTCAATATAAGATGATATTTCTTAGTAATGTATAGTCAGAAAAAATTCGGATCAGAATCAATATCTATCCATTCATTTCTACTAATACATTTTTACCTTTTGCATAAAGGTATAAGTAATTTATTCCTAAGTACAAGGTGTCCAAAAAGAGTATCGGATATTTGTTTTCGCGCCACATTCGAATTGGTGCGACGAAAGGGAGCGGGGAGGGGTTCGTGGCGTCCGCCATTTTGTGGAGTTTTAGTCACGATGGAACAGTACTCGGGGACGCATCGCGCATTTTGCGTATTGTCGTACACGCCACGCGTCAAGTGACGATAGCATTAGGAAATGGATCAGAATATTCGAGAATACAGGTGCGACAGTTAAAATTCAAAACTCTGGTCGCCCTCGTTTAGTTCGCGATGAAGAAACAATTAAAGAAGTTGACGCATCGGTTCGTCGAAATCCATCTTTATCTATCCGAAAGCGATTTGATTTTAAAGGAAGATTTGCATTTAAAAGCCTATAAAATTCAATTTGTTCAAGAATTGAAGGATACGGACTATGCTAATCGACTGAATTTTGCGAAAGAAATGATGCAGCGATTTAACAACTTTGAAAACATAATGTTCAGCGACGAAGCAAATTTTCACCTGAATGGTCATGTTAATAAACAGAATTCTCGGTACTGGGTAGTCTGCTAGAGGAATTACTGGTGCTTATTTTCATGAAGATCAACGAAGCCGAGCAATCAATGTGAATAGTCACCGTTACTGCGATATGTTGCGAAATTTTTTGGTCCCAGACTTGCAGGAGTTTGCAGGTTTCAACTCAAAAACGTAGTTCCAGCAAGATGGGGCCACTTGCCATACCTCGAATGACTCGATGGAAATTGTGAATGAATTATTCCCTAATAAAGTCATTTCGCGAAGGGGTAACATCAACTGGCTTCCCAGAAGCCCCGATCTTAGCCCGCTTGACTATTTTGTATGAGGATACCTTAAAAGTGAGGTTCATCAAAATAATCCAAAGAACCCAATTGAATGAAAACATCAGGTCAGAAATGGCAGCAATATCAAGAGCTTTATGCCGACGTGTTATCGCCAATCTTCGTTCCTGTTTAGAAGAGTGTCAGCAACGTAACGGCCATCATTTGGATAACATCACCTTTTCCAAATAATTTTCCAATTCATATGATATCAAAAAAAAATAAAAGTTTTTATTGCTTATAAATATTTTTTGTTTACTTGAACTTACAAATACCCGATACCCTTTCTGGACATGTATATTTGTCACTTGTAATATAAAAAATTATTTGTTTTTCAATTCTATTACATTTTTTTAATTCACCCTGTGTTTATTAAAAAGAAGGTTCCACGTTGTTTTATATGTATATAATCCTTACATGGTGATTGTTTGCAATAATTACATACTAATTACATACATATTTGATTGATAATGATAGAAACTTCTGAAACCCTAAAGATTCTTATCTAATTTCCAAGAAAACTGAATATTCTTTGATAAACTCTATAGTAGTGATATTGTGAGCTAAATGAATAGAGGATGGTGCTAATGACATTTAACGTTAAAAACGTTAAGAAATCCCAAATCTAATTTATAATAAATCATTTTTCCAGACAGCCCGATCTATTTTGATGATAAAAAGTAACTGAATCGTTCATTAGTTATTAAATACCCTTCACGGTACTGAAAATAATCTATGGCTGCATTTTCGATTACAGTGTATCTTTTATTATGTAATGTTGTCAAGGGCAGTGGATCAAGATCAACAAATGTTGAAAAGCGTAGCAATTATTTATCAAACGATCTCATTTTTCTTATTCACGGTCAATATTTGTTTACATGTAGTTGGTTTAATACTTACCTACCTTTTGATCATCGTTATTTATTGCGTCTTCCATTTTTATATACTTAACTGATGTGGTACCGAAATGATTTATCATTTTGTTTGAATTTGGGTAATGGGGACTCATTCAATACGATGAAACAAACAACTAATAGGATCACTGGGTCAATCGGTTCAAACCAAGGTATTTCTCGCAACTTTTAAGATTAGAACAACAAAAAAGAAGCATTTTAATCGTCAAGACCAAAAAAGCCATGTCAAAATCATAGCAAAGCTGTTGTATTATGTACCACGAATATGCTCCGAGATACCACTGGATCATTTAAAAAAACTACATGAAGCTACGCAGAAGACTGAGTGACGCGACCACAACTTTGGACAAGAGGTTATTGGCTGTTTTATAATGATATTACACCAAAGAAATAATTGAATGGGGTTAATATTTAATTAAGCACCAAGTTTTACTACCTCTGCCACCATCGTACAGTCCTGACGTGATTTTTCAATTTTTTCGCCAAATCGACGAGAGATGATTGAAACTGGTGCGACGAATGTACTGAAGAAATTACTATATTTAAAAGATCTATATTTTTGGAAAAAACCTTGTACCGGGTGGGCAGCTAAGAATGGCCGTCGGTCATATCTCAGGAACAGGTTATATTACAGCTTCAGAGAAACAATTATAACAAAAGTGGAAATTATTTTCAGAATTAGGAAATAAGGAATTAGAAATACTTTTAATTCCATATTTTGATTAATTTTTTAAAATTCGCCCAATTAAGTTGCACTTTATATGATGTTGGATCTTTCGCATCCAACGGGTATTCGTTTTGAACCAGTAGTGCATATATGGTGATTTACTCTACCCATTACTATAAAACGTAGCCTCACCTGCCAACAAAATTCGTGTTCCAGGATGATCGTTAATCCTATTTAATAGCCAATTGCAATAATTCAGCTATCTAGCAGCAATAATAAGATTATTATGAGAAACATTTATACACCTTATAAACTTTATATTTCTAATCATTTCGACTTAGGGAGGTTCCACTTATATAGCAGTAATACAGTAGAACCTATTACTGCAGGTAGTCCATTTCAATTTCCGTTTGGGCGAACCAATCTGGTAGACGTTTGAAGAAAAATTTTCGCCGTTCACACATTTCATAAAATATCTCGGGACGGAAAAAGATATCGACATACAGTTTTCTCTATTTTAATGTTAATTTAGTTGTCAAAATACCTAAATACCCTTCTTGCTTCTAAATTTGTTAAGAGAGGTCACGATGTCTAAAATATATGAAACAACGCCTTCTAATTAAATTATTTAGTATTCATATATCTTGTATTGCAGGATAGAAACTCTTCTAATAACTTCAAGTTTATAAAAATCGGCAGAACCGGACTTCACAGGAATTTTTTCTTAATAATGTTCCCACTCTCCCCCAACTTTTATTTGAAGAGATATGCTGAACCTTATGGAACAAAAAATGCGCAAAATTTGTAGAACAGTTCGATTATCGCATATAAACTGCCACTTAATCAAGTGAATATTTTAAAATTTTGTATTTTCAAATACTTCCGAAAATAGTTTTCATGTGTTTCTCTTTATATTATAGTTATATCACCCGTACCTGAGATATGGCCTACGGCCGCTCTTAGTTGCCCCCTCGGTAAATTTGTCCATAATTATGAATCCGTGAATTATGAATCTTTTAATTATAATTAAATTGTTTCAAGTGGAGACATGAACTATTATTTGTCTTATAGGAAGTACCCACGAGGAAAGTCAGTGAAGAAATGGGTAAGCGAAACATCACGGTTTTCGATTGAGGACTGCATCAAACAATGAATGTGGCCCAAATGGCACAGCACCACATTATATTCAGCGCTCAATAGTTTATAAAAGTTATTTTTCTAGAGCTCTTAGCTTAAATTAAGTATACAATAAATAAAATATCATTAGTCAGTACTAAATTTAATATAAACTTTTTATTGACAAATTTTCTAGTAAATCAGGTACACTATATATTTCAGGCATCGAGTATCTTGCCATTAGATAAATATTAGTTGAAATTATCATTATTTATGATTTCAAATAATGTATTCACCCACAACGTTCCACAGTGTCGTCAGATTATGCAGTCATCATAATATTCCCATTAATCTATTATTAAATAACATCGTGCGTCCTGATAAGCTGGTCAGTGTTTCAAAGTGTATCAGTCAGAGAAGATCACAGTTCCGTTATATGTGAACAGCGCAAAATATCTCTCTTAAAATGATGAGCGATAAAACTAAAGTGTCTTCTGATTATAACTACTTTGGTGATCAAAAGAAAAAGCCTCTCAGCTTTTATAGTAAATACGCTGTATCTTTTTTGTATATATTAGTAATCGGTCTATTTGTTTTCAATTTTCTTGCTCTGGCAAAGATAAAACTATTAGAAACCGAAGTGGAAGTTTTGAAACAAACCCTTTCAAATGTGAAACTTTTTGATGACAATCTTATAAAAGAAATTATTGGTTTCGAAGATGAGGAGGTGAGTGGGTTTTATTTTTGTTTTGTACATTTTTTGTTCGGCCATGAACCTAACATTTAAACCTATTAATAAATAAATCACTTTAAAGATATATTCGTTAGTCTTAGACATTTTTTTGCAAAAAGATTTTTATATTTCCCAAGCTGATGAAATTTAGATATAAATAATAATTATTATTTATATAAGATATGCACTAAAGTAAACTATTTATTGAAATTCAATATCTGATTCATTCATTATTAAAAATATCATACCTAATCTATGAATAAAAGGCATTTTAGTTGGCTGGATATTTTCTATAGCCCAAATTCTCCAAATTATCAAATATAGGAAACTTTACAAAGTACATAAATTATGATATTTTAAGGTACGCAGAACATTTACAGACAGTTTATTCCTACTTTCAAAACCATTTCCACAAAATTAATTGATTTATAAATTAAAAAAACTGATATAGGAAAAGGTATCATATCGTTATTTGCTTTAAATATGGTAACAGTTATTTTACTACTATATTTCAAATATAATCTAAAGCTATAGGTTATGAGGGACCTTATACGTACTTAATCCCCTTGTATATTAATATAGTATCCTTAATTATGATATTCAGTAGCAATATCCTAGTATCTTGTTACTCATTCTCACATAATCAAAAAGTATTGTAGGCTTATTGTTTGAGAAAATATACTAAAGAATATAAATTTTGAGTTTAATATTAGCTGCTTTCCATTTACATTCAAGTGAACTGAGACACTCGGTTATGTGAGTATCTTATACTCAGATAATGACTTCAATGCTCAGTGAATAAAAGGAATGTGTAATTTGAGTTATTATTCTCAATAACCACATAAAATTCACCATTATGATTGGTGATCCAACCCAACCAATTCGCAGCGAAATAAACTCAACAACATAACTCAAATAATATTATTTACATCATTGATGTTTGCAATCATTTAGTATTGTGTACTTTCTTGCTTATTTGAATGACAAGATCCGACAACGTGATGTTTTAACCTCCCTTCCAATTTTGAGTTCACAAAACTTACTAAAGCACACGGTCTCACGCTTGTGCAGATTGCTGGTAAAAACTCAGTTAGGTCTCACTTATGAGACAGAAAATAATCTGAGTTTTGATGTAAATGGAATCCAGCTATTGTAGACAGCTATCTTAGTACTTAAAAATATGGTTAAGAATTGATCAAAGTTAGTATTCTTGGTATATTAAAACAGACAGTGAATCGGGTAGAATTGAACAGAGAAAATAAAATATATATGGTAATAAGGACAATTACCTCAACAAAAACAAAACAGATTGGTATTATTCAAACACCGCCTCACCATTATTGCCTCAAGAAATGAACAACTCGTTATTAAAAAGAAAATAATCATTTAATATTATTACAGAATAGAGATCACCTGACATATTAACAAATTATAATTAGTTTTCTGAAATTAGGGTTGCCCAAGAAAATTTCATATTTAAATTGTTAATTGAAGCAGATCAAAATTATGAAGCTTCTCATCTACTTATTAAGAATATTAACCAAAGAAGAATTTAAAATAATATTCCAAGTGCGGATTTATACAAAGCTTGTGTGTTGTAATGTGGACACTCAGACAGCTTCTTGTAACAATGTTGGCTGGGGAGATATGCTGACATTAAATAACTTATGTGAGTCGAGTGTGGCTATTGAATAATAAGTAAAGGAAGAATCAATAAATAAAAGTTTTTGCCCAGGATATTAGTTGCATATGACGAACGGCAATATTCGTTTTACCATAGAAGTACTATATAAATATATAAACAGCTCAATAAGCCTTATAGGCACTCATCTTGGAATCGCTCTACTGCTTGCCCCCATCTATTTTTAATCATGGTTGCCTCACGCCAACTCTCTATTCCTATTCTTTCTAAATCTTCACCACATGCTTCTATCCATTTTTGTCCGTGGACGCCCTCTTTTCCTTTTCGCATCTTCTTCTCTTAACAAGGATCTTTTCACCCAAGTGTCTTCGTCCCTTCTGGCTATATGCCCCATCTAACGGAGTCTGCGTTCTATCTTCTTCTCTATTTGTTTTACTCTCGTACTCCTCCTAAAATCCTCCTTAGTACCTTTCTCCCCCATGTGAGTATTTTGTTTTCTTCTTTTTTATTCATGATCCAACACTTACAGCCATACAGCACCGTTGTTTGTATAACTGTCTTCTAAATGCTTAACTTGGCGGCTCTTTAAATATCTTTTGATCTTAATAGTCCTCGTAGAGCTCCAAACGTTTTGTTTCCTCTCGCCAGTCTTTTGTCGATTTCCCTGGTTTCACCTCCTTCATTTGTCACTGTCACTCCCAGGTATTCGAACTCCTGGACTTTATAAAATATTTACTCCTTGTTTTGCTCTGTCGTTACTTTTAATCGGTTGCAGCTATTCAGATTCCTCCGCATCTCCATACTCTTTTGCTTTCTTTTCAAAGAGTAGGAAATTTTTTTCTAGATTTATTTTCGTTGTACTTACAAGTACCACATCATCTGCGTAGGCAAGGATTTGTGTTTTATTATAATAAATCATCACCTGGATTCGGATGCCACTACTTGTCAGGATAATTTCTAATACAAGGTTAAATAGCACTGTTTATAGTGGGTCTCGTTGCTTCTAACCTCTTTTTGTTTCAAACTTTTCCGAAGGACTTTTTTCGACAGCTACTTCATTCAATGTCATTTCTACCACATGTAATATTTTATTGGGTTTTCAAATGACGCTGCTAGCACCTGGAACAAAAGTTTTCTACTTATTGAATCATACGCCTTCTGGAAATCCACAAAGAGGAGCTTCAGATTTAATCTTTGGAATGCCTAGAATGTATGATCACTAGTTGACTTCCCCTTTTTAAAGACCCCCAGATACTCGCTCACTTGTTTGGCCAAGTAGGAATACTATACAAAAAGTATTATGTAGTAAATAATATAAAAAATGGTCATAACTTAGAAAAAAAGGATATAATAATGTCCCAATGGAGTACTGTCATAGAGCATCATATTTTTTATTTTCAAATTGATTGATACCTCTTATTACTATTATTATTTTGTTTTTATTAAATTTGATATTCCTCATAGTGCAAAAAGTAAGTGTTTACTAGACGAATTCACGTCGCGTGCAATAAACACAGTTTACAATAAAGTTTTCTTTTTAACAAACTTATCACTTATTTTTTTCTATAGCTAAATAATTTTGTACTTTCCAAATTTATATTTTATATATATTTTTTTCAAATCATCCTTTTTTGCTCTTAAATTTTCACATGGATTCATAGTAGGACTAATAGGTGTTTCTGTCCTGAATTGTATTGTATTGGTAGAGGCATATCTTTGTTTTCAAATGACGCCATGATCTTTCCTGCAGATGGAACGGTCTTTGTCTTCTTTGGAGCCGGTTATCCCTTTTCAGTCCTCTATTTTGATTGTCCCTTTTTTTTTTCTAGTGTAAAGTGATGAGCCCACGTAGCTTTAAAAATTCTCTAAATGATTGCTCGTACCTACGTTTTTCTTTGTGGCTGACAGTTTTTCTAGAAAGTCCATTAATTATTTCTTAGTTTGAGTCAAATAATATATTGCGATAATATATTTGGATGGACAGTCAATAGTAAGGTTTTCTTTTTAACAAACAAACCACTTTATTTTTTTTCTATCGCTAAATAATTTTCTAGTTTTCGAATTTATGTACTTTTTGCAAATCAATGATTTTGCTTTTAAATGTTCACATGGATTCGTAAAAGGACTAAGAGCTGTTTCTGTCTCAAATTATTGCATTAGTAGAGGTTCATCTTTGTTTGCAGATGACTGAATAGATGTAATTTTTTCTATGATAATTAAATCAACATTAACAATCATACAAAAAATAATTTGGATAAAATTGTAAAAAATCAACAAATACCTAATATAAGAATTATTGTAGGAACTGCATATGACTGCTATCCAGCATTTAGTGATAAAAACATTCAGTAGTGAAATACTGAGAACACTTGTTCTTCTAGGTGTCCATTCACTTTATTAAAAAAAATCGTCCACTAGTTTTTCTAGGAAAACTAAAAACATTTTAACTTTCTATTTTCATACCTATATAAATACAAAACAACAACACAAACAATCTATTAAGAACCACTGTAAAAATAATTAAAATTTTCAAAAACAAACATTTGCTCTCGAACAACCAAAATAAAATGAGTCATACTCGGATGTTTAAGATGGCTAATTCCGTCGCACTTGTTATGACTCATAATTCGTCTGGATAGACCAACCTTAATAAATTTAGTAAATATTAGTTGAATACCATTCAAAGCCGAAGTAATGATTGATTCCAATGACTTTGCCAGGTGTTATGATTAAAATTTTTCATGTGAGCTTCTACGTTTTCTGATATTTGGAGGTTAATCATGTAGGTGAGAGACATAGTTTCTTTTGCGAGGCAATCGTCAACCGACTCATCTGATTCTGATTGATGTCTTTTGATTCCTCATCAGCTCATATATTATGTCTTGTACGTCTTTTACTGGTGTATGTGCTACGCTCAAAGACAGCTCACGTAATATAATGCTGCTTATTAATAATTATTTGTTAGTTAATATAAATTATTAATTATTATTGTTTTAATGTAAAAAAGTATATTACTGAAATCAATCTTCGCTGCATATCTACCTAATTGTTTTTGCATGAGGAATTGTTGTAGCATTTTGAATTGCATTCAACTTTATGTTCGCAGTTAGATTAGGTTGGGTTAGTTATATTAACTATTGACTATATGGATATAAAACATATACAAAAGTTGTCATTAAATATTTCTTCAAATGATGGGTGTTGTACTATTTTGTTTCCAAATGATTATTAATAAGCAACATTGTATTACGTGAGCTGACGTCTTCTAAATTTATAATAATTTCATTCGGGTTCTAGCTATATCAGAACAGCCACAATGCGTTCTGGCAAACGCAAGGATCACAGAACGCGTTGTGGTTCTTTAAACGGCCTCTGGCCGTTTTCGGTCTTTGAGCGCAACATATGCATGTTTCGAATTTTATGTTATCTAACAAACAATTCGAAAGAATGTTTGTATTTGTAAACTTTTTCATAATGACTTCTACATAATTGCAGAATGTTGAAGACATTAAAATAGAACGTTATCACAATATCAACAAATAATAGATGACACTTCAAACAGTACATATTTTCTTATGCAAAACGTACATATAAGCATGTCAAATTCGAAATTAATTAAGCTACGAAAACCCTAGAAATTCGTTCCATATATTAATTTATTGATTCAAATCAACTTATACAATATCCGCACGAATTGTTTAATTAACTGTAAGAATTGAGCTTGTAAACTTAAATTTTGATATTCCTAAATAATTGAATTGCATATCTTGAAAATGTAATCAATAATCGCTCTCCCACATGTTCAATAAGACATACTTCATCTTTATACAAAGATAAATTGAAATAACTAAAAAGTTCTAACAAGTATACGATACAACTTTGTTTTTGTGTTTATATTTTCCAGAGTACAGTTTAAAGATGACTCATTGTTATTTGGACAATAATTGTATCAAAATTATAAATACAAAAAGATGGTTTCATTATTTTATCGCTAAAAAACGGTGCCAGAAGTACGTGGCCCAACAAAGAAAACATAAAAATTTTGGTTAGGTTAGAAAATATATTTATTTTTCAACATTATCTCATTTTATCTCCATACAGCCAACATCACCTCTTTATTGTTGGGAAATCCTTGACCTCCGAGCCGATTTTTCAAATCTGGGAACAGAAAATAATCCGAGGGTACTAAATCTGGATAATGGGGTGCATGAGGTAGCAATTCAAACTTCAATTCATTAATTTTGACCATTGCAATAACGGATATGTGAGCGTTGTCTTGATGAAACAACACTTTCTTCTTAACCAAATGCTGTCGTTTATAATTGATTTCAAACGATACAATAAGCTCACATAATACTCGCCGTTGATTGTTTTTCCTTTTTCAAGATGAACATTATTCCACGCGCATCCCCAAATATGTGTTTTTTGTAAAAACATCCGTATCTTTATCTTTTGAATCTATTAGTATACCATATCGTACAGGAATACCACTTCTCATTATAACATAAGACGATTCCGATGAACTATTCAACATATTTGTGTTCTTTGTTTTGTAATCGCTGATCTTCACTTCTTCTGCACTACACAAATATCTGTATGAAATAATTTATAAAAGTATTGAAATTTCTTACTCTATTTAAGATCTTATCGATCATTTCGCTTATGCATATGTGAGAGCTCAATAAATTATATTTTGAATGAATGTCTGATTATTTGATTAAACATTTCCGTAAGATAAATAGTGGTTATTCTGTGAAAATACAGCCGATGTAGATAATCATTCCCAGAATAATTAGATCGTGATTCATTCACTGAAAGATCTACTGTTAACTACTAATGATCATTAACTTATCTTAATGAAAAGATTGGATAGTTATCTTTGATAAAATATCTCAAAATAGACGCTTCATAGAATGTAACTAAATATGATACAGTTAAATAATTACATTGACACAAATTGTGATATTTTTTATATGTTTGTGTACCTAGATACGAGGGTTGCCTTTTAAGTTTTTACAATCGACTTGTTGGCGTTAATGAGTTGTGGTACCAGTGTGAACATTGACATTTGTTATTACAAAGCCAATGGCACTATAGAAATTGACTAAGTTGTTGATAGTGAACTTAAAAAGATGCAAGATTGTGCAAAAATTTATGATTTTAAAAAAGTCGTCACTCAACATCAGTGCATAGAATCGCTTCGTGCAACTTTTGGTAATGAAGCACCATCAGAAAACACTGTTTACAATTGGTATGCGGAATTTCTACATGGTCATGCGTCCGTTATTGATGAATGTTGAGAAGGTCAGCCAAAATCAATTATCATTCCGACAGACATAGATAATGCCTTATCGCAACATGATCATAGGAGATCGGCATTTGACTTACAGATAGATTTAGGAGTCTCTTAGTATATCACATACTGCGATACAATTGATTTTTTATGAACATTGACAAAAAACGTCGCGATATTCTTTATCCCAAAACACATCAATCTAATGCCTCATTGCCCGTATTCACCCGATTTATCACCTAATTTTCTTGTTCCCCACTGTCCTGCCTCAAGAAGTTGTTGAAGACAATAACAATATTTCTACGATACCGGCTCTAGAGGGGGAAAAATTTTTCCAGAATTAGTTTAAGCGTATGTAAAAATCTATACACCTGTCGTAGAGTCGTAATCATATTTTTATGATGTGCCAATAACTAATTACTGGGCTTTTGTTTGTCCTCGGTCAATAATAAGTATTATTACCTGAGGTTACGTGGATTTGTTCACAAACAATTTCAATTAGTCTGAACTTGTGATTTTTGCAGTGAAGACGTCTGAAAATAAAAGCAAATACAAATGTGAGATTGCTTTATAATTAAAGTTTTCGAAGACTTGTGTTTATGGCGCAATTACTTGATACAGGGAGTCCGGAAGTTTTCAAGATAGTTCACGCTCGGGAAGGGCGAGAGCTACCACGTCGAGTGAAAATAATTTTATTGTTGTTACCAGCAAGCGAAATAGATGCTTAACTCTCCATAAATCCATGTTGAAGTAAACAAAACCTAATTAAACCCTTATCATCGACTATAGTAAACGACGACTGAGAGGTGCGTTGTTGTATGGACGTGTCGTCGATCGAAAACCTTTGCGAAAGCCCCAAGCTACAAAAAATGGATGCAGTAGGGCCTTGCCCATCGAGATTGGATCGAAGAAGATTTTAAAAAAGTTCTTTGGACCGATGAATCCAAGTTTGAGCTATTTGTTTCAAACGGAAGGATTGCAGTACCCAAGAAAATATGATGCCAGACTGTCCCAACAAACAAACATGGTGGTGGCTCAATTATGATTTGGGATTGCTTTTCTATCCATGGAAATGGCGATTTGATCAACATTGACGGAATTTGAAAAAGAAACAGTACAAAAAATTTTAAAACAAAATGCCGTTCCTTCGGACTTGCGATTAATTGGGAATCGACTCATTTTCCAACAGACAATGATCTCAAGCATGAGTCCAAATTATATTTGTAAGAGAAAAAGGCACAAAGGATGTTCGTAAACATGGTTGAGCCTCCTCAGTGCTCGCATCTCAATCCCATTGAACTTTTGTGGAAAGAGCTTGATCAGAACGTCCGTAATAATGGTCCATCTGAGAGATGGAATGTTGATTGCTTTATACGAAAGTTGGAGCATTATCAAAAAATTGATTGTTCGTATACCAAGACTTGTGAAAAAAGTCATAGGATGTAAACGTCGATTTTTTTATGAAAAATCAGTTAAGCTAAATATAGCCTTTTTTAGTATGGACTATTAATGTTTTTCTACGCCTTTCAAGTATATTTATTGTCCAAAAGTGTTTTATTGGATGATTTAACAGTTTAATTGAAACCTTCATGTTTTATTGGAGTTTTATTTAATTTTCCTACTTTTATTCAGGTGATTTTAACTATTGGGCCTGCAATATATACTCCAAGTTAATGTGGAAATCATTATTTGTTACGAAATTCTTCTCCAAATTCTCATGGTACATTCATACATACCTTCCAATATCCAGATGCAAAACTAGCAATATTAGGCTAAAGCTTTTCCTAACAATTTCAACAATTTTCCTTGTCTAGCCCTCTCACTACACTTGGAATACCCTTCTCTAAGTCTATGATAACATATGATCAATTTTGTTGTTCCTTCCTCATCATTTAAAAAATTATGATCGTGATTCATGTCTCTCTAGTCTTCCCAAAATCATACTAGTCACCTATGAACCTTCCTACATTTATTTCAATTTTAATATTTTAGTATATTATAAATATTCCAATAGATGGAGTAATTCAACTAGTATTCCATTTATGTATAAAGCTAATTCAAATACACACATCTCTTGACCATTCTATCTAATAATCAAGTCCATTGACCACTTTTCCGAGATTTCACGCATTTTAGACGTGTTTTAGGGATTCTAAATGTTATTGATGATTAATTGTAACGTCAGAGTCTAAGAAATTTTTTTATTTGCTATTTTTATGCACAATTTGTACTATTTACCGGAGCACATTATTTGATAAACGACATATTCTGATGTGTATTTAGATACTAAGTTAAGACTTCCTCTACATTCAGTACAAATCTGAATCTCAAGTTTAATATTCCACTATTGTAGGATTTAGAATCTAATGATTCCGACCAATATTCTAAAGTAGTTGTACCTACCGATTGGACACCAGAATATGATGATTACGAAACATACGATCAAAGTACAGAAAACGATTCGAAGCAGTTGGATGATAGTTACTTTGAAGTACTTCTAGAGAAGTTGAGAAATATTGATAATAATTCAGATACACCATACAGTTCAACTATAAATTCAACTAACGAAGAGAAGGACTTGAACAGATCAAAGAGAAACATCGTGGCTGCTACAGATGACGGAGTTATAATTAACAGTGAATCGTATGCAGAGAAAAAATCTAAAAATCTCACTTCGAGGTATCCTACAGGAGGAGGTACAGTAACACAATATCCTGCTCAACCATCTGTAATAGGGTAAGCAAATGATTAAAAAAAAACTTTCTTTCACTATATTACTTAATATTGTAAAAATATATTTTCATTGATCTGTTGATTTTAATACAATTTCAATCTGGAGGGTAAAAATAATTGCCATTTATGTTATAGCTCTCCCTGGCCTGTGTATACCTATCCCTACGGATCAACACCCTCTTACAAGGTTAATGTTAACAGAAGAAAAACGACGAAAGCTCCCTCTGTACTTTCTAGAAGGTCAAGAGTAAAACATTACGAGGATGGGAGCAAATCTTTCAGAAGAATAGTTAAAGTACCTGCATGGAAATCATTAGGATCGTATCTGGATTCATATGTAAGTTTTCTTTTCAAAAACAAAAATTCTATTATATATATGATAAATTAAAAATATCGAAAAAGTTGTGGTATTTAGTTTCATGGGATGTAGTTTAACTTCAATGGTTATCGTCGGTATGCAATACACTTATAGATCTATACTGGAGCATGCCCCATATAAGTTGTTCCATTTGGTTTGTTTCATTACGTTTGGGACATTCTGTATCGTTGGAAAAAAGGTGTGCGAAAAAATTAATCAAAAATGACAGAAATCAAATTTTATTTTCCTCGTAAACCATTGCCATAAAGGTGACTTACTTACTTACGTAATCCTTATTTCTATTTACTTGTACATATCTATTTTGTTTATAACTCTCTATTATAATATCTTTCGCAGGTCTTCTCTATTTATTATATCGAAGATCGATGAATCTCTTTTCTCGTATCGCTTTCTCCACTATTTGTCTCAGTATGAATACTAGAAGAAGCTTAGTTTCAATAGAGTCAGACAAGATGCGATATTCAATGGTGTACGTACTTACTAAAGATTAACTAACTAAAGATTAATCAGTCTATCTCTCAGATCCTGTATATGTACTTCCGTCACATATACAGTTGTTATCACTTCAAAATGATTTTTTCCTATCTTCATTAGGAAATGTTTTTCCATTCCATATTGTGCTCACCTACAGAGAGCTAGAGCTAATTTTAGACTAATCTTTAGTCTTAACAATAGTCGGGAGAATTGGAATACCTCCAGAAATGCTACAGCCTATTGGTGAGAATCATATTCAAGAAAATACTGGTATGCTAAAAATATGGCATCATCTACAAAGCTTTCGAGTAATGTCCTACTTGGTCTATGAATATTTATCGTAATAAGAGAATTCAAATTCCAGTGGATATAATGTACTTCCTAACTTTACATCGACAAACTCCAGTTACTTGCTAGGCCCATTCTAAAAACGTAAAAAAGCCCAACTTGGTGGGTACACATATAATTAGAAATACAGTTTATGAAGAATGTGTTTTCACATAGAATAATAAACCATTTTTCCAATTTTCATGACCGATATTATCTTTTTAAATCAAAATCCATATACGTTTTGTCATTGTCTAATAATTTTAGCTGCAAATGTTAAAAAAATGATTTTTCCTCTCCACATCGAATCCTTCCCAATATAGCTTCGGCTATATTTATCTAACATTTTGATTTTGAATCTCGGATTAAATACTTGTTGCCATTCAAATCATAAAGAGCAGGCTGCATCTCCATTACCTACCAGTCAACATACAAAATACAACTACGGCAAATACACAACTAAGATACGAACTGAAGTAGTGGACTGTATTTAAAAACAACAAGAAGGGTCTATGTTTCTATAACACACGCGTTTTACTCGCCGGCAAACGGCGGCGTTTTCACCAATCGTATAAAATGGCTCTAACACGTTCAAACGGCCGTGTAGAATGCTCAATTTAATCGCTACGTTTCTGTAACTCACGCGCTTTACTCGACCATAAACGGTCATATTTTTGTCGATCGTTGTCGCTAGTTCTAACTCTGTTCACTATGTTTCACGTCTTAGAAATAATTCTTTCCCAACAACTTAAATAGTTCAACAATTATTTTTATTCGATTTAAAACGTGTCAAAATTATACCATATATTCTATATCTATATAGTTTAGTTGACATTCTTTTCTTTCTATTACGTAGAATAAAAAATATATCTTGATACTCAGGTCTGGTAATAGCACACGTAATTATTTGTAGTTTTTCATTTTATGCGCAATTTTTTTTCTATGAAAATTTTCTAACTTGCCTAGAAAATATGTTATTTATTATATAAAAATCTGCAATCGATTGTGTGACATTCATCTGTGTATATGGTTATTTTCTACTTGTTATGATGTTGATTTTAGAAGCTCTATTCAATGTTTTAATGAGTTATGGTCGAATATTTTGCGTCCAATATTCAGTATTCCCAAGTTTTAGTACGTTTTATTTCATGAGTGGATATATCATAAAAAAATTCATTTCTGATTTGAAGGAAGATGCGACTACAACTTCACCTGATTTCACGGTCGTTAACTTTAACAAAAGAAGAAGAATATTGAAACCTTTGCCATCAGCACATTATAATGGCGATACTTCAAACTATGTAAACGGCCAACATAGTAATTATTTTGGTAAGTAAAATTCAAACTTCTTTTAATGTGAATAAAAAGTAACTAACTGATTATTGTCTTAAGAATAAAATTACTGATGAAAAAATTGATGTAACTATTATAAAAGCATCTTTTTAAGACATGTTTATACTAACTACGCGTTTTGTAACCAATGGATCTCAGTCTGATTCCCAGTCCGGGGACTATCTGAAGAATTTTTTCGATTACTACATATTATTCACTAGCTAGGACTTCCTTTACATTATTCCTTTCTTTTCCCATTTTCTTAATAAGCTTAAAACGATTTATTGAAAAAATGATTTGATTTCTTATTTCAAATATTCTTTCTTTTTAGTAATTTTACAAACCTAACATCTTTTCCGCTCTAGTTTTTTCTATTTTCCGTTACGTTTATTCCAATGATAGGTGAAATTTTATTTTTGATATTAGTATAATACATTTTAACAAGAAAAATATTTTTAAATAATAATTTATTTACTTGGTATGTCATTAAAAAGTATAAATGGTACAAAATCTCGGATAATTGATTGTGTCTGACAATAACACTATTGAAATATCTTACACAGCAATTTTTCATAAGAATGATACTGAAAGTTTGTGTTTTTGAGTTTTTGATATCATTTTGTTCTGAAAAACAATCACAAGACCTATAATTACCACCATATTCACATATACAGATTTTAAATAGTTGAAGAAAACGTTAATAAGCTAGAATTCTAGTATTTTATAGATGTATAACAATATTAAAAATTTAACTGAATATTGTTTCTACTTTGTGTCATCTCTGTCTGATTCCCAGTCTGGGGACTATTAGAAGAACCAGTATTATTTTTTCGCATATAGCAATATATTATAATAACATATATTGCTTCTTGAGCTTTCGGTATGAATCGATAAAAGTAATTTTGTTTCGCCATAAATCTTGATTCTTTGATAAACGATTTCATCATATTCTTGTCAGATTAAATGTTTCATTTTGGCAAAGATCCAATAATTTTTCCATTTTTAGAAAATTAAACTAGTTAATCGATTTGTTATACATATGAGTACACCGAGAATTGAGTGCACTGTTAATTTTAGGTGTAAATTTTTGAGTTAAAATTTGAGCTTTTGCCAAGTAACCCCGCTTGATCTAAAATTGAAATATTGATAAAAATTGTATAAATAATAATTGTATAAAGCCTTTCATCATAATGAAAGTTGAAATGGCGCATCGCTAAATAATAGCAAGCTTCTTATAATCTTTGTTAACTTGAAAGAAAAAATATTCGTATGGTATATTAGTCAATTGTGAGAAAGTTTAGAAGTACTAGCAGTAGTGATGAAAATGAAAAAAAGAAAATCCGAAAATTAAGAAGACAATGCAGCGATTATTAGCCACAGTCAGTTACTCGAATCATTCCTTCAAAGCTACGATCATTAAAAATAACTTATCTTTTAGTCCACCAGCCGAGGCCCGTTGTACCAAATAATTATGTCTGAGTAAAAATTATGGAGACCGGAAGTTAGATTAGATTGTCATTAGCAGGAGTTATCAGGCAACTTTTTTGAGGAGTTGGAAACCATAGACTAAACCATTTATGTTGTTGTTCCGAATTATTTATGAAATCCTCTCAACACTTGCACTAAATATTTGACCCTTGCACATTTTTTCATCATCGAGTTGGGTGATTTGGTTACATAAAGTTTCCATTGAGAATTAGCTTACTGTTAATGATTTGAAAACAGGGGAATGGGCTACTGGAACATTTGCATCGCCGCACATAGATCGTTTTTCAGGCCAAAATTATTTTATGTGATATTTATATTACAAAATAGTTACATAAAAAGAATTCTGTGTTTTGAATAACTTATCGAAATTATTTGTAGGTGCACGGTCGTTAGGCGCACCTACTTGTGATTTTTTATCAAAAAATATTTTATTCGAGATCGTAGTTGATTTCAAAGTGTTTTTTAATATTATATTGTAAATACATATGACATACTCACGGCTTTCCCCAAGGAAGGACAGCTGTCTACGTTTTAGTAATACTTTCAGGTATGTATTATTAAATAAAACAAAGTTTATTTTGTTCTAATAAGTAAGTAAATAAATTATATTATTAAAAGGATCTTTATTCGTTATACAATATTAAAGTTACATAAGCTAAATAGATAATCACTAAAAATAATTAATCATACATTGGAGACTTATTCATCTACATTTAAATTTTCGCCGCTTTCATCAATTTCCATTGGTCGGTTTGGCTCAGCAGGAATTAATAGCTGCATTGTCTCAGGCAAAAATAATTTTGAAGCGGTTTTTTTGGTCTTTCTCATGTTAATAGTAACCTATGATAAATATCTAAGTTGCATTCTTCCCTCGAAAACTTGCGAGCAAAGTTTAGGCGATAAGACCTAAAATGTTTATTGCGGGCCTCAGCAGCTTCTTCCGAGAGTTGCCCTATCGGCAACAACGAATTTTCTATTATTGAAGCTCCATAAATTAAGACCTTATGCATCGTTGGAGTCATAGGATGCCAGCCATATAACTCAACAAATAGATTCGCAGTTTCCATGGTATATTTATCATATTTTGCTACGTCAATCTTATGGCCGCTTGATATGGCTTCTAATATCACTTTTAATCTAATAATCAAGTCATAACTTATCCCAGTGATTTTTGCAGCCAATACAGGGTTCTCGAAGAATCTTTGCTCTGCTGGTATTTCCATCGTTTGTGTTTCCGAAGTTACTTTTTGGCATATCGACTAAAAGACCTGTCTCCTCTCTAAATATTTGCTGAATATCAAGTTTCTTCTGCTTTTCTAGATTTTTTTCTTCTTCGGTTCGTCTCTCGCGAAATTTTTTCACGGGCAATTTATATGCTAAATGCAGCACACTTTCGAATATCCGGATTCTTGCATGTAATACGGAAAGGCCAAATTCAAGAGCTTCAGGGCATACATCATTTTTTTTTGTTAAATCATTAAAATCTTTTGATGTAGCTCCACATATATAACATCTGCTGGTCGATTTGGTGTCTGTAGCTGCATTGCAGACCTTTCCGTCAACCATAGTCATTTTAAACCTATGTTGAAAAAAAAATTTTCTCTCCATTGAGGTCAACTTTCGTCAAGTTTAATGAGTTTACACTATTCTTTACATAACTGATTTCTTCTTTTGTGATGTCCGTAGATTCTTTTACGAATCTAAATCTTATTGGACGGCAATATCTAGGTGAAGATGGAGTTGGATTTTGCCACACGATTTTACTTTTATCCTCACCACAGACAATTCGTAGAGGCACAAATGAGCTTATAAAAATATTAGCATCAGATTCATCTTCGTTTGAGAGTCTTTGTTTAAAAACTGGGCTTGTTGAGAGCCGTCACAACCCCATTTGCAGATTAACAGTAACGAGTTCCTTTCAACAGCATCAAGTGTGAGTAAGACTTCTTCTAAGAAGAGGGATAATCTGGTTACAGTGTGATCAAACAAAGATTGTAGGTTTCCTTCCTCGCAGGTAGACGTCACTCGTAATGACTCCTTGGGTGGGTAGCAATCTTCTTTGGCCTTCAATAATAATTCATAATGTGGATAAAATCTTTTGTTCGTTGCTCGAATAATTTCGTACTGTCTTCTGGTCAAATCGGCTTCAACAAACATTGTCAGTGCTTGCAGAGAAGTAAGGGGCTCTATTTATTTAGACTTTGAATGTCTGTTTTTACAATCACTGGCAGACGCGGAAGAATTTGTGATGTCTTTTAAAACAGTAGACGCGTTTCTTTTTCCTTCTGTTTGTAAAATTACTTGTGCCGCGTGAACAATAACTTCTTCGTCGTAAGATGCGCGGATTCCTTTAGTTTTTCTCCTCTTTGTTCTTTCGCTAGATTCGGTAAAAGATTTGGTAGGTCGTCCTGGCCTTTGATGCGTGTCTACGGGCGGGGATCTCAAATGTTCCTTCCAACCAAGAATTATTGGCCGCCAAAAAGTTTTCAAGTATTCTATGCGCCCGAGACCACCTCTTTATCAAATCACATATAAAATAAGAAAACTTGTTTTTTATCACATTTTTATGTTCTTCTGTGTCCCCGTAAAACACGAGTAAATAATTTTCTAAATATTTAATTTTTTCATTTATCGATAATGAATGTTGCTCGTTCATTTTATTGAAGAGGTATTTACGAGTCAACATTTTCACCCCCGAGCAGCCAGGTGAACCTATAACAATATTTTTGTCAAAAAAATTTCAAACTCCTTTATTTTTAAAACTAGCAAAAACTAGCAGCTGAATTTAAGCAGTTTTCTCTATAAGATTTTATACTATATAATGAAATCAAAAATGTAACTTGGAAAGGTGCGGAAGTAAAGTTTTTTTTCGATTGAAATTGAAAAATAAAGAAAAAATATTTCTAAAAAAAGGTATTATTGACGGCTCAATAAGTCATTTATTGACAATATATTTAATACAATTTCATATTAATTTAATAAAGGCTCACCTGTATTATTGGTATCCATTACTTAAACAAGCAAATATGACACGACACATAAAATATTCACCGAAGAAAATGATATACGAAAAGGGCGTCAAGAACTTTCACGTGCAGTAAGTGCGACAATCAAGTTTCGACTAGTAATGCAGCGCGCTCGCGCAGTCTAGGGATGTGGGTGGGGCTGGCACTTTGTTTCCGAAGATAAAATCTGCTTTGAAAGAGACCCAATTTGAGTCGATGGAAGTGGTAAAGCAAAAAACAGCAGCAGGATTATTCAAATGTAGAATAATTTTTATAATAAAACCCTTTTTCGTAACCAGTCTTGTTATTTAATAACCAAACCTCGTATATTGAGATGAGGATATTGAAAAGCAAAACAGTATACGCCTTGGTATACGGTATACAATCTAGTCGGTTTCTCAGGGCTCTACTCCGAAAACGGTTGATTGTACAAAAAAAAATGAAACACACATTTTTTGTAGATAATTATACTAGGAACAATTTTTATGATAACCGCTATTGACCTTCGAGCAATAGATCGCGAGATATTTGCGAAAAACTGATTTTCGTGACCTTTTGACCTTTATAACTTTTTTAGCCGACACGATATCGATGTCGATTTTTCACATCTTCATTACAACACCATAATAAAGATGTATACAAAAATTTGTTATAAAGAAAAAAAAATTCGTTAATTAGAGGTATTAGTGCTTTTTTTTAATTTTAAAATTCATTAAAAATGTTTGCAATGTAAAGATTTATTGACCCTCGTGGACAAATCAAAGGCATTACGAAGAATTTGTTAAATCGAGGAAGTAGTTCGATTTGTTAATTATATATGAATGAAGGCGATTAAATTGAAACCACATGTTATTTTACATCCGACGAAATACAAATATATTTATTTATCCATTGCAGAAATGCTAATTTTAAAAATGTTGTTTATACGATTTGCGCACATTCTACTCGTAAATATTGTGTAATCATTTTTGGCAAGTGATGAACTAAATCAGACAATGTAACTTTGAATATATCATGTAACTACGCAGCTTTTAAACCGAGTCATTTTTTTATCGATATGCTGAGCCTCGGAGTTTATTGTTATAATCATATAATTGTTTATGCACAAGCACACCTGTTCCAGTATTTAATATACCGTACATTGCACTTTGTTCCATATAAAACAATGATTTAATAATCACATACTAGGTTTTTCTGAAAACGATCGTATTTAAACCGAAATTTTTCGGTCGTTGACCCAAAATTATCAGCCTCGTTTCGGGAATAACAACAGATTCTTTCTTATAAAACAAAGTTGTGAAAAGTATATATTTTTGAAATTTGTTGCAGGAAATGGTCACCTAAGACACCCGCAAAGCAGATTTATTGATTGGAAAGCATCCTACTGGGTGCAGTCCTTAGGCATGGAAGACCACTTTAATTTGAACAATGGATATTTAACTATAAAAAATCCTGGTCTATATTTCATTTACTCACAAGTTAGTGAATTATTTTTATTACTAAATAACTTTAGAATTAGTTTAAGACATAAAATATTACTATAAATTTTAGGTGTATTATCTTGATGAGCACGATACAACAGGGTATAAAGTAATGAAAAATAACCAAGGTATCCTACAATGTACCCTAACTGTTCATTCTGTAGAAAGAAGGTTAAAAGGTAATACATGCTTTACAGCAGGAGTAGAATATTTTGCAGCAAATGATAAACTCTCCATTGAAGATATTACTGAGGGCATGCTATCTAAGTTTGAAGTGGGAAAGTCTTTCTTCGGAGTTATAAAACTTGGAGATGCCAAGATACAATAAAAGATCAAAATAGTGTATAAAGCAATTTATTATTTATTAATATGTGATTCGTAGGTTGTTTCTAAGATGCCATGGATTGATTTCCGCTCAGTTGTACATAATTTTTTCATAATAACAAAAACAATAATAAGCTTTTATAAAATTATGTAATATATACAGAAAAATTCCATTTCTACAGATAATAGGGTTGATCAAATAACATAATTTATACCAGGATCACATTTGGAAACAATTCGAAGTGTTATACTAACACTGTTTTACTGTTTTTTTTTGTAAATAATAAATAGAGATAAAAACTTATATACCAAAATAAGTGCCATATTATCCATATAGTTTCATATTTTTTATAAGTATAATATATCGTATTATTTTTAATAATGTTTCAATGCTGGATATATTTTATAATTTGACAATAATAAAGATTACCAATATATGCAGTTTTATTCCCATATTACAAAATTTTTATTATACTTTCTTGACTATTCAGTCTATTTTATTAGGCTTCCAGCATCGTTTTTTAGGAAATCCCTATTGTAATTTGAAACCAAGGAAGTGATAACAAAAATATACTGGATATGCCATTCGGCTTGTTGCGTTTTTCTTGAATATTCCTTTGTTCACGTATTGTTTCATAGTAGACACTTCTGATTTATTTATTCTAACATTCGAGTTTTTGAAAAAATTTGTTAACCTCCCACATCATTCTAAAATTCAATAAAACCTCGGGATATATTCGAATTCTTCCTCTACCTATCTACACTTAAATCAAAGTAAATTTTAGTAAATTTGTGGTGATTTCATTCTTTATATTCGCTGGTAAGTTTTCCTATGCTTATTGTGCTCACAAAAAATTCCATCCAATTCCAATTTACTCGTTCCTTCTTTAGTAATTTCCATCTGTGTTCCCGTTTCTTTCCTCATTTTATTTTTTCCCGCAGTTCTACAGTTACTAAGTTGGGAGTTCAATCAAAGATTAAGCCGATACCCCACAAAAAAAAACAACCAATAGGTACCTCCAATGCCTGAGAATACAGTTGAGGACTCCAACAATCCCGGATTTACATAGATAAATCTCATATATATATATTTCAATAAATTTATTGGTTGCTGAAACTTTTTTATTGTTCTTAGCAATAAATATTAATTTGGATAAACATGTCCAGGGATAGTTTTCATATTTTATTTTCATATAATTCTTATTATAAATTTAATTTATAAGGTGTTTCCAGCTTTCCTACCTTTTTTTTATTAATAACGTCGTTCATTAAAAAGCTGGTGGCGTCCAATTTAATATTAATTGTTCACCCCATCTGAATTTCGTGGAAATAATTAGACTATGGAGTATTTTTCATCTTTTATTTAACTTAAAATGCTTTTATCTAACACCTTCTATTTGGAACAACCCTAACGTCTCTTAAATTATTCTCGAAAAACATTCTGTCAAAGTTCTTAAGGCTAAAGAGAAAAACAAGTTATGCAACCCTACAATAAATTAATGTTAAGGCCTGTTTACACAGATTTTAGCGTATACTAACACTGAACACCTACCAGTTATTCCTGTAACTGAGGGTTAGGTTATAAATTGGCACCCAACATGGGTCTCGATAAATAATTCAGTGCCACAATACGTGAACAAATGAATATTCAAAATGTTTGAAGAAAAACGTAACAAGCCGAATGGCTGAAATTTCAGAAGATTGTGATATATTCAATATCTAAACATAACTCAGAAATTTATTTGACAAGTCTACATTTTATTGGATAAAAAAGATTATCGATACTTATAATCTTGATAAAAAATGAGAACGATCTTAACAATATCTGATTTTTCTCTAGTTCTTTCAATTCTTTTCTATTCTTCTCAATGATCCTTGCTTGCTATTGTTTTAGTATTCTTGCTATCGTCTTGTTACATGTTTGGCATTCACTTTCGTTTATTATATATATATATATATATATATATATATGTTCCTTCTATCTGGTGTGGAGATGCCAGTACTCCCATCCAGCGCGTCCCCAGGTGGCGGATAGGGGCAGTTGGCTAAAAGAAAGCGACTAGAAAATATTAGCATCGCTGATATTGCTATGTCACAAAGTAGGAAAATAATAGACCCGGGAACCAAAATCCTGAGGATTATCGATTCCCTAGTGCTTGAAACGAAAGCCTTAGTGAAGACTGCTCGTGAGAGCACAAATACCAAAAGGAAATTAGAGAAATATCTACGAAACTGCTAAGATTAACAGAGCAACTCACGACAAGAGAAGCCCAGGATACTCTAAGAAGAGCTGTAGACAGCCTGGATAAACCCAAGCCGCAAGATGAGAAGACCGTGAAAATAAATACCCGTGAGGTGGGCACTCAAACAAACGAAAGACCAGTAACATGTTCGTCAACCCAAACTGACGGCCCAGAAAAGCTAACGCCACACGAAATAGACACACATTTAACCAAAGGCCTAAACGAAGAATTTGATTGGAATGAAGTGGAGAAATGAGTGTTTCCAAAAAACAAAAAAAATAACCGAAAATATGCGGAGAGTGTTAGATGGAAGAGACCTAGCCATATTCATGGATACAAAAAAAGCTGCAGAAAACAAAATTGTGCAGGAAGTCGCCGTCAGAATACCACACATTTGGAAGCTTGTCGAAGCAAACAAAATACAGCCTGGAAAAGTTATAAGTGTGGCAAGTAACAGCAAGATTTGGATGGAAGATGAAGGGGAGACTGAAGTAGTAAACTTCACATTCTTTGTCGGCTTGCCAAATGAACAAGACAAAGAACAAGACTTGTTCCAACTGTATATGGCATGTAAAAGACTTACAGAGGCGATGAGGCACAAAGGAGTCAAGCACATCACCGTGGTTCCCTCAAAAGAATGGGACGAAGACCAGGCCCTTAAGGTACTAGAGTGTGCATGTAGAGAAAATAACGTGGAAGCTGTCATCTGCATGCAATCAAACAATAAGGGACAAACGAGAGCTCAGTCCAGGAAACAAGGAGAGGCAGTAATCATTGACGTAGGCGACCGAACCTATGCTGATTTACTGAAGGAGGTTAAAAAAGAAGTGCAAGAGAAAGGATTAAGTGACAGTGTTGGGGGTGTCCGCATGACGAAGTCCAGGAACCTACTCCTCAAAATGGAGGAAACAGCTGGGGGCGCAGAACGACTAGTTGAAGCTCTTAGGGGAAGGAATGGAGTTAAAGCGCTAAGAGGAGTCCAAAAAGCGGAGGTTTTCCTCCATATTAAGAACATTGATGCTGTCATTAGCAAACAAGAAGTGGAAGCTGCTATCAGAGGCATCGACAAGGGAAGAAAACCAACAGGAGACATAAGAGTTAGCTCTTTGAGGCCTGACTATGGCGGGACACAAGCAGCTACCGTCTTTATACCAAAAGAAACTGCCGATAGCCTACTCAAAATGGGCAAAATAAGAATTGGTTTGGTCAACTGCAGTGTGAGAGAAAGGGTGAGAGTGGACTCGTGTCATCGATGCTGGGAAATTGGTCATATAGCCAAATTCTGCAAGGGCCCTGATAGAACACGACTGTGCATACAATGTGGGGAAGATATTCACCAGAAAAAAGACTGCACGAAAGAAGCTCACTGCGTACTATGCAACATCCCCGGTCATAGGCCACTTTCCCTAAAGTGCCCTTTATATAGAGGAGAGATAAAAAGGCTGCGAACAAACCGCCAACAAAATGTTCAAACTAGTTCAAATTAACCTAGGTAGGCGTATTCCAGCACATGACTTACTGCGACAAACAACAGCTACAAATGAAATAGACATTTCAATCATAAGCGAACCAAACAAGCTAAAAAGAGCGGCTGGTACACAGATATCAATATAGATGCAGCAATTTGCTTACCAGCAAGCAAGCACATATCGATACAAGGTTGGGGACAGGGAAATGGATTTGTCTGGATTGACTGCATCAAAATCACTATATATAGCTGTTATATGTCGCCAAATATAAGGCTCGAAGAGTTCCAACATTTACTGAATGAACTGAAAAATAGTATGGCTACACGGAAAAATAAGTGCCTGATTTGCGGGGACTTCAACGCGAAATCAATGATGTGGAACTCAACAACAAATGATTCTAGAGGAGATATTCTTTCTGAATGAGCCTCAGAACTAAACTTAATTTCACTGAACACCGGATGTGAACCTACCTTCCGTAGAGGCCAAAGCTCATCCATTATCGATATAACATTCGCGGCAACCAATATAGCGCCTTTAGTAACGAACTGGAGAGTGTCTGAAGAGGAAAATCTTACAGACCACAATTACATTTATTTTGATATAGCTATTAAGAAAGATAGCGTAAGAACGAAGATGAAGAGCCGCGGCTGGAGGGTGGATACGACACAAATGGATTACTTCATAAATGAACTGCGAAGCAAATTACCATCAAGAGAACAAACCTTAAAGCCAGAGAGATTAATTGAGAACATCAGCCATGCATGTGATAATACATTCCAACGAAAGGGTATCCCAAGTGACAGGAAAAAACCAGCTTACTGGTGGTCAGCGGAAATCGCCGAGACTCGGAAAAAATGCCTTACACGGAAGAGAAATATGACAAGGCTCCATAAAAAACCTAATATATCGCAAGAACAAAAAGATACATCCCGGCAAGCCTACAAAGAAGAAAGAGCGCGGCTAAAGAACGCCATCCTAAGAGCAAAACAGGTTAAATGGAAAAGGGTCATTAAAGAAGTTGAAGAAGACCCATGGGGACTGGGATACAAGATAGTGATGAATAAACTGAGCTTGAGATCACCTCCTGCGTTGTCAGAAGAACTCATGCTTGACGAAGCTAAGAAGCTGTTCCCTCAACACCAGAAAACTAAGTGGAGTACCACTGAGGTACGAGAGCTGGATCGAGCTTCAAACAGGATCAAATTAAAAAAGGCTGCAGGACCCGACCATATACCACCGGAGATAATTAGATGTGTCGCACAAAGACTTTCACCAATCTGTCTGAATGTAATGAACCAGCAAATCCTGAAGGGCGAATTCCCAGATATCTGGAAAACCGCCAAATTGCTGCTCATAGAAAAACCACGTAAAGAAGGACAATCAAAACTCACATACAGACCGCTGTGCCTAATAAATTGCATGGGAAAACTACTAGAGCACCTTATAAAAGAAAGAATAGTTGAAGAAATCTGCAGAACAGGAGGCCTTGCTGATACACAGTTTTGATTTGTGAAAAAGAAATCGACCATAGACGCTATGCTGAGAGTAATGGAAGAGGTAAATAAAGCAAAAAGACTCGCACATCAAAATAGAAAACTATGCTTGCTAGTGACCCTGGATGTCAAAAATGCCTTAACTCGGCACCCTGGCAAAGCATCGTAAGAGAACTTGAAAAAAGAAAGATAGCACCATAATTTGATACGAATGGTAAAAAGCTACTTTACCAACCGAAGGATCTTAATTGGCGACAGAACTAACATGGAAGTGACAAGTGGTGTACCGCAAGGCTCTGTACTTGGACCCACTTTGTGGAACGTCTACTACGACGATGTACTACGCCTGGATATGCCGCCAGGAATCGTGCTTATTGGATTCGCTGACGACTTGGCGGTAGTAGCGAGTGGGAAGACGGAGAACGAAATCGTAGCTGTGACCAACTTAGCAGTGCAAAGGGTTGTGGAATGGATGAAATCCAGAGGACTAGAATTGGCGTCAGAAAAAACAGAGGCAACGTTGCTGGTGGATAGAAAGATTGTTAAACAGGTGACTATCGATATAATAGACACACCGGTCTTCACTCAACCACAAACTAAATACCTAGGGGTATTTTTCGATCAGGGCGCTAAAATGAAGGCTCATATTGTAAACACGACGATAATGTCTCTTAGCCGCCTGATGCCGAAAAGAGAGGGACCATCGTCAAGTAAGCGCAAACTGCTGTCGGCGGTAGCCCACTCGATTATGCTATACGCTGCACCAGTATGGCAAGAATCTCTGAAACATCTGAAGTATAGATCTATGTTCCTCAAGATACAGAGAAAACTAGCTATCCACCGAGGCAATATTAGTATTGGCGGGTATAATACCCATAGACCTATTGGTGAACGAGAGAACCGCCACACATGGAAAAGAGCAAGCAGTTAAAATAACAGAAAAAGAAAACACGCTAACTAAATGGCAAAGAAAATGGGAAGCAACACACCACTTGGGCGCTTGGACCAAAAGACTCATACCGGAACTTAAACCTTGGCACAAGAGAGGACATGGGGAGATAACGTACGCCTTGTCCCAGCTATTATGTGGACATGGATGCTTTGCAGCATACTTCTGCAGATTCAAAATAAAAGAATCGCCACTTTGCCAGTATTGTGGCAATGAACAGGACGATGTTTATCATACCTTTTTTGCGTGCCCTAGGTGGCAAAATGAAAGAAAACGAGCTGAAACAGAAGCAAATACCATCATAACCCCAGAAAACATAGTCCAAACCATGCTACAGTCTCCTACAATGTGGAACGTGATATCTACTATGGCGTCGAACATTATAACACAAAAGGAAAGAGACGAAAGAACAAGAGCAATTAGAAACTATTAGACAATAAAAAAAGGATAAGAGGCAGGGCATCACGACGAAGTAATACCTTTAGGTGGTTCCATCGCGATGCCAGCAGGCAGGAAAGAGGGAAGGGTTTAGTCGGTCCGTGAATGCTGGAGGCAGCACCAACCCGGCACTATTCCTTCTATATGTATTGTTTTCCCTATGTTTTCTATTCTTAATAAAATGTATATCTGTCTATATATTTCTTTACTTTTTATTCCTTATTTTATCTATTTTGTGGTTACAAAATTTGGTCTTATACCTCAGCATCATTGCTTGTATCTACAGTGTATTGCCCTTTGTTTTTTGTTCCAGAACCTAACCTAACCTAACCATGATTTTTTTGTATATTGTTTCAAAAACTTTTAACCTGATCTTGCAAGTAATTTATTGATATAGGCTGTTCTATTTCTTGATTTGTGTCATCTTCTTTGCTCCCACTTTATCGATTTTTACTCTCTAGTATCGAAATATTTGTCTCTTATTGTCATTTCTATCGTTTATTTTTTTATTTCCATATAATTCTAATACTTCGTTCGATATTGCTAGGTTCTGTTGCAGGTGTTGTTGCCTGATAAAAATACCGTTATCAGCTAATTCCTGTCACATCCAGTCACGTACTCCCAAATTTTGCATATATTGCACAATTTCATCTTCCCATCTATATTTTTAGTCTACCAGGCAATCTTTTCTTGTTTGGTCTCAATTCTGTAATTTTTCTTGTACCCAAGCATTCTTTTAATGTTTCCGTACCATTGTATTCTTTTTGCTTTAATTGTATATACTATTCCTTCATTTTCTAATATATTCTTAAACTAACTCATTATTTCCAACTCGCTGATCCATAGTTATTACTCTCATAGTTTCAGCAGCGTATGTAACAACTGCTTTTATCGCAATCTTATAGACTCTTAATTTGGTTATTCGGCTTATTCTCTCGCTTATATATATATATATATATATATATATATATATATATCTTATATCCCTCATGAATTCTTTGTACTGTCTCATTTTTTGTGTCATTTTTTTGCTAATCATTTTCCCTGAGTACTAAAAAGTGTCGACATATATTTTGTATATTTCTAATTTATTTCCAGTCCTCTTTTTTCTGCCTCACTTACAGTTTTTCCTAATGTGCTCTTGTGACTCTTTTGGTCCCTTGCTAATAGAGTTAAATCATTAGCATATGCTATTACTTGTAAGGATTTATTAATGATAGTTCCATCCATATTATAATCACCTATTATGCCTTCAACTGCAATTAATTTAGCATACTCATTTTCACCAATCGTATCAACTTTTAGGGTACTTGTAGTTATTCCATGCCCTTTATAATTGTTCTTCTTTTCAGACTATTGAATGCTTGTTTGAAATCGGTGAAAAGCATTTGGATATTAATTTTGTACTCATAGCTGTTTTCGATCACTTGTTTTATAGTATGTATCGCATCTACTATTGATTTTCTTTGTCTAAAACCTTTTTGATAGTTCTTTATTTCTTGCTCCACTATCTTTTTCATTCTTTCATTTGTTAATGTTGCTAGTATTGTGTATACGCTATTAAGCTAACTAATGCCTCTATAATTGCTACATATATTGGGATTTCCTTCCTTAATTATCGGTTTAATCAATCCAGTAGACGACTTTCTCGGTATTGCTTCTGTTTCTCATACCCTTTCTATGATCTTGAATATTTTGTATCTTATTTTAATAGTTCATTCACTATTTCGTCTGGTTCTCCGTTTTATTGAGTTTCAGTTTGTTTATTATGTCATTACATTCCACTTCCGTCGATTTTTATTTCGTTTCTTGTATTGTAATTGTCATTTATATCATCTTCTTCGTATTAACGGTCTTCTTCCTTTTATAATTTTTTGAAATACTTATTCCATTCTTTTTCGTTAATATTTATACATTACTCTTATAATCATTTTCCATACTATCATTTAGCCATTTTATTTTCTTTGTTTTCATTATCTTGTGCTCTCGTTTCTAATTTTTCTATATTTATGTTTCATAGATCGTAGCTATTTCATCAGCTAATGTTCCTCCTAATATCTCTGTTCGGTTTTTTTGTGTCCTACTTATAATATGCTGCTGCTTCTAGTACATATTTTAATAAAATTAACTGTTAAAGTCGATTTTAAATTTCCTCCTTTTTATAGTACTTTCATTGTTTCAAACGTTTTTTGATTCCATGTTGTTAGCTATAGAAGCTAAAAATTTTTTACTCTTTCTTCAATGATAGTTTTATTTTCATTGTATTTAGACTTTCTCTCACTTTTTACTAGCTGTATCATATTGTTATGTCTCCTACGTCATTTTCAAAAATTTCTGATAGATGTACTAAAGGTGGATGGATAAACGACATTCAACAGTTTATCACCTATTGCATCCCACATTTTAAAAATTGGTATTAATGAAGGAGTTATGGAAACAGGGTTACAATTACCAAAGATATAAAATCTGTTAATGACGTTTTAAACTTAATTATTAAATGAATTTAATCGATATATAACATGTTTACATCCCTATTAGACGTACATTTCTAGGTATTGAGATTTTAGATATACGGATTTTAATTAAAATAATTTCATCTGTATGTTAGAATATTTTCACGTGGAATACGCCCACTTGCATTAAAACGTAATTAGGAATTTTTTACATAGATGTTATCGACCAGATTCAAGAGACATGCGCATTTCTATAAACAATCCCATATTTCAATTCTGGGCAATATTCCTCAGTAGAAATCTGCCAAACTCGTTTGGTGCTCCCTTAAGTACATAAGTTATACATATATATGATTTACTAGGGGTAAGTCGTATATTTTAGGTGTGCTTTTTGATCTACAACCCTTTCCCTTTAGATTATTTAACGGATTTATTATTATTATCATAAAAAATAAATTTCCTACGACGTTTTTTATTTACTATTTAAATTGAGTAATAAAACAAATTTTATTCAACAGGTTTTACAACTAAGCTTATTGATCTGTAACATACGTTATGTATTCCTAGAAGATAAGTTAATTCATATAAAAATGATAAATATACCTTGTCATTTAGTGAATATTTTTAGTGGTAGTTACCTTCAAATTGTTTTTAAAATTTGTTAAGAAATCATAAATAATAATCATTACCTACGAAAAAATCCGTTTAGCCAGACAGTATATTTAGATGAGAAAGGAATTTAATTGGTTTTATCATTATAAACGTTAATTTTTGTTGTAGCAAAATAATAATTCTCAATTTGTGAAAAATATATAAAAATCTATATCAAATGAAAACCCATTAAGTTTAATAGTAGTTATTTAAAAGAAACATTTGATTTCAAATAATCCATATTATATCATCTGCTTGAAGTTTTTCGTTAGCATATGGTAAGATTATGCAAAAATATTTGGGATACCAAAAGTTTATCCTAATTTTTTAGAAATAGCTACGCAATATCTAAATAGTACTATGAGGATCATTGATTTTCTACAGTTAACTACTAGATTTCCTCAATAATGATTGTGCAAATTTGCAACTCATTTTGTTATCATGGAATTGTTAAAAGTTGATATTACGTTTCGACCCCTAGATAGTTCAAAATCTCAAATTATTTCATTATTTCACTATATACTTATTTCCATTGCCAATATTCCGTGACGAAATATATAGGAACTAACATAAATTTCTTATTTCTTAGACTTTTTGATATATTAAAGCTCTTGATTTTAGGTTAATTCTGATTTAAAATTAGTTTCTCTTATAATTTATAATAAGATATAGAAATATAGGTACTAATCCTCTGTTGGTGAATAAAATCTTTATCTTTGTTACAAGTAGTCGTTATTTGATCTTGATCTTCGAATTCAATTATTAAATATGAAGAGTACTATTGTTATTGACTCTTCATTCCTTCAATTTTACTTTTATTGATACTGTGTATCTGTCATTTCCACAACACATTATACAGATTTAAACGAAAGCATTTAAAAATTAAGGACAATGCCTTGTGCTTGAACTCTGTTCGACCTTATATTTCAACTTTAAGGGTATATTTGTTGCAGATCTTCAATTTTGAAGCAGCTGTAATGTTTTTAATGTATAAATTGAATAATTTTATAGGAAAATTAAATTTTGTCACTTAATTATAAATTTTTTAGTCAAAATCAAAAAGAGTTTATTTCGTTAACAGAAATATCTGTCCCATATTTCAAAGTATTTGAAACGTTTTCGAGACTATTTAGTCTATTTTATCAAATAAAGAGTCTTCCAGCAGGTTTTTTTAAAAAATCTCTCTGGTAATTTGAAGCCAACGAAGAGATAATAGAAATATCTGAAAAGTATTTTAGGATTTGTCAAAAGCACACAAAAATTTCAGTGGAACTTACGTATATATTCAAAATATATCTCCGCTTCTAAGCTCAACAACCTGGAATTTCTGAATATTGAGATATATTCAATATCTAAACATAAATTAGCAAATATTTAACTTTGAGGGTTATATTTCTTGCATCTTCAATTCTTAAACAGCTGTAAAGTTTTTGATGTAGAATTTGAAGAATTTTATATGAAAATGAAATTTTGTAACTTAATTATAAATTTTGCAGTCAAAATGAAAGAAAGATTCATTTTTGTTTATATTTTCGCATCTTTTCTAGTTGTTTTGCTGTAGGATTTTGCATCTATTACAGTGCAAGTAAAAGATATTTTTGACAATTTTTTAATTATAGTGTAAAATTAGGTAAAGTATACTAACGAATTATCTTATGGAGACGAAATTACCAATATCGGAGTTTGTAATTTATCAAATAGCAAGAACCTTAAAATACACAAAAATTAATAAACAATCTCGTAAATAACTAACTAATATACCCACATTAAAAAATATGAAGAGAAATGTAGATACATCTGATTTAGTTACGTAGAAATTTAATAAACAATAAAAATCGTCGTCATCATAACAAAAATACTTTATGTGCTCTGATAAAATAATTACATTCGGTTCCATCTCATAAATAAAATTTCAAGAATGTAATTGCAAATACATACTACCAAGTAGAAGGAGAATAAGACAAGGAATGGCGTGGAAAGATAGTCAATAATCAATAACCTTAAAGCGTTTGCCTGGCACGTTTTTAATCTAACAAGAATAAATATAAGTACGTATAAATGAGAGAATCCAGTATTTAATAAAAATATCGTAACATCTGTACAGTCAACTTAATTGATAGAAAAATACTTTGAAGAAATGACTCGAGCGCAGCCTCATTTCATATCTTGAACCAACTACACTGTTAGTTTTTATAAATGATGCGTTTCCGAATAACCTTCAAGAAATATATAATAATATAATAATCAATAGTATCTTTGTTCATAAATTTATTTTCATTCAGCATTATCCGCAGCACTATGCGTACTGCTTTATGGACTTTACTTATTATTGCCATTTTGAAAACTTCTATTGGCCAAGGAGATTCTTTACGGAGTGCTTTAAATGCGATCGATAGACGTCAACGAGATTTAGGTGATTATGAGGACAGTGAGTATGGTTATACTTTAGAACGACCTGAAGATCTTGTATTCCTCAATTCGCCTGGATATGGTAGAGGTAAAAAAAAAAACTAAAGCATTTAATTATTATAAATACTCATTATTAAATGTCTGTGATCAATTTATTATTTATAATTATTCCAGAGAGACCATACGAGAGACCCTTGTTAAATTATAGAAATGAAGACAAATATGAGGCTGAAATGAATAAGAGAATTTCTTCTGCTTTTCGAGAAAGGGTTGAGGAAGATAACCAGAGACAACAGTTAGAAGAAATGGCTCAAAATATTATTAATAATATGGAATCCAGAGGAAGATATAATGTTGAAAACGAAGATTACGATGAAATTTTGAGGGAGCTTTGGGATAAATATAAAATACCCTATGAGAGAACTAAAGTTAACTTATCTCCAGTCGAGAAACGGATGATGTACCCTAGATTTGGTTTGGACAGCGTTGGTTTGAAAAAAAGGAATCCTTATGGTGAAGTATACGACGATAACTATGGAATTGGAGATGAATCCTACGATGACGATGGCGAAAGCTATTATCCATATGCCAGAAATCGATATTATCAAGGAAATAAGATAAGTAAATTTAGACAGATGTACGGAAATCCTTATTCTCAAGCAAAACGTTTTCCTGTTACCAAACGAAGTAGTGAACTCAAAGACATTCACGAACATAAACGTTCTACAACTAAAAAACAAACTGATCCAAAAGTAGAGAAGGATTTGAGTAACATATTCGGTAACCCCAAAAAAGAGGAAAAAGAGACTACGACAAAAAAGCCTTTAACAAGTAAACCAACTACTCCCAAAAAAGAAGTAGTAACTAAGAGTCCTAAAGAGACTGAAACTAATGCGAAAGTAATCCCTGCAAACAATGAACAATTCACGCCAGTATCCATGATAATTGAGAAACCATTACAAATTAAAAAGAAATCCATTGACTGGTCTGATTATTTTGGTCTCGATAGACGTAAGAAATCTTCTGACCCTGACGATTTAGATAAGGAATGGTTAATTGAAAGATACCATAAATCTATCAATTTATCTAACAAAAAACGTAACGCTGACTTACCTCTATCTTCTTTTCACAACCACGACGATCCTAGAAAAAAAGCCACCACAAATGAAAAAGATAAGTATTCATCTGAAGAACAGAAAATAAATGAGATGGATGCTAAACTTCAAAGAATGGAAGACAAGATTGTAGATGATACTCTGAAATATACAGGTGCCCATGAAGGAGAGACTGATCCAAAAGAGGTACAAGAAATAAAAGATAAAGTTATTTCTAGACTTGCTGCAGCGTACAGTTTAGAGAAAATGAGAGCAGCTTTGGGAGAATATAGATTGGCGGTTGCCAAAGAAAGAGAAAAACTAAAAAGCAAAAAACCGACAATAGAAGACGGTTACCTCTTTTCAGAAGAAAAACGAACAGCAGTCCCTAGAAAATATGTAATTGATAAAGATAGGGAAGAAACTCCAGAAGGAGATAATAATATTAAATGTTCAGAAGGGGACGAAGACTGCCACGAGCAAAATTATAAAACTCCAAATGAGATATTTGAAAACCATTATGGAACTGGTAAGTAACGCGCCTTATCTTCAATAGTATCTGTACGAATAGTATTTTTACAGAAGTATGTCCTGCAATTGTACGAAGTTGTAATGAAGGTGCAGTTGTTGCTGGGGATTACGGACAAGTTTTCAAATCGGCTTGCCACATGCATGAAATGTGTCTTTTATGTGTAAGTATATTTAAATTATCAAAAAGGGAAACAAATCAAACATATATTATATATTATTACTAAATCCTCTCAATTATAACACAGAAATAATATAGGTCATCGCAAAGTTTATTTTATTTTACACAAGTAAAGATAAAATCATAAATAAAAGTTGATTGAAACTCATAGAAAATTGCAATTACTCATAAAATATATTATATACACTGTCATGCGTCAGCTATTTATGCAAATTTAGACACACCACTCGTTAATTGAGTAAGAACGCTATAGCTGTTATTATAATGTGACAGAATGGCTTCTAGCTGATTACCTTTTTATAGAGAGCTCTATAAGACCTAGACAAAACCATTCTTTGAGCTTGGATGCAAAAAATTCTGAAACTGCATTTTCAACATCTCCTTTGAATTCAATTTTTTTCACGCAATAATTTTGGCATGGATCTAAATAAATATCAGTCTTACTATGCAAGGTCTGGGTTAAATGCTGGATGTTTTAAGAGTTAAATACCACCAAGTTCATCGATCTTATTCCGCATAACTTTCGCTGTATTTAGTTTAGCTTTGAGAACTATATACTTCGGTATTTATAGCTCGACCATTTGGAATGATATAGAAGTACACTAAACACTCATAATTCCACCAGTCACATAACAAGACTTTGCGATGACATCTGGTAATTATCCTTTGTCCAACCACTGATTTTTCATATTCAGGTTGTTTATATAAATCTATTTTCCATCGCAAGTACCAATGAGTTTAATAAACCGATCATAATTCGGTACGACAAGGAACTGTTTACATACTTCTGGTTCTCTAATACTTGCCTTGTAACCTTAATATCCCACGCACCTGGACGACTGATCTTCAAATCACTATTCAAGTGATTAACCCAACGCTGAGCCGTACGCTCATTAACTGTTTCTTCCCTTCCACTTCCACATATTTCCTTACTGCCACGGCTGCTTTAAATTTTTATTTTCAATAATGTTTTACCAATACCCGGATTTCTCATTTATTATAAAAACTACTACTACGTCGTCAGTAAGCAAATATAATTGTACTCTTCACAGAATTAGAGACCAGTCTTAACAAGGTGCGATATGTCTAAATTGAGACGTAGGAGTTTTCACATATAAAAACCGACATCACTTAAGAGACAATCACTACATCTACTTTTGCAGATGTAAACGGCACATTGTTTATTATGCTTGATTCGCATGCTTGTTGTATCAAATTAATATTTATTCAATGGGTGAAAAATTTTCGACTTTCACACTACAGGATTTTGTAAAGCAATTTAAAAAATAATATAATTTCGAATAAATTTGAAATCTACGTTTATTATATTCGATTTAAAAAATTTTACTATCTATTAAAACATTTCAATATTTTTGGATAATATAACGAATCAGGGTTTGTTTTTCCCAAGGTTTGAAGATAACGAACCCTTACATATCAAATGTTGTTCGAACTCGCAAGGCATTAATTTAATACTCAGTTTGATGTCCATTATTTCTACTGACAAAAGATGGGTCAATCAAAGAGGTTTTACCATGCACCAAGCAAGACTATACAAAAGAATGTTGATACAGATATAAAGAGGAGAATGTATATAAAACATTTATGCGTGATAAAAATGATACTATTTACAATTAAATCTGTCCGATGCAACACATTAGTTCTGTAAAATTGATTGTTACATTTTTTTCTAAAAATAAGATAATAGTTATTTGTTTTTTAAAGGTTGTATATAATTTTGGTCTAGAATGCTCATAAAGTTATTAATATTTTCAGAGCAACAACAGCTGGTTTCCTCCGACCCGTCAGTGCCATTCACTATTTCTAGCAAAAGCTTTTGATTTGTGCAAAGGCGATCCAGAATGTCAGAAATTCATCCAACGTTCCATCAGATACTTATTAGATGTAACACGTTTTTTACATGCAGAAGAACCTTCAGTAATCAACGACTGTGAAATGTCCTGTCCAGAAACAGAAGCTCTGTTGGAACCAACATCTAGATAAATTATCTGTCCATGTATCATTGATGTTTCCCACTATCATGTAATTTTACAATAAACCCAAGTAATTTTATTGTTACATCGTCAACGGTGTGTTATTCATATTTATATAATATGTGATTGTAAACACAAACTGTGTATACAATTTTTTAATTTGATTCATTGTTTTTGCTAATATTGTTTAGTCTTTTTTTCATATAAATAATAATCCATCTCACTGTTATTATATATGATTTTAAAAAATTCAAAATACGTTATATTTCCAATCACTGATATTTACATAATGTCTACAATGATCAACCACACAAAGCTTATGAGATTTTTTTATATTTCAATGAATAGAATAGATTATTCAGTTTTTTAAATAATTACTTGACAATAAAATCAAACGCTTTAACTGAAGGAAAAATCAGTACCAAGATAATAACATTCCTTCAGATCTTATAATTTACTTATGCAAGGAGAACGAGTTTGGATGAAAGTGACAGTTGACAATAACTGAAAAAATGCTGATAGAAAAAATAAAAAAAAAACACTGTTCATTAAAAAATTCGTAACAGAAGATTGTCTTTAAAAAATTTTCAGTTCATAAAAAGAGTTTACAAATTAAAATGATGATGGTTCCACTCTTTTATTTCAAAATATGTCCACAATATCAATAATGTATGCAAGCCAAAAAATACTTAGTTATCAAATACATATGATGCAAAATTATAAATTTATTGGTCAAAGTTGAAAAAGTTTCGCTTAGTGAATCGGTAGAAGAACCATTTCGAGTATAAGAAAAATTGAATGAACTAGAATACTCATAACTCGTAATGAAAAAGTCGGTAAATTGTGAAGATTTGCATTTCTATACAGTAATTGAGGTGCCTAGAATCGAAAACCGCCAAGTCCATATTTTTTCGAAGTTGAGTTTGATATTGTTTCTTATAGATTTTTCCATGCTGAATTCAGTACAACTGTAAGTCCAAAGGCAGTTACGTCATTTTCAATTTTAAATTCCGCCATATCCAAATCGGACAATAGGAGCACCTAGTTTCGTCACGTGACTACCCATGATTTTGAAAAAGAAGGACACTATACTTAAGCCAGAAGAGTATGAAGAAGTTCTGGGGAAACATGGAACCGATTATCATGTTGGAATCACGCTTGGAAGTTTGAATCTGAAAAAGTGCAAAAAAAATCGAACTTCTGGTACTTCAAGTATGCTAAAAAAGAACAACAAGAAAAATAACATTCTGATCCAGTTATAGAACTGAAACTTGTCAAGCAAAATCTATCATAAAACCATAGTTTAATTTATCTCACATAAACCCGTCAACAAGGGGGTTAGCCTTACAGATGCAAAAATAAGGGATGTTGCGAAACTGCTAACAAAGCACTTTGGACAAGTGTGGAGAAACCACGAGACGGTAAAATTTCATCGAGATCTGGAAAACCAAAAAGCCGAAGGTCTCAACAATGAAGCCGAAGATGTCAACAATGAAGAAGATGAAAACATTGTGTGATCTAGTATAAAAATAAGGACTTTGTTTACTTTTTTTATTTGTTTTGCTAAGCATTGCGTAATTAAAGTGTAAAAATTACAATTAGTATAACTTTTATAGCTCAACCCCTTTGCAGCCTAAGCTTATTTTTATTATATTGATTTTAAATTTTTCTAAATATTTATGAAACTATTTTGTTCCGAAAATTTCTTGAGATGGACTTGGTGGATTTTGATTCTAGGCGTCTCAATTCTTTTGTATATGACACTAATCTGGAAGAAAGCCATTTTTTCTATAGTTTTTGCAATTATTAGGATCTCTTTGTGGTGTATAATTTCTAGCAGGGGTTGCACATCCTTGTAAATCCTTATTTATTTCAGACAACCCTATTAAATTTTTACCGGATACTATTGTATGAGGTATGATAAGAATTGTGTAAAAAATGCAGCTGGTAGATGATTACTAAGTTTTAATATTTGATTTAGTACCTAATTGATACAGTAGCAAAAGAAATTGCTTTAGAGAAAACGTAAAATTACATGGATAGTGTTCAAATTTTTCGAAAAAATCTGGAATTTTGTTTTTAACATAAATTCTCCTGTTGTACGATTATGTCGTATTTAAGAAGAATTGAACCGAAGTTCAATGCTAATTATCATTATAACCTTATATGTACCTATAGTTAAATGTAGCTTCAGAAGAAGTATTTAAATTGTTGTTACTTGATGAAATATATAACCTAATTGTAAAAAATTATTATTTTTATTTACAAAACTTTTATTGATCTCTAAAAATTTAACTTGACTCCTTCATAAAGGTTTCAAATTTATTTTTATAACATATTTCCATTTTAAGGCAGCAATTTACTAGAAAAAATTAATGAATGGCTCTATCGGGATTGTGTGACCATCAGTAACTGCTGTCTTAATTGAAATCTATATTTTTTAGTACTTTTCCCAGTAGGTGAGATTAAGTTTGTCTAAATATTTTGTAATGTTAAACTTTTATTAAATGTAATAAACGCATACTGGATTTAATTCCTCACCAATATATAATTATATCTACCTTCCAATCATTTCTGAAAACATCTGGCGAATTTGAATGATATAATTACAAACATAGCTAAACTGGATTATCATTTGCACTTATGCAAATGCAGTTCTACGATCCTGGAAAAAATTATCAAAAACTACCCAAATAGCATACAAATAAACTATTACTAAGTCCAACGTCGCATCTTTATCCAACTCGTCATGACGTTTTCGGCTTTATTTTTGAGGAAAGCCTTGACGTTAAAGCAACGAAACCTTGATCAGTTTTCTGTGGTTATGTCACAACACAACATCTATGGTATCTGAATACAAAAAAAACATTTTTGTTTTTTTTTTGTTTTCATAATTATTATTTAAAAATGCATATAAAACTTTACGAATAATCGACTACATCTTACAAAAAAAGATTTACAATTTTTAAAAATGAAAATCAATTCAGATGTAATACATACATATATATATATATATATATATATATATATATATATATATATATATATATATATATATATATATATATATATATATGAATCTACACAGGGACCAGAGCCTCATACTCACTGACTCATATACTGTGTCTCCGGATGAATGAATCGACTCTTGTAAAAAAGAAACTCTGAATTTGAATTTTAATTTTTTAGAGTCCAACCCCTTTTCAAAAAAAAACAATTTTTCATTAAAAAAAAAAGTGTTTTATGTGGCAATTAGGATAAAAAGTTGTTGAAATATGTTGTTTAGAATCGACATTTAGATCTCTATACTGAACTTCAAAATCAAAACAAAAACATCAAATATTATAGTTGACGGATAATTTTGATGTTTCATAAATCAAAGAATTTATACTTGCAACAAAGATTGCGAAGGAAAAAGTTTCTATTCGTTATAAGAAGAAAGATACAAAAGCTTATGATGAAACTAATGCAGTTACTTTAATTCCTTTAATTTCAATACATGGAGATCTCAATATGTCACTCAAAAGTTGAAGAGTAATTACAAAGATAAATAAAACACATTTACAGAGAATGTTTTAATATTCTACAACAAATTTTGTTGTATTTTTACATTAATGCCATCGACAATCTCAACATCAGAACAACAAAATAAAGGCATAAATGATTAAGACATGTGTTCAACAATAAAAATAAAAGACTTATTTATCAATTGTTAGTAAACTACTCATCGATAATTGAATGTGTTGATGTTGTATATGGAATGATCAGATGTCTGATAAAGTTGTTGACACAAGTTTAAAAATTGAATGATGATTACAGGTATAAAACAATCCGTAGATTAGATAAAGAATATTATCCAGATAAGAAATATGATACTGTGGTGTTTATTAGCGAAGTAGAAACATAATAGTGGTGTAAATTTGATACAAGAAATATGCAAAATGAAAATCTGTATAGCAATATGGAAAGTGAGTCGATTTTAATTATACAAAATATTAGTTCTAGTTCTGTCGAAAATGATTCAGCTCAAAAACATATTTTTTTGTTTACAATAATATAATAATTTAAATATCTGGATAAAAAGCGTTGTACAACAGATATACCTACCTACAAATGGAATAAGAGTTATAATTTACTTTAACGGCATCATTCAATTTATAATTTCGGTTATTCTAAAAGAAAACTACATTTTTAAATGGCCAATTCTATGCATATAATAACAGAATTAGAAAAATTATAGAAGTTTTGAGTAAGATTATAAAAGTATTGATGCTACAATTAGTTTTTTCACACTAAAACTCTTCTTGCACATATTGAGATACCAGATTAACATTTTTTGGTTAACTTTGTATTGAAACGAAGAAAAAATAAATATTTATGTACTTCATAGAAATTATTCTAATACAATCATGTTCATTAGTTTTGTGGCGTCAAATAAAATAACTTAAAATTTTTGTTGATTATACTAATATCATCATAGAATTTTAATAATCATAAACTGGTGTACATGAAATTGAATTGAATAAGTCTGGTTTCACCGTAAATGATAATTTTTTTGGTCTTTTCCTCTTTTTGGCCGAACGGAACAAGCTTTGACATATACTTTTATTCTGGTTTGTCGATGTTTTCTACTAAAGCTGATTAAAAACCCATTTCACAAAGATGTTACATCGCAACTGATCGTCAGTAGCGATTGTTGTTTTCGCGTGTTCTTGTGGTCAGTCATTAACATGTTCTTGATGAGACTATATAAGGTAGAGGTAAGGAGGACCATCTCATATGGGGGCTTAACTTAAAAACTGTCCACTTGTAGAAGGTAAACTATAATTCAAAATTTGACCAGATTGGCGCTCCTGTCGGACGAGATATCATATGAACTTAGTTATTTTATGTAGATTGAAGTATGAAATGCTAGAAAATTTAGTATTTCAAATGACTAGAGTCCTTAAATAAATATCGGTATACAAAATCTAAACTATTCCCGTAGTCCAAAATAATTTTATAAACTTAACCTAGAAAAGTTACTGTGAGATAACGCTCAATGTTAATTAATTATTGTGAATTTGTAAGAATTTTTGCAAGTAATTATGAAGTTTCAATTATCGATTTACACTCATGCTATGGTAGCGCCTCACCAAAGTAAAGGATTTGATAGACACTTTCTGTAGCACAGAGATGGTTCTCTTTACCTCTACCCTCCATAGATGACAGCACAGCATCGCGCTATTGCCGCTGTGTGCGTAATAGAACGGTTTTCAGATTTATCAGTGCTTCAATTTCTTCAGTGGATAGATTAATTATGGTATTTTTATTTTTGGGAATACATAAAAACCAACACCGTATTTAAAAATGCATGATATGTTGCATGTGAAAGCTTTTTGATTGAAGAAAGCTTCCACCTTAACACCTCAACACTGATGATCAGTCCCTTGTGAACCGGGTTTTAATACTTTAATACACTTTCAAAAATATATATGTGTAAATATTCATGATGTATTAAATAAAAAGAAACTCTAGAAGAAGAATATAGAAATATTCCTCGAGACACTTTTTAATTTTTTACTATTAAACCAAAGGCAATCAGGTGATGAAATGAATCTTTATTAATTACATTGAAGTTATATTTATTTAATTCGTGTTTGGGAATCCTCTAACCATGTGAATATTATTTATTTTTCGTTGGAATCCGCTGATCGTTAGACAGTGTCGGGGACCTTTCATATCTCTATATCTATTGCTAAAAGTTCCAACATGAATATGATTAAATAGTTATAGAATCTATATATATTTTTTACTTACTTCGAGAAGCTAATACATTAGAAATCGTTCCATGAAACTTTTTCTGTATACTGATAATTAAAATATTTTTTATAGATATTTCATTAGACCATTTTTCCATGCAGGACAATACATACCCAGGTAATATAAATCGGAATTTGAACATGATCTCGAATCGATATTTATCTATTTACATTAGTCTCATATATTTTAGTTTTCTTCCCGTCAATTGAAAAATACGTTCACCATTTGGATGCATTTCATGAATTAATGTGCATACCTCTAGTTGAGTCCTCATATTATTACCGACACCAATCAAGATTCAAATTTCAATTCTATACTTTCAGCTAGAGGGCATTTATAAAAAAACAATGCGTGTTAATAGCAAAAATAAATAAGTCCATATTAAATTTACAATAAACATAAAATAAAAATTAGAGGTTGTAATATAATTAGACAAAACCTTAAAACAAAAAGTAGTGTCTACAAATACGCGCTTTTATATTTTCAGTATATCCTGAATATAACCAGGAAACAGTTATAACGCAACAACCGACTGAAAACAGTAAGTGAAAATATTTTAAATAAATATATAAAAAATATAGTAAAGATTTTGGGACTATAAAGTATACATTATAAGGATAATATGAAATAAAACTTCTGATATAGAAAGGTTTTTCTTTTATTTTCCAGATTATCCTGGTTCTAGAAGACCAATCCCTGTCTCAGTTATAGAACAAGATTTTAGAAGAACTATATCTCCTACCAATGGACTAGGCTTTTTGCTAGATGTGAATCAATTAATAATACAACAGACTATTGAACTTGTGGATCGTAAGTATTTGAAATCATAAAATAACTGAACAATGAATATTTTTCATAACTGTAATTTATTCTGATGTACATAATCCTAGTTGGTACAATAGATTATTTTTCTTATTCATGTTCAATTTACTTCATGTTATTTTATCAGTTGTATCACAACACCACAACTCGTTACTGTAATTTTACAGCTTTTACATTATGAGTTCAATCGAAGAAGCACTCCTAAATCCATTTAAAAATACAATATTTTTAGTTATTGCAAACGTAGCTTCCGAAAATCGATATACAGTAAAAGTACCTCGAGGTGATACCATTTATTATGCAACCGAAAGCTCTTCAAATTTCCAAAGAAATTGTTTGGGCTCAGGTCGATCATTTAGTATGAGACTATATGATAAAACTCAACAAGAAGCTTTAATTTTTGAACGGAGACTGGCATGTGGTACTTGTACTTTTTGGTGTTATCTTCAGGTAATGGAAACACAATGAAATAATTTAATGCTTTTTTTTATTTATTAACTAAATTGATGTTAAATTCACACGATAAAGTCGAAAATCATTCAGGTCAAGTGAATGATATTATTAAATTAGGAAAGAATACTATAGGAAGTATCACAATATATTTATAAAAATTTTGCAAGTATTAGTTTAAAAATTTTATTGTAATTGTATATGCTTACATTTTTAGAAAATGGAAGTTTGGATTCCACCTGGAGAATTAGTAGGAACAATATCTCAAAATATATCGATTTCAATGAAAACTAGTTTTAACATCTGCAATAGACACGATGAAATTATATATAAAATAGAAGGTCCAAATTCTTTTGGATGCATATTAGGAAAGTCTCAAAACTTTCAGGTATGATAATATATTTACATTATTGGAATAAATATTTTCTCAGTAAATTAATGGAGGATTACTATGGAAACTGAAATTCAAAATAAAACTTGGATAGATTCCAATGACCGAAAAATTCAGAAAACTGGAATTTACACTACTTTGAAAATTGTTTTGAATGGTCAAATTTATTACCACATGGAATTATTACAGCATCGAGCACAGTATTATCTTTTACTTAAATACTGAACATTATCATCCAAAAACATAAAACACTTAAAATAAAAGTCTTTATCTGTATTTATATTTAACTAAATTCTGTCAAGAGTGACATAAACATCCATGGCCAACAAACCACAATACCATCAAATTTATAAATATTTTTTAAATTAACATGCTAGTTACTTATTGGCAACAAAAATAAGTCTTCACAACAAAAATGCAATGTCAAATTAATTTATAATTTAACAAATGTAATTACATAAGTCAGTGCCATAAAAAATTAAAAGTTCCTCTTCATTTTCATATCTCCACAACTCAAAAGGATAGTTCATTTCAAGGTACAAAATGAAACATTAATAATAAAAAAATATAGTTGAGTGCGAAACATATATAATTGCAAAATATACTTTGTTAAAAATAATATTTTCTGTCAAATAAACATTTTTATTAAATTAGACCCAATATCATCAAATAAATTCATCAAAATTTAAATCAACGTCCCTATTAGCTGAAAATGTGAATTAATATTTTCAGATATTTAATTATGACGGTTCGACTCAAATTGGAAGTATAATCTACCAGTGGGATAATATTCAAGTATCTTACAACCTCTTACTACAAATGCCGACTAATATTACTGAAACCAGACATAAAGCTCTCTTATTGGGATCTGCGTTTCTATTGGTAAGTTCAATAACTAATATCACTTATGCGGTTCTTTTATTATTATTATTATTATTTTCATGACACAATAGATAAAAGCAATTTATTGCAATACTACTATCATTACTCCAATCAATAATCCCATTAACCTTTAGGAAAAATTGGAAATTCATTAAATTATGTCCCTGATAGGCAAATCTTGTAAATAACATTTAGTGATATTTGTCATATGTCTTTAGTTGAAAAAAGACATTTTCAATTTGAGAAAGATCGGGCGAAATTGGTGACCAGGGTACATTGTTGATGTAATGTTGATCCATGAAGTTTCTTCAGCAATATGTAGTCCATCTGAAATAATAGGACCTTGTAATGTGTGATAGTGTGAAATGTACCATGGCTCTACTACTTCCTGATGTAGCACGACGCTTTTACTATATTCCAATATCATCCCATAGTGTTATTCACACAGAGTTCTCTATGAAATTATGGATCATGGCTGCCTCTATCTTGGCTTCTCACCGTCAACGATGATGTTGAATTGTAAGGGACGGCACGCCATGTGAACGATAGTAAAAAGTACCAAAATCATTTGACGATATATACTCTACAAATAACAATCACTCTTCCTTCTTAAGCGGTCCTTTATAGCCAAAAACTTCAATCGATTAACGAGACGCCCAGACTATGAAACTCTGTGACTTCAGCCTACTTGAACTCATGTTGACATTTAAGTATAAAGTTCAAGGAAAATCAAGCAAGTAGTTGTGCAGTTACTATTAAATGGTAACCACTCATTTAACATGAATTAGGTTACTATCGATGGGCGAGCGATATGTAGTAACAATGCATACAACTCTACATCCAAATGAGAGGTAGTAAAAACTGTCTAATCAGTAACCCCACAAATGACTGCATTAGTCGAATTTATAATCAAACTACTATTTGGGTGTGCAATACTTTCCTTCAACCAACAACTACGGTACTCAAGTGGTGTGGTTGTGTTGTTGAAATATTTTAATCTCACATGGGTAGAAGGTATAGAGTAATTCCTGCTTAATTTCTACCGAGAAATTTTTAAAGTAAACAAATAATGAGTTTTAGTTGGAAGGGTATAAAAAACGAGTGACAATTATAAGTTTCATTTGTATTACACTGACTATAATTTTTGATATTATTTCCTTCTTTTTTCTTAAGTTAAATAAACAAAATTATGAACTTTTTCATCAACGTATGCCATTGCTAAATGTGTTCAGTGCAGTTTTCACACAATGGTTTGTTTGACTTTTTTTAGCTATTTCACTTAGATTAAAATCTTACTTATTCTTTGTACTTTGTACTTTCCAAATACCATTAAATTTTCATTTTTGAACGGTCTCTAAAATACAATCAATGTCTCGTCTATCGGCAAATCATTGTTTTAATGCTTCTTTTATTTTGGGCCAAGCGTTCAATTCCATCCTATTTCCCACCATAATTTCAGCTTTTCCTACAATTTTTCTTAAATACACTCCACAACATTGGTGTTTATGTCAGGATCATTGTAAACTGCATATGTTTCAATTAGTTTTTCGTTGGTGTTGGTACATTTTCTAATTCGTTCATAAAAATTAAAATTAATAAATTATCCCTTCCTTACTCTAGTAAAATATAAGGAAAGAATTAAAAAGGAAAAATAAGGAGCTTGGCACTTACAGAAATTTGAAGGCTGAGTCCCATTTTTTGTTCCTCGTAGATCGTAGGTCATAGCACTATGTATTAAAATACTAAGTCGAGCTTTTTATCACGATAAAGCGTAAAATTACACGACCGCACGAATCCTACTGCGACTGCGCCAATTATAAATTTCACTTTCGCAAATTTCAACAAACTTTAGTTACAAAAAACGCTTTACAATTTTACAAATGTTAAATGAGTTTTATTAATTCAATCGTTTGAAATAACATTTCGAAAGTGAAATTTATAATTTGACAGTTATCACCAATAAAGTCTTCTGTTGAACAGTATTAATTAGAAAAAATTAAGCGAATAAGTCTATAATGATCCAGATTTTGAAACAGAGACAATGGCGACTAATATACTTCTTGCTTTTATTTTAGGAGTACATGTATTTTGAACAGTCCAAGAAGAAAACGTATTGCAGATGCATATGCTGAATATTTTTATAACACTTGTACGTTTGTATTACAGTTTGCAATAAATAAATACACATTGAATGTAATCTTTTATTTTAATTGCTTGTAGGACCACAGCTACAAATAAACTTTAAAACTATCAAAATATGAGGTTAAAATAATTTAATGTAAACAACAAAAATGTACACATATATATAAAATATTTTTTTAACTATTTGTATCTAAATTACATAAAAAACAACAAACCTATATCGAGTGGAAACAAAAAAGCAAGTTTTATTTTTAGAATGATCAAATTTTGGTATTTACATATTGAATGTACAGGATAATACAAAAAGACCAAAAAACTTCCTCTAAAATTATTTATTATAATGTATCTAGTGTTACGTAACTGTCTACACATTTTCCAATATATTACATTATTATTATAATTTAAAAATATATCTGACGATTAGCGGCTACTTTTTTGGTCTTTTCTGCATATTTGTGAATCTGCCTATTTAATTATACAGAATGTAAATATAATTAAAACATTTGTTTGCAGAACTCGGATGATACTTTTAAGATATCAAAGTTAAAACTAAATAGAATGATATAAAGTCCCTAGTGTTGAGGTGTTTTATAAAAAGAATTATTGTAGTTAATATTTGCAGAATTTTTAAAATAAATAAACTTACTGTGACATAGTTCCTTCTAATATATCTTGTAAAATGAACAATATTTTGCATCAAATCGAATAATAAACGGCCAATAAACGAAGCAAAAAGGAATTACATATTCGACAATGTTGTCCAAGTAACATTGGGCATTTATAGGGAGCAATTCCGTATGAGCATCGAAGCAAATTCCTCCCCAAAACATTTTAGAGCAACCACCAAAAAGAACTTTAGGAGAGATATTACAACCGGGAAACCTTTCTCCTTGTCTTCGCAATACACGCTCACGTCTATCTGGAACTTTAAGGCTAACTCTAGTTTCATCGGAAAACAGAACCCGTTTCCAATAATTGATGGTCCAATTCTGATATAGTCTTGTGAAATTTAATCTCCGAATTTTGTGTTCTCTGGTAAGCAAGGGTTTTTGGCTGGTATTCTGTTGCTTAACTCTGCTTCATGAAAACGTCTTCTAACCGCTCGAGACAATATATCGATATTTCGAGCATCTGATAATTCATTTTTTAGCAGATTGCTGGTGATTCTCCTATTACTGAGAGCAAAACCGATCATCAATTTGATTAGTGCAACGTTTTCACCATTGTCCTGGGCTTCGATGGTACGCGCCCGTTTCATTATTTCGTTTCACTATGCGACTGATGCTGGAATGATGTCTTCCTAACAAACCAGCAACATATCGCATTGTATATCCTTCATTCATGACAATCGTTGTTCGCACTGCCTCCTCAATTGACAAATATATTTGGCGGTTCTTTTCTACTTGATATACTCCCAAATGAACTTACTAACATGCAGGTAATACTGTCACTGTCAAATAGGTTGATGGCCCACTTGTCGTACAGTAAGTTATCAATAAAATAAGAATAGCGAGAAAAATATGATTGATGTGTTAATTTTGGCCAGGGGTTTATTTATTCAATGGTATAGTTTAATAAATGATTACACTAAATGAAGTCATAATAATAAAATTAAAAATGAATTCATATTATATACAATTTATTTTGGTTTATTGAATAGCTGTCAAAATAGTTTAGTATGTCCATAAGATTTGGAATATGTCTTAAATTTGATCACAACTCATAATTTCTAATTTTTCTAATATTGAGTTGTAATGCTGTGTATGTTACTTATTTTAAAAATTCATTTGTATCTTCAGAGCAATCACGATTAGATTTGATTGTAGTTGACAAGTAAATGATTCTTGTTCTCACACAGATCATTTTATAATAGTAAAAAACAATGTTGGTTTAATATAATACACTATATTATATAACAAATTGGACAGAATTATTTTAATTGGACAAGAAAAGGTCTAGTATTTTATTTTGTTGACTGGGATAAATGACGGAGGTTATGAGAATGATAAACAATATTAAATTCGAAACTCAGATAGGTTGTTTATTAGGGGGCACTCTTGATATATTTGCTCCAATCGAAGATGGCGCTAACAGTTTTTACCTGAATGTTAAAGCACTAACTAATTTAAGACAACAAATAACTATAGTTTCTTGAGATGCGTTATTAGATAAGAATCAAAAATTGCAGCAAACTACAACACTATGTTGAAAATATTAAAACTAGTTAGCAAAAAGCTACTACATTAGTGTTTTTAAATTATGTGAATAAGTGATTAGTATTGATAATGAATTGAGATTAATACGTTAGATTAGTATTAACAATTAACTCTTGTTGTATGAGGGAAATAATACGTTTTAATTTAATCAATGTTTTATTTAGAGAAAATTAAAGTTAATGTTGTTGACGTATGGCGAATACCCTTCCATATGCTATTTCTCATCAAAAAATGTTATTTTTATTATTCATAAAATGCAGTGTTGTATACAATATTGTTTCATAGAAGAGTACAATGAAAAAAAAAATCGACAATTTCTCGAAAATAATGTTAAATCAGATTTTACAGATCTCGTTTTTTTTATATCGTATGGAATGACAAACACAGAGTGTATTTGAGTACAGAATTAATTACCAACATACAAAAATATGATTGTTACTTGTTAGTTAGATTATATATTTAAAAATATTCTAGTTACTATATAGTATTTCCCCCAAATTAATCTCTTATATTTTTTCTAATAGACTAAATAGTTTTTACTTGCCACCTTTTAACATTTGGAAAAAATTGACTGTATTTTATCATTCTTATTCCTTCAGTCACAGTCAGTGGACGACTAAACCTTAAAGTCGCTGAGCAATAAATAAACCACAGAGACTAGATTATATTGCAATTCTAGAATTAGACACTTTTTCTGGAATGTTATTTTGTGAATAGAACTAAAATGATACTGTCAAATAAGGCTAAAAGCTAGTGGAAATTAATTTTCTGTGGAATGTTAATAATCAAATATAGTATTAAGAAGCAATAACGAAGTATTGTACAAGAAAAACAAGCCTGAATATATATTTTCGTGAATACATGATTCTTACTTTATAGGTATCTATTTTAATAAATTATGTATTTTACCAAAGTGAATATTTTTCACATTTTGATGTTATTTTGGTCTTTATCAAAGTCTAACTTGACTAACAATCACACGAATGAATAGATCATCTACCACTCGAATATCAAAACATTATCTATTTTTAACTATCCTGAATTCACAATATTCAAAAAGGAGCTATCAATTCAAATCAATCATAGTTTCGTTTATTGAAGATTGAAAAATATTTGGACATACCAAAAAGGTCATATTTGCACAGTACATACCAAAAAGAGGGTCAACTTGTATGTAACTCTCGGCAATCAATTTTTTAATTCCCGCCACATTTCCTCCAGATTATATGTAGAAATTATATATTGGAACTAACTGAAAAATTAACAGCTAAGAATTATTTTCTGTAATTTTCCATTGAATATTTCAGGATGGACTTGAAGGTAAGTGACAGAGTAAAGTATATTAGTAAATTTTCAAGGTGCAATAATAAATACATGGAAGGAAAGATAAACATTTTTTTACATTTGCAAAATGCTTTCCTGATGTGTGTTCTAAATAGGAAAAATTTTGTTAAATTAAATGCTCAAGACCAAATTATCGCTTCAGTGAAAATCATTTTCTGAAAACCGATTTTACATATTTTAATATAAAACATTTGAAGTATGAAGCTATCCCATCTATTCCTACCTCTCATCTGCCTTCATTGCCTACTTTCATTTATGAAGATCACAGTTACGCCAAATTTGATTGTATACTAAACCCAGAACATGCATATGCTGTAAATACAGGTATAGTAAACACTGATATGATCGTCGAAAAGTATCAAGTTGATAGCTCGAGTGTTCATACTCTAAAATCTGACAATTTACCTATAGAAGAGCAATTGGAGTTTTCAAGTAGATTTTCAGATTCCATTGTTACAGAGAAAATTAGTAGCTTTGACAAATAAAAATCGGTTATGTTCATGGAATACAATAGCCAAAATATTAAAATTGAAAAAACAGTCTAAAGAACAACAAAGAGTTAAACAAGATGTATGAAATTGGAACATTTGAGTGTATAGAAGAAAGTTTAAATAATGTAATGAAAGAATTCATTTATTCATAAATAAGAAATATTCTTAGACAAGGTACAGCAAAACGATGGACTATACATGATAACTTTTGCTCTTTCTATGTACAAAAGAAGTCCTATGTTGTATAGGTATTTATCAAATGATATTCAGTTGTCGAGAATACCTGGTATCATGGAAAAAATGAAGCTCCATGTGAATGAAATTAATGAACTTGATTGCCTTTTATAGAAGGCTGATTTATTTTATTTTTATTGGTTTATGTTTACAAAGGGCAAATTTATTTTTGTTTTTAAAAATTTTTGTTTACTTTAATAGGCTATATTATGTGTAATTGGCTTCATTTATTGTTTTGGTTTTGAGACACATTTTCAGGACTTTTATTTGTTCTGTTCAACTAAATTACTGTTTTATTTCAGTATAATAATCATTTCCCTATTACACTTTTCAATTTGTTTGTTAAAAAAATCTGTATTTTGTCAGTTTTCATTTTAAAAGTGATATTGTAATCATGTCTAATTTTACTTGGTTTAGTTGAAAATGTAAGTAAATATTATTTTGTAAATAAACATGTCCCAGACCTAATGTGTTTTTTTTTATCATGAATTCAGGAAACTGCGAAATCGGAACTGGATGGAAACGGACAACATAGAATACATGCAATATTAAAATAAACCTACAATCAGGATTAAAGCTCTAATATTGACATTGGACTGCTAAATTCTTAATTTTACTTTCATCCAGAGTGCTTAATTCGACTTTTAAAGTAGTTCTGATGCACTGAAGTTATTAAAAATATTTAAATTAAATTGACGTTTTACTAAAGATAAATATAATAAAATTAGTCAATAGGTAAAAAATCCGTATACTTCATAGAAATAAAATTATAAAAGTGCCTTCCAATTGCTTTCATTTTTTTATCACAAAACAAATTGAAAGATATGACTGTAAGATTGATCCCTTGTGATTAGAAAGATTAATAACCTTTAAGCAGTAATTGACAATATCACTGAAGTTTTCTTCTCATAAAATTAGACATGGTCGAAACAAATTTTCACTACTATTGCATCTACATCTTTATCTTAACACTAAATTTTTCTAGAGACACATAGAAGTTAAATACTTGTTGTAAGCTACAGTTGTCTATTACAATTACATAATCCTATTTTAACTCTGTTCAAGTATACAGCAAGCAAAAAATATGTCTAAATTAATTCACAGAATATGTTAGAACCAAAAAACTCTGTGTACACTAATTATCACAGAAAGAAATGCTTAAATAAAAAAAGTGGCCAATGTTGCATAGAGGAAACTAGACAACATATTTAGTGCACAACTTGCAAATATTTGCTCTGACTCCATTATTTTCAAAAATAATGCGCAGAACGTCTCCCATAACAAGCCAGTTAACAACGAAAGTAATTAAGTGAAAATATAACACATTGATTTTACCTGATATTATGTATCAGTTTGTCATAAAAATAGTGTATATGTAGTGATAAATGTAGGGGCACAATTATGTGGAATTATGGAGATTTGTTGAATAGTTCTTTTCTAAATACAAAAGTATTGCAACCACAAATAAGCCATAAAGTAACTGGTATATAAAAAATACTTTGTATATATATCTATAATTAGTAGCATATTATTTATTCTGTTTATATTTTGTGGTAGCATTTCTTGCTCTTCATTCTTAGCACTAGTATTTTGCGGAGTTTCCTTTAAATTGGAGAAAAAAATGTTCAATGTTCAACCTGAAGGAGCGCCAAAGTTATCAGTTTCTGTTTCTAACAGGAGGTAGATATTTGGCTGAACTTAAAGATTCTTCTGGTGTGCAACAGAGCTTAAATATACTGTAAAGACATTTATTCATGATTTTAAGGTTACAGCGAGAGATTGTGTATAAAATTATATCTTTTTTTTTTCAAAAAATATACCTGGTCCCGCTGTAACTTTTCAATACATGGAGGCATTTGTGTGTATAAATTGCTAGTAAATCAGTATAATACCAAGCCAAGTGCTCGCAGTTTTAAGAGTGCAACCAAATATGCCTAGTACAATCATCTATCGACCTAATTCTTTCTTTCTATCAACACCATAATTCTCCATAAGAACAGTGTTTTCGTTCTTGAGACCTTAATAGATGATTCTGTACAATGATATTCTATGTATATAAGAAATGGCAAGGATAAATAAATAACACTACGCCATGTAAATGGACGGCACACAGTTTGTGTCGTTAAACACGGCAAATGGCAATAAATAGGGTGGATTAATGATAAGATGGTCGAAATATTTGTCTGTTCTATTTGGCCTTTGAACTCGCTCTGGTACCTGCTGTATTCAAACCATTCCCTCGAGATTTAGTTCGTGAATCTATAAGAAAAGAACATATTGATTTCTATAGTTTCATAATAAATTCTATTATATAATGCAATATAGCTTGATGCGGAGCATAGCAATATGTAAAATGACTTGCTGGCGTAGTAGTGGATGAGACACTTTGGATGCATTGCACTAAGCACTCACGACGATTACGTTCACTATCACGGTATTTCCTGTTCCACTTAGTCCAGAGGGTTATAACCGTAAGCCAAAGTGGAAAAGCTTTAAGAAGTTATATTGCAAATTGTAAGTCATTGAATTTTTTCAGTGAAGTGTTTAAATAATTTACATTAAAGTAAAATCGAAACGTCTTTTGTGGCGTTAGTAAAATATTTGGTTGTGCGTCACAAGAATGCTTTAAAAGTACTTATAATATCCCATACCGCATCAAAAAAATGAGATAGATTGTCATGGTTGCAATCTGCGTTGCTTGAGTTTTGAAAATTCCGCTAATACTTTCAATGCTCACTTATGCCTACCTCTTGACAAGGGTCGTCGTGAACGTTAGTCATGACCTCATGAGTGACGTTATCGCCACGACCACAACGATCGTAGTTGTTATGTCGATGGCCCAAAAGAGTATTTTAAGCGCCGTGAACGATTAGTGGAATGCACCATTTTTAATGATTGTTATTTGTAATTGAAGTTATTGAAATTCACCTGAATGTTTTATTATATAAATCTGGATTTCATAAATATATATCTTTTAGAAAATTTTATCAGTTTTTGTTACATTCCTCCTTATTTGCTTCATTTCATATAAACATTATAATTGATGATGAAAACTGTGAATATAAACTCTACTAATTATTACATTACCTTTACTTAATGAACATTTACTGTTGTTAGCAAGAGCTTCAGCTTTATCAAGCCTCATAGCACGACCTCTCCTATCCAATATCAACTTATCTGCTCTTACAAACATCCCATGTTTAGGTTTGCAAGTGAAGTAACGAATGCCTTTGATACTTCCGTCATTTTTACCTGAGATTTAAATGTAATTTATAATAAAATTATTTTAAAACTCCATATTTTGGTAAATGATTACTTTTAAAGTTTTTATTACCTTTTGGGGCATCCAGTTCCACCCCTATCCAAATTCCAGTAGAAAACTCCGTTTCTCCGATAAAAGCGACGACTCCAGAAGAATTATAAGGTCTAATAAGAACACTTTCTCCTAACACTACCCAATCAGGGACGGGAACATCATGAAACTTGGTGAGGTCAGGGCGGGAACCAAAATTATCATGTTCATCTGAAATCAATTTCCATATTTTTTATAATAGTTGGTGGAAAAATGTTTATTACTGTTTATTACCTTCTAGACGATCTGTGGAGCTATCCATACTATCGTCTTCAGCTGATAATACAAGATTATTTTTACTACCCAAATTATGTGCTGATTTACTTTCTGACAATAATGTCCTACTTTGTGGAAAAGATGCTCTATGATAATGACTACGTGAGCTTTGCTTTTTCCTTCTGACGACTCTTCCTGGAGATAAATTTGTTTTCACAATAGAACTTGATTCATTAAGGTCACTTCCTGTTTGATTTTGATTAGAATCACTGTCTCCACCATTAATCACATCATCTGAGCTTTCGTCATTGGGGGTAAAATTTTGGTCTTCCACAGATAATCTCTGAAAAAGTAAATAAAATTATTGTTTTTGATTATTCACTGTTTCTTATTCGTATTCACATGGTTAATCAAATGTTAAGATTTACTCTTATTAAATATATATGTTACAGTAAAAATGATAAATCGGTAATTATATATAATTATCGGTGATTATACAAAATCAACACCGAATTTGATATACTATTTCATATTTATCAAATTTACCAGTTAGTTTATAAAATCTCCAACTCGTAATGAGGAATGTGATAAATATTATGATATATTGGCAGTGTTTTTGATTTTTTTTAACAAGTCTTCAAATTTATAGTTATTCATTACTTTATATCTGTAAAAGTAATACAAATCTTAAACAGCATCATAAAATATAATTGAAGTAAATTTAATGCCAGAAGCTATGCCTTTTATAAGTATATATAACATCATTTTCAACACTGACGGATGATCAGATTTAAATCAACGAACCATGCTTATTGAGTTTTTTTTTTGAGAAGTTACTACCTAACCTAACCAACCACTGTTTGTTTTCTTAGTATTCATAATATGAAGTAATTTGGAATTAAAACACTCAAGCACACCAGCAATTATTCACTGTTTTATTTTTGATGAGAGGGTAGCGAAAAAACGTCTCCATGCAACGAAATTAGAACTACTTCTGAAATCATGCAAAGCAATTGCGCAAACTGAACGAATTTTCCTAAAGTTAGGCACTTTCTCCATCGTTCTCCATGAGTTGGGGATTTTATAAACTAACTGGTACATTTAATAAATATGAGATAATTTATCATATTTACCAAATTCGGTTGTGATTATGCATAATCACCGGTATTTTTATATAATCACCGAATTTATTACTTTTACAGTAACATATATATTACTACTTACCTCAACTCCTTTTGAAATGTTGGTCATTTCTGATACAGGTTCTAAGTCGTTGTTCAATTTACATTCCAAATCTGGCGTCTCATCCACACTCATACTCTTCATTGATAATGAATCGTCACAAGATAAATTAGTTATTGAAACAGCTTGAGATCCGTAACCACTAGAGCTGGATGATGGAGTATTGGGTTTTGGAGCAAATTCTGTTAATGAGTCCAGTGTACGTGACATTGGTAGAGATTTTTTAGCGAAAGTTTTCTTGCGTTGAACGTACTGAAATGAAATAATGAATAAATTAAGCATATAATAATGATATGGAAAATGATTTTAGTCTCGAAAGAAAAGAGTACATACGTGAATTTCTGTTTTTCCATTAATTCCCTCTTCACCTTGCTCCTCGATTGGATCGTCCATTAAAAGATCAAAAGAATGTTTTCGAGGTAACGATTTTGTTGGTTCCTCATGTAATGTTGTCATTCTCAGTCCTAATTTTGTATTTGCTGGAGATATCATACCCGGGAAAACTATTCAATAACAATACAAATTAAACGTGACTTATATAAAAGGTTGCAAAAAAACAGGCTGCATATTCAAGAAATACAAAAATAATCTATGAAGAGAGAGACTCGATCATTTGTTTAATTTCAACTATGGAATAAAAAAAATTGAAATACAATTTCATTTTGACAGTTTATAGATCAAATAGAGAGAATTAAATTTTTTAAACACAATTGTAGTTCATATATTATATAATATCAATTTTTGCATAAATTACATAAAAGGAGCATGAAAAAGTATTAAAATGAAATCCTTATTCAGAAAATCTGACAGGGCGCACTATCAATTATTTCTTTACAAAAATAATGTGCATCTTGTTTAGACGTTTGGATTTAACTAAATGTGATTTCTATCTCATAGGATAGGGGTTATAAAATTAATAGCGCTCTTAAATGTAAAATTAAATGTCATAGAATAAACAAGAGAATAGCAAAAATACCATTATAGTAAAGAATCACAATCAAGTCTCACTTCATAACATAACATCTAGAAAAATAAAAAAATCACTAAATAAATAAATAAAAGCAAGATACATTAGAAATCTTATAAACAGAATCAATAAACATGCCATTTTGTGACGAGAATCAGAAATATAAAAAAATATAATATTTAGCACACTATGAACAATAAATAAATAAAGTCCTCAACATCATAATTAGTGTAAGTATGGAAAATAAATGAAAATAACTACACCAAAATGTTACAATATATTAACATACGTTTTGTACTTGAAGGTTGTTGCAATCTCAATGAATTCAAGTTTAGGTTGAGATTTAAAAATGTGGGACGAGCTGAAATACGAAGATAATTTTAATTTATGGTATGCTGAGAAACAGATACGTGATTCGACATAACGATCATCATATCTTCTACACATGTTTTAAATCTTTGTTTTTATTTCAAGCCACTCGAGACTTAGTTCCCATCTAACAAAAACACAACATGCAGGTTTGCCAATTGAAAATACGAAAACGGATCTAATTTTGTACATGGACAAGACTCAGTTCTCAGTAAGACTCCTTAAATATAAAAATTCAACTTTGAAAATTGATATGGAACGTTTTCGAAAATCTTATTGTAACAAGTCTTGTAGAATTGTTAATATTTTCATGTCTATGTTTACTACACATGCTCACGATGCACCCGGTATTTTTGGGACTGGTTAGAATAGCCTAGGTCTCCGTGACTTCAATACATATAATACCATTATCCGCAAGGAAAACTTTGTACAATAAAAGAATTATGAACATTTTTGTTTGTTTAATAAAATTCCATTTTTAGAAAAATATAAAATAGCGAAAACGTCAATAAATTGTTACTCTTCAGCATAAAGTACACTATAAGATCAAAAATTTAACTAACAATAAAATGATTAATATTCTTGGTTACTTTTTCGCTATTTTATTTTTCACTAACATTTTTGTTGCAAAAGTATTGCCACAGTATTCAGCTATCCCTGAACCGAAATTATTCAATTCAAGCTAAAACTAAAATGGCAACTTATATCCATAACATGCTAGTTTTATCCATATCTACATAACAACCAACACAGAAACCTTTTGGTTCAGCTTTCTTATATGGTATAACAAAGACTTTCTATGTGAGTTGCAATGAACTTTTGACAGTTACACCCATTGGAAATGAAATCAATACCTCTATAAAGGACATCAAAACAATATGTTTACAATAGAACACAAGACGGATATATTTTTATATGAAAAACCTATAGATTTGGAACAAATTTGACCACACTAAAACTTTCATTACTCATTTCATGTCTTTATATTTTCTTAAAGCGTTTCAAATATAGTGAAAATAGAATAGTCATAGCAGTCGGAGATCAATGGAGAAAGCCTTCATTTTCTTGGTAAAGAAAAACCTTCAATAGAAAGCTTATCCTATTATTTCTGTGATAGTCTTTTTCTAACTACAGTTTTAACATAGATTTGAGATGCAATCCACAATCTCAAAACTTGTTTCCAATTTAGAAGTCAAGCAGGTGACGGTTTTCAATTGTCACTTATATTATCCACCTAATATAGCAATCTTAGTATGCAAGCCTCCATTTTACCTGAGAGAATGGAGCCTTGTGGATGCACGAAGAAAATTCAATGAAAAATTAGTAATATTTTTGTATCAATGTTTACATCAATTTATATGCTATTTCAGTGTTAAGCAGAGCTAATATATTAGTGTTTTTCTACGTGTTTCAAACATTAGTTTCAAAACTGGAAATAGTATACATGTCACAGTGACACTAAATGTACTATATATGTGACAGGACCAAAATTAGACCTGCGTACTTTAAGTCCAAATAACTGCCAATATATTTATTATATGTATCTAAAAAATGTAATGAATAACACGTTTTAAAAGTGAATAAATATTAAGCAGTAAATATTTCACTAGAAAGAAACTAGTGACATTTTAACTATATCAGTACTGAGAAAGTGCATTCATTTCATGAATAAGACCATGAAGAACTGTATGTCTTAGCTTGATTCAGCTAGAATAGCTTATGATTTATCCACAACAAAAATTAAACTTATTATAAAAAGAAAATTTAGTACTTTGAGACAAGTCATTTACCAACCAACACAAAGATAAATTTTTTAAAAATGGGAAAAAAATAAATCGGAAGCTGTGATTTTAAAATTTATAACTGTCAGCTTTGGTTATCAATCGAATTCAATCAAGTAAAGAGCAAGTGCGTCTAGTTCAAAATGTAGCCCCTATATCAATGTCATGAAAATATTTACCAGTACTGATATATTTACGACGTATTTGGCTTCATAATGTTATATTTATTGTATAGATATCCAAATTCATAGTTATAATATGAGGTCACTAATGAAAACAAGAAACAGAAGAATCAGAGTTTGGAAAGCATCGTTTGGTCCAAAAGGTCACCTAAGTATGCATACCTGAATCAAAATACCAAACTATTTATTGAAAAATAAGCTCGATATTTCCGAACGCATCAACATTAACAAATAGAAAAATAAACCGCTTTCAAATCCACAATTCTGAATGATTAGTGTGAAATTTTACTGTAATCAATACCAATTATAACAAACCACTTATAATTCAATTTCCACTTTATTTTAACACATGGACATAAATAAATGTGATTTGCTACCTTTGGACAGCCGAGGTTAACTCTACCTAAGACAAATTTCAACTTACACAAATTCACAGGAGCAGACTACTAAAAATTGTATTTTCTAATATACCAATATTTCTATGTATCTTGATTCTATCACTAACTTCTCTACCAAATTTCATTTTGACTTATTTTGATATTTACTATAATATAATAATCAAGTAACATACCTAGTCCTCCAAATTTGGGTGGTGTTACTTCAGTGTCTTTTCCAAACGATGATCGTCCTCGTGATGGTGTTGTACCCAATTCACTATTGAGTTCGGAAACACTTTCTGATCGAGACATATGTAGAGACTCACTACTGAGATCTAATCGCATTAACTGGAAGATATAGTATTTGATTATTAATTTGTAGCTTGTGCTGATTTTTTTGTACAATTTAATGCTTCAGACAGATAATACGTTAAAGAAATTTTCACTACAAATAACTACTAAATGTTATAAAATTATTTTGTAATATTCCAAATTTATAACGACAATATGTGATGCAGGGCGGCCCAAACTTAATGGACGGAGTGGTCTGGGCAGTTACAGAGGCGCTGTGGGTAGTTTTATCCCTCATATGTATATATATATAATGGAGAAAATATGAAAAATTAGAATCTGAACCTATTGATATCTGAACATATATTTTTCAATGCTGGCCTAGTTAATTAATGTACATTGTACATTTTTGGCAATGTATTTATAAGAACTATTTTGAATTAAGAGCTTTAGTAAAATTACGGGATGGATGTTGACCAATATACCTTGTTATTTCTATGGGCATGCAGTTTTTCCACGTCAAAAGTATTCTTTTCGATGAGAGTTTTAAAAAACACAAAATTTAATTGCTAATTAAATTTTTATGTGTATAGAAACTCTAATGCAAAGGAGTAAGAGTAAACTGAAAGGAGTAAAAATATTGTCAGTCTTTAATTGGAATAAGATATAGTATTAAATGAAGTAACATATTAACTACTCTTAATGTAAAGCATAAAAATCGTGACATCAACCATACACGTACCCCGTTTTTATTTTCCAAAGTCTAGGCAGCAAAAATAAATAGTTGGTTAATATATACTAAATAATAATCAGTGATATAAGCACGTAAATACATTTATTATTTATGGTGACATATATTTAATTAATAGTGATTTCAAATAAAAAAGTGAATAAATAAAAGTAACAAAATTTCACCACAAACAGGAGTTTGTGTATTATTGAAAACTGCAAATGAGGCAGAACAAAATCTCACATACTAAAATCAATACCAACATTACAAAGTAAAATCTGAAATGATTTGATATTTGGAGCAAATACAAAAAAAATAATTTAGAGGTAATACAATAAAGGACACACATGAAGGAATGATATAAAAGATACGAGAAATATATATATATATATATATATATATATATATATATATATATATATATATGAGATTTTTAGTATATATATATATATATATATATATATATATATATATATATATATATACTAAAAATCTCAAGAATAATGAAAGAAGTGATAAAATATGCCTGAAATAGATAACAGTCTTCTTGTCAGAGGATATTTAAATTTCAGATTTTCAACTTGTAATATACCCAGTAATAAATATAATAATGTCTTAGCTAAAATCCAAACATTGATAAACACGATAAAACTATACATTATCAAAAACATAATTCTGTGATTATTGTGAAATTTTGTATTAAAGCCAACTAAATGTGACATAATTATTAGCGAATATAAACAAAGTGCTTACCTGTGAAAAGTTGGGTACACTGACTGTCTTTCTCATTAACGGCTGACCTCTAGCCTGTAATAATTCTTTAACTGCTACACTTTGCCTTAACCTATCCAAAGTTAAAATACTCTCAACGGCACTCACTCCTCTTGTATATTTTTCTGGAATTATATATTTTGTGATTATAAAACAATATCTCACAATTCATTTTGTAGTGTTTTTTCCTCACCTATATAAGTTTCGCCGTCACACATTGAAGAATTTTCTCCAGAAGCTGCTAATTGTGCAAGACTTTCTCTACCTTCTAATTCCTCACTGGCTTTCGGTACATTGGAAACTACTAAATAAGTAACTCCGCATGACGTTACTAAATCAGTTCGAACAATTTTTGATTTTATCTGATTTTTGATTATATCTGTGAACTTCTGTCGTTTATAGACGTTTATTGCTAATCGCTTTCTCAAGACAAGATCCATTGGAGCTGGATGAGACAGCCGTACTGTTACACGAAGTATCATATATACTCGTTCGTTGGCTAAAAATTTAATGACCACATTTTTATTCCTGACGTATTAACACAATGAGGAAAAAAATCAAGAATGGAAAACTAAGCATACCTTCAGTAACTTTGTTTAAATGTGGGCTATCATGAATTGAAGAATCCCAACCAGCAACTGCACAGACGTCTTTTTCTAAATGACTGAGAATTCGTAAACTGTAGAACTCTTTCCCATCTTCTTTTGGTAAAATAGAATTAACGCCTGCAATCGTTACTTCTTCTCCAGCTGGATTTGTGGATAAGTCATCAGCTGAAATCAATTTATTAGTAATTGAAAAACAATCAATGAAATGTTACTTACCATTTAAGTCTAAAAATAACACGGGTACATGAGGTTCCATACCAGGAGGGGGACTCCACATGGCTGGAGCGCCAGGTATCCCTGTCCCAGGTTGCGGTATATAAACAGCATTGCTTTCTTCAGTTAAATTAACCAATTGTTCCATTAAACTTTTTTCTCGTTCAATGTCTTGTTCTGTTTTATTAGTTTTTTCAGATAAATTTTGTAGCTGCTGATTTAGATATTGCCTTCTTTTCTGTAGGGCGTCGCTCCATTTCTCTCTTAGTATTGTTAAGTCTTCTTCTTGATATGAATCTAAGGGTTTCTGTAATCTACTTCTTACAATAACACCACCTACTTCAATTTTAATAATCTCTTGACATATTATAGGAAGTGTACCAGAGTTCTGTACTGGTTTCACTCTCACTTGAATCCTTCGTTGTTGACCTTGTCTTAGTTGATAAATGCCACCCGTCAGCATGTCTGTTCTCATTGCGACTTCCACAGCTCCATATTCTCCTTGATCATTTAATTCCTGAATTTCTACCCACAGCTCTATTTTTCTAGTTAGTTCAGACCATCTATCAAGTAATGACCTAGCTGTAGCAAGCTGTTGCTCTACTACTTCCCAACCAGGTTTATATTTTGAAAATCCAGAACTTCTGTTTCCCCAAACTTCTATAGAAAGCGCTCCTTCAGTGCAGTGTTCCATGAACTCCTCAGATAGGTTAACTGTAAAGACTTGTGAATGATCGAATTTAACAGTTGTTGGTTGGCCATTCACATTAGGATCAGCAGTATCAGGTACAACCACTGCTTCCGGATAACCCCAGAAGGAATACTGACAGAATACGAAATTAGCGAGAGAAAGAGGTAGGCCCGACGCTTGTTTTATATTAACGCGGATGGTTACTTGTGAAGTACCTTGTTCTTCTTCATCATGACTACATTCAGAAGAACTATCAGAAGCTGCCTCACAAATTCTATCTTGAGGGAATGAGCCAGATATCCTACTCAATTCAACCTAAAAATTTGTGAATTTGATACAATTTTTACTTTAAATTTGATTCTTTATTCATACCTGTAATCGACCTGCTACTTCTCCTTGTTGGCTAATAATAGGTGTATGGTAATCTAAAGTAACATCATGAAACAGACATTCAAGAAATATGTTAGCAACTCCTATTAAATTATGCTCTTCTTGTGATTCAAAAAATGGATCTGGTCCTTTAATCTCGTTATTGTTTTCTTGATCATTTTCTATATCTCTATGTTCTGCATAAAATTCTCTCATATCTATTAGCTTATTTTCTAATTTTTCCATCGACCACACCTGACTAGAATTATTTCGTTTCACTAAAATTGCGGGTTCGCTGACAAAAGCACCTTTCTGCAAAATTAGACAATGTTTACCAATCTAGTATTGATAGTATTTTCATTTTCACAATAATCAATAAATATTTATAATTTGAAATCAACTTACTCTTCTATTAGGACTTAAATTAGCTGGAGGAATCTGTAAGGTAACACTAAATTTAGTCTGTCGACCAATCTCTTCGGCAAGAAAGTTGGCTTCAGTAACTAATGAATTTGCTCTAAGTATATCCTCTTTTAATTGACATATACTTCGCCTAAACATCTCATCCCTTTCATGCGCCCATCTTTCCACTTTCATTTGAGTTGTGGGGGTACAAGGTGCAGTCTTACTCAAACCAATTTTAAGAGGATCATATGAATATGGAGCATAAGGTGTTGATGGAGACACCATATTACGAAGCTGTTGAAATTGCCTTTCATACTCAACACGCTGTTTTTCTAATGCCACTGCAAAATTATTTTACAATAAATATATACATCTTCTTTCTCTCTATTCATTCAATGGAAGTCTTTTTGCTATATTAGTTATTAGTAAATTTTACTCTGAGTATGTATCTTTTTCATATTGTCATAATTTGAAACTTTATATTTTTCAAGATTTGATAAAATGAGTTCATATGAATAATTTTTCAACTTCAAGGCATTTGTTAAACAAGAAAGTGACTAGGAAAAATAATCAATTAATACTTGATTCTTCGAACTAATTGAAATTTTTTGACTTTAAGAAACTTAATTTACCTTGTTTGTCTTCTTCGTGTTGTTTCTCAAGCCGGGCAATTGCAGTCTGAATTGGATCATTGCTCAGTTCATTTGTCATTAGCTCATCCCTTGCAAAATTGTAATCGATGTTTTGTGCTGGTGTTTGTGGCTCTGAAGCAGCAGCTTAAATAAAAATTATTTATATACTTGATATCCTACGTGAGAATAATTCTAAAAATATTTCAACTATATGTATAACTAGAAACCTTATAACCAACGGTAGTAAAAATGTCCAAAATATTTTCTTCCATTTTTACCAGAACCATTCCATAAAAAGTAAACATGAGACTAGACAAGGATTATGGCTAACAAAAATTTTAAAGTGTTGAATGGAAACTGATTTTTGTTGAATGAAGTTTACTGTCAGCAGAGATACTATTGAATATTTATAAATGCTTTAATTTCGTTTATTTGTTTTAAGATATGGTAGATAAACGCACATAATCATATTTTCATACAAAGTAGGGTTGAGTTGTGAATCCTAAATTAAAAAATATTACTTTCCACCAATAATCATGGATAATTATGATAAATTGAAAGTTTGCTCATAATTGCTTGTCAAAAATGGACATCATTTATATATAGTTCATAATCTTCATTTTTGTATACAGATTCAATTACTGAATATGTACTAAGCTGACAGCCATGGTACTAATAAAATTAAGTGTTTACTGTACCATATTTAGAAAAAAATACTCTTTTAATATAATAATAATATGATAAAAAAAATTATAAGACAAATAGTAAACTGCACAAAAGATCCCAAAGAAAATGAGAAGGTAATAAAAAAGATCTAAAAGAAGCGATACATTTTTTGAAGAAAGGAATAGCCCCCCCGAAGATAAAATAAAATTAGAAATGTTGAAAAAGATGGTTGAACAAAGAACACATATTGCAAGTATGTAATAAAACTTGGGAAGTTGAATGAATACCAAATGATTGGAGAATGGGACTAATAATACGAATACACAAAAAAAGGAAACAAACCAGATTTTAATAACCATAGAGGAATAAATTTGATAACTATACACAAGACACAAATACACAAGTGAGTTTAGAAAATGCCGATATATACAAGATATACATTTTTATGCAAAAGGAAATAATAAACAAAGCATTGAAAGCGAAACAAACAAAGGGAGGATCAAGACAAGGAGAAGGATTAAGCCCATTGCTGTTCGTCGTATTTATGAATGATTTGATAAAGAAAAAATAAAAAGCATGTATATGGGGCATAAATATTTAGAAAGAGTAGAAACTTCAGATTGTACATTTGCTGATGATGTACAATTAATAGCAGGAACTGAAAAAGAATTATAACAAAAATTATATCAAAGGAAGTACTACAAGACAATGGAATGAAAATGAATATAAAGAAAACGAAGGTATTGACAATAAACAATGGAGGTTACAAAATGCACATAGAAGAAATAGAACAAGTAAATAAAGTGCAATATCTAAAACTAGAAACAGACGAGAACATAGAGACGGAAATAAATAAGAGAATTGAAAATTCCAACAAAGTAAACTATGCTGTGGTCAATGGATTCATAAATGAATGAGAAATATCAAGAAAAACCGAAATGGAAGTATTTCTAAGTATATTTAGGCCCATACATAGATGAAATATTCGAGAATACTGCAAGGAGTGATAAGAAAGGATATAATTGGAAAGGATAATATAAGAGAACAGCTGCAAGTAATACCAATCACCGAATTTATTGAAAGAAGGCAGTGAAGTTGTTTGGCAAGCTAAAGGACAAAAAAAAAAAAACAAGAAGACCAAAAGAAATAAGGGACGACGTGAGTTAGCTGTCATGGAACAATGCAAAGAAAGTTATTAAAAATTGCGAATGTAGATTTTTGTACCCCTATACCCTAAAGGGTAGAAAGGAATTTGATATATATAATATTTTATTAATGATATGACTTACATATCGATCTAGGGCAATTGACTCTAAAGTAATGGTGGTTACCCCATACGATTCGATCACCATGACGTAATTGTGTTTTCTGACTGACTTGAGATCCATTAACGCAAGATCTAGCATTGGCAAGAGGTTCCAAGAATAAACCATTATCTTCTATGGTAATAATACAATGTTCAGGTTGGATTCCCAAACCGGATAGTTGAATATCTGGTTCTTTACCAGACCCATTACTACTAGCACCTACTACTGTAACATCCTTTAAATAATATACTAATAATTCGTTTAGGTAAGGATCAGCATTCAAATTCACTAAATAATATTTATTTTTCTCCACTTTTATACCAGAATCTTGCACACTAATGCCCATTTTTTCTAAAGCTTGTTGTCGTTCGTTTTGAATTCTTTCCGTTTTCATTAATTTTTCTTCCCAAGTTTGCGACATTTCTTTGTATAATTTTTCACTTTCATTTAATTTTTGATGTATATCTACTCTTTGAATGTCACCAACAGGAGATCCCTAAAATGAAAATCAGAATACAGTAAACATGGAATGTGTAAATACCACATATCTATAGTTACACAGGTTTAGCAAATATTTATCTTTCCTATGTAAAGTAGCAACAGTAATAAATATTTAGTAAGAGGCAAACACATTCGCATACACGTCATTAATGATGAATTTCCCTCTTAGAAAACTATATTGTTCAAGAAACCAAAATAATAATGGAACATTGATTTTAGCTCGAGTACATTTTAGTTTATAAATAAGTGATTTTATTCTAGTTTCTAGACATTAATGTGTGATAGTTTGTTATTGTTCCAATAATACGGAATACGCTGTTTACGCTACCACTGTACAAATACTCACGCTTACATTGTCCGAAGAGCGTTTCGATAACCTAGTTATCGTCTTCAGATAGTGAAGGTACATAGTGGTAGTGTAAACACTGTGTTTAGTATGAATAACAACAACGGTTCCAGAAATTCCAGCTTAGTTCAAATACTTTAAAAATGTACAGACTGGAAAGCCAAAACAATGGTTGTTAGTCAAATAAAACTATAAAAAAATATTATTTAGTATTTTTTCCTTGGTAGTTATACTGATATTGTAGTTAATACACTGGTTATTAATATTTTTAACAATCACAACTTGTTATAAATAAATACTAATTTGGGACTATTTTTTCATTTAATTATTATGTATTAAAAAATGAAGATTTTTACATACCGTTGCGTGTTTAAGCATTTCCCTCAAAGCTTCAACTTCTTGTGTTAATTCTCTTATAATTCTAGCATTTGGATCTTCATTAACAACAGCATGGTTAACAATTCTCTTAGCTCGATCCGCGTACCGTAGAGTAGATAGAGTTTCCTCATAATTATCAGCTGCTGGAGATATGGTAGCAACCATGACTGTTTTGCTGTTACCCCCTAAGTTATCTTTTAGTAACCATGTTAGTACGGAATCTCTATATGGCACAAACTTGTTATCTTTATTTTTGCCCGACGACTGATCCGCTAATTTTGAAATGACTAGACCTAAGGTTGTTAACGACTTATTAATATTGGAGCCTTCTTTGAGTCTTTCTCCAACTGCTCCAGTTTTCACAGCCCGTTCTGAACCAGCTAAATCTACTAGTGACATTCTACTGACTTTCTCTCCAGTTACACCTGTTTTAGGTTCTACCAGGGTTTGGGTAAGTATTACTGTAAATACTGCGTGAGATCTTGATGATTCGCTATTCATATTTGTTGCAGCAACTGTTCGTGATTTATTACCTTCCGCCATCAAATTGTCGATATCCTGTAAATTGTATGGATCAGTTTATTATTATAGGTTAATAACCCAAATAGATACTCATTATTTATAGTTGTATCTTCAGTTTTCAGAATTCAACTTACGAAAAATTTTTTCAGAAAACACCAAAAATGTACAATAAAGGGAATTGCTAAACAATGCAAAATTTAGTTAAGACGAGTAAAACAGAAGCTGAAAATTACTGTTCAAGTAAAACAGTTTTCAATGTTTAATCACCAAAAAAATATTTCTGTCTACCAATCCAAAAAGTTGATGTGTCATACATGTGTTGTCTTTCAAGTTTTTACGATCGAACAATATGAGTTGTGGCACCACTGTAATTTTGAACATTGACGTTTGTTACTGGAAAGGCAGTGGCAATATAGAAATTGAATAAGTTGTTGATAGTGAACGTTTAAAAGAATCAAGTTTATGCAAAATTGGAAATCACCCGTGAAGGCTTACTCTGGATTATTTTTTGATTTTGAAAAAGGTCTTTCTCAACCAACATACATGGAATCGGTTCGTGCAACTTTTGGTAATGTAGCACTATCCGAGAAGATTACGCAACATAATTAAAGAAGATAGGCATGTGACTTACAGACAATTAGAGGCGTGTCTTTGGATGAATGATCATGAACCAAAAACTTTGCATCATTCTTCACGACGACAATGCCAACTCCATTAAAATACGTCAAAAAACGGAATATTTGAAGGAGAAAAACATCGAAATAATTTGTAATTGCTCTTATTCGTCCGATTTATCTCCTATTGACTTTTTCTTGTTCTCCACTGCTAAATAAAAGATGCGCGGACAGAATTTTTATCCCACGAAGAAGCTGTTGAAGACTTCAACACAATGTTTCTACGATACTAGCTTCAGAGTGGCAAAATTGTTTCCAGAATCGGTTTGAGCATATGCAAAAATGTAGTTTTGAACGTGTACGTTTATGAATATTTATGTAAACAAAATAATAATAGTTGGAGTGACCAATATAGATAAGAAACCGGAATTGATATATACCTTATGGTAGCTAGAGACATTTAGTAAGTAGTCTTATTAGATCTGTTTTTCAAGATAAGTTCAAACATAGATTATGCCCTCGACAAATCCTAAAACGCCGACACGAATAGTAGGGGGTTGAGACCTCAAAAACTTTTGATAATGGCTTCCAAAGGGAAGGCGAAACATGAAAATTCAAATTCTAAACATATCCGAACATATTTTGAAAATACAATTATCAGTATAAAAATTCCTTTCTACTTGATGAGAGTACTACAAATAATATTTGTGCGCATGTGTATCGTTGTGTGAAGAGCGCATGATCTCTTGTATGTTGGAAGAGCTCATGCGCACGACATATGCCTTGACAGACCCTTGTTTTATGTAAGATGCTTTGTTTTTATTATTGTTCTTATTAACACACGATAAAATCACTCGAAATAAAGGCTTTATCGACGATAAAGCCTTTATTACAAGTGTTTTGATTTCAAATTTGTACGCTTTCGTTTCCTTAATTCAGATTCTGATTATGTGAAAGAATTATTGATGATTACAATTAATATTTAATTGCTGGTGTCTTACAGTTTAGTTCTATATTTCTACTTTCGTACCATCTTTTTAATAGCCCTTATTCCCATATGATTGAATTTTCTCTTAATCATATTGATAATAATGGGATTTTTTAAAATATTACCTGAAACGAAGTTACAGCAAGCTGTGACAAACCATCAACATAGGGTCCAAGGACATTGTGTTCTCTGACTTTTAAAGATTGTTTATTTGTTTGAGGATCTAGTAGATCATGTACCTAAAGCAAATAAAAAATATACCATTATGAAGAAATTACCGAAACAAGTACATTAGTTTAAATAAATTGGTCTTTATCGTTCTGCGGTCAGCAATGTTAAAATAGTAAGGATAGTATTTATATTTCATTTTGTTTATTAAAAGTAAAGTTCCAATGATCGATTGAAAATAGTTACATATTTTCGTCCTTACATTTACCTTGACAAGATCCCCTTATATGTATATCTAAGGGTGGAGGATGCAATATCTACTTATTCTAGGATAGATAGAAAACTGTAAAATATTTGGGGTTTGCTCAGTAAAAAAATTTCGTGATGCCATCCCCATTGAAGATAAAGGGCGTTGAAGAATTAAAAATTATACAATTTTTTTACGATTTTGCCGCAACTACTGGTAACATTGTATTAAAATTTTGTACGAATATGTTTTGGAATCAGATACATCCAATGAATTTGTTTTTATGTCTGCCTTTCATAGAGGGCGCTAGTTACACGGTTCGTACCAAGTAGTATTGAACATAATTTTTTTACTGAGCAGACCCTAAATATTTTAAATTTTATATTGTACACGATCCGATAGGAAAATAAAATACTCCGGATGCATTTTTAGACACCATTTTTTTATTATTTACTGAATGACATCGAGTAGCAGTAGCAATAGTAGTTGATTGGAATTAATTAATTTTTAAAAATTTAATTTTCAATAACAAAGAACTTATGTTGAATAACTTCTTTCCTTCACCTTACCATTACCAATTAATAAAATTAAATCGGTAATAAAAGAAAATAGAAAATTAGATACATACGGGTTTTCATATTCTAATGAAAATGGATTATATTGGGAAAATCACGTGTCACTAGATCGTGCTGAATTTGGCTTTTATAGCGGTGAACAATACAATCTGTAAAGGTGTTTGATGCTGTTCGGTTTTTATGTGTTTTTAGTGATTTTCATACTATTTTTTTATTTTTTAAATTTCCGTTATTTTCTTAACGTGTTTTTGTAGTTAGAACAAAAAATTGTATTTAAGAATCGGTCTAAAAATGACGAAAATTGAAATAATCCTTCTTAACATCATGGAATATGTTGAGAGTCAGAAGCAGACCCCTAAAAGAAGGTGAAGCCGTTTTTAAAGACGGGCATATAGTATTATGTGGCCTAGAACTTCCTAAAAGGAACAAATTTGTGTCTACAGATGTCAAGTCTACCTTCCCTGCCTAATGAATTAATCTGAATTATGTAGTTAAAGATTGGAAATGCATTTTTTCGTGGAGGAAGACACTTGATTATCTACACAAAACCACCAAAAAGCTACACAAGAGTTTTATTGTCTAATAGAATAGTACATTTGTACGTTTTTATTGTTTTATGGATGTGTAGTTAGTATTACCTTAGAAACGTTCTTTAAACAGACATATTATTTTACTACATATACTAAAATTTCAACAGTTTCTATTGTTTCTAAACATCAGAATTAGTTTGTATTCTAGCTTTGTGGTTCACCTCTATTGAAGTTTGAAATAAAATTAAGAGATGTCGCTCACTTTCTAATTTTCGCGAATAGTTACATCTATATATGAGAAATGTCATTGAAATGTTGCATGTTGACAACAGGTAGGTATTCGAATTTAGTGCTATGAATTAATCGACCCGTATGTGAAGGACATACGAAAAAAAATTGCATTAATCTAGATTGGATGACGCATATTCACACAAAATGAAATGTTTTGAAACATCTAGCTTTCGTTTCTTTTTCATTATTATTGATATTTAAACTTGTTAGTTCGTAGTACAGATGATTACTTGACCTCTAGAACCTGTCATTTAATTGTTTGAACGGGAGCAGTTAGTTATATCGTGACAAATATCTTATCACATCTCGTAATCATCTTTAATGTAACCATCTAGATTACATTGAAGTCATATTTTTATTTACTATAAAGAAAAATAATTAGTACGTAGAAATTTTTTTAAATAAAAACACCCATTGGGACTTATTATAACGTTACAATCTAGTCAAAATAGACCAAAGAGCAATTTTATTTCAACCTAAATGAATACAGGTACATTTTATATTAACAGTAAAATGTCTACAGTTTATTATGCCCTCTCTGAGTCGCATCCCCGATATGACCTTCCCTTCTGGGGTATATGTTTTGAGACTAAATTTTGACTCTTCCTAATTCATATTTGAATCCGTTAGCACGCTTTTCCTATTTTAGAATGGTCATTGCACAGCTATCCACTTAGGAACGCGGAAGCAAGATCTTAATCTATCTACTCCATGTTCAGAATTAGTTATAGGCTCAATACTATACAATACGTGTAAAATGGACCATCATTTGCCAATTGAAATCAAACCTATTACATCTTTTCCTGTATTTCGTAACAATTTAAGGGCAAATTTACTGGAAAGTGCCCTCTACTTGTATACCAATACTAATATTTCATTTTGAACATTCTACAGACTAATTAAATATTAATATTGATTTTTAATACAACTTTTTTACATTTCAGGATTGCCGTATATTTAATTTTTTTATCTGCTTTATTCATTGAATTTGTTTTGTTTTGATAATGTATATATATATATATATATATATATACATGTAATGTATATTACATATAGAAATTATGACATTGTATATTTCAAAAGTTAATATTGATATTCACTGTATTTTTCGTTTGTATACTTTATATTCAGACTTTATTTGTGTATTCATTTAGTTATTTGTTTTGTAGTTATTTACAAGCTTCTACAAATTGTAAACAATTGACAATAAAGCGTTTTTCTCTTCTCTATTTTAAACTAAGGTAAATTCAGCAGTGTTCCTTAGGTTCCTAAATTTAACATGTGAAAATATACTATGCTCTGCTTTTAGCATTTTCACTTTACTAGCCCAAATGGTTTGGTCTTTTTAGTCTTGTTTCTATTCCTTGTTATCTAGCAGCTGAATTACTTCAACATTCACATGTTGAAAAAGTATTTTTTGTATATTCTGTATAAATTCTTCAATAGTTCATATCTTCAGTTGTATACCATAAGTAGATAATCACAGTGGGATTGTGGCAAAATTAAACACAAAAGTGTACTAACTCTAATATCAAACTTTCGAATACTTATATATTCATCGTCTGTGACTGAAATTATGGTCAACTTTGGTGTTTGATTTTGCCACAATCCCACTACGATAATCTAGCTGGCAAATACAATAAAAATTCGTCTTCAAAACGTCCGATGCTTAATTGCCACTTATTCCTGTCGCTGCAGTTCTTATAGATCAAATTTTCTTATTCCATGCATCCATGATATCCACTTCATTCTTTTTTTTTGGTAATCTTTCCTTCCCTATCCTCTTCACGTGTCCGTACCAAATCAACTGTTTTTCTCAATATGTTCTATAATTGTTAATTTCAGGTTCATTAGTTTTTTTATTGTGTTCTTTCTGACCCGGTCTAACTCTGACGTTCTATTTGCTCATCGTAACAAGTACATTTCTGTAGCTTCTATTTTTTCTTTAGTTGTTCTTTTATTCTTCACGTTTCAGCTCCATATACTAACCGACTATTAATCATTTGTAGATTCTCAATTTTCGTTGTTTTCCTGTATCAGTATTCCATTTAGTGATTTAGTTATTGTTCTTGCTCTGTTTATTATACATTTTATTTCTGTATTATCTTCCCCTTCTTTGTCAAAAATAACTCCTAAATATCCATAGTTCTAACAACTCTGTTCTGTTTTAAAATTAGTTTAAATCCAGAACATTTAGAAGCATTAATATATTAAAAGGTCTAGGAAATTACGTTATTTTCTATTTGTATGCAAGTTGTATCCACTCCAATACAAGTAATGTATCTTTTCTACGTTCATCTACAGTCCCCATTTACCGTATTCTCCCTTTAGTTTGCATGCTATGTGTTCTAGCGTTTACACATATTACCTGATCACTTGCAAACTAAAATGTGTATAACCAGGTGTCATCGTCGATTCGGATTCCAATTTGCATTTGCACACTGACTTCATTTGTTAAGTATGTAGAGACAGAGTCGAGTTTCTCCCTATGAGTTTGTTAACGTGAGCTTGTCAGGGAAGCTTTGCCATCAAGTATTACACTTAGCAAAAGCCCTGATTGTATGCAGAAGCTTCGTAGGGAGGAATTGGGTATATAACCCAAAGACCCTACTGTGGATGTATACGACAATTGTGAGACCAATCATCACATATGGGACAGTGGTTTGGGGTACTAGAACTAATCTGAATACGACGAAAAACAATCTCTCAAAGGTACAAAGACTGGCTTACTTATGTGCAACTGGAGCCATGAAATCAGATTTTCTCGAAAGCTGTTTTAATATTTCCTCAGTTATTATGTCAAAATCTGGAGCCTTGTTTGGGTTAATATTTCGTTTATCTCAGTAAAAACATCTTTAGGTAACTTAGGCATGATTACTTCTTGGAATTTTTCTTCTCAGTCTGGCTTTTCTTCTTTATCTTCATTTGGCTTAAATGTTTATTTTAAATGACATGCAAAAATTTCTGCCTTTTGTGTGGTGTTTGTAGCAGAATGCCCATCAACGTAATACCTCTAAACTTGATGAACTTTTATGTGAGGCAGGCTCTTGTTTATGGGTTATCGATGATAAAGTTTATAGAGGTCGTGTTAAATAATAATAATATTGAAAAAGAAATGTTGGTTAGATTTTTAATTTTATTTAGTTGAATAGGCCAAGCCAACGATTTGACAAATAATTTGACTGACTCACTTTACAACGACCAAAACAGGTCCTCTTTTTTTGTTGGACAAAAGGTTTTTTCAATGTTTAGTTTCAATTGTATTGGACTCTACATAAATTATTCATGACTGGTAATTAAAGAGATAGATCAGTTTATATAATATCGACTAGTTTAATTCTTTACTGACCTTTTCATTATAAATTTCCATGTAACTAACTTCAACTTTATATGTTAATTCTGAACTTTGTTGTTTTGCTATTAGGCCAAATAATGAGTCGCATAATCTTGGAATTATACCCTTATTATCTTGAGAACCCATCATGGTATACGATTTTCCGGATCCTGGAACAAAAAAATATAATTATATGCGTCATAATTTTTATTATTTAAATTGTCATTTCTAATAAAATGATTTTAGATTTTAGTTTTTTAAGACAAAATGAGTATTTCGCCCTACGAACTATGGCATAGATTTTTTTTGTATTCCCCTAATCTATTGAGTAGAATCTACTCCACTTATTTAATTTTTCCACACTTGGGAGTCACTCCATGATTTCCTTTCCCTTCAATTATTATACGAGGGTGATGCTATATATTTTGAGATACATCATCTACATTAATGCACGTTTGCAAATGAAGCTTTCACAAGCTAAAAGCTTCTCATCTTTTGGAATTCTTGGGATTCACGATTCATGCGGGTTGCATTTTTTCCTCTGTGATGCAATCAGATATGATAACTGGGCCTCGGCCATATTGTTGATGCGTTTTTCGTAAACAAACCAGGGTGATCATAGCACCATACCTTTGTCTTCCTATTCTTCTAAAGAATTACTGAAAGATGGTATAGGCATAGGGCAGATAAATACCTTGCCAGACTAAAAAAATGAGTAGTGAGGCGCGTGAATTTTCTATCAACAATCGGACCCCTCATATATATTAACTGCTATTTAGCATAATGCCAAATTTCGGATTTTAGTCTTTTCAAAAACCTAGATTGATGCAAAGAAGTGTGAAGGATTGTACCAAGGACTAATTACCCTTATCCCTTTTCTTACATCTATTCTACACGGATCGTCAATCCATATTCTCGACGAAAATGTTCAAAATGATATAATAGAGAAAATTTTGGGATTTTGCACAGGAAATAGTAAGACTGGGCAAGACTCCGTAAAAGACCGGAAACATCGAAATGTCAAAGATGATCTGAGACCCTAAATTTATTAGTTTGATATCTAAATATCTGGAAAAAATCTCAATTACTACTAGAGACGCAATACATAAATTTCAGTTATTTGGACATCAAGACAAAATGTGATGTGAGTTAAATCCTGATTCCAGAGGAAATACGAACACTACGGTGCCGCATACACAAACCTTGCCAGGCACTATCACACGTTCTCCTGGCAGCACATTTACACGACGAGGAAATACGAGGTTAGAGGTGAGGAAATTGTGAGCCTCTAAACTCTTGTAATTCATCAAAGCTTCTTTGGGTGTAAATTTCGTGCGCAAAACTGGGTACTCCAGTCTGTCAAATTCTTCTTTCTTCTGATAGCGCCCACGGTCATGATGAATCAATTTCTCAATATATCCCCTTAAAAAAGTCATACTTCAATAGTACTAGCAATACTCCGGTATGTCCTCCGAAACGCATCAACAACATAGCCGACGCCTTGTTGTCATAACTGCTCAATAGATGGCACTCGCGTCTCTTTGCCGGGGCCTCGAGCACCCCAAGGATGGTTTCAAAAATATGATGAATTTCTTTTGTTACTGTTAACTTAAACTGATCTTGAAATCATTGTAGATCATAATGCGTACATAGTCATATTTTCTTTGTTAAATTCATATTACAAATTGTATTTATTATGTGATAGCAGCGAATATTTGAACATACAGTCCAACTTCTTTAGTTTTGTCGCATCTCAAAACCGAGAGTGACCTGAGTACTTGTACCGTTTTTCAGTGACGGCTTCAAAACCAATATTTTTATTTTTTCATTATAAGCGTGTAGGTCTGTTGGAAATCATACTGATTACTTATCAACACCACAAAATTATCTTTTATAAACAAACTACCCCATTAAGTGAAACAAATTTATAATGGGCGAATTTAATACAATAAGACAATTTGAAATTCTCACTTTTCACTTTTAGTCGTTCATTCGCCCTAATGTTATTCGTTTATTTCTAAATATATTGATACGCAAGTGAAATAAAATTTTTACATATTTAAATCTAGTATTTCGATAGAAGCGTAACTCAACGGATCTCAAAGAATACAATGTCTATTTTTAAAGGATCAACAGAAGATTATTTCGAGTTGCATGGAAGCGATTTTTGTCTTACATTTCCCAATTCAACATTTATGTTGTATAAAAAACAAGTTATCGAAAGCTACCAGGGGATTTGTCGTAGGGATGAAAGTATTGTTTCAAATCATATCAAACCGTAACAGCTTATAAATTCACCTGACATCTTTTTTATTTTTCAAATAAAAAACATTTTTTCCGAGATTTTCTTGTCATACTTCTGGGCATATCGAACAGAAGAGAAAAACAGAAATATTGAACGCGAATGTATCACATGACCTTAATAAGAGATCATATTACGTTCATTTTTAATAATACTTTGGTTTTGATTTACCAAAAACAAAAATAAAAAAGGAAAATGTCATGTCTATGAAGAATTAGTGAAATAATAATGAATCAAAACATTATTTGAAGTTCAAAAATATTGATGATTATCGATTATTTTGGAGACATATTTCGATATGCTTTATTTACTTGAAACGTAAAAAATTAGATTTATTGTACGATTTTTTTCTCAAAAGTAAGTTTTCCGAATTTGCGAATTGGTATATTAATATTTTTTGAAAATAATGTATTTTGGAAAATTGTTTCGATAGATTTTGAATTCATTTATAAGAGAAACATATAATAAACGTAAATTTCAATACCTAATTTGATTTCAGATGAAAATTGCGGCTTGAGTTTGATTGTATAGCTTAATTCTTCATTTTCTTTTCAAAGAAATTCTTCAAAAATTCTATAGTATCGTTTATTTAATAATCATACTAAAATAAATCCTCAACATGGGAAGTATTGTTCATCGTATTCTATGGTTATAACATAACGTTCTACCAGCTTTTTTGGCTCAGGTGCAAAAAATTGTCGCCCCAAATGCTGGATGTGGTTACCACCAAGGTCTTCATTCTTATTTCGCAGTATATGGTTTACCATTGCCTTATTGTAAGAGAACCAGCTTTCGGTTAACTAAACCTGTATATTTCTTCAATAAAACCTCATACATTCGCATCGGCTGTTCACTATATAACTGGGCATTAATACCACAACCTTGTGGAATGGTTTCGAAGTACACTCAACATTTATAAATCCGCCAGACACACAGCAAGACTTTCCGACCTAATAATCTTTGTTCCAGAAGTAAATTTGGATTACTTGGAATGAATTAGTGCCAAAATTTGTAGCCTGTACAAAATGATATTCCTAGTCTGGTTTCAACAAGACGCTACTCTCTCCCCTTTCAGGAGACCTGGTCGTCAGTATCTCCACGAATGGCCACCGTGTTCCCCGATTCTCAATCTTATGCGGGTTTTAGAGACCAATCCAGCAAGTTAAATTGATTTCACCCAAAATTATTATAAATGTTCTAAATAAATTTTGATTGGGTTACGGATATAGTGAAATAGTCAATGTAGAACATTATGAGCATTTACTGAACTGAAATAATTAAATTAAATTATGTGCCTTCTTGCTTTTTATAACTTTATCATCTTGTATGATTTCTAGTATAATACAAATAGTTGCTTAACCACAACATCAACGATATGTCATTCTGTGAATATTAGTATTATTGTTATTTATTCTACAATTCATTAGATTCGAATATTGAAAAAAAATATGTGGATAATTGAATTTATTTCAAATTACTCAATATAAAGTTTCCTTTTTTCTGCTTTTACTGCCAAAATTTGCTCTTTTTTTCGTAAATTAGCAATATCCATTTTAAATACACCGCCAGATCTCCAGCAAATATCCACATGATAATTCAGCATGTTACTTAAATTTCAATGCTGTCTAAAATTTCTTTTATTATGTTTTTAGTGTATTCCATACAATTATATCGACAGATAGCAGCATCTGGCAACACGCCAATCGGTGAAGTAATTAGAATTTCATCACTCTACTACCCTTTAGCTTTATCCAGAATTAAGATTTTTCCGATCTTTCGAGAAAAGTGAAAAGACATTCATCGAACCGGAAACTCATGTGAAACAGAAATGAAGAAATTCTTTTTTTAATTTGTCTTTTTACTCTTTGTAGACAGGAAGTCGGTATGGGATTTATAACTCTAAGCTACTTTAATTGAAAATTTTGGAGAATGGATTCAATGTTATACATTTTTTTAACCGACGAAATAATTTATTCGAATTTTACTGTTTTCACATGTTTAAAATGTGAATTCAGAAAAGGTCACAGAAAATCGTGTTATTTCCTTGAAGTACCATCTTTCAAGGTGATAAATTTTGTATTCATTTCCTGCAATAGTTTGTTTATTAAAATTTTTTAAAGTGAACATCCTCCGAGTTGATTAAGCATTGTTTTTTAAACGGAATAGCTTAGAATGTAGACAGGTATCGTAATGATGAAAGATTCTCACCCTATCTCAATTAGAAATATAAGATTATTACATACACAATATTTCACTTGAAACTACCTCAGAATTTCTTTGTTATATACATACTATAGAAAATCATATTCCCTATAATCTACGATGTAGATTACTAAATTTAATAAAAAATTAGACTTTGTACGCGTATGTAATTTCAGAAATGATTCGCTTTCAACATTTCAATGAAATGCGAATAGTTATTTTAGGTGTATCATTATTGCTGTTCACTTTAGACACGGTACTGAATATTATTCATTATCGATATGGCCTAGATTTTGATCAAGTAGCGTGCTGTAAAGGTATGTCAGAAATACAACAAGTTTCTGACTTTTCAATATGCAAGTCTATTTGCTGTTCTATATATCGATTGGCAGAAAATAATCGAATCACACGAAGAAAGATTATCGATTGAAAAATGTTTAAAGAGAAACAACAAAAATATTCGAGGGTATGTCAATAAGTCCGTCATTGTGTAAAGTACGTGTTTTATACATACTTTTCCGTAGCGTAGTAGCTAGAGTATAAGGCTCACAATCGGCAGGTCCCAGGTTCAAGTCGCGCTGATTAAATTTTTTATCCACTTTTGTAAAAATACATATTTTTAGGTGGCATTTATGCATACCGAAGAGAAAAGGAGGGACAAAATTAATAACTGGATAAGGTGCACCTATATTAGTATTGTTATAAATATTGTTAATTGAACTGTTCAAAATATTAATAAATATATATATTTTATAAAGAATCAATAAGAGCGTTTCTTCTAATGAGAAATTAAACTTATGTTTAATTAAGAAATTTCCATTGAACTTCTATATTTTGATAAAATTTTCGATAGTAGAAAAAATATTGTATGCATCTCGTGCGTGAAAGTCTTTTTCCAACTCATGTGGTTGTCAGTGACAGTATTCACAATCGTCGAAAAAAGGCTACTTTGCACACTTGTTACATAACTAACTGTTTGCAACAGGACACGACGTGGGTGTAGTTTCCATAGAAGAAAAATTAATTAGGTTACGAATTGTTTCCTATTCATCAGTTTTAGCTTCGAGTGACTATAAAATGAAACAATTTCACGAAAAATATCTATTTTGACGTCGAAAAAAAGTGACTGGAGTTGAAAAGAGCCTGTGTTTCGATTAATCTATAAGTCACAGTGAGTAAATTAATTATTATAGAATGATACCAATATTATTTCAAATACACTTTATAGTTCGGAATTGGATTGTGGCCGGTCAGGGACCGTTGCACATAGGCCTTTTCATAGGCATGTCTTGCATAAAAGGCCGATGTCCCTTTGGCTTTAACCTTCTAACGTCATTACGCAAAATGTGAGGCTTGCCCAGTTGTTTATATGTCGTACATGGAGTGCTGATGTGGTCAGTAGTTTTTTCTTTTTCAATGCACTAGCGACATTCCAGATCGTCCGTGATGCCTATAGTGTCTGGTTAAAAGGATAGTCACCAGTCGTATTTAGCACCTGTTTATGGGGATCGGTTGTTTGGTAAGGCAGGAAGCTCATCTATGCGTGCTTTAGTCTGTTTTAAGAAGAAACTACTGAAGGATGTAACAACCACACTTGGCTACACCAACAATGGGTTCTGGGCACATTGGTGAATTTGCTAAGCCTAATTTGGCGAGCGAGTCGGCTAGCTCGGTCTAGCCGCCATCACTCACAAGATTTCGTAGGACATAAGTCGAAAGTATCAAAATTCAAAATTACTTCTTCCAAAATTCTCAATGTTTTTCAACTCTAACGAGAAATGTATATAAACAAAGTTTATTTTGTTTGCAATTCGGACCATTTCAAATGACGATGTGAAGCAAATACTTATTATATAACCAATAATCTTAATTTTTCCAATGCATTCCCTCGAGCAGTTGTAGTCGTTGTTCCTAGTCTTGGTAGGGCTTTCAACTAGTGGGTCATAAGATACAATGATTCCAATTAGTTTGCTCTCAACAAGACCAGCGGACACGTTTCTTCAATAGATCTTCTGTTTATTTTCAATAGGATGATCGTGTTATAAGATCGGAGTGTTATTATAAGATAATAAGATAACCTAACCGAAAAAATTATATTATGAATGTTAACAGATACACATAAGCAAACTCAAAAAAATCTCTGCAGTCGTCTTTCAACGCACGCACAGAGACAATGAAATCTCTCTTGCAGGATTAGTAACTAATAGGTCATGGATACATCCCTATATGTCAAAATGCACGAGGCGATAAAAAAATGGGTGGAAAGTTGTGCAAAGGTGTTCTCTTGCATCAGGATAACGCATCCATCCAAACATCTTAAAATGCAATAGTCGCAGTAGCTCAGACAGGCTTCAAATTAGTTGAGCACCTACTATATTCTTCATATTTGGCCTCCATCGATTACCACAACGTTTAAAGAACACTTGCGCGGTAAAATATTTTCTTCGGATAAAGAAGTCTTATGTGCAGAAAATCACTGATTTGTTAGATTGACTAGAGGCATTAGCAATGATAGAATATAGATAGAAAAATTTGTTTACATTAATGAAGTGGGTTAAGGGCAATATTTAATGATTGCCAACCCCTCGTATATGCTGGTGAATGTAAATTACTTTTTAGAATATCCACTGATTTTAATTAACATTCTTTTTTTGTTTATCTACTGAAGTCAATATTTATTCTCTAAATTCCTAAAGTGGCTTTTACCTGTCATCTATTTTCTATAGAAACTATTTTTGTTTTTTTTATTTAAATTCTTAAAACATTGAGACAAATTACATTGACGAAACAAACTTATATAATCAGATTTTAGTTTTAAACATAAGAAAAAACAAAATCTGTTAGTCTATGTCTCTCACAATAATTTCAAGTTTGGCTGTTTTCAGTTGTAAGAAGATCTGATATACGAGGGTTGTCTAAAAATTATATATGCGTCTGCGTTAAGGGATTATCACTAAATTTCAGTCATGTTTGACATTTTGAAAAAAGTAAGTTGTGAAGATATAAACGTGAAATTTTGGGCAAGGGAATTCGAACGTAGCAGTAAAAGCTTAACTAATGACTTGACTACGACAACCATCGAAAAAGTTCACCAAATGGTTCTGGATGATCGTAGAATTAAGATAAGAGAAACTATTGGCATATGAAAATACATATATTGAATGAAGAATTATGCGTGCATAAGCTATTCGCATATTGGATGCAGTGTTTGCTCAATTTTTAACAAAAGCACATTCGAAAAAACATTCACCAGGCTTTATTGACGAAGTTCAAGTCAGAGTCTGTTTTTTGCGGCGACTCATGACTGTAGATGGAACTTGGATCCACCATCATACTCCTAAAACGAAGAAACAGTCAAGAGAGTGGTTGCCTATTCTGAAAATGGCCAAAGACGGTTTCATCGAAAAAGTGAGGGCGACCGTTTTCGGGGTAGTCATGAGGTTGTGCTCATATATAATTGCTTGATAATATCAAGGGAGAAATTGCAAAGTAACAGCCGTATTTGAAGAAAAAGAAAATGCCTTTTTATCAGGACCATCAACGCAAAAAAATTTTGTTAGGTTGGAAACTTTTCATACAACCCTCGTACTTGTTAGGGAATATTTGATGGTTATTGCTACCAATCTGATGGTTGCACTTATATTGCTAAACTTCTACTCAGAATTTTCAATGAACCCATGTAACAGGGTATATAATTTTCAAGTATTATATTGTATAAAAATTTTGAAGTAATATCCATAAATTGCTGTTTTTTTTTTCTAATCTGAGCTGAAATTACAAATAAACAAGTGATCTCCGCCAACACTTTCGGACTTATTTTAGTATCGATTTGGTGCATAACTATTACATCACTCAATACAAAGATGGCGCTGCCATTGTCAAATCCATATGACTTTTATGAAATAATAACTTTCAAAAGACAAAAGAAAATTTCATTATATTTCGATTAGTCAGAAAAAAGTTTCAGCCATTTAAGTGAAGCTACTTTTGTTATTTTCAAAAAAAGTTCGTGTGTTAATTTATCATTGCTTCTTAATGAAAAAAATACTGTACAAGGTCAGGAATGGCTTCAAAAGTATCATTCGGACTCTGCTCCATCGAAAAGAATCATTTGTTATTAGTTTGCCGAATTTGAAGGTGTTCGTACAGACACCGATTATGGTGAACGTTCTGGTCGTCCAATTGAAGTGCTTAGTCCAGAAAACATCAACAAAGTCTACAAATTGGTTATATATAATCGTAAATTGAATTTGCGTAAGATAGCTGAGGCTGAAAGATATCATAAGGCAGTGTGTTTACAATTATGCATGAACATTTGACCATGAGAAAGCATTTACTCACAGTCGATCAAAAACAACAACTTGTTGATGATTCAGAGCAGTGTTTCGCTATGTTTACACGTAATAAATCAGTTTTGTTACGTCGATATGTGACAATGGATGAAACATGGATCCATCACTTCATACTTCACTCCAGAATCAAAACAATTATTATCTGAAAGGACTGCAGCCGGTAAACCACGTCCGATGCGCCCATAGGCGCAACAGTTGGTTTGGAAGGTTATGGCTTCTATATTTTGGGATGCGCGGGAATATTGTTCATCGACTACCTCCAAAAGGGAGAGAAAATCAAGTTGATGGCTAAATTAAACTAATTACACTGCGAATTGCTTCCTCATCCACCGTATAGTCCACATCTGGCCCCCAATGACTACTGGCTATTCGCCGATCTCAAATTAATGCCAACCGGTAAGAAATTTAGCTCAAATGAAGAAACAATTGATGAACCTGAAGCCTATTTTGAGGCAAAAGACAAATCCTTCTACAAGCCCGGCATTTAGAAGTTAGAGAAGCGTTGAAATGATCGTATTGCTTTTGAAGATTACATCTATGAATAAAATCGATGTTTAACAAAAAATATGTTTTTCTCAGTTAGTCACACGACTTATTGAATAAAATAGGTTTTTAAGTGTCGCGTCTTTCTTAAAAAATTTCTTTCAAATGATAGTTATCAACACGGTAATGGACGTAACATGTTAAAATAATATTTGTCTAGTGTTAACCTAGAATAAACAAAGAAGTATGCATGTTTACACAAAAAGCTGACACCTAAAAAAGAAATTTAGGTTTGAATTGTTTAGAGCACTTTACAGCCAAACAAAACGAGTAATAAAAAAATTAACACATTGTAAATACAGCTTTAGAGCTACGTAAAAACCTGCTGCAATTCAGGTTTTATTACGTTTCATTAATATTAATGAGAATGATGTAATACATGAAATCGAACACAGAAGAAGTGAATTATTAATAGGACAATTTGCTAAGGAAGAAAATTTTTCTGTTTTATTTCACGCGTGGTTTGTAGAGTGTGTGCATTTTTCACTGTTTTAGTGGTTATGGTGTCGTGAAAATAATCAATTCACATCATAAGCAACGTGTCTTGATTCAATTTTTGGTAAAAACTAATGGAAGATTATTTACAAATTGCAGAAGGTGTAAGAAGACAAATGTATGTCATAAAAACGCATGTTTAAATGCATGAAATTACTGATTTTTCACATATGAAACAAACAAACAAATGCGAAAAGCGATTTTCAAGGATTGTCCGCACTCGAAGTGATTTCGGAAGCAAATAATGACTGGAATGAGGACTGAATATGACGTAGAGACAAATAAACTAAATCAGCAGTGGATCGAAAAGGGCGAAGCATGTCTAATATAAGCTTTCAAGCCGTAACAGAAGGCAAGGTTATAATTTTTTTTCATATCCACGGCATTGACAATTATGAATATGTTCCTTGATAGCGTTTTCTGTTGCACCACGGCAACGTAGAGAACAATTTTTCTATATTTACAAAAAAGAAATTGGAGAAAATCATCAAAACCCAAGGGATGAGCAGATTCAGAATATACAAAATAAAGAAACTAGGAGTAGAAAGAAGAAAATCTGCAGAGTTATTGAATTGGGTAAAAGAGTTACTTCTGCGCAAGAGTTTTACGAAAATATACACACCCTATAACATCCATATTGTTCACTACGAGTTGATTATTTCTCAAGACTAGTTCAAAGGTGCTGTAATTGTGGTTTAATTTTAGAAGATTACCAAGGATGCTTTGTGCCAAGGGAACAATGTTGGAATACTTTTACAGTGTTCAAAGGCAAATATTGTGAAAGATTGTTAGTTAGGTTTTTTTTGTTTTTGTATTTCCTCATCTCAATTGTCACACCTGGTATATTCGAATAGAGAATCCTTCTTGTAGGTTGTCATAGGATTAGGCAAATAAACCGACATACGATCGGAATCCGAAATTCAGTGACCCACGTTCCAATCTTGAAATGAGATAATTTTAACTCAATGCGCAGTATAACATTCTATAGTTTTATTGGAGGCTAGATCGAACACATTTCAATACCGAATATCTGCAGTATAAAGGTAGTTTCAGCTCCCAAGGAGTCTTGTATAACGATTGAACTTTAGAGAAAACTTAGTTATATTTCATATAGATATATCAAAGAGAAGTTTCGTTTGTCTGCTAGTTTGAATCTAATAAAATTTATTTTACACTTGTGTTATCTCGATGAGAAATTGTCAAAAACCCAAAAAAATATGGTAAATCGATCAACGAATTACAAAATATTTATGAAAGGTTCATTTCCGAAGATTCAAACTCATAAAACCATACTTTATCGCCAGTTATAATGCGTTTCATGATTGTGGGGTTGGAAATGACTAGCATGAAAAATTCAAATCAAACGACATCAGTCGCAGTTTCAAACCCAAACAATCGCTTAAATTAGTATGAATTGCTTCACGATGCAGAAATTCCAGCGGATACCTCTTTCAGATTTAAAACTCTGTTTTCAGTTAGCGAACCATTTATTTCAGTTGATTGTCAGCCAGAACAAGCCGAAATTTTCCATTATATTTCGACCGCTTTGAAATGCCTGTACGTATATTTTTTTAATAATCAGTCTATTCACGTTGGCCCCATTTAACGTTTTCAGCGCTTTCGCATAGGAAACTTTCAACATATATTTCTATTCACTGCATGAAATTCCAAAGCACACTTGATCTAAACTGACCTGGTAGAACAAAGGTAAATTAAATGATACGCAATCAGTCTATAGAGGTCAATATTATCAATTTGGTAAAAATTCTTCGTAATCTTTTACACTGTAGATATTACCTTTCAAAAAATAACTAATTAAACTCATAAATACAGGGATGTCTCATGTGTAAAGTCGATTTTCATACTATGTAAAAATTTCTATGCCTTAATTTGAACATGTCGTAACTTGTTAAGATTAGTCTTAATTATTTTAATCATTCTCTCTTTGTCTGTTGACGACGCAGTATGTTTTTGTAATAAATAGTACAGAGTGCGATAAATATAGAATTCGTGTACTGTGTAATGAACATTGTTTTCTATTTGTAAAAAAATATGGATACCGAACCTTACGTTTGGTACAACCTTCGTATAACATAAATTATGTTATATATTTAAATGTAAAAAAATTATTCCCAACTATTCATTGTATAGACCAAAAATATTTTATTGATTCTACTCAACGACTGTATCGAACAAAACATTATTTTGCACTAAAATATGGAGGACAACTGAAATGGCCCAAAGTAGTCACGTAGGTACATTAGATTATTTAATTCATTTAGAACCATTTACATTTTTACGATTATACCTCATACTATGCATTAAAAAATTACTTGTGAATATGACTATATACGAGGGTGTTCCAAATATAATCCTATATAAAATTTTATTATTGAGTTCTAGAGCTGATATTTTTCACAGCTTCTGGATGCCTTTTTTGTTTTGTTTTGTTTTCGAATCGCAGTCTGCCAATTGCCTCTTTTAATAGACCAAATTAACGATAGTCGCATGGCGACAAATCGGGATTATAAGGAGGGTGCTACAGTGTTTTCCAACCAGGGATTAGAACATCACGTCGCGTCGACAGGTTTATGTAAGTTTAATTACCACACACACCGATTTTGAACGGTCGATTTTATACCGGTCGTCCGAATCCCATTAGTGAACCACTTGAGGGCATGTGGCCAGTAAAATGCGTGTGAGCAGCCGTCCAATACCACTGTATTGCCGGCACTACCGTGAAGTAGGGGCGTACTTGACTAAATACGCCCTTGCACACGCACCGGTTTTTTTACCGATCATTCCAGGCGACTTCTCGGCGAAATAAGCTAGTATTGGTGGTGCAACTATGAACATTCTGAAGAAGTCAAAAAAACTCACTACAATCACGCCTTAGTTCTTCAAACACAGTGTAGAGTGTTCCCATGTGTTCTCTGTGTGTGTTCTTCGGATGAATCCAGTATTTGCGCTTAATGCTACAGCGCATAATACGGAGATACAATAACCACATAGTAACAACTCGTTAAGGATTCATTGTAATATCATCACATCGTGTCGCGACAACAAAGCAATTGATCCGGTGTGTGTGCAAGTAACCTGCTACCGATAATATATCGGCCGATTTTATACTGGCCGTCCAAAATAGGTGTGTGTGCGAATAGCCTTCGCTTTAACTGGCGTCTTGTCTTTATTCCTCCACTCCATAGATGTGCGTTTACTCTCCGTAATATACGAGTAGTGGTGTCCCAAGTTTCGTATGTGGTGAATATTTGGTGCTTAAAATTCAGAAGTTTTGGCACCCAACTGGCTGAAATTTTGCAGTTCATGAATGATTTGCTCAATACTACCTACGCTAAAGCCAATCCTTCAGCCAAATCGCGTACAGTACTACGTCGATATCCTAAAATGAGTTTCCATACAGCGCTGAAGCTCTCATTGGTAACATTTGGTTTGAAGTGCCGCGCATGTTTTGAGTTTGCAACTAACTCTCGGTCTTTTCGGACAGCGGAACACCTATGGTTATAAGTACACTAAAAAGTGAGGTTACGTGGTCCCAGCTTTTCTTTACGCTTCGTAATAGACCAGTCAGTACAGCCACTTTTACGACACTAAATTTTTCGCGCGTTTATTTAAAAATATCGATTTATATTTGAACAATTTCGCAATAATATCAATAGACGCAACAATGCATCTGAAAAAAGTCTGTAACATTTACGAGAGTTGATTAAAAAATAATACTACACGCACTTTCCCAACGTTGAACCAAGACTAGAAACATTTCTGGAATATCAAAATTGCTCTTCACAATGTCAGGAATGTTGTCTCCTTTTATCACATTTTTTATTTTTGGGATTTTCGTATGGTACTGAATCTTGTAAGAAAGGCGCATGTGAACAGAGAAGAATTTAATTAATAAGCATGGCGTGTTTTCATTTTAAAGAAGAAAGTCTTCAGCTTCGTACATCGTTTCGCAAAAACATAATTTTTTTAAATAAATCTGCTTTCCTTGTAGTTAATAATAAACTAGTTTGTGAATTGTAGAGTACAACTTGTTCGCTACATAGTTTAGATTTTTGTGAGCAAATAAGTTACATCATTCTTAGAAATATTGTTTATTCTCTTAAATCAATGTTTGTTTAAGAAACTAACAAGATATTCTTTTGTATTTAGTATTTGCTACAACTAAATATTTAGAAAGTATTTTCAAAGTTTCTACTAAGAAATTTAATTTAAATGTATATTATGTTTAAGATACGATACTATAACTTAGAAGAATGGAATTGAGACATAAATTCAAATAAGACAAAATGTTCGTAGAAGTAGAATAAATTTGTGGGTTTATTCAGAATTGTGTCCTTAGATCAGCAGAGAAGATACCAATGTAATTGTCCAACATGATAAACTTGTTGCTCAACTCGTTTTGCCAAAACTAAATGTTTATCAGGCGTGGCAAATTACCCCAGTAAAATCAATAACAATAAAGGAGAAAGTGTCTATCGAAATATCTATGTTTTGTAATAATTTGTCAAACCGTCTTTGGCCCGGAAAAATTGCAAAATAACGAACAAAGAATAGTGCATTTCGACAAGTGGCGATTTCAGAAAAAATATATGTTTTTGGGATGTTCAACTTTGAATTAAATAATACCAATATTATTTGTGTGCCTATGAATGAATGAATTCATCGGTTTCTTTCTGTGAACAATGATATGATTCTATTGAATATATTTGATTTTTTTGCGTTTGAGATTTTGTCACAAAGATATAACATTGTTATAAAAATGGTGAATCACAAACAAATAATGATTTTATGATGCAATGTGTGAGACCAATCATCACATAAGGGGCAGTGGTTTGAAGTACTAGCACTAGTTTGAATACCACAAGGAACAATCTATCTAAGGTACTAAAACTGACTTTACTTGTGTGCAACTGGGACCATGAAACCTTGCCCGACAGCTACACTAGAAGTGATTCTAAATCTCCCACCTCTCCACATAGTACTGGAAAAATTGGCAAAGAAAACATCACTAAGTATGTTCAGAGACGGAATCATCAATGAAAACTCGTTTCTAAATAATGACCAACCCTACGACATGCGTCAGGACGTTGCGACGAAAACATTTAGCTTTGAAAAAATCATAACCTCAATAATAAACTGTAGAAGCAAGAGGGATCAAATCACCATACAAAAAATGAACAGAAATGCCATTAAATTGTATCCAGACGGATCAAAAACAGGAATATGAGAGGAGAACTAAACATTCCGAAAGCCTGGGCTGCGCATCAAGAATTTTTCAAACAGAAATCTATGCAATTGAAAAAGGTGTTCAGATCAATCTAGAGGGGAACTATCGCAAACAGATCATCATCCTGTCCTATAGTCAAGCAGCCATTAGAGCTATAAGCTCTGTACAGGAGATTCCTGATTACGTTATTTTTTAGTTCATTTGTAATGGCAAATAAAACAATAAACTTTTTTCTTATTCACCTTTACTACATCATTAAACTATAAACAAATAAGAAGTGGACTGTATTTACTATTTAACTAAATTGTACTTTGAAACTAAAACATTTATCCACTCTTGCTAATTGACATAAACCAAAATACATAATATATGAATATATTATAAGATAGTAGCGCGCTAATAATCACACGCACGCAACCAAGGCCAAAAAGCAAGTGTTTTTTTCTATTTATCTTTTGGACCAGCGCTAGCCGACGGCGACAGCAAAAAAAGGTCTAAAAATAGAAACCACAATACAGCTTGTTGCCACGGTAACAAAATTCAGTATATGCGGCGAACAGATTAATAACAAGAAAGAAATATACATATATACGAGGTGCGTTCACAACAAGCTCCAATATCATAAGATCCAAACTAGGCAAGAAAAATAAAATTACTCTACAATGGATAAGTTCGCTAAAGCGGAGCAGACAAGCCCTCCATGGGACCCGAACCCTTCTGTGGTATCATTTAAAGAACAAAGGAAAACACACTGGAAAAGAAGGTAGGTAGGAATGAAACCAATTATTGCGACAACTTACAGGGGCTGAAACAAGCAAGACTCTTCTGGGAAACTATAATCTGAGTAGATCTACTGAACTTATCAAACTAAGTAAAAACAATCTACGAATACTACCAGGACTTCTATCTGGGCACTGTCACCTCAACAAACACTGAAAGATGCTAGACCTGGCAGATAATGTAGCGTGCAGATTTTGTTGCACCGAGGACGAAACCTCTAACCACATTATCTCGAAGTGTGAAATACTAAGGAACTCCAAAGAACTACACATGGGAGCGCTTGAAATAGAAGATCCTTTGGGTCGCAGTTTATATGAGACCCCAAATCTGTATATACAAACATATTTTGAAATAATGCATTATTCATCAGTCACTCAACTCCTTAAATTGGAAAAGACTCGAGCTAAATGTCGCTGATTTCACAGATTTGCTATCAAAATACAGCAAACTGATGCACCACAACATACATATCTGCAGCTTTTGATTAAGTTGGACTTTCTGGAACCGTTTGTTATATTCATACTAAACACATTACATTACATACATTACTACTATACAAATTTGTGGTTTCTTTATCCTAAAGATAATAAACGTTTCACAACGGAGGATGAGGTAGATGAAGTAGTTCATCCAGCATTCAAGGGTTACTGACGTCAAGTTTTGGAGCTTTAGTTATAAAAAGCATTGATGTAGGTAATAATCACTTCGATTATGAATAAAATATTCTAATGTTCTGAAAAATGGAATTTTAAAAAGTCGGCGAAACTCTTTTGATGTTTATTTGTATACATTTTTTTAGTAGCAGACGGTTTAGTTACAGTATTCCTTCTAAATAACATCTGGGAAAGTCTATTTATTTATTTCTTTTGTTTCTTTTTGTTCTTGTAGATTTTTTTAGGTATATAAAAGATTTGTGTTAGTGTGTGTTGGTTAGTTTTGAATAAATAATCGTTGCAAAAAAAAGATAAAAGTAAAGTGTAAAGTATAGTGTGTAAATAAATCAAGAACGTAAGAGATTAATTAACCCCACGAATAGAAAGAGTGTAAATAAATACGAAAAATGTTACTCAAATAAGCGTTTTTCAACCTCGCTGCTTCCTAACTTTGGAACTGTAAATGTATAGGAAGATCCTCAAAATTCACGTTGCACTCCTATTTTAAATGACTCTGTTTTACTTTTCCAGAGCTGCGTTATAAGTTTTGAGAAATATTTCTTGTGCTATCTAGTAGTGTATTTAAAAATATATATACACCCCACAACTGGTATTTTAGGATATTTTTAATTCTCAATTTTAGTTTTTTGGGACAATCTGTATATGTATCAACTTACTAGATATTTCTGGTTTCTTATCATGGGCAAAAAAAATCACAATTTCTTACAAATTTTTTTGAAAGCAAAAATGCTCGAGTAAATCATTTCTGTCTTGGAGAATGCATTGAGATCGCGAACTTTCTAAGCAAATTGTGTTATTGTATAGTGAAAATTTAAATCTATTTTGTTAATAATGGATTTGCCTTAACGTTTAACAAACATCTGTTGGCTGCTCGTAATGTCCGAATAAGCCTACAAACAGTTCGAAATAAGTTGAGAGAAGCAGGTATACGAGTTAGAGTGCCAGCTAGAGGTCCACGTCTTACCAGAGAACATCGACTAGCAAGATTGGAATTTGTTCGAGAACACCAAATTGGAATATTCAAGATTGATCCAATATTTTATTCACGGATTCAAGATTTTATCTGTATTCATCAGATAATCGTGTCCCAGTATATAGGCGACGTGGTGAACGGCACGATCAGGTTAATTTTTGTCAAACTGAAAGCTTTGGTGGTTTCGAGGGTCGCACAGAGTTAGTACCAGTAAATGATGGAAGACTAAATGCTGACAGGTACATAACCAATATCCTAGAACCCCATGTAGTGCCCTATATGCCTCATATCGGTGACAACTCTGTGCTAATGAACGATAATGCTCGTCCACACTATGCTAGAGTGGTTCGGCAGTACTTAGGAAGAGGTCGAGACACCACCCATCCTGAATTGGCCCGCATGTAGCCCGGACCGTAACCCAATAGAGCATGTCTGGGACCATCTAGGATGGCAAATTTAGCAACATCCGGCATCAATAAGAACACTAGATGATCTTCAAAATGTTCTTTTTAACTTCTGTGAAAACATGCCGCAAGGATACGACTAGAACCTGTTTAGAAGCCTTCCAAGACGAATGGAAGCTGTAATTAGAGCGAGGGGCGGCAACACACGTTATTAGAAATTAATTGGCTGGTTTTAGTTTAAGCACCGTTCATTTTTTTGTATAGATGTTTTGTACATTTTTTTTGATATTTTCTATGTTTTGTTAAATCAAACTTTTTCTATTGGTGTTTTAATTCGTAATAATAATAAAATTCTAAAAACAGGCAACATATTTGAAATATTTAAAAAATAATTAGTGATGCGATAATTTTTGTGGGGTGTGTATTATACTTATCTAGACTTGTCGGTGTCACACTCATGTCTAAATTACTTCTACCAAAAAGTTTCATTGTGTTGAGGCATTTAAAATACTTGCTCTCTTAGAAAAGCAGCATACCCTCACAATAAAAGTAACGAGACTGTTAAAAAGTCGCTCAATACGAAACAATTAACGTTGGACTTCTTTATTCGAGTTTTGTCTTCACTATTGTGATATGTCATTCTAAGCGAACATTATCATTTTCTGTATAGTTCTGACTGAGTATGTACTGTTTTCAACACAATGAACATGTGAAGAAAAAGAAGTATTATTTACTTTTCTTTGTTAAAAGATTCAACAATCTTGATTAACATACAAGCTAACTTTATATGGAATCTATTATTTTGTGAAATGCTTTGAATATACCAATGAAATACGATTTATTTATCATTCATTACTTGGTTGTAATTGCATGAAATGTAATACAAAATACTGTATATATTTTTGCGACCATAGAAAAATTAACTTCAAATAAGTTAATCTAAAGAAGTAATCGCACTTTAGCTTCTGATCGCGCAGTTTAAAGCCTGCATAACTTTATAACTATGGGTTGAGAACATAATTGGAAGCGGTCAAAATGTTCATATTGATTAGCACTTTAAGTTACTATAAGGTACATTACCTTTTTTAAATTTATATACACTTAAAATACTAGTACATTCAAACTGCTGTTAACTTTTTAACATATAATATTCAAAAGGTCTACCACATCTCATTTTGAAGCTTAAACTTTAACGTTTAAAATGAGCTTCTTTAAATCTTTCTACGTCATGTAGGAACCAAGTAATGACTGATAAAGTGAGAAATAACGTCAATTTTGTAATAATTTTGCATTATATTGACGATAACTTTTTAAATATTGATTTCTTGCATAAAACTGTGAAGACCATTTTTATAGATCTTTTTAAACATCTCTCTTTGTTTAAGAGTTATAGCTTTATAAACAATTAAATTGTTTATATCACATTACTTGACCAGATTTGGTCTTGGCACCCTCGAAAAATCGATTCTACATATCAAGAAAGTGAATTTGTTATGGTACAAATAAGAAATGAAAACGAAAATTAGTTATTTTATTAATTTATATTGCCATTCCGAGACCTGATCCTGATTCAATTCAATCTTAAATACTTTTGTTTCAATTGTTAACATTTTCTTGGGTTGTGCTACATTCTTTAGTTTATCTGTAGGATTTTTTATTACTCTTATGAGTTACTCTCATAGGTGTTTCAGCCACCTTCCGTCTTCACAAATTCCCTAGTCACTTTTGTAGTACAAGGAGGTGTATTGTCGCGCGTAAAGATATCTAAGGTCTAATTCTGGTTTTAACACCAAATTATATATCTCTTATCAGTTATGGATGTACTGGGATGCAAAGGAGTTTTGGTACTGATCATAATACCTACCTAATCTCCAGAACATTTCAGTGCCTTCTATTTGAGCTAAAACTAAATCTGGTTTCGTGCGAAAGATTATCTATATATGTTGTTGAAAGTGCCAGTCATTTTGTCTAACCAAATGCTTTACAATAGCTGAAGTTGCTGTTGAAACACGTGGCTTGAAGAATTTGTTTCAGCTTTGGGTAAGGAATATTCGGATTTATTTCAACAGTTTGGTACACAAAGCGATGAGGCATCATTTGTAACTTAATGGTTCCTTTGTTTTTAATGGAAATCAACCACCATTTTTCCACGATCACTGTTTTTCTTGTTTGATGAGAGCAATAATCTGTCCCTTCTAAACATGTTAGTTCACGAGAAGGCATTGTTATTATATTATTATCATTTTCTATTTGCACAAATAAATACTTCTAAGGCTTGACAAACATCATATGTTCAGGATTAATTTTAGCTTCAGGCGAATTTAGTTTATTTAACTGACTTATTACAAGTGCTGACAATTTCGTGAGCTGACACACAGATGGAGCTACTTGTATTAAATCCATATGATTCTCAATTAGCCCTAACCTTCAAAAACACAAATTCAACAGTTTTAATACTTTTAGTTTACCCTGCAGTGGAGTAATTTCTATATTAGGACCAAACCAAATAAATCCCTTCCTCAACTTTAAAAATCTCAAACCACCAAAAAACGCGACGAATCTCTCTCCCTTCTCTATAATTCGAGATGGAATTTTGAGTGACTTATTATTTTCAAAAAATGAATAAAATCTTGGCTTGATAAATATTATTCGTACGTTGGGTTATCGCCGAAGCTTATTTTGAGGGAAAAGACAAATCGCACCATAAAAATTGTATGACCCCTATAATGGTTGTATTGCCTTCGAAAAGGCAATCTTTTAAACTTTATCAAAGAAAATAACGCTTAAAAAAAGGATTTTTTATGTGAATCGAAATATAGAACAGGTTTTATCAAAAATCACACATTATCCTATAAATTATTTCATATCTTATAGTTTCAACAACGTATTCATCAATATCTAACGTAATCCTGCTGTTGATAACCTTATCGATTTGTGATGATAAGTCATATCATAAACATACACGAATGAAAATAGGTCGGTTACGATTGCACTTATTTTTTTTTTCTATGGAAAAAAGATTATTGATTTAAAAAATATAAAAACTGTTCACGAAATTTGATGATTCGAACGTTCCCGAAATTTTTTGATAATGCAAATTTAATTTGTGAAAAGAACATGCCAAAGTTATATGTTTAACTTCCAAAATTAATTAACACAAAAAATACAATTTTTAAATTTACAAATACTGAATGAATCTAATTAATCGGAATGATTGAATTAACTAAAATTCAATATTGAAGGTGTTAACAACAATCCTATTTATATGAAAATGAACGCTTACAAATGTTAATGAAATATAATCTTTTTGCGTTCTAATTTTTTTAAATTATCTGGATTTTTCTAAATGTAGCTCCAATATACTTTTTATTACACTAAGACAAAGACAAATAAAAAATAGATAATGGTAAAACAACTGATTGTTTTAAACGTAACTGTGACCTTCAATTTAATGTTTTTTTTAACAAATCTTGTGGTCATCAGACTGTATAATACAAGTTCTAAGTAAGTTTGTTGACACATGAAAAATTTACAAAAGTATTGTTTCCATTAATCTTTACCACAAATAGTTACTTTTTAGTTGACTTTTATTGATAATATTGCATTTGAGTTATTGTCATAAATGAAGTTCAACTAGGTATACCGACAAAAATTACGAGCCAAAATTGACATTAGATGAAACAAAAAACGAAGGTTGTAAGATCGATGAAAAAGAACCTCGGCAAAGCTCTCCATAAATTTTTCAATTTAGTACTAGCATGTCAATATGAAAACGGTATAAGAAATTTGGAAAAAGGAGCCAAAAGTTTGAAGTATAAAGAAATCAAGACAAAATATATGATAATGTGATGCAATAGGACAACCCATTGATGTACACGCAGCCGTAAGATATAACTTCAATAACAAATTCGAAATAACTATACCAGACTGGAAGAAAAGTGCATCCCGTCGCCGGAATATTCCTGGTATACGTACTGCTTGAAGAATTATAACTAGGACACCAAATAATGACGACCCACTATTATGTGGAAAAAACCAAAAGGCGGGAAAGAAGATGTTGTAGAATTGTTTCACAGACAGCCAAGCAGCGCTCGAGGTCAACTCTTATTTAGTATAAGATTGTGTATGTGCTCTAAACACGTTGGATGATTGTAGGTTACGGTGATCTGGGTACTGGGGCCATAAGGACAATGGAAAAGACATTTTTTGAACCAAAACCATTCTGCAGCGTTGCAAAAACAATAACTAAAGCGACCACAAAAGAAGGGATGATTATACCTCTAGGTTATGGTGGTGGAATTCACTAGAGACAAGTTTATATTAAACAGGAAAACTATTCTATTAACAAGGGATTTTAAGCTCAATAGACATCTGATGAGGTTAACAGAGGAGTCAATCTTATTACTAGGCTTATAAACAATTCAGTCTTTAGGATATTAGGCTGGAAAATTTATATAAAACACGGAAAAAATCAATGGACGTGTCAAGGAAAGCTAAAATAAGAATTTTTACATTTGCATTCGTGATATGGATATTGAAGAAAGTACATAAATACATGTTAGACAGATGGGACACTGAAAGGAATCTACGCAGCAGAGAACATTGAAGAGGGCTCAAGAAGAATCCATAAAAGAATCGAGGAAGCTGGAATAAGCTTGTTTATTAGGGGGCAGAGAGCTAGATAGCTGGGGCTTGTAGAGTGACTACATAAGATAGATCGAATGTTAAATATATTACTACAGAGAAAATCAATAAGAAGGAAGAAAAAGGAAGAGATATTACCATGCTGTGTAAGAGCTAGAACATTAAGGTCGGGCGCAAGTTGAGACATAGTCAACACGTGCAGGGCAGCACAGTTTCACAGTGTGTTGTCTAATGGGACCGCGCGATATGAGAGGCAAGGCAGAGCAAAGCAGGGCAGGGCAGTACTGCGCCGGACGTAGCCAATGTGGCACTCGGGAATGAAAATTAAATTGAAACGAAAAGATATTTGGACAACGATTGCATTCGAACTTAATTTAAAGAACAGTAAGTACCTCCCATTTTCATTTAACTCGTCATCAGAATTCGACTCAGAACACAAATTTAAGTGATCTATGTCAGGAAAAACTTAAAGAGGAGAAAACACGTCTACCTTACTCGAAATGAAGCAGTGAACTGGTAACGAAAACTGTGTCTCAATATGCGGTGGCAACTGCGAGATGCCTTCCTTTGCGCTGTGCTGCCCTACACGTGTTCACTGCGTCTCAACTTGCACCTGGCCTTAGAATTGGAAAGAAAAAAGTGTAGACAGTAAGGAATGAAAAAACATTGTGAGTTACATGGAGAAAATTCCAGAAGATTGTTCAAATAAAACACAATAGGATCAAATATCATAAACACTTTGTCAGCATTTATTTTATTATAAATAACTTTTTAATGAATTTAGTTCATTCAATGAATTAAAAGTTAATTCGCTTGTGAAATTAATTTAGTTCATTCAACTCTATAAAATTAGTATAATTTTGAGTTTAATAAATTTTTTAAAAACATATTTTTGGCCATCGAAAATATAATTTGTGTGGACGATTGAAAACAACATTACATAACAAACCGTTTAGTATACAGGATGAAATATTGCAAAGTACACGAATAAAAAATATCACTAAAAATATTGTTATTGTGTTAACGATGTTTTTTCCTATAATTTTCCTCCTAGGATAATAATCATCACACCTCTATAAAAAGTACAAATTTGGATGTATCACATTGAAAGTTTGCCAGTTCCTAGATTTGAAACCTAGAATCTATTCACAAAAACTGTTTATTGAAACATGGTAATTAAAACGTAATGTATCCCTCCACAATAAATGGATAAAAAATATCAACAAATCCTGAATATCTGAAATCTATTCTTTTCTATTTGTGTAATTTCTCTCTGACATAATATCAGCCTGATTTGGAAAAAAGGAAGGATGGGAAAAACTTGTAACTGACCTCTTCTGTCAACTAATTGAATAACACATTATATCATGAGAGATAATATGAGCATGCTAATCAAATAATCGGTAACTTTTTTTGTGTCTATGGCGGCCGAATCATTAATAAAATACTGGATAACATCAATCAATATGCATCTCTTGTGTATTTCATCAATTACATCAACTGATTGAAGTATATTTTTCTAGGAGGATGAATAATGATCTAATGGAAATTTGATACAGTGAATAAGAAATTATATAAATTATATAAATTATAATATATATATAAATTATAATATAAATTGCATAATCATTTTTCTTTTTCAACAAACTCTATACACTTTTTTCAGCGATGCTACCTTCTTAATCTTCTTAAACCAAATAAAATTTGCTATCTTTCTCCTCAAAATAGGCGTTCATGAATGTCATGAAATGTCAAAGTAAAAAAAAGTCACTGGGCACCAGATCCAACCACTGGGTGCTTGACCAATTTATGAATTTTAACCCCGGGGATCATCGGAGACAACAAGATCAGCGGGTAAGATTATGTGTACTGTATTCTGGGACAGACGATTTCCTGCACACAAAACGTTGTGCTTCATAATACTCTAGCTTTCTGAAAACACACATGAAACCCGCATTTCGTTCGAAACGGCATTACAGCGCGAAGTGCGATTCTTCTCCATAATAAGACGCGCGCCTCCTTACCACTCGATACAATATCAGAACTGGGGGGAGAGATACTAGAACACCTCCCTAGACTCCGGACTTATGACCCTCAGAGGTCAAAAATTCGTTGGCAAGTTTGTGCACACATGGCTGTCCGAGTGGCCCAAGGAATTCTTCGACATCGTCATAAAAAAGCTTCCAGATAGGTAGCAAGAATGTGTAATTTCCTAGAAAAAGTTTGTCTCTATCATGTAATCAGTAAGAACTGATTTTTTGTTTAAGTCAGAAAGTATGAAATCTTTGGATATTTTGATGTGAATTTGCTTCAGTTCTTTGTCTTCTATATAGTGATATACCTGATAGGGAAAGTGAGGGAGGTGGGTCATTACTATAGTGGATTTTGATAAACTAATGAGGAAACTGTACTAACCAAAATAATAGAATAAAAATAAAGGGCATCATTAATTTGATATGTTTGGATTACCTATAGACAACAATTGTCATCTAATAATCAATCAATTTATACTTGATTAAAGTAATATTGAACACACAAGAATGTTGAATTGTTGTACAATGTTACTAAAACACCTGACTTAATAATCAGAGTATTACAGTTGTTATAACTTTATTTTAATCGTGAACAATAAATAAATTGCCCAAATCAGATCATTTAATGCAAGCAGCTGAATATTCTTCATAGTTTCACACTTTTGAAAATTATTCGACCAATAAATTATAATGAACCTGCAAAATAATGCAACATTTAACAAATCTTGTTGAAATGAGTTTCTTGTTGTGTAAGGTGAATGATATTCATAACTAGATTATTTTACATACACTGCTGAACGTAAAAATCAAGAAGAAGTAACAACAATGAAAAACTTCATTGAATAAAAATAACCAATGAGGAATCAATTGAGGCTAAATCATTGGGCATAACAAACGGATACTTTCCTGTGACAAAAATAATATACGTGTCCAATACCAGCTCGCGCCAACACAAGATTTCAAATTTATAAAAATAATTGGTTCCTTGGATGACTCCACTCTGTCAATTTAGTATAAAGTACTTTTATAGAAACGTTTTCAAGTCCGTATACATTTATCGCATTAATCTGTGATATTTTACCAAAAATATAACCTCGAAATAATTCAGTGATTCTAAAACTAAAGTATAGAGAATTCCAATGTTCATTTGATTCTCAAATAATCATACAAAACAAGCCTTAACCTTCGAAGCTTATTGTAAGGTCCAGCAAGCTATTTGATACCTTGGTAAAACCATTCTTTGGAATTAGATGCAAGAAAGTGTCGCATTGTATTTTCAACATCTCATTTGGGTTCAAATTTTTTCCTACGAAACAATTTCGTCATGGATCTGAACAAATTTTTCGATCTCATCCCACGTAACTTTCGCAGGTTTTGGTTTAGCATTGTCTTGTTGTAAGAGAACTACATATCTCGGCATTGATAGCTCGACTATCTGGTATGATTTTCAAAGTACTCTAATCCTTCGTAATTCCACCAGACAGACATCAAGACTTTCCGCTTGAATCTTCGCGTTCTGGTAATTGTCCATTGTCTAACCACTAATTTCCCATGTTAGGATTGTTTAAATAAATCCAGCAATGTAAAGTGCTGTTTAGTCACCTCTACTCAACATTTGGCTTGATTCTCGGTTAATTTGTATGGTACTATTCCATAACTTTAATAGATGCCTTATAACCTGAGTGCGAACGATCTTTAAGCGTCAAATCTTCACATGTGTCTTCGCCTTCATATTTCCGTATTTTTCTTTCTACCACGACTGCTTCAAGCTTTTGTTTCAATGCCTTAATTTATACACACCCACGTTTTATATCCTGTGATCATACGGTTCAACAAGTTCTCCTTTTTATCTACCCCCTCACATTGTTGAAGTAACTTGCGGGTAGAATTCACGATAGAAATTTCTATGTAAATCTGTCAAAGTTACGATCTTCCAACGTTGTGTTCAGGCTAGAAGTTAGAAAGTAATCACCTCGCTAAGGGATGAAGAGGAGATAAAATTGTGTTTGAATACCACCCAATTCAATAATTGGGGATACTTTTTCATTGTACTTTATTACGGAATATGAAGAAACTACTATTTTTATCAGTTCTTCCTCACTCTATAAATCTAGCAACTTAAGAGTGAATGATAGCACCCTAAGAAAGAAATAAGAAGTCTGCATTGAACAATGATTTTGAAATATTCAACCCCAAAGGGTGCGAAATGAAGCTGGCTAACAAGAAATTTTTGAAGAACTATCGAGGAGATCAAACCTTTTATAAATCTCAATTGAATTGAGGTTATTATAGGACACTGTAGAATTTTTTCCATAATTTTAACATAACTAACAACATGCAAATAGGTCGTAATAATCAAGTGCCCTTTGTTTTCACTTTTTTCAATTTCGACTGAATTAAAGTTGATATGCTTAGATCAAATAACAACAGTTTATTCAAATTGTCATTTATAATATCTTTAGAAATTTTTCGGAGTGAGAATTTTTTGAAAATATCCCAGCACTCTGGCCTGTCAAGCCAAAGAAATTATCACTTATTAATTTTGCAGTTAGGTCAGGCGAAAAATTCAGGTTGTTGTTATTGCAATCTGTCAAAGTTAAGGCATCTGATACCAATCAGTCAGACAGACAGGTATAAAAATTTCGAAGCAATGTTTTATGAATTTTTAGATAACTTTTTTGAAATTAGAAAACCCTTCAGAATAATTAGTTCTACAAATGTCCTTTTGGTTGATTTTTACATAATTAAAAACAGAAATCTGTCAGTTGCTTGAAAGTATATAAATAAACATAACATCTACCGCAGTTTGTGTCATGCAAAATCGTCAGAAATTTCAACCTCCAACGATGTTGTGCTATTTTCGAATAATATGATTTGTTATTGTCGTTAAGTTAATTGATAGTTTCTGGAAAAGCTCATCTGCTTATTTTTGTTAGGAAGTTCATTAACATTATTTTAAAAATAAATGGCGCTTCGACATTCAAACGAATTAATAAAGCGAATACATGTAAACTCTAAATTATTATACTGTTCAAGTAGGTGAATTAATAGCTAACACGATATTATTTGTTGATGGTAATACATATATCACGATCGTGAATAACAAGATATATGCATAGGAAAGAAACTCAACACCCAGTAAAATTATTCTATTTGGATTGCATAATATGTGAATTTCTCTCCAATCGAGGTTTTGGTAATGGGTTGAAGCTCAATAATTTCTTACACATTCCCTAATGCGTCTAAGCGTTTTCATAATCGAGTTATAATGATCCTCCTGGAGTATCTGTTTCAATGCCACTTTTATTCTATGTTAAAGAACCATCAGAATTTGAGAAGGACGCTAAGAAATCTCAACCTTTTATCGATACAATTAGGAACAAAATATAATATTAGAGAGGGCAATCCAACATTTGTCTGGATATAAATGACCGCGCGATGGTTTTTTAGATGATATTCTTTATTGTTATCATGTATATCAACACTATTGTGAGCCATAACTGATTCCTAGTTGTTTTTCGCACCACTGAAATTGAATCCGTTAACTCCAACTGAGATCGTTACGAAAAAAATCTGTCTATAAACACTAGGCATTCTCAGGATTGTTCCATGTCCTGCAAACCACTGAGTTGCTATTGACATTGTTGATGAGTTAATAAACGATCTGCTATCCTGCTGACTCGTTTTGTGCCTTTGGCTCTTCGTGTCATTCCCAATAACTTCTGATAACAGTATTCACACGCATGTTTATTTCACCACAGTTCCCTGAAAGTCAACAATTAGTGTTCTCTCGGACGTAATTAGCATAATTGACAATACTTCGCTCTCTAAGCATGATTAACAGTTGCGAATTGAATTATTTTCATATAACATTTAAAACAATATCACTTTATTCAGTACTTGTGACAAATTTAATAAAAACAGGCATGACAATGATATCTCTTATAACAATTTATGATAAATAAGTACGTGGAATATTTTTACATGGTATAATATTTACTGGACATTTCTATCAATACACTGAAAAAAATATTTTGATACTTCCGATCTGAATCTTGTATTTTTATCTACGCTTTCTAATTCTCGAAGTTTACAGTTCAATTGTCGATTCATGATTAAGTGAAAGATTTAATAATTAGATTTAAAAAAACTGAAACTGCTAATAAAATATTTGTCAATCTATTAATATTTATTCCGAAGTATTTCACAAAAAAGTAGTACCAACAGTTTTTAAATAACGGTCAAACATGCAATATACGAGGATATATTGAAATATTCTTAGCCTACTATAGAAACAAACAAAATTTCAATGTCAAAATATTTTATTACTCAACATATTCTCCTCTTAATTGGATACATTTATTACAGCGAACCTGCAACGTCTCTAGACCTTTCAAAAAAAAAAATGTTTCTTCTTGTTCTGCAAACCAGACCTCCACGGCTTTTATTACCTCCTCGTTGGAAGAAAATTTACGACCTCTTACACTTTTTTTCAGTTGAGGAAAGAGATGATAGTCGGACGGAGCCAAATCTATTGAATAAGTGGGGTGTTCTAGTAATTCAAATCCTAAATCACGAATTTTTTGCATCGCAACATGAGATTTGTGTGCAGGGGCGTTGTTCTGCAAAAACAAAACACTTTTGGACAGCTTTCCGCGTCTTGCCTCTTTAATTTTTTTCCGTAGAGTGGTCAATAATGTTGAATAGTAAACTCCATTTATTTGTCTACCTTTATCCAAAAAATCAATCATGATTACTCCATGTCAATCCCAAAAAACTGATGCAAGAACTTTTCCACCAGATTTTTGGACACGAAATTTCGTAGGTCTTGGAGAACTAGAGTGAAGCCATTCCATTGCAGGCACAATTCTTCTGTGAGTATATGGTAAATGCGTTCTTTTGATATGCTAATAGCCTTTTCTATCTCTCTAACCTCAATACGACGGTTGTCCATTTCGTTTGAATGCAGCTACCCATAATTTTACGGTCTTACATCATGATGTAGAGTTGCTGCACAAACTGTCCTCTTTCATTCTTATTTTTTCCATTTTAAGACAAACCATCACAAGGTCCCACTAATACGATTGTCAAACAGAAACTAAGCATCCAAAATAGCTGAAGTTTTAATGAGAATCTCTCAACATATGCGCAAATATATTCGATAAGAGCTAACATCTTCAGGTCGAGGTCGGAAACTTTTCAGAGAACCTTGTAAAATTTTCTTTTCATCTTAATTCGCACAGATTTTAAAAATATTATTGTTTATTGTTGAATATTTCGAAAATAAAAACACGTTGAAGGATCGAGGGATCTAGTGTTGAAATTTCCCATTAGAGCTATAAAGAGTATTCAAAGCAGGATTGCGTGTAACCTGTATTAAATCTGCTGTACAATATAAATTCCGTTTTGTTCATCCGTGTTTCTACAACCCTACGTTTTCCCCACATTATCACGCTTCAAGACAATATAGCATTCATTAGATGGATTACAAGGATCGTGACCTACTAAAAATTACGAAAAAGGACAGGGATTAAAGATAATTCATTTATAACTTAGTTTATTTACAGATCTGAGTAATCCACAAGGACAAAGGAAAGGTAGATTCTTATTTCACATAATATATATGAGGATTAATTTTTTTTTGTTGCAGGTGATATTAGATTTATAGGATTAGGTTACAGGTCTGTAAAACATTTCCACCTATCTTAACAGAAGATTTCGCGATGTGCAGAAATGTGAGCATTCGATATTCGATTGCATTATTACAGGTAATGAATTTGGTTTTTTCAATACGAGTCAATAAAGGTTATTACCAAATGATCCAAGAACAAAAAATCTCGCATGAACAATCCGAACTTGAAAACAATGCTACTTTGACATCCGTGACGTAATTTTTGAGAAGTTTTTTCCAAACTGAATCAAAGATTTTATCGTGAATTATTTGTTAGACTTCGAAAAAGGGTCCAGAATATTTGGTGCTGCATAAATACGATGCACCCTGTTAGTGCGTATGAAGTTTTATCTTCTAGAAAGATTTCGGTGTTACCACAGTCACCCTATTCGCCAGATTCGTCGTCCTGCGACTTCTTTCTGTTATTTAAAACCAAAACCGTCGTGAAGGGAACGCATTTTGAATAGATTGATAACGCCCAAATAACTGTGACAAGGGTGATGTCAAAGGTTTCAGTCAGAGAATATTTTTTAGAGCAACAGTCTCAGTTCTCTATGAAAAGAGCCAAAAGCTGCTTGTGTTATTACTCATAGTAGACGCAGCTCGTAAGCATATTATTCTTTTTATTAGATTTTTTGTTGTTTTTCTTTAGATTTTAAATTTTACTTTATACTTTATTAATTACTAATACGAGGATGGTCCCAGAAGTACCTGGCCTGACCTAGAGGTGGCAATAGTTGCATGAAAAATATCACTGTATTAGAAAGTACACAATCTATATAGCGTATGTTTCAGGTTTGAAGACGCCACGTTGTTTAGTATTTGTTTGGCAGCCATTAATAGTGAAGGTTTTCGGTGAATTTGTAAACATAGAAAAAATTGGTCATCGTTATGTAATACAATATTTTATTTGAAAGCCTTTAGCCTAGCTAATATAAAAGTGGAACTAGATTCTACTCTGGGAGCGACTGCTCCTTCGTTATCAACAGTAAAATATTGGGTAGCAGAGTTTAAACGAGGCAACACGACCTGCGTCCAGCATCGTAGTGATGCTCATGACCAAATGTGGTCATAGAGTCCAGAAATGTTGATGAATTATCAACGATTGAAAGTGTGCGAGCAAGTAGAAATAGTAGGAATTTCAAAAATTGCGGTACGTCGCATATTAACCGAAAATTTGGACATGAGAAAGATGTGCGCAACATGGGTGCAGCGTTTGCTTACAATGGAACAAAAACAGCGTCGTGAAGATGCTTCCATAGAAGGTTTCACATAAATAAAGCCAAATTTTTGCCCTTTTCATAACCATGGATAACAGGTTGGTCCATCGCTTCACACCCGAAATAAGGGAATTAAAACAGTGGACTAAAAAGGGGGAACCGGTTCCAAAGAAGACAAAGACCGTTCCATCTGACGACAAGGTCATTACGTAGGTTTTTTGGAATTCGCGTGGGATAATTTTCATTGACTATCTTGAGAAAGTAAAAACTATCAATGGCGAGTATTATGCTTATTGTAATTTATTGTAACGTTTGAGTGAAGATATCAAGCAAAAAAGGCCGCATTTGGCTAAAAAGAAAGTGTTGTTTCATCAAGACAATACATCAGCTCACACATTCGTTATTGCAATGACGAAATTAATAAATTTAAGTTTGAATGTCTACCTCATGCACACTATTCACAAGATTTGGCCCCTAGGATTATTTTGTGTTTCCAGAATTGAAAAAATGGCTCAGTGGTCAAATATTTTCCAACAAAGAAGAGTCGGCAGTTAATGGTTATTTTGAGGAACTTGACGATTCTTATTATAAAAAGGGTATCAAATTTATAGAACACCTCGGGGAAAAGGGTATGAAGCTAAAAGGGATTTACGTTGAATAATGAATAGATTTTTTCCAAATTTTTTGTGTTTCCGTAGATCTTAGTCTGATTCTCAAATTGTGAACTAGTAAGAAATACTGAATAATTCAAATGAATAAAAGAACTTTATGGATATTGATACAGAAAGATCAATATAATATAATTATATTTTTAAGATTTTTATTACACTATTTCTTAAGCTAAGTCCTCAAGCAATTTTTGAAAAGAGTTATAAGATATTCTAGGTTAACAATGTACCATTATAGACTTAAAACCAAAATCTAAATTAATCTGCAATAATTTTTTGTACAAATATGACACCTTTTATAAGTTTTTGATCATAGTTTGTGCCAATTTAGATTAATGAAAATAGTGGTCAGATAGGTTCATTTGGAATATCGTTTTCCTAAGTATAACGATTTACATGACATTTGTGAAACAAAACTGCTCTGGAATGGTAACTCTTAAGATCCACAACTTTGGTTTGAGGTTTTTTTTTGACAAAACTTACTGTTTCCGAGAAAAATACAAAATTTTTACATTTGACCCCGAATAACTTTTGTTATTTTAAATGTCTATTTTGATCGGACTATTATGTATGTAATGGAATCTTCTTGATTTTTGAGCACTTAAAGATCTCGGATTCATTTGAAATGTAGTCGCTGAAGATGACGCATTTGGAACAAATGTTAAATATTATTGTCTCGGTTATTTTAAAGAATTTCCCCTTGAACCTTGTAGGTAGAAGTTTGACTCAATAACATATTCATGAGTTTGGGAATCTGGGAACATCACTTATTTGAAATTGCCTCAACTCATCATCGTTTTGATGAAAATCTAGGACAACACACAACTTTTAATGTTTACGAGAACTCTGAAAGTTAGCAGAACAAGCAGCGAAAGTGAAGATTAAAAACGTATCACTCACATTAATTCCCAGGAGAGGTTTCAAATCGAAGACTAACAGCAACTGTATAAATAATTTATTCGTAGTCATGTTCCCGAGGGATATTTCCTGTTTATTAGCAGATAATGTTATTTAAGATTCAAGATCTAATTTAAATTAATTTGGATGAATTATTTTTTTTATAAAACATTTGATTATAACATGGTTTTTTCAATATTTTATAGATTACTGCATATCGATGGTCTAACTCACAAATGTGAGTGTGAAATAAATTATATACAGTGTTGAGAAAATAAACTTTGAGCCCAACTGGTATACGGCATGGAATAATTTTTTTACAAACTAAAAACTTGAAAAAATAAACACTTTAATGAACTTAACACTTAACGTGTATACAAAAAGTAACATTTAACAACTTTGTGATAATTGAAGAATTAAATCTCCACCTGACATAAAAATAAAACAATTAAGAAAATGAGCGTCGATCAGGTCAGCAATGTTAGACGTTGTTGGAATATTTTCTATAAAAGCAGCGTAGTCATACCGAATAATGGTTTACACCAGTCATGTCAAAGATACCGTATAAATAAGGCCTGCGATCGCAATTTGTCACGGAAAGAAGAATCATGTTTTTTAAAGGTAGAATCTTCCACGCGCTTCGAGCCTAGACTAGAACCTTCCTTAACCATATAAAACGAGTGCGTCGGCGCGACGTGAGTCAGTTGAGTCGAGTAATCGAAGCGATCCGGTTGGAGAAGGATTTTAATTGTACTTCGAAGTAGTGATTGTGAAGGTATTGTGCATTTGTTTGTGTTGTGCGCGTGCGATATCCATAATTATTGTGTCGAATTCTATAATTGTTACGATTTTGGCATAATGTCACAAAAATGTTGATAGTGAGTGCAGAGTTTTTAAGTCTAAATGGAAAATTGCATATTTTTTCATAGAATGGAAAGGTAAACCACTGTGTTTGATTTGTAATCGAACAGTTGCTGTTTGCAAGGAGTTGTATATGAAGAGATACTATGATTTGGATCATAAATTAAAATTCGATTGTTAGACTGAGAAAATAAGAATACAAATATGAATATTGTCAACTTCTGCAAACTTGGATTACGGAATTCGACAATAGTTTTGAAGATTTTCACAAAATGAATGAAATGGATTTCCCAATTTTCAACAATCCATTCAATTTTGAAGCTTCACAGGCAACAGTTCATTTGCAAATGGAGTTGTCAGATCTTGATTCGGACAGTATTTTCAAAGAAAAATTTCATGAGATTAACGTTCTTACGTTTTATACACAATATTTCAAGAGTTTGGATAATTATCCGTAATTAAAAAATCAAGCAGCACGCATTCTCTGCATGTTTGGTAGCACCTATTTATGTGAGAAGATGTTTTTCGTTAATAAGAACAAACATCGCACAAGACTTACGAATGAACATCTCCAATCAATTCTTAAAATAACTACAACGAATATGATACCTGACATTAATGAGCTTTTCAAAAACAAGATAATTCAGATATCTGGATCCTTGAGCTCAACATAATTACCTACCATCTTTTATAACTTTGGTATAATTTTTGACAACCGTATATTATATACTATAATTTAATAAACAATAATTCAGTTTATCTGTCCCACCTACGAATTTAAAATTTAATATACGGCCCTCTGCAAAATTGAGTTTGACACCTCTGGTTTACACAGAGTGCCTAGTAAAAATTTAAAATCAAATTTCCGTCTCTCTCCCGCTTTTCCCAGGTTGGTTTTACCATTTTCCCAATTTAAATTTCGTGAATTCACTACACTTTTATTATGATGAATATTTATTTTAATACAAATAGTTATTTTTTTAAAGTGTTTCCAGTTTTTCTCTGTATTTTTCTAGTTTTGTCTGTTTATTTTATAAATATTTGGCTCTAGTTCTTCGGATAAGGACTGAAAGAATGTTAGTTCAGCTTAGTAGTTAAATATCCAAAAGCTTTTGCACGGTTTTAGAACTTTCATGATGGCTTCTGATTCGATTCGATATGAATTTTTTCAAGTGCGTATATAGTACTGAACAAAATTTCAGAGGAAATTTCGAACAAGTAACAGTTGTGCACATTTCTCGTCTGGAAGGATTGTTTTTGAACAAATTATAACATGCTATAACAAGTTAGGAACCATAGATAAGTGAGCCTGTAAGAGTGCAGTTACGAGGGAGGCTCAACATGTTGTTTTAATTGGATGATGCGATTTTCGGAAGGTTATTGAGCTGTACCAACACCAACTTGCTATGCCTGGTTGGCTCACTGAAAATTATTGAAAATTCCTGGTTTATTAAAAATGTCTCGTAGAATCCCCGGTTTTTTCCGCCTCTGCGAAATTCCAGTCCTATTGCAATAGCTACATACTTGTCAAATTGTATACCCTAATGTGTTAATTGTAGTATATCTAACAGTCACTTGCAAAATAGAACTGGCAAAAGAGCTTGAGGTTAACAGATATAGTTCAAAAATTCACCCCCTTGTCTGCTAGTACTCTTTATTATCCACCTCTTCCATTCTATCAATTTTTTCTAACGACTTTTATGATTATTACATTCTTTCGCTTTCAGCAATTCATTCTTTTCGGAAGCCTTAAATACATTACGTATAGAACGCTTGTCTTTTTTGGCTTATAAAATAACAACTTGGGCTTAAATTCATCGAACATCTTTCCATAAATGGATTGATAAACCAATAAATTCAATTCAATTATCTTGATTTTGTTTGGCCTCAATCTAAGAGAAAACATCAAAATTATACTTTTGAGTTCGGGTTATTAGATCTAGTGCTGATACTGCAAAGTAATAGTTGTTCTATTTTTTTTTTATGTTTGAAAGTTTATAAAAAGCCTAGAGTGTGATACACTCGAAAGTTATGAGTAACCTTTGAAACCTGGATGAGTTTCCATCATATCTTTTGACAATCAGTGATGCTGTTTCTATTTCAACTTTTGTCTGCTATTTTAGTACCTCATATGTGAGATTCTGAATAACCTGATGTCATTTGAAAGGTTAACTGTTACCATTGATTGGCAATGAAAAATAAATTTTTATCTAGGTCAAAATTTTAGCATCTAATAATATAAAAAAAAATCTACTGATAATTTTTTTTTCAATTCCACATCAAAAATGTCAGTACATGTAATATTTTAATATAAAATGACCGCTTTTGTGTCTAATTTTGCATCATTTTAAAGATCGATCGCATGCGCACTTTTGAAATTGTCTTCGCGGTTAGTTATGTACTGGTTTTTAGTGACAGTTCCGTGTTGCATATCACATCTATCCCATAATTAATTGATTAGGAATCAGATACAGCAGTTCTCGTGTTTTTGTTTTTGATGTTCGCTATGAATCAACATCCCGAATCAAGCATGCGCATTACAGCGAGCTTAAACCTAGATTTACGTATAATTAAAAATGCAATGATGTTTGTATTATTCATGAACAGTATTTTTATGATAAAGATCTAAAATGAAAATGCAGTTGTGATCAAAGCTATCATAGTTTTTATTTAAAAATAAACAAATTAGTAGTTACAAATATTTTTTTAAGCTATGGCATATTTTAACTTGGTGTTCGCCATATATTGATTTTTGGCATTTCGAACAGTATATTGTTGTCATTTTTTTCTCAATAGTAGGGCGTCCATGACAGTATTTTTCATGACCTTTATTAATGGTTTTTTTCTTTGATCTTCCTTCATCTGGCATTTATTTCTTAAAACATCCTCAATAATAGATATAAACAGCTCAACAGGCCTTATAGGCTCAGAGCTTGGAGTCACTCTACTCCTTTACTTCATCTATTTTTGTTCATGACTGCTTCCCGCCAGTTCTCTATTCCTATTCTTTCTAAATCTTCTCTACATTCTTCTTCCCATTTTTGTCCCTGGACGCCCTCTTTTCCTTCCCTCTCCTTCTCCTCTTAACAAGAGGTCCTCGTCCATTCTGGCGATATGCCCCATCCAACGGATTCTTTTTGCTCTGACTAAATATCCCATCACAACTTGACCATACAGTACTTTGATCTCGCACTCCTCTTTTGTTTTCTTCTTTTTTGTTCATGATCCAACACTCAGTGCCATACAGCACCGTTGATTGTATAACATCTCCAATTATTTGGTCTTTTGTTCATTTATGCGCAGTCCATATTCTTGCTTTCTTTTTAAAGAGTAGGAACATTTTTTCTATATCCTTTTTCGTTCTATTTATAAATACCACATCATTTAGGTAGACAAGGATTTGTGTTTTGTTATTGTAAATCATCCCCTGGGTTCTCCTCGCTTTAAACTCTCTTTTGTCAAACTGATTTTATATAAATTCTTTAGAAAATATTAGTTCAAATCTTAAATACAACTACGCTAATGGTTGTAGAATTGTATTTGTAATCTTTTACTGTTTTAAAATGTTTGAAAACGCTTTGTGATAATGTGGTTATGATTTATTTCTCCACGTACTACCCGAAATTTTAGTTCTTGAGAGTTTATCCTGAAAAAACAGACGCAGTGGGGGATCTTGTTTTATAATCTGTAGTGATAGTGGCATAAACGGTAATCAAAATCGTGACATTCAATTTTTATAAAAAGTAAATTCAATAGCTTAGTTTACAATAAAGAATAGACATCAGATTTACCGTCATTGTATATACCCGCATGTTTTGAACAATGCTTTTGTTCCATTGATATTGAAGGTGTTGAAATAACCTTAAACAATTGTTCATTTGTATTTAATAAAGTGGCTTGTTATGAATGATATGATAACTAAATTATCTGTAAAACTACTGACCCAATACAACACCGAATATACTTTTTTTCTAATTACTTTTTACATTCAGTTTATCTATACAAGATTCTTTATTTGTCTATGTTAATATTAATATCGAGCCACTTTAACAACCAATTGTTTGTTATATGGGAAAGATGTCGTAGTTTCCGATTACTTTGTCAACACTATTACATATCAGTCATAAACGATCTAAAAAACATTTGAATTGGTTGGACACTTCGAGTGATATTCGTGACAGGTATCAACATTCTAATTGATTGATTTAGACAAGTGATGGCTTATTGAATTCGTATTGGAAAAAATATCAAGTCTGCGAACATCCCAATAGATTAAATGTTGATTTGAAAACTTTGTCATGGTTTATATTTGTCATATCATTACAAACAAAGGATGTCTCATAAGTAATGTCACTATTCGTATGTGACAATTCCCAAGGCTCAATTTAAACATGTCGGAACTTGTTAAGATTAATCTTTAATTCTAATTGCCGCTTGACATGATGCAATACAACGTGCAATGCAATGCTAAGCGCAATATTTCTTGTTAGTTCTCGTACTTGCAATATTATCAGTTTGGTGCCATTTTTATTGCGTGCAGACTGCGATTCTAGCGAAAAATATAGAAAAACTTTTGATTTAACAACCAACCTATCTATAGGCTCCAAATATAAGGAAACTGACCTTAGTTTTGTTTTCTCATTTTTGAACCGTTAACAAAATATTGAACAAAATTTGTGGTTAGGAATTTGATTACTTTTACTAATGGAATTTTTTTTAGTGGCAGCCATGATGCAATCGCAAAAGATTTGAATAATTTCAAGTGACGTGAAATATTCATTTATGCAATATTCAACAATTTCTTGAACGTTATTTTGCACAATGTCAAACGACCTTTAAAAGAATACAAAACACAGTTATACCTCCCTTCACGTGAAAAATGTGTTTCGATCTAATTCGTGTTAAGCGAAATACTTTTTTTATGAGTGGAATTTTTCTTGTACTGAAGTAAAACTTTTTCATAACAATCAACACCGTTTTCTATGGATTGCCGCAAATATAAAACACGGTTGGCTTCACTGTCCGAACTTTCCAACATCTCTAGACCATAACAAATTTTTGAAACTACTTCTTGGATTACACTCCATGATAACTTCCTTTCTTCTGACGGTTCCTTTGCGTTTCTTTGCGAAGTATTTTGTATTGCCATAAATACTTAATGAAACATAAAAGTCGTGAAGATGTTTCCATCGATTGTTTCACAGAAATAAAGCCAAATTTTTGCGCTATTTCATAACCATAGAGGAAACGTGGGTACATCACTTCAAACCAGAAACTAAAGAACAATCAAAACAATGGACTGAAAAAGGAGAACCTGCTCTTAAGAAGGCAAAGATAGTTCCATCTTTAGGCAATGTTTGAGCGAAGAAATCAAGCAACAACGGCCGCATTTGGCTGAAACGAAAGACAATTCACAAGCTCACACATCCGATATTTCAATGGACAAAATTAAAGGCCGCTTGACATGATGCAATACAACGTGCAATGCAATGCAAGACGCAATATCTCTTGATCAAATCATGCAGATCAGCGGATTTTCCTAAAACTTAGCTTCGTTATTTTCATTGTTAAACTATGTGCAAAATATTAGTAAAAATTTTAAGTTAGGAAATTGTTTACTTCTACTGTTTACAGAGACTTGCATGCAATTTCTTGCACGTTATATTGCGTTATGTCAAGCGGCCTTAATGAATTGAAGTTTTAATTGCTACCTCGTGCACCTTATTCGCCAGATTTAGCCACCTCGGATTAGTTTGGCTTTGTTTTCTTTGTTGTGGCTTGTACTTCTGGGACCATCCTCGTACTATTATACAAAAATGATTATGAAAAGAAACTCTCAAATTTGTAACGAAAATATCCAAAAATTAAATGTTCCACAACAGTAACTGAAATTTTAAGTTTTTTCAAGATTTTAGACAGAGACACGTAACAACGGTAAAGTAGGCCGCATAATATTTAAATTTCAAAAATGAATTTTCTAATCGATTTGATATTAAACAGTGTTTGAACGATTTTGGTTTATTATCCTTCATCAGTCAGATTGAAAGTAAACTACTTTTTCATTACATAATCAAATGAGCAATAAAATTATTTGCAACTTACTCATTATTAAAAAGCTGTGTAATTGAAAATTGTTTTCCGTTGTTAGGAAATATTTACGAATCCGTTGTGCAATATAAATAAGTAGTTAAGTCGAATTCAAGCCCCCAAAAGTCGCTATATTATGTAATACAACATCCTATATTCGTGGCATTAGTTCAGCAACTAAGAGACTGAAGTTGAGACTCAATTGGATATTGGGTTATAAAACTCCCCGTGCCCTTTCAACTCAGTTATTACTACTATATGTTAATAAAACCGAGAATTGCCAATAAATATACGTAGAAACCACTTCCCAGGCAAATTCACCGTTACGATCGCACCTGTTATTTCCAAAAGGATCAAAATTAAAGTCATTTTAAAGTTTATAGCAAAATCCTAATCCTGGAATATAATATAAAGATATATTCATACAAAATTAAAATTACTTTTCGATCTAAATGGACCCTATATAATAAGTTTTGTGAGAGTGCCAAGTCAAAGATGATGGTTCGGAAATGTGTCACGTTTAGAGAAAGAAAAAATTCCGCTATATACAGATTGAGAAAAATCGTGAAAGTGAAAAAAGATAAAGAAGGAATAACAAAACTTTGAAAGACCAAACCAAAAATATCACTATAAGGAAATAGTTTCAGTACTGGTATCCAGCTCTAGGTCTGCACGATATAATATTGCCACAACCCCACAAGTCTTCCGTAAGACGTTAGATAACACACCTCATTATCAATTCAGCTTCGGTGATATCGATGTGGATCGTCTGCAGTAGTTTTTGAAGTTGCAGTAGCTACTTTGTTATTAATTCGTTTTTTATAATAATTTTATAATAAGTTTAAATCAACAACGTGCAGTTGTGGAATGTTTTCAATTCTGTTAAAATGCTGCTGGAACTATTTTAATGTTACAAACAGCCTTAAAAGATTCAAGATTTTGTGGTCACGGGAAGCAAGAAGATTGCAAAGAAGTGTTCGTCAAAAAGACTATTTTACCCTACGCAGATTACTCGTATGACTTGGCCTCATGTCATTTTCTCATTTCCACGCGTGAAAAAAAGCATAGAAGAGCGTCGATTTCACAACATTGAAGAGGTCAAAAAAAAACTCGAGAAAAAAGCTGTCACCGATTTGTACTGATGAGCATGAGGACAAATGTTGCATGTGATTTATTCATACACACGTCAATATTGGATTATATTTTGATAAAGACCGACGTTAGGTCTAAACTTCAAAAATATGTATGAAATTGAATTAAGAAATATATTTCTCGTTTAAAAATCTATAGACTTTATTGATTATTTCTTCTATGAAACACCCTCGCGTGCCGCGGCTGTCATTTTAAGTAAATTGAATTATTGAAAAAGTTGGCTGTTTACCCGACTCTTCAACCTGCTGTTCATAAACCATTCCTCATTTATTATTCTATTTCTGTACAGCACATCTCCATTTTATTAATATGACAAACAAACATGTTTTTTTAATGATTAAACCTTCCGGATTTTACCAATAATATTTTGTCATTGAGATGAAATCTTCAATGTCGAATCATTTCGAAATAACTACTTTTTATAGTTAATAGTTTGTATATTTTCAAATAATTTCACTAGTATTTTACATACAATGATTTTTATTTGAAAATATTCAGTTATTCTACACATTTGCTTGACGAATTTAAGTTGAATTTTCAATACAAGAAATTAATTTATAACACATTATCCATCGTCAATGACATACTTTTATTAGTTTCAACTGTATGTATTTTACTGACTTTTTAACGGCTAACAACCCGAACACAAAACACTTTTCGAAAATCATGACGCAACTATCAACGCATCTGTACATATTATAACCGGGTGAAAATAAAAGCAAAAAATAAAATACATTTTAAAAACTTTTAGCGTTAGTTATACAAAGAAGTAAGCAATACAATCGACTCAGACGACAGCCCTGCAATAGCGAGTCACTGTTAAAAAAAATTGAGCTCGAACATGTATTTTTCTTAGTAAAACCTTAAAGCTAAACGTATTAGTTTCCAAATCATATAAAATATTGTACTGTTTCTTGCTTTCACAGTACAACAATATGTTATGGTTATAAACCGTAACTACCCTTTATATGTTTGTTTGAAATGGTGCTAATTAGCCTTATAACTCTTATAAAAGGTTATCTACCTGACTCACCACTATCAGTTAGCCATTAAACGTCAATCGATACACAACTTCGTTAATAACAATCTCTACCTGAAAATGGAAACAACAAATGATAAAGCTGCTTATACGGTCACCCTATTGCGACAAGGCCAGAGTCAGCGAAAAGTGGCCAGTGCGCTAAACATGAGTCAGTCTGCTGTTTTCAAATTTTACCGTTGTTACCAAGATAGTGGTACTTTTATCGAAGGCGCGGTTCCTGAGGAAAAATGTGCGCATCCGAGAGAGATGACCGATTCAATGTCAGCACATCGAACCCTCACTACTGTTGTCCAACAAGAGCTCAGAAAAACGCGAGGGGTGGCTGGACAATCAAAATAAGACTTGCTAACCTTGAACCAAAAAGGTCAGCTACTGGCCCAAAATTAACCGTAGCCCACCGTGCAATCACTCTATGATTTGCTAGAGAACACGTTAATTGGACTGATGAAAAATAGGGCTTCGATAAAAGTAGAGTCTGCCTGCATAGTAGCGATAAAAGAGGAAGAGTCTTCAGAAGAACTGGAGAAAGATTCGCTAAGTGTTGCATAAAAGAAAACGTGGCTTTTGGAGGAGATTCCTGGATGGTTTCGGTGGGCATTTCAATGGAGTTGATTTTAATTGAAATTGGCGTTGGAGCGCGGGTATTAACGTCCACATGCTGCAGGTTCCGTAAGGCAGTATTTACAGGATGTCGAAATGACCAGCTATGGATTGGCCAGAGCGTAGCCCACACTTAAATTCTATCGAACAGTCCCCCGACTGAGAATCAAACTCTGATCTATTGGTTACAAAACGCAAAATGTAATAAATTTTATATTTCAATTTCGTAGTTCAATAGTAAGTAATTACTGTATTTATATTACATAAATAGCGAGAAGATGTTGGGAAAATTGCACGTTCCCCCTGTAGATAAGATGCTAAAGACCTCCTCAATGAGATTATTTTTAGAAAAACCAACATATGTTCGTTGAAACGTAAGTGTGTACGTGAGTGAAGTTCCAATACTGTCAAAATTAAGCGGCTTGTTACTATAAATAAAAACCATTTGCATAAATCAAACATTTTTGAATATATTTATCTCAGCAAAATGAAATCATAAATGGAAATTGTCAAGATTGTGAAATGATTCATATGTTGGTGGTGCCAAATAAATTATTGATTTGATATGTGGCTATGATGAAGGTTGTTCGTATTATTCAGTGAAAAGAATGTTTGTAACATTTTTTTATTATCTAAAGTCTATTTATCGAAGAAAAATAGGAAACCAAAACATATGCAGGCGTAGTGCATATGATCAGTGTTGAAAACGCCAAAGTGGAGAATGTAACAGGACCGTACTCGGCACTTAAGAACTAAGTTTCATACAGCAGATGAACAAAATAAATTATGAATAATTATACACGATTATTTTTACCAAAATATATACGAGGATATATTGAAAAATTCTTAGCCTATTATAGAACCAAACAAAAATTTCAATGTCAACATTTATTACAGCGAACCTGCAACGTCTCTAGACCTTTCAAAAAAAAAATGTTTCTTCTTGTTCTGCAAACCAGACCTCCACAGCTTTTATTACCTCCTCGTCGGAAGAAAATTTACGACCTTTTAAACTTTTTTCAGTTGAGGAAAAAGATGATAGTCGGACGGAGCCAAATCTGGTTAATAAGGGGCGTATTCTAGTAATTCAAACCCTAAATCACGAATTTTTTGCATGGCATCATGAGATTTGTGTGCAGGAACGTTGTCCTGCAAAAACAAAACACCTTTGGATAGCTTTCCGCGTCTTTTCTCTTTAATTTTTTCCCGTAGAGTGGTCAGTAATGTCGAATACTAATCTCCAGTTATTGTTCTACCCTTATTCAAAAAATCAATCAAGATTACTTTAGGCAATCCCAAAAAACAGAAGCAAGAACTTTTCCAGCAAATTTTTGGACACGAAACTTCTTAGGTCTTGGAGAACCAGAGAGTAGCCATTCCATCGATTGTTGCTTTGTTTCTGGATCGTAGAAATATATACAAGTCTCATCCGTAGTATCAATTCGGTTTAAGAAGTCTGCATCGTTTTCAAATCGAGCATAGATCGAACGCGATAATTCTACTATTGCATGCTTTTGGTCAACATTCAAAAATTGGGGGATCCATTTGCAGCAATTTTTGTATGAAATTTTCAGTGCTTCAGATATCCGTTTTATATTTTTATTTTTTCGGGGACTGCAGTTCAATTTTTCACGGTCGCATATGAAGAACATTGATCACCAAGGGTATTAAGCATATCTTCGTAAATCTTATCTCTTAACCCTTTTAAATAAACGTATTTGATGATGGTTCGATATCAGACATCTTTTTTCTTTTATTTTATTGCGTAACTCTAGTTTACTTTTTTGACGTTAAACTTTATACTGACACATATATAATTTATTGTTCGTTGCTATGGTAACGCAATATTTTGTTTATGCATGGAAATGGTCTAGGCTAACTAGATATCAATACATCCTCGTAATGTAAAACTTATATATTTTGAATTTGGAATAATATTCGAAGTTTTACTTTTTTCAATGATTATATATAGCCTCTTATTGCTAACACCGAATACAGAAATCGAAAAATAATATGTAGTATTGAAATATTAAAATTAATTCTGAATTTTCTACCGCTGCAAACACATTTTTTTATTCCCCATCAGCTGACATTGAGATTCCACTGTCATCAATATTTATAATAAGGGGCTCACCTTGGATATCAATGACAATCATTCCACATTTTGGTTGAAATTTTCTCAAGTTTCCTTATTCTCGTTAACTACTCTCAAAACTTTATCCACTGTAGGTAACTCATTTTGAAAGAAATAATTGTGCACAATTCTCTTGATGGCACTCCTGCCGAAATCATCATTTGAATTGTTAATTTTTTTTCTTGTTGGACACTTTTTTGGGTCGACCACTGAATGATTAGTTCTGTACTCACGAGCGATTCTGTAGAAACTTGAAGAAGATACTCCCGAAATATTTGCCGTTTTGGAAATAACGTCATCAACAGTCTTGTCATTATTTTCTTGTATTTCATTTTTATAAATAGAAACAATCTGACTCCAGTACGATAATACGATGCCGTTCCTGTACTACACCTGATCTAACGGCTTATTCAGCGTTGCGGCGCTCGCCCCTCCCACGTAGCTTTTTATTAGTGGTATATTATGGTGAGACTGATTTGGACTAATAACAATGCCGCGCCGCGTTTTGCCCGGGATGTTCACGTGCTCATCACGCACTGATCATTGTTTTACTATTTTTCTTTGATAAATAGACTTTAGTAAAAAATGATTTCTCATGTACAATGTGTTATGTAAAACGGATAAAAATTCTCGATTTCAAATTATATTTTTTGATGTTTAGTCCGGCTAGACACAAAGTTTAAGTTTGAAAATATCAAGCATGTTTCGGAAATATTTGGCGAATATGGAAAAAGTTGTAGAATTAATATCTAAGCCCATATACCAAACTTTGTAACCAGTGTTAACTATATTCACAATTTCTGTTAGATTAAAAAAATCACAATTAGCTTATTACTACTGGCTTAAAACTAATTAGTAATAATTCAATTAAAGTGTGTTAAGAACCTCAGATTAAACATTAAGCCTCACTAATCCCCTTACTATATCTGTCTATATCGTCCAAAAGGTGCCTGTATTTGTTCTCTAGGAATTGATTAAACTACGAGCCTTTCATTCTTCAATATGTCAATATTATTTGGAAAGTGTCTGGAACTTTTTCGTTTTATCCTTCCCCAATCAAAAAAATCATTTATTGTACGGTCCGAGGATCTATCAAGCGAACTGATTATTTAGCCAATCAGTAATCCGTGGTGTAGAATGAACAGGGCAGCCGTCTTGCCGTCAGAGACTGAAGACGATAACTTGGTCACTGAAACGCGCGACAGAAACTGTAATTGTGAGTGTTGGTGTAAACACTGTATTCATTATAAATTACACCAATTCCAGGAATTCCAACTTAGACGTAAATTAAATATTAATAGATCTTTTGAAAGTATATTTAATTTATTCAATTAATCAATTCCAGTTCACAAAAACTGGATTTCTTTTGTATGTATTTCACTTTTTAATTTATATAAAACTCTAGAACGTCTTATAAAAATGAATAAGTGTACTACTCCTTCTTTTTCATTAAGTGGATCCGGTTTATTTCCAAGAATAAAATTAGAGACGGTGCGAAGAGCCGCTCGTTTGGGAGATGAAAAGGAGAAACTTTTTAAGCTGAAATTTTATATTCTACCTCTACCAACCATTTTATTACACAACCAATGGAGTTTATTAAATTTCAAATGTTCATAATATTTGTACTTCACTTTTCTTGTTATAAACGAATGCCTTAAGAAGATTAGGTTCCAATTGAGAGAAATTTTGATACAAATATCAAGGTTTCCTTTATTTGTAATAGACTAACTGGTTAATAGGGAACGCTTAAAAAAATATAGTTTGCGCAAAAATACAAATCACCCGTGGAAGCTCATGTTTGATGATGATCATGATATTGAAAACGCCTTCCTCAACAATAATGCATATAATCGCTTCGTGCAACTTTTGGTAATAAAGCAGAGAAGACTGTTTACAATTGGTTTACAGAATTCCGTCATGGTCGTGCGTCTGTCAATGATGAATATCGGACAAAATCGGTTGTTATTCCGAGAATCATCAATGCTGTGTGCGACTTAAATAATATCGGCATGTGACTCACAGCTAAGAAAGCTGAAGACGTCTGTTATGATATAACAATACAATCGATTTTGTATGTACTAGGAGCTCTTCAGGACTTGAAAAAACATGTGGAATGTGGGGAAAATGTTTGAAGAATTTGAGTTTGAGCGAATGCAAAAATGTATAGACTTTAGAGGCGAATACTTCGTGAAACAATAAAACAATTTGTTTCAGAACTCTCTTTTCTGTTTCTTTTTTGGGAAAAACTTAAAAGGCAAACATCGTATTGAACAATGAATATCTATTTTATAATAGTTGCATAGGTAATTTCAATTGAATGACATGAAACAAGCAAGTTTTTAAAAATTCAAGCAGATCAGAATCCCCTTTTGAAGATATTATAGAAATACTTTTTGTCTCCGATAATTTGAATGGTTTTATGTGTTCTACGAGGTATATCCACAATGTAAGTTTCTACAGAGGCAGTGCTGCGTTTGCAGTTGCAGGCAGAAGAAATGTACACTATTTAAGATAGCTTCTACTGACGTGTTTTTTGTAGTACTTCTTCATGAAAAATGAAATCAGATCTATGATTCATTTTCTAAATGCAAAGAAAGTGAAATTTATCAGCAAACTTGCGTTTTACTGAAAAAATTAGGGATTCACTGATTAGATGATGGGATAGGCAGTTCAATAAGTGTATGATGGAAAACGATGAGAACGTCCGCCTTTGATTACTGTTCACGCACCTAAATGCGAAACCTAAGTTTGCAATCAGTGCTTTTGCTATCGATTTCCGCAAATCTCACGTTCACTAATTCGCTATTATTGCAAAACTGAAATTTCCAAAAGCCACCATAAATTTTTCTATAATGAATAAATTTTCCGTATGTGTAGACATTCATTAAAGGTCCTTATAACATATAAGTGAATAAAATGGCTGAAAGAACCAAAGAGCCTTTGGAGTATACTGGCTAGGTGGGTACAGGAGAGGTACAGATTCATTTACTGTATATTTTGCTCACACCTCGTATTCAATACATACTTTATAAACATCTTTTTGTGTGTTTACACAATAATCAGACCTAAGTGTCATGTAATAAATATCACACAGAAATAGCAATGTAGAAAATGAATCCTCAAATAGGTTGGTTCCCGAATTTTCGAAATAAGTAAACTTTGAAGTGTACGAAATGGATTTGTCAATTTTTTTTAGAATAATCGATCAGGAACAAACGATTAAAACAGTTTTTGGGGAAATGGTGAAAGTTGGAAAAAAATAAATGTTGATCATTTAATGTTTCGCAATTGGAGGTGCTAGAAGTTAATGATTATGATAACTATAGTTGAAAAAATCATAACTGGTTGAAAATTGCAATGTTCAAAACATTATGAATCATAATTTCAGATGTTTTTTCAAACTTTTTTATAACAAAGTAAAAACTGAATGAAATTTACTCTTCCATCTACATCATAACTCAATGGAAATAAATTTTTAACCAATAGATTAGTGTCTGATTCTCAGTCAGGGGTCAGTGGAATAATTTTTTCCATCACATGGTTAAAAATTAAGACGATTTTTAATAATAATATCAATTTTTTATAACTTCTGAGTGTTTTTAAACTGAATTTTATTTATAAACTATAATTTATTTTTAATAGAAATAACTGTAAGAGCGTGTTTCTCTGTGTTTTTGAACTGATTTGCTATTTTGAAACCGTCTGTACATATCATAGTAGGGATGTGTTGATGGTTACATGTTTTCGAAAAATGTTTTTTTGTCAGTTACAAACATACTGGTGAAACTAATAAAAACGTGTTTATTAATCGAGCATAATGCTTAAAATTTTCAAAACGTTCTTCCAAAATTCACAACAAAAAATTTTCCCACCCCTTCCGAGAGGATAAATCTAAAAAAATCTTGACTAATTCGCGTTTGAGGACACATTTTATTGGACCAAAATTTTTACCCTACCAATTTTAAGTGTAAATAAGCAGTGTATGAACATGAGTAACCGGTAATGAAATTCTATTGTAATAAATGCGTCATCCATGACTACTGCTATATGCACTACTTTGTGATAAGTTCCTTTTATTACAGAGTAACCATTGTGCAAAATTTGTATGCAGTTACAATAGATTTATTATTCTGCACTAACCTTTAGTCTTTCTAAAAACAACTTACATCACAAAATACAACTTATCAAATTTTTTATAGTCCTTCAGTAGTTAAACTGTTTTGGAGTTGATTAAATTTATTAATACACCCCGAATAGCCTTGCCCTTGTCATTAATTTTTTTTAAAAACCTGACACGCAATGTATGCAAATTAAAAAACCACGCAATATCTTATACACTTTCTTTACCGAAATTTAGGTCTTGTTTTTTTTGCATAGTGGAGAATTTTTCAATTTTTTAGAAAATGCAAGATTCCTTTAAACCTTTTGTAGATTAACATTATGCACAACGTTCGATATTTGCTCAGTTTTTCCAATATTATCTTTTATGAATTTAAATACATTTTAAAGGGAAAATTCTTTTCAATCTGAGGGTTACAACATATGATTACTTATTTAATAATTCTCTAAAAAAAGCGTTTTCAACGACGAGAAGCACGCTTCTCCAATTTCAGCACGATCTTTACATACCCTACTCCACGTTCAGAATTAGTTAAGGTTTCAATATTTTACAATGCAAAAAAAATGCATAATCACTTGCCAATTGAAATAAAATCGATATCATGTTTTCCCGCATTCCGCAATAAATTGAGGGCATATTTACTGGAATGTGCCTTCTACTCTGTAAAAAACTTCTATTCTAATAATATTTAATTCCGGGCATACTGCATACTGGTTTCATTTTTGCTATGGACTTATATACTAATTATTATCTATTACCTATATTGATATTTTCTTTTATTTGTATATTTATTTAGTTATTTTTATGTTTGGTTTTTAGTTTTTACAAGCTTTTGTCTACAAATTGTAACAATTTTTTGTCAATAAAGCATTTCTCTCTCTCTCTCTCCCTCTCTCTGTCCTTTAACCAAAAACAGCGCAACTCGAACGGTTTAGTTTGTAACTAGTTAAACTATTTTGGAGTTGATTAAATTTAGTCATACACCCCGAATAGCCTTGCCCTTGTCAATTTTTTTCAACAACCTGACACGCAATGTGTGCAATTAATTGGAATAAAAAAAAACACGCAATATCTTATATACTTTCTACACCGAAATTTAGGTCTTTTGGTGGTTTTTTACGTAGTGGAGAATTTTTTTTACAAAGAGCAAGATTGAAATTCGTTTAGACTTTCTGTAGATTAACATTGTGCACAACTTTCGATATTTGCTCAGTTCTTTGAATCTCTCTTATGAATTTAAATACATTTTGAAGGGAAAATACTTTGGTTTGGTTTGTAATTGATGTATTAAAGATTTTCTGTAATAAATTATAAGGGATTTAATAATAATTACTTTAAAAACTGCTACATAAAGTGATTATCCTTTCCAAGGAACAAATATGTTTTTTAAAAATGTGTGTAAGAGCTTCTTCTTATAATTTTATTATTCCTATTTTTCGTAAATAAAGTGGTGAACGTTCATGATTATATTTCTTGGAATCAATTGTTGAGGTTAGAAAAACTGTATTTGGAATCTTAAAAAGCCAATTGAATGCCACATATATTTTCTAAATTATACATTTGAACATTAATAATGTTTAATGGATTGATAACGGAATAAATAATTCTACAATACTATCTGAATGCCAGGGGCGTCTCATGCCAATGTTTAACAATCCGTCACTTTTACAGGGACAACCTGTACAATCTAAAAATAGCAAAAATGAATTTGTAAATTCATTTTTTTAACAAAAAGGTTCTATTTGTTTAATTCGATGGAATTTATGGTTTAGAAAATATGTAGATTTTTAGATCGTTGTACATGCCAAGGAAACTGTTCGCCATAAAGAAAGACTGAAGAAAAATATCATAAATTCTTATTATTTATCAAAAATACTTAGATGAGGTATTAAAACACAACCAAACATTTCTTGGAGAACTAATGAATAAATAAATATTATCGACGATCATATTACTGGTAAAAGGAAAGATTAATTATTTTTTTTTAGTAGGATACTTTCAAATAAGCTACTACGTGATATTGATCTAAAAACTGCCAGCGAGTTGAATTGTTAATGTCAGTTTGTTGTCAATCTTTTCAAAACCTTTAGAGATTACGCCGACTTGCATGTGATGTATGATTTGGGTAGCAAATAAGAAAGTAACTGCTCATTCTCCATTATCAATGCCTTATAGACAATCTTCAATATGTACTCTTAGTATTTCGAAAAAAATTTGCTGTAATGAAGTATATTGGGAAAAGTAGGAACGTTGTGAATGTCTGGTTAAAAGCGCATCTAGCTCATTTAAGATATAATGGGACAGCTACAACAAATTTAGGTTAGGTTAGTACGGGCAACTTCGATCACTCGGAGACCTGAGGCCCATTATTTTCCTCAAATCGGAAACTTTGATAAATAGCTAACCAAACTTTATTTTGTATAACTTAATTTTAACTCAGAATAATGTTTTTCACTTTTCCATTTCTAGTTCTAGTATTTTTTCGAGGCTATCTACTGTGTCCTTCTACATTATTTACCGTCGTTTTACCGTCAAGACAGGGCACCGACAAAACAGATGATTAATCGTCTCTTCCTCTCTGTTATCACTTTCTATTTCTGGAATTTTGAGCTAACAGTATAAGTGATCACTCCAATGGTCTCCTAGATTGAGTATTTCGTGATTCTTATCATCATTTTTGTTTAGTCTTCAATCATCCTTAGTCAAATCTCTCTGAAAATTGTGTAAACTTTTCTTTTTGACCATATATCCTCATATTTGACACTGATTCCTGTGTTAATAGCATCTTCCAACAATTCTAGCAGTTTTAGTAAGCCATTTGCTTTAGAGTTCCCTGCCACTTCAAGACATGCTTTAAATAATGTAATATTGTTTACAAATGTATCCAGCATTAGATTGTGGGATACATTTGAATGTACTGAGAATGTCAGACATAAGAGTAGTTTAAATAGCAGTAAACAGTGTTCTCAGTGAAACTTTACACATACAGTTTATAAAATCAGTAATTTAATTAATCCACTATGTTACTCACATGAGTCAACTTGGCGTCTTAGTTTCGTTTAAAAATACTTTGTATACTATTTGAAAACATTCTAAGTTTTGTTTCATCTTTTCTCTAAATGTTTCGCCACTATTCTGTTTACGCCACATAGATTGATGCATATCAACAACAAATACAAAGATGTTTGTGTTTTGTCTACTAAACCATCCATTACCGTAATGAGTGCCACAGAAGCTATATCGTCTTTACATATTAAGTGTTAGTGTAAACAAAGCTCTTGCTAGAATATTCAGAGTTGTAGATTTTAAACAGTTTAACATTGTTTAAAATGGTATTTTATATTATTAACAATGAAAAAGTTATTTTATAGTTTTTAAAAATCTATAGTTTTTCCACAATGTCAAGAAAAGGATGTAACATGCCACTGGGTTACGTTTTTCTTCAAATATCTTGAATATTCCTTTGTTGGCGTATTGTGGCATAGTACTCACTTCTGATTTATTTATTTTAACACTCGATTCTTTGTTATAGACCTCCCACTCCCTTCCAAGAATACAATAAAACAGTTTCGTTGCTAAATCGTCCTCTATCTATCTACACTCTAAAATTGTTTAATCAAAGTGAATTTATTAGTATTTGTGGATATCTTATTCTCTATATTCGCTGGTAAGTTTTTCTTTGTTTTTTTTATTGTTCTCACAAAAATTCCAGTTATCTTTATAGATTTCCTTTTGTTTTAAGAAAACTTTGTATGATACTTTCGTATTTTCTATTTATTTGGGGAATAGAACAGATTCCAGTTTGGTTATATTTTAAAAAAATATAGATTAATTTTTTTTATATGTTAAAACATAAGCTTCTTTTTATTCAAATCTGTTCTACCTACTCGTTTTTTCATTAGGAATTTCCATCTGTGTACCCGTTTTCTTACTCATTTTATTTTTTCCACAGCTCTATAGAATTCAGTTGAGGGCTGCAACTATCCATAAAAAATTCACCGTCTTATCTTTAATACATTGAAATCTGAGTTATTTTTAATTAATAACTGTTTTTATTCGTTGTGTTCTCTTGGATACGCAGTTGATGCGAATTTATTATTTTTTTTTTAATAAATTTGGAATTTGAAACTTTTTATTGTTTTTAGTGATAAATATTAATTTGGAGAATCGGAGGATAGTTTGTTTAGTTTTTATTAATTTATTTCATAAGGTGTTTCCAGCTTTTCCACCTTTTTTTGTTCACTTTTAACGTCGTTCGTAAAAAAGCTGGCAGCATCCAATTTAATATTAATTGTTCACCCCATATAAGTACCAGTTATTTATGTACTTGAACTGAAGCTGATTACGAGCGAGGGATAAACCATATTTGTACACCATATAAAAACATTTTATCTACGACCACCATTAAAAGCATTTAAAAACTCAAATGAATATGTCAAATTACATATTATACATACGTCAAAAAGATTGCAAAGAAGTACAATGCTTTTTAAATGAAATAATCATATTATTTTTATCATATTACCTTAAATAATTTTGTGTTGAGTGTTCTGTCAAAAATTCTGTAATGTTAATAATTTTGTACTGCCATTAAGAAGTGTGAAACGTCATCGTCATTTTGAAAAATATTTTTCAAATCTGAAATGGCAGAAATTGTGAACCAAAATAAACATGAAGTCATATGGCAATTTTTTGGATTGGTGTGACACTAAAAAAATCAAAAATTTCACTGAAAATGTTCTTGCATATTTCTCGGAAAAGTCGAGTAAATGTCAATGGAAATCATCAACGTTATGGTCCCATTATCCAAAGTTGAAAACTACCATAAATTTAAACATTGATATAAGTATATTTAATAAACTTATCGCCTTCATAAAACGAGAATCAGAGAGCCATAAACCAAAGAAATCAAAAATTTTCACAAGGGAACAGATTTTGGATTTTATAAATGAAGCATCAGATAATGAATTCCTTATGATAAAGGTACGCAATAATAATAATAATAAGAGAGGTTAGGTTAGAACATGATATAATAACTAAAATTTGTATGTACACTGTGATATACATCTATTAAAATAATGCTTTGTGTTGGTGTGATTGAAAAAAAAAACGCAAATCTAAAGGTACCTGAGACAATCTCGAGACTCGAGTCGCAGATGCATATGGGGGCTGAGAGAAGTGTCGGAGACAAGTCCGAGAGCGCACCGATCACATATGGACGCGCATATCCCCACTTTCGAGACTTAAGCCTCTAGTCTTCCGTTCATGTTGGAAAAGTTTCAGAAATCTTGGAGACTTCAGTGTGATTTTAAAATTAAAATAAATTTGTTCTTGAAAATGAGTGATAAAAGAGAGTTGAGTCATGGAGTTGATTCATTTTTATGACGAGCATGAGTTTTCATGGAATGTCCAACGTATAATGCATAAAAATCACGATAAAAAATATGAAAAAGTTTGACGAAATCGCAAAAAACTCCAAAATTGTGACGGGAATGAAGTTCAGCGGAAAATCCACAATTTACGAAACCAGGTAAGTATCTATACATTAATCATTAAATTTATTATTATTAATTATATCAAGATTCATTATTTTATCACTATAATGTACTGCCTCTGAACTTTTCATCCATCAAGTCAGAAATCGAAGTGCGACCATTAATCTGCCTTGAGGAGGAATTGCATTTCGAAATTTCGTGTCTTCCTTTGAATCCGGTGTTTAACGAAATCCAAAAGGAGTTAAAGTTACACTGCAGACATCCGGATAAAATTTCTAAATTGTAGTGCATCTTCTACCCTCAGTTCATTTACGAGTGTCGAACACGCTCCCAATTCATTTCTTTTATCCATCCATTTCCTCACCCAACAGTTCTATTTTTTCACTCTCTGTTTTTGGGCAATTTTGTGTGCCTCAATAAAAGTAAACGCTTGACATGAATCTATTTTTTTGAATAAAACAATTTATACTCAACTTGTCACTGTGAGAGAGAGACTTAGTCTCAGGTGGACACGACATAATCGAGGTTTCAAGACTGCAATCAATGTTGAGTCTCCGGATCGCAGATGGACAATAGCACAAGACAAGTCTCGACCCTTAGTCAACAAATTATGGCAGAGCTACTATTCAAATAAGTGATGTAGCAATGATATACCACGGTGGCAGTCGCGGTTCAACTCCTCGAGCTGTGGGCGTCTTCTTTGTATGTTTATTTTTTCTTATTAAGCTTTTTTTTTATTTTATAATTATTTGGATCTACCGGTTTTTCAAATTTCAGCCATTTAGTTGGGTTAGTTTAGTAAACAAAGTAAAGTTAACAATTCGGCAATGCCAGACTCGTTTTTTTATTAATTTTTGTTAAATATATAAATTAAAATTTATTAGGTGATGACCAGATTTGGCATTGGTGGCACTTGTCGACGTCAGGAGTTATTGCGATCTGCTAACAGATGTTAAGGAAACCGAAAATATTCTAATAATAATATTAGAGAAAGCAAAAACAAAACTTCCAGAAGGTTCACTGTGATTGATAATGAAGATATTTCGCCAAGTTTCCTAGATATTTAAGCAAAATATGTGTCTTTGCAACCTGCAGAAGTTTCCTTTTTTGACATATCGCAAGAATAAATGTACCAAACAACCCGTCGGTATCAACCACATTGGGAAGATTCCATCCATTGTGGCACAATGTTCAAATTTGCACAACTCCAAGGACTACACAGGTCACTGTTTTAAGCGATCGTCTGCTTCTCTACTCGCCGATTCGGGAGTAAACCAAGAATTTGAAGATATACATAGAGCAGAAACTTCCGCTTCAACGAGCCCAAATCGACAATCTCTCGATACTGGGGCGCCTTCAACCTCAAATATAGAAACTAAAACGTCAAATTTTTTAGTACTGAGGTTAAAGTGAAAGAATAAAATGACCAAATGTAATAATTAATAATATAAACAATTGTCCAAATGATACTATAAATATTAATTTGAATAATTGAAAGGTGAAGTTTTTTAAATGTTTTGAATGTATTCTCTCTTAGAGCAATAATTACTGCATTTATTCTCGTTATGTTTCTAATTGTTATTTAAATTACTGGCAAATGTAATGGATAAAACTTGTCAATTTGGCGAATTGGCTTATGTTTGGTACCTGATTCAGTTGAAATTTCTCATTTGTTGGGGGTGGCGATAGCGGATCTTTATATAGAATTTTTCGCAATAATATGCTTTTGGAGTTGATGTACTGCGAAAGATAATTGAAGAGCAATTCCCATTTCTATAATATAAATGAGCATCGGAAGATCAAATGATGAATGTAGCTAGAGTAATCGAGGAATCGGGAAAAATATGTATTTTAAGTAGAAAGGGGGCTGGAAAGTAATGTCGGTTTCTGCAATTGAATTCACACGAACACATTTTTAACAACTTTTGAGAGAAATATCTCGAGATGGCATTTTAGGCATCATCCAATTGTATTGCCAATAAAATGTCTCAAATGGAGAACTGAGGGTAAAAGAATACTTCTAGCCCCTAGTCATTAATGGCGGGATAACGCCTATTCTGTTGACGCAGGATACTTTTCGATTTAAGATTGATTCACTCAGTTCAATTATCACAATAAAAATCTGCATTAACAGTTTGTCGAGGTTTCCGCAATACTAAATGAACAATGCCGCCACCAACCACACAGAAACGACTTTTGCACGTGATGGATCTGTTGACTTTGTTCTTTTCGGACAGATTAAGGGGGAGCCAAACACCCATCATGCTTATGCTTTCAATCTATTGCAAATATTCTTGGATGGTGGATCAAGCTTGATTAAGGGTGTTTTATAATTACTTATTGTCTGAAATTGATTTTCTCGTTCTCTAATTTTCTCTGCCTTCCTGATTGACGCGAGTCATAAATCTATGAGCGCTACTCTTAGTGTCGAGGGTAGTGGAGAAGTAGCACAATGAACAAAGTTGGAGCTAAGTCTCCGGAAAGGGCGCAGCTTCGATTAGATCGAGATTTGATAGCTTCGCGGTCTCGAGGCAATGAATTTCTCCACGATTCTCCACGCCTCGTCTGGGTTCGTGTCAGTATGGAACAAAGAGCAGGTAGAAGGTATTTGGTTTTCCCAAAGTCAGGTATATTGGGCAGGATTCATTTAATTGTATGGTAGTTGGATATTAAGATTACTTGGAATTTCCTGGGTAAGGTATCGGTCACTCAGGTGTGGACGTTTTATTGAGGGAATTCGTTCGGGGAAATGTTTACCAGTATTTATAAATGCAAGGTCCCATGACGTGGTCTACTAACGTTTAAACATTGCACATATTTTCGTTGCAGCTGTTTTATTACCAATGGTATTTGTCTGGCAATTTCACTCCAAATTTCACAAAAACTTCAATATTATGAAAATTTTCGTTGACGAAGATTCAGGTCCGAAAAAGTGATAGATTCACCACTGCAGTGTTGATTATCAGCTCATATCGATTTATAACAGGAATTTTTTTATTGAAAACTGTAAGGAATAACCATTCACTTTTAAACAAAAATGACTTCTTCATATATCATAAAAAGATTCTCATTAAAAAATTATGAACCATGTTGCTCAGTGAAATCATATAACTGTGGCTCAAATTCACATTTATAAATAGGTGCTTCAGGGTCCGTACCGAAATTTCGAAAACAAAAATAAAGTTAACAGTTAAATTATGTCCAAATCAAATTTTTCATGAAATCTACAAGAAAATTTGTATTTTGCAACGTGAAACGGGTCATTTTATTTATGTCAACTGGTTCTTGATTCCTATAATTGACAAAGACCAATTTGTATCAATACATATCAAATAAACTACATGGGAAAAAATGGTAATGTACCATAAATAACTGTATTGTTTAAAATTTCTTCAAGTCATATCCTAAACTGCGATTTAAGTTTCGCATTATGCGAAATATATATGACAAATAAAGAGTGTAGATAAATTAGGAGTATGGGAGTGAATGGGAGGAAAGCAAATGATATGGTGTATTTGGTATAAGAATAGGGGGAGATAAGTTATCTTAGAACCAATAGTAAAAAAAAATTTTAAGAGCTGCTATAATAAGAAATATGAATAAAATGAAGAATAATAGTGCCCCTTGAGGAACAATTGAAAAAGAAATGATTAGAGAGGTACAAGGATCCTTATTATAATCAGTATCGTTTAACGAGATTAAGAAGAAACATTAAGGGTCATACTGTTATCATGAATATCATAAATTAATTCTTACCTGTTTGACCATATGCGAAAATACATGCATTGTATCCTTGGAAGGCATTATCCAGGATATCTCGTCCCAAACAATCAAAAACAACCTCCTGAGAAGCGAAGTCCTTTTTAGTTGGATCCACTGAACAAAAGCAATGATCGAAAGCAAACGTCTTTGGTTGCTTTCTGTAACAAATATAAAAATGATGCTATTAGTTTGTGGATTTGGCCACAGTAAAAAAAAGAAGAAGAGGTTCTAAAGCGAAACAGGGTAAGAATATGATAAGCAACCCTACGACGATTGTCATGAAACTCTATACACAGACTAGAGATATTACGAGAAATCGATTTATCATATCTATTTTATGCGGAAGCATTTACTTCCGGAGATACTGGAAGTGACCATTATGTCAGTAAGGCTAACAGATATCGAATAATGAATAACTTTATTCCATAGATCTCATCAAGATCAAGATGTGTGTGAAAAATCATGATAATTGACGCATGCGCAGAAGAGTTTCTGTGAAAAAAGTATGCAAATGCATAATTTTTTATCAGAAAACCTAACCTAACCTTACTAAAATTACCAAATCTTCATTGTATCTATCGATTTTTCGTGAAAATAATGCATATGCATACTTTTTTCACAGAAACTCTTTTCACACACATATTGATCTTGATGAGATCTATGGAATAAAGTTATTCATTATTCGATATCTGTTAGCCTTACTGACATAATGGTCACTTCCAATATCTCCGGAAGTAAATGCTTCCGCATAAAATAGATATGATAAATCGATTTCTCGTAATATTAATAGCCTATGTATAGAGCCTATATTGATCGTTGTGGAGTTGCTTTTCATACTTTTGCTCGTAACAGTTTTTTAGATGTTTCTAACACACGTAACAACTGCTTCACTTAAATATGCACAAAATTCAACGACTAGAATTTTAACCGAACACGGTGATCTAAGGCTCCATCTCTACAATTTGGGCATAACGGACGACTACGAGTTTCACTAATGCATCGAGGAGGAAGAAACTGCAGACCATGTTATCTTTGAGTGTCCAGCACTTACACAGGCGCGGTTTCAATACTTGAGCAAGCCTCACAGTTTGCCTAGTAACGTTCAAAAGTTAAAGTCTAAGTGCTTGATCGGCATTTCAAGGTACATCGGAATTTGGTAATTTCAATTTCATGAATATTGAGTTGGCGATAAAGTAAATTCGGTTTTGTACTATAAAATAAAACAAACTTAAATCAATTATTTAGTTTCCATTTTGTTCAATGAACTTTTGCCATTTTTCTTTCAGCTTCATGGTTTCGCACTCATAAAATTTCTGCAAATTAAAAGGTACGATTGAAAGTCATCGACATTTGTGAAAGTTTGACCATTAAAGAATTCTGCAAACTTCGAATGGTAATCAGATGGTGCCAGATCATGGCTACATAGGGGATGTGGCATCACTTCCCAGCCAAGCTCCAATAGTTTCCCACACGTTGCCACAGTTGTGTGGGATTCCATTCTTCAACGATTTTTAGTAATTTTCTGTAGTGGATTGGTGCCCCCGAATAACAGTTTCATTTCGACAGCTGTCTGGACGATGCATTAGTCGATCATGTGTGAGGTTATTTTAATTTTAATATATTACAATAAACTCTAATGAATCTTCAGACAAAGTAAATATGGACAAAATATACAAATATACTGTAAAGAAATTTCCTCGAATGATCTAACCTTGAAATAAATGGATGATTTAATATATTGATATTATTATGTGCCACTCTCTAAAGAGGTAATGTAATTATGACGGTAGAGGCCACGTCCTACAACTCTGGTGATGTAAAGTTCTTTCCGCTTACAGGATGGGGTGGCAATGGCAGATCTTTATATAGAATAATTTTTTCTCTACAAAGTCTGGGAAAGAGCAGATGATTTTTCGTAATAATATGCTTTTGGAGTTGATGTAATGCGAAAGATAATTAAAGAGCAATTCCCATTTCTATGATATGGGCATAGGAGATCGAATGATGAATGTAGCTAAATATCGAGAAGTCGTCGAATCGGAAAATGTAGTTTAAGTAGAAAGGGAGCTTTAAAGAATTGTCACTTTTTGCAATTGAATTCACACGAATAAATTTTGAACAAATGTTTATTTTTGAGTGGAATATGATTCAATAGATTGAAATTATTATGTGCTACTCTCTAAAGAGGTAATATATTGGCGTAGAGGCTACGTCTCGCAATTCTGGTGGTGTAAATTGAACTACTTCACCCGTCATTCCGCTTACAGGTTGAGTTTTTTTCTGACTCAAACAAACTTTTAAATTCAAATAATATTTCCAAAGTCACCTGTCAAACATGAATCAATCCTACCAACCGACCATCAACGTTACGATGTAATTTCCCTAATATATATTTTCAACAATTTTTCTATAAATAAATAAACAGAGAAAATACAGAACACTCGTATCAAAAGGCCATTCCAGGCCACTCGATCTACGCGCTCGTATCGGAATTTGGAAGTTTTGTTGGAATGAAAAGCTTTCTGTTACTTTATTTTAATATTGTATTCTCAACCGCTTTTTGATGAGGATTTCAACAGAAAGATTACATTTTGCGAAATAATGAATAAATTATAATTAAAAATTATATAAATCTACACAATATCTACTTAACTGATGAGTGTACGTTTTTTTTTTAATAATCATGTTGACAAGCAAATCATCTTTATTACGAAGATATATTGAAAAATTCTTAGCCTACTATAGAACCAAACAAAATTTTAATGTCAAAATATTTTAGTTACTCAACATATTCTCCTCTTAATTGGATACATTTACTACAGCGAACCTGCAACGTCTCTAGACCTTTAAAAAAAATGTTTCTTCTTGGTCTGCACACCAGAGCTCCACAGCTTTTATTACCTCCTCGTTGGAAGAAAATTTACGGCCTTTTTAAACTTTTCAGTTGAGGAAAGAGATGATAGTCGAACGGAGCCAAATCTGATGAATCTAGTAATTCAAACCCTAAATCACGAATTTTTTACATGGCAACATGGGATTTGTGTGCAGGGGCTTGTCCTGCAAAAACAAAAAACCTTTGGATAGCTTTCTGCGTCTTTTCTCTTTACTTTTTTCCCGTAGAGTGGTCAGTAATGTCGAATAGTAATCTCCAGTTATTGTTTTTGGCAATCCCAAAAACTTAAACAAGAACTTTTCCAGCAGATATTTGGACACGAAACTTTTTAGGTCTTGGATAACCAGAGTGTCGCCATTCCATCGATTGTTGTTTGGTTTCTGGATCGTAGAAATGTACCCAAGTCTCATCCATAGTAACAATTTGGTTTGAGAAGTCTACATCGTTTTCAAATCGAGCACAGATCGAATGCGATGCTTCTACCCTTGCACGCTTTTGGTCAGCATAAAACATTTGGAGATCCATTTTGCAGCAATTTTTCTCATGTTCAAATTGACGTTAACTATAAGATGAACGCATTCATATGAAATATTCAGTGCTTCAGATATTCGTTTTAGCCCAATTCGACGGTTTCATAAAATCATGTCATGAACTGGTCTTCCCGATCGGTCATCATCTTCAATGGAAAATTTACCTCTTTTGAAGCTTGCAGTCCAATTTTTCATGATCGCATACGAAGGTCATTGATCACCAAGGGTATTAAGCATAACTTCGTAAATCTGCTTACCTCTTAACCCTTTTAAATACTTGATGATGGATCGATTCTCCAATTTTTCGATTTTCACAATTTCGGTGGACATCTTTTTTCTTTTAGTTTATTGCGTAACTCTGGTTTACTTTTTTGACGTCAAACTTTACATTGACACTTCTAATAAGTTATTGTTCGTTGCTATGGTAACGCAATATTTTGTTTATGCATGGAACTGGTCTAGGCTAACTAGATATTAATACATCCTCGTACATCTATGAAAATCCGCGTGATCTTAGGGTATGTCATACATATTACCCAATAAAAAATGAACATTCCTTTATTCCCTAAAAATCGAATTGGTAAGCTCGATTTAGACTTGCTCCAAGAAACAATACACCCCTGTCCGCCTAAAAAATGTGACGTATCTTTGGATATTTCAGAATTTTCTGAAATGGTAAATTCCAAATCAAACAATATAATAACGCAAGAAAATAATAATTTTAATTACAACAGTTTCAACCCTGTATCTCAAAAATCATATTTCTGTGACGAACTGATTACTGATACCCATGAAGACATTACCTGGCTTTCTACTTTTAAATTTACATTGTTATTTCCTTTTCTAACTGTATATTTCAAACACCACTCAGTTCTATTTATTGGATGTTTATTCAACCGATACTAGTGATATTTCTTTTGCATTGAAGGTTTGATTGCAAGGTACACTTTAACTTTCAAGTTTCTAATTTATTATTAAGAAATTGTATACAGTTAACAAAATTGCAGGTTAACTACATTCATTCAGTTCAGTGATTCTTAACCTTATATGACAAAATAACTAGAAATGGGTAATTGTTAACTAAATAAATACCCCATAGTATATGGCGGAATTTTTAAATATTTACGTCACCAATAAATGGTATTTGCAAAGTTACTAGCTAAATTGTTAATTGCTCAAGGCAGTTTGACATAGTGGAAGACTACGTGCAAGAAATTGCATGCAATTTTTCCAAAGTCAGTATTTCATAGAGTGAAATGAAAGTGAAAAGTGAAACGAACAAGAAAAAAGTGGTCAGTGAATAAATGTCAATAATTATATTTGCGGCTGCCTTGTTTTTTAAGCCTGATGGACATTTGGATTGTTATGCGAAAAGTAACTAGACTTCTCCCTAGAAATTGCAACTTGCACGCAATAAAAATGTAATTAGATTGATAATCTTGCAAGTTCGAGTTCTTGCATGAAACAATCTGCAGAACTTAATCTGTGCACGTTGTATTGCATTATGTCGTGCGACTTTAACAAACTCAAGTAAATATATAAATGATCAACAAATTGAGATTTCACATTTTACGCATTCAATAAGACAAACTTTGAAAACGCCGTATCGGGAAGAGATTGAAAAGCTCTGTTAGAACTTCTTGCCATAACTACCAGACTAAAGCAATCTAAACGAAGTTAAATCCTTGTTGAACAATCTAGTTCACCGCTTCGACTGGCATGTCACCTAATGCTAGACTAGTGCGTGTAATCGAGTTAGAAATCTCAAAAGTAATTTGAGAAGGAGAGTTGGAGCACGCTATGTTATTGATAAATTTCAGTAAAGATTCGATGTTCTTTCCATTTTGTTTATTGTTTGGATAAAAGTTGGATCGAACCAATGAACGTCAGTACTTGGGAAAGAGATTAATAACTTACACTGACGAAATGATAATCTAATGTCCAGAAATAAAAATATTCACTCATTATTACCGATATTTATGAATTACTAATCAATACATAGTAAATCATCTTATAAAGCTATAACATCCCTATAAAACGACTTTCCAAGTATGATCATGATGAACAAGATGCGCCGACTCTTGTTCCCTCTCAAAAATTGCCCAATACTTTAAAGAAAGCAGAACCATCAAAAGCAAAGATCAGGTTTCTACAGAGGTCGGCATAAGTCAGGCAATGCTCTCGAAAAATCGGTGTAGGTCCGGCAACGCTCTTAAGTCTCACAACATTGACGAAATAAATTAAAACGAAGCAAGTTCGTGCTTGTGTCATGAAATCATGTGCTCGTCGAGTAGACGCGTTTTGAGGATACAAGTTCATGTTCACGAAAAAATTTTTTGTGTTAAGTTTCAACAACAATTTCGGAATTCGCAGCTACCAAATCGTTCAATAATGTGGAAGACGTACTAGAAATTGTTAAAAACGTGCTCTGTTGCCGACGCACCGCCTTCTGGACGACCGGTATCTATAATAACTTATGAAAATAAGAAAAGAGTTGCGCCGGCGTTAGTTAAGTATTTTGCGAGTGGTACCTCGAATGCAGTCCGAATTTATGAACGTCTCTTTGGAAAATACTGGATTGAATTTTATCACAACCAGCAGAAATAAAATTGAAATAACCAAATTGTAGTTTGCATCTGGACCAATATACATTCACAATTATTTGATTTGCTTCCATATTTACGTGTTTTGGAGTGGTAGTAAAGAGAAAATTTGGGAAACTTGAAAAATCGGAGTTTACTTCATAAATTTGTATTATCGGTGGATAATAAAAGTTAGTCCGTGAAAATGCGTGCATCTAGCAGCTACGTCTTCAATATTATTGGGTGTAGGTCCGAAAAGATAAGCCTCCCGATTTTGCTGAGATTTTTGCCATCTTGCTTTTTATTAGAGAAGATATACCTAAAAGAGTTTTTAATGACACAGCTACGTTTGCCCCTTATCCCCATTCAAAGTTATAAGAATTTTCTTCGAAAATATAGATTTTAGAAAAAAGAGGGTTAAAACAAAAAAATGGGGCTTGTAGTACAAAAAAGGTTCTTATAACCCAAAAAGATCAAGCTTTGGCAAAAATTTCATCAAATTCGGGGATTTATTTCTCCTTTTAATTATATAATAAAAGGGCATATTATGATACTTGAAGTTTACTGTAGTTTGAGGTCGATATTTTTTGGTTAGCTTAACACACTAAGTATTTTTCTGACGTAATCAAAAATGTATCAATATGAATCACTGTTTAAAAAAAAACAAAAGATACAATTTGCATTATTTCCAGCTTTATTCTGGATACGGGCCATTTACATATCTATAACAAAACAATAGACTCAATAACAATATCGAAATACTAAAATCGATATTCAAATTAGGAGAAAACTGCGTTGGTGGAAATAAGCGGAGAATTGGATAAATTCAAGCGTAAATTTCATACCAAGTGAAATGTCATGAAACTTTCTATTTACTAAAGGCGCAAATTAGAATTTTTGGATAATTTATAAGCCAATAACAAAATTTAAAACATTTTACAGTCTACAAATTCAAAATATGTCATAATTTATAAAATTGACGTTCAAGTTTGTGCAAATGGTTTTAATTAACTGAAAAAGACTCAGTACATATGTTTGTGGGGCGGTGGAGATATATTTAAAATCCTAAAATATGCTGTAAAGTAAAGTAACCTCCATATATTGACAATATGATGATATTTAGGTATATTTCACTCAATTTACTTATTATGATTTGTATTTAAAAATTAAAATAGAAGGACACATTTATATTTTCAATAAATTATCAAAATCTAATTAAACTTAAATTTTCTGTTTTTAATACATACAAAAACAGATATTATTATCTGGTATTCCAACATTTAGAGTCACAATCATTATATATTTCCGACTGAAAACAGTATATCAGTAAATGACAGTAGGCATCATTTCAATAAATGTTATATTTAGCAAACTCAACAGTTGTTGACTAACCAAGAAAATATATAGATTTTTCTCAAAGATATTTTATTAGAAAAATGCTCATATTTACAAGCCTCTTTCAAATCAATCAGTTATTTTACTTGAAAAATTGAAATCAACAAACACAGTCAATATTCTAATAGTACCTAAGCAATTAACTAAAATTTCAAGGACGCTCATTATACATAATATCATTAGAAGATTTTGAACACATCATCTTACCTATCCATTTTATCCAAAGATGTTGGCTGATGGAGAATTGTTTGATCCTTTTCGATATCAACAACACTTGGCGCCCTCATCTCAAGCTCTGCAACAATTTTTTTTAATCTCAAAAATGACAAACAATCAAATGTATAAAAAATATTCCCATTTAAACGATAATTATCAGGTTTCAAATATTTTGAATGAATTTTATATACAAAGGGTGACGAAGAGAAGGCTAAGTTAGAGAAACATATCTCATGAAAAGCAACTAGAACCAAAAATAGAAAACCAAAGCTGAATTGTCTGAAGTAGAAAAAATCTATAATGCTTATACAATAAACTTCAGACATGCATGAAATTTGCAGGTGGTCATACAATGGTTTTAACTATACAGCTGCACGCCTTCAAGCACTGGTTGGACAGCGTGATTATAGACAATATTTTTCACCAGCTGATCATGTATTATTTCACAAACCCCATAAAATAAGTATGCAGTTTGTTCCTATATAGTAACAATACTCTAAATATTTTTTCTTCAACATTTCACAATATAATAAAGGAATTTTCTTTATGGTATGGTAATGAATGAAACTGCTTAAATTATTTATTAGTAATTCTTTGAATAACAGCTATATTGTAATATTGAAATTTATTATTTTATTTAGATACCTATTAAAATATAATAAAGTGGCAATTAACTACTTGCGTTAATAGGAAATTTGTTTTAAATATTTACGTTAATGAATCATTTTTCCATACATATGGCACATATTTATATACTAAAATCTGAAATGTTTGGATCATTGAAAATCTCATGAGCGATGACTTTTAATTAAGGTACAATATATGTTATGCGGTTTCTTCGATTTGGCTAAATTTATATTGTTTTTTTCCCACAGTTCTTTTTAAATCGATCTATATCTATGTACCGCAAAGGTCCGTCTTTACAAATATATTCATAATGTATCCTACCCAATCAAGGTAAGTGATAGTAAATATTAAATATTATCAAAAAGTGACTAGGCGAAAAGAGAGATAGCTACATAAATATACCAATGTAGTGTCGAGTTAATACACAACCTTTGTTATGTTAAAAAATAAAAATAAAACATCAATTTATTATCTATTCTTATCTTAATTTTGACAAAGAAATAAATATCGTTTATTTACAATCCAAAAAGATGAGTTTATTTCAAGGTTTACAAAAGAAACCTCCACACCTATATTAACTATAGCTTAGGTTGATTATATAGAAAGGTGTGAAGGTGAAATATCAAGCTTTCCAGACTTTGGAAACAAAAATTGGGATGTTACATGTTTCATTTTAGTAGTGACAATAAAGTGATTCATCGCAAATACATCAGCATGTAGACGAAGTTTCATACTAAAAAAAAATCTGACACATGTTATTTACTAACAAAATCATGGGGATGTTCTTATCTTATGAATAACATAAAGATAAATACCTCTTCTATTAAAAGGACGGAGCCGAACAGCAACTTTTATTTTGTCTGTAGACATTTTTATTTCTTTTCACTAAATTAACAACCAATACGTATATTTACACTATTATCACACTTTCTTTGTATAAATAATTGCTTAACTATCCATTTTCAAACATAGTAAGTCACAAGGTAGCACTTATCACAACACGTAAATTCACAACTTTCGCCATATTCGAGAACGCAATATTGGACATTGCGCTGTAACACTCATTTTCTATGGACTGCGCAAATTTTGTCCATATTCAGTATTTCCATTCTTCGATGATCCATTCTTCAGAGACCTCTGTCCTGTATCGATTGAACTTATTAACGCCCCCTTAAATAAACACTTAAAACTCTAACTGTAAATAACTTAAAAGCAATCTATACTCTAATATTAGTACCATCTCTTAACTAAAATATGAAGCTTCAATCTAACAATCAAAGAAATTTTTAATCTAAGCTTATAGATGCAAATACTATTTGCAGATATCGCAACATTTTTATCATTCACAAATTTACTAAATCTCTTTCCCTTTAACAAGTTTTAACTATTTTTTAATAAATATTTTCCATATTAGATAGAAATATATCCATTATTGTGTTTAATTCTTTTTCCTACCACTTTTGCCATCTACCCGACAGATCCCGAAGCTTTAAAAAGGTTGATTAAGAATGGAAGAAAGATGTAATGAGAGCGCTCTATAGGTGTCTTCGTATTTTGCAAAAATTTAAGATGGCGCTACTGTATCAAAATTTGGAAATTTATAACAAAGCACCGAAAATTGTTGATACAGGACGAAATTAAATCTTCGTTTACAAATTTATAAAATAAAATTGTATTTTCATATATGTGTTTCATACCAATAAAGTATTAATATTAAATTAAGATCGTCCATGAATTGTTTGTGACGGATTGTTAACCATCGAGCATGAGTCGCCTTTGGCCTTTAGATAGTAGTGTAGAATTATTTATTCCGTCAAACACACTACACGGACCTACGTGATCATCCATTAGAAATTAATAATGTCCGAATGAATAATTTGGAAAATACTTAAATATAAGTTCTGATTTCGCAATTTTATAGGCCTATAATTCAGAAACGAGGATTCGTATGAGAAAATTTAGTCTTGTAACACCCTGTCTGCACGTGGGAATATACAATTCATTGTAATTAAGTAAAAATAAAGTTTTGTTAGGTTAGTGTTGTAGAATGGTTGTAATAATGAAACTATAGTGCATTATTTGTACTACTTATAATTAAAGGAAAATCAAGAGAAAATATAATAGAGATTGCTAGAAAAACCCAACCCATTATAACATTATAATAACCAGAATTACGTACACAAGCTTCTTCAATTTCCACTAAATTTGAATGATTAATATACGAGGATACTTTATTCTATTATCTAGACCTCATTGTTAAGCACAGTTTCATGTATTGTCAAATTGAGTAGTCGTGACGAATTCTCTCTATTATTTCTTCTATTGATTTGAGTACCTAGTTTGAGTAATTAAAAGAGTAAAAAGTCGGTTGAATCCATATAAGGGCAATACGTTGTTCGATAATATTATTTGAGTATTTGATCAAAATATTTTCACAATTTGGGATCTTCCATAATGGTGATGTCGAATAATTTACGAATCGATTAATTTAAACCTTAATGTTGATTATCAGTTACCATTTCGTTCGTTAAATTAAATTCACGACCTAATCGTGTAAATACATACTGTTCATTAGTACGTGTTTTTAATCAAATCAACAAGCCTTATACGTATACGAAGATGGTCCCAGAAGTACATGGTCTGACCTAGAGATGCCGGTAGTTGTTTGAAAAATACCGCTGAATTAGAAAGTACAAAATCTATCCAGCATATGTTTCAAGTTTGAAGACGCCACGTTGTATAGTATTTGTTTTGCAGCCATCAATAGTCAACGATTTCAGTGAATTTGTAAACATCGCTATGTGATATAATACTTTTATCTAAAAGTATTTAGCACAAGCAATAAGTATAAAAGCTGAACTAGATTCTACTATGGGTGACACTGCTCTTTCGTTATCAACAGTAAAATATCGGACAGTTGAGTTTAAAGACCGTCATCGCACTGGTCGACCAAATGAGGTGACGATTCCAGAAATATCGAAGAAAATCCACAAAGCGGTACTGGATGATCCTCGATTGAAAGTGCGCAAGTAAGCAAACATAGCAGGCATTTCAAAAAGTGCAGTCTATCGAATATTAACTGAAAATTTGGACATGAGAAAGCTGTGTGCGAGATGGGTGCCGCGTTGGCTCACAATGAAACAAAAACAGCATTGTGAAGATGTTTCCATCGAATGTTTAGCAATGTTTCACAGAAATAAAGCCGAATTTTTGCGCTGTTTCATAACCATGGAGGAAACGTAGGTCCATCACTTCACGCCCGAAACAAAAGAACATTCAAGACAAAAAAGTTCATCTGCAGATAACGTCATGGCGTCGGTTTTTTGGGATGCACGTGGTATAATTTTTATTGACTATCTTGAAAAAGGAGAAACTAACAACGAGGAGTATGATGCGAACTTATTGCAACTTTTGAGCGAAAAAATTAAGCAAAACCGTTTGCATCTGGCTAAGAAGGAAGTGTTGTTTCATCAAGACAATGCACCAGCTCACACATCTGTTATTGCAATGGCCAAAATTAAAGAATTGCTACCTCGTGCACCCTTTTCGCCAGATTTAACCCTATCGGATTATTTTCTGTTCCCAGTTTTGAGTTATTATTCCATATTTATCGTTCCTGAAGATCTTTATTCATAATGATTATATATATATATATATATATATATATATATATATATATATATATATATATATATTTATATTTATATATATTCAATTATATATTTCAATTTTATTCTAGCTTCTTTTTGTTACTTACCACTTGGTGTAAATTTGTGGTTGTGAATTAAAACTATTTCTAATAATTTCATAAATTTATTTGAAACAACATAATCTCGAACAATATTTAAAATTCTAAACCAGAATAACAGTGGTCTTCATATTACAAGCCCAATCACATAACGTAAAAAGTTTTTTAAATACAACATTTGGCTTCTTTAAACTAATAATAATAGATTGAATCTATAAAATTTGAGCTAAAAAGGCACTTCATTTAAGTTACCTTAACAACATTACTGATATAATAAAGTACAAAGTAGCAGCCTAACTTCTTGTTTAGATTCACAAGAATTTCAATGACTTGTAGAGTATATCTTCACTACCAAAATGATTCTTATTGCGTTTCTAATTTATTATATATATATATATATATATATATATATATATATATATATATATATATATATATATATATATATATATATATATATATATATATATATATATATTAAAATTCATCAATACATCTAACAGAACTGAACAATTGATTTCCATAAACTTTTTCTATTAGAAATTGTTAAATTGAACATCTTAACAACATATGGCCATATAACAAAAGTAAAAACAAAAAATGTAGTTAAATATTTAAAATACTAAGCACGATATAACATAAATCAAGACTGAAAAGTAATTATCCAGTTCCGAGCTACTTGTCTCTAAAAAAGTACTGGTATAGGTTATTCACAATGGCTAACAACATTTATGGAAAATGTACGGCAAACTTTTTTCAAGTTGATTTTGGATTCTTTTGTAGGTATTATTATGGAACAATTTTGAAATTAGAGCGCTATTCTGAAAATATTTGTTCCAGCGCTGTCGAGTTTCAAATATGTTGTTGATCGTCAAAATTACTAACTCATCATAAACATTAATTCTTAATTAATAGCAATATAATAAATATAAAAAATCACACTTATGTTAATACAATTTGCGGGTCGTCGATTTGGATTTTCTTCAATTTCACAACTAAAAAAAAAAACGAATAATATACAAAATGGAAAATTTAATTGATGATATGTGGTTATGCTTTTTATTTCGTAGTTTTACTACATAATAGTTTGAATAAAATTAGCAAAATATCAAAACTGGTGATGTAAATAGCGCTCTTTAATAAGATACAGGGCATTTCAGTTGAATAAAATATAATCTATAATCAATATAATATATTCATAACACAGTGAATTTAATTATTGCATTATTAGGTATGATATTTAAAGCTGACACACCCTGTGTGTATAGGTTGAGGTTGAACCTATTTATCCAATCAGCATTGTGATTACTGTTCGACAGACATACATAATACCTTTTTATGTATTCTAAAAATGCTACTAAAAAGAAGAGACTAAAATGTTTGGACAAATGAAAAACAGAACACCATAGGGGATACTTCGCAATCCACATTCTTATATATTAGCCTCCAGAACATGTAGAAACATTGATTTTTGAATTTATTTAATTTGTATTTGTACCGTTTTAAGTTAATTCACCAAAACTGTTCAAATATTCATAATAAATAGAAATTTATTTTAAATTGCCAATTGAAGTAACAAAGTTACTTTAAACTTTCACCTGTATTTAGTTGATCTTGATAAGTTTGTGAAATCAAATCTTTGTACATTGTCTCATATGTTTATTTTTTCATTTAGAGTAATTATTGGGAATGTTTGATACGATGATCACAACAAAAGCAATCATTATATGCTTTCATAAAATTATTCATTTATTATTTTAAAGGATTACAATATAATCTCCATTCTGTTTGTCTGTAAAACTCTTTTAGTAGATACGAGGTCTCACGTCATTTGATGGGGAGTTTTCGTGGTAAATTTTTTTTAAGATCACCAATAAAGGCGTGATAGGATACATTTATTTATAGTAATATAATAATAAAAGATCCTTCCAGGGTCGTTGTCTTCGATATTATGAGCTGTTAACCTTAATGATTTTACAAATCGTGGCACCTGCTTATTTTTGTTGTCTATTGTGTATATTATAAGAAAAATATTCTGTGATTACAATTGTGAATAATGGGTACACTATTTATCAAAGAAAAATAGTGAAACAAAACAATGATCATTGCGTGATCATCACGTGAATATCACGGGCGAAACGCGGCGCAGCATCGTTAATGGTCTAAATTAGAGGAATCGTTATATACCACATATGAAAAACCGCGTGTTAGGGGCCAGTGCCGCATTGCTGCAAAAGCCGATAGGTCATGTGTAGTACAAGGACGGTCTGTTGCATAATTTCCTTTAATATGTCTGACACGTATACAGATGATGGAGTTGTCATTAGCTATACTTCGCCTAAAAAAAGAGTTAAAAAGATTCATTATAACGCTATCGAAAACAAATGATTGTGAATATTTATAGGAATGAAACGATTAGAAAGAATATGATGAGAAGCCTGCTGATGACGTAATTTCCAAAACAGCATATATTTCGGGAGTATCTTCTTCAAGACTGTATCGAATCTCTCGTGAGTACAGAGCTAATCATTCAGTGGAAAACCCAAAAAAGTATCCATCCAAGAAAAAAATTATCAATTCCATTGATGATTTCGACAGGAGCGCCATCAAGAGAATTGTGCAGAATTTTTTCTTTCAAATGGGTTTACAGTGAACAAAGTTCTGAGAGTAGTTAACGAAGATAAGGAAAATTTTAACAATTGCCACAAGGAAAGCAGGTATTCAAGAATATCGATTTTGATTTACTTCTAAAAATATCGATTTTGATGAAACGATGGTTAAGGCATAGCTTTTAGAATTTGTCAAAGAGTATCAAAATAAGTATAACATTATTGATGAAATAGCCAAAAATCAAAATAAAACCATTTTACAATTACCGCCCTACCATTGTGAGCTCAATCCCATTGAGTTGATATGGGCAGATGTGAAACAATATGTTGCAGAAGAAAATACAACATTTAAATTTTCTGAAGTTAGAAACATTTTTAATATTGTCCAAAAAGTGTATTCATCCCCTTATAATAAATATTGACAACATTGGAGCTCAATGCCATCTGTTGTGGATTGAGAAAATATGTTTATTGAGATAAAAAGTGAAGATTTTATTTCGATGTTTCAATACACATATTTTTAAATTTTTAAAAAGTGTGTTCCATATTTTGGCCGTATACTTTGTATCTATTCCAATTTATATTATTAATCTTCTGTATGAAACCAAATTATTTCTTAAATGCGGTCCTGTTACATGCAAGGCTTTGGCGTTTTCAACTCTGATCACGTGCACTATACTATGCGTTAATATATTTTGATTTACTATTTTTCTTCTATAATAAGCGTATAATTCTCTGATGTTATTTCAGTTTAGGATTCCATTATAAAACGAAGTTTTAAAGGCTGCTTTACATGGATCGAGACAACTTATAATAAATGCAATTTCTGGATAGATCCAAATATTTCACTCTTGATTACATTGTTGCTGCCATTAACCAAACCTAACTCCTTCTTCTGCTGTCTGGCAAGTGCAGAGTGCAAACAAAAAAATCACGAATCAAGAGGTTTACATTTACCATAGATGACGAATAAGTAGATTTGCATAAGTACTCCAAACAATCGGCTGATTCGACTAACAATTGGTTAATTATTAAATTAGCAGTAACTAGATTTCTAGCTTAAATTGCAACGAAAATAACAACAAACCAAATAAAGTTGCAAGTGCAACATCAAGCATCACTCAATCACCTCAGCTTAATGTGCTCTTGCTAGTTCAAGATGTATCACGTCTAGAATTGCATTGAACGTTTTGTTACCTGTCAAACGATATCAAGAGAAATGTTTCATTCTTCCTGTATCTCTATATAAGCATAAAAATGACAGTTTATGTGCGGTAGATATTTGTAGGTAATTTAAATATTATATTTTGAAGTCGATAAATCTAATTTTCTCTTAAAATATATTACAAAATTTATCACACCGCCAATCTCAAGTAATTGATTCCCATATGATGAATACATAAGTATTCGATAAATCGGAATACATTAGAGTTAGTACACTTTGACGTTTAGCTTTGCCAATTCCCACTTAGAAAAAGCTCATAATCTAGTTGGCAAATATTTCGTTTCAATGGAATGAGAGGACAAATAATAATGATTATAAAATTTTTCTTGGAAAGTGTGGCTTACGATCATTGCTATAGCAATAATTTTATTTGATAAATGTACAAATTTTTGTCACATTTCGAAGCCCAGTTACGATTATATATTTTATTTGTACTATTTTTGACGTCTTTGAATTATCATATTTTCTTGTAAGTAGCATTTTATTTTTGAAACTTTTTAGATAGTGTCTCTGACAAATATTTGTTTCATATGATTTGAAACCTTTTCCATAGTCATTTCTACTATTAGTGAACTTTCTATGTAATTGTTTGAAACATACTAAATCCAAATTGCAAATATACGATACTAAAATAATTCAATATTTTGGAAACGCAACACAATATTCGCAAATAAATATACTTAGTTTTATCTTTTAAAGTCGTTTCAAAAACGTTCATATCAATTATTGAAAATATAATTTTATTAACTTCTCTTGCCAACTTTTAACTTTGTAACGAAAACATGCATTCAAATTTGTTTTTAAAATTGAACAGGTTTAGCAATAACTCATAAATATATAACGATCTATAAAAAAATTATTCAGGAGTCTAATATATACGTTTTCACCTGACCAGAAACTATAATCTATAGTCTATAACACTGTCCAGTTCACTATGCAATCATATCCATATCCAATGTATCTACATCTTGATCGATGTGACTCGTAGGTGTAGGAGTTGGAAGACGCTGTTCGCAAAGGAGAGGATCTCCAGAACTAGGATGCGCAGGTGAAGCGAGTAAAGCATCTGCCTGTAAGGCATGAGGTGACGACAACATTGGATCTCCATTTACACCATACACAAGGTCATCATCGTCCATTCCTTCTTCCATAGCAGACAGATTCAAAGAGGCCTCGGAAAGTGCATCAGATATCACATCTGGCATCTGAAAAGTACAAATCTTGTTATAGTATAACGTATATGCAGGAAAAGTCAAAATTAATTAAGTATCAACGACAAATGTTATGATGATTCTACCAAATAATTCTGCTTTTCAAATGGACTTTCATAAGAGGATGGTCCCAAAACTACCTAGCACAACAAAGAAAATACAAAAAAGTATATTTATTTTTAAACTTTATCTCCTTTTAGTTTAATACAATTTTTACAGCGATGTTTAAGAAGTTCGAGAGCAATTCAAACTTTAATTCATTAATTTTGGCTATAGCAATAATGAATGTGTGAGCTGGTGCATTTTCTTAGTAAAATAACACCATCTTTTTAACCAAATGCGGCCGTTGCTGCTTTTTTTCTTCGTTCAAACGTTGCAATGAGTTCGTTTAATACTCGTCGTTGATAGTTTTTCCTTTCTCAAGATAATCAATGAAAATTATTCCAGGCGCATCCCAAAAAACCCACGCCATGACTTTGTCTTCAGATGGAACGTTTCAACCATGGTTAGGAAACGACGCAAAAATTCACCTGTGAAACATTACCAAACATCTTCCCGGCGCACCAATCTTGCGCACACCTTTCTCATATCCAAATTTTCCGTTGATATGCGATGTTCCGCATTTTTTGAAATATCTACTGTGTCTGCTAACTCACGTACTTTCAGTCGACGCTCATCCAGTACCGCTTTGTGGATTTTCTTCAATATTTCAGAAGTCGTCACGTCATTTGGTTGACCACTGCGATGCTGGTCTCGTTTAAACCCTGCTACACAATATTTTACGGTTTATAACGTGGGAGCAGTTTCATTCAGAGTAGAATCTAGTGCAACTTTTATATTAGTTGGGCTAATGCCTTTCAAATATATTGTTATCACTTAACAATGACCAATTTTTTCCATGTGTACAAATTCACTGAAAACCTTCACTATTAATGACTGCGAAACAAATACTAAACAACGTGGCGTCTTGAAACCTGAAACATACGCTGTATAGATTATGTACTTTTTAATACAGTGGTATTTTTCATGCAACTATCGACATCTCTAGGTCAGACCAGGTACTTCTGGGACCATCTTTGCATACGTATATTGATTTGATAAAAAGCACGTACTAATGAGCAGTATGTATTTACACGATTAGGTCGTGAATTGAATTTAACGAACGTAATGGTAACTGATAATCAAAATTAAGATCTAAATTATTTGACACCACCGTTATGGAAGAATTATGAAAAAAAAAATAGAACTGTGTTTAACAATGAGATCTAGATGCATTATTAAAAAAGGGGTTATTACTCGGAAGGCGATACAATAAAGTTTAATTAAAAATACATTTTCTAACGGTAAATACAACTATCGAGTTTACAATGCTACAACAATATCCTTTTGGTTGTTTAATTATTAAACATAACTACTTATTTACTTTCAATTCTTCCAACTTCTGCGATTCAAAAAAATCCGTTGATTCCAATTCTTCTGCAAAATAATGTTGACTCACCTTTCGACAAGGATCTGGTAACACGATTGGAGGTAGTAATGAAACAACTGAGGACTGGTTTTGTTGGTTACTATATGAATTGTATGGTGGTGGTGAGGTTACCGGCATATTCTGCCAATTGAAGTCAGATACTGGAAGACCATGAGATTTTGCTTGCCTCTCTAGTTCCTGTAAAAATATTCATCAATTATTTCAATATTATAACTAATCGCTAGTATAAATTACTATACAATATTTAGTAAGTATAAAGTCTCTTGATGAAAACAAATTGAAGGATAAACTTCATTCTTCGTACGTAGTTGGTGCACTTAAAGCAAGCAAAGTACTTTGTCTTGATTTTATCAGAAGTTCTAAACCAAATAAAAGTAACAGGAATGATTTTTTATATGATTTGCGATGATTTCGACATTAACACTGCTTTATTTGAACAATTTTTTACTCAGATCACATTTTGATGTATGGATACTTTTTGAAAAAACTAATTGCTTGATGATTTTCGGATATATACTTTAAGACCTACTCCTAAATCTTATTTTGAACCATTAAGAAAAATTGTGCATAATTGATAAAAGCTACCAAATTTTCCCTAAAATTGATTTATACTTATTTCATAACAATATATGCTGAAGAAAGTTTAGAGAATTGTAACTTCAGCTAAAATTAATGTTAATGCTGACGGGATGAAACAGACCACAAAAGATGAAATATCAGATTTGGTCTAATTTATCTTTATTAACAGAACGAAAACATGGATTCAAATATGTTTTCAAAATTTAACAGTTTGAGCAAAAATGGCTGTCTATGAAAAATTCAAAAGTCTAATATATACGTTTTAACCTGACCAGAAACTATAATCTTTAGCCTATAATACTGTCCAGTTCACTATGCAATCATATCCATATCCAATGTATCTACATCTTGATCGATGTGACTCGTAGGTGTAGGAGTTGGAAGACGCTGTACGCAAAGGAGAGGATCTCCACAAATATAAACATATAAAACTCATAGTTGAGGGAGAACAAATATGTATGGATAGAGCAGGGTTTCCACATTATGCGGTGGAAATTTCATTGTTACAGAGTTATTACAAGTGCAGCAAGAGATTAGTCTCAAAGACTTAGGAAAAACAGACAATTGATGTATGCTACGAGTATACTAATATCTCTATCAGGTAGATATATAATGATGCTGGAATCAGCCAGTCGTCAGTAGACGAATTATTGAACACAAAATTGTATCCTTACAAACTTATAGTCCTACAGGAATTACTGGAAGATGATCATGATAGAAGACTGCAGTTTTGTGAACAAATTAGGGATTGTTTTTTGGTGTTAAACTCTAGATCAAACCGCATTAATAATGAGAGAGATTAGTCTTGGTCTCACGGTCTTGCAGTAGAAGCTAGACCAAGAACAGCTTTAGGTCCGCAAGACCAAGATCAAGGCCGAGTAGTACAAGACTAAGACCGAGCATAGAGGACTGTTGCGGTTTTGCGGAGCTCTTATTTGTTCAAATATTACTCTTAATTACAGGGTCCACATTTTTGATAATTGAAATTATTATCCTGGCCTGGGTTCTTCACACAGAAGATGTTTGAAAAGAATAAGAATTAGATATTTTTTATTTTGGATACTATAATAAAAAATCGTTGTATTTGTTCAATTCTAAGCAAAACCATTTATCTATCTTACCATTATAATTAAAAATTTATGAAAAAGTGGCCGATAATGTTATAGATTATAGATTGAAACATCTGCTTCGGTTTCGGGCACTTTATATTTTTGATTTTTAAGTTCGAAAAATTGCCTACTATGAAAATCTACCAAAAAAGTGCAGGACTTTCAAGAGTTTTGGTGCAAGACCAACACCAGGACCAAGAGTGGACCCTGCACGACCAAGACAAACCTGATGTTGGTCTTGCATTTATTCATCACTAAACCGCATGCATATTTAGAACGAACCCTTTAAGCTTGTATTATCAAATATATATTATTTAAATTGAAAAAAAACTGAATACCTAATCCCGATACAATTTCGTAATTAAATATATAGAAACACTACCCAAATATAATAAAATTAGACAAATAAATGAAATACAAATTTCTCGTTTCCTTAATAGATTTGATGGCCAAGGAACTAAATTATTTTAATTTTTGACACTTTTGGAGTATGTAAGAATTTTTCAGTAGGAAACCAAAAGACGTTATTAGACCACCGAAACTCACTAGACTGGAAAAAATGATTACAAAATATAGGTCCGTTAACAACTAAATAAAAATATATAGAAGTAGTTTACTGAAAATAACTGCCCTTTGACGAAGAAGTGTTCTCTTAAAATTCTCTCTACCGGTAATTTTTAAACCTACTTACCACGAAAGCTTTCGCGAATCAAGCGTAAACGGCCACTCCCTGGTGCAACAAAAATCGAAAAACAAAACTGTTGAAAAAATGCTATAGAAAAAACCCAAGACAAAACGGTTAAATCTTATCAGATCAATCACGAACTCTAACTACCTTATTCTTAACAATGACCCTCCCGAATAATAAAAGTTGAGTTCAAGTCATCTATATTATTCTAATTATCCAATTAAACCACGGTACCGATGGGAAATAAACACTTAAGTTAAGTAACAAAGGACTCAAAGCTAGTTAATATTATAGTTTTAAATTGCATGCTTTAATGAATTTTAGTTAGAGGCAACTTCTTTAATACCAATTAAGATAAAGGGATGTTCGACACTTGATGTAGATGTACAGAAAAGCTGCATGTTGAAATTTAACTTCGGAGTAATTTGTAAGTTCCTAAACTAGTATTAACTTGGACGTAAGTGTGTATATTTTGTTGGCAGGTTATTCAAAGATTCGTACCATAAATAAATGTTTAAATCTTGCTTTTAGCTTAATTGAAAGACCATTTTTCATGGAAATATAGGTTTAAGAATAAAAAGTTTTGTCATCTGGTCGACCTTTATTTTATTGGAAAAATATATTCCTAAAGTGTCTGCAGATTGATGCATACTATCAATCAAGAAATTTTAGTAATATTATATTGATTTGAAAAAAAAAACTATGAAATATTTGCAATATTTACATATCTTTCAACATTTTCGAATCGATTTTTTAGGCATACTTAAATATTTACACTACTATATTGGTTACAATTTGTTAATTACCTTCAATTTTATAGTGGATAGTTAATTAATTGGTCTAACCTGTACTCGCAACTGAAGTCTTCTGTTCATCGATTCCATCTGTTTTTGTCTAGCTTCTTGTTGCTTCAGCCTGTAAACCTCATTTTTCAGACACTTAATGTATTCCACGGAAGATTTAAGTATAGTTCCTTTATTTGGACGGACATCTCGGACGATTTCATAATAAGGATCATTATTTTTCGGCAGAAGCGTACCAAGTTCTTTTATTCTGTCGTTAATATTAAATCTCCTTCTACGTTCAACTGTAACATGAAAAATTTATATTTCAAATTCAATATTTTCACATCAGTTGAATAAGAAAAACTGTTACATTTCGATAAGTACCGTTGAAAATATTAGTATTTAAAATATCCAGACACGATGAAGTCTGAATTATGTTTCTGTTTGTACTTGGGTATATTTATGTTATTTCGTTACCCACATGGCATACTTGCTTTCGTAGGCTGGTCTAATTTATTTCATTACTATATAAACAGAGTAAAGGAATGATTCAATTTGCTTGTTTACCGTTTTAAATTAAGACTCATGATACACGGCCACTCTCTTATTAAGAACTGGATAAAATAACTTTAAAATATTATGATAGATATACGAGGATTATCCCAGAAGTAGGTACCTGGCCCGAAAAAGAAAATACAAAAATTTTGGAAAAAAATATATTTATTTTTAAACGTAATTTTCTTTCAGCTCCATACACTTTTCCCAGTAAAATCGTAATTTTAAAACAGCCCTTAACTACCGACATCACCTCACCGAGCCATTTTTTCAAGTCTGGGAACAGAAAATAATCCGAGAGGGCTAAATCTGGCGAATAAGATGCACAAGGCAATTCAAACTTCAATTCATTAATTTTGACCATTGCAATAACAGATGTGTGAGCTGGTGCTTGATGAAACAACACTTCCTTCTTAGCCAAATGCGGCCGTTTTTGCTTGATTTCTTCGCTCAAACGTTGCAAGAAGTTCAGATAATACTAGCCGTTGACAATTTTCCCTTTTTCAAGGTAGTCAATAAAAATTATTTCTCGCGCAACCCAAAAAACAGACGCCATGACATTGTCTTTTGGAGCCGGTTCATTTGGTCGACCACTACGATGCTGGTCTTCGCAGGTCGTACGGACTCGTTTAAACTCTGCTACCCAATATTTTACTGTTTATAACGTGGGCGCAGTTTCACCCAGAGTAGAATCTAGTTCAGCTTTTATATTAGTTGGACTACTACCATTCAAATATTATATTGTATCACATAATGATAATCAATTTTTTCCATGTGTACAAATTCACTGAAAACCTTCAATATTAATGGCTGCGAAACGAATACTAAACAACGTGGCGTCTTTAAACTTGAAAACATATGCTGTATAGATTGTGTACTTCCTAATAGAGGAGTATTGTTCAAGCAACTATCGCCATCTCTAGGTCAGGCCAGGTACTTCTGGGGTCATCCTCGTATTCTGATAGTCTTACTAGTGAAGAACTATCGTTTTTTCCAAATAATAATCCATGAGCTCCTAGTAGGTATCATTTTATATGGATCAATTTTATTTTATTTTAATATGTTTACTATCAAACTTAGAATGTAGTGAATGTCTGTTTACTCGATATACGATATGTTGGTTTTATTGAAACTTAAACAGCACATCACACATAAGAAACTCGCGAAACTGCTTCTCTATTTTACTAATTGTTTCCTGGGATATAGGCGGCGAATCAGGAAATTTCTCATAAAATAGGCAAATCAATTTGTAGATTCATGTTTAAGACTAGTAGATTGAAATATTTTTATGAAGAATATGTCTAATTTAAATTTGTTATCATAGATTAAAAATCATCGAAAGTAGAAAATTGTATACGATTACATTAGATTTGATACACAGTTGTTCAGTTTTGTTATAATTAGTAGAGAAAAAAGTAGGTGAAAAAACGATATTGAAATTATCTTAATAAACAGAATTAAGAATATTTGTTTCAAACGTAATAAATAAACAAAACCAACACATGGTTATATCGTGACCTGGATAGCATTTGCGCTCTAAAACAGAGTATCAGGGTAAATATTGAAATCGTTTGTACATTTAAATTTAACTTCAACCTAAAATCTCTCTTTCAATAAATAAAATGATTGTTAACAGTAAGGAATAGAATTTGAAAATATAAACAATGAAAAGAAACTTAAAAAACTAACAAGGAATATGACTAAAATTATCATCAAGGGAAATGAAGTGTATAAATCACATTGTGATAATTGCTGAATCAGTAATAAATGGAAATAAACAGCATCGTACAACTTAAAAATAGTTAATTAGGAACAATTCATAAAAAATCATATCAACATGAGACCAATAGTTTTGTATTTTTCTCAGAAGTCAAACAAAAGCCAATAATTATAGATACTTCAAATATTACATTTTAAAACTGAATAATCGCAGCTTTAAAATCGACACCTTTTTTTATTAACTTTTTTCTTATCCTTCGCTTTTATTTTCTATCACAAAAAACAGTAGATGATCATTTCTTCCTTAATAATGGGTAACAGCTAAATTCAAACGTATCAGATTGACTGGCGACGAGCTCTCTAGACGGTCAAAAACTGCAACAACCAGCGATATCATAGAAAAAGTTCACCACACGGTACTGGACCACCGCATATGAAAAGAACGCATTTGCCACATGCTGACTGAAGAGTTATGCTTGCGTGGGCTATTCGCGGTTTAAATGGCGCATTTGCTCATTTTGGAAAAAAGCGCATTCGAATGAATATTTTCCACGCCTTATTGACCCGGTTTAAGCGAAATGTTTCTTGAGATAGTCATGGTATTGTGAGAGCATTACTTGATAAGGTAAAGCAAGAAATTGCAAGAATCGAAGATTATAATCTTTAGTTAATATTAAATCGGATTTGAAATGAAGAACTAAGATCAGGATAATGAATGTCACAAAAACGTTGAAACTCTTGAAATAGTATGAGTTCGAAAATGGATTGAGCGCAAGAAAATTTGCTTAGTATTCCATATTTGTAACCAAAATGTATTAGCTTCCAGATTTCTATTGTTAGAGGGCGTATCGATTGTCAGAAGATGCGAATATTACCGTGAGCGTAATTAATTGTGAAAAGCAAAATAAATCGAAACGATTAAGAAACAAAAAATTTCATAACCGCATTATGGATTGTTCTTATAATTACACAAATTACAATGAAGGTTAATATTATATAAGAAGTGAAATTAAAAAGTTTTCTGAAGGTAAACGAATATGCTTGTCTGTATACTTAAAAAAAATTTGAAAAAATTGCTTATTGAAACTGTTTTAAGGAAGTTAGAAACTAAGTATTCAGAATAGAATATTATAAAACTAAATAGTTTCCTAAATATTTCGAGACGAAAACTTTCTATGAACAATTTATGTTATTTGTAATGTATCCCCTAGAGAAGGAATTTTTTCCTATTTCTTGACTTATCTCAAAATACGAAACGACAATCAACTTCCGATTATTTCTTGAAGGGTTATTTCGTATCATCTAATATCGATCTAATTATGAGAGAATTGGTTCGTTCGACATAATATGAGGAAGTCCGAATCCAAATTTAGTGATTTTTACTATTCTAAGCCTCTGCTTTGACACTTAAAACCCCCGCAAAGAGAGAGAACATCGTTCCAAATCACATTTCAAGTAAATTATCCAGAAACATCAGCCAGACATTCTATATTGTTTGAATTCAAAATTTGTTCCTCATAAATAAAAACGAAAACATGATCCATTGTCTCTTGTCGAGATACTGTCCCCTATATTTCTACAACTGCAGCATTATGTTATTTCCAGTGGTGTTGTGCTAATTTCATCAAAATCATTACGAAACCCATTTTGTATATACAGTAAAAGTTCCTTCATTCGCGTTTTCACTATTCGCGGAGTAAAAAAATGTTACCCAATTCTTATATTCGCGGCTAAAAATTTCTTTATTCGTGGATCTAATAAGTACATACATAATAATAAAATCCAACCCAATATCCTTTGTAAATGCCGTCAAATGGACTAATAAAAAAAGTAAAATAGATCTTATAAAAACTTTGCCTAAAGTATGTTGTTAAATGATATTGCAGACGACTTTGACATCAGCCGCCTTCGCCGCAATCGGTGTTTTTTAGAATGTAAATAAACAGAATGGAAGCAACCTTATTATTCAATGATGAAGTAGATATACATATTTTAAATGTTGCTGTTCCGTTCTATGGTAAAAGTCGCTTTGCGTGTTTTATGTTTCCCTCTTTCACATTCGTTATAAAAATTGTGATCGAGGACGAGATGGGTTCGAGCAGATAGAATCAAGTGACATTCAGGAATTGTTTGAATCGCAAGATGAAGATTTGACTGAAACTGAACTGCAGAAAATGTTAAATTCACAGCCCATTGAAGAAGAGGCTTTAACAAGCACTGGAAACGTGAGATTTAGTTTGAAAAATCTTAGTGAAGGTTTAAGAATGGCAAATGAGCTTTGCGATTTCTTTATGAACATTGATCCGTCTATGGAACGAAGCCTTATTTTTAAGTGGCAAATTGCTAATGCGACTAGTCCGTATCAGTCTGAATTGAAGGAGCTTTTAAAAACTGCCAAGCAAGAGAAAATTACAAAATTCTTCAAACCATTGCCTAAGCCTAAAGATAATTAATCAAAATGTTCAAAAACTTAAATAAAATAAAATTTATTATTTGTTTTTTATTATGAATTTATTTATTTTGTCACCTAGGAACGTATCCCCCATAATCCCATACAAATTACCATTCCGTGTTCACAGTTTCCGTATTCGCGGCATATTTTTGGAACATATACCCCGCGAATAAAGAGCTTTTACTGTATATATATATATATATATATATATATATATATATATATGTATATATGTTTATTACCATAATAGGAACGTTTAATAAAAATTAGTTAACAAATTATAAAATACGCATAGAAGATACTCAAACAATATTGCATAAATATTTTTAACCATACATGAAAACATCAATGGCTTTTATAAAATATTCCAAATAGGATTTTGTTCAGGATCTTGTAGTTGAATTTTCCTTGTGTTTTTGTCATCCGCTGAACGATGAGACCTTAACCAAGTTTTTACGTAATCATCTGGTTTAAATAATTGTTGTGGTGGGCCATTTATTTTTATAAATAAAAGATTTGCCAGATTTTCAATTAATATTCTATTTCTTTGTTCATTTAAAATAATATTCATATTACTGAATCCGCGCTCACACTCTGCCGAACTGCAATGTATAATATTTATGTATCGAATTAAGATTTTTACATCTTCAGGAATTACTTTGCCTTCAGTATCAATATAATCTCTAAACGCATTGATTCATTGCATCGGTGATGTTAAATTAAATCTGATGAATAATGACTGGATTTCATTTTCTACGATCCGCGGGCCGCTTGCATTAAAATTTATGTATGAAATCTTTACTTTTTTAAAATTTTATATTTTTTTCTTTTAATGTTTATTATAAATAAAATTTAATTCTCGTTGAACCGGTTCAAAAACCGCTTCACGTATTTGTTTCGGTTCGGTTCGAGTTCCGGTTCAGCAGAAAAAAAAACGTTCCGGACTCCGGTTCACGGTTCGGAAAAACAAGCCGATTCGTTCCGGTTTTTGTTCCGGTTCGGGTTCGGTTCAAACCCTTGTTTATAATAATACATATAAAAATTCGTCAAAAATTAGTTATCAGAAATCGTCTTTAGTTCCGGAACGCGTACCTATCCAAAAAGGAAGTACCGGAACGATGTTCCGTAGTGTTCCGGCTCGACAACACCACTGGTTATTTCTCTTTAAACCTATATAAGCATAATGATTTCCTAAATTTTCGAGATATTTGTAACAAGATTTACTCTTGTATTGCTCCAAAGTCAAGTTATTTTTTTCAGATATTGCCTAGAATTGCCTGAAGTACTAATAATTTGAAAATAAATACTTTTTAAACTTGGTACGGTGACGATTCTGCGCAATAGAGATTATATGTTCCCACCGGACAGTTACCGTTATTCGAACGATTCTGTTTTGTGTTCCAACGTTTTTGAACCGTCTCCGGGACGGTCTATTTGATACTTGGTTGATAGTAAGTACTGTGCATAGCTAAAGATTGCGCGAAAATATCATTTAACCGCTTCCAATAGACGTTCTAAGAACGGTCCAGATTAGCTGGTTGGAACAAACCTTATAAATACTACATTGAGTTTATCAACTTACTCATGTTATGGTTGTCTTTCTTTTGACGATCTTTGGCGAGAGCATGTAATTCGGCGTCACTGAGTGGATAAGGTTCATTCTTAATATTGAGATCACTTCCTGTAAAGGAATTATCCGTTTTAAAGCCATCGGATGCCAGAGAACTGGATTCTAGTGATAATAAGTCATCTAATAAATCTTCAGCCTGAAAAAAATATACAAAATTAATAGGACTCGTTTATTTTTGCTAGTTATATGGTGTACGTCACTATGACGTATTGTCTAGTACTAATATTATGAAATGTATAAAGGAAAAGGAATCAGTAATTTTGTGTAAATTGAAAATTGATAATTGTCGCTTTTAAAACGCAGATTATTATCCTCTATTTTGATAATAATAAATTACTCTTTGAACTTATCTCGAGAATTATCTCGAGTGTAATGAACAGAGATGGATGTGGCTTTTGCGAATTTTAATAGTTTGAGGTATTTATTTATAATAAAGTCTTGCTTCAGACTATTTGGTAAAATAAAATTATTAAAAATAATTTCATTCCCTCTATTTTCGAGTTATTCCAGTAATATATAGGGTGTGTAATAAATATGTTCACTTTATTAAATAATCTTACAAAAGAAAATATAATATTCCAAGTATAACCAATCATATTCTATGATTTTAAACGTTCAGCAAACTCTTTGAGACCTTGGTAGAAACAATCATCGGTTTTAGATGCAAATTGCCTTTGGTAATCGACATGGATATGAATATAGTATAGGTAGTAATCTGACGATGCACGGTCCGGAATTTTGAATGTGGTCGGAGCATAATACCATCAGGTAAGTTTCGCAGTATATGGATGTATCTCGGATAAAACGAAATATACCTCGGCATTTGTAGCTCTTTCATCTGGAATGATAAACCTAGAACCGTCATAATTCCACCAGACATACAACAAGACTTACCGCTCGAATTGATGGGTTCTGTTACTAGCCCATTTTTCATCGGAAGTAACAATGAGTCTAAGAAAATGATCATTTTTCGGCAGGCCAACGAGCTGTTTACATACCTCTCGACGTAACGATTGAATCTCAGTTAATTCGTGTGACACTATCTTATCTCGTTTCACCAATCACCGCATAGTGGAACAAAGATAGATCTACCAGAAGCTATTTCTTTCTAAATTTCCAAAAACTTTTCAGTATAGAAATTATATCTCGTATTCAGTAGTCTAGAATTACTATGTCTATGTTTTAGAAGGTCAAGGGAGTCCGATAATCGGCGAGTGCTGGTACTAGGTTGGTTTTCTAATGTATTAACTATGTTTTCAATTTCAATTTCACATATAACCCTTGCTGCCTCGGCTGTTTTAATATTTTGTTTCCAAAAATATACGAATTTCATATTTTCATTCTATTTATTATAAAAACGTACTGCGGGGTCAATAAACAAAGGAAGTATGATTAAATGAAAGTAAAGTAATTATACTCTTCATAAAAATAGAGATTAGTCTTAACAAGTTCCGATATGTTTAAATGGGGGCGTAGAAATTTTCACATATCAAAACCGACAATATTTATGAGACAACCCTCCGTATTTGAGATTGACATCTTTTTTGTTAAGAATGTATTGATTAATCATACAAGGCCGAGTTACTCGATGGGCGAGTAGGTAATGATTCTGTCAGGGACGGTTTTCAAGGTGACGGATAACGTTTCAAAAACATGGCAGCACGGAAAAAGAAGTTCAAATACTTTTTGAATTTGCATACTATTGTACTATTAAAAATTAAATATGAAGAGGTAAAAAAGAGAAAAGGTAGGTAGTTCTAAAACACTTGTAGTTTCACTTGAAAACTGACTAAAAATTATATGTAGAATTACTTTTCCGAACGGAGAGAAAATTTGTGAAAAGGCGCACGAGCTTTTTGAGTGTAGATGGAAACTGACTACATAGCTGAGTGGTACAGACAGTGGAAAATGAACGAGTACATCATTGGTGGGAAGCCCCTAATGCGGCCAAATTAGACCAAAAAATAACTGTGAAGCTACATAACTTCCCATCAAGCTGAAAATCAGTAAAATTGTTTGAAGTATAATTGAAAATAAAATTTGTTCCCCATCATTCCCTTGTATGGAAAAAATTTTTTTCAAGGTAAAAGGTCAAAAAAATGAGTTTTTCACGATTTCTAGCAAAACGGTTATCATAAAAATACCTCAGACAAAAACTGTAGATCATAAAATTATTTACAATAAATTTGAAAATATTTTTTTATTACGAGCCACCGCTTCTGAGATATAATGATTCAAAAAGTTGGAATTATAATATGTATGAGTACGCATTGTAATAGCTGAACATCAATAGGAAATCGATTCATCAAAAAATTCATCTAATTTTGCAAAGTGTCAAAATCATGTATTATTTTAACACGCAATCACTGACTGTGACACGACATTTGCATTTTAGGGGTAAAATAGCAGTTATCAAAATGTTTGAAAAACGTATTGAAGTTTTTAAAAACAATAATTCAACTCGATAAGAGCCAACGGCATTCGCTTTCTTCTGTCTATGTACGGACCTTCTAAAAAACTACTTGTTTAGATAAGTATCTAAAAAAACAAGTTCAATGGGCTTGTCTCCCTCCAATCTCAATCGCTACTCATCAACATCTTTTTCGAGTATACTACCTAGTTCAAGTATGGTTATCAGCTAGACCTTACAGACTGGAGATGGAAGTTCAATAATACATTAGAATCCATTCAACCTCTACTCCCACCTGTACCAGAAAAACTGCCGAACACAATTTTTTGCTACTTCTAAATGGGATAAAGTGCTAAATGTGGTTGCAAAAAGTCTGACTGTTTTGTTCTCTGGCATATACACCTTGTCAAGGCTGGTCGAGTTCTAATATTGAATCACCACCAGTGGAAGATCCGTTTGATTCCAACGAGGCGACTCACAATGAAAATGAAGATGAAGAAGAAGAAAAAGGAGAAGAATTTGAAAGTTACGACTCCGACGACTTTGTTTTAATATAAATCGCTTATATCTTTTCAATCTGTGCTAATTTTCATTATCTTGCAATAGTTTCAAATGAAACATTTTGATTATCTCATAGGTGCCGTGGAAACGCGTGCATATTATTACGATTACAACTTTCACAACTTTTTGTATCGTTATATCTCAGAAACAGTGACTCGTAGAAAAAAAGTATATCTACGTTTTTTCTAGATAATTTAATGATATACAATTTTTGTCTGAGGTATTGCATGATCAAACTTACCGTTTTGCTGAAAATCGCGAAAATCTAATTTTTTTGACCTTTGACTTTGAATAAAATTTTTTCCACAAACGGGAATAATGAGGAACTTTCAAATTTTATTTTTAATTACTTCTTAAACAATTTTACTGATTTTCAGCTTGGAGGGAATTGATGTAACTTCGAGTTCCTAAATTGACCGGATTACCATCTGGGAAGAGAAAATAGAACCTGGTTCTATTGTATCACTCACAATTTGCTCGGCCAATTACATTGTGCGTACTCCGTCGAGTACTCTGTAGGTGTAATTAGGCCAATTGTACTTTTCTAACAAATGAAACTTACAATGATATCCAAAATTTGTGCAAGTTATTCTATGAATCAACTTGTTAACGAAGAAGTGTAAGAATAAATTAATGGTGTTAAAATCTACAAAAAACTATTATCTGACGCCGGTCCCTGTTAAGGAAATATTGAAGGTCGTGTAACAATGATTCTATAAACTTTCTTGAAATCCTCATTGTAATTTGTTTTATACAGTTATTAAAAATAGATTTATTTCAGAGGATTTTTTACTTCACAATCGGTTGTCTCATTATTTGCACTTCATAATCGGGAATTTATTTAAAAATTATAAAATTAAACAGGATGTGATAATTCTGGGTAAATAAAATTATTGTTGGGATGGAGATAATGAAGAACAATACTTTATTATCTCATATCATTATTACTTATATTATTTAATATTTTTTTTTATGAAAATTGTTAATTTAATACAATACACATAATTGATCATTTTGTTTATTCGAGAATTCTAAATCATGAGAATATTAGTTCCCTCCACCATTATGTTAATTACTCGGGTGCACATCGAGTTGTATTAGCGTGAAGAATTAAACAAAACATTAATATTTCAGTTCGAACTCTCGAATCAATACTTGTAAAAGCTCAAAATTAATTATGAGTTCACTTAAGTTTTATTAATGAGAATAAGAACACGCATCGAGCAAGCAGGGAATGTTTTTCTAAAAATGAGACAATTGTTTACATCCCGAGTACTCGACTTTAAAATCCGGTACCAGATGGTGAAATGCTATGTATACAGCACCTTATTATACGGAACGGAAACTTGGACCTTTAAGGTGACAGTAACATAAAGAAATAATGCAAAGAATAGGCACCGACAGGGAACATAAATGACAAATGCAAACGTGGTCCTGGCAGACGACAGACTTCATAGCTGAAGAATATTCGCGAATGGACCGGTTTAGACTCTCAGATGCTGATAAGAAGGGCCAGAGACAGAAATGACTTTGCTGGGGTTATCGCCAACCTTCATTAGAAGAGGGCACCCAAAGAATAAGAAATTTATCAAGGTATGCAATTAACAATTATTTTAACAATACACAAAGATATTTTTAAATTAAAATTGAATGATCAATACAAACCGGCAGTTGATAATTTTCACAGCTCTTGTGTGATTTCTGTCATCTTTTAATCTGTCATTTTATACACACGCGATAATTTAAATTCTGTCAATCGCGTTCTTGGTTCAAAAATGGCGCATAAGTTGAGAATTCGTTATGTCTCGTTCAATCATTGACAATGCCAATGCTTAATATACGCATAAATTTATTGTTCTTGTAGGAAGTAAAGTAATCTACTGATGAACATATTAAAGAAGATTACCATTAACCACTTTGAAAATCACCACGACATATTTGTACCTATGAACCATTTGATATTATGAGCAACCATGTATAAACAATAGAATGAATGTTTACTCAATTATAAATAAAATAGTTCAAGTAATAACGCCGCAAACTGTAGATTTGCAAAATGTTTTAATTCCACACGGAAAAACTTGAAGAATTGCAAGATGAAGACCAAGACTACCTCGTCTTGGTCATCCGGCCATCCGGGTTTTGCCGGTGTGCAGGTTTGACTCCTCGACTCTCCGGCATCTGTTCGACGTGACCAATGATCTTAGTCTCGCACTCTTGATATCCGACTGGGCACTTTATACAGGGTGTTAGTTCAGTTGCGTCATTCTCCTTGGTCTTAAATTGGTCCATAGATACGCCGAAGTACTTTCGTCTCCCAATAGTTGAGTCTCAGTTCATCTCTAGCTGTCATTGCCAAGGTTTCAGAAGCATAATTGACAACTGGCCTTAGTAGTATACGGTAGATCCTCTTTTTTGTGCGCCTACTCAGTAGGCGGTATTTCATCACTGCAACACGCATGTTTCCAGCTTTCATCCTCTCCTGTATCTCCAGTGCAGTCTCATCGTTTTCAGTTATGAGACAATCAATTTATGTGACCTTGTCAACACGCTCGAAGATGTTGTTATTTACCGTAAACGCTGGTGGTCTGCGAAGTCTCGGCTGCGCGATATGAGCATGTACTTCGTTCACACTGAGTCCTGCTCGATTGGATTCTTCCTTGAATGTTTGGAAGTCCTCTCTAAGCTCTATTCCTCTTCTGCTCAGTTGGTCAACACCATCTGCGTAGGCCACCTTCTATCTTAATCGGTTGAGTATAGGGCTCCTCCCGGAATGGTCTGCAGCCTGCTAAATTTTCTGTCAAAGGTCAGCTTGAACAGAATACAAGAAAGAGCATCACCTTGCTTCAGATTTCTTCTGACGTTTAATCGGCGTGATGTTCTGCCGGCTACCTTCACCTTGTAGTTGGTGTTGCATTGGGTCATGACTACCAATCTTAATGGCTTGTCTGGCACACTAAGTATACTCAGTGTTTCATAAAGATAGCGCCTTTTTACGTCTTGGTCTTTTACTTATCATTATTAATATCAGGCCTAAAAATGAACCTTGATGGACACCAATACTGAATAGTAAAATCGTAGATATTCTTTAGATTGTTCTGCCAAGTTTTTGTCTATTTTTGAGGAGGGTTTAAGCCATTAAAAAGAAGTGGTTTGAGTGTCTTATGATTGTAGAGTTTATTCATCATTAAAGCAATCAAATTTTTTTATCAGTATTTCTGCTCTTTGTTGGGTAAAAATTCTTGGTTTTTCACTTTTTGTGAATTCCTTCTTTACATTCGGCTATAGCAAAGTAAATGCTTCTGTGTGAAATATTTTGATTTTGAAAAATGCGAACTATATCAGGGTTAGATATTTTATTTCCAGCCTACAACTTACAACAATAGTTAAAATCTAGGTGTTGACGCGCTGGGCCAAAAATTCAACTTTCGGGCCAAATAAAGTCAGTCATTAACATGGTATTAATAACATATGATACCTGAGTTAAGTAGTTACCTACTCAATGTTAATTGATTACTTCTGACCCACCTTTTCTGTTGCAGTATTGTATTTAATTTTGGAATATATGCTGTTAAACTTCTTAAAAGCTAGACTAATGCTTATCAAATGCGTATTTAATAGAAGAAAATTATTTATTCTCAATGCTATTTGATTTTTACTTAAATTAATTGGAATATTTCAATATTAGAATATAAATCCTTTGATTGATTACTTCATAATATTACAGGCCTCTTAAATGTATTCTCTTCCCTATATTAGAAAAAATCTGGTTTCTGTACGTGTTATTTGATAAATAAATGCTCACCCTAGTGTTCATTATCTCTAAAGTAAAACTTTTCTGTTGTTTGACTTATGTATTGTACTTTAAAAGTTTGTATTGACACTATATCGTCTATAGGTTGTTTTCTTTTAATTTTTGGCGTCATATTTCAGGGTTTTAATTTGAGATCTCTTAAATGCTATTTTATTTTCCATGGTTATGTGATTTTATCACGGCATCATCATGATTATATAGTTTTCTATAACATTCAATCAACAATAAATGTTCAATACGAGTTAGGTTACATAATGTTCGAGACGAATACTTAGCATAACCGTTATTTCTGTTAAAGTGGTACAAGTTAAATATGTAATTGTAAAAATTATGCTTGATGGCGGATATGCATTACATGTTGCTGGTTTATAGTTTTTTAAGGTCATATTTAGATTTTCGAGGTCAAAATCGTCGGGTTAATAATTACTCATTTTCATAATTTTAATTCAGACCAATAAGTAGGTACACACGTTCCAACTGCTCTCATGTTTCCCATCACCATGTTAATAATACCTACTGGTCAAATCAACCGCTCATCTGCATCGGTTATAACAAAACAATGCCTAAAAGCTAGAGGAAACGATAAGAGGATGTGAATATCAAATATTACCACTCAATGATGAAATTCAGATAAAAATTCTACTGAAGTTATTGAAGCGGTATTTATTTATATTTCTATTTGTATAATAGTGAATAATGTGAATAATTATAACTGCGCCAGAGTGATAAATTTTTGCGCCCCTTGCAAAGTCATACAGGGTGTTCTGGGATTTGTGAAAGTAAAGCTGTCACATAGAAAAATTTTCTCATACGACCCCTTGTTTCTAAGTTAGTTATACGCCTTTAAGGTTGCGAAATCAGAACTTATAATTAAGTATATTTTCAAATTAGACATTAACAATTCGTAACTTCTACAGGGACATCCCGTACAATTTAAAGATAGCAAAAATGAATTTTTCAATCGATTTTTTAACCAAAAGGTACTCTTCGTTTAACTCGATAAAATTTATGGTTTAGGAAATATGATTTTTAGATCGTTGTACATACCAAGGAAACCTTTCACCATAAAGAGACATTCTGAAAAAAATTATCATAAATTGTGATTATTCATTGAAAACACGTACGTATTAAAACACAATCAAACATTTCTAATTGAACTGCATACTGTCGAACATCGTGTTACTTACATTAGGTAAAAATTGAAATGCAGAAAACTTTATCAAATAAAAACAAAAAAACCATAATAAATGTTCGAAGTTAGGATCTTGCAATTCTACACAATTCCGAGGTTTAGGGAGGATATTTCTTTGAACTTGGAAGAGCACTATGTTATGTGATATTCCTCCAAACATTCGCAGACACACGTGGTTCATGTACGATGGAGCCCCTTCCTACTTCCTAAATGATGTAACAAATAATCTAAATAACATTTTTTCTAAAAGGTGGATTGGTTTCAGTTCCATAGACTCTAGTGTAAAAATGCAAAGTACTTACTTCGATATTTATGAAAGTTTTTTTTGTTTTTTTTTTGATAATTTGTAAGCTAATCAAATGAATTTTTGTACATTTTTTTCTTAAGTAAGTAACACGATGTTCAAGAGTTTGTAGTTGCATTAAAAATGTTTGATTGTGTATAATCTTCCTGTAAGTATTTTCAATGAATAATATTTTTTTTTCAGAGTCTCCCTTTGTGGCGAACGGTTTCCTTGGCATGTACAACGATCTAAAAATTAACTGTAGATTTACAAAATGTTTTAATTCCACACGGAAAAACTTGAAGAATTGATTTCATAACTCGAAATGTTTTTCCAGTATTGGTAGTTGGAAAAAATTACGCAAATTACACATTAAAATTTCTCGTCGGAGTACTTAATGTTTAAAAGCAACAATTTTCATATTAACAAATACTTTCAAATTCTTATTTCTTAATCCTTTATTCACTTCGAAAAGCTATTTGTTTTCAAACCAAGATCACTTATCGTGCTGCAAGACCAAGACCACAAATGCAAGATGAAGACCAAGACTACCTCGTCTTGGTTAGGTTACCTTACGTATCGCCTAAGCCACAAATTTTCTAGAGTTAAACAAAGAGTCCCAGAACACCCTGTATAAGTTATATTAAAATTTTATTATGAACATTATTTTTTCTTTCGTTGTCGTGTAAGTAGCTCCACCCTGTATCAAGAGGAGTACAGGTTCTTTTCTATTTTAAAAAGATTAAAAATTTTATCACGGTAGTCAGTGACGTGGGCTGAGAATGAGACAAATGTTAAATTTACATATATAAGATAAACTGAAATGTGAACTACGGAATTTCAAATTATAATTGTATTACAAAAACAAACAATCTAGGTACTAGTACAATAAAAGCAGTTGTGATATAAATTTAATATGGTACTGGAAGCGTTAGCCTACGTCAAACTCGGAGGAAGAACAATTATTGAAGTTAATAATCAATGATTCAACCTTTTCATTAAAAATATTACCAATATTCTTCATAGATCTCCATCGATGATATTCTCGATACATTTTTTCAGTTGTTGCTTTTTACGTCATATACACAACATTCAAACATTGTGTGAAATGTGAGTTTTCGAATAAAGTTTACTACACCTTGACGCGAAAATCCTATGTAGGAGCCACCAGAGTTAAACGACGGGACTTAGCTTGGGCCAACGTTGGGAAACCCGGCCTTATCTCGGCCATCCCATATTCACCCAAGCCTGGCTGAACTGTGGCAACCCGACCTCGGCCTTCCTATAGTCAGCAAGGCTTGGGGCAGAATTCTATCTAACCCACCTCAGTCATCCTATAGCCAGCAAGGCTTGGCAGAACTCTGTACAACTATATAAAGATTTGTTCTAATATCTTATCCTTAATAGATAGACAATAAAAAATAGTATCATGTTTAATTATTTTAATTATTTAACTAATATTTTCATGTACATTAATTAGTAGAGTGCATTTATAAAAATTTGTCATAAAACTATAATTTTATTAACAATATATTAAAAATCTATTATTACAAGTAACCAGCCTGGCCCAGCTACCAATAAATAAAAGCTTATCGAAAGATAAGACTTTTTAGCGAATGTCTGCGTGTGATTCATGGCGTGATGCTTAAGAAACAAAATCAATATTGTATTAAATATTTGAGTGAATATTTTCACTTCGTCGAAATTATTCGGCAACCTGCCATAAAAGTTAACGTTATATTTCCTAGGTTTCCAAGAATGTCATTAGATTGAATCAATCTTATTCATGTGTAAATGTCTCATTAACACATGAAAAATAAGTTACAAACAAATTCAGCATGCCAGAAATATTTCAGAAATTTCTCTAAATTTGTTTTTAAACTCACTTTATAAGTTTATTTTCAGAAACGAAATACTAATGCGTGAAGAGTTTTTTTTATTTGAAATGCCAATGATCGACATACAAGCATTATTAGAATTAAAAGTTTACACGAAACCCAAAATTGTTCAAGAAAGTTACCACTTACATTCACCTTATTCCCCACTTATCAATGTTAATATACTTATAACATAATCAGTGACGTAGAAGCTCGAACGCTCAGTAAATATCAGATTGTGAGCTCTATCATTTGCAAATTTCTGTTAAATTATTGTTTTCTTTAAGTATTGGACGAACTGGCTCGTTTAAATATTAGAGGATCTATTGTGTCTCCCTTTCTTGCTGCCATACTGGAAAACCCTGTGTTTACAGCTTATCCGTTGATCCGACTCCTTTTAAAAAGTCTAGAATGTGGGATGGCTTTAATAGCCAGAGATCTTCGGTTTCTATTTCAAACGTACCCAGGTGTAGTGCTCTGGAGTTCCTTAGTGCTTTACGCATTATCTGCTAAGTCTAGCGTCTTCAGGTGTTTGTTGAGGCGACACTGCCCCGATAGAGCTCCTGTTGGTATTCGTAGATTGTTCTTACTTGGTTGATACTTTCATCAGATCTTCTCTGGTTATAGTTTCCCAGAAAAGTCTTTGCCTATCTCAGCCCCTGTAGGTTCTCCTAATAATTTGTTTTGCTCCTATCTACCTTCTTTTCCAGTGCTGCTTCCATTGTTTTGTAGCTGATACCACAGAAGGGTTCGGGTCCCATGAAGGGCTTGTCTGCCGAGTGTTTAGTAACTCAGTGGTTTACAGAAAATGCAAGGGTCATTCGAATGTGGAATGACAACAGACGGATAAGAAGGTTCAGACTTTTTTTCATATCGACCTTAGTTACCTTCAACTATGGACCATATCCACCTCAGCGATGCCAATTTCAAACACTATTCTCTTCGGTGATTAATCCCAGATCTGCCTAGATATACTAGAGTGAGAAGGTAAGGAGAATGCTGTAAGCTCATTTTTTTGTTAATCGGTATTGTAGGGGTTCCTTACGTCTTATGGACACCTTCAGTCCGTATCAAAGGTGATAATTTGAATACACATTGATATTTACATTCATAAAATATTAAAATCTCAAGTATTTGCTAACGAGAGGTGACTTCAGAAGGAAGATGAGCCGCGATATAGTTTAGACTATTTGCAACGGGTGGGATACGATTTGAAGAAGGTTAAGAAGTTTACAGTGTCTTCCTCAATCCTCATTCCGATTAAGGTACCTCCAAAAAGCATCAACCACCTAAGGTGCAGAAAAATGTTGACCTTGTAATTTATTTTTAATTTTTAACTCTTCAAAAACGTTTTTATTTGAGCTGACGTGTGAGAGCTCGCATTAACGAAATGGAGAATAATTCGTTTTCTGCGATTGGTTTTCCAGATTCTTTCGAACTCTTCTGTCAAACAAATGCGGGTGAACCATTCAGAATTGACCGTTATACGTTGCTTTAATGGACGGTGGCAACATGACGAGTTATTTCGGAAAAACAGGCTACCATTTGCTTCGAAGTGCTTCATACCCGAACAACTTTTGTTGGATTTGGCTAGTCTTGAAAGACCCATACAGTCGATTGATGTTTAGTTTTGGATTCATTAATGCATAGATTCGTCGCCTGTCACGATCTTATAGACGTCTTTTGAAGTACCGCGTTTCTTTGCAATAATCGAGCTTTTTTTGAGTAATTGTCAAATTATGCGGTATCCAACACGAACGATTTTTCATGCTATATTAAAGGTATGCGAGTGGAACTAATTTCCAAGTATGCCTCAATCTCACGGTATGTCACATGACGATCTTGCAATACCTGTTTATACACAGCATCGATATTTTCTGGTACAACAGCCGATTTTGGACGACCATTACGAAATTCGTTCTGTAGCAAAGTGCGTCCACGATTGAATTCGGAAAACCAGCGAAACACAGTGGTTCGAGATGGTCCTGTATCACCAAAAATCTTAGCGAATTTATCTGTACACTGCTGTTGGTTTAATCCATGTCGAAGGTCATAGCACTCGTGTGACAACACGTTCTAAGTACGTTCACCATTGAAAATGTCAAACTTGATGATATTTGACTTGATGGAAGTATCAGATTTGACATATTCGCATCAGTGTCGCCATATCAATGGGTCCTCGACTGTACAACGGCTATACTTGAGATAATACTAAATATTTTATATTTTGTAATTAAATTACAGATTTATCTACAGCACTGAGAATGTATTTTCTCACAGGCCCTGGTAACCAAACAGTGCCGTGTGCTATTATTTGAATATGAAGACGCCAAGACAATTTTATGAAAGCTTGATAAACCTTTGATTTAAAGTTGTCTCACTTATCGGTAAGATAATATTTGCGAAATAAATGTTGATAAGAAACTTTAGTTTTTATTTATTAGGTACCGAAGTAGTCTTCCATTAACAAAAGTTTCCTAGCTTCTTCAACTTTCAACATAATAACTTCATTTAGAAAAATATTATTTTATTGTTTCCCATAAATTATTTGATATTTCATCTCACTTCTCTTTTTATAGGAACTAGAATTGAAATTTATGATGTTCGTTATCTGTTTTTATGTTTGTATATATACAATTGTAGGTACAATATTTGTTGTTAGATGCTATAAATTATTAATTCATTTTATATTTGCTCAATTTTATCACCTATCAATGCACGTATACAATTTTAAATTATCTCCAAAAAAGCGCTTACAGAATGTCATTAACAATCATGACGTAAACATTCAAATGATGGTATCAACTATATAGTATAGGTATGTGTATTTAAATCCTTAAGATTAAGATTAGATATTCCATTGGATATTGTATGTATTGATATATGATTCAGTATTTTTATTTTTTAACACGTTGAGCACCGGTGCGGTCCATAGGCCCGCAAGTAAACTTCCCAACAGCCCAGAGTATTTTATTTCAATCCTCCACGGCCCAAGGGACCGTATTTAAATGTGTTTTACAGTTTTGTTGAATCGTCCTGGATCCTTGGTACATTACCATTCACTTAGTGCACTTGATTTTTTTTCATGATCTTCAATTTCATTGTAAAACAAAAAACTTTAGTTTTCATATTGTTTTGGTTTTCTTCATTGGTATTTTCAATTTGTGTTATCTTCACCTTACATTCACCTATTTTTGTTAACTGTTTTATAATAAAATATTTCAATATAAATACAACAACAAAAAATATTTTTCCGCAAACCACGGAATACAATAATGTGAGTTTTCAAAACAATCACTTTTTCACTTCTGATTTTACAAATTTTTTTTTTGATTTTTTTTACTTCATCCTACACAATATCTTCCCACTTTGTAATTTAAACCTTCTTTCTTCACTAGGTAATGAGTTTTTTTGGTATTGGCGTCTCTTGATCGGCAACATCCGTAGTTTCTTCTTCCAGTAACTACTTTCTTACACTGATTTGGAGATAAGTAATTGGTATTTTTTTGTGTTATAGTTTGTAGTGTTGTAACTTGCTATTAAATCAACCACTGATGATCGTCTGTCAATGCTTACTGTTTCATCAGAATGTTATGTAGAAAGCATCAATACGTCACGGTCTGAGCTCTGGGGAAAGTTTTAGCAGTAAGCTTTCCCTCGGACCCAGAGCGGCCCTATGGTCGCACACAAAAAACATCATTTATTCGAACTTTCAATTTCAAATAAATTTTTCCTCCTCGTGGGATCTATAATACCTTATATGGAGTTTAAAAAAATAAAAGAATTTTTGTGCTCAGGGAAAGGTTTATCAATTTTTGTTAAGTTGCCCAAATTTCTTGAATAATTCGACATTTACAGTACGACCAGATCCCACGTTTTCTTTCTGTTACTGTGTCATTTTTTTCTAAATTCAGCTAAATCTAAATACAGCTCACTTATATCGCGGCTTCTAGGATATTTATAACTTTTGGTTTGTGAAGGTTTTCTAGTATGGCTGATAATATGGTAGTTTTTACATCATTATCTTGTACAATAAATCGTTTATCTGAGAAAGAACGAAGTGAGTATGAAACATCAAAAATCACATTTTAGAAACAGTCTAGAAGCAATTTTTCAAATATACTTGGAGATAGATAAATGTATATTTAAACTCAACAGAATTGCGACAAAACCAACTTCAAGAATGCTGTAGATCTAACCAAAAAAATATATCAAAGGAATCTGTATCCTCTGAATATATAAGTATATATAAGTCAACTTCAATAATATCATTAGCAGGATCAACGTAGTGGTTGGAAAATTTTAGTTTGGTGACCTTGTAGGAGATTATGAAACAGTAGTAAAAATCGGAATTTTATCGTGAATTTTAACGATTTTTTATCGTTTATCACGTACTTGCTCAACTCTCAAATTTTATTATGATTGAATTTTGAGACACAACAAATTCATTAATGCAGGATATTAATTATAAAGGAGATTGACGCTCATCAATAGTTATTTATCGATATTTTTTAAATTTCTGTTTATTTTCCACTCCGATTATATTTTAGAGTGTATTGGATACGAAAGCTTTAAAAATATGCTTCTACTATCAGATGGTCAGATCCTTAAGGGCTACTAATACAAAAATTTAATGTACATTTATTAACACGGTATAAATAATAATAGGCGAGCGGCAAACCCCCAAAAAGACGCTTAGAAACACGAAAAAGTTACCAGATTTGTACTAATAGCTAATAATTGTCGATCTTTATGTTTTCGAGGTCGCTGAATCCGAATATGAAGTTTGTTTTTTAATTAAATTCGGAGGAACCTTCTCAAAATCGACGAAAAATTATTTTTTGCGTTCAACTCTAGGCAAGTCAGCGGAAAATTAATATTTCTTTATGAAAATTCAATAGCATATTCTCCAACTATTTTGTGAAGTATCAAAAGCTGTCGAAAATTTTCAAAGTATTTTCCGACTAACTAGACGTCTCGAAAAATGAGTGCTCTGTATACTAGACGGAACTTGAAAAACCGATATATTTTTTTCTGAAAACCTTCTTCAAACTATATTATTTTAGACTGTATATGTAGTGATGGAGGGTGGTTACCGCTCGCCTATAAATCAAGTATACGTTGTTTTAGATGATAATTAGTTTTTTACTTAAGTCGCCTACCCTTTATGAATATTTATTATCACATTGGTTTTTATACGAGGGTGACGCTACACATATTGAATAACAAGAAAACCCTCACCACATGCGCGTTGTAACTGTTAAGACGTTGTTGTGGCCTTGAAAACCTAGTACGTACATGATCTCTTCATAAATTCATATTTCGATGGCAAATCCTATGTAACACTATTTACTCTGTGATAACAACGACTCAACTGCAGTCAGAGCTTACTACTGGGTTTTAAAATGCAGTATTTGTGTCTGTAACCTATATAGTTCCGTGACATAATATACAGAATTGCCCTCGTTGAGTCTCAAGGTCAGGATATTTTCAATCAGTAATCTGCTTCCAGTATTTTATATTTGGACTGGTACCTCAATATTTCTGTCTTCAAAAACCGTTTTTTTTTCAGTAAATTCATATTTTTGGTCTCATTGTTGCACTTGCATACAAAATGAGAGCTTCAATAGCCATAAAATGGAGTTTTTTGTTAATAGAACAGGTTTGCAAAGTTCAGCTATACCTTTTCGTTTATCAAAATTTGATACGATTTTGTTGTATACTGATTAACTTCCATCATCATCGTATTAACTATATTATGACGTTATTTATTGCTTTTTAATAGCAGTACAAAGAAAAATCACCTTTAGACCGTTGTTTTATTCGTTCAGGTTTCAAAGTTACACATTTTTCATTCTAAATATTTCAAGTTTTATATTAAGCGAATATAATAAATAATGTGTCAAACAGTGTATGGGATAACTAGATTGATAACACGTAATAACTTGTTGTAGAACTACATTAAATTCGAAATATTTGAAATTACTTCGGCTGCCGTAAATCATATTGTCTGTATGTATAGAGATAATCCTCAAAAAATATTAATTTATAACTACTATGTTGCAAACTTATAACTTATCTATGTTTGGAAGTGAAAATATAGCTGTAATAAAAATATATTAGAATATTGTATATATATATATATATATATATATATATATATATAAGATTGGTTTTTAATTGGGAACGTGGCAAGGAAACACCAAAGTGGACTAACTTCAATATATTTTACGTCTGGGACCGAAATTATATTATATATATATATATATATATATATATATATATATATATATATTTATGGTGTAACAGAGACAAAATCGACATATTTACGTCAGATCCAAGGAACACTTGTTGAATACTGAATACAATAGCCAGAGATTGCCAGCAACTTGGAAACACCTTCTTCATCCACTTCGCTCCAATACCACTCCAGCCAACAACAACATTTCCTCTAAAACTCCACGAGAAGCTGATCTCTATACATTTATTATCCCTTCCATCAATGATATACTTCCCACGCGCTCCAAAATTCCAAAACCCGCCAATAGGTCCTATAATTATAAGGTCCATGCGACTAGCTTCTCAGTTAGCTCAAGAACAGCAGTGAGTGTTCTTGATGGTAATTTTCTATTTTGTTTTGCTTCAGCTTTTCATTTCTTTGATAAAAGTCCAAGGAGTAGGCAGATTAAGGCCTTAGAATCAGTCAGGAAAAGGGGGGATTCGTTGCGTGGAATGTTTTTGATTTTAGGTCTCTTCTGCTCTAAAATTAGTTTTTGTTTTAATAATTTTTGAGAGATTGAGAACAAAATTGATGTTTCGACTCAACTTCAATCTTTATTAAAATATTTAGATAAAGGCTGAAGTTAAGTCTACGTCTAAGAATATATTTCGGGCTTTTTCAAAATTTTACTTGACGTTGACAACACTCAGGTATATGAATTGTTGGATCACTCACCACATGAATATCTTTTTACTATTTCATAGTTTGTTCAAGCAGTTCCATTTTTTTAATGATATCTATATTATAAATAAAAAGATGTCTGTCATTTGTAAACAGCATCACAATTACTACAAAGAACCTAATATTTAATATTACTTTTAAAATCTTTTGATTTTTTAGATTTTCTCCTATTGAAGTATTCCGAGAATGCATTATGCCTTTTCTAATCCCTTAAATTGAATTCAAATATCTAGATGACTGAGTTGCTTCTGTATATCATTCTGTTTCTATTTCATTTTTCATTCTATATAATGTAAATTAAAAAAAAACAATTACAAATGATTGAATCTTTAATCCAGTGTCTCCATTTGGTGAAAATTTTTTATTATAAAAAAAATATACGTGTTTCTTCTTTAGTTAATGCTCTCCACATACACCAAGACAATCTCAAGAGAATCTTCACTGGTTTGTAGCAAACATTTCGAAATTCTCCGTTATTTCTTACATGGGAATCCAATATCTTCCAAACTTTTAATATTCTAAAATCTATCTATTTTAAATCTATGTTCTTTTACATATACCGATTTCCAGAAATCAGTTTTACTTTGGGCTTTATTCAACTAATGATTTAGTTCAATTAATTTTATACTACCAAATGCTTCCAACAATATTTTCTTTACTCATTTCTGTAATTTTTTTTTACTTCTATCTTCTGAACTAAATCCAAACTAATTATCCTCTCCTAATTGTTTTCTAGATGGTCGTACCTATTTTTTATATATTTCAATACTTTTGGACAAATAATTAAATCTTTTTTTGTTTCAGAATTAACTGCGAAACGATTTTGTTTCATCATATGTACTTTATTGCAAATATTACAATTGAATACAATAAAAGATACCATTTGCAACACGTTTTGCCAATTGTATTTTTATGATAAGATTGCGTTATTAAATATTTACTTGATCGATATTTAGAGTAAGTTAGTAATATTCCTTGAGTGTACTCAAGCTACCATTTACCAATATATTAAATAAGCGAGTGACAATATATCTTATAGCTCATTCTTTCAAGCCATCACTATCTACTGTTATATTTCGTCGTGAAAGTAACAGACCTACAACAAGATACGATGAAATTGATTTTGAAGCCAGACCACCTGCCTAGTTATTAGGAAAGATGACGACAGATTATACAAGCTAGATTAACGAAAAGAATAAAGAAAGTTGGAATACTGCTTGTGGAATAATATAGCTTCAGGACTGGTCACATGAATGTGGTTGGTTTCAGATTAAGGATAATGTCTAAAGTGGTCACGTTTAACCTGAAGAAAGCTTTTGATTCAGAATGCCATGGGAAGCTAGATACAAATCCACAAAAGTTGATACGTCCACGCTTTTTTAAAAGAGCGACAATAGACAAAACAAACTGATACTGACCCTCGTTCGAAATGATAGGCTTTAAGGCAGAAAAACGATTGTGTTTTAAAATTTATTAGATTTAAAAAATTTCATTCAACCATATACAAAATAGGTAATATAGTCAAAAGTAGGTCAATAACATTGTGCGTTCATCTTTAGCACTGATTTTTAAAAATAATCACTACAAAAACAAGCTAACAATGGGAATTACAAATATGAACTTGTTTGAAACAAGTTTTATAACATGTAATTCATAGTACCACAAAAATTACAATAATAATAGTAATAAAGTAAAATGTATTATGAAAGTTGTTTTCAACTAGTTGTACCCAATCTTAATCATCTGAATTCCTACACTATAAAGTTCTAATGAATTTAATTAAAAAAAATTCGATCAATTTTTCGTAATATGTGGCCGTTGGTTAACTTGAAGCCCGTTCTAGCCTAACTAATTGCACCCTATACCTTGCATTTGTAATGTTTATATACGAGGATATTTTAAAAAATTCTTAGCCTACTATAGAACCAACTAAAATTTCAATGTCAAAATATTTTATTACTCAATATATTCTCCTCTTAATTGGATACATTTATTAAAGCGAATCTGCAACGTCTCTAGACCTTTCAAAAAAAAATGTTTCTTCTTGTTCTGCAAACCAGACCTCCACAGATTTTATTACCTCCTCGTTGGAAAGAGATGATAGTCAGACGGAACCAAATCTGGTGAATAAGGGGGGTGTTCCACGTCTTTCACGTCTTTTCCCTTTAATTTTTTCCCGTAGAGTGGTCAGTAATGTCGAATAGTAATCTTCAGTTATTGTTCTACCCTTATCCAATCCAATCAAAATCAATTATGATTACTCCATGGTAATCTCAAAAAATTGAAGCACGAAACTTGGAGAACCAGAGTGTAGCCATTCCATCGATTGTTTATGCTGTTTCTGGATCGTAGAAATGTACCAAAGTCTCATCCATAGTAACAATTCGGTTTAAGAAGTCTACATCGTTTTCAAATCGAGCACAGATCGAACCCTTGCAAGCTTTTGGTCAACATTCAAACATTTGGGGATCAATTTTTCTCATGTCCAAATTGACATGAACTATATGATGAACGCGATCGTATGAAATATTCAGTGCTTCAGATATCCGTTTTAGTCCAATTCGACGGTCTGATAAAATCATGTCATGAACTGCATCGATATTTCCGGGGACTGACACAGAAACTGGCCTTTCCGATCGGTCATCATCTTTAATGGAAAATTTACCTCTTTTGAAGCTTGCAGTTCAATTTTTGACGGTCGCATACGAAGGACATTGATTACCAAGGGTATTAAGCATATCTTCGTAAATCTGCTTACCTCTTAACCCTTTTAAATACAGGTACTTGATGATGGCTCGATACTCCAATTTTTCGATTTTCACAATTTCGGTGGACACATTTTTTCTTTTAATTTATTGCGTAACTTTGGTTTACTTCTTTGACGTCAAACTTTACACTGACATTTCTAATAAGTTGTTGTTTGTTGCTATGGTAACTCAATATTTTGTTTATGCATGGAACTGGTCTATGCTAACTAGATATCAATACATTCTCGTATATTGATACAGCTCATAATAAAGAATTTCTTTACAATTCCACCAATATTGTGCTCGTCTCTTTAATAAACATAAAACAGTAATTTCTCATCTGTGGCAACGATTAACTCTAAAACGGCAATCAGTTTTGAGGAGCTGTAGATAGTGACACTTTGATTGCGGTTGTTTTCGATTAACTCATATAGAATCGACTTTTGGAACTCACCAAGCGACCTTAGTTGATTGCAAATGGTTTTGCACGAACAATGCAAAGGTAGGTTCTTATTGCGTTATTTGAGGGTGTCTATATCTACCGACCTGCATGTGTCAAAGTTTCCAAATCAAGCAGAAAGTTTGGATTCTGTTTCTGGTCCGAAATTTGTTCTCAGTCAGTTCGATAAGGATATGGAGGAGGAGAGTGACCCAAGTTATAAACCGTCAACGTCAAAAGAACCGCATTTATTGGTACAAATTGGTAAATAACACGATTTAGTACGTGATTTGAATTTGTCTAAAAAGTTGAGCTTTTGCGATCTAGATTGAACGAATGGAATTTACTTTCTCCTGGTACGAAAAAATATTACAAGAATATTACACGTTGAGCCCCGATGCGGTGAATAGGCCTGCAGCTGACCTTCCGCCACAGCCAAGAGTGGTTCTATTATGGACCGCATGATGTATTTTATTGCAAACCAAATCCAAAGGACCTTATTATAATATGTTTTAAATTTATTGCAACGTTTGAGTGATGAAATCAAGCAAAAACGGCCGCATTTTTCTGAAAAGAAAATGTTGTTTTATCAAGCCAATGCACCAGCTCAAACATCGGTTATTGCAATAAACAAAATTAATGAATTAAAGTTTGAATTGCTACCTCATGCACCCTCTTAGCCAGATCTAACCCTCTCAGATTATTTTTTGTTCCCAGACTTAAAAAAATGGCTAGGAGGTCGAGGATTTTCCAACAATGAAGAGGTGATATCGGCAGTTAATGACTATTTTGAGGAGCTTGGCGATTCTTACTATAAAAAGGATATAAAAATTTTGTGTTTTCTCTGTTGGGCCAGGGACCATCCTCGTAGGAAGAAGTCTAAGTGAAATTTTTTGACTGCGTCCAATAAAACGCCACGTTCAATCACATCTAGATAGTGAGGTTATGACGAGTGAAACACGATGCATGTCTCTAGGGCTTTTCGGAAACTAAGATCTAAGGTCAGATGGATTGTATGTCAGTGGATTGTGGATCCTAACCCACAACGAGATTAAGATCGCAGTTTACGAACATCGTGTTCAATTTTCGAGGGAAATTTCAAATTTGTATGATATGAGATTTTTATTATTAAGTATAAAAACCATAAACCTCATTAACCTACCAATTCTGCTCCTCATGAGAAATAATAGTAGACAGTCATCTAAATGGAATAAATAATCTTTAAAGTTAAAAAAAACATAGACAAATGAAACAACCCATCAGCTGATCGCATTTACCCACTATTCTAACAATGTAGAAAGGATCATATGAAAATAAATGCGATCCGGGTCAAATCATAATCCCGATCAGTTTCCGAAAATTTCTGATATAGGTAAGTGTGTGTATATGTATTGGTATCGTAAGTATATGAATAAAATTTAACTGTCTCATCATTTTTGGAAATTTTTGGAAATATTGGATTGTTATCATTTTTTGTATTGCGATTGCAGTTCGTCGACTAATAGACTGTTATCTAATATTGATATTTCAATAGTAGCCGTAAAACAGTTATTGGACTATTTTGGAAAAATATCTATAAATCAATAAGTATGACTTATCAAATAAAAAACTGATTTACATACGCATTGATGATATTATGTAACTTAGCAACAAACAATAATAACATCCTGTGAATGAAAACAAATTCTCATGAAAAAAATATTTCAATGAATGTGTAATTACTGAATGATTTTTACACTAAAATAGCCTTGACTTACAAATAGGCTTGTTTAAAATAATCATCGCTCACATTTGAGAAGATAATGTAAAAGTTATTAACCTACATTGCAAAATGTTGATCATAACAAAACCAGTTTGATTTGATCTAAAGCAATCTGTATCTGGACTCGTTTTCGTTGATATATTAAAATTTCACTTTTTCTTTCGCCTTTTAAACTTTAACTATATTCTACACTTGTAATTTTTTCAATCTTTGTTCATTGAAATTATCTTCCAAATCGCTTTTTCCAGGTTCTTCTGGTTATTTTATTATTTCTCGCATTCTTTTGCAACGTTTTACACCTTAATTTTTTCCCTTCATTACTTTCGCTATAATTTTTTTTTAAATATTATCCCTACCTCGATTTTAAAACTATAAATTTTGAATTAAAACGCTATTAATAGGTTAGTCCAAACTACACAGGACTAAACTCTAAAGTCTAATTGAAATCTGTATTTCTTCTCACTTTTGGTGCCATTACATATTTCAAGGACTAAATATCTGCAGAACTTATAAAAACTGACATTTTACTGTTTATACACCTACAAAAGGCTTCTGATTTCATCAGCTTTGACATATTATTACAAATATTGTATATTATGGGTTTTAGGGGAATTATATATAATAATTTTATTTACAAGGCAAGACGCAATATGTTGTAAGTGATAATGTACTCAGTGACGTGCTTTCAAACTAGTAGGAGTGCCCCAAGGTTCTATACTTGAACATCTTTATATATTTGATCCTAGATGGGCTCTGGGTTCCATATTATGCCTTTACTTTCACTGTATACAGGAAAAAATGTTGTTGTTGCTCAATATGACCAATGAAGACTTTATATTTGAACTGTCTTTACGGTTTTAACTCAGAAAGAATATTATCGAAACATGTAGTATTTAAACAAAAAAAATAATTCCAGAAGCCTCTCGCTCCTTAATGGAGTTTAAAGTATCAAATATTTGGGTTTATTAATCTAAAATACTAGAATTAGTTTGAATATTACGATCTTATTCCTAATAAACTAACATCAATGATTCTAATAATTTATAGATGTCGAAATTACCATTCGGAAAAACTAAACATTTTGTATCATTTGCAGTGCCCGCTTCAGGGCCGGCTGACCCGGACATTCATACGGGGCTGCAAATCTAAAGGGCGGCATCTTGGTTGTTATTGACATAAAATATTGATAATCATTTAATCAAAATATATATATTTGTTGATTTTTTCTTTAGTTGAAAGGCAAATTTATGTTTATATTGTATAGAATCTGAGTTTATAGAAAAATATTTCATATTTGGCAATTTTAGTTCAGTGGGATCTGTTATTTCTGTTTGTAAAGGTAAGTACCGGATTTGTTTGTAATTCAAAATTCAAAAAAATCAAAAACGTGGGCGACAGAACTGTCTAGAATTACTGCGTGTCATTTGAACGAAAGGAACGAACGGAAGTTAGGAAGTTTTATTAAAAAATTACAGGCTGTTATTACTTATTGAATCAACAATACCACGACATCGAGTAAGAACAAAGAAAACCAACTTTTCATACGAAGCGCGAGATGAACCGAGCAAAGATCCTGAAGAAAAGTATAAAATAGACTTTTTTTTTCTACAATTGATCAATCTCTGAATATTAGATTTGAACAACTTAATCAACATAGTAATTATTTTCAATTCTTGTATAAGTAACTGTAGCAAGTGGGGAAAGGAGTTTCTACAAATTAAAATTAATAAACATCTTACCATCCACTACCACGCAAAATCGTCTTAACGATTTGGACATTTTGGCTATCGAGCATGAAATAACTATCTAATTAACATGAAAGAGATAATAAAAAAGTTTGCAGAGCTTAAAGTTTCTTTAGACATGTTACTTTTGTTCCCTTTTAATCATATGATAAAATTTTTGCTTATTTGATTATGCAGTCATATACAATGTCCTTATTTAGAAGTATTAAAAGATATTTTTTATACGTAGTGTTTTGTATTATTTGATTGTTAATTTTGTGTTATAGTATCTATCTTATAAAATAAGTGGTTCTCAAATAAAGATATGCACTGCAAACCAAAAGTCCAGTAAAAGTAAGAATATTATAATTTTTTTCGAAAGGTGCTTACTGTAAAATAATTATTGTAAATATCTTATTGGTCTTAAACTTTTGCTCTGACTAAAGAAAATTTTATTCAAACGGGCGGCAATTTGTTTTTTTGTCCGGGGCGGCAAAAAAGTTAGAGTGGCGCTGCTCATTTGCGGTGATTGCAGCCGATACAGGGTACATGTGAAAATAAAAACTTCAATTCCCTTCAAATAATTGAAAATAAAATATTAAAACTATTGTTACAATACAAGGTCTGGCTATTAAATAACGAGGCTGCGTGCCTAGAGGGTACCCTAGACGGGTGGGGTAAGAAACTAGTAAAAACATAGTAGTGCGTTGGGTATCTAGATATCTTGTCTATGCACGTCCCAAAACTCGTGCCGAAAACCATGTGTAACGAAAAACTGGAGCAACGTATCAATAACAAATTTCTCGTTAAATTGAAAAAAACTCCGACTGAGTGCTATAAATTGTTGCATGGGGATAATTCTCTATATAGTGCGGGTGCTTTTGAGTGGTGTAGCGGTTTAGTGAGAGCCGATAGAGCACTGAAGATGACCAGCACTTAGGTTAACCTGTGACTGTTCCAACTCCGGAAACAGTGACCAAAATCAACCAAATTGTGCGTGCAGTTCGTCGAATGAGCATCTGGATGATTACCAAGGCTGTAAACGCCGATAAAGAAATGGTTAGAAAAAATGTACACGAGGAATTACACATGACAAAAGTCTGTGCGAAGCTGGTGCCAAAAAATCTGACTCCTGACAAAAAGCTCTTGCGTCAACTTGTCTGCTCAGATTTTCTTAAAAGGTTAGAAAAAGACCTATTTTGAAAGGGATCCGATTTGAGTCGATGAAAGCGGTAAAGCAAAAAACGGCAGAGCTCCTAAAGGCACTCACAATAGGAGACTTCCAGCACTGCTTCGATCAATGAAAAAAAGTATGGAAAGGTGTATGGCGAGGGGACATTAGTATATTGAAAGGGAACATTTGAATGTAGATTAATTTTTATAACAAAACCCTTTTCCGTTATTTAATAGCCAAACCTTGTATGATAGACTGACCTGTATGGAAAGAGTCCCAAAATTGGACATAATATTGCAGTTAGAGTGGATTAAACTCTTATACAAAACAATAAATAAAACAGTGAAATCTAATACCAATGAATTGAACAAATTGAACACCTTGTCTTAGGTTCTCACATATTTATAATCCCCCCTCCTGATGTGACGTCATACATTCTTCAATTATATGCATGTATATAAAAAGTATCGAGAGAAAAAAGCATTTTCATTTTTTGTTTATATTTCTATTAAATAATCTAATAAAATCAACATAAAGTCCAATATTTCAGATAACCAAAAAAGGAAACGATTAGTTAAAAATAATGAACGACTAAGTAGTTTTTTATTGGCAACGTGGCAACGAAACACCAAATTGGACTAACTTGAAACGTTCCCAATAAAAAATTACTCATTATATAGCTGGCAAAGACTCCTTCGATAATTCGATAATTGTTGGGAAAGTCCTTGTACATATGGTAAGGAAAAATGTTTTATGTTTTCATGTTTTTTAAATGATTTTAATAGTTTGATAGGCGATTATATCAACGGCAAACAATTTTCATGGAAAAAAAAATTGGACAATGCAATAGAAGCGTCGCGACGTGGAAGGGAATACTTTGAGCCCTACGTAGTAATCTGCTCTACTCGTTACTGTATGTTTCTACTCGTTTTGTGAGGCAGATCCTTTATAAAAAAATTAGAATGTCTCTGGCAACTCTTAACGACGTTCCAATTGTTTTGAACATGAATGACATTAAAAATGTCATTCCTCAAGTTGTACCCAATATTCCCGTCGATATGTTATTTTTCTATTAAATTTCAAAGTGCTGCTCCACTCGTTATAAATGAATTTACTTGGATAGGGATTGAGTTAGTTTTATGAAGGGAACTTACACTATTACAGTATTAATAATTTTGATGCGTCTGAAAACATTGTCGAATATATTGTTGACAATTCATTCACCATAATAAAAGTTGCATATTGGCCAAGTTTAATATTTATCTTTAATACTCAAAATTTTATGTTTTTATAATTAAAATTTTATGTTCTGCTTCCTCTACTCACATTACATTTAGAGATGACAATATCTTTTTTATGATATTGTTTAGAGGTTTCCAGAGCAGTGATTTATCGAGAAACATGGTTTTTATTCATATAGTTGCCCACTTTCTACTGAAAGCCAAACACACTTTTACAATGGCTATAAAAACCTCATTTATTCTATGAAAAAATTTAGTCAAAATACTATAGAATTGCATTCAATTAATATACAGGAATTTCCTGACAGCTTTAATTACATTCAACCTTTGATCACTTCATTTATTTCAATTATCAGATGTACGAAGTACTTTCAATATATATATATATATATATATATATATATATATATATGGTTTGTAGGTATAAGCTACAGTCAATATTTAAAATACCATTTATTTATTCATTTTTAAAATATGATTGTGTTTTAATAGCATAATTTCTGTCTTAAACAAGCCGTGAAATAATAACTAATTTTGTTATCTCAGATTATTAAAATTCAGTGCTGTCAAATTAATTCCAGACGTAATAAAAATAGTGATCGATTAAAAAGTCAGAGCAGAAATGGTTGTTTTAAAAAGTTAAACTCTATTCTTATGAATCCTTCAACTATCTCACCAGTAGTTCCTAAAAATATACGATTACTTTAATCAAAATACTAAATTATTAACTAACCTTGAACGCTACTGACCTTAACAATATTTCTGCTACGTTTTTTCTTTCGATATTTAAATGGTACATACTATTCTTGGTAATAAAAAATAAATAATTAGTGATTTCCCACGTTATATTAATTCAAAAAATATATAGGAATTGTTTCTTTATGAATTTTCTGTACAATGAATTTACATGTTTTTCAAATAATAATTTAATCAATTGGTCAGTAAGAGACCAGATTTTTGTTAATAAAATAAATAATAGGGGCTTGAAACGTGAAGAACAGATATAAAAGAAATAAATCAAAGCATTAATATCATGAAATGACTGTATGAATTGAGCCAGCAGAAAGATTTCACGACTAAACAAAAAAAATTTTGTTCTTTGTCCTATGCTATGATTATGTACAACAACAAAAAGGAAATAACTTCTTTTGGTTTAAAGTCTGTTTTTGTGATAATTATTGTATACTTATAATACTAATTTTTGAACCTTTTTCAGAAATTTTTACTAATTTTAATACATTCAATAATACAACGCAATCAAAGTGGGTTTTTTCATTCTCATAGCACCGCTACATAGCAATCGATAAATAAACAACAATCAAGTTTTTAGTACAAATATTTGTGTTTGTCGTCGTTGCAAGAGTGGAAATATTCTCATGTTTTGATTTTAATAACTTGAGGAGTTTTACCTACACCAGAACAACCAAAACCCTATCTTATAAGGATATCAACAAGTTTATTACAGTTTTAAATTTGACAAAAAAAAATAATGCCAAACATTAATAGTTCCCAAATTTCTTTTCCTCGTGAAATTCATTAAAAATACTTATTACTAAGTATTCTTCCGTTGTAGTCTTCCGTGGACTCCTTGGGGTACACCTAGACCACTTTGGAAATCACTGACTTAAACTCTTGGTTAAAATTATGGAATTTGCTTGATATCACGGATTAACATGAAATATGATCAATGTTTTCCACAAACGATAATGATCTTTGATTATGCAATACTTTTTCGAAAAAATTTGCGTGTGTACCTTACGAATGACCTTACGAATGGCGTTTATTTATTGAAAGCACTACAAAAAGCTTAAAAGCTGTTTATTACGAAAAGGGAATAAGTTCCTAACTCTTCCAATCGCTTAATTATGACAGAGCTGACATTTCGATTGATTTTGTAAAATATCTCGAATATAATTGACGGCTGATTGTATTTTAAATCGGTTGGATTTTTAATGGGATTACATAGCAGATATCATCGAAAAAGTTCACTAAATGGACGAGGACGATAGAAGAAGCTATCGGCGAACTGATCGGAAAAAGGAAAGACGGTTTCATCGGTCGGAAAAGTGATCTGTTTTTTGGGACAGTCATGGGATTGTGTTCATTGACTATCTTTCAAAAGATAAAACAATAAGAGGAAAGTATTAGGCATCATCGCCTGATATGATAAACGGAGAAATTCCAAAAAAGTGATCGCGTAATGAAGAAAAAAAACTGCGTTTTCATCAAGATAACGCACCTTCTCACACTTTGGTAATGGCCATGGCTAAAACATTAGAATAAGTGTGTATATTTAAAAAGTAGTTCAGAAAATTTTCAGGCAACCTTCGTACCTATCACACTCTTCGTATTTGTATCTTCGAATGAATAATTGAATATCTAGCAACATATTTTAGAATCATATTGGTATTTCTCCCCAAAATAACGGTTTGTTTCTATGAAATAATAATTAAATGACAAATATTTTGGGGATATCAGCTCTCAATGCAAACTATGAGAAAGAAAGTTCAATAATTCGCTCTAATAATTTATCAGTTTAAGAGAATTGGGTTAATATAATGAGAAACAAGTTAAGAATCATGTTCACTGATTAGTACACTGCGTTACCAATGTGACAAGTAGATTGTAGGAAAGTAGTTTTGTGATTCCTCTTCCATACTTATGTAAGTTATTATGAATAACCAGCAGAAATTGCAGTTGTTGATAAAGTGTGTGTATAAAATTGGTGGTCTATATATTAATGTTTTGGTGTATAGATCAGTTTGCCACTCAGATTAATGTAAGGCTTTTCTTATTTACACTGTTTCTATTCGTGGGGTGAATTTATAAACACTGTATCTTAATTCTCAATTTATTTAAATACTTTACAATACACTTAACTAACTTTATATAATTCATATAAATTCTTCAGTTTCTTTTCTGTTTCGTTCTGTTCACTACGACTATTCATTATAAACTAACTAAACTGCGCTAAACGATCTCGTTTATATATCCAAACGTAGTTCTTAAAAATCCTAGAAAATGAAGAAAAAAAGCTGTGAGCAGCAGTGCTCCATCACGAAAGTTGAATTTTTCGTCGAATGAAGAATGTAACTAATACACAAACAAATCTTTCCATAAAATGAATTTCTTGGAAATGATATCAATTCTCAATCTTATTTCTTTATATGGAAAATTTGCTATTCCTCAATAACTTTTCATTTCACAAGTTCACTCTCTCTCTCGAATGAAAATTCATAATTTCAATAGACCCGGTGGTCTCGAGCCCTCTTGTTCAATTCCAATTGACAAAAAAGAAAAAATTGTCATAATGACAAGAAATTTCGAAAATAGGAAGTAAAAAAAATCACCCTAGCAACGATCATACTCGTATTATTTATTAAATAGGAGGCGGTCCAGTTCAACAATTACAACGATCAAAATGATTTCGGGCGTTTTGTGCTAGAAGAACTGAAGAAGAAAACTTTGAACTTGAGAAAGACAATTCTTCAACATCACCCCTACTTGCATGCGAAATTCGAACCCTCCAGTTAAACTTTTTCTGGCCAAAAAATAAGAAAATATAACAAAAATGACCATAAAATGGAAATGGGTGGAGATGGAAAGTTTCGACCTTAGACAGGAAATCATCTCGCAACTAATTGAACCTACATGTGAAATTTCATTTTTCAGTCGCTTTTCGTTTGACTTGCAGAGGTGAGCAAAGGTCAAAAACCACTTTTTTTGCACTGCGACCCCTCGAAATATTCATTTGTTTTCAACCAAACTCTAATAACATCAATCCGCCGCCAAAAAAGCCATGTATGCTAATTTTGAACCAAATCGGACCCATAGCAATTGCTCGAGAGACGAATTGTAACTTAAACAGATTTATATATATATATATATATATATATATATATATATATAAACTAGAGACATTCGAAAATCATAATCGTGTCCAGGAAGTCTCAAAATGATGTGCCCCCCATTTTTCTTCTAGTCATGCCTACCGTAATAGTCTAATTTTTCCTTGAAAAATTGGACTCAAAATAAATAAATAAATAGACATTCCTAGAACTTAGTTCAAAAGAAACAATGTAAACAAATCGCCTGCTATGATAAAAAATATATAAAAACAAACATCAAACAAATTCCACGCTGCCGCGACTTCGCTGAATGTTAGAATTCCACTACAACCGGACAGGACCGGCTTCAGGACTCATATCGCGAAGTTGTTCGTAACATTAATAAAAAAATTCCCTCTTTGTTATTTATTCATTCACAATCGCGATAAAGAACTTTTGGAAACAAAGCATTTCATATATTACAAGATACATGAACAAAATGAAATATTTAAAAATACGTTGGACGTCATTCAACTTCTTGAATATATTCAAAGAATCACATAATTAGTATGACGTAACACTAATATAATTTTGTCTGTTTTTAACATCAAAGTACTAATTCTGTCGAAAATTTTAATTGTTCACGCCCATAAAATGTGAATGTAACAGTTGATATATTAACCTAATTCAAGTTGTACGATATCAACAAAAATTATATAGTATATGACTCGAAAACTGGATCCTGTACTACAAAACATGACAATTGATATATTGGTTTCGTTATTTCATCCACAGCAATTATTTTTCAAGTTACAATATATCTTGATCAACGTGGGAAAATTTCTGATGTAAGTTAATCAGTTCACGCACATGTATCTCCTACAAGAGTAAGGATTCTAGTGAAAAATAAAAATATATTGATATATGCTGATAAAATTGAGTTGTGTTATGAATATTTTACTAATTTAATAATGGCCAGAAGAATAGCTGGAATAACAAAAAAATGGTTATTAAACTTGTTATGCAACGTCGTGTGGTTTAATTATGTTTTTAATGGTATGCAGAAAGATTTCCCTGTATTATTAACAACTAATAGTTGTGTTATTATTCACTGGATAGAACTTTCCAAGATTTTGAATAAAATTTTTTCTTGAAGATATACTTTTTGCTAAATATTGCTTTTATTTAGACGTTTCAGGCCAGAAATTACTGTATATCCAAATCATTTCACGTGAAATATGCGGTCTTCGTTTGGGAATTAACATCAATTTAATAATATGGAATCCATAATATAATATTTCAATTCTTAAGAAGCAATTTATAAAAAAGTTTTCATATAATTACATATTCTAATTGGTTGTAAACAAACAGAGATGGTTTAATATTATAAAAACTAGCAGTACCGCCCGAAAAGCTCCAGATCTATGGGTAGTGAACTGATTTGTATCAAATGTACAGTAAATACGAACTAATGAGGACCATAGTTAGTTGGGATTTTTGAAAAATATTTCTAAAATACCAATTGGGCTATAACTGTGGAACAGTGGAACTGTTTTCCATCAAATGAAATATAATATTTTTAATATATACAAAGTTCATCTATATGGAATAGTTAGTACAAAAAGCTACATACTAATTGAATAATATAATATGTACTTACATTATTTTACCTAGATAAAGATGATTTTTCTTTGCAAAAACTGTATTGTTAATGAAAATTCCCTTAAAACAAACTGTGTGTACTAAGCAAAAAATTGAAATATTAACAGAAGGATTACTAATTACTAATTAAACAAAGAAATTTGAATGCCCTTCGGAAAAACAAACAATGACAAACACAAAATAATTTCTTCACGAAAAATTCATTAAAAAAATCACTGATTCTCGACTGAAGAAGTTTAGAAATTCTTTCGTTGATCCTGCTCTCTGATTGAGTTGCGTTCAAAAAAATTACAGTCTCCAATGACGTGATGCTCTTCAACAATTGAGCCTAAAATGTCTGAGTCATTCTAAAGTTCGTAACCTATGTCTGTCAATTTTCAAAACCATGGAACGGCATAGATCTACTACTTCTTTTGCATTCTTGTTTTCTTCCTTTTTGGTGTCGACTTCACCAGCGTTTTCATATATATGTAATTAATGAGGTTACGTTTAGTAGTAAAACATCATTTCAAATTAATTGGGTTCAATACATCAATAGAAGGGTGCGTCGGCGCATTGTTTATGATTTCCAGGGCTAAAAGGACCCTAAAATCTTTTTCTTTTCTGTATATCTTCACATTTAGTATGAGTATTTTTTTACCAGACTGTAAAGACTTTGGATTTCAACCATACACTTTTCTGTACTTTGTAAATCGCAGGAAGTTCTTTTGCCTATAACCAATCATGCTTAGCGCCAACAATTATTATTGATCCCACAAAAATAATTGTTCCTGAAGGGCGTTCAGCGTTATTAATTTCAGGTAACTTTTCAAAGACGAAATTTCATTCTGGAGCAGTGTATTCATAGAAAAACTGGATATATCTCAAGAATCTCTTTCGACGTTGTCAGGTGCAAAAGAAATAATCAAGAAGAACAACCTGTTCGGAACTTAAGTTCTATTATATTTTATCACTTACATTATATTCATGGTATATGAACACCTAATTTTTATTTAGTTAGTTGTAGTTATTCATGCAATTCGTTAGTTGTATTTTCTTATCAATTTTATAAATAACTTCGATTTTCCATTTGTCAATGCCATGTGTTACCTTTGGAAATCAAATACCGTGAAAACCACAAATTATTTTTATGCCATTTAGTTGTACTTGGTCCACTGCTTTGTAATAGTCAATTTATTACAAAATGATATTAATTTGACATTGAATTCTCAATTGGTTTATTAATAAACACACGGTTTAAAAAAATTTTGCACACTAATTTACCTTCACAAAACCGTGTTGCCGAGATCAATGTGTAAATGTCTTCAAGCTTGTTTCCCATTAAAAACTTAGTGACATCAAAAGAAAAAGCCCCAGAGAGAATAATTTCTCGACATTGACCATCATAATCATATGCAGGATATGATAATATTTTATCTTGGACCATGCTTACAGAAACAAATTTTGCATATTAATTTCTTTCTGTTGAAGAGGGCGGTGGTGAATTCGGCAAGGTAGCAACTATTTTACCTTTCGCTGTGGTAAATTCGATCAAAGAAATTTTGAATGCAATATTTGTAATATGTAAACACAGCCAGATTTTCCGGGGATATTTTAAAAACAAAAAAAACTTAGATATTATATAGATATTATAAAAATATTTCAATTGAGTAAGGAAAATTGAAGTATACAACTGTCAGATAGGTATATGTAAACTTATATTTTGAAAAATATAAAAATACATACATATACAGCAAAGTTTGAAAATAATTAAACACATCTAAGTTAACCGAACCTAGCCTTGTATTGAATTAGAGTGTACCCATATAGTGGAAACCATTGTTTCTGTCCGTTTTCGGATACTTGTATGGAAGCTGGGTCTTGCCGTTCTAACTATGGAGTTTCTTCAAGAATCGTTAATATAGAGTTAATATAGAGATAGTTAAGAAGAAGAGGCAGTTCAATTTGTGCCACCCTTCACAGACGTAGTTGGAACAAGGTACAAGCGATACTTAGATAAATAAAGGAGTGTATTCAGCTATGAGGCTGCCCGAACGCATTAATAATATTTTTCTGAATATCTGTTCTTAAAATAGTCACTAAAAAAATCAATGTAGAAAAATTATTCCATCTATTTGTAACAGTCTGATGTAAGTATATTTTAGCTTGTAAAATCTTGGTATGAATAAAAATACAACAAAATAAAGTTTAGAAAGGAAATGAAAGGCAGACAAATTGTTTAAAAACTATAAGAATGTGGTATGAGGCTTTAGCAAAATAAAGATAATATTCAATTAAGAGAGATATAGAGTAATATCATATTCAAACAGTCCAATGATCACATTAAACTGGTAATTTTGTATTAATAAATCTGTTATTTACCTATTTTTAGTTTTTTTTCCTCGCAAACATGTTATTTCTTCCTTCTTTAATTACAAATTCCAATTAATACAATAATTATCAAGTAGTCGTTGAAAAGGTCACACATCTTTGATTAGAAATTACACACTATTTTTGTATAACGATTGCAATCGCATATCTTAACATGCCATTTGTGGAAAAAGTCGAAAAAGTGTAAAGCTGTTTTAACTTACAATTGAAAAACATTCCAAGATTGCGCAAGTGCAGATACGGTATGAATATAGCTGTTGTAGACGAAATGAAGTATATCGAGTTATCAAATTCAATATTTTTGGCGAGTTAATGAAATTAATAATCTCAACTATTAGCTAGTTCAAATTTTTTGTAATTATAACATAAACAACTCCACATTAATTCTACGCATTAATTCGGACACTTTCCAACACAGTGATAGTTATCCTTACCCTTCACACTCCATATTTCCATAACAAGTTTCACATTTTCATTGTTCTGATCTATACACGAAATTATTTCAAGGTATTATATTTAAGGTTTTTCAAATTCCAGTTAGTGTGTCATTTGTTTTTAGAAATCATCTTCTTTTAAAACAAACCCATTATTCGTCTTTTACAAAAACAAACCGAAATAACTCAAAAGGTCATAATTTTACTATTTTTAAGATTTTCAAAAAATTTACCTCATTTGCATTAATGCTTGAGTCTAGATGACAAACTCTGGTAAGTCTTCAGAGACTGCCTTCTACAAAAACAAATTACCATTTATCTTTAGAGATTGTCTTTCACCAAATCAATCCGTTCTTTGTCTTTAAAGACTTTCTTTTTAAAAAACACTCCCTTGGAAACTGTTGTTTAAAGAAAATGCCATTTGTTTTTATAAACTGTCTCTTGAAAAAAACATCATTTGACTTTAGAAACTGTCTTTTCATGAAAATTATTGTAAAAAATAGTAATCTTCATAGTTAGAGCTCATATTTAATAATCAATTGGTATTACAGACTTTAGATTAGTCGGTAATTTGAGCACTCTTCTAATTACCCAAAAAATGCGTCGGGTTTGATGATAAAAATTTTATTAATTTATTATCCTCTTCAAATAGGTGGCGTGGTTGCGGACATAAAAATCTGTGGCTGTACTCACTATTCTAGTCGACAGTTTAATAGCGTGCCATGTCCAAGATGCAGTCCAATTCGACTAAAGTATCATGAGGTAGTTCGGTCTTGATGCAAAAATAATAATGCTGCTACATAGGAAAATTATATTTAAGTATATTTTCTAAATTATAAAATTCGGACATTATAAATTTTATATGGATGATAATGTGCGTCCTTGTACTGTGTTTGACAGTATAAATAATTCTACAGTAAAGGCCAAGGGCGGCTCATGCCCAATGGTTAACGATCAGTAACTTTTACAGGAACAATTTGTATAATCTGAATATAGCAGAAATGAATTTTTCAATCAGTTTTTTAGCAAAAAGGTATAAATTTTTGGTTTAGGAAATTTTCAAATCGTTGTACATGCCAAGAAAACCGTTCGGCATAAAGAGACATTCTGAGGAAAATTATCATAGATTTAAGTTATATTAAAACAGAATCATTTCTTGAAGAACTAATAAATAAATATTTGTAATACATACTATCGAGATCATTTTACTGGCATAAGAGAAACTTGAAAGAGATCAATAATTAAAATATACAAGAATAATATTTTTCCCAATAGATGGATTGGTCGGGGAGGTCCATTTGCATGGCCGCCACGTTGCCCTGAAATAAATACAATGGATTCATTTGTTTGGGAATATCGTAAAAGCTTGGTAAATCCAAGGAACGAAATTATCGATAGAATAAACTTCCCTTGTGATACTATAAGGCAGAATCTTGGAATCCCCTCAAGTTCAAAGAAATATCCTCCGTAGACTCTGGAAGTGTGGAGAAGTGCACGATGCCCTCTTCGAAAATTTTTATAGTTTTTTTTGATAACTTGTAGGCTAACCAACTTAATTTTTTTACATTTAATTTTTTATTTTATGTAATTAACACGATGTTCTCGACAGTATGTGGTTCATTTAGAAGTGTTTAATTGTGTTTAAATCTTCCTGTAACTATTTTCATTGAATAATTACAATTTATGATAATTTTCTTCAGAATATCAGTTTATGACAAACGGTTTCCTTGGCATGTACAACTTAGAAACGAGGGATTGTATGTGTATTTCTTCAATCTGCATACTATACGGTGGAGTAAGAAAGTACAAAACAAATTACAAAATACGAAATTTCAACTTAAATAAAAAATATTGGTTATTAGAATAGGACAATTTCCAAAATATTTGTTGTAAGAAAACTATACTAATTGATTCTATTGGATTTGCGTAAACCCAAAGAGTTCCTGTAGTTTATTTTGTAATTATAATAGATACTATTTGTATCTAGTGCACATATAATTTTATGTATTGAGATGTAAAAAGCAAAAAAATTTTATTGATAAATAGAAATAATAAACATTTTTGCAATAACGCGTTTTAAAATATTAATGTAACACTGAGTCAATAAATGTTACATTATACGTAAAAGTAAGATGTCGTTTGATAACGCGGAAAGTAAACAGTGCAATAACAATTGTCAATATACTATCATTAGGAGAAATATTATTTTAGAAATAAAAGCAAATAAATATCTTATTTATTCATGACTTATTTCAAGAGAAAGGGAAATGTTAAGGAACTGGAATACATTTTGAAATTATGGAAATAAGCTTCTACGTGACGTGTACGCGAGCTTTTTTGACTACGTGCAATAAAGCACCACTTTCAATCTAGAGAGTGAGGTTATGACGAGTGTAAAACAGATGCATGTCTCTAGGACTTTTCGGAAACTAAAATCTCAGGTCAGGTAGATCGTCCATCAGCTGATTTAGGTTCCTAACCCAGAACGAGATTTTGATCACACTTTCCGAACGTCGTGTTGAATTTTTTATGGAAATTTCAAATTTCATAATCTACAAAAATATTTAATCTTTTGTAGTTTTTTGAGCGTTAATACTTTTATGATATTTATTCGATTATATAATAGATCAAGTTAACCCGATCATAGTTGCAGGAAAATCCCTCTAGCAAATTAGCCACTGTTTTAAATTGAGCGCAGATCAGTTTTTTCACAAAATAACCTTTAGACGTTAATACCAAGAGACTACAGTCACCTTCAAGTTAAGTCATTAACGGTATATGGGTTGTTAATATGAAGATTTTCATCTTAAGATATGAATAATTAGTTCATATTTCCATTTTTTATGGTACAAAAAAAATCATTTTAAAATACGAGGTTTGTCTAAAAAGTTCTCGACCTCAACCTAAGGATGTCAGCACATATCAATATAAGTTGGGAAATATATTTGTGCATGCGTTGAAAGATTCTAACAAAAATTTTAGTCATTTTGAACGCTGTTTTTTAATCATAAAAGTGAAGATTGTTCTAAAAATGGGAAAAATTTGGTATCAAGCTCTCATTAAATATTTGTTTTTGAAAGGATATATATACCTACGCAAATAAAAGAGTTAGAAATTGTGTACGAAGACATCACAAAATTTTGGGCAGCTGAATTCCAACGTGACTGTATTAATTTGACTGAAGACGAGCGTTCGGGAAGGTCAAAAACTGCGACAACCAACGATATCATAGAAAAATTTCACCAAATGGTATTGGACCGTCGTTGACACATGAAAATAACGTATTTGTCACATATTGACTGAAGAAATGAGCATGCGTCAGCAATCCCAGCATTGAGTAACGCATTTGCTTATTTGAACCAAAAGCGCACTGGCGCGAACACTTCGAATTTGTCAACTATTATTTGGAAGGGTTGAAAAAATGTTGTTGTTGTTTCAATGTTAGATCGGAATCTCTTTAGACAAACCTCGTATGTCTAAAATAGAAACCATTCATAAGCTATTCGATCGTTGGGTGACGAATTTGCTCACTTGGACCTAAAGCGCAATTGCATGTACTTCGAATTTGTTAACCACTCACCGTATTCACCAGATCTGGCATCTAGCGACTTTTCCCAACCATTTAGGAGAGAGATTTTTATCATTAACACATACGTAAACGTCTATTTTGAGAAGAAAGACTATTACTTGGAGAAGTTGATTTGTTAGGTCGGAATCTTTCTAGACAACACTCGTAGGTCTTAAATAAAAATCGTTCATTCAAAAAAAAAATTACAATAAAATAGCGATTTATTTGTAAGAGAAATTTATATTTGCTCATCAATTACAATAATATAATAAGAGTAATTAAAATATATTTTTTATTCTTTCTAATGTAAAGCTGTGAAATATTCCATCTCATTTTTTCTCTCGTCGATAATAAGAACGAATCATTCCTAATAACTGAAGCACACACATTTATTAGAATGGTATAAACGTTTCTGTTAAACATTTGATATGCTGTCCTTGTAATCATTGTTTGTGATGTACGTTATCAATTAAGAATATAAGAGATGTACTCGCCATCAAAACGTCCGGTGTACTGACCTCATACAAAAAAAAGTCACATTTTAATAATAATACCAGTTACTGCAAATCAAGAATAGATAACAATGAACTACTTTATTTATTTTTCTTTTTCCAAAATTATTCTCTGAACAATAAAAATTTTTCATTTTCCATATAACAATTCCCAAAAATATTCACAATAAACATCTAGAAAAATAAATATTAACATTAAGCTAATTTGAAGCATTACGGATTAAAATATGAACCTTTTGTAATTGTAGTACATCATTAGTGAAAAACTGATTCATTAAATGGGATAAGACAATGAAAAAATAGTTTTAATTATGTCACTCTTCCATATCATATAAATTTTCTAAACCATTATGTAATGTTAACAAAGAAATGTTAGTCCGATTCTGAATATAATTCAGCAGTGATGCGTTGTGGCTGTGGCGCTTCTATGACGTTTATTAATCACTTAACGTAGTTTGTTCCGCGAGATTATTTCATCTCGGATGTAGTTTATATGCTTCATCTTTATTGCAATATCAGACATATAGGGGTCCATTTAAAAAATGAATTAAAAATGATTAGATGTTGCGAGGGGGTCAATAAGTCTGACTTTTTGAGTGAAACACTGATTTTAGTCGTAATCTTCTATGAGATCTGTACATAACGTTTCTATTTTCTCCAAACCGTTTCTTAAGGTGTGAAAACAGAAAATATTCAGGGCTAAAACTGTTTTTTCCTTGCGAAATGCAGTCGTTTTTGTAATCATCTTGACATCGATGAAATATATTAACTTAATATTAACCATTGCTTGTTCTTCCCCTTTGAAGTTTGAATGTGGATTCAAGTTTCGCCATCGTGCACTAATTATGTATCATATACTAGCAAATTATTGAATTCGTTCCTTTCTAATAAAGGGTGGTGCATAAAGAACGCATGAATTTGAGTTGAGTTGTTTTGTAGGTTAGGGCGTTCAGTTTCAGTAGCAATGGCGCAGTGGACCGTGGCGCGTCGCGTTTTCTCTGTTGAACATTTCTTCAAAAATAATGAATCTGTTTTACTGTTCAAAGGATTTTCCGCACAGAGTTCAATGTTCCATGAAATGGTTCGATACCAATGCTTCGTAGGGTTGCTTCTTTTCGTACAATTGGATCAGTTATGAAGCAGACGTCGTCTGATCGTCCACGTACGGCGCGAACCTATCGACACAATATGTCGATAGGACGTTGGTTCTTCAAAGGCCTCGCCGCTTCACTAGGCGGCGCGCTCCAACTCTTTAACTTGTATCGATGCTTGCTGCAGCGCATCTTGAACGATGATTATCAAAAGTAACAGAAACCTTCGAAGAAAGATTTTTGATGTATATTGACGCGGAAAGACGCCATCTGTCTAAAGTAATCTTCTAAAAGTGATCAGTTCACTACAAACAGTGAATATCGATATTCCAATAAACATAAATTGGATAATCTAAACATTGTATTCGTGTGAATTCATTTTGTATATAATCAAAATAATGCAAATTGTACTGGTTTGAAATTCATGCATTCTTATTGCGCTACCTCATATAATAGAGAAACAAATGATTTTTCAATACTTGCTGCATAGCACTCTCGATTCTGAGATATCTAACTACTCATTGATACCATATTCCATCAAATTAATCCAAAACTTTTCAGCAATTATTTTTCATGAGAATAGAACTAAAGAACCCGCTTTCTTTATCTTCATATTTGTATCAAATTTGAACAGGATCTCCATTTTTTGGTTACATAATTCTGTAATAACTGTTTTTTTTTTTAATTTTCTATTTGTTCTTAAGCACGTATACACACGTGGCTAGTTGACAAGCAGTTAATATTGATTCACTATTAGCAAAAGCTAGGCATATTAGCGAGAATATTTCAAAATACAAATGACTTTTGTATTGTTGCTAATTTTGGCGCTAGTCAGCTACACATGTAAAGTTTCCAGTAGTTGCAGTTATTGTATTCTTAAAAATGTTTTCTATTTCGTTAAAACGCCGGATTCTATAAAAAATTTTAAAAGTTTGCGTAATGGAAAGGAAAAGGAACTTAACAAAAACAGACGGTCTTTGTAGGTTTGAAATTAGATTGAGAAGCGAGAAAATATTGATGCTCTAAATACTCTTTTGAAAAAACTGGCAGATGGAGACCCTACAGAGTACTGTGAGCTTCCTGAGAATGGATCCCCATCACTGGTTTTTAAACCTTTCCTGTTCCTGTCCCTCTCTTTATTGATTTTTTAACTTTGTTTAGTTCGATCTAATAACACAGTCCTTTAGTGATTGAATTTTGGTATTCAATATATCTTTTGAAGTAATGCCAAAGTCGTTAAATTGAAGATCTTCCAATAACTTATTCATAGCATTGTCTTTTACACTTCCTCTGTTATAATTGCTATCCGAAGTAACCCACAAACAATGGTAAGTTTTGCATAATTGTAAAAATCTTATTACTTTGTCTATTACTGTGCTTGACAAACAAACAACTGGCGAATGGCGACTAGCACTAGGAAATCGTGCACATACCGATAATGACGTGCTAGTTGTCACGTGATTATCCCCGCCCCTTTTTAACGCTTGTATTATCGAACATATCAAAAGCTACTAAAACTGTCATTTTCGCTAGTGTAGCGTTTACACGTGACTAATTTAGAAGCGCTAATCAATTATCTGCTAATAGTAACCACGTCTACTAGTGCCTTCAGGGTTTTACATAATAATTCCGTTTTATGATTCATTCTGAAGGATTTTCTAACAATTCTTCTATACTCATTCAGGATTCTATGGTATAAAATATTAAATTTATTCTTGTTTTACTTACTTATGTGATCAAAAGAGGATGTATTGTGATCCTTAAAATGATAATTTAAAGGAAAGACCTTCACTGAATTCTTATATAATGAAAAAAAAATATTTTATCCAATTAAATGTTCTAATGAACTGTATCGATTTTCGTAGTTCTATCAATAATGCTCAATACATTTGAAGGATGGCGACACACTTTTTTGTTGATATTTCACACTTTCATAATTACCAATGCCTACAAATGCAATTGTTGAAAAAATATACAAAAAAATCTATATGTTACTATTGTAATAAATCGTTCGATCCTACAACTTTTTTTCAATGAAGTAATATTCTTATTAAAAAAATAGATTCAATCATATACTGATAGCGTAGTTGACATTAAATAAGGTTATAAAAAATCACATAAAAAACTCATAAACAGATAAAAATGAAATCTATTTTTTTGTGAATATAATAAGAATATTAAACAATCGATAAATAGAAAAAACTATTGTTGAAGAGGAGGAAATTTGCAATGGAAACAGATTTCGGTACGGGAATACGACACATGAAATAAATTTTTTATACTATTGAATATTATTCTAAAATTTTGAAACAATTTTGGTGATTTCTAAAAATTTATTTATCATTGGAAACTGAAGCTGTGCCACTGATATCTAATATTACACTATGCTACAGTGAAGAAAACAATTTTTTTCTAAAGTAATTAGTCAAATGCTTCTTTTATTAATATGTTTATTTAATAAGATCACGTAAAAATCTTGAAATATATATCAAGTTTATTGGATTTTCTTAATTTTTCAAATTATATTCAATGGTTGAGAAAATTGTCTCTTTGAACCTGTTTATTTTCCAGATTAAATTAAAAATATGAATAATTGATACAGAGTCTGCAAAATTCGTCTTCTACAAGAATCTTTTTTTTAATTTTATATAATATGGAAGATAGTACGTAATAACTGAACGCGAGCCTTGATCTCTATTGTTCAGCATTTTTAAGTCAACCAATACACCAATAAAAATAATGCGAATATTTGTGTTATTTAATTGAATTTGAATGAGAAAAAATGGCCTTTAAACTTTTTCTCTTGAGCTCGTATTTTCCATTAAAAAGCGGATGCTTTTGCTAATATATAAATTACATCATAATAGCCACAATTGAAAGAAATTGAGGAATTTTTGCATATTTTTATAAAGTACTTGGCTGCATTACGATAAAGCACTGTGAATTAATTTCTAGACAACTTAACAAATTTTATGGAATAACAACCTACCATTCCTTCAAATTAAATAATTATTAGAATTTCCAGTAATTATTGTTGTATATAAAATTTAAAAGAAAAACTGTCGCTACATTGCTACCCAAGTGCAATACTATGAAGTAAATTAATTCAAATTTTATGGTACTTTTTATTTTGTTTTTAATAAAATAATTCACCGTATTTTTTTATTATATCTCGAAATGTACGCGCTGATTTCTCGGAACGTATATACTCCCACATTTATCGACCTGATTGCGAATATCTACTACAATAAAAAATAGTGTAGGCATATGTTTGGGTTAGAAAATTCAATTTTTCCAATAAATTGTATCGAACATTTTGTTGAATCATAATTTTTAGAGAAGTATATCTAAAGCATTACAAAATCATTCTAGTTATTTATATCTTGAAAATTTGCGACATTGCCAGTTTTACAATCAGTTATTATGGCTCACCGTGTTTTATGTGCCCATATATAAGACTGGAGATTATTATATAATAATTTGGGTAGAATAGATAGTATTAAATAGTTTATGTCAACTATGAGCATCATTTTTATTAAGTATCTTTGAATATTACTACTGCTAGTTTGGTTTTCCCAATAATTGATTTTTACTACAGTTCGATTAACCTTGTATAATTCTGATTACGCCTAAATCTAAATATATAGTCTTGAATATAAGAAGTTGAATAGATCGAAGAATAGACAGACTGCATTTCAGATTTATTTGATCAATCGTATATTTGATGTTGACGATGTCATAAATTTGTTGTACCGATTTTATATTTATTCACTTTTCATTTTCACCTCTCTAGGTTTGTTATAGTTTTCCCAATAATAATAATCATAAATTCACAAAATAGTATCAATACTTTAGATTTGTGGCATCAACACATTAAAAAATACAGAATGATTTCCAAATGATGGGGCCCTCTTGGATCTGGGGCCCGGGGCTATAGCCCCTAGCTTAATCCGGTCCTGTATGTAAATATTGTTTGTGAGTATGTTATCAATTAATAATATAATTATAAGATGTACTTGTTATTAAACTATCCGATGAGCGGAGGTGGCTCGAAGTAAAGAGTATAGATGTTTCCTAAAAAACTCACCTTGTAGAAGTTTTGTCATATGTTTCAAATGTCTCTTGATTTTATCGGCTTCCGATTAGAAATGATAGATTTTGAGTTGCTACATAAGAATTACAAATTACTAGGCATTACTTCACATATTTACCAAGGTCTTTACTGTACTTTAATTTTATTGTTTTCGTGCATCTAATTCAAGTCTAAGAACTATATTACAATCATCGGAGATCAGTTCAAATGACACGCAAAATTTGATATAATCAATAATTCTTGACAAGATATACCCATTGTTCGACAAATTTCCTTTTTATTTTAAATGCTTTTAAGTGCCCTCGAGACAATCAATTAAATTGACAATTACGATTGACAATCGGTCTCATCGATTTGTAGTCAGAAACGATTGAATGGATTAACGGCGATTGAAGAATATTTGATTGAAGAACATTGACAGATCTGATAGAAACGCGAGATTAATCGTCTAAACGAGCAATTCACAATGGACCAGCGGCTTGACAGCCATGATAATGCCTCATCTCGCGATCACCCAAAGTTGAAAGTAAAACGTAAAGATTATATAGATACAAATAAATCAAGTATTTTTTGTTTCAAAAAAGTATAAACCACATTTTATCGAGGAGAAATTGTATAAGAAAATGTATATCCTATGAACAAATTTTAGTGGAGTTCCAGAAGGTAGAGGAAAAAAGAGATCAGTGATAAAATTCCAGAGCCTACATTATAGTACAAGTGGTTCACTGAGCAACTAACGATTGATAAAATATTGAAGTGTTCATTGAAGCCCCATCAATCGCGATTGTTAATTTAATTGGTCTTTTCGGTGGCACTTTAGATCGACGACCACTATTTTCATCCAAGCATTATAGCCACCAAAAAGTAAGCAAGGAAAAAGAAATGCATTTTTTCGGTTACAATCGTCTTTGACAACAACCGTTTTTCTATAACCTAACCCACCGTGTATTACGTGTTGCGCTGAACTTAATTCAACCAGCTTCTCCAGTTTAATCATGCCGCAGGAAACTGTAGAGTTCACCTTCAGTCTGTGGAGACGATAACTTGGTAATCATAACGCCCGTCATGTGTGTAAGTAATAGTGTAAATATTAACAAAGTTATGGAAAATGTTTTTTGCACTTGTTGCCGCTGCTGGTAAACTGATTCTTATAGAGGATATCTTATCTTTGTATAGTGATTTAGATCGAATAATAAATCTAGGGATAATACAAATCAGTAAAGGCTCACAATATTTCCTAACAATATCTTTATTTATCTAATACAAACTGTTTTCTCGTCGTCAAACCTCCCTCAGCACAGTGTTTGTTTATTGTTGCTAGGAAGACATGTCTCATTCTCAAAATAAAATTTGAATCGTTTCATTATTGAGCATTATAGATAACAGTAGTATCAAAGTAGGTAAAGAAAAATTATGGTACCAGTAAAATACTTCAAAGTACACGCAAAATAGTTCGCATTTAAATTGAGAAAATATCAAGTTTAATGCCCAATTTTACAAGTGAAGTTTGAACTTCAAATTCAAGCTATTGTTTTATAAATGGCGTTTTCTGACAAAATTCGGCTCAAACGTTACCGGTAGTTTGGGGGTAGTTTAACATGAAACGGAGGATCCGAATCCAACTATTTCAAATTTTTCATTTTTCGCACTTTATATTTGATAAACTTGAGGATGTTTATGTTAAAGAAATTATCAACATTGTCGACACGCCGAGAAAATAAAAAAATTTTCATTTTTGTCAATAAAACTTTCTTAGACAATTCAATTTGAAAGAAATAGCGGGAAATTTTTGGTTATATTTGTGACAATGTTCAAAATATAGTTTAAACTTCGGTTTAATCTCCAGTTTTACCCAAGGTTGTAAAATTTGGCCTAAAATTAATAGTTTTAGTTTATTCATAATCTTTCCTGAATCGATATTTGATCTACTAATATTTTAGAGAATATTTATTATAAATGATAATTCTTATGTCCTCGTAGATTATTTCATTTGAAAACTAATTTTAATATCCTGATGTCATCATCGATTTCTTATTGTTTGTATGAATGAATGTTTAATAGGCCACCCAGGATAACATATACGCTTCAAACCAAGTTGCATGTACGAGAATAATTATTCGTCCGAAATTATGAAACAACTCATATTTCAATTGAAAGTAGCCGACAACAACAGGATAGTTTCAAGTTAACTCTTTCATTTGGCCAATCTCCCACAATATTTAGTAATTATCGCAGTAATTAAACCCAAGCGATACTATTCATTTTGTATCGTGTAAAATACTGATTATTACTGGTTAACCGATTAAGAATGTTTTCTAGTATTGGACAGGATGCTTTATTGATAAGAGATTATAGGAATATAAATTATATGTAATTGTTTATTTTCGACACGTCATTTTTGTGAAAAAAATGTACTGAAAATCTAATTCCAAGCAAAGACGAACCCTCATGTATAAATACATTAGTTTCAATTGAGTACAACTATTATTTTTCTTCTTCTTTACTAGTTCCACAATTCTCACCGCTTCCACTGTCTTCCCTCCCTTCATGCTCCCTTGTATTAAACTTCAATATAATTCTACTGCTACGGCAGGTAGCTCTCCATCTTTTTCTTTTCTCACTAATATGTAATCTTCTGATCTCATCACATTCCCGTTTACACTATCGTCAATTCGGCATTGTGTCACCTCTTCCAAACTCTTGTTGTTTTTTTTTTGAGTTCTAAATCTTGCTTCCGAAAACTACAAGCTTATTTATTTGTATTCGTTGAAAATTCAATATCGATTAGCAAAACCTTCCGTTAGCTCGTCGCTTTACACTAATTACGTATTCTAAGATAAAATTTGTGAATCGTCACTTTAAATGAAGCTAGAGAAATCATTATAATCATTTCGAGAGATTTATGCACCATTTAGATTCGAGCTGGTATCATACGAAAGGATTATACTCGGTTTACACAATAAAATTGTGCACTGTGTGTCAAGTATTCAATATCACAGCCTTCTGGATATTGACTAAGGTGTATTTTGGTGATGTTATCGTGTAGAGTCTTAGACACGAACGACGCAGGCTGGTGACATAAAAACTGAGACTATTTCGAATTTTCACTGCGCCATATCTTAGCTTCCCGTTTTCCATTGCCTATACAACATCTCCGTTGGGTAATTGCACATTTCCGTTCATGAAATGCCTTTCCCAATGTGTGGTTCCTGCACCCAAACTCAACAGTGAAGAATCGATATGTTATATCGAAAAGGTTATTGATTTGACGCTCATTTGCTGCATATAGCTTGATGTTATCCATGTAGAGAAGATGAGAGATGGTACAGTTGGTGTTTTTGGTAGCTTTCATATTAAAACCATCCTTCGTAACATTGAGCATTCCAAAGCAGAGCCACAACGGGATCAAAGAATCACCTTGGTATATTTCTCTACGAATGGGTATTTTGTCAGTACTGATGGAGGTTAGACCGATTTGTAGATGTAGGTTTTTTCGAAATTCTTTCATCGTTGTTAAAAGGAAGCTTACACTGATTAGGTGGAATTCCTGAATCTGCAAGACCTCTACAAGCCAGGAACGAGATGTTTTCTCGGTCGTGTCTATAAATTCTGTTGGTGATACAAGCTTTAACTGTCTTATATAAAGCGGGGAGGCGCGTGATATGTCTGTAATGAGTCCATTCATCCGTCTGGGAGCTCTTTGGAAACATATGAATCCAGTGCTAGAAACGTTGGAATGTCCTCTGGGTTGTGTAAGAGGTGGGCATAAAAATGGGAATTTCTCATATCAGAAATTTTGGATATTATCAACTCCCGGTACTTTACAGTTGTTGGTATTTCGGACTACGTCAGTGATTTCTCTTAATGTGAAATCATTATGTGCACATTTAATTTATTATCGAGGTTTTCCCGTGACTTTACTTATTTCGACATGACTTAAATATTCAATAGTATAACTAATATAACAATCAGAGTGTAGTATTGATGACGTATTAACGTGATTCACAAAATAATAAATTAAAAATAAAGACCTTCACTAAATTCTTATATAATGACAATATTTTATTCAATTAATCGTTCTAATGAACTGTATCGATTTTCGTAGTTCTGTTAATAATGTTTAACACATTTGAAGGATGGCGACACACTTTCCTGTGTTGACATTTCACACTTGATTCATAATTACCAACACAATTAAAAATTATATACAAAAACTTGCATCTACATATCACCAGTGTTATAATTCATTCGAATCAAATACTTTTTCCTTATCTTAGAAAGTGGTTTAATGAAACAGATAAGATGAATTTCAAAAGCACGATGATCTCCATAATATCATAAAATATAGACCTTATTAAAGTCATACGTAGATTTGCAAGTTTCATCAACGCAGCCTGCAAATTTAAAAAGCAAGTTTAGTCAGTCTTGCATGAAGTAATGAGTATGATCGAGAAATCATTGAAAACATAAAGATTTTACTCTGGGTGCCTTTGATAACGTAAAAACAGAGTCGATAAAGGATGTATGGAAGATCTAGAAGTGAACAGCATCCAAAACAGGAAAAGAATTATTAGAGGAACTCCACAATGGGAAGTAATATCACCCTTATTATGGCTGATAGATTGGAAAAACCTGGAAGGAAGAAGACTTAAATCAATAGCGTATGCTGATGTTGCAGTTGTACATATTGATTTCGGTAGAGACCCACAAACAATCAGCGACATCTTAGAAACGTCTTTATAACTTTCCTGGAAAAAAAATGTGGACATAATTGGAAAAAGGTTCAAAACTTTCTACACCTGTAAGAAGATGTTTGGGAGAAAATGGGGGCTTCAACTAAAAGAATATATTGGGCTATCACAATCTATGACTCAGTATTGTAGAAATCTATGAGCAATGAAATAATCAAAAAGAATCTCCCGAAAGTGAAGAGGAAACCAGCACTGGGAAAACTGGCAAAAATTAACAACTTTCAGTTACAGTTTAAAAAAGTATATTTGACGCGTTCGTGTAAGGACTACTTAGAGTGTCAACATAATTGAAAAGCAGTGTAGGAACTTCATCCGTTCCTAACTGATATGCACACTGTTATATGTTGGCTATTGGATCTTTTTTCCACTTTTCAAACGATTATATTCAACCTAGCCGTAGGAACAAGCTTTGGACTTTCATGGTTCCACTTTATCGCACTACCCTACTTACCAACTACAAAGAACGCCCTCACGGATACTGCAAGAATATGGGCAGAGTTTGGAAACGAATCGATCAAGGCTATTGCAACGACTTATTGGAAGTAGGGATGCAGAAGCGTCGTTTGGCTCTAATTGATGTTGAAGGATAGCATACTAATTATTAACGTATGTATGTTAATAAAATTAAAATCAATCAGATTGTTATTGCAAATTGCAAACGGGGTATGATCAACTTTACGAAGGAGTGAATTTAAAGAAAAAGAAATTTGTATAACTTATAATGTGATTGGTTTGAAATTTGTGTTCATTAATAAATTGTTCGAGTTAATGATTGAAATAATCATCAGTACCATTCTTACAACAATTATTTGTCAAGATACCATGGGCTTCGATAAATCTTATATAAAACATATATTCTCAAAATAATCTCGATTGTGGCTTATGTATGAACATCAATGAAAATATATTCATTTGTTGATCCTTTGAATCATTTTATTAAAAGAGAGATAATTTGACATAAATAGATAATCTGGCAATACAAATTTTGATTAGGTAATCTAAATATTAAAGAATTAGTCACCCTTCAGATTATCAAATGTCTTTATGATTTAATATACTATTAAATGAAATTATCTGTAAACACAATTATTCTTTTAATCCTCATCCGAGGTTATTTGAAAGAAATGAAACGTAGAAAATAAAATTAATGGTATATGGGAGGAATATGTTACTACTTTCCTAAACTAATCATTTACCATGAATGGTGTACGATTGACCCTTTTCTTTTAAAGATAAGTCGGTCAATTTAACCACATTTTCTTTGCTACATTCTATAATTTATTAAAATTCTTTCTTCTGATTCTGTATAATATTTTGGTATATTCTGTATAGATCAAATCTACAATTACAGAATTTTCATGTCAACAATAGTTAATTGGATTTCATATTTAGGAGACAGCTGCTAATGGAGGAAATTCTTTTATGCAACCTAATTGTTTGTGATCGTCACTCTAAGTGGTAGTTGTTAAGGTCGAAATTGTATAAAAAAACTACCGCATTCACAACGTTTTTCTTTTCCTTTTTGATAACAAAATTGTATAATAAAAGTATTATAATTTATAATCGTTGACGTCTAAGTTTAAATTAATGTACATCGATTATATTGTGATCATTTCAGTTATTCTTTACGTTATATAAAACTATGTGTATGATACTTGACTGCATCACGATAACTCTTCTCAGAAGACATTATGAAGTAATTTATTTTCCCGAAACTGAAATTACTAATTTAATTCAACTGACAAAAAGATAATTCCACTGTCTGTACGGCTTCATACGAGACGAGAGATAGTGAGAAAAAAAGACTTGCTCAAGTCTCGATCTCTTCTCGTCGATAATAAATATAATATAAACTAAATAATGAATGATTTCTAATTTATTACGCTATTATACAAAAATATTTTTACATATCCATAAATATCAACATTAGACGTTTTGGATTTTTGAACTAATTAGCCCAACCGATTCTATAGGTATTTAGCGTAGGATATAACTGAGATGTATATTGTACTAATTTTTTTTATTAGGTATTGTAGGTAATTTCAAAAACACTAGTAACTTATTTTAATTAGGAAAATGAAACTCCAATAGAAGAATTTGTTTATTATACTAAATAATTTTATATCAAAATAAGTTACTAGTCTTGATAATAATAAAATTCTGATATTATATCAACAATATCTTTTGATTAACTAGTACTTGAATTTCCTTTTGATTAACTAGGTCAGATATGGGTTCAGAGTACTATGAACTCTGTTTTATAATGAATGGATATTTTTTCTTGCAGAATTTTCATTTTTATCATCATAAAAATGATATAAAAACTATAACTATTGAAAAGTAGTTGAAATTGTGGAGCGTATTAAGATTCCCAATTTAAAGACACTGGCAGATCTGATTTATCATTGGTGGGAAAAATTAATCGATCATTAAAATAAAAATTTTGATGGTCTGAAAAAATCCCTATATCACGAAAGCTAGTATTCTGAACTTGACGATATTTAGGATAAATCTATTTCGAAATCCAGAATCCACTGACTGAAACATGCTCTGGGGTGATGTGGACTTGGAATTTGCTAGATTTATAAAAAAGTTTGGTATCTAATTCATTTCCTCTCAGGCGTATTATAAATAAGTAAAATAAAACCTTGTCTGCTAAAAGATTACTTTTCCTAATTGTCTTAGGACGGCTATAATTATACCTTTGCATAAAGGAGGAGATAAAAATCTAGCATCGAATTATCGCCCAAATGCACTCCTTCTCACGTTATCTAAGGTCATAGAAAGATTGGTCAAAAAGATACTTTTATCATTTCTGTTTAAATATAAAATAACAACCCATCAATTTGGGTTTTTAAGTAACAAATGTACAAATGATGCTATATTCTCCCTCCTAAATCATGTCTACTCTAACCTAACAACAATGATACAACGATGTCTTCTTGTAAGCCAATAGAATGTGAAGTGCCCCATGGCTCAGTACTAGGGCCTATTTTGTTTCTCCTGTTTCTAAACTACATCGCCTATCTACATATCAGTGGTGAAATATGTCTATTTGCAGACGAGTTTCTCTTGGAACAACCCTGATCTCACGGCACTTCATAGGACCATATCTAGTGACCTAATCACCCTTAAATCATGTCTCAAAGTTTCTAAAACGAAAGTTTTATCGTATAAAAATACATTGCAGTCTTTTTTATCAAGTAACACCACCATTGACGTCGTTGAATCATCTGTAATATTAGGGGAATGGGAATTACATATTTCCACCTTATCTAAAAAGTTTCTCATGTTTTACGCTGAGATCAGTTTTCAAAAAACTGAACTTATCCATCTTCTTAACATTACATTATGCCCTTATTGAGTTACATCTCCGATATACCCTTCCCTTCTGGGATACATGTGGTACGACTCAATTTGAGCGAATTTTCTTCTTTAAAATATTAATAATTATGACTGTTCCTTCTTTATTCATCTTTGAATCCGTTTGCCTAATTCGAAAGCACCCTTCTCCAATTTGCACGGCTATCCACTTAGGAACGCGGAGCACAACCTTTACTTACCTACTCCACGTTCAGAATTAGTTAAGAGCTCAATAGTTTACAATGCAAAAAAAATGCACTTGCCAATTGAAATCAAATCGATATAATCTTTTCCCGCATTCCGCAATAATTTGAGGGCATATTCACTGGAATGTGCCTTCTACTCTGTAAACAATTCTAATAATAATATTTAATTTCCAGCTCGTTGCATACTGGTTCAATTTTGCCTATTACTATTCCTATAATTTTGTTATTTATTGTAGCTTTATTCTGTATATTAAAATTTTAATTGTATCTTTATTTAGATATTTTTATGTTTGTTTTTTAGTTTTTACAATCTTTTGTCTACAAATTGTAACAATTTTTTGACAATAAACCATTTCTCTTTGTTTCAAATAAATAGCATTCGGATTGAATATTTGCAATTTTTCTTGATTTGTAATGACTTTTTTTATGACGTTATTGCATTTTTGAGAGGTCATTTCAATGTGACCTATGAAATAATGTAGTAACTGGTATTGAATTGAATGAGATCTTTCAATTCAAATATTATTTGGATTCAAAAACCTCGGAAAGTAGAGCTCTCAAAAGTAAACCAATAAATTTGGCGAAGCTATGAGAACAAATCATGCACGATTCTCTAGCAATGTCTAGAAAATCAAGATCAACTCACACTACTATCGTTAGAGTACTGACATTTTAAATACTTGATTAAATAGATATTGTTTCAGCAATATATTATTGAAGGAAATACGTGATTGATGATAAACTGTACATGGTAAGGATCTCTAGGAAACTATATGTACAGAAAACATATTCTGAAGAAGTTATGATAGAGAAACTTCAATAAATGCTTGCGCTTGCTTCAGCAGTTTTTAGTGTATGATTTGCTTCACTTTTATGCAAACAATACAGTTATTTTACAACCTGAGGAACTAGTAATATACAAAAGATAAAGCCTTTCACTTAACAACTACCGTTTATGGACATATACACAATATCTTTCTAAAATTTTTCAAATTATACTTTTGAATGACTTACTTTCATATTATCTACGAAATTGATAAACCATGGATATACATTAATACAATTTTAGCACAGTGATTATTTTCATGTATTACATATTGGATAATAATCCGTATGATTACATAACTAATATAAAAGATATTAATCTTTTCGATTTAAAATCAAGTACCTATTGTTTACAATTCTGGTAGCGGGCCAGAACACATTTTCACGCTGCCAAATTGATGCCGCAAATATGTAATAACAATAAAAAAATATTATTGGCTATTGAAACCATCGAACTTACAATCATAGTAATAAATAAAACATAATGTGACTCATTACATTAAGCTAATCGGTTTTAAGAACAAAAAAGCGTCACCGTGAAGAAGTTCGTATTTTTAGGACGGTCTTTTACAATATTTTTACTATAATACAAAAAAAAACGAGAGAAAATTTTTGTTTGCAGCTTGTGTGATGTTCATTATACAGTCATTAACGCTCCATCTGCCGAATGTAGAATTAGGATCTTCTCACGATGATTACTTTGAGCGTGCCCAGTCCAATTACATCTCAATCAACTTTTAAAACGTGATCGCAGGTTGTCTGCCGTTTTAATATCTTAAAGTTCACCATTTTTTCATTAAAGAACTAGTGGGAGTGTGGAAATCAAACACCAAAGTTAAAATATATTCCGAGGTTTCGAATACTTCTTACTTATGTATTTGTTAAGGTACGTGGTTAATTAAACAAATCACTCGTAATAAAAAAGGCTCTACTGCCTTTTAATAAATAAATAACAATAAAAAAACTTCTGTACTATAGAACATCTTACATAGGGTCTGTTAACCCATACAAGAGATCATGCGCTCTCAACAGTATTCATCATCAAATTTATTTCTTTATCAAAATTATCACGTATCAAGTTGAATTTTGTTGTTTGAAAATTATGAATTTGATAATTTCGTAAAAAGAGAATAAATTTCCACAATCCTAAATTATTTCCCTGATGATGAATATTCGAAAGCTCGGAATATATATTGAAAAGAAGACAATTTCGTGTTGGATTCGCATGTTGTATTGGAAGAAGCAGCTCCGACGAAGTATTAGAAAACATTTATAAATAATGATTACTTTTTTTGATTTTTTTACGGGACATTACATATTACACTAAAATAATATTAATAACTTATAATACTTAGTAATTCTTTGAAAAGCAGTAGAAACCTGAATAAGACATTAAAAAAATATTCTATTTTAAAGTATTGAAACAGTAAGCAACCTCGATCACGTTTTTTAGAAGTCATTTTTGACGGTTTTGAAGTTAACCCAACCGTCGCTAGAGAATCTCCTATCGTTACTTATGGTAGACACTTTGCTGAAATCAATGCACATGCTACAAAATAAGAAAAAACTGTTACAATGGATGATGCTCACTTCGATTGCTACATTGAAATGCTGAAGAAAAAATACTAAACGTACTTGGAAGACCCCGAAACAAAACAGAAATCAATTTTATGAATCTACCGAGACGAGCTTTCAAACAAAAGTTGTTCGCGGAGGAAGTATAAGGTTAACTGTTTTGAATTACTTTTTCATGTGTCAACTATGGCGTTAGAGCAACTTTAGATAATTAACCAAACAAAAAGCAATGGAGAAATCGAAAAACGTCTAAGAAGTGAGCAATCATTTTTTATGCATAATCCCATACCTGTGATCAAACAATTGAGTCTTTAACCAACCAGAAGGTCGAGGCCCTCCACCATACTACTTTGATTTGGCTCTCATTGACTTCTTCTTGTGGTCAAAAATTTTTAGAACCAGAAAAAGTTAATTAAAATGCATAATTTGGATCTATCTCGGTCGTAGTGGCAAAAATGCTTCTAAACTGATTCTAACGCATTGACAAGTGTGTTTGTTGCTGTGATATATATAATATATAATACTGAAGGAATGTGTTAACTTCTCATTTTACATTTTTTACTTCTTTTCTCGGCATTATTATCAATAACATTCAATATATAGCAGAAATTATATACCATACAACAATTATATAAAATAAACTTAAGAAAGAAATGATGGAAAATAATTAAATTAGCAACACTCATACGTCATATCAGATCAATTTAGCATGTTCAAATTCATAATAAAAATTTTTTGTAAAAATTGTAACATGTTCTTTCTAAATTTACTATGTTACATAATGTGCTAATACACTTCATATTAGATAAGGTTCATCCCAGATCATTCGTTCTGCACTTACATCAATATGCTTATTTGGTGTTAACATATTTCAAACTACACTACGTAAAGTAAACAGTTTAATATATCACGACTGCTCTGTAAATATTTAAGTACCATATTTTCATATTAATATATTCACTAGGTGATATAATACAAGTTGACTGAATTACGTTTGAAATTTATTACGATTTTTTAAAACTTAGAAACTAGGTTAAAATATTAATCTCAAATTCCAGTTGTTATCATTAGTCACTACTCCTTTAAAAAGGCGAAGTCTATTAATTGGTTTTATACCAACGCAGCATTGACAGCCAGGATATTGTCCATTCCGTTTTAAACGCTTTAAGGAAATAAACAGAAAAAATATAATACGAATATTTGTTGAATATTGTGATATTAACTTGACCGTGAAACGCACACATGAAGATAAAAAAACTGCAACGGTTCACTCATTTCAGAACACAAAAGTATTAATCTCTTCTGCAGTAACAACAAAAGATAAAAGAAATGGGGAGAAGTAAAATAAAACTCGTTCTAATATTAGAGATATAACTTCCATTTTTCAAATAATCTATACCAGAATAAGTTTTTTAGTTGTGGTATTATTTGGATTCTAAATAAATTAGTTACTTGATTTTTATGAATATAGTTGATTCGGAATATTATATTTTCAGCTCTGATGAAAAATGACATACCAAATAAATTGAAATTCATATTTTCTAAACATCTAGTGTATACTTATAAAGGCAATAGATAGGAGGTAACGATCATTATAATTTATAGAAAAGATTATAGCAAAAATAAACAGGAAATATCAACATCATAATGGTCACAATCATCAGTGACATTAGAAGTATCACAACCAGAAAGCATAATTTATCGATTTCGATTTTTAAGTAATATGGTAGGCTTATATGAATTTGAAACTCTCTAGCTGAATATACTTTTGTATATGTGTAGGCACCGACGAAAGGGGTGTTCGATAATATTTAAATCTAGTGACCGTGAACAGCAAAATATCATGGAAATCTTCTTAAAGAAACATGCGTTGTCTTGGTTTATAGAACATTATCAACATAAAGCCCAGCCGTTATTCTGTAACGAAAAAACGTGATGTGGTGATCGGCGATCATATTTTAGTCTAACATAGAAAAAGATCATAAACCTATTATTGTTTTTTAATAAATTCTCCTTTTATTTCCACACACTCTGACACGTCTGACTAAAGCTTCTTTGCCATAAAAATATGATGCATCTTTAAAGTCAAAATGTTCGTACATCGCCTGTTTAATTTCATCGTCGCTGTTAAATCTTTTACCCCTTAACTCGGTCTTCAGCTTATCGAACCAAAAATAGACGGGGCCAGATCAGGGCTATATGGTGGGTGTTCAATTTTTGTGAAACCATATTCGTGTACAGTGGCCTTGGAAAGCAAAGCAGTGTAGACTGGAGCATTGTCATGAAGTAAGTTCATACCTCTGCTGATTATGCAGTTTCTTTTTTCTATGATTTTTTGACGTAACTGCCTTAGTAAGTCAAAGTAATATACTGCGTTTACGGTTGTATTTGATTCCTTGAGGTCAATCTAAGGGATACTCTCCCAGTGTCAAAATATTGTAGCCATCACCGATGCCACTCTATTGAATCCCTTTTGGATTTCGGATACTAGCAATGTTTTCGGGTCTTCTTCTAATGATTCCCGTCCCCAACGAAACAACTTAGACCAATTTTTAATTGTGGAAAAAACAGCCTCCATTCTGTTTTTGATTTATGTTGGTGTCAATCCGACTTCCGTAAAAAATTTTATAACTACTCGAAACTCAGTTTGAAATATTCTTCAAAACAACTTCAAGCTCTACTATAATAAAATGGATCATCGAAGCAGCAAGTTGAAATTTGTGTAAAGCTTGTCATTGATGCGTGCATCAAGATTTTTGAGAACGCACTCTATTTATTATATGAGGCCAAGACCTCAAGGACGGCACTACAATCTAAGAGGCAAACGCAATATAACGTATTAATCTTCTACACGTACCTGAAAACGAAATAATAATCGTGGACAGTATAAAAGACACCAAAGGCTTGAATATGGCAATACAGGCATAGTAAGAGGTCTTCCTTTCTGTTCAAACCCCTGTGGACAATTTTATTCTTCTCAATTTCCCAATTTCTTATTCATGAGTAGAAACTGTGATATCGTTATCACGTATTTTTTTTCTAGGCCATGTAATCTAAATAATGAGAAACATATTGATGAAGCATAATGTCAAAAAACTTTGAATCAGCTATAAAAAAATTAGCTAAAATATATTTATATTTACCATATGATCAAAATTTGGCCGAAAGAACACAATTTTTAAACAAATCTTTATTATTTCAAAAAGAGGAAAAAGTTATAGGAAGCCAAATCTGGCGAATACGGTATCTGACCGACGACTCTCGTTTTGTGATTGGCCGAAGAAGCAATCACAATCTTGCTGGAGTGTGACGGCGCATTATCGCGATACAAAATGAATTGCCAACAAATGACCGGATTAATGCCAACGATTAATTGATTCACATGGATACCACAAAACGGCCAAGTAGTACTTCTTTTTGACAGTTTAACCCTCTGGTGAACCACACCACGATAATTGGAGAAAACGATAAGCATCACCATGATTTTAGACCGACTTCCCCGTGCTTTCTACGGTTTAGGCTCATTTTCTAAGCAGTTTATACGACTTATTCATAAACATCATTAAGTCGATTCATAAGAGATGTTGGAAGCTTCTGCTAACTCTCGGATACCCATAAGACGACTTTCGAGCATGAACTCCTCAGTTTTTTTGATGTTATCGTCGTAAACACATAAGACAAGTTTACCACTCAAATACTCGCCTTCGCGATAAAGTAGACTCCCCAAAACATTTATAATGATTTGGTATCCGTAATTTCGTTGGAAATACAAAATTTCGAGCAAACTCGTTGCTCACCTTTTCTTTCCATAGTCAATATCGCTGGACAAAGTTTTCGCATTATAAACAAAAAGCTGACAAACACACACTAACAGAGATATGGCCGTAGAAATTGATAAAAACACCAATTCGATTCTCATTCTCAGTTTAAATGCACCAGTCCAGGTCAAATATGATAAAACCGTGTATATATACAAGGGTTGCTACATAACTTTTGAGATATGGCAACATTGACGTGAATATGTCAAATCTGACATTGTCATCATGAAGTTTGACATTTTTAACGGTGAACGTACTCAGAGCGTGTTGTCATACGAATGCTATTTGAGTTGTGTACAAAATCGGCATGTGACACACCATGAGATTAAGGCATACTTCGGCTTTGGTGCCATTTGTAAACATTCGTGTCGATTAGTGCAATGAAATTTAAGCGTCGCGTTGAAAAGTCAATACATCGAATTTCGATGCTAAGAGTTTATTGATCTTAATGGAAAATATTTTGATTAACAATAAGGCCATATCCATATATAAATATTTGTATCTATTTGTCTGTCTCAAAACTTAAGTAGCAACCTCGTAAGTAGGTAAGTTGAGAAGTAATATCAACCATACCTAGTAAAACTGGGAAACAGTCTTTACTAAATAATTAAAATAAAACTTTTTAAGTATGCCTTATCAAAAGCTGGTGGCATCCTCAAGATATTAACTGTTTTTCTAACCACTCTTATAACCAGAAATACAACACTATTTTCACTATGAAAAACCTCGTTATATATTCTATTAAAAAATATTTCTGCAAGAGAGTTTTAAAAATTTCGGCCATTTGTTTTCCAACAATAGCCTACCGATGTACATTCTTAATCACATAATTTATAACTCTTGGACGTTCCGTTGGATACTGTAGTAGACAGGACGAAAACTTTAAACCAAAATAAATATATTTAATACGTGTCTTGTAGTAACCTTGTATTGCCAAATCATAGAATTATCATTAAAAGAGATAGTGGCATCGATAATAACTCAGCACAAGTTGTCCTAGAGGTGGCGGTCATAATTCGCGTGGACAATTGAACGTAATAGAATAATACAGAATAACGATGGAAGAAGAGAAATCAGATGAATGGACGACTAATAAAAGACAAGACCTTAGACTGTGAACCGAAGGGAAGTTTGGAGAGATGAACTTCTACTTTATTCAGCTTTTGACAGGAGACGGTATATTCACAAAATGAAGAAAGTACACACACCTGAGTGTATGTATTGTGGAAAGATGATGTCTAGCACACGTTCTTCGTGTGTAACCACTGGAGGGTTTCAAGAGAGGAGGTAGAAGAGACTGTCGGCAGCTTAAATCCTGATAACATCGTTCAAGTGATACTGCACAAGGTAGAATGTTGGCAACTGATTGCAAAGGGAATTCTTATGCAAAAGAATGTAGACGGCTGCCTGGTATGACGATATCATAATAGAAATATAACAAATAGAACATCATACACGGGCCCACCAACATCAGTCCCTGGTTGGACGAAGATGACAGAAAATGGCGGTTTAGTGGGCATCTATGGGAGTCCCACATATCCATCAGCTCTTCGGCTCTTCTTAAAAAAAAGAATTCATGTGCCTTAGCAATCCAATTGAAAACAGAATTTTAATTCTAATAAAACATTTTGGATCAAGGAATGAACATAGTCGATAATATATTCTATACCCCTATTACATCTCAATAATAAAAAAATATCTACAATACAGATTTTCAACAACTAAAATGTGACATGTAACATAATTTCTTTCTTATTTATTTTGCCCCAAAAAGTACTACTCCGCATTAAATTAAAGTTTTTTTATATGTTTTTATGTCTTTTGTCTCATGGCGACAAGTTCAATATACGTATTCAGTATTGATTCTTTCTTCTTATTCTAGTTTCAGTGTTCTAATCGTAGACTACGGTGCAACCTCGATATAACACATCGGAAGGGAACAAGTAAAGATTCGTTATATCAAGTAATTCGTTGAACTGAGGTTTGTTATGTTGAGGTTAGGTTGGTCTAAAATTATAAAGAGGTAATACGTTTCTGAAGTGTTTACATTACTTTTCATCAAACAACAATGATTGTACGGACAAAAGCGTGTCGAAACCTGTCGCGACATGAATCTCATACTATGAGATTAAGAGTTATACATTGATGGGAACTTTATATAAAGGTTTTGGGTTGACAAAATTCGTTAATTAGAGGTACAATTTATACTTTTTCTTGATAGTTGAAAATTCTTTATAAAGAAGTTGTTCGCAAAAAATGTTCGTAATGTAAAGGTATTTTTACATTGACTCTTATGACAATTCAAGGGGATTACGAAGAATTTGTTAAATCGAGGAAGTCGTTATATTGAGGTTCGTTATATTAAGGTTGCACTGTATATATGCCAGGTCGCTCTAGTCTTCTATTACAATATGGTTTTAATTTTACATTCGTTAAAATATCCATCAAATGTTAGTTGACTTTGTCAAGTAAATCTACAAAACCAAGTGTTTTTTTTTTTATTTCCAAATGATAATTTGTTTCATGAGAACAATAACCAATAAAATAAGATTTATGAATGATTGCAAAATACTTCATATAGTTCATAAAATAACGCCATTTCACATTTCAAGTCAAGTGCATGTAGTTAATCCAAATATGTCATCGTTAGATTTTATTAGTTTCATATACTTCATTCTTCATCGAAGCTGCAAATAGGAGAAAGAAGAATAGTTGCAAAAAATATGTTTGCCTTATTTTGAACCGTAAGTTACATCTGAAATTGATGAGGTAACAATGTAAGAGAATGTTTATCCAACAGCAGCTAATAAATTATTAATAAAGTAATATAATAACGTACATATGTCTATCTCGCACTATATTACTATTATCTTAAATAGGTTACACCAGTTTTTCGTAAACGTCATAAAATACTTACCTTAATAAAGCGTCGAAAATTGAGGTGAAAACGCAATTTATGGTACTTTTATAATAAATATTTTTTTAGGTTTGTAAATGTTTGTTATAATAATTCATCTTACATTTTTACAACGCTCTATTCATATTTTTCCATTCAGGGCCGTGGTTTTCCACTGCTATTTTATGACTATAGTGAAAAATAATATTCACTATATTCACATTACCAAAACATATATTTTTTATATTCATACAACTTTTTAGATATCCACCGTATATGAAGCTGATAAATATTACTAGTTTGATCAACCTTAACCCTGATTGTCCTTCAAAAAGTTATTGAAATCTATTAAATTGTGCCAGTTCCACTTTTGTCACCGCAAAGTCCATTGTTGCTAGTTTAGCAGTAAAATATTACGAAACTGTAATTACAGTATGCAATAATAGTTGCAAGTATGAATTACACACATCAGCAATGTTGAATTGTTAAAAATCAAATATCCATTTTTGTAATGGTTTTAATTCATAACAGAATACAGGGACATATTGAATACCAATAGACAATTTTATTTTATAGCCTCTATTTGTATTGAACTATAATCATAGAATGTAGAAGTGTTTGATATATTGATTTTTATACAAGTTTTATAGTGATGCACATAACTAAACAAGAAAAAACCTTACCACAAACTTTACTACAAAAGATATTATTTAAAAATATCTAACTAGAAAATTAACTTGTTTATTTTCGTTTTCGGTATTTGATTAATTTTGTTAAAGAAGAACGAAAAAATTGGCTGAAAAACGTCATAACGGGCGCGTGTGAAACCTTTTGTAACGTGGGGTTTAAACCTCAAATAAGAGCGGTATAATAGCGCAAAAAGTTTTGCAGGTTGGAAAACCCTCGTAAGAAGTGATCGAAAGTGCCGGAAAGCTCATCTGAAAAACCTCATAACGTGCATGCGCGAAACTTTCTTATTGGGTTTTTGGGGTCTCAACTAAAAGCGGCGTGATAGCGCAAAATTGAAGAAAATCGGCGTATATTTGAAATGAAAAATTTTTCGTATTCGGCTTAATAGAAAATTATTATAAGCACCTTATCGACCCTGTTTTTTGTAGTCAGCTCTGTAACTATAAATGCCTGGGAATTAGTTAATGTCGGAATTTTGGTTATTTTTATAATTCAGTTTCGTTTTATCCAACAATATAGACTATCAACAAAACTTAAACTACGTAATTGGAACAATAGGAACATAAAAACTATAAAACCACAGAATAGTCGATACGATATCTATTTAACATTAAATATTGTCCTTCATATTGATATCAATTCAAAATAATTGAATATATCTACTGCTTTTCTTTAGTATTTTTACTAACATTCATTTATTATTTTTATCATTAAATCGCAAATGTATAAACTTTAGGTATACTTATACTACCTACCTATATATCAGAATATTAAATTTTTAAAAACATTCATGATAAAAAAATTTATATCAAGAGTTTCATTGTCACTTGTCTTACAACTATTTATTACATTTAAACCTCACGAACTTTTTAAGCACAGATGACCGTCATACTTTAAATCTACTACCTAGATAGAATCATTAAAAACATCCTATTGCAAATGAACTCGCTTCCAAACCATGTTCTATCACACTTACAGTAGAGTTTTATTTACTTAGAACGCTGGTACAATAATATATTATGAACCCGCCAATCCTCATTGATACGTCTATGATTGGTTCTAATAAGTTTGTTCATATCCTATTCCACACTACCCTGATTTCCTGAGAAAATGCTGCTACGACCTGTGGAGGATACTGAAACAACCTACACCAGTCATGTTGATTTGGAGACATTCGAGCGAACTAAGTAGCCAAGGTAAACGATTGAAGTTGTATTGATCCATAAAGTCCACGGATTAATTGAAAAATGTAATCTGGCAAATCCTTGCTAAAAATGTTTGACTTGAATAGTGCGAAGATATGAAATTGCATATATCCACTACTTTCTAAACGTAGCGCTGGGTGTCATGTTGCCTCCAATAAAAACTAATGATGGTCTACTATTGTACCCAAAAGTTATACTATAACGTCCACAGAGAGGTTCTATCAAATTGTGGATTTCGTCCTCCCCCACGTCACCATTTTACCCTTACTAAACCCACTGTATTCTATCTATACATTAAAGCAAACAGCTACGACGATATTCAGCTTCTAGGGACAGCTTCATATTCGATTATAAATTGTACGCAAACTATTCATCCTTCCCAGCTCTTCAGGCCGCTGCTTCGCGATACCCGCCAAAAGCCTCATACAACAATCTTGCCGTTCTGGTATCGTTTTACAACGTCGTGATCTATAACATCGGCCTGTAGTGTGTAAGGATTCTTGACTCAAAAAGGCTTTAAGGCTATACAACAAAATTCATTATTTTCAAATGACGCTGATAGGGACTACTATTCTCTGCAGTCACTATAAAAACTTGCTAAGCCTAAAAATTCAGATATTTTTTATACGTGGAAAAACATTTAGAAATTTTGATGAGCGTTTAACAGTTCATCATATGAGTATATATATATATATATATATATATATATATATATATATATATATTACATAAGCGTTTTCTTATTGGGAACGTGGCAGTGAAACGCCAAAGTAGACTAATTTCAATATATTTTTCGAGCTTTCGAAATACTTATGTATTCATCGTCTGGGAAATAATTAATTGAGATTTGTGGTGGCTTTGAGTTGTATAAATTCTACTAAAAATTTTAAATTCATATATTTTTTACGATCAAAATAATAATATCGATTTTCATGATGTCACATTATATAAAATTAACAATAACATAAGAACAGAATGGTATACGAAACCAACTTGGTCCTCAAGATATTTAAACTTCAATTCATGTTATCCTATGTCACAGAAAAAATCAGTGATAAGTTTAGCTGATAAATCTATCCAACTATCAGATCCTGAATTTAGATGCTTAGCTATTCAAAAAGCAGAAATTGCATTAAAAGAAAATAATTATCCGGGAGAAATTATAAATAACATATTCTAGAAAAGGATAAACAGATACTATAATGAATTAAAAAACAAAACAGAAGCAAAGCATCAGAACATAAAACATTTGTCCTTACCATATATGTACCAGGACTTTCCCAACAACTATCGCATTATTATAAATAAGATATTAGTATAAGTCATAAAGGACATAATACATTATCCAAATATTCCACTAAACTAAAATCTAAAACACCAAAAAACAAAAGACGTAATATTATATATCAAGAACCTTGTACTAACTATGACGCTGTCTACATAGGGCAGATATCTCAATATTTATAAAATATATTAAAAGGTCATCAATACGATAAAAAATAAAACTGTTTTAACGAACTACGAAATATCAAAAAAACGTGAATTCCATTAATAACACTCAAAAATTTCTGGAACAGAATCTGATACTAATACAACTACAAATAATTTAATTGATGACTGCTAGGTATTTGAGATGTAAAAATTAAGGAAAAATTAATTCTATTTTGAAATTGTCTGTATCAATATTTAAAAAAAAAATATGAAAGAAACTAATTTTAAATCAGAAGAGAACTAAAATCAAGAACATATAATGGAGTACAAACCATATGCTTTCAGAAGAAAATACATGGTATGGTCAGACATAGTAATAATTTGACAAATAAAAGAAAAAGTATAAAATAAATATATGTTTAGCCAAAAAATCTAAAAATGAAAAATAAGTGAAAATTACTTATGGCGGCGTAGTCATATTCGAGAAAATAGATCTACAAAGTAAATATATGTAAAGTATGTATATGTATGTCTATTAGTCAGTACTTTTTGACGTACAAAATTAGTAACAATATGTAAAATACAAGAGATATAAATGATAACATTATTAGTGATTGCTATTTTTATATATCTGATATATGTTATATATTTAATACAATCTCTTATATTAAAATTCCGTCTGATGTACGTTTGTGATTCATCCTATGAAATTGAGAATTCGATTTAATATTTGGATTCGAATCAAACAACGATTTTAATCTCTGATACCCAAAGTAGAAACATTTTATTGCGCACTTTGATTATAACAAAATCTTTATTAAAGTTTAGCCGCAAAATCTTTTATAATCAACTGAAACGAAATAAAAGTAATTTATCTTCTTTTATGATTAATGTTTATGCGTACTATCCTCATTGAATTTGCCCCAATCAGTTAAATATATTTGTTTACTCCGTGATAATATTAATTTTTAAATGTTATTGGAGCCGACTAATTTATTTTTACAAATATATCCGAGTTCAAACTAATGAAATACCTATAATTGTGAAAACATTATTCAGAGAATAATTAATAACTCATTTCACAATTTCAACTCTGTGTCGGGGATCATTGAGAAATTGAGAGCTGTTTGTATCGAATTTAAAGTAGTACAGTAACAAATCAAATGATGATAAAGAGTTTCCTATGAAGACCTGCCACTAGGCTGTTCAAATTTGACGATCTGCCCGGTTTGACAGTAGATTTTCTATGTAAAAAGCTCTGCTACATACCTAAGTTATATATTTAACCAATTGTTTATTATAGTTTTTTTAACCTAAAGATAATGGTAGCAATTCTAATGATGGTTTAAACAAAACACACCCAGCTCCCCAAAAAATTAATGTTTGGGTACAAATCATCAGGGGAAGATTTATTAATCCTTATTTCATTCACTGGAATATATTAGATGAGCGATATTTAGAACATCTTCTTATGGGTGTGCTTCCAGATTCAAAAAAGAGTAAAATCTTGGATTTGGTGCACCACCAAATTATGGTCTTGATGTTCCAAGCTTTCTGAATAACCAGATTGAAGGATGGTGGATTGAAAGGCGTGGATCAATGAAGGGACCACCTAGGCCATCTGATCTTACTCCCTTGATTTTTTTCTATGAGGACATTCAAAAAGTCTAATATACATTAAGCGACCAGATAATTTAGAATATTAAATGAAACGAATTAGACATGAAATGATTCGTATACAAGGATGTATTGATATCTAGTTAGCCTAGGCCAGTTTCATGCATTAACAAAATATTGCATCACCATAGCAACGAAAAATAACTTATTAGAAGTGTCAGTGTAAAGTTTGACGTCAAAAAAGTAAAACAGAGTTACGAAATAAATTTAAAGAAAAAAGATGTCCACCGAAATTGTGAAAATCGAAAAAATTGGAGTATCGAGCCATCATCAAGTACCTGTATTTAAAAGGGTTAAGAGGTAATCAGATTTACGAAGATATGCTTAATACCATTGGTGATCAATGTCCTTTGTATAAGACCGTGAAAAATTGGACTGCAAGCTTCAAACGAGGTAAATTTGAATGTTGACCAAAAGCGTGCAAGGGTAGAAGCATCGCATTCGATCTGTGCTCGATTTGAAAACGATGTAAATTTAAACCGAATTGTTACTATGGATGAGACTTGGGTACATTTCTACGATCCAGAAACAAAGCAACAATCGACGGAATGGCGACACTCTGGTTCTCCAAAACCTAAGAAGTTTCGTGTTCAAAAATCTACTAAGTTTTTTGGGATTGCCATGGAGTAATCATGACTTATTTTTTGGATAAGGGTAGAATAATAACTGGAGACTACTATTCGAAATTACTGACCACTCTACGGGAAAAAATTAAAGAGAAAAGACGCGGAAAGCTATCCAAAGGTGTTTTGTTTTTGCAGGACAACGCCTCTGCACACAAATCTCATGATGCCATGCAAAAATTTCCTGATTTAGGGTTTGAACTAGAACACCCCTCTTATTCACCAGATTTGGCTCCGTTCGACTATCATCTCTTTCCTCAACTGAAAAGAAGTTTAAAAGGTCGTAAATTTTCTACCAACGAGGAGGTAATAAAAGCTGTGAAGGTCTGGTTTGCAGAGCAAGAAGAAATATTTTGAAAGGTCTAGAGACGTTGCAGGTTCGCTGTAATAAATGTATCCAATTAAGAGGAGAAATACGTTGAGTAATAAAATATTTTGACATTGAAATTTTGTTTGGTTCTATAGTAGGCTAAGAATTTTTCAATATATCCTCGTAAATCCGCAGACGGTCGAAAACTGTTTGACGTGTTTTGAAATTTTTTTTAAAAATTAACGTTATACATTTTATGAATTTTATGCATTACTGTATCATATCCCCTAGGTAGGTTCGTATAAAGAATATAGAATAAAATCCAATGCAGATATAACAATATTTATAATTGTAGTTTTTTTTAGGCTAATCTTAATATTACGATGCAAACACCAAATTTAAATCTTTATTATTTTCGAATCCACTTAACGCTTTTTTGTGTTTTTCAAAATAACATATTACATAAGAACAAGTTTCATGTGAAAGTGGCAGAATAGTATTACTCAAATTTTAATATACAAGATTCAATACTCTCAATTGAATATTCTGTACAGCGACTTTTTGAAATTAATTGTAAGTGGGTAAATACGTTCCATTGGCGTTCATATTGTTTACTATAGACAACGAAGTTTTTTAACACTTAACATATCTGAAAATCTGTTACGTCATGCCAATAATTTTGAATTAATTACTATGTTCTCGGTACTTCGTTCTGACATTGAAACATTCTGGCTTCCTCAGTTTGTTTATATAAGTTTAATATGTTTTTTTCCATCATAATAAAGCAGATATGCGCTAGACATGTTGTTCGTCAACGTCGGAGAAACCGGACCAGGTACGTGAAGACATTTTTTCAAAATCAATGGTCAGCACATCTTTAATAACCCATTACAGATATACTGGGTACTGATTCTTGCTTAACAAAAAAAACACTTTATTAGTAATTAATACTGAATATAACTATATAATTTGCTAATTGGTATATATATATATATATATATATATATATATATATATATATATATATTTAAAAGCGTATATATGCTTCTGAATGTTCTTTGATTTTACTGCTATTCGGGTGTTTCTCACATTTTGCATTTCTTATACAAATGCCAATCAATAGTAATTTGATCAGTTTATAATTGTCTTCTATGGCTTAAATAATGACGTAAATAATTTTAATTGTACTTGCTTCTTTCTGTAAAAAAAAATTTGAATTTGATATTTAGATAAAGAAAATATTATTATGACTGAATCACATTATATTGATATTCATGTGGTAAGTGATCTGTTGACTCATGTATTCTCAGATAATAGTTTGATAAAGTTGGTGGGAACTTTAAAAATAATTTCTGTCGTGTTCTATATGAAATTTATTAAAAAACTATGGTTATGTATATAATTCAAAATTATTTGCAGTATGCGTATTTCCAAACTTGATTAACAACCTTGGCCTCTCACGATAATGTAAACTTGAGTCTCTGGTTGATATAAATGTATATAATACGCAAAATATTGTCTGTAGTGATACTTTCCAAAAACTGTTTATTAATATTGTGAACTAAATCTCATGAGAATGCAATATCAGCGTTGTGAGTGAACAATCGGCTTTTTGTGAATGATTCAATTAATTGTTTCTAAAAATAGATATATAGATATCCGTTTATTGACCACTTTTACATAACTTCATATAATTGAAGTCACTATTGGATAATAATATGAATAAATGTTGTTGACGAATTCCGTAAAATATGACAATTTACGTCAAATACAATAAAAATGTTCACAATTTGAAAACAAAAATTAAGAATAAATTTTATCTACAAGAATATCCATATCTATGGAGGGTAGAGAGAAGGAGTATCTCTTAAGAGAGAAGGAGTATCTCTTAAGAGAGAAAAGCGGAAAAAGTGTATACAATAAATAACAGTTTAAAAACCTTCCAGAGTTAATAAAGGGTATATTATTAATATAGCAATTGTAGATGAATTGAAAGTATGCCGATATCAAAATTCATTTTTGACTAAAAGACTCGATTATTGAAAATTTCAATGACTTGCGTTGTACAAAATGATGTAGTAAATATAACCTAAAAGAAATTTACCCTGATCCTAATGTGGCGCCACCCTTATATAACGTATTTCACACTTTTTATATTCACAAATTGTTCTCCTTTCCTCTAAAATATTGACAAGTAATTATAGTTTCTACTCTTGTCAATTGAATAATATTGGTAATTCGATGGAAAAATATTATTCAATTGTCAACATTCAAGTCAAAATTAAATCATATTTTGGAGTAATTATCTGGTGCGAAGTATCTATAGCGTATAACATGCCATTCGGCTTGTTCCATTTTTCTTCAAATATTTTGAATATTCCTTTGTTCACATATTGTAGTACTGTAATCACTTCATTCTAACATTCGAGTTTTTGGAGTAATTAATTTATTACCGACCTCCCACTCCATTCAAATAATTTGATAAAACTCCAGATTCATTGCTAAATGTCACTATCTATCTAAATTCTACAACTAAAGTTTGAAATAAGTAATTTAAGTAAATTTGTGGTGATACTATTCTTTCTATTCTATGGTAAGTTTTTCTTATATCTTTATAATATTACTCGAATCTTTTCTACCTACTCGTTTCCTCTTTAGTAATTTCCATCTGTGTTCCCGTTTCCTTCTTCATTTTAGGTTTTTCCGCAGCTCTACACCTGCCACGTTGGAGTTTAACCAGTAAACCACAATTGTAACAACAAATTCAACTCCAACAAATTGGGATTCAGTTGAGGGCGGCAACCATCCCGGCTTTCCATAAATATCTTATCTTAAATATATAGAAATCTGAATTGTTTTTAATTTATAACGGCTTTTATTCGTTGTGCTCTTTTGGATACGTAGTTGATGCAAATTTATTATATTTTTAGTACATTGAGCTCTAGCTAAAACTTTTTTTATTGTTCACAGCAATAAATATTAATTTATCCGGATATAGTTTTATTTTTTTATTAATTTAATTCGTAGCTTTTCCACCTTTTTTTTTCACTTTTAACGTCGTGGTAGCGTCCAATTTAATATTAATTGTTCACTCCATCTAAGTACCTGTTATTTACATACTTGAACTGAGGCCGAATATCACTTCCTGAGGAAAAGTCTCCAGCCGGGAAAGGAAAGTTACAAGTAAAATTGTTTCTTTATACAAACATTAATTGTGAAATTTTGTGAGTTTCTACCTTGAGTTTTGTCTGTTTGTTGATAAATACTACTAGTGCAAGTGTTTTTAATAAAATCGAAACCATAGCAGTATTTCTTCTAATATATTGGAGTTAACCGCAAGTAAAATGAGCTACCTGAAATTTTATAAATTGGTATTATACACAGAAAACCACTTCTTTTTTCTAATACGTGCCACTCATGTAGTTTACTGAATTAAGCAAGAAGTATCTATCTATCCTCACTATGGGCTTTCTACTCGAAGCAAAAAAGTACCCTAAATATTCATTATAACATCCATGTGTGAAATTATATGGAGCTGTAAGCGTTCCTAAAACGCAAGAACGGAAGCCGTCACCATATATGACTAAAGTAAGTCAATATTTTGCACATGTTGCATTAATCGTTGGTTCAATGGGAGCCTACTGCAGAGCTCTTATAGTTAATATAACTGTCACCAAAAATATCTTTCACTACGACCACATCAAACGCTCTATTTTTGAATTACCAGAATGTTAAATGCGCCATACAAAAAGCTGAGTGCAATAGGCAAACAAATTGGTATATTTCTAAAACTGGAAAATCCGGATCACGGGTCATTCATATCGTCGCAACAACTTGTGTAACCGGGGGTGGTGACGTCACAACTGTGAAAAAACTAGGAAGTGGAAATTGAAATCAGTTGCCGAAGGTTATTCCACTCATAATATGACGGATAAAGTTAATAGAAAATGCTCATTCAAATGAATTACACCTCATCTTCATGTGTAATAGTAATGATTCCTCGCTCAATGCATATATACTATAGGGAAAGGGAGATACTATTCCTCATACCTCATATCTCCTCTGATACTATAAGTTCCATGAGTATTTTTGTTAATACTGTCAAACGAATTAAATAAACTTAATGTTAATTTTTACGTCATTTAGAGTTTATTCACAAATTATTATAATTAAGTTGCAACTTGTTTACAGATATCATTAAAACGGATTCATTAAAGAATAAGATAAGGCGTTAATTGAACATCACTGATAATAATGAGAAATCAGATTTGATTTATCTTTCAAATATCTGCATGTCTCTCTGTTAAAATTACTACGCAATTTTAAACTAAAAATAAAAAATATTTTTTGTCTTTATATCTCATTATTCACGTGCTAATTTGAAATAAAAATGGTTGTACAAAACAGAACAGAATATTCTGATAATTCACTATCTATTTTTCTTTCTAAGAATTACGAAATCGTATGACTAGAAGGGAGTGCGGGGCTTTGATTAAGGTAATTTTTTGTGTTGCATGTTTTTTTATTTTGCTTTCGCTCAATTTGTGTGTGTCCGCGTGGAAATTGAGAGAGAGTAAAATTCTGCCATTTGGGTTCACTAAGTTAGAGGGAAACGGTAGAAATACCGATGAGTCTATAGGACTCGGAAACTATGATCAGGTTAACGAACCCAGATCACGTTCATTGTTATTTGGGAACTGATCGAAGTGATCGGGTCATAGCTATATGATAAGATTCTTTCTGCTCGTGGATCTTGCATAAATGTAATCAGCTGACGGGTTGTTTTATTTGTCTATGGTTTAATGAAATTATTCATTCCCCTCAAATGGTTTTCTACTATTAATTCTCATTAACAACGTACTTGATAGGTTACTGAGGTTTATAGTTTTTATACTGTTCAGAAAAAACTTATTGCTATCAAAGTCTAGTGAAAAATCCGTATGAGAGAGTAAATCGTTGATAACTGCTCAATAACAATTATTAAACGTCTAGAAAATCTATTATACATCTAAATAAATATCATGGAAGAATTAATGCTCGAAAAAAGATATATAAATCAAAAATTCTTGTAGATCATGTTTTAAATTTGAAACTGCCACCAAAAATTGAACGTGGCGTTCAAAAACTGTGATAAAAATTTTGTTTTGTGTTAGGATACACAATCAGTTGATGGGTGATCTATCTGACCCAGGATTTCTGAAAAGCCCTTATGACTAGGATAACCCGAACATATACCTATCTACCTACACTTTTAAAACCCATGTATTTAACGTTCCATTTCTATGTAATTTGAATTAACTATTTTATTGATCTTGTACTCAAAGTCGATTGCGATAAACCCCCATTATCGATAAAAAATAAATACTTGCACAAAATGTTTATAAATCAAGGTTTATACCTAATTTGTATTATTTTATGTAACAAATCAAGAAGATCATTACGATAACAGAGATCCATTACAACAGAAACAAAAATAGGTAACAGCAAGACAGGAAAATGGAGCTTGGTTAACAGAAGTAACATGTGGTCATGAAATAATCATGGTTCCTTAAATGATATTTAACGAGCTGTAATACAGGTCATAACTCACGCTGATGAAGTGTGTAATACATCAAGTAAGTTATGTACTTGATCTATGTCAATACTAAATATGAAAATATGAGTTCAGAGAAAGAAGTTGGTTAACAAATTTTGATAGCCACTTATAACAATGCTATAAAGTTGCTATAGTTGTAATTACTCATTTTGGTCATTAATAAAATTAACTGTAAAATTTCAACAACCCGTAAAATGAAAATGTTGGACTGAATTATGCAAGTTTATTGTTTCTTTTTGTGTTTATTGCGTATCAGTTGTTGATGTTTTGGTTGAGTAATTATAGAACTATAAATTTTATTTGCAGTATCTGTCGTATTCTTTTGGGAATCATCAATGTATTCTGCAACCACAGTAGTTGAGCGTCAACCGCCATGGAGTTTCAGTGCCGATATATCTACTAATAAATTTGAAATAGCAATAACTTAAGTAACACCTATTTTTTTTTAATATTTTCCATTTTAACATTTCAAGAATTATGCGATATATCGATAAGACGAAGATTCAAATATTTCTTAACTATTTTTGTATTTGTATTTGATACACTCACCGTAAAATTGATCTATGATCTTTTAAATATGTTTTACTACTAAAATTGACATGATTTAAAAATGTTATTTCAATTTTTCAAACAGTTTGAAGGCGGCGAATCTTAGTTACGTACTGTCGACCCAGTAAAAGATAAAAAATTTTACTTAGTTGCACTTCCAAAAAGTTTTTACAACTATCTGCATTTTTTCAATCCAAAGTGTTTCGAGTTCTATTCTGAAGTATTAAAAGCAACTAGAAATTACAGACTTACAAGTAAAACTTTCAATTAAATTAAATTAAAAATAAGGAAACGTACTTTATGTGCACTAACCATAAGATAAAATAATTGAGATCCTTAGAAACTAATTTACATAATACTAAACCACCTTATATAATGACATTCTCATCCGATAAACTTATTTTCATAAGATGTGGTATCTCCGTCTTTCAGACGTACCAAGTTTTTTCCTAGAAAATTAATATGCAATTTATATAATTGGTAATTGGAATGAAGAATTGATAACAAAAGATGAAGTTTTGTATATTTTAGAAGAACTAAATAAAAGTATAATCGAAATTAACGGCTTGGTACAGACGTAAAAATGAAGGATAACAGAAATATATTATCAGTTTGTGCTAAAAGGGTCATAAATTATTTGAGTCGTCTAAATTATTATCTAACAATAATCGTAGACTGAGATCATTTGATAATTAATTATACATAGAAGATTAGATATAAATAAAGAATCACAATTATGAAATATTTGCTATTTAATTTTTTACATGTAGATATGTGATTCGTCAGCGTTTAAATAATAAAAATATAGGAAAAATATATTTAAAAATACAATAAACAATACAAATTTGGTAGATTGATAGATTTGTTAATCATAGTACATCAAGTACTATAGATTGAATAATTTCTAATATTTTTTTTTTGTAAACTAGTTCTACATGGATTTTATTTGTTCAAACCACGATTGAAATAATACTTTGTTGGTCTCTGTTTGACTTGTCCAACGAAGTAGCTCTTTCAGACCTTGGCACACAAATAACTTCGCTGTTGAACTAGAAAAACATATTTTTCTAAATTTCAGTGACTGTCTATTATTTTAAATTTATTTTTAAAAATTTAATTTAACTTTATTATTATTTTACAATTCACAATTCGATACGTCGGGACATTTCAATATATTGTATCAAATGTTAGATACAGCACAATAATTGAATGGTTTTTTCGTGTCCAGGCATCATTACTTCGAATTTATATTAATTGTACTGTACTGTAACAATATAACAATTACCTAGAGGCATTTTTGCTTATTCTGCGACAGAATTTTATAATTTATCATAGACTCAAAAGACTAGCATAAATCAATTTAGTGTGAAGTAAGATATATGTATTATAATTACTATTATTATATTTTTATATTATCTAATATAAAATTGTGTCGTTTTGTCCATAAAATTGTAAAGTTTTCTAATGACAATAAAGCTTATCCCTCTCTAATGCTATTTCTCTATGCTACGAGGTTTCCAAAAACTGCCAAACAGATACTAGATTTTATTTCATATCCATCTCACCTAAAATTATTTCCTACCACGTTTGAAGGTCACGCTGTTAAGACAGCAATCATATCTCAAATAATAATATAAAAAACTGAAAAAAAATTGCCTATCCCGCGTTAAAAACGGTAATGAAAAACGAGTTATAGGGAATAATTTAGCATTTCAATCTTATACAATGTACCAAATTAATAAATTTTCCTTAAGATACACATAAAAACGTTATCTTTAAAAGCTGTTAGCCCCCTTTCGGTTAAAAGTGAATTAGGTTAGATAGAAACAGAATAACATCTAGTATCTGTAGTTTGTGTTTGGCTGGGGAGTTTCTAAATAAACAAAAAGAAGATATAATAATTATAATTTCAAATGATATAGTGAATTATCTTTTAACAATTTTAAATGTAAATTTTCTAATGCTTAATTTCTTGGAATATATAAATAATTATCTTATAAATACGTCCCATCACTTGTTATATCTTACTTATCTACGGTTTAGTCCAAATTAACCAAAAACAATTCTTTAATAGTATCATATTTGTTTTAATTATTGAAAGCTTTGAATAAACTCCATTCTCATTCTAATTATTCTAACGAATTTCTTTTTATCTGTAAGGAACATTAGTTTTATGAATTTGAATGAGTGTAAATAATTTAAACCTTAAATAAACACGATAATAACTTGAAACTAAATATCCTCAACATCAAAAGTTTGTCAATTGTTTCTATTCCTTCGTGAAGAAAAGAATGTGGAAATTACTATGTATTTTGGAAGGATAAGAATCATAATTTTAATTCTAATACCTATGACAAGTTTACATAAAATTATGTATATATTAAATTCGATCCAATGTTTCAATTGACAAAAAAATCTAAAGTAAAAAACCGTAAGAAGATATGTGAATATTGTATTTTTTCTGATAGAATCAATTAAGATATCTTGCATATCATTTTTTAATATTTGCAAAGTAGGTATACAACAATTTATCTTTCTATTTCCCAAGAGATAACATTGTCTGGTTTTTAAATCTGCGTAAATCTAGAATAGTATATAGACATTTGAAGCAATTAGGAAAGAATATCGCAAATTAGATAAAACCACTGGAAACAAGATAATAATTACCACCTACATTCACAAAAAACTTTTAATGGAATATTTAGATATTTCAATTTATAATTTAGATAGTAAATTATTATAATTCCTCGCAAATTATAATTCATGTAGTTTTATTTGATAACAAACAGATTTTCAACGAAATACGTAAAAAGATAAAATATAGTTGTAATCTCTGTTCTGCGATATAAGTATGTAGATATGTATCACAATAGCGGTGTTCAAGAGAGATTATTTAATAGATTATTGCTCCACTGTACCTTACACCTCCTAGTGATGATGTTGTAGACAGGCATTTTTCGTTGTCTAGTTTTCCTAGTCATTCGATACTAATTATAACGACTTTGGTTAATCTAGCACCGGACAGTCGACTATGCAACTTAAATCATATTCCTTAATTGCCGCACAAATACGTCACTTAAAATAAGAAGTCTGTAAACGCAAGTCACTTAAAAACCGATAATAAATACTGAAGAGATACGATTGTAGTAATTTAAAGAGAACCCCGCTATCGATGTGGGTTATCGCGCTTAGTACTGAATGCGAGTACTCGAGTCTTGTTCAACATAAGCACAACGAAACTAAACGTGTTTTAAGTAATAATGCGCACGCACCACGTGCTTCAAATACACTGGAGGTTGCGTCAGCACAAGCGCAATTTTCCGCATATATGTTTATGGAGCATCAAGTGATTGTTAACTTTATATCCATACACAGTCATCCTTCTACAATAATATGTTTCACATCTGGACAGTTCGACACTATTTTTATCAATTAATCATATCCATAACTAACATGTTGACGATGAAAATATTTTTCTTTAACCTACATGTTGACGATGGAAAATTGTTTACACACACACACACACAGACAAAAATGGATACATCTTTACATTAAATTTCACCTGTATGAACAAATATTTCCGCACATGTGTGGAAAAGTACTTTTTTTACACCTGCTGAGGAAAATGATAGATTGCACACTTATTTTTACCTAAGAAAGTAGCTTATTTCACACATGTACTAAAAAGTAACAAAACATACCTACATGTATTGAAATACTTCTTTTTCTTATATTATATATGGTCTCGAACGATAAAGGGAATACGCGAATACAATATGAATCTGGCTGGATGCCGAAAAGCAAAAGTCCGAATTAAAAAGACTGAAGAAGTAGACGATATGATTTTTTGAAGTTATATTAGTTTTTACAATGAAAATTGAAAGTTTGTTGTAATTTGTGTTCAAATAAAAACTAGTGTCTGCAAGATAATTTAATCGTTGAAATTAAGTGTTATTACTATTACTGGGTAATGTATAAAGTTGATGAATAAAAATTACTATTACAAAATAAAACATATTTGGAAGGATTTTTTAACTTTTCAGGACGCGTGTTTATATACTTTTCAACATATGTGTGATATTGTTTGAAAAATACATTTTTTTTTTAAATTTCTTACGTGGTCGTAGGAAAAATTGTGTACACAACTCATTGGAAAGTGTATTTCGCGCTCGTCACGTCCCATCACTCACCGCTACTCAGCTCGTGCAAAACAGTAATACGAAATGTATCACTTTCCAAACTTTTTATGCAATAAACTATTTTTAGAACTGCTGAGGAAAATAGCGTATTTTTCAGAGCAAAAAAATTGGCAATGAGAATTTGTTACAAAATGTTGATATACGACATTTAATTATGAATATTGCACTCCTGGATCGGTTGGAGAACAAAATATTTAGATAAATATAATGCTTTTAGTCCTTGTGATATGATTTACTATCGGGAGAACGACTATCCAAATCTAGTTGTTAAGCAAATTGAAAATGAAAGAGGTTGGGAAAGTTAAAATCATTATACGAGGTCTGGCTATTAAATAAGGAAACTGGTTGAGAAAAAGGGTTTTATTATAAAAATTATTCTACTTTCGAATGCTCCTCTTCAATATACTCCCCTCCGGAAAGGTGTTTTGGGACGTACATATAAAAGATATCTAAATACCCAAATCACTACTCGTTATTTACCCCACCCGTCTAGAGCGCCGTCTAGGCGCGCAGTCTCGATATTTAATAGCCAGACCTCGTATGTACCGATAAATTGAGTGAGTTGGGATGTTATAAATCAACATATTTTTCGCAAATATATCGGGTGAGATTGTATTTTTCGGTTTAGAACAATCAAAACCTTGTATAGTTACACCAAATACTGGACTGAGAATTTGACAAATATTGGAAATATAATTAAAACGTTATTCCAAATAATACTATTATCTAATTCAAATACATGCAACTTATTTACCCAAACTAATAAAAATGATCAAAAATTAGAATGAAAGTAGTCCTAAAAGTTGCTTCAGAGGTTAACTAAACTTGACGACATTAAAAATAATACCAAACCACTTTTTTGTAACGCAACCATTGCTAAATTCAAGTTACCATAACTTTGTTGCGAATTGGATATATGTACAAGGTCAATTCATTCATATTTATTTTCTATTTGGTAATAATAATGCCCAAGCTTTCAACCTAGATCTCTCAGTACCTACCAAAAAATTTTAATTGATAGTTTCTACACACATCGGTAAACGTAAAAACTACTTTTTATACTTAATATAAAAATAGCTACAACTAATTTCACGTTCTTATATTATATCAATTATATTCTTTATTAACAATCATCATCCTGCTAAAGTATTTGTGCGCTTGTTATTTCCATGAAGATTTTTATCTACCGTTTAGCTTTTTTACTTGTTTTCCCCATCCTGTTATATTTCTCACTAGTGCATTTCTTTTCTTTACGTGGAAATCACCAAATTTTAGAAAGAAATACGCTCCACATCATTGAAATGAGATAGAATAACTTTTATTATTTATACGGATGTTTTTAGATAGTTTTATGTATTTAAATTAATAACAGAAAGTGATATAAAATTAATATATTGCAGTTGTTGAAGATTAGCTGATCTCAATCTTCTGTAAATATTATCAGCCTCATGCTCAATAGAGATTACGTACGGCTGCATGCAGGCTAGTCTAAAACTATAATATTTACCTCTTGAAGATACTGGTGTTCTAGAGAGAACATGTAAAGTGCCAATTTTGTGTGAGCCCTTAAGAATAGTTTACCCCACAACACGATAGACTCTCCTCCATTTTACACAAGGTTTGTTCGCTAGTTAAATTCCGAATCAGTTTAACACCGAGTGCGTCCGCATTTTCAAAATTGTCGTTCGCAAATCCATGAGTTCAACCAGTACATCCCCCCACGAAGGGCACATGCAATCAGTTCTTAACTGATTCGTACTGGCGCGTGCAAAGCTATAGTCAATATTGATTTCAAAATGCCCAATAAAACACATTCTGTGTACTCTCGATCTGTGCCGAACAAAAACTAATAAGAAGCAAAATCCAATTAACATTTCTCTTAATTTTTTTTCTGAAAATTTAATTAATCGATATTTCTCTTGCCTCGTTTCTAGTAGTGTAAGGGTTCAATCGGACGTTCGACAATAGTCGTGACGCACGTCCATTCCGCACCGTCTGATTGAGCCCTAACAATAGGTAATAAAATTCCACTGATTTTGTGAGCAGGATTGCTATTTTTATAAGTGATGCGATACTTTCTTGGTGGACCGTGTTTTAAAATAGTTTCAAACTAATTACATTTTAAGTTGACTTAAAGAATTGTTCAGCAAACATATAATAGTTTTTTGATAAAAATTTGATTCGTACACCCTATTTGGTTGTTAATAAATTTATTCAAATATGCTGCTCTTCAGTATTGCGAAATAATAAATAAAACAAATAACAGTACATAATCTGATAACGGGACTTTTTTTCGAGCGGAATAAATAATTAGCTAAAATATCACTCTCTCTTATTTCAAAACAACTGTATTGTATTTTTGTTTACATTCTTGTTTGCAAATTGTGTACCTGGGTTTGGCATTAAATTTGCCAAGTATTCTGGTGGTTACATCAAATTTCACAACCGCTATATTGATATTCTAAGTTAGTTCTTCAATCATAAGTAATTATTTCGACAACGTACTGATATGAATACTTATGCGTTCTATGGCGACCCACTACTACTATTTCTTTTAAATATGGGAAAAACTGTAACCTTAAAGTTTCAAATGGTTTTACATAAGGAATATTGCCCCAGATTCAATTGATGAAAAATATAAAATTATAGTAGTTATTATTGAATATTAGATTTTACACGATTAGTTTCGGAATTATTGTATTTTACTATACCTAATACTGAGTAGTCTAGTTTCAAAGCCAACCAAATATATTTCCTTAGATTTTCAACTATTCACACCACGTGACAGTCTACACTGCTTTGTACATGTTATTATTATCAGATTCATCCAAATCCACAATTATTTTAACATCTATTAGGTTTTGCCATCTGTTGGACCAATTAACTTAAGCAAAAACGCAAAAGCAAAAAGAGTAGCGCAAATGTTTTCAAAAAAGTTTGAAAGCTTAGTTGAATCTAGTACCATTCTAGTAGGAGCTTGGCCGAAACATCTCAAACTTAAGCAATGGAAAGCTTATTATTTCATTAAAAACCTTTTATAGAAATTGTACGACTCAGAAAACCCCGAAAAAGAAAAGAATAATGATGAAAACGAAAACCATAATTTTTTTGAGGTTCATGAGTTAACCTGTAACTTATTATTTTAGTTTCTTTCCACTTACCCCTGTAATATTGAACAATGAAAATGCATTTTGTTACTGTATAAGAATTGAGTTAAGTTAACTTCATTTCATTTAATATTCAAAGGAAGCCAGCTCCACATATTTGTTTCAGCATGAACTAACTCCAATATATTATTTGAGATACTTTTAAAATTGCCTGCCTGAAGTTTAGTTCAGGCAATAATTTTAACCATATAAGGCTTCACGAAACCTGTATTTTTTTAGTTTTCTGTAAAATTGGGCAAATTAATTTACCTGGTTTTGAATCTGGGCCACTTAAATAATTTTCCACTCTCAACGAATGGAACTTGAATTAAATCAAAAATCAACATTTACTATGAAAGACACAGCTAGAATTGATCGATCTGTTGAAATATATTTTGTATTGTTTGCTATGAAAATTAAATGGCAAATTATTAATTTTATTCACCTACAACCAATTTCCACTTAAATATTTTCACCATGAGTAGAATCTAAAATTTCTATTTTGGAGTCAGCAGACTATCAATAATACCAAAAACGAAAAAATTGAGTCAACATTACGGCCTCATTTTAGAGGTCTAAGTTCAATTATTTAACTTTTATTGTTATGATATTGTCAAAAACGAAAAATCATAACACAAATTACAAATATATCATTATTAAAAGCAATTTTTTTAGGTTTCGATTTCATTATTGAGGAAAAGTAGGTAAATAATAAGAAATAATAATTGTCAGATGATTTATGATATTTTGAAAATATTTAAAACCAGCACTAAAAATAACTATCATCAGCAAACATTGAAAACTAACTTGTTATGGTGTGTACGTGTAAGACACTACTTGAAGATCAATGCTTATTCTTACTTATAATCTATTGTAATTGAAAAGATAAACAGATTGAATAGAATCGGAAAATCTGTATTAGAACATAATATAGTCATTATACATAATTATCATTAAGTATAATATTGTCGAAACAAGATTCGGTAAGATGTTTATGCAGTTAAATACCATTAATTTCAAATTCATAAAATTGATTGTAGAAATGAGTGAATTTATGGAATGCTGAGAAAGAAAACTGCAACATAAAAAATACGAACATTGTAATAACAAATATTAATTAAAAGAAATCAAATTCAAAAATAAACGCAGTATTTATTAACAATAAATTAATAGGATAATACTATTTAATGATTAAAATGTTTTATTCTACAAACAAATAAACATAGAAACGGAAAATAATACAAAATGTAATAGGGGGGGAATGAGACTTGTCTAATTCAGAGAAAGTACGAAACCAAATTTGAAGTAATGAAACATTCGGAAAAATAGTAGGAACAACGAAATGCACCAGAATAAGGTACAAAGAAAATAGAGGATTATGTATCAATAATAACCAATAAAATACGAAAAATATAGTTAAATGGTAAATTTCTTTAATCTCTTATTTCTTAGACCTTTTGATATGTTTATGTTTCAAAATTAGTTTTCTTAATAATTTTTGAAAGATAGATAAAATTGACGTTTCGACTTTCCTTTAAGTCTTTATCAAAATATGATATTGACACTGACAATTTGCTTATTTATATTGATCGATCAATAGATCACCTACATCACAAACATCAATATAAGAATAAAATCAAACTAGAGCTTTGTTCTAATAAGAAAAATTAATTTTTCCCTAATCCTTCTCAAATATATACCAGTAGTCAATTGAATTATTTGTAGTTTTATTAGAATTTATAAAATAGAGATATAAATTTTACCTAAATTATTATCTTTTTTATCATTTAAAGCTTTTTCGTTCGTATGAATATTTCTAATAATTCTCTTTTTCGTGTATTAGATTCCGTTTCAAGAATTTTCCAACCTTTATAATTGAATTTATGTTTTTTTGTTATTTCATGGTTCGTTAATGCAGTTCTATTTTTTTATCGTATTGATGACCTCTTACTCTATTTTCTAAATACTGAGATGTCTGCCCTATGTAGACAACGTAGTACAAGGCACTTGATATATAATATTACTTCTTTTGTTTTTTGGTGTTTTCGATTTTAATTTAATGAAATATTTGGGTAATGTATTGGTATAGATCAGCGGTGACAAAGTGTGGCTCATCACTCATTAAGTGTGGCTATGGCATAAGTACCTACGTAAGGTGCAATAATATTTCCATTTAAAAACACCAGGTAAGAACAAAATTACATCTCATTTTGACAAATAAAAATTCTTCAATAAATCGAGAGCTTGTTTAATTTTCACTTCAAGTTAAAAGATAAGTAGGGAAAGGAAACTTAATTTTTTTATGTTAAAAGAAGTAATAACATTCGAAATAAAATTATCCATTTTGCTCAGGATTTTGAAAGGAAACCATTGTTTCACTTTCTGACCCTGCTGAAGCATCCCCAAGAAAATTATTCCTCTATTGATAAACACCATTTTAAACAACAATAATTTTGAATATAAAAGGAAGCATTTCTCAACAAGTTTCAGGAATTTGAAAACAGCATAGCAGCTTTAAAATTTGTCAAAAATTCTCTAAATGCTACAATAACCAAGTTGAAATTTTCTCTTTTTGAAAGTAACATTTGTAGCTTTGAAATACGATTGGTGGATTTTAAAACAAGGAGATAAGGCACTTTAAATACTAACGTCTATGTGTTGAATTGGATATATTGGAGGTAAAAAATGTGACACAACACATATGTTTTGCTTTTAATCACCTGGAGGAGGAAGAAATGATCATTTTCAACGCTTACGATCAGCTAAAAAGGTCCCGTTTGCCGTTCTTTCCCTTTTTGGTTCTACATATACAGGGTGATTCATTAAGAATGTCCAATCTCTAAACTGTAGATTCTAGACCTCAAAATATGATGATTCTGCTCAACATGCCTTATGCAAATATTGCTAGTTTCCGAAGTACGGGGTGTTCAAAGTTTAAATTTAAATTTTGATTTTCGCAATAATTTTTTATGTTTATTGGAACGAGGAATCATAATTTGCACTCTAATTTAACAATGCTAATAGAGGGCGCTAGTTACACTTGTTTGTGTTAATTAAATCAAAGTAAACTTTTTTGGGGCTAAACTTACAACTCAAATAATAGAAAAATATTAAAAAGCGTTAAATTCTACAAAAAAAAGTTACTCTTCTATGATTCGTCTAACTCAATCGGTTATCGCTTCTAAAAAGTTCAATAAATTTTAATTTTTTCCTTGAATATGTAACAATAACAAATTTGTAAACAAAAATAAAAAATTTCAAAGCAAATGCTCAGAATTCCCACCATTTACTTCAATACACTTAATGATCCGCTTTCGTAAAGATCTCTTAAAATCAAATAATTCCTTGTCTATTATTTTTAATTACATCCGTGGCTTCATCTATTTTCCGTCGCAGTTGTGGAAGAGAAGTAATTTTTTCTTTGTAAACTAATGCCTTTATTTGCGACAAAATTGAGAAATCCAAACGATTTAAATCAGGGCCTCTTCGTGGCCAAGCAAACTCACTTCTACGACCAATCCATCGATGCGGAAACTGTTGGTTTAAGTATTGACGAACTTGTAAAGAATAATGTGATGGTGCCCCGTCGTGCAAAAGCCACATATTTTGTCTTAAAGTGAAATTTTTTTCAAGAACATTTACACGAATTACTAGAGGATATACCTCTAATTTACAAAGAAAAGATTATTTCTCTTCCACAACTGCGACAGAAAATAGAAGCCGCGGATGTAATTAAAAATTATAGACAAGGATTATTTGATATTAAGAGATCTTTACGAAAGTGTATTGAAGTAAATGGTGAGCATTTTGAGCATTTGTTTCGAAGTTTTTTTATTTTTGTTTACAAATTTATTATTGTTACATATTTAAGGAATAATAAAATCTTTTTATGAAAAGATTAAAATTTATGGAACTTTTTAGAAGCAAATAACTCGATAACCGATTGAGTTACACGAATCATAGAAGAGTAACTTTTTTTTTGTAGAATTTAACGCTTTTTAATATTTTTCTATTATTTGAGTTGTAAGTTTAGCCCCAAAAAAGTTTACTTTGATTTAATTAGCACAAACAAGTGTAACTAGCGCCCTCTATTAGCAATGTTAAATTAGAGTGCAAATTATGATTCCTTGTGCCAAAAAACGTGAAATTGCCAATTTTCAAAGAGAAATTGTGGAAACTTAAAAAATTATTGCGAAAATCAAAATTTAAATTTAAAATTTGAACACCTCGTATCTCGGAAACTAGCAATATTTGTATAAGGCATGTTGAGCAGAATCATCATATTTTGAGGTCTATAATCTCTACAGTTCAGAGATTGGACATTCTTATTGAATCACCCTGTATATGCGAACAATGCGAATAATGCGAAAATTATTAAGAGGTATATGAGAAGTCATCTTACTGATGAGAACTTGGAATTATGCCCTTAAAAACAACAAAATACAAACTTGACTTACTTAAACTTACCAAGGAGATACAAGCATATTATTCTCATTAATATATTTTTATTAAATATGTAATTTAGTTTTATTTGGTGTAATGAAGTTAACTAAACAAGCAGATGTGGCTTCGATTTTTTTTAAATGGTTGTGATGATCATATTTTGGTTCTTTGGCTTATAAGTTTGTTGACCACTGGTATAGACATATAATGATAAACTAACAAAAAAAAGCCAGGTAAGTAATGAAGGTGAACCAAAGAAAGACAAACAGGGACCTAGAAGACAATAGATTAACTATATAGATGTAATAGGACTAAATACAAGGAAAACTCTGGAGACAATGAACACTAAGTTTCAATCCGATGTCTGCAAAGGCGTAAGGAGAAGAGGAAGTTGTGGAATAAAATTTTTAGGAAAAGATTTTCTCTAAATTGTCAAAGCTGCCCTGATTTCTCTGTTTCCCATATCTTAGTTGTTTTATTTATTTTCATTCATTTAAGATTATTTATTCCATTAGTTTTAGCTTATAATTTTAAATTACAGTTTAAAAAATGCTTAATGTAATAAATCAATTTTAGTTTGTTGAGAAAAATGCTCAATTTTAGATTGACATATTGGAGTATGATGTAAAGTAATTGAAGCTTGATGATTACTAAACACTTCTTTAGCTCGTTTAACTTGTTTTGCTACAAAATTAATATCTGTGGTTTTCGTTAATAACATTTAATATTTCGCATGTTAACAATTGAATTAATCTTTTTAAACTAGTAATGATATGTACAAAGTGGCCAAGCACATGTAATAGCGGTAATTAGTAATAAATATATATGTATAATATTTTCAAAGAATCTCTTTCAAATCCTAGACGCTGTCTATATTAATTAAAAATAATTACTAATCTTTGTATTACGAATAAACAGAATTAATAAGAGCTTTGATTTGCAGCTACTGTAACTGATTACTGAAATTTGAATAATAACATTCAGTGTGTGATGTAATTTTTTCAAATTGCTGTGTCAGCTTTCAGATTCATTTTTATGCACTCTAAGACGAATATTTACCAAAATTGAAATTAAATTCTTTTGTTTCTCATATCTAAATTCGCTTTTTATATTAGATTTCAAATTATCACATTACAAGATAGTTTTGTGTTACATTCCTATCTCTTGACATCCTATCAGATATTATAAATCTCAATTATCACTTCACAAATAAAACTTTTATTATCAGTTATCTTAAAGATATTTTTTAATAATGTTGTATATTGATGTAACCTGACTTCATCAAAACAATCTCTAATATACTCTAATTTCAAAATACACTAATTATTGTAATGTACAGTCACACTTCCCAGTAAATTCGCTTTTGGAAATACTTGTTGCATATAAAGGGATCATAAAAATATATGAATGTGAACTAAAATCGAAGCGATATTTTAGAAAATTAGAAAATTAATCGTATGTCTTAAGTCGATATTACACGATGCGTCCAATGTTTCCAACGTTGGACGCTGATTGGAAGCATCGTGTGGTCGTAGTGTGCATGTCATTCGACGAATGTTTTGCTTCCATTGGAATTGAAAGTCGGTTTTTTGGACCCGCGTCAAAAATCTACCCAACATTGGAACGAAGTTGGAACCCACGCTTATGGTACAACCACACACCTCTTACGCGTGAATGCTACGCGTTTTGTATAAAAAACCAAAGTTTCCAGTTTACTTTAAAAAATTTTTATCTGTCGTATGCCACGTTTTCATTTATTTCATTCATTTCTACAAGGAATACGTTTATACAGTACATACAATTACGACAGTGTTTACAATAGATTTTTCATGTTTTTCTATGTTGTCTGGTGGGTATTCGTTAAGTAAACAATTGTATTTTCTTCTTCAAATAGGATAAATCGACCCATTTATTTCATTTACAGAAATATGGACTGGATTAACGAATAAATCTTCGAATTTCTCGAACTGTATCCAATTCTATGAAATAGCACTGGCCATAAAAACCATCTGTTGGATGCTTAGAGAAAACTATCGAGTGAATTCGGTACAGGGATAACAGTAATGACAATGAAGAAAAAAAAAAGAATCACTAATGTCGACGTACCAAAACTTAAAACTTGAGAAAGATTGTCACTGAGTCAGAAATGACTGGAAGCAGGACAGAGTATATGTATCGTCCTAACTGGTTCGCATACCAACTAAGTATCCCAAGAAAATAGTACTAACTTGCAATTTTCAAGATAATTATATGTATATTTGCAACCTAATGCTTTTGTACTCCTGTTCATTTATATTTCGTATAACAAATAGAGTATTAGTCAAGTATTCTTTCTTATTTGTATTTCATCTTTCAGCAAATCCATAATGGCCTTACAAACATCAGGTACAATAAGGCTTATGGCCTGCTGAGAGATATCTATCTAAATAGATATGCAAGGCTACTAAAGGAAACACCACTAGTGAAAAATCCAAGAGTGACTGCTTACTGTTCTTAAATCGGTATTGCTTTCTTCATGTTGGTATCTTCTTCCTTTATTTTAGGGTACAATTTTCAAGGAGATAAATTCAAAATCTTCTGCTGATATTCGACAGAAGATTATGAATTTTCCTAATGGTTCTTTCTTCAGATCAAGAAGCCATTGTACCTAGCAAATCTACAGTAGAATTGTAGTATTTTCCTGCCTGTGAACTTTTGGTTTCTGTGCGCGTAATAATAATTACACACGTATATTTTTCCACGCTTGTCTACAGTCTTCACGCCAGTCTTCTCATCCAATGTTCAGCAAACGTTGGAAGGTAATGTTGCGCATCGTGCAGTGGCAGCAATGCATCCAGCCTTTCTCTCAACTATCGAACACCATTGGAATACGAATTTTGGCACAAACATTGGACGATCGTTTGGTACCGACTGTCTCCTACACGCCCAAGCCAAAAGGTTAACTATAACTAAGATTAGTTTGATGCTATAGCAAGAGAGGATTAAATGTCTGGTAAGAAGCAATTTGTTCATCGACAATTTTGATAAACCTTGTATTTAGAATAATTACAACACGGATGACATTAAAATTTTAATAAATTGTACCAAATAAAGTTAATTGAGCATTGTTTATATTTTTAATGTTTAGAAAAATATTATTGATAAAAAAGTTCATTTTATTGTCACTACCATAAACAAATGAGGAATAATTTCTGTTATATAACAAATTTAATAGAGTCTAGAAGTCTCCTCCCACAAAACTTGGTATATACTGTAGTATAAGCTGTACATCATTTATCGGTACTTTCTATTAAAAGATCCATATTTTTATACAAAATTTTCCGAAAAATATATATAAAAATATACATGACGAATTTCAATTGTTTATATTTTTTGCAATGTAATAATGCAAATAAAAATCGCACTAATCACGTGAGGATTTACTGAAGCACGAGGAAGTTTTTATTATTGACATATGATTCACGTGATTGAATTTATTCAAATGAAATAAAAATAGTGAACATCAATATTGATAAATGGATATTCACTTGTCGTGAAATATTTCTTTTTCTCAATTATGCCCAATATATTCTCTCATAAATCGTTAACAAGGAAAAAACCATTGGAAATCTATTTAAAATACATTCATAGGATGATATCCAGAGCGATCATGGTGGGTATTGATTGCTGCTTTTTCAGCTGCTGAGTGATGAGAGTAACATTTCATAAGAAGAAATCCTGTTTCGAAAAAAAATCAATCAAATCAACTTCATATGAACAACTGTTAAGTTTCCCATTGTGTTACATTGCTTTTAGCTTTAATAACGACATGGTTTCTCCTGGGCATTGTACTCGAATTTACAGACTGTGATTCATCAATCTGGGGTAGAGGATAGCTGTCTTTCTTCGTGACGTTGTTTAACTGGGATATTCCACGCAGAATCTCGTTGTTCCATCCTTTTTCTTCACGAGCACTAATGGAGACATTCATGAACTAGTAGATTGTTCTATTACTTTTTCCTCTTCCATCTCTCGAATTATTTTCTTAGCTTCATCTCTCTTTGCTCTTGGCAGTCTGCAAGCTGATTGTCTGATTGGCTTGGCATCACCAATATCGATTTTGACTTTTACGGCCGATGTTCTACTTGTCTTCCCTCCTTTTGGTACAAATAAGTCTCGACGCATCAAAAGAAATTCTTTCATTCTACTTTTCTCAGCTCGATTAATCTTTTCGAATCGGTCATGGTAATTGTCGATTGTCGTACTGGTACGCAGAATCCCACCATGGTTTCCTTTTTAATAGTAATCGTGTAATCGTTTACATTTATAACACTGTGAATCTATGCTATATTTGACAAAACGCAACTTCATACATCGTGAATAACAAGCGTCCCAATAAAATGGTTTAATATAACCGACACCTTCGGTCGACATCGACTCACACACCATAACTGAAGTTGGGAATTTAGGTTTTCGTTTCTGACAATCTACTTAAAACGTCTCATTTCTTTCACGAAAGAGTCGGTGTTTGTTTGATTCCTAGCCCATTTAAATCTATTTTTTTTTTGTATAGAGGGTCTTGACACACGCCCTCCGATCCCAATTTTTCGTTTCAAAACTCTTCAGAGAGTTTGCTTTTCTGTGTATTACGTGGTTTTGAGGTCATTGAATTGTTTTTCTTTTACTATGTGCTTATATTTCTAAAACTGTACCTTGATATATGTCCAACAATTTTCCAATTTCAGAATATTATTTTCCTTTATTAGATAACTTTAATAAATTACACAAATGTTGTACAATAGTTACTGCTCACAATAAAAATTAGCAATTCATAAATGGTTAGACGTATCCTCCATAACTACCTAAATTTTTTCCAATAAATATATGAACAAATAAGATAAAAATGATTGGTTGGTGAATTTTTTAATATAATTTACATATATAACAAATATTTTTGAACGTTTAAGTGTTATTCCTTAATTAATTATTAAAAAAATAGATATGAAGTAATATGTTTGGAGTTAACTTTAAAAGTTAAGTAGGTGTACTAATTAAAACAGGACGAAGCAATCTACAACGATTAATGTCGTCCTGACAGGTGAATAAAGAAAAGAAGGAATTCAATTACCAGGAGCTTCACGCTTCCAGTTATTTTGAAGATAAGATTAGTATGTTAAGGCAAATAGTTTATATGTTTCCAATAAATCAATAATTGAAATTTGAACAGGGAAACAAGTTTTTAGGTTATGGTAAATATCCTTTACGTATTAAAAAAGAAGGTTGCTACACCTAGTTTCTAAGTCTTTTATAAACACTGGCTGTTACTGGGATTTATCATATTTTTCTTGTCGTTTACAAATAGATTGTCACGTTACTCTTGACATAAATTTCAATTATATAGAAAAGATATACATCATATTGCCACTGAATAACTTTATCTTATCGTCATCTTGCAAAATGTCTCTATGTGTCCCACAAATCCAGTTTGAACATTATTTATTTTTCCTAATTTTTTTTTAACTAATTACTCAATACTTCTATAAAGTATTTGATGTATTATTGAAAATTAACATACAATAATCTAAATAAACTAAATCACTCGTGCTTTATTATTTTATCAGCTAGTATGTTTCAGTTTAATAAAAAGATGGCAGTGGCTTTATATAATTTGAAGATGTAGTAGTATAGAAAATGTCAGTATAAGCTACAGCTGAAACAAATTTTGTTATTATCGTCTTTTGTTGGCTGTGTACTAGAAAAGGTACAAACAATAGGAAATAACCCCAGACTATCAGACCGACCTGACAGTGAAAGCTGAGCAGAGTGAAGTCGTCAACCTTGTGTAGGAGACTACTGCTCAACCTGTAAAATTCTTTGAAAATTGCATAAAGGAATTGAATACAAAAATTGAATATTTGTGGCTTAGTTCGAAATCGGATTATTCAGACTTCGAGTTTACTCAGTAAAAAAGAGTAAATCCTTTAGTCATAACTTATATAGTATTTCTTGTGGGTCTAAACGAAATAAAAAAATATGTTTCACCAGTTTGGAATGTGTAAAATGAAATCATTTCCAAATTATAAATTATTAGCTTTGAATATAAGAAAAAATTTCTGTCCCCATATTATATTCAAAAAGTCGATAAGATCTATTACTTGTTTTTTGTCTGTTTTCATTAACTTCTGACAAAATATTTCGGCTGGTCGGTAGTTAGTTTTTACGGAGTCAACAATAATCGTGTTTTTTCTAACAAACAATTATCGAAATGGACTAGTTGCTAGAAAGCTATTTCGTTCATTAGAATATTAGTAAACTCCGTGAATCGCGGTGTATAATTTTACAGAAAAGTGCATCAATTTATCGGGAAATTTTTGGATAAAGGCAGATTTACGGAAAAAATAACTTCTTTAAAATGAGTGAAGTTAAACATTTGATTTTCGTGACTTAAATCATGTGAAACATGAAAACTAGGAAAAGGCAGCTCATACATTTACAGAAGAGAAAATGTGGACAATATTACTAATGAAATGATCGAGCTACTCATTGTAAATATTAGGTAGAACAGTTCATCTTCTAATTTGGATTTGTAAAAGTAGCACTACTCACACTGGTGAGTTTTTATATCAAATTATCATTTATGAACGTAACATTGCTTAAATCCTTATACCTATACAACCAGTACAACACAATTTTCTTAACAATTAAAATATAGAAAATATTGCATTTCTGTATTTTTAACTGCTTAGGAGTAATAAGTAGATTAATTAGATGAAAATATAAGTGTATACCCGTAATTTTGATCAGTACATCCATACGAATGTTATTTCATACGAAAATACTCGAGGTAAAACTTGTAATGCTTTATTATTTTAATACTCTCTCGTACATAAAAATAGTCCTCTTCAAAATAAGAAGAGGCACAGAATAAATCCAGTATTAAATGAAATTTTAGTAGTAGTAGAATTGGAGCAAAATTCAATAAACTCGATGAAGAAAATTGTCTAGTGTAACGGGTGTTTATCGTTGATGAATATAAAAAGACGCAATTTATCTATATTATTGTATGGAGGTTGTTGGATAACATTTTCAACCTTTACTTCCATGATAAAGTAAGTTTATAGGAACATTCGTATTAATCAGATTATGTTTTTAATAAATATTTCTTAAATTTCTATCGTTTAAGTTTGGGCCCCTAAAGCTATCACTTGAGAACAAGTTTTTGATATACAATATATATATATATATATATATATATATATATATATATATATATGAAATATGATGATTTAAAAAAAATTCATTGAAATCCGATGATATTTCGATTTTCTAGAGCCAAAAAACGAGGGAAATGCGAAAGTATAAAATTGTCCTAATAGTGCTATTGCTCGTGATCTGAATGTTAACTCAGTTAAAAAAGAAATCAAAAAGTTGAGTGAAAACTATAGTAATGGGCTTTGAAGGCATCCAAACAGAAGGCAAAAAATCTAGTGTCTTATTATAAGACGTAGACTCAAACGATTTACTCTATACGACTTAATGGATAGTTAATGGATTTTAAAATAGTGATTTTAATCTTTAAATTTTAGAATTTTAAACCTCACGCCTTTCTCTTATGAAGATTCTATCAATACTTTTCTTTTAGCCTGTCAAAACTTGTCTTGTCCCTAGTGCTTAAGTAGTTGCGTTGTAACTATAGGTCAATAGGAAATAACCACAGCTATTAAACTATTATTCAAAATATTTACTTGTTGCTCTATTGTGAACAGATTGTAAATTAAATGGGATAATAAAAAAAAGTTTGGGCAAAATTTCCTGCGACAGAAGCTGGTCCACTCGCAACAAAGTTTTTCTTATCAAAATCCTGATTAATAAACCTTGAGTAGCATGGTGTAAAAGTTATTACGAAACATGGTAATTAATTTCAACTCAAACTGAAGAGCAGCTACTCGTTAACATAGGCTAAATATATCTAGACATGATTAAACTTTTCAAATATCTATAAATCCACGTTCAAGACAAAACTATTTCTGACTGGCTGTCCTTCTAAAGCTGGTACCACACGATGCGTCCAATCGTTTGCTCGTATTGCTCACGTCATTCGACGAATGTTTTGCTTCCAACCTTGGCCATAAAATAGTGTATTTACCCGCGTCAAAAGATTACCGAACATTGGAACGAAGTTGGAACCAAAACTTATGGTACAACTATACACAATTATTGTTATCTTTCGCGTAAACGCTGCGTGTTTTGTATGGAAAACCAGTTGATTTTAAAAGAATTTATATTTTTTTGTATTCTATATCACTTTTTTGTTACGTTTTCATTTCTTCTAAGATTCCAGCCTTCTTCCAATGTTCAGCCGTACGTTAGAAGCATCGTGTGGTACCGGCTTATTGTTCATGCTTCGTCCAACTAATTGTCAAGAATTAACATAAAATTAATTGTTTAGTGGATAGTAGCAATGTATCGGTATCTAATAACGAAAAATGGAATGTTTATTTTTATGCAGGAAATTTATTAGAAATATATAGTACACACAAATTACCCAAATTGTGTTATTCAATTCAAATTGATATACAGTTTATTTAATTTAGGTAATTCTTTGATAAGCGATTTCATGACAGTTATGGTATACTATAAATTGTTCAACCTCCATGTTACCTGTTCACATTTATGAGTACAAACAAAATTATAATAATTACGTAACTTTTTATCTTGAAATCATTTAAGGATAATCATTGTTTCAAATCAATGTTATATGACATACCGCAACTAATACATACCTCTAAATGCAGGATGAACGATTTTATTATTGTTTTCAAATTATACAGAGTGACTTGTTTAGTTTTAATTTCACATTAGCACTGAACAAGCGATATTTAAAACTTTACAAAACATTCTCCAACGTCCCCACATTTAATTTCTGGATATTGGCAGATTTTGTTCAATAAACTGTAAATAGAACTAACAGCAGATACAAAATTTCGCACCAAGGAAATCGGGGCCAATCCCTTATAAGGGTCTCACTGTAACACAGTTGGCTCAGGGCTTCTATTTAATAAAGCAAACTTGTGGCTAAATGTGGGGAGCAGTAAAATACAAGTTCTAGTTAGTTAACTAAGTTTCCGTAAATGAGACATACTAAGAAGTATCTACTAAACCAGATATAACCAGCAAACAAAGTTATAGTTTGTCTCTTGACAGGTCATGGCAAGCTATTGTAAGATTACGACATAATCATTCGATACATTTTAGCGATTAGGAATGTTTGACAGTAAACAATAAGAGAAGAAAACTATAAATGTCTCATTGTATAAAAATATTGAGATTTGTTTTTTGAAATATTTAAGAAGCTTGTCGTCTTATGTTTGTCTTTTACAAATTTACGAAATCAGCTCTGGCATCTTTTTCATTTGTATTATAATTACAAAAGTAATCATCATGAAGATACAAAGCATAACGTTTATATACAAATCTGCTTTGAATTACATTGGAGAGTAAACTATGGAATGCAATACACCTTAGTAGATAGTACATTTGCGCTTAGGTTTTTCCTACCGTCAATTGTAATATATATCTTATAATGAACATGAAATAACATATACATATTTCATATACTTGCGGTTTATTTATTTTCAAGCTTTATATGTATAGATATAAGCGTTTTCGTAGTGGGATTGTGGCAAAATTAAACACAAAAGCCTACTAATGCTAATATATTTCCAAGCTATCGAATAGCTATGTATCCATCATCAGGGACTAAAATTATGGTCAAGTTCGATTTAAAAATATCTATAAATGTATAAAAATAATAAAAATGAATCAATTAACTAATCAATGTAAGTAATTTTTATTATTGTAATACTTTTATAGATATTTTTAATTTATACTTTGACCGTAATGTCAATCCTTGAGGATGTATAATAGGTATTCGAAAGCTTGGAAATATATTAGAATTAGTACTCTTTGATGTTTAATTCTGCCACAATGCCACAGAAAAAATTGGACCTTCCAACATATTGCGCTCTTTATCAAAATATAATTTGACACTGATGAAATAAAGAAATTCCTTTTCTTGATTATATAAAATTAACAATTTAATTTAAAACAGATTGTATGCAAAACCAACTTGGTCCTCAAGATATTTAAACTTGAAATAAATGTCATCTTAAGTCACAAAAGGGACCAATAATTATTAGTTTAGCTGATAGAGCTATCCAACTATTAGATCCAGAATTGAGAATTAATAAAGCTATTACAAAAGCAAAAGCTACATTAAAACAAAATAAGTATCCTAAGAAAATTATTTATAACGTATTCAGAAGAATAATAAACAAATACTATAATCGAGGAACAAAACAGAACTTAAACATCAAAATGTAGAAAAATTTCCTTACCATATGTACAAGGACTTCCACAACAATTAGCAAATTATTTCAATAAATATAATATTAGAGCAAGTCATAAAGGATATAGGTGAAATCTTATCAAAATTATTCACGAAACTAAAATGTAAAACAACCAAAAACAGAAGAAGTGAAATTGTATGTACCTTATAATGACTGTGATTCTGTTTACATAGTGTCTGTCCTATGTAAACACTCCAAATTTGGAAAATAAAAAATCGTCAATGCGATAAAAAATAAAACTGCATGAAATATCAAAAAAATTCACAATAACAGACATAAATAATTTGAAAAATACATGATTTTATTTAATAAATTTCAATTTAATTATAAATAGTTTAATTGAATGTTTTTACTTATTTATTACATAACATACGAAATTATTTAGTTTATAATAATTTTCATATTGGTATTCATGTTGTAGGTGGTCTATTGATTAATATAATTATAAAATATATCAATGTCAAATTATTTTTGATAAAGACCGCAATAGTCAAGATCTTGAATGAAGTTTCAATTAAAGTAGACTTAAAATCAAGATAATTCACAACAAATTATACATATATATATATATATATATATATATATATATATATATATATATACGAGGATGGACCCAGAAGTACCTGGCCCGACAAAGAAAAAACAAAAATTTTCTCACTCAAGGTCATGCCAGGTACTTCTGGGACCATCCTCGTATATATATATATATATATATATATATATATATATATATATATATTAATTTCATCAGGTATATACTAATCCATTGATCTTCATTGTTATTTCTAATGTACGTAGGAACATTCATAGAATTTAATCGTTTTAAAACTCATTATCTCTTTTGCGTCACTATGTTACTTGGTTCTCAATTTATTAATTAGTTGATGAACATTCGAAAACCAATGCATAGAGACATAATATAAAATTGTTTTTTTTTTTTTTATTTTTCTAAGAGTTATTTTGTTAACAACGTTTAAGTAATAGAATAAAATTAATAGGAGAATGCGATGTCGTATATCTAAATGATTAACTTGTTAGATACTTTATCATAACTTAGAAAAAACACTCAAATTTATTTACTATTGTGAATATCACCAATTAAAATATTAAAAATCGATTAGTATCCTCGAATAAAAGTAATGAACATCAATTATCAATAATAACTAATACATTTTATCAAATAAAGTGTTTTAGCTTATTTTAATATCTAAAACCGTGATTCCCAAAATGGTCCAGATGGAGACTCGACAGGAGTCTATGTTGAGCGTGACAAAAAATGGGAGTCCACAATCATAAGCGGGGCCCGGGGGTCCATGATTAAATTGATTGGATTTTGATAGTGAAGAACAAAAATTTTGGCTTAACGACTGTTACTTGTAAAAACTTAGTCATAATTCATACTTAGTACAACGCGGTCGAGACTTGCTGTTGCCACGCCTCATCCGCAACGCTTGTTCAGATGTGCAAATTAATACAACTTGTGGTAAATGTGCCTCCAATCTTAAATGAATTTATTTGATTTTCCACCAATATAAATACGGGAAGATTTGCAGTTTTTCCTCACAAAACTCAAACCAAATATTGATCTTTTGCTGTCAATCCATTAAGTACATCCCTTTCATCAAAACTTAATGAAGGGAAGACTAAGTATATGGAGTTGAAAAGAAAACAAAATGGTGCTAAACACAAGAATATAGCGATAGGTAAATATACGAAGGCCGTTTTTTTTCAACCTCCGATCCGTGCAGACGCTACGCGGGCAGAAGAAAGAAAAGAAAGTGGACAAGCGCTGTAGGCGACTGCGAAGCTCTGGCACTACACACTCCGCCATTGTTGACATTTAGGCGTCAGTCGGCGTTGTGCTACAGCCACGTAAACATGTCCGCCATAATTGATGCTCCCGCCAAGTGTGAATTGCGGAGTGTGATTCGATTTCTACAGGCTTAATGCCGTAGTTCTGCAGAAATCCATCTGAGGATGAGTCGTGTGTATAGGGAAAACTTCATGAGTGATGGTTTTGGGCGTGAATGGTGTCGAAAGTTTAAAGATGGCCGTAATGATGTGCATGATAAAGGGGCCAAGGACGCAAATCTGTCGTTTCAGACGACCTGGTTCAACGAGTCGACAGAATAGTTAAAAAAACCTCAGATTCAACATTTGTCTACGGAATTTCCAGAAGTTTCAAGGTCTGTTTTGTACTTTATTGTGACTGAACGGTTAGGCTACATTAGCGGCAACTTTCTTTGAAGAGGGTATTGAAAAGCTTCTCCACAGATATGAAAAATTTCTCAATCTATTCGATGATTATGTAGAAAAGTAACCAAAAGTGTACCAATATTTAGATAATAAAATCATTGTTTTGTATGAACTTATCTTTTATTTATAACCTATCGGAAGTTGAAAAAAAACGGCACTCGGGGGGTTAACAATTTTAAATACTGGGGAGTAACAGTTAACAACCAAAATAACAGGAGAGGAAATCACTCAAAGGATCCAAGCAGGATACTGAGCATACCATAAATTCTGACCTCTAATGCTATGCAAAAAAATAAGACGTATTAAAATGAAAATATACAGAACAGCAGTAAGGCCAACAGTAACCTATGAAGGAGAAACGATGAATTCAACAAAGAATCTGATGAAGAAAAACTCAACACCTTCGAAAGAAAAATGATGCGAAGAATATATGGACAAAAAAGTTGGATGACGGACAATATAGGATCGTTATGATTGCTGAAATTAGTGAAAACTTTAATGAAGAAAATATCACCAGATTCATAAAATCACAGCGAATAAGATGACTAGGACACATAAAACGAATGAAAAATGATAGTGAAGTTAAAAGGAGAACAGAATGGAAGCCGTTAGGAAACCGGCTCAGAGAAAGACAAAAAAGCCAATGGGAAAGTCAAGTAACAAATGATCTGAACAAAATGGGAATCCTTGGACGGTGGAGTAATACCCAGGGCAGGAAAAAATAGAGAAAAATAGAAGAAGTCAAAACGTGCAAAGAACTTCAGTTTAAAAAAATGAATAGAACGTGTATTGACTGACCACCTATTGGAATCTACAACCGATTATATATATTTCAATTTCTTTGAGTAAGTAGTGAGTTAGATGTAATTTTTATTCTTTGTTTTGTATGTTTCACAGTACATTTACTTTTAGTTTTGTAAAAGATCTAAAGAAAAGACCGAAACGTCATTAAAATATCTGAACGAATAACCTATCTAACATTATTTCAATCGACCAATCGACAATTCTTATTGGGAACGTGGCAAGGAAACACCAAAGTAGATTCATTTTAATATATTTTTCGAGCTTTCGAATACTTATCGTCTGGGAAAAAATTAATTGAGATTTGTGGTAGATTCAAGTTGTATAAATTCTTGTGAAAATTTTAAATTCATAGAATGCAAAATCCAATATTCAAAGTGACATTGATAGAAATATTGATTAATTGAAATCTTAATTCTGATGGTTACTTAGTAAAATATATTAAATTTAGTTTACCTCGATGTTTCATTGCCACGTTCCCAATAATCTCATTATTGGGAATCATTACATATATATATATATATATATATATATATATATATATATATATATATATATATATATTGTTTTTTCTGACAATCCCGAAATGCAAGAAATGTTGGATGGGTATCTTTTCCGAAGGATAGTTATATAATTTCATAATGAGGTAATAGGTTAAACGAATATTTTCAATTTCAAACAATTCTCCACGTACTACTCCACATCTTATCGCAAGATACATATTAATTATTTTATGACTGACACCTTTGTATCAAATTATTCAATAACTATATATTTCAAAGATATAAAACACCGCAACGTTTAATTTTAGATAATTCATCGGCCAGAAAAGTGATGGCAACTGTTTTTTTTTGTTCATCGACTGTCTTCAAGCTGGTCAAACAATTACAAAAGAGCATCCCGCATCATTGCTTGATAAGGTGAAGAGAGAAATAACAAAAAAGTATTTGAAGAAAAGAAAATGTTTTTCCATAACGACGAACCATCTTCTCACATTTAATTGCCAAAAATTCGCGAATTGCACCTCAAATTGGTTGAACACCACCGATTTCGCCAGATTTCACCTCCAGCGACTTTTTTCTGTTTCGTAAATTTTAAGTTTCACTTTTAAGAAAAATTCTCAATACACGCGGACTTTATCACGTACGTTAACGCCTGATTTTAGGAGAGAGATGGTAACCATTATTTGAAAGGGTAGAAAAGGTAGAAAAGAAAAGGACCAAGTGTATAGACTTAAAAGGAGACTATGTCTCATTTAGATGCACTATAAGCAGTGCCGGTTTTAGCATCACCAGTGCCTTCGGAGAAATTTCTGTGGTAACCCTTAACCGCTATTTAAATTTACACGTGAAAGGATATAATGAAAACACCAATTTTTTCAACCATTTATTGAAAAAAAAAACTAATAAAATTTCACTCTTCTAGTCTATGGGCGAAGTTATCAGTGGAAGTCGATATCTGCAATTTCATTTTCGATTGACAAAGTTGCCGGGAAATCGAAGAATGTTGAAATTTATTATGAATCTAACATTAACCTTTTACCTTCTAACTTTTCAAAAAGTGAATATATTAAAAATTGTTAGGAAGCTTTTTGTAGAGCGTTACTTTTTTTACAAGAATATATCTTGACCATTTGAAAATCTCATGCCCAAAATGAGTTACCGAATTTCAAATCGTCGTTCTCATGTCATTGAAATGAGAAATGGAAATTTACCATTTGGCACTTCTTAAAATTAATTTTAAGACTTTTAATTTGCACAGTATTTTTAACGTCATTTCCAACAACATTTCCGGTAAAGAAAGAAAACAAAAATTCATCGATTTTTGTTTATCTGTAATTGCGGAATCCCATCTTGTCTGCCGAGCTCTCTTTTAGAGAGTTTACATTATAAAAAGATAGATAATTTGTTCATTTATAGTAGGATATACCCGTTGAAATAAACTATATGCAGTGCTGCGATTGGATACTGCGTTTCATTAGAGTGCTTCCAACATATCGAATTTTTTGGAAAGTTTAGGGGATTTTCGGCAAGACAGACTCGATGAAATATCTCGCCAGCATCGCTCTTTTATGCCTGGTGCCCTGGGTGGTCACTCTACCGCGACCTACCCTAACTCCGCTACTACTTATAAGCATGCGCCTCCCTGTGTTTTAACAATTAGGTGATTAGTACTGATTAAACTACTATTAAACGGAGTTCTTTCATCGTGTTGCATTGAGAGAGATAGTTTTCGGTTTGAATAATTATCAAAATAAAATTAAATTCAGTTCTCATGAGCCACTGAAAAAGTTTATACGGTTTTTTTAAGAAAATTATCTTATAATGCTTGTCCACTCTCGATAAAGTCACTTATTCAAAATAAATATTTACAATAAAATAAGAATATTAACAAATAACTTGTGAATTGTTTATGCAACATTCATTACGAGCTGACTAATTCTATATATTCAGTACATTGTAAAAATAGTTAGTAATTTCAATGAAAAATTAATATCTGCAACAATACGTAGTCAAATTCTTCAAAACATACTTATAATTATACACAAAAGTTAAAAAAATTGAGAGAAACGTTTTAGATAAAAAAAATATTTTAGTTGAAACGCATTTTTTCTAGTTGAAACTAATTTCCACTAAGAGCCAATTAACAACTTAAGGTAGAACTGGAGATTAAACTCGTTTAAACCAATAATAAACAAGATTGATCTATTTTACAGGTGAAAGTTGAGCAGACATTTTTTTACCAGATATAACTAGCGCGGAAATATAACCAAAATTTTTCCGATATTTGTTAAGAAAGTTGTATGAAAAATTAACAAAGAATATTATTATCTGACAATGAAGTAGTAATTTCGGTAAAAAAATATAAAGAAATGTTTTCGAAAAAAGCACAAGAATCAAACAAAAATACATGAGACAATTTAAATACTTTCTCTAGATTGAATAACTTTTTGTTTTCTCGACGCATCGACATGTTCATAATTTTTTCATCATCATCGTCGAGTTCATCAAATATAAAGTATAAATCTTTAATCATTTCATCCAAACCGTTTATAATATTGAAAAAACAATTTGAAAAAGATATGTTCGGATCCTCCGTTTTGTGTTAAACTGAAGTTTAAACTAACTCCAGACCGCCGGTAAAATTTGAACCAAACACCATCTATAAAACGTGAAAAGGTTGATATCTAGTTTGAACTTCACTTGTAAAATTGGGATTAAATGCATTTGTTGAAACAAAAATTTCTTAGTTAAAACTAGAATTTACCACATTATCAAAACTGGTTCTAATTTTGAACCTAAGTTAAAACTAGTATTTTGGAACTTAAAGAATGAACATTTTTTTATCCACGAAGTGAACATTTTTTCAATGAATTTTCTAGTTGTCGAGTGTATAAAATACAAGGAACAACAAAAGTCGTAAATATAACAGCGATTCCCACTGAAACACATTTTTAAGCAGCATTTAATTCTAGTTGTAAGGCATTTAGTAAAACTAGATTGAACCAGAGACAACGCGTTGTGATTAAAAACTGTAATACATATATATTTTTAACCTTAAAAAATATAGGGTCTAAGTAATTCAAGGTCTTTTATAATGGAATATGAAACTATCCCAAAGAATATGTTATGTGGTTGGTATTTCCAATTGCGTAACGTCGGATTAATGGGTATTCATAATATAGATTCATTTGGTACTACATGCGTTAAATAAAGCAATTCCTCAATATATATTTTCTCAAAACAAATGAAAAGAAACATACTTTCAATATTGCCGTATGGTAATCCACACATTTTCGCGTTTGTATTTCCGTAGACACCAGTTGAGCGTCGAAGGTGAACAGTATTTAAAAATAGGTAATTAGATAATGTATACGGAAAATCATTTAAAATAGATCACCTTACGTCATATCGTTTTTAAACGTGTATTTATTGTATTTGGGAACTATTTACCTATTGCATATTTGCGAATGGTTTATAAATCCGTTCCAAACAACATAATCTATATTTTTGTACTATTTAACTCGGAAATGAAGTTAAGTCGAATATAAATAAAAATTAAAATAGGATGTGAAGTAACAAAGGTGTTTAAAGAAACGTGTACATCGATATTTTTAGTGACCCCTTCGTTCCATGAACATTAGTTGTACACAAAGTCTTTATTATGATATTAGTTTAGAGTTTAGAGAGAGTCTTATAGCTTTTCATTTTTATTTCCATAAATTTTAGAATTTGTTGGTAAGAAAAAGATTCGGTCTTGCTTTCTGATTAACTTTTTTTAAACACTACAAAAAGAAATTCGTAGGTTTCAAACAAAATGAAAAATTGATTTATTGCTCAATTGAATTTATTTCAATTAAGATACTAATTCGAAATATGCTCAAATAACTGGTTTCTCACTTAATGTGGGAGTCATAAATCTCATTTAAAATGGTATGCCGTTCTGTCAATGCCAAATAAATAAACTTTAGGTAAACAACTTGATTTTTGTCAGATTCTTGCATATGAGTTCAATTAGCTTAGTGAAAATTTTAGAATTATCCATGCTACTAGCTTTATTGATCATTTTATATTTCAATATTTAATGAAATTTCAGTTACATTGATAGGTTCGTATTTATTTAGAAAATTTTACTCTAAAATTTGTATTTGGAATACTATATCAATTTAAAGAAAGCAAACATTTTTTTTATTCACCAACTTGTAAACTATTTCTATAAATATTTAGAAAAATTTCTTCTTACTAGATTGGTATTTTTCACAATTAGCTGTATTGTTGAATAAAACTAGATAGATGTAACCAAAATTTTTCGATTCTCGATACCGATACCATCGATGTACAATAGCCCCTTGTAAAAAAACTCTCTTACTAGAAACATATTCATAATTTGTCTGAACAACCTACAAACCAATTTTAAAATATCTATACCTATACAGGGATAAATGAGGCAATTTCGCAAATAAAAAAAACAAATAATGGCTTAATTCTGAAATCAAATTGGACCAATCCTTAACAGATGGAAATACATGGACTACGTTAAGCTCTTTGGTTTTTTGGTTGTTGTATCAAAAATCAAAATCATTATCCAAGTTATTTTAAAAGCAGGATTTTTCTACACTCTACACCTAATATATCAAACACGATATGGAACTACTTTGTCGGAGCAATAAATGTACCGAGGCAACCAGTTATTTAAACAAAGACAAATATTTTAACAAATGATTTTTCAAAATATGGCAATCTCATTATAAACTGGACTTTCCGTCCATTTACTGGTATCGGTGTCAACTTTTTGCAATCGATTCTCGATACCGATACCAATGTCCAAGAATCGGTGGTATCGAGAATCGGTATTGAGAATCGACTCATTCCTAAATAAAACAGTAGGTACTATGATGGAAAACTTACCTCGGAAGTACAACTGGTAGCACCAGAACTCAAAGCAGGAGACATAGCAGGAACATCATAATTTGGCGAAGCTTGTCCTTGTGGATAATATCGTTGAGAATTTGAAATATTATTAATATTGCTATATCCGTTAGTATTAGCACCGCAAGTTGGAGCACTATGAGTTTGATTTAATCTATGATTCGAAAGCGCGGCACTAGGTACTTGAAATGATTCACTCAAATACTGTTTCACTTGGTTTTTCTGTTTTTGCATAACATGGTACTTTGTGGGATTTGCTAATTTGGTTTGCACTTGTAAAACTTGAGGAGGTACTTCTGCTATACTGTTTAAGGGAACTTTTATGTGATTTTCAGGAATATTATGGTTTTGTATATTGCTATTATTATTAATAGGGCTAGAGACTACATGATTAGATTGTATGGGTTGTTGTTGAGGATGAGGTGGTTGGCATTGAGTTTTTTGTTGATTTTGTCGTTGTTGCTGTAGAATGGCGTGATCCCTCATTAACTGTAGCTTCAATTGTGTCCTTGACACCGGATTAGTCGTTTTTAAGTTTGGAGTGCTAAAAACACAAAATAAAGTCAAAATTTTTGTTGAATTCAATATAACAATAAACAAATAAAAATATATAAATAATAAACGCTGAACCCAGAAGAAACGATGACGAGTAAAATGAAGAGTCTAGTCAAACTTTACACACAGATGAATTGCAATTCAATCACCAAACAATTAAATTTGGTTTGTAGATTTGGAACAAATAAAACAATACTACATCATTAGAGGAAGAAGAAATAAGCCATTGATGATAGGAGATGAAAAAATTAGAAAGATATGAAATAATTAATAATCATTTTGTAGTTTGAGTGGATTTTATTTTCTAGAAAAAATATTAGCTACGACATATGCATTAATGGACATAAATAACTGCAAAACTAATATTATTACATGACATTATTACAGTCTCCAAAGCTTTAGTATTGCATAAATATTTTATTACCCATTTAATTTAATTAACAATGAAATATATTAACGTCATTAAAAATTACAGTAATCTTAAGTTCCATATAAATATATTCACAATATATAATATTTAAGTATGATTAATTTTTGTATTTACATTTTTTATGCTTACCTAATTTTGAGTACCTAGTAGCTAGTATCTACAGGTACAAAATTAATTAAAATATGAAAATTGATATGTGATATAAATTATGTAAATTTCAGATTCGTATATGTCCAGCTAATTTTGGAATTTTTTGAGGTATTCATCAAATTCCATACTCCAGAAACATTTCCTTGAAGACTAATCTAAGCTTGATTCAATCGATTCTCATTTTACTTTTGTTCGTTATACATTATTCCGTTTATTATTTATCCTTTCACGTTTTTTTCATAATAACATAATAACAATTTTCAAATCTTTCAATCTCTTACCCAATAAATTTCATACATTATCATCAGTATGAATTATTACCGTTACTGCAATTTTTGATTGTGGTAATATACTGTTATTTTTGTGGATTATTTTAACAAAAATAAAATATTAGAAATAAATTTTACGATTAAATTCCATTAAAAACAATATTTTAAAAACAATACATTACTAAAAGTTGATTTGAAAACTGCCTGGTATAGTATAGCTGGCAAGGCGATTTCATTTTATTAAGGTCATATCCATGAGTTTATCACATGTTTTGTTGCCACTGATTGTGCCACTGGTTAAAGTAATAAAGACTGTGACGTCCAATAAATTTAAAATGAAATATTTGACTTCATTGTCGAGAATGTCTACAAGAACATAATTACTTAAGAAAAATATTTTTTGAATACTGGATCATCAGACTTTATGTTTTTGCCATCCTAATTTTTTTGGACTTATTATTACAAAATATATTTAACGTACCGCTTATGGTTCACTGGTTTACTATTGTAAATACGAAATACATAAAATCTAAGTGGAACGCAGATTGAACAACTTTTTTCTTCGTAACTTAACAAACGTTCATACGAAGTTCGTCCAAAACAGATCTGATACCCTACTCCACAAAATTTCCTGGCTGAAACAATTCACCGCTCAAGAAAATTCGCATAATGAAAAATCTCTGTTCCATCTCCAGAGTAAACAACACGCTATTAAAATACTATACAATGATGCAATTATACCTACCTAGTCGGTCGAGGAATTAGAAGATAATTCTATTCAATTACGTGCCCATTACTCGGCCGATTACATTATGGCTTACTAGGCCGAGTGCTCTGTGTCTAACGAGTACTAGGTAGATGTATAAACAACGTTTTGAGGTTTAATTATGTGTTATTCTTTTAATAATTATAATACATGAACTATCACGTGCTACTTAAGGGGGGAGGGGGTGACACAAAAAAATCCTGCTCAATCACGTGAGGGGGTAGGGGGTTCAAAAATGCTTCAAAATCCATCACGAGATTTATGGACGGCCCCTTAAATGTAAGAATATATTGTATATATATCGTAAATTGTTTTTATATCCTGACAACTAATTTTGACACTTTTTTTTATTTATTTTCTTTAAATTTTGAAACTATTCATTCAAGATTTCGATCAAAGCAAATTATTAGAAATGCCAAATGATAAACTACGTTAATATATCTACTCCACACTAGCATTCATTACACAACAATGAAGTTATTTTAAACTAATTAAAGTATTTCCACCTGTTGCGTTCAAATATCGCTCATTTCATATTTCTGTTTCTAGACCTTCTATGGTTGTTAGGGTTATTGCCCAATGTTTTAGTTACCTACTTCTATTTTTTTTTAGATAAATTCAAGTAAAGATGTAAACGAAAAACTAGCCAATAGATATTTTGAAATCAACACAAATTCCTCTGAGTAAGATTTGACACACGTGAATTATTGACTTCCAAGTAGTTAATTTGGGCACAAATCCAAGGGTAAAACTGAAGTATTTATTTCATTTATTATTTATAATACCAATACAAAATAGTAAAAGGTATTTTTTGAAAGTACCTCTAAAAATAAGTGATATAAATATCACAATATTTCAAAATTAGAGATTCCAACATTAACACTATACAAATATTCTAAAATTTCAATACATTAGCGTTTTTAATCTCATTATTGTCAATTTGTCATGTCCGTGCCGTATATCAATGAATCAATTGATACCACGGATAGTACATTGTATTATTTGCTATAATCCGTAACTTAATATTTTATTATTTTTACTTCTTAGACCTTTTTGTGTTTTTGGTGTTTTGATTTGAAATCTATGTTGATAAAAAATTAGTTCAAAAAAACAGGTCAAAAATTTTACGTTCTGCGGTCAACTTATGACAATTTGCGTAATTATATTAACCAATACATGAATCTACAGCATGACTATCAAAATAAAAATGACAACCTATTTTAACCACAAAAATAAATTTTTTCGAATTTTTAAAATTGAATGGATGTTTTTTTGATATTTCATGGTTCGTTAATGCAGTTATCGTATTGATAACTTTTTAGTCTATTATCTAAATATTGAGATGTCTGCCCTATGTAAACAGCTCCATGAGTATTAAAAATTATTTTCTAATGAATCAACTCCGCCTATGTCGAGGTGTGTTTGTAGACCTGAATAATATATTTTTTTACTTTCGATTATTCTAAGAAGAAAAGCATTAACTACCTTCGCAAGCATTGACCACCTTGGCCTACAATTTTCCATAAACTCAACAATCATTTGCAGGTTATATTTAGGGGGGTCGGTTTTTTACGTTACGCGGTATTGTGAATATAAAAAAACATTTTGATTTATGGATTTGTGAAGTCGCAACCTTCAAATTTCTTATCCATTAACTGAAAAAGATGGAAATACGCTTCAAGTAACATGCGAGATATTATAAAAAACTATTATCACTCTCGCACTTTTCTCTTATAATAATGCTGGATTCCTTTTTAACAAAACAATTATTTTAATATCTAAAAGACATTTCGATAGATTCCAACATCCACAAATTTTTCAAAAATTGTTACTTTATCACTCCATATGTTCCAAAAAATTTCATGCATAATATCTATATACTATTTCCAAATGAAATGTACGTACGAGAATCCTTCTAGAAAGGAAGCGACTGTAATTTGGACTTTCTATATAATTTTTAACTAAATAGTTTATGAATGAATGTTATTTTGATAGCTATTTTCATAGGGGGTGTAGAAAACAGCCAAATATCAAATTGTAATATTATTATTTATAAGTGATCAAATAATTTAATTCAACTTTTGTCAACTGAGTAAATGATCATAATATACTTTAAACATTTGGGTTTTCTAAAAACTTGGAGTGAAATTAATCAACATTAATCAATTATTATTCTCGCTTTTGGCTTTTAAAAATTAGCTGTTTATTCTTAAAAACTTTCCAAGTACCCAAGCATTAAGATATGGGAATCTCGGTGTCCATTGAATAGGTCTCCTTCTATTTATCCATCTACATAGAAATACTGCATCGAAAAACTCACGAACAGCTCTTGCAAATAAAGAGCTCACCATCTAATTGAGACCAGACGTCTCTGCTCAGGAAATCAGCATGTACAGGGTTAGACAACGATAAATAACTTTATTTTCTAAAATCCACACCATATGTTTGAAACTAGTCGATTTTTTCACAAAACTACATTCTTCTATCAGAATCATCTTTTAGTAATGTCTGTAGAATTGTAAGTTTATAAAGATTTAATTTATTTGCACTAGGAATTCTTACTACTGACGAGCTAATTTCAACATTATAAGATATCTGCCTGGTAGAGATATACTATTTTTATAGCCTTCTTTATTCAAGCTCCTTTCAATTTTTACCTAATGCTCAGTCGCCTTTCCTCCAAAACATCCCCATCACGTAGCCTCCGTCGTATTTTACAGTCGAGATTACACATAGATCTAACATCCGTTCTTCCTTCAACTTCCCCACAAACTCTCTTCTGTTGAGATCCAAAAACCTCATCCTTTGATCTCATCATTCAATAAAACTCTCGTCCACTCTTTATACTTCTAATTTTTATATTCTTTAGTCCACTGCAACCTCTTTATTTTGACGTCTTACTAGAGGTTTCTTCACTGCAACTCTTCCAAAAAGACCAATTTCTCTATAGAAGTACTCAAAAACAGATCCCTAGATTCATTGATCTGAACTGGTATCTATGAGTCCATGAGTTATCGACAACATTTACTCATCAATACAATACGTTTATCTTCAACGGTTGTGGTTTTTCGAGGCCGCACTGAACATTTACTATCGCCAAAGCTCCTGGTGGATGCAGATTTTTTTCACGTTATAGTCGACAGTACGTCGAAATATTTTTAATTCGGCTGCAATGGTACGATTACTTTTACTTAGACTATGAAGACTTGTTATTAATGCACGAGTTTCAACCGATAGTTCCTTGGTGTTACCCGTTTTAAAACTTACAAGACTAAACTACAATCATAAACACCGACGAAATAATTAACAGTTAAAGAAAAATAAACAAATCAGACAGTACTTGCAAGTTTTAACTTGTCACACTCAACGAGCGCTTCTATAAAGTAAACAAATAAGGGACACTGTTATTTTTAGTTGGTAAGACACCGTTTCGAACTTCGCTTGATATTATGATTGTTAAAGTGTATTATTGTGAAATTTAATGAATGGATATTGGGCGCGTGCAAAAACTTTTGACTAGTAGTGTATATATTGTCGTAAATTGTTTTATTTGACTTGAACTACTTTGCGACATGGACATCAGCTCTGAATAAAGATACGTAACTTGCGTCTGTGTTTTGCTCTCTCTCGTATATGCACATTTTCGAATCTGGACATTTTTAATTATGATAGATTTCAATAAATGGTGTTGTCATGAAATTGTTTGTAAAATTGCTCTCCCTTCTAACATTTCTACAGTACGTTTATGATCGAGTATTGTTACGTAACTACTTTGATGCAAAATTGTGGTTTGTAAGAACGTTTATTTATGTAGGTATCTCACTCATTATTAATTACTTTCCTTAGTTACGTTAATTTGTAAGGTTGAAAAAAGTAAATGCAGTCCGTTTATGATTAATTGACAAATTGGCTGCGAAACCATTCAACAAAATTTTGCTATAAATCGATAAAATTTCTCGTAATATCAGGTGCGTACTAGGAAAATATTATCACTAGTTAATGCCAGGAACTTGAATTTTAATTATATATCTTATATGAAAATAAAATAAAAAATTTTATTTTAATCTATCAAAAATATGTTAATCGAACATTGTAAAAAATATTACAACATTATTTAAATAGCATTTTAGCTTGCAAGATAAAATTTTGTTTGTACCAATAAATCAATATTTAATATATTATACATATTGAATTGTCTGTTATACACAGTGAGGTAAATAATTATGTTTATCGTATTAACAAAAAATTGGATACATTAAATACTTTAAAAAGTGGAATGAAAATAGTTTTAATCAGTTGTATATTCCTAACAATACGAAAATTTACTGAATTTATAACAATCAAAGAGAATTTGTTTACTATAATCTGATTCTTAATAAATAAGCCAATGGTATGAAATTGAATGAATTTTTATACTATAATGTACAACTTTCACTTATTTTCTAGTCTTGCTTTTTGCTCCAAAGATATTTAGGTATCTTTGAGATATAAAAATGTGTATTTCTTGTTAAATAAATGAGAATCATTCGAAATGGTTCTACTCCAAGGTTACTGCAATTTCATAAGTAAAAAATTATTCGGCATTTTAAATTAATATAAAAAATAAAATTAATTCATCACGTACTGTAGATCCTCTCACTGTTTAAACTAATTATTGTGTGAATATTCAATTCAAGTAAATCTATAAAGAGAATTTCTAATTGATTGAAAGATCGATTGTTGATCCATTTCTTTTGCGCGTAACAGATAACTTACATTTTTTATACCACTACAAATTTGTCCAAATTATTAACTTAATTTATACATATTTCATGGAATTCGCAAAATTTATAACAAAAAACCGGTACCGATTTACGAGAAATATTTTTAAATTTATATAATTTTTCATTACAAAGTTCAAAACCTTTTAAAAAACATTTTACTTGAATATTATCAGCTCTTGTGGGTTATGTTGTATCAAGTCAAGTTGGTTACTAACCCTATAAAAAATCTCCTCACATTTGCCTATTCTACTTTATTCCTTATATTATTTTTTACGACTCTTATTGTCTCACAACTTTCTGTTCTGCTCTGTTCGTTGAGGAATGAATGAAGTAGTATGAATGAATAATGAATAAATTTATCATTTTTTTCAATTTGAACTTAGTTATTGATTCACACTACTACACTAGAGAGGTGCATTAGCACATCCTTTCTTCAACAGAATAAATGTGATAGGCAGTCCTCAACAAGTACGAGGATGGTCCCAGGAGTACATGGCCCAACAAAGAAAACACAAAAATTTTGGACAAAAATAGATTTATTTTTTAACGTAATCTCCTTTTAGCTCCATACACTTTTCCTTGCGATGTTCAATAAGTTCGTTACACTTTTTATAATAAGAATCGTCAAGCTCCTTAAAATAGCCATTAGTTACCGACATCACCTCTTCATTATTGGAAAATCTTCGACCACCGAGCCATTTTTTCAAGTCTGGGAACGGAATACTGTGACAAGGGGGCTAAATCTAGTGAATAGTATGGAATTCAAACTTTAATTCATTGATTTTGTCCATTGCAATAACGGATGTGCGAGCTGGTGGATTGTCTGATGAAACAACAGGTTCTTCTTAGACAAATACGGCTGTTTTATTTGATTTCTTCGCTCAAACGTTGCAATAAGTTCGCTTAATACTCGCCGTTGATAGTTTTTCCTTTTCCAAGATAGTCTATAAAAAATTATCCCACGCACGCTTTTGAAAAGCCGACGTCATGACCTTGTCTGTAGATGGAACGATCCTTGCCTTCTTTGGAGCTGTTTCCCCGTTTTCAGTACAATGTTTTGATTGTTCTTTTATTTCCGGTGTGAAGCGATGGACCATGATTACGAATCGGCGCAAAAATTTGGCTTTATTTCTGTGAAATAATCGATGGAAACATCTTCACGACGCTGTATTTTTTCATTTTGAGAAAACGCGGCACCCATATGGACACAGCCTACTGCTAGCTCTTTCAGTCGACGATCATCCAGTGGATTTTCTTCAACATTTCTGAAGTTGTCACCTCATTTGGTCGATAACTGCGATGCTGGTCTTCGCAGGTCGTACGGCCTCATTTAAACTCTGCTACTCAATATTTTATTGTTAATAACGAAAGAGCAGTCTCACCCAGAGTAGAATCTAGTTGTGCTTTTATATTGGTTGGGATAAGTCCTTTTAAATAAAAGTATTGTATCACATAACTATGACCAAATTTTTCTATGTTTACAAATTTATTGAAAACGTTCACAATTGATGGCTGCTAAACAAATACTAAACAACATGTAATCTTCAAACTTGGAACATATGCTATATAGACTGTGTTATTGTGTTCTTTCTAATTTTCTAATTTTTCAAGTAACTACCACCATCTCTAGGTCAGGCCAAGTACTTCTGGGACCATCCTCGTACAACATACGCGTTATACTATGTTGTTAGTTTATCATACTTTTGTTTATTTTCTGAAAAATAGTGGTGTCATTTCTGAAAAAAAAGTAGCAATCGTGTAATCCCACAAGGACTAATTCAATATTTGGAACTAATTCTTATATGTGCAAGTTGTAGTATTAAGAAAAATTCGGCATTTTTAAGACAGCTTGACATGACGCAAGACAATGTGCAAGAAAGTGCATGAAATTTTTTCTAAGGTCAAAATATTTCATAGAGTGAAATGAAAGTCATATGAACTAGAAAAAAGTTTTGGAGCCTGATGGACAGGTTGGTTTTTAAGCCAAAAGTAACTCGATTTCTTCCTAGAATTGCAGCTTGATGCAATAAAAATGGCAACAAATCGATAATGTTGCAAGTGCGAGATCTTGCATGAAACAATCAACTGAACTTCATCTGCGCATGCTTTAGAGCAAGAAATATTTTGTCTTGCATTGCATTGCACGTTGTATTGCATCATGTTAAGCGGCCTTTATGAAAATATTTTTTATATTGGTTTACTCGATAGATAGCAATATGTAGTTTCCTCTACCTCTTCCCTCAACTACACCTATTGGCAATATTAAAATAGATTTACTAAATCTTTGTATTTGTTAAACTACTGAAACTGTACTTTTGGCAATATATCAAACTTTATTAGATTAAACCGGTCTCTAAAAATAGTGGTATTAAAATAAAAATTGATCCGCTCAACCTTTTTGAGTCTTGTTACACATGTGTAAATAAAATTATACAAAAAAATATACGCGTGGCATACGTTTTAAAAGCGATAACGATGAAAATAAATTGCCCCAAATAAATATAAATTTAATAAATACTAAAGATTTGGTATGAAGACATTTTTCCTCAGTGTTTAATTTCTCATAGAATTTTGTAAACATTCAACTTGTATACACATTTACGTCAAAATGTTTGTAAAAATTAGATTGCATTATAAATATAAATTAGCACCTTGTCTACGTAGAACGTAAGCAAAACGCAAAACGTGATTTCAAATTAAAGAAATATTACAATAATTCAATTTTTATTAAGTTGCAATCTACACGAAAAAAAATTATAAAGAATACTGGCATTCCCCAAGAATTATGTGAGAGTCATTTTGTGAAAAAATGCAGCTCATGGTATAAGGAAAAAGTAATAATCAATTTGTTTTTCATAAGGAAATGTTTTAGAAGAGAAGAAAGAGGTTGCTGACCTTCTTTAACCCCCGTTTCAAATCATACTCATATTGAACAGCTTTATGATGTTTGACAGTACATTGCCTTGTATACTCATATTTGGATAAACAAAGAATTATTATTAGTACCTAATTTGCAAACAGATTCAGGTATATGATTACCTAGTTATATTATTGCTTTTGAAAAAGTTTTTGATTTAAAAAATTGAAGTTTCCGTGTGTGAACAAACTAAATATCATCAATTAAGTTCGCATTTTATTACTGACATTGTGATTTATGAAAACTTGAATCATTCACAAAATCCACAGAAATTATGAAAATGATGATTGAGTGGCATCGACCCCAATTTATCGGAAGCTTTTAAATAAAACATAAAGAAAATGAAAAAATGACTTATGCTTACCGAATTTTTTTAAAATATAATATAATAACAATAATTAGTTTCACAAAATCAAATTTAAAAATTATCTTTTCAGGTAAATAATTTGGTGGTAATAATGAGAACAGTTTGTGTAACTAACAAAATTATCCAATCATAATCAAATGACGCATTTAACAAAAGTCCGGATAATCTTTATTGTACTAAATTGTTTCATGAAAAACAAAATAAATAAAATTTAAGCTTTTGAGTTCCTGTGACAGTTTGAACAGACAATAAATATTAATAAAATTTCGTAAACGTAAAAAATTATAAAAGTCTCGAAATATTATTTTCTTTATTGAAATATTAATTAAAACAAAGTCAGATTTAACGTTATAAATATGTTTGAATTAAGAAACTAGTAAAGCAAACAAAATTTGTGGTGTATACGTTATTTTTGATATTTTCATAAATGAAATTGTGTGTTTTTGGGAAATGTAATGACAGACCAAGAAAAAAACAGTTGAAATAGCAGATGACTCAGTAGTCCTCGGCTCACCTCTCCATAACAGGCATTGTTTTAGATGTAAGTTCATAAAATTCCTGATTTTTCGGAGTTCCCAAAAGATCATCGAAATCAATAGCACTTTCAATATCAAAATCCTCAGAGAGGAGTGCAGATAGATCATATCCTATATCAATACCTGACTCAGCCATTCTTTTATCACAGTTTGTTCACAAATTGTTATTTAAAATAAAAAAAAACGAGACAGACATTGCGATTGCCGCATTATACCACGCCATCTTTAGGGAGTTGTTAGTTCGAATGCAACTGATTTGTCTTATTTTAATGCTGAGGCAACGCAATGTCAGGGCCAAGCGTGATGTGCGCTACTCGTACTTGGACGTTCACTCTCAAGTCAGTTCGCGTGGGAAATGCGAATTGGCAAAACAACTGCGGATCTCGGATCACGACGCACTGATACGGATTCGTCTAAAAACGACGGCAACTGAACTGCGCGCTGATGTCTTCAAAATCTTGGCATTATTTTCAATTATTTCCTTTGAAAATTTCCACCTTAACACCTTGTCCAAAGTAAACAATCTCAAATACAAATTAATTATATATACAGGGTCTCACAAAAAAAATGTAAATGAGAACAATGTTTCTTATTATTGAAATTGCTAAACAAAATGTAAAATTAAATAAAAATTTCAAATAATATAAGATTAAATCATTGGGTTCGAATATTCTAGATACCCCAGATTTTATTGCATTCCGAAATGGTTTTTAGAATCATAAAAGTCACATTATTGTAACTAATTGTATATGTGAACATAAATGACGCTCTTTATTCCTTTGAAATGTAACACCACTGCTCAAATGGCTGTAATTTATATAGTATAAGCAAATAAGCAAATTGGAGAAGTAATTTTCGATTATTATCAAAAAGACGCAAATTCAAATAATTTCGATTAATCAATAGAAAATGTGCTGACGTAAATTTGATTTCATAAATCCCCCTTGCGAGGTTGAAGAATCATTTTTTAATTGAGCTTGAGTTTGCAATCAATGCTCTCCAATAAACATTTTTAAAATGTTTTATTATGTAAACTAAAAAAGTTCAGATGCTCAAAAGAACATATCATAAATAAAGTGTATATGAAACTGTTGCTGACGTTTATCTTGTAAGACAAAAATTCCTTTTTATTTACTTTTGCTCATATAAAAATTAAATTTTATAGTAGATTGTGATTTGATAAAAAAAGATAACATTTACGTCGTTTACAATTACGTAATTGCACTGCATTCTTAACTCAAGTGGGGTTCAAATTGAAAAACATGTACGGGAGTTTCTGATTATTTCATCGTTCAAGTATTTTTATACAGTCAGCTATCGATTCTACGAAGGATGGTTATTTAATTATAGGGATACAAACACGACATTTATCTACTTCTCAAGTGACTGCCCAATTATTTAAAAAAAATTTATTCAAGCTAAATGATCCACCAGCTTAAATCCTACAAAGATAATGCTAGAATTACGACAAGCATCAAGCAAACAGATTTTCTTATTGAGACCCACTTATATCACTTCAAAATTAAATTACTCCAGTTCACTTTTGGTATTTTTCCTGCTTCCAATGCTTCTATCCATTTATTGGTTATTGTCTTATTGATTATGACCACTTCATGAACTTTCTTAATTCGAATTTTCTGAATATTTCCATATATCCTTAGTAAATAGCATATTGTGCATAATTTGACAATCTTTGAAAGATATAGAGCTTTGGCAGGCGTTTTAAGACAAATACAATTGCTATTCTGCAGCAGGTAGTCAAACGGTTCAATGAAAATGTATGGGTATTCCCAATCTAAAATTTAAAATAAGTCGTTTCAAACCCTTAAGTTCTGATGGGCGGTCTGCATGCTGCTCTTATTTATTTTATGCTTTTGTAGAGATAACATCGATTTATTCCTAGTAATGCTAAAGTATTATATCAATTTTATATTGCTTTTAAAGAGTTAGAAAAACCAAATGCACTGACAGCGGCCAAATTTCTAAAAGAGACTCTTCCAACATTTTTTCTTCTTACGCTTGTTCCTGGAGATAATTTATTGCTCATTTTGTCTGATGCGTCACCTTACATGAAAAAGTCTGGGCAATGTTTGAAAATCTTTTACCCTAACTTACTACATGTAACACGTCTTTCTAATGCTTTAAAAAGGGTTGCTGAAGAGATTAGAAAGCATTGTTCTCTTTTAAATAATTTAATTTCAGACATGAAAAAAAATCTTCCTGAAAGTGACAATAAGGATTCAATTCTATAAATAAAAATTACCCACTTCCACCTCAACCTATTATTAGAAGACAAGGGGACTTCGTTGGAAACCGATTTTTATTGCGAGAATTTTTGTTATGTAAAAAATTTATTTCATAATTGTCTGGCGAATCTTATTGATGTTAAGCAATTATTCGAAAACTCAAAAATAAAACAACAATATAAATTGTACTGAGCAACATTATGTCAGTCTAGAGCAGTGGAGTAACTACAGGGTTGCAAGTCGACAATGGTATTTGCTCGGCATCTTGGAATGTCTCGCCGAAAATATACTGCCTGCAGTAAGATTTATGTTCGTAATATCTGAAAGACATTTCCGATCCTCTTTTAGACACCAAGTAGAAACATCATTTTGTATAGAAGAACTTGTTGACATAATAAAGAATCATTTAGTTTCTTCAAGTTTCTCTGAAGTGTGCACAGTACTTTTAATATTTATCACCATTTCTGTGAATACAACAAAAGCCAAGAGATCATTTTCAAAACTGAAATTAAAAACTTATGAGAATTTCTCATTAACACTTTTGCTGAACATAAAGTCCGAGGAAAAGAATTTTGTTAATTAAAAGTGTGTACTTGAACTACAATTGTGATTTCAGTAAGTACACTTCTGTTTTTTGAAATAGCCTACAAGGGATTTTTGCAATCTTTTAGTAGGGTAAATTGACTAGACATTTGTTGTCATGTTTAACAATATTAATTTATCAGGGAAGTATTTAAAAAAATTTATTACACCATGATTATTAACCCTTTCAATTCAAACTCAAGTTACATATTGAATTATCTGTCACTGACAATGACAGTAACATTGGGTAGGAACTTCGTTTTGCGTAGATAAAATGTAAGTGTATGCTTTTTCAAAAGTGTACGTCAATTAAGGTACATTTAATTTAAAGTGAATTGTTAGAAAATCAAATTATTATAAAATTTGTATGAATCTACTTCTCGTAGTAATATATTATAAACTCTTACAAGTAAAAATGTATAAATAAGTATTATAAAATAAAAAAATACTATTCTTGTTTATTTAGATTTTTTATATTAAAGGGGCCCATCCGACGAACTTGCCACGTGTCTCTAACGGTATAGTTATACCACTGGTTGGAAGAAAGCGTTATCTTTATATCTCTGAAGCAAACTATATTTTTCATTTCTTAGATTAATTTTCATGTTTTCATAAATTTGTTCCGGTATTATTTCGCTGAATGAGCATTTTTACTACTACTCCATTCTTGTTGTCAATAATTTTTAATCTCAACAATATTACATTACATTTTACGACATTTCCCGTTTTTTATATGTAAACAGTGTTTCTTCTTGTGAGATATTATTTTGATTTTTTCTTTCCGTTATTGGTTAGCAAACATTTACTCTACATATTTCAATTCTTACCATAAAATGAATGTATTTGATTTAGATTTAAGAACCTCACCCCCCAATCATCTTCGTACTCGTGAATATAAAAAAATGCTAAATAAATCAACTTATATAATTCATGCAAAAGCTAAAACCGCCTCTGCGTTATAGCTAACATAACAGTTAAATAAAAATTTAAATATAAGCAAAATATTACACAATATAAACATTTCGATCAGCGAAAATCAAATACCTTAAATTATTCACATACTAATGTAGTCCAATATATTTTAGTCAAACAGGAATATCAATATGAGATATTTGTTAAAGTTAATATTGTTAGTTTTAATAATTACGTCTGTACTTGCTGATATTTATTACGATTATGTCGATTCGACAGTTAGTGATTTGGATAAAGAGTGGGAGCTTTTCAAGGTATTGAGCGAAAATTTAAGCTAATTTGTACAATAAATACAAATTAATAAATGTATTAACAAAAGACACAATGCCAAAAAACGGTTTGCTGTCTTAATTCTATCTATGATATCTACTTTTTCCAAGTAATTTTCAATGCCATGTTAAATATGGATTTATGTCAAAATTTATAATTATACGAAAATTAAAAAAAAATAATAATAGCAATAAACATTATATTGGATTGTTTGGTTCGACACAAATCAACAATGGGTTACGACTCAAGAATTTCTCAATTCGAAGGCCTTGAGCAGTGAATGACATAATTCGAGATTGATTTTAATATTGATTTTCTGCTTTATATCGTATGTCATTCATGTAGGACATCCTGCGTCCTGCGTCCCAACTTATCACTCTTTATTGTTTAATTCATCACAATCATTAGATGATATGAAGTTGGAATTTCTGGAACCGTTGGCGATATTCATACTGAATACATTGTTTACACCACCACTACACCAACACTCACAATTTCACTGTCTGACGCGCGTTTCGATATCCAAGTTATCATCTTCAGAAACCGAAGGTAAAATGATCTTTGTTGAATCTCTCAGTTCTATCGTCCGCAGATGCTCCAAATTTCATGGTCGTATTAGCTGCCTCAAATATTTGTTTTTTATCTGGTATGGTAAGTCGACCCAACCCAGAATACTATGGCACACATTTTACTTTTTCCTCAGAATTTTTCTTCGGTAGTAATTTTGTCAAAACCCAAATAGTATGACATAGAGTTTTCTTAAACACCGTCACCCTATTTTCTTGTTCAAACAGCTTTTTCTTGTTGAAACTGTCCCTTTATAGTTTATAATAATAATCATAATTTTTAATTATATTTCGTTTTCATGTTGTGTTTACTTTATTATATTCTCCCTTTGCATCCTCCTGTTACCTCACTTACTTTGTTTGAAATGAAATAGTTATAGTAAATTAATTTTTTAGGATAAATTTAATAAAAGTTATTCGAAGTTTAATGATTATACAAGACGAAAAGCATGGGAAGAAAATTTGAAAAAAATCAGAAAGCACAATGAGGAAGCTGCTCGTGGACTTCACTCATTTACGATTAAAGAGAATCATCTAACGGATATGGTGAGCAGAATAGAATGTATATTTTAAAAATAATCTGTTACAAATCTTAGAGAATTGTATATTTCGAAGAAACTATAATCAAATTCCTAATTTTCAAATCAACCAAAAATATGTATGTTTGTAGAAGGAATAAAATAAAATTTAAAATCCGTACGATCCAGATTATTGTCCTATCATATATTTTTCGTTATTGTTATAAGGAATATTTCATTCACTTTCAGTCTAATTACCAGTATTTGACACACATGATAAAATTAACGAAGAGCAGACATAGGAAGGTCGATCCAGAAGAGGTCGGAGACATTTATGGTTCAGTTTTGGACATACCATCAGAAATTAATTGGGTTGAAAAAGGATTTTTAACTCCCGTGTATAATCAAAGAGATTGTGGATCTTGTTATGCATTTAGCATAGCCTCAGCTATTCAAGCTCAAATTTTCAAAGAAACGGGAAAATTAATACCATTGAGGTAAGAATATATGTGATAGTAAATAGAGCAAATTTTAGATTATTATAATCAAATAATATATTGGTTGACATAAATCTTCATCAACTGACTACAGAGTAATTAAACAAAAACGAAGTGAAGGATAAAATATATGAACTGATTCCAAATTTTATATTGCATTGTTTAGGATATCAATGAGTTCAAAAATTACTCTCATGATGGAAATTAACTAAAGAACATTCGATTAAATAAGTAATGTTTTGGTAATAAATGTTATATGTGGAAATACTTCAATATGCAACCAACATTACATCTCAATAATTCAACTTATTTTTTGATACCAATTCAATCTGAGTTCAAGATAACAACTGTGCTCAAAAATGACAATAGGTCGTATTTATAAACAGAAGCCTTTACTTTTGCTTTCAAAAAAAATAAAACGAAAAAAGGATAAGCTTCGATGAGATTACTCTAAATAGGTTTTTCGGTTTCAATATTTATTAAACAAAGTATTTGTTCCTTAGAGAAGGAATGTACGTTTAAACAACTTTTTTCACCCTAACTTTTCTGTAGTTAGACAGCTATCATTCAGTTTACAACCATTGTAAAAACTTGTAAGTGACCATTGTCATAGACTTCTAAAAAATTAGAATGTACGCAGCTCACAATTTCGAAAATATTTTATGAAGTGCTTGACAGGTTCCATTTTCCAACAGCTGTTGGGCTTTTGACCGCACGCTCATTAATAATAAAAATCTATATCCACATCAAACAATCACTCCTGCGTTACCTTCATGTTGAGTAGGTACTACTTATGTTGACCATTTTAAACTTTAATGTTCAATTTGTTTGTCGAAATTAATCTCCGTACCTTTTCATTTATCCAAAATAAATATTATGAATAAGAAGCAAAGTATACAAACTTTTAGTTCTACTTTTTACTTCGAAAAACGATTAAAATATGTCTAGTAAAAAATGAGGTATTTTTTAGTGAACAACAAATAGTAGATTGCAGCTCATCATTTGGAAACTATGGATGTGCAGGAGGTTCGTTAAGGAATACACTAAGATACATCGAAAAAGCTGGAGGCCTCATGGCGTACACGGATTACCCTTATGTATCAAAGGTGAGAAATTTTTAAGAAGATGTAAAAAATTAATTTCATTTTGAAAATATCTAAACAAATAGCAATAAAGATTGTAACTGAGTACAACAGAATGTCTGAATGTCTTTCTATTTAAATTTTTTTTATATTTCATTATAATGTATGTAGTGGTAATTGAGTCTCTTTATTCATTATCCTTTATTAACAATATCAAAATTACCTATTTTCTGGATTTTTTACGTTTAAACGTATATTCATATCCATTAGCCTGACATGTACAACAATGCGTTCAATATATATATATATATATATATATATATATATATATATATATATATATATATGTAATATTAAAAGCATGGTAGTTTATCCACTTCTAATATTTTTCAGAAACAAAAATGCAAGTACAAAAATCACCTGACTTTGGTTAATATTACTTCTTGGAGTGTATTACCAGCACGTGACGAAAGAGCATTAGAAGTTGCCTTAGCTAAAATAGGACCTGTGGCTGCTTCAATTAATGCTAGTCCACATACATTTCAACTATATCAGTAAGTAATATCTCAATTTTGCGAGCATTAAGACTACTTGGCATTAATGAATAATCGCCAAAAATAAGGATATAATAAATAACAATTTTTCACTTTTATTATATGCAATTTAATAAAATCCCCAGATTCTTATTAAGAATAAATAAATCTCTTTTTCAAATCGTCTTCTTCTAGTCTGTTAACATCTTCCTCGCAACCTCACTATAATTGAACTTCGATAATAACTTGTTTCATTATTGAATATTTTTATTACCACACGTTACCAAACTTAATCTGTTAGTTTGACTGTTTTGATCAACCTATATGGCATAATTTCTCGCTGCCGATAACATGATTTAATAAAAAAATTTTAAAGAAATTATCGTGACATGAATAAAAAAAATATTTTTCTCTAATACTATTTGGTCTTTAGAAAATTTCCATTTCGTAAGAAATGCTATACATATTTTTATGTGCCCCTATAAAACGAAATCAATGGAAGTCAGATCTAGGCATCTCACAGTCAATTCAAAAAACGCCGGAGCGTCATCTAACTGCAGCTATATCTTTGTTCTGTAAAGTGCAAAAAATTTGTAGTTAAATCAAAAACTGACAATTCCATTGCAGATCATAATGATGTAATGAATTTTTAATTTTATCCACCATCCTTAAAAAGTTTTTTCCTTATAAATATGCCTATTTTGCAGCTTTGTTTGAAATAGAGCAATTAGTATCATAAATGTGGCGTTGGCACTATCAATGTTAAAAACAATTTGTTTCTCTTGGTAATGGCAATTTTTTTTTCAGTAAAGGTATCTACGACGATACATCTTGCTCTTCAAATCATGTGAATCACGCCATGCTTGTTGTGGGTTATACTAAAAATTTCTGGATTCTAAAAAATTGGTGGGGAAAGCATTGGGGAGAAAATGGATATATGCGATTGAGAAGGAATAAAAATCGTTGTGGAATAGCGAATTATGCTGCCTATGCATTGGTTTAATATAATAATTTGTTTCACATTTGTTGCATCATGATTTTATATACATATACAAAACCACCATCTCCCCCTTAGAGAGCTTAGTTGAGGTTAGGTTAGTTGTGAAGATGAACTATTGCCTGGGAAAATTCTGTCAATGTGAAGTGCTACTTCATACTGAAAAATAATTGAATTTTTTGCGGTAATATTGAAGTGTTTATGTACCCATTTGGGCTGATCAGTTTTGCTTATGCACTGTAGTGTCATTTGCGATAAGATGAGAAATGTTTTCTTCTCATTAATACAAAGGAAGTGATTTACAGAATAAAAGTATATTTATTATTTCAATTATTTATTTGAGATGACATTCAACAGTATATAAAGAACAGTTTATTACAAATTTAAAAAATACTATATAATGAAACCTCTATTTAAAAATCAATTCATACTTACAAATTAATATACAAAATTCATTCAACCTCATACAAACAGTATTTAATGATTGCAAAGTTTTCTAAAATCGTATTACAGCCTATATTTTATGCAACCTGAATTGAAAATACGAATGTGTTAAAGAATAAGAATGTACCATTAAAGTATATATAGAACCTCAATTAAAAGTCTAAAGAAATATTTTGTGGTTACACCAACAATACATCATATATAATATAAGATAGCTTGTTCAATAATGAAAACATTTCTTTCAAGTGTAATGTGTAAAATATACTTTTGTTCATGTTGACATCATAATATATTCTAAACTAATATTGCAAAATAATATAAGAGATATCAAAACATACTTCATAGAAGGACTAAGGTTCTTAGAGAATTAATTATAGAAACGCAGAAGATTAGTAATAGTTTAAAAATGAAGTGAACAACAAAATGGAACGAAATGCAATTTTTGCAGCTCAGAAATTAACAATTCTTCTGTTCAATAGTGAAAACTACACTTATAATGATTTTTATAATTATATTGGATAACCAGTGAAATGATTGACTAAGGATCCTAGAAATTGTGACCAAGAAAAATGAATGAATGATAATGAATTCAAGACATCACCAAGATTTCCATTTTACTTCATTTGGATCAACACTGATCATAATTTAATTATATCATTTATTTTCAGTTTTCAAGACAACTCAAGTCCATTATAATAAAGATATTTGAAGTCCAAAACACTTATAAACAAACGTTTGTTTACTCTACTTGAATCAGGTATTTTTGAAACATGAGTCCACTTTTTGGTAAAATTGACTTTTTTGTATTTTTGTGCTAGCATTCATGCCATACACCCTTGAAATAATTAAAACAACTCAAGTCTTTTTCTTTCCATTTAATATAGCTGTGTCAAATCGAAATATTTTTGAAACAACACTAGTTACTGGACATATCTTCTTTCTACTATTTTTTAGTGGCAACATTGTACGACAGCTGTCATCATCATTCATTTGTTCGATTGTTTATTCCAAAGTTTTCGGTTATTTTCTGGATACGAATTTATTGTTTGATGTAAATATGAGTCATGAAGAGGAGCCGAAATAATATTAAATTCAAGGAAAAAAAGGAATTTCGAATTGAAACTGTTTAACCCTTAACCTCAGTCAGGAGTCAAATTGACTCAATGTGCAATTTATAATCTAAATATTTTTTGTTTGCGCGCGCATCAGCGCTCAAACTTCGAAGTACCCTCGAATTTAATATTCTTCAGTACGCTTGAAAGCTTGAAGTGATCAACAACATTGTTTTGTTTACGTTATTTGGTTTTAAAGTTTTGCGCGCATCTTTTGAGTCTAATTGACTCCCGTCTGTTGTTACGTGATAAATATTTAATATGGTGAGTTTAAAAGGTAAATAATAAAATATTTTTAAAGAATTTATTGTATAGGGATTCTATATTCTATCATTTTTTATAGAAATATGGATTCTTCTTCGGGACCATCCAGAAAAAGGGTTCGAGTAACTGACAAGAGATTTTGAGGAAACCCTAATAAGGTGGTGTGATGAAGTTGAGACGGATCACAACAATGATAGTGATGTCAGTGATTCTGAATACATTCTTAGTGATCATAACAGTGATACTGATCAAGAAGAGTGAATATTTGGAGGAAGATGAACAATGTGATGAAAATTTAGAAACGGAAGACAAAAATAAATATTTTAATGGTAAAGGAAAAAAAGGAGAATCTAAATTTCGTTGATCTAAGACCGCCATTAGTAAGTTCATATGTGAGAACACCAAAACATAATATAATAAGGCAACTTCCTGGATTGCGCTATCCTCTGCGCCAGCGAGACAAAATATCCGAAAAAGAATCGTGGACGTGCCTTCTAGACGTAAATATGTTAGAAGAAATTATTAAATGTTCTAATCAAAAGCTATCAAAAATGAGAGATTTATATAAGGATCCCACAAAATCGGATTTACGTGACTTGGACATGATTGAACTTTTTAGGGTTACTTATATATACTGCGGCTTTCAAATCAAATGACGAGAATATCACTTCGTTGTTTTCAACGGATGGGACAGGCAGAGATATTTTTCGCTGTGTTATGAACAGAAATCGATTTGCTATTTTATTACAATGCCTTAGATTTGATGATTCAGAAACCAGACAAAAACGAAAGGAGAATGATCCGCTAGCACCTATTTCTGCAATATTTGAGAAATTTGTTGCAAATTGTCAAGCTGCTTACACTATAGGACATTTGGCTTGTGTGGATGAAATGCTTATAAGTTTTAGAGGAAGATCCAAATTTAAAATGTATATACCTCAGAAACCATGCAAATATGGCCTGAAACTAATGGCACTAACTGATTCAAGATATAATTATTTTTATAACGGATATCTGTATTGTGGGAAAAAAACTGATGGGAATACGCTTACTGAAACTGAAAAAAAATTGTTGATTCCAACACAAGCAGTACTACGTTTATCAATACCTATTCAAGGGAGCAATAGAAACATAACGGCTGATAACTGGTTTTCATCCATCGAATTGGTTAATGTTTTGAAGACCAAAAACTTGACATACGTCGGTACTTGGAAAAAAAATAAATCGGAAATACCTCCCGAGTTTCAGCCTAATAGGACGAGACAAATTGGAAGTTCCCTTTATGGTTTTTCGGAAAATGTCACTTTGTTATCACATGTACCAAAAAAACAGAAGGCTGTATTACTCGTGTCATCATCAATGCATTCTTCCGCAGCTCAAGATCCTTATGTCGACAAACCAGAAATGATTCACTTCTATAATACTACGAAGTCTGGCGTTGACAGTCTAGATCAAAAATGTGCTTTATATTCTACTGGCCGTAGAACGCAAAGATGGCCTATGGCAATTTTCTTTAGAATATTAGATATAAAAGTACCAAAATTGAAAGAAAAGATACAAGACTGGAGTTAATGAAAAATCTTGGGAAAGCAGCTTATCACTGAAGAATTAGAGAGAAGACAGAGTAATTCACGTGTAAGACAGGAAATAAAAGTAGCTATTAGAAACATTTTGGGAAGAAAAGAAGAGCAACCAATATAACCAGTAGGTAAACTCGCCATTAGAAAATACTGTTCAATTTTCCCCAAGAAACTAAAAAGGAAAACTTCTACATTATGCTCTAGATGCTGGCGTCCAGTATGCCTACAATGTTCATCTCCTATATGTTCAACATGCATTGAAATATATTTTTTTAATCTTTTGTTGGAATAAATTTGTTTTGTTTTAAACGTTTTTAAATTTTAAAATAATTATTTACTCATTTTCTTAGAATGTGTTTTTTATTTGTTTTTTATAATTATGATTTTTATAATAAACGGTTTTAAAATTAGATAAATCTTCAAGTGTTTCATATTAATTCTAAAAAAAAACCATTTAAAATACAAAGAGTCAATTTGACTCCAGTATTTACTATTTTTCTAGTTTGGTCTCATAAACTGATAATCTTTCAAAAATACCTGATTCACTTGTCTTCGTCGCTTGCTATATATTTCAGTAGGTTATTTCTCTTTGAATAACATTTTTCGTCACGCTCATGCCTATTCCATTCATTCCAAAATCAGTGTACACACTAAATTGATCAATTACATTGATCAATGTTGGATCGTTAATAGAAATCATGGGTGTTATTTTGTTTTTCCACTTCCAGATTTGATGTTTGTAATTTCGTGTTCCTTTACTACCTCAAGACTTTTAAAACTCTTTTTTGTTGTGAATTGTTTCGATTAAAAAAACCTTATATTATCCTTCGACACATCTGTTTCTTTTATATATATTAGGAATTATCGATGCGGCGATTTTAACAAAATCGACTTTATTTGTGACGCACAAGGCACCATTAATAGTGCTCATGTTAGTACCGTCTTTTAATAAAGGAAGACATTAGCTTTATTAACATCAGCCTTAGGGTTCTCTTTTTAAATCGATAGCTAGTTGCTTATTTGATGTGTTTTCAGAAATGAAGACAGAAACAATATTAGTTTTAATACATAACCATATTGTGTTTTTAAAAGAAATCGTGTCTAATAACCCTATAGTTAACAATGTTCCGATAACTCTATTTTTAAAGTCGACTTCATTATTCATCAAAAGTGAAAGCAAGTGAAGTCGGCTTTAATAAAATGGCCATTATTTCTATAATTCCCTTATTGGAACATGGTCGCATTCGACACAGTTGGTCTTTCTAACCTGAAATTTTTACGAAGTAGTGGTAGTTATGAGGGTCAACTATAGGGTTATTAGTGACGATTTACTCTAACACAATATCGTCCTCATAAGGAAACCAATATTCATTTCTGAAAACACATGAGTCATATATAAGGTTGCCAGGTCGAAAACCGAACAGTTCGGTTTTTTCAAGGATCATCCGGTTGAAAAATTGTTGGTAAAACAGACAAACACATATAATTATGAAAATTTTTGCAGAATTTTCGATGGCTAAGTTTGTTTAAAGCACTTGATAGAGTACTCTCATCATGGGAACCATTAAAACGGTATTTCTTAAAACAAGGCCGCGAAAATTGTCCCACAGCACTTTAGAGTATTTATCAGATCAAGAAAACGAAATTGCAAATGAGACCAATCCTACTTATAATGAACTGTATTTGTATTTTTTGATGTCTTTCCAAGAAATTTTGCTTTTGCTAGAAAAACAGCAGCGTATAATCTGTAAAATATAATGATTAAATTCAGGAACACTCTTTAAAAAAAAATAAGCGACCAACATTTTGGCATAAAAATACACATGGCCTTGAAGAAAGGCTATCTTTCAGTCAGAATATCATTCTAAATAATTTGTGACGAATGCTCTAAATGTTTACCAAAGAGCTCTGGTTTACATAGCAAAGTGGTATAGCTTCGAAAATAACCATTTTAAGACTTTTAGTTGTTTAAATTTAGAATCCGGAATATTGCCCACCCTGGATGAATTAATAGATTTGTGGTTAATTTCTCCTTGGTAACAAGAGCAACCTCCTGAAAATCTATATGAAGAACTGGCTGCACTGCACACCGTGTTTCCTGTACTTGAAGGTAAAACAGTAGATTGTGGTGTATCTTCTTCGAGAAAGAGGTAGCACCAAGTTTGTTGAAACTTGTACAATATGTTTGCAGCATTCCCTTATCCAATGCCTTCATAGAAAGGATATTTAGTGTTATGGGAAATGTTTGGACAAACGAAAGAAATCGTCTCTCTGTAGAAAGCGTTGAGTGTGAGCTCTGTGTTTTTTTCAACATAAACAGTACTTGCATCGAATTTAAAAATGAGATATCAAGTAATAGGGAGTTGTTAAAAGCATCGGCATCTATGTGAAATATATTAAAAAGTTTTATTTACCTATAAAAATATTAAATATTCTTTGTTTTTTAAACTGTTTATTATGGAATAAAATAGCTTTATTTTTTGAAATTAGAAACACTCCGTTTTTTTTTTCGTGCAAGACTGGCAACCCTAGATATATAGGTCGGGTAAACATAGAAGAACTATAAAGCACTTAATCAATGGCACCTTGTGCCGTTTCGAGTATTCCCTATTGTTTTTAGATTTAATTAACGTTTCTGATTTAACCAACAAAACACTTGAGAAAAACGTCCGTATCTAGGAATCTGAACTGTAGTATGAAAATAAGAATATCTGAATATTTCTATGTGAAAAGGAAAATATTGGAAGAGCAAAATGAATACTTTCTCCAATTACTGCTACTTCGTTTAATTGAAAATACACTTTCTAAAGAAAATAAGCCACTTTAATGCAATAACCACCAGAACATAGTTCTTTTTATTTGTTAAAATCATAAAGCAAAGTCGTAGTAAATATTTTTATAAAATAAAAAATAAGTTACTACTTTGTGGTACCAATGAAATATAATTCTTTATAAAAGAAATATGGAAGAGCTCCATTGGTATTTGCTCTAAAATTTAGGCCTTTTACACTACAAAAAAGTGCTGATTAAAACGTCGGGATAATTTCTCATTTTCATTTGACAGACATAAAATAATTAATAGAAATCTATTGAAAATACGGGTATAAATTAAGAACTGTTGAATCATCAATTACTTCAAATTGCTCTTTAAAGTCCAATACATTACACATCGATTATAGTAGCATTTAAACTGTAAAAAAACATTCTAGACACGTGGTAATATCAACTGAATTGTCTTAAGATTATGCACTAAAACCAATTATAGATATCAAAATTTACAGCATAATAATATAGAATATTTCATTTAGATGATTTGAAAATAACAATATAAATTTGTACCATTTAAATTCATGAAATTACTTAACCACTTTTTTATAAAAAAAACATTGCTCCAATAATATGGTTTTTAGTTAATAAATATTGTAATTTCAGTACACAATTTTCATTGAAATCCAATTTGAAATTATTACTACACATCTTTGGTCATTTTCTTAACTGATTTCACAATAATAAATTTCTTAATTTATGTCTATCATACAATTTTTGACAATGTACTTAGAACACACCCATCTCAAAATCCACATATTTGTTATACTTAAATTACTCTCTTAAAATTTGTGTGATTTGAAAGAAGATTCAAAAATGTACAGCTTAATTTGTCAGAAATAAATACATCGCTCAGATATTCATTAGATAAATCTTATTGACTAAATTAAATTGGAAATTTAATACAAGTTTTGTAAAAGTGAAATTTTGAAGGAGCTGATGGAATAATTGACTCTAAAATAAGAAAAATATGATTGTGCTATCATTTAAATTAAGTAAATTTATGTTATATATTTCTTCAGTTACCAGTTTATATTGATGCAATATTGTATTTTGTAAAAGATTCAGTCATTCTTTCAAATACAATGATTAAAGGTGGATCATTCTATTCAAAACTTCTAAATAAAAAATTCATATAAAGCAAAACTGGGCAACTAGAAGTTACCTATTTATGGAAGATTGTACTCTTATATTAGCAAATTTCATTTTACAAAATTAATAATAAAATCTTTACATTTAGTGCATAATCCTTAAATACGAAAATTCTATTAGTGGTATAATTTCATAAAAAATGACACTTCCTATAGTTTATTGGCAAATTATTAAATACAGAATAAATACAGAATAAGTGATTCAGTTTTATCCCCAAATATGAAATTTTTCGGCAAATCGAAAAGTACAAAACCTATTTCTGAGTATCTACTATACAAAATCATGTTTTCATTCGATTAGTCCGAAAGGTATAAACAGTAATATGGCACATTCACATATATCATATTATATTATTTTCACAAAAATTTAGGAGTTTCCAGAACATTTTTTTAAATGAAACCAAAAGATACAGCATTAATAAAAAACAAAAATCATGTATCACAAGGTAACAAATTCACATTTTTTGAACCCAATAATACATCTATTCAAATTTTAATAAACCTACATATAATAGAAAAAGTTGAAAAAATATATATCAATTCATTTGTTACCATGTAAACATAAATTGAAAAATAATTATGCTTTTGGTAAATGCTCTAAGAAATTTGAATTTCAGCTAAATAAGCTGACAGTTTACACATACATAATAATATAGGGTCTATTCTGTAACTTTTTGGTTATTAGTATTATAACCTTCGGGTTATTAATGTATTTATAACTAAATCGATATAAAATTAAACCAGTTAAGTATTCTGTATGGTTCAATTTTAAACACCTGGTTAATTTTTAAGTTTTAATGATACAGTTATATTTAGGTAGCGAAGTTGTGTTTTTGTGATTAGTATGGAGAAAGAGAGAACGATCAATCAAAATTGTCGGCATTAATAAATTAAGTTGAAGAACATATAGATTTGATTTACCTTCCAAATGAAGCTGCAGAGTATCAACAATACAAAAAAAATTGGGAAAGAGTAACAGAACTACTTGATTGATGGGCCGAAAAAAAATGCCAAACAATGGGAATCAGTAAGTTTGTAGTAATTAAAATAAAACTTATTGAACTTAAAACACGTTTTAGGTATTCGCTGATTTCAAATAAAATACTTAAAAAACTTAGAGTAGAGCATATACATAAGGAGGGCCCAGTTCGGAAATTGAGATGTCACGAGAGTTTGATCACAGAATAATTCAACTTCTTAATCCAGTTGTGGTAGATGGGAAAAATATTTCTGAAGATGGACTTCAATGTGAGCAAAAAGATTTTGTGGCCGATAATGAACGATTTTTGGAGCCAGTTTCAGAAAGTAGTAATGGTAAAGCAAATTTTTTATTTAAATTATGATAATGACAAGGACAAATTGTATGAATATCGTCAACACATGATTATACTATGTCAAATTTGTGATTATTATATTCTGTGTAGTTTCAGCCCCGATCTCTAGTGATAATGAGAACGTAAACAATGAAATACCAATTAACAGAAAAATAGAATATTACGTTACAACAACAATGAAGTAAGAGTAAATTCAATATAATGGTTGAATACAAACATCAAAATATAATGGAACAACTTTTTCTGTTATTAAGTAAAATATTCATTACATATTAAATCACATTCCCTTGGATACAAAAATTATGATCTCGATCACCATCTTGTACGATGAATAACTTCTTCATCAGGAAGGACAGCATTGAAATGTTATGAAATATTGTGTGTTCCAAATGTTGAATTTGGAAATTGAAAAACGTCGCTTATTTCTCGCAAATTTCAGTTCATTAGACGTGCAGCCATTTAACCTCGAAACAAAATGTTATTGTAGTTAAATTTTATTCTTTATCCTTTCCCCTTGTCGATATAAAAAATACTATAACCAACACTATAATAGTTACATGTACAACCAGAGTTTTGATTATAGAATACAAACAAAGGTTATACACTGCGGTTAAATATAACCATTGATTGTTTTTAACCAAAAAAGTTACAGAATAGACTCCTTAGAACGCTCATACCCACGATGGTAGTTTGACAAAAAAAGATCAAAACAGAAACAACCATAGCAACAAAGAATTAAACGTCACATGGTTTCCTTTCTACTTAAATATTTTAAAAATTCTAACATATCCATAAATAGTATTTGTCTTGGAGCACTAACCAAAAATTTTATTTTGAGTCATGTGAAGGTCCATTTGCAAAATTTTATGTAATAGAATATATAGAATACAATTACAGTGAAGTATTACTAATCATAAAAAATAAAAAAAAAACTGATAAATACCTTTTGTGTATTGAGAAAAAATGTATATCTATTTATTTGAATATTATACAACAGATTGAACATCCTTGTATATATCAATAATAGGTATATTTTATAGTAAATTGATTTTTTTTTCTATGGAAAGAGGGTTGTTGTTCAAATATCAATTTCTTAGAACATATTATTAAAGATCTATTAACTGTAGTCTTTTTTTTTAATTTTAGCAATAGGATCTTCCATTTTTTTCTTAAACATCAGCTTCCCTTTAGCTTCAATTTAAAAAAATATGGGATGACAAACATAAAATATGATAGGAAGGTTAATTAGTAAAAAATACTTCTTTAAAAAAATATTCTCTCTCTCACACACGACATACGAACACATGTATATAAATTTGATGTATAAAAATCTGTAATAAAAGAAATTTCTTCATTTCTAATATAACTAAAATATACATTATTAATAATAATAATATGTTTATCAACATATTATATCTAGAATGCTTTTTAAAAAAATCAAGCAAATTATATATCAGTAAATCAGCAGTGTAAATCACAGCATACAACAAATATTGAAGCTTGTTACTAAGTTTGATTACCATTCATTCTTCTTAAATTTTAACATTGGAAATGTTCCAAAAAACCTTACGTTTTGAAAATAAAACACTAAAAACCAATCCCAAATAAATGCTAATAATCAAACTTAAATCAACAACTTCTACATATTGACTTGATTATTAGTAAAGATCACCAAAATATAATATACAGCAGGAGAAAAAAACTAAATTTTCTCTGTTGAATTAATATCTAATAAACAGAGACTTCTTATGTAATACATCGAGTAGAAGAATTCAAAACAATGGAGCACTTTAAGAGACTTTCAAATAAGAAGAAAGTATACATCACTGGTTAACTCTGCTAGTTTATTTGTACACATCGAACTGTTTGTACAGTACAACGTCAACAGCATATATAGATACACATTGTTAACTAATTAATGGAGAATGAGTAGAAATATCTAGTTTTTTTTACCTTACTGTCATTGAAAAGTCTCCATAGTAATTGAAACATTTCTGTTACCAACCCACAACTTTGTTACTTTGGCCAATACACTTTATTTCGCCAAGTATAAGTACATGTGAAAGTCATCTTTAGTACATTATCACAGTATTTAACCCGGTGTTGAAGCAAAAGAGTGTATTCAATTGTAAACCAAGTCACGTAAATATTAATTTTATGTATATATATAATATATATAGAATGCAATACATAAATGAATAAAAATTTGTTAAAATCGTTTCTTTATAATTATCATCCTAAGGATATTTTAATAAAGGAATATAAAAGTCAGTTTTTTATCACACAACTCTCATGGAACGTATATGCAACTATCCCTATTATGGTTACCATTATTAACCGCGTTAATGGGATAAGCCAAAACGGTGTTCAGAAGATCGTTGTGAATTTCTAAAGAATTTGTAGCATAATGTAATACCAAATCTTTTAATGTGGGATAAATATTGTATGGTTCTGTAAATCCAAGTCCTTTCTGAGTTTCATTGATAATACAATGATTAGTGCTTCCATTACACTGTACAGAAAGAGCGAATTTGTTCATTTGTCTGGATTTTCTCAATAAAAATGTGCCATCAGGTTTTCCTTCCAACAGTTTTTCTGCGTCAGTACGGGAACAATTCAACATGAGCCAAGTTTTCTCATCATTATGTGGTAATGAATCTGTATCTACTTCACAGTCCCCTGTCGTTTCTTCTGCATTTCTATTCAAAATTTGGTTCACTTTACTAATAGAAAAGCCTCTTTGTTGTAGCCATCTAGTGTGCTTGTCTCTTTCTCGTACCAAGTTGTGAATTTGAGGTTTTAAAGCTGTTAATTCTCTTTCTAATGCTTTCCTATAAGCTTCTTTCTGTTTCAGAATTTCTTCTAGTTGTTCACAGCTTTCAGACATTAACTTGAGACGTTTTTTAAGTAATTCGGCATTAAGTTCCAGATTTTTAATTTCGTGAGGTTGTGCTTCACTTTGAAATTTTTCTTGTACAACAGTTTGGTCTCTAAATACTTGTACCAATTCTTTCAATGCATCAAGAGCTTGTCTTTTAGTTTGTACTTCAATTGATGTATCATTAAAGTCTTTTGAAACCGTTTCAGATACTTTATTCTTATCGGCCAAACTTTTGTTTAGAGTTACCAGCTTTTCTACTAGTTTTTCAATCTTCTCTGTTTTCGCCAATTCCTCTTCTTGATTGTTACGAGAAACTGGATAGAGTAATTTTATATCTAGAGAAGCATTGTACTGAGATAAAGAATCATGTCTAAAGTGATTAATAAGATCTACAACAGATGGAAACGTGTAAGGTTCCGTAAAACCGTACATACCATTCCGATGGCAAATTTTAATAAGCTTATTTGCACCACCTTTCCGAAGAGTCAGAGTATATTCACCACATTTACTAGATGCATCACGAACTAAAAATGTACCGTCAACAGTGTCATTAAGCACTTCGTTCACTTCCTCACGTTTGATGTCGCCCCAATACCACTCCGCATCCTGGAGACTCATCGCAGCATTACTTTTTTCCTTATCTCTTTCTATCATCGTATAATAAGCACTACTACCCATACGAGAGACTTTCCTAGGGGGTATAGCTGGTGCTGAAGCAAATTCTGGTAATTTTTCTCCCCAATCACAGTATAGTAAAAGCAGTTCTACAATGCGGTTGTGAGCTTGTGTGTTGTAGACGACTTGTCTGAAAAAAAAACATATTAGTAATTAAGATATACTTTATCTAGTTGCTAAGTTCTATAATCATTTCAAATATGTATATAAAAAAATTGTAAGATTATTATCTTATCTGGGTCAACAATACAACTGATTTCTCTTATCAGGTTTTAATGGGGATAAGACTCATTTTATTTAGCTGGGAGATAATGAAGTTTAATTTTAAATATAAAATACATAGATAAATAATTTAGCTGTTCCAGGATAAGCTTGTGCAGTCTGTAGACAGTATGTCTATTGAATGTATTCTATATTATATTCAATTATTTATTGACAAAGTATCAATTAAAACTGACAACAAACGATATTAAAAAGATGCATCTTTTAATCACTAAAAATATATTATGGCAAATTTGATAAATATATTGAGGTCATTTATACAAAAGTGCAAATTTGGGTCATTGTAATCATTGTAAGGATAAACATTCTGATGATTTAAAATTTTCATGGTTAAAATATTGATATTTGTAATTTCTATTTAATAAGAATTGACAAGCTGTAGTTACCTATTGTGGTCAAAAAATCTTAAACTCATTCAAATTTTTTTATCAAATTCATCAAAAATTATGAAGTTCACAACAAGTTTGATAGCAGCATGAATTTTTATAATTTTCAAGTCAAAAATTAGGAAGGATGACTGTTTTATTCAACATTTACTAAATGGAACTCCAAGGTACAATAGGGTATTATATTCACTAAAAATATAATTTAGAATTGTTGAAAAACATTAATATTAATATTTTCAGTTACAAAAACGTTAATCTCACTCTTAAATACATAACTCTACCAATACGTGCATAAATACACAAATAAGTTATTTAATGTGTTAATTAACTAATTAGTATCTTAAAATGAATCCATATGCTCCTAAACTGAATAAGTAAAATGTAATAAACGTTTCATAACTATTTAGAAATTAATTTTTTGTTCTATAATTTTCCACTCTAGGTAATTTAACAAACTTATAATATATCCTTAGGTATACACAATAAGGTTTTTATTGACTCTAAATGAGCTGACGAGTAAGGTTTTTGTTGTTAATCAATAGTTGGAAACTTTTCCACTAGTTATCAACTGGAATACTTTTGAGCCAACAAGTACTCAACACAAGTAGGAAAATAAGTAGTCTACTGCTCTGTTCTATACATTAGAATGATGTAATGCAATATTATTTGTTTATACATAAATTTAAGAAATAAGAAATAAAAATGAAGACAAAAAGTTGGAATGGTATGATCAAGTTGCATCACCCCACTTAATGAGATTACTGATAAAAAGGATTAGATAGTTAGGAGATAAGAAAAGGTTACTCTGTAACATTAATCCTCATACAAAGGATAATAAAGATATTGTGAATTATTCTATTAGTAAATGGGGTCAATAAGACACAAAGATAAAATTTAATAATGAATTTATTGCAGATTCGAGAAAATTGCCAATTAATATTCTTCTGCATATACTAGGCATGCTAAAATGAATAGTAGTACGTAATTTATAAAGAATATTTATGTTAATGCATTGAATTAAGGTATTTTGATCCTGATTGGACCCTGGGGGTTTGGGATGATATTTTGGGCGTGGTCATAAGATTTTGATTTAAATAATCATTTTTATGAAACACTTAAGTTATATGTGAAAGGAAAAATTTTAACTCAATTACAGATAAATTGAAATAACTTCTGATTAGATTTAAGAGAGTTTTAAATAAACAATTATATGATAGGTAAATTTTCTTCACTACAATTTTTTATTACAAGTTGATTTTAATATATACCCAATAGAAAACGAGTAAGCATTTACAATTTTTTTAATATCCAATATGGAACAGAGGAAAATATACAAAAACATCAATTTTAATTGAAAAGTCCCAGTTTGGAAACTGTACTGATTAATTTTCAATAAATTTAATCAACTAATAAGTTTTAAATGAAGTAATTCTTTTAAAGTATCAATTTTTGATTATAGGCAAGTTTGTTTTTTGTAGCTAGCAATCTGCTAGTTATTACCTTTTGCATTTTATAAGATAGTGATGCCTTGTCTGTTATCAACTGATGTCCCACATTTCAATATCATTATATAAAAATTGTTTTAAAATTTGAATATCTACATCATGTTCATTATATGAAAGTTTATGGAATGTGCAAATTGTGGACGAAATTTTTTAAGATAATTTATTTTCCATCAGTTGTTTGCAGAAATTGTATAATTTTAATTCATAAGAATGTTAAAAGTTTATGCCTATAAGGAGAAATTTAAAAAACATGACACAAATACCCAATATAAGTGGCGTAAGGATAAATTTGTTAAAATATAAAATGATTTTATCAGTAAAATTATTATTTAAATATTAAGCCCAATAAACTAATGGAGCTCATAAAAACCATATCATGGCAAACTAAAACTGAACAGATAACTAAAGATGCAGTGCAACCTTAAAATATAACATAGCTCCATATAATTACTTTCTCGATTTAACACATTATTCGTAATCCACTTCAATTGTACATAAAAGTCAATGTAAAATATACCTTGAAGAAAATTTTTTGAGAGCACCCTCATTATAACGCATTTTTAACTATCAAAAAAAGTGTTAGTACCTCTAATTAACTTAGCCACTCATCATTAGAAAATAAAAAAAAAAACGCGACGTTTTAAACATGTCAATAATCTGCCAACAGATTACACGACAAACCTTAAGGCTTGGATAACCAGTAATGCAGTCTGGATAAAGAGATGAAGGAAGTTCTTATGTTCATCGATAATTGTACTACACACAAGGAAGTTCCTAACTTGAAAAATTTTAAAATGAACTACTTTCCTCCAAACTCCATTTCAAAACTACAACCCCTGGACCAAGGCACCATTCAAAGCTTTAAAATGCATTATAGAAAAGAAGTTGTCAGACAATGAAAGGAGCATTGCAAACTGCATCGAAGAAAAGTGTGTTCAACGTAACATACGAAAATGAAAAAGGTGACTTTTCACTCGTCGAAATTGATAGGACCTGGCAAAGAAATCAAGAAGAATTGCACTTTCAAGAGAGTTCAATGAATTCGTTTCCTTCGATATATTTAGCCATATGTGGAGAACTAACTGATGCCGATGCTGATATTGTCATATCTATGTTGCCAGTTACTAATGTAGAAGTGTATGAAGGCGAAGAAGAAGGGGGTGAAATTTATGAACCTGACAAATAAAGATGAAAAAAATTAAGAATTTTACAGATTTAACTGCATTTAATTTTGATGATTTATCTAAGGGAAACATATCTTTTCTATCTCATTGTTTTTAAATAGAATAATAATAAATAATAGAATACAGTAATTTGATAAAAATGTGTTATCATGTAAAAGAAGTTGTTCGCTACAAGATGAGTAATGTTGAGGTGAATAAAACTATTTTTTCAACTCTTTAAAACAAATTGTAGATCAACCTAACGTTAATATAACAAACCTAACGTTAATATAAAAAACCTCAGTTTAAAGAATGACTTAATATAACGAATAATTACTTATTTTCTTCCGATCTGTTATATTTAGGTAGCACTGTATTCACTTTTTGTTAAAGCACAGAAGCAAAGATGGTTGATACGTCGAATTTTCAAGACAAAAGAAAATGTTGATGTATGCCAGTAACAAAGACCAAACACTAGAGAATTCAAGATGAAGAAATAATTACTGAAGATAAAAATTCTTGTAATTGCATAATAAATGTGTGATTTTATCAAAATGTATCAACTTACATAATTCTCTCCCACGGTGGTCTTAGGAAAATATGACACATAACTTGAACTAAGACAGTAGGTGGGCTTTTGTTTCCTCTAGCATATTCTAACTGACATATTCTACACAAGTGTCCCATAATAAACCTTAAGGTTGATTTATGATGCTCTGGAAGTTCTTCTATTAGTTGTTTCAATATGGTAGTACACTCTTCATCGTTTCTTTTTTTAGATGCTTCCAAAAATTTATCATACCACTGTACAGGAATGAGCGGATCAGGTAACTCTCTTAAGTATTTTTTGAAAACACTAGCAATGGACACGTGGCTGTATTCAGACCAGTTTATGTTGTTAGGATTTTCTTCTATTTTCTTAACCAGAGATTGCAACTGATCTGCAGGAGGTGTGGCACAATATAAATTATATAATTCTAGAGATTCATTATTCTTAGCACGTTTCTCAATTTCTAAAGCACAATTTATGATTAGCATTGGAGCTGGTGATTCACTTAAATTGAACTGGCTGCAAAGTCCCTGACCGAAGAATGATTTAAATTGAATAAAATGAGAACTTTCATCCATTGGACGGTGAGTGCAAGACGGAAGTTCAGTTGCTGCACATGTACGATGGGAAACTACACCGCAATCTTGACAAATAAAACCTTGGTGAAGGAGTCCCCGAAGATATTTGTTACATTTATCGCATCGTTCTAATGAACTAAAGCTGCGCTGCTTCAAATTGTGAGTATAAGTGGTGTCCGTGGATACTGTTTCCTCAATTTCATTTCGTAGAGGGGTTGTATTGTCTGGCTTATTTAATAATTCATCTATACAGGATAATAAAGCTTTCTGGTGGAATTCATCTTTTATGCCCATAGCCTAAAACGTATAAATGCATTAATATAACAATAAATGAAAAAGTTATCAAACAATATGTAACATCAAGATTATTCTCCCTAGCTTGTCAGTTATTGATGAAGTTATGAATTTGGTTTATGTATACAATACCTAATATTTAAAAAAGTTTAGTTGGTAGAACTGTATATCCTGTTAAAGCAGAGTTTGAGTGTCATCTGCCATATACTTTGTTTACAGTGTTCTATTTTATTTGTTGATCTCAACGTTTTTTGTAAAAGATGAAAATAAAAAATAAATAATCATTGCAATGTACATGGAATCCGGACAATAAAATGAAGACTTTAAGAAATAATTACGTAATTTGGATCTTAAATGGAAAATTAACAATCTTTTACATATGGTATCATATACAATTGGTGAATTATCTGACAAACTAATCAGGCCATCAAGAGGCAAACAGACGAAATACTCTAATTGTATACAAAACCCAGACATCCATTCAAACAAAAAATATTTCAACGATAATGATTATTTTCCTAAATTATCGTCAACAAAAGCGAAAAATGGTTATGTAACTGTGGAAGAATCACAACAAATCATCTTCATTTCAATTTGTTATTTACGTGAATTTGATCCAAACAATTTTCATTAATTTTGAACGAAATTAGGTTTCATTATGTTATCATGCTCCATTATTCTATAATTTTCTTCGCCAGATGAAATCTCCAAATATGATTTAAAAAGTTGTACATATTTGCCAATAAAATGGTATTTTCAACTTGTAATTTTTTACGAAATGTACTATTTGATGACATTAATCTCAGCTTCTTTCGTTCCGAATTTGTAAACTAAATTTATTAGTCTAATTTTTCTCTTTATTGTTTTGCTGGTGAATTAATCTAATTTACGAGGATTGGTCTCAAAAGTACCTGGTCCAACAAAGAAAACACAAAAATTTTGGAAAAAATATTTATTTATTTTTCATCTCCTTTTAACTCGATACACTTTTCTAAGCGATGTTCAATAAATTCAATACGTTCAATAATACACTTTTTATAAAAAGAATCGCCAGGCCCCTCAAAATAGCCATTAACTGCCGACAGGACTTCTTCATTGTTGGAAAATTTTTGACCACCGAGACATTTTTTCAAGTCTGGGAACAGAAAATAATCCGATGGGGCTAAATCTAGCGAATAGGGTGCATGAGGTAGAAATTCAAACTTTAATTCACTAATTTTGGCTATTGCAATAATAGATGTGTGAGCTGGTTCATTGTTTTGATGAAACAACACTTTCTTCTTAGCCAAATGCAGCCGTTTTTGCTTAATTTCTTCACTTAAACGAGTAGAATTCAGTTCAGCTTATATTAGTTGGACTAATGCCTTTCAAATAAAAGTATTGTATTACATAACGATGATTAATTTGTTCCATGTTTACAAATTTACTGAAAACTTTCACTATTAATTGCTGCGAAACAAATACTAAACAACGTGGCGTCCTCAAACTTGAAACATATGTTGTATAGATTGTGTACTTTCTAATACAGTGGGATTTTTCAAGCACTACCGCCATCTCTAGGTCAGAACGAATTAGAAGTCCTGATTGTTGTTTTCTACAATTTTAACTAGAGCTTCTAAATGAGACCTTGTACCCTTCTGAAAATAATCAATAAGATCGAAATTTGTCAACAGATTATGTGGTTGCTAATTGTTAACGACAATATCATTCTATATATATATATATATATATATATATATATATATATATATATATATATATTTATGAAGTTGAAATTATACTTACAATTAATTTTTCTCGATCAAGATGTAGTAAGTCTGCACCTTTTATATCCTTACATCTAAAAACGTCTGCGTAAGTGTATAAATTTAGTGCCGCCATCCATTCTATTACATTTGAACAAGTCCACTCGGATATTGGCTGGAATAAAAAAATATTATATTAATTTCTAAATTACACATTATTTGTGCCAATTACGCTAAATAATTCCACAAACGAAGACCACATTAATAAATCTTTTTGGCTTTTGATCAAATGAAAATTTCATTTTTATACACGATGATAACAAGAAACAGTTTCATTTTTACTTGGCACTTTAGATTTGAAAAACTAATAGGTAATTATTATATAATATAGTAAAAACATTCAAGTGATAAATTTCGATATTACACAAGCGCGTATGTCAAACGTTCGATACTATAATATTGAAAATATATATAAGGAGGATTTATTATAATGTTTCATAGTTTTGGCCAGTAATGTAAAGTGAATGAAGCAAAGCAGCTCAGTAAAATCAAACGAATACATCTGAATTTGAGAATGAGAATGTTATTATATCGTCTACAATTTTTTCAAAAATCCTTCATTTAATTTAATTTGTTCGCTCAGTCGTAGGTGTCACAGCTCGTGGGAGGTCAACTTCACAAAAAAGGTAATTGAGATGTTAATTTCATCACTTTTTACATCTTTTCAATGTTAAATGTTTAGTCCATGAGATATATTCACAAACTAAAGTATTTTTTCCTTGTACATTTGTTCATTTCTCGACAAGATTTAAAGCTTTGTATCGTCACTCCAAGGCAAAATTTGGTTTCACTGGTTCGATTTTTATGCGCATTTGCCGGTTCTAATCCATATTTTATTAAAAAGCTGGTTGTTAATTTTGGTTATTTAACTGCAATAAACATCCAGAGATACCTAGTAAGATTTTTTTTTACTCTTATTTGAATGGGCGTTTCTCTTAATTTGTGGTGCAGTCAACATCAAATTTTTATTTTATCAAATCTTTTGCTATATTCATTTTCCCGAGTTTCTTGTTTCCTTGCAGGTAATAGTGTAGAGCAGAAAAATTCTATACTGTTAGAGCATGATTTGCTTGTGTTTTGATCATTTTCAGAAACAGTCAAATTAGTAATCGAAATCTTCCAGATGCAGAATGTAATATTTTCACTTTCGTGTATTAAGGTTTAAAGAAGGTTGAAAAGGTAAAATCCAGAAAATAACATGCAAATTTTTTAAAACTGATTTGTATATCATGTACTTTATCGATTATATTTTAGCCATTTTACAGATTCAATATTATCATTAAAATTATTTGTTTAGTAAAAGCAGTAAAAATTAAGTAATAGTCGTAAAGTTGATAAGAACATATAAAAATGTCCTTCATTTAATTTTTCATTGGGTCAAATAGATTCTTCAATTACATTAAATAGATTGTTTAATAATTTTTTAACTAGTAAGCGTTTGTGTTGCGTATAACGAAATTTTTATGTTGCTTTCATTTGCAAAGTTGGGGTGTATATTCAGATTTATATATATATATATATATATATATATATATATATATATATATATATTTATATTGACGTTTAAATTATCACAATTATTGTATAGTTTTTCAAGAATTTTAAGGGTCAATTTGTTGAACAGTTGATTCATACGAGGTCTGGCTATTAAATAACGAGACTGTGCGCCTAGAGGGCGCCCTAGACGGGTAGGATAAAAAACGAGTAGTAGCTATCTTGTCTATACACGTCCCAAAACACGTTTCCGTCACTTTTATAGTATTTGTGTAGTAGCGCTTTGAAACGAACATGTTTTTTCCTCGTGCCGAAAAACATGTGTAACGAAAAAAACAGAAGCAACGTATCAATCTCAAATTTCTCGTTAAATTAGAAAAAACTGAGTGCTGTAAATTATTGCGAGAGGCCTATAGGGATAACTCTATCTCGTGCGCGTGTTTTTGAGTGGTGTAAGCGCTTTAGAGAGAGCAAATCAAAATTCAAGGCAATGTTGATCGTTTTTTTTTTTCGACATTAACGGTATCGTGATGACTGAATGGGTTCCAGAGGGCCAGACTGTCAACCAGACTTACTATTTGTCAGTTTTGGCAACACTGCAAGAACGAGTTCGTAAAAAACGGAGGTGGAAGAACAGCTCGTGCTTTTTGCACCAGGACAACGCACCTGCTCATAATCCGCTATCTGTGAAGCAGTTTTTGGCCAGTAAGCGCACTCCAGTGCTAGAACACCCACCATACTCACCAGATTTGTTTTTTGTTTCCGAAGATAAAATCTGCTTTGAAAGAGACCAAATTTGAGTCGATGGAAGTGGTAAAGCAAAAAACAGCAGCAGGATTATTCGAATGTAGAATAATTGTTATAATAAAACCCTTTATCGTAACCACTCTCGTTATTTGATAGCCAGACCTCGTATAACCATTACTTTTGACACGTTTTTCAATTTGGAACATTTTTATGTGTTTAACCCAATAAATATTATATCAAAATTTTTAGTTTCCAAGATTCCACAAATCTTCGAAAAGTATAATATCAATAACACGTAATAATAAGGTTGGTTATTGCTAATTTAACACTTAACTGTTATGATTTATATCTTCTTAAAATAATACGATATGCTTGCCAATAAAATAAAACAATCCTCAGTTAATTTCGCCTTCAACACGGTTGTTAATAGCAAATGCAATATTTTTATATTTCAAATTACAGTTACCTTCAAAGCAGAAGTTACTGACATGTTTGAAGCCTGGTTTCTAAGATATTAAAATAGGTATAACAGCAAAAAATGTCCTCGTATACATCATGAAAATGGTATCAATTCTCTATTTTATGAATTTTAAATTAAATATTAATAGATCAACGATAATAAACGTTACGTTACCTTATACAATGACAGTTTATGGCGTTCTCTAGCAATATTAACACTTTTGTTTAAGAATTTATGAATTAGAATTATGCATACGCATAAAAATGTCTTATTTAAAAACAAGTATAAGTACGTTATATACAGTGAAAATAATAGTCTCAAATGTAATAAATAAATTTAAATACCAATAACACTGAATTGAAATTGAATTGTAATTACTAAAACATAACTTGACATTTTAACTTAACTGGTCTCTAAACATTTATAAAACAATTTCTAAATCATATCATTTAATAAATCATTACTAATATTGATATTATGTCAATAATGAATTTTAGTGATGAAAGATTGTGAATACAAAATACTAGAAAACACAGCATTTTTTAACACACTATACACTAGACCGTTGATAAATTATTCTTTTCTAAAAATAGTTAAGAACAATTTTACTAGTTTTATTATCCGAAATTTAATTATTTGGAAATATTTGGAAGTTAACGGAAGTTAATAACGCAAAAATTATTGCTAGGCATATTCCTGTATCGGCTTAAGACTGGGCCAATCTTATTTCATCAAATACGAACTAAGCTACCAACTCCTGTATATCTAGAAGCACTACTAAAAGCAACGTTGCCAATATATGCAAAAGTAGGTCACAACTCAGATTTAAAAAAACTTAATAGATTTCTATAAATACTAACCACGGCAACGAATCTTTTATAGTGTTTACGTTATGAAATGTGTATGAATGGCTTTTTGTAAAAGACAAAAACGCAATTGTCGAAATACACTTAGGTATAATATTTAAAAGAAAGAACAAAAGAATAAAAGTGTTCCGATTTTCTCGGGCTTATTGATAACTGATGCGTTCTGACAACAGCGTATAAAGGAACGAGCGAAAGAAAAGTCGCGATACGAAAAAAAGAGATAGGAAGACGGTATACGGCCGCATAGCAACGTACAGAGTCTACTATTGGAGGACAAACCACCTATCAAAACACAAGCACTACAAACTCGAGAGTGTTTCCACAGAGAAATTATGTACAGAGTGTGTGTGAATGTATATTTTTTATATTATGGTTCAAAATTAAACTAAATAGGTATCTAAGTAAACACAGCGATATAAATGTTTGCCTCTTCGTTTTCAGATTATTTATATCGTTGTTCGGTCAAATTAGTTATTTATTTCAAAACTGTAAAAATTTTTGTTCGTAGAACAGTAATCTCAATTAAAAATCCGGTAGTGTGTCCCAAGATGAAGACGACATATAGTTTTTTAAATTTTCTCAAACTTTTTACTTCTTAGGCATTTTTATATTATGTTTTTCCTCATGATTTATCTTTTGATAGAAAATCAGTTGAAAACAACAGATAAAAATTTCCCGATTCAACCTACTTCGGTCTTTATCAAAATTTTTAATTTCATTAAATACTCTACCGTCATGGTTTCATTCAGTTTCATTTTCATTCTTTCAATTTTTCAACATAATTAGATTTTACTGCTTGTATAACTTCAGGAACATTAATGATAATTAATTGAAAAATACTTGTACACTAGGAATTTTAAATTTTCAATTACAGCTACTTTACTTTCAATATATAGTTCAGAAAATTACCTGCAACTGTTCAAAATATAATTAATATTAAAGTGTTTAGTAACTCTTTTCGAAATATAACTGAATCTAGTTAACTACCAGGCGAAGTAAACTAGAGTGCAGTAAGAAGGTAATATAGAATTTAAATTGATGTCAAAGTACTGTCTTCGGTTACGGATGCACTTATCCCAGCGTGGAATCCATGACTGGAAGGATCCTTTTCGAATAATTTTCATTTGCTCTATCGTGGCCTTCTGAACGTCAGGTATGATGTCAAAATGTTTTTATGTAGAACAATTTTTTAGTATAGGCAAGATCCAAAAGTTAAATGGTGTGGCTTCTAGCGAATCACAAGTGATTAACGGCACATCACGTTGTCACGATCAAGAGGAAAGCTCATTTTTAAGGCCTCCAAAGCTTCATCTGATCGAATAGTGCTGAATGTGGTTTTTAGCGGCCAAAATCCAATCAAAAATGATTTCAGTTCATTTTTCAGGTCTCCAAAGCTTCATCTTATGAGCCTGTAGGAGATTTCACTAATTTTTAGATTGATCACTTTTTTAACTAACAGGTTTATCCACTGCTTATTTGAGGTAGTTCAATTTAAAATTACTCAAAGAGTGTTCAAAGCTAACGTAAACAGATTGTTAATTTCGTGAACTTTTTCCAGCTTGAAACAAAATGCCTGGTTCACGATCCATGTGTCACGACATGCGATAACGCGATCTCTCTGAAGCAGATATAGCAGCATTGGAACAAATTGAAAATTGTCATTGCTTGTCTCGACACATAAGGGCTTGTGAAATTGTAGTTGAAATAGATGCAGCGTAAGTGATTGCCGCTATAAAAATGCATTCACCTTTTTTTTTATTACACCTCGTATTATGAATCCAAAAATTCTTTTAAAAAGAGGAATTATCCTGGGAAAACTTTGGTCAGGTGAACACTAAATCTAAATGTCAAGTATTGGAATTAGAACTTTCACCAAGAACCAGTTTATACGGGAAAATGATAAAATTGAAAAATTCCTATTTTATCAAGAGTGAACCAAACATATTCAAACCAACTTTTACATTATATTACTATTATACGAATACCATAATCACAACGAGAAAGTATGAAAAAGACAAAGAATACAGTGAATATCTGATTTCAATTATATTTCCAGATAAGAATGAGTATATACTTATATGTTAGTACTACTTTTTAATTAATTCACTCAAGCATTTATGCAATATGACCATTTTCAATATTTGTTATGAATAAACGATATTCGATAGACAAAGAAACAGATCATTCATGATTTACTTCAAAATTAATTAAAAAATTAGCTTAGCTGGTTCGGAAACATTTAACAAATGAATGAGAAACGAAAAGTGTCGTAAGAGAAATAAAGAAAAACCCAAAAGGAAGGTCTAGAAACTCAGAACATATAATTAGGGTAAAAAACAAGAAAATTTAAAATAGTTCACGACACAAAAATGATTAAAATTATATTATACCTTGAGGTATTTTCGGTGTATATACTAAAATGGCAGATCAACCAAAATATGTTTACAAAAAAAGCAAAACAAAAATTAATGATAACTATTGAATAAAATATAATAATTAAAAAAATCGATAAAAAGACTTACTGTTGAACTAATTGTAACGATAATCCGAAAAAATTCGATAATCACCAATAGCAATACAAAACCAATGCACCCACCGTGAACGGCAAGATAAAACTCGAATGACAAAATTAAATTAAATAAAAAATGTCTAGCATACAAAAAATGTACTTGAGAAGGGGGATACGATCACTCCAAGTAAGCAAAAAAAATCCTTATCAAACAAAACACACCGTCATACTAATTTATCAATCTATAGCAACTGACTGAGCGCCATATTCAATTTGATTCGATCGGAACGTATAAAAAATATACTTTCAAATCGTATTGTCAGTTGATTGATATTTGATCATCGAAATGTATTAATCAAACTATTTACAATATTTATTTGCGATTTATTTAAAATTTTAAAACATTACAATATAAAGACTAAATGTTACAGTCAATACCATAATGTGGATTATTATGGAATTGTTAGTGAGTGGGAGAAAGAAAGGTCCCTTTGAACCTATGATTAGGGGTGGTCAAAATAATCGATTAATCGAAAAATAATCGATTAATGGATGTGGACAATATCCTGTGAGAATTTGGTTTTATAAAATACAATGTTTCTTGCCTATTTACATTCTCAAAAATGCATAATGGTTTTGGTACAGTTCAATTGAATTTAAAAGAGAGTTTTTAAGTGGCTTTATTACAAAGTAAAAGACTGAAATAGTTATTTGTATGCTTAGGCCGCGAAATACCTTTTTAACGTACCGAAAGAATACGAAAGAACAGTTATCGCCGAGATCGCTTGCGGCCGAGGCAAGATAATCTTGAGGTCGTTAAAAAGTTGCGCGGCTATGGCATACACACTATTTTTCGAACAATCGTTAAAATAATCAAATAATATAATAATCAATTGAACGATTTAAAAATTTAGAATCTTACTTCCAAATATCTTCTGTAGGTTCATTATTTGGTTTGTTTTTATTGGGAATCAAACCATAATGTCTTCTGTATGTTCCTAGTGGTAGACTCGCTGTTTATCTTGTTTCTTGTACGAACCAAACCACAACCTTCTTTTCAAGCTTTATTTCCGATTTTCGAATAATCGAACATTGATGATTTCCGATTTATCTATTATTTTGGATTATTTTCGATCAATCGATTTATCGAAAATAATCTATTATTTTATATAATCGATCATCGATATATTTTTTGATAATTGCCCAGCCCTACCTATGATAGCCATAACGCGTAAAGTTTGATACTAGTGAAGCATAATGGCAAAAAAATACATAGAGGTATCTAAATAAAACATAAACGCATATTTTTTCAATTAATGATTCTAAAAATATTCTATGTAAAAAAGATCAGAAAACATTTAGTATATACTTTAATACATGATTAAAGTAAATTGGAAAATGAATCTAATTCTTTTTACTGAACTTTTCATGAATAAGATAATTTCTAACAAATTAATATTTTCACATTTTTCTTTCTTGTCGTCAACTTATAGGAAAAATTACTAAAGAAATATTATTCCTGTAGAACGAGTGTCTACTTCACTGATTAAAATGAGAACAATATAACCTAAAAATACTTGAAGATGTACTTTTCGTTAATTTTCTCGTGGAATGTTAAAAGGAAAGTTTTACAACGATATCGTTTTGCTAAATAATTACATCGTCGGTCACAACAATGTTAATCTGAAATACTAGAATCATTTTTTTTTACTGTATTAGTTAATACAATATCCAGCCCTTCAAATTGCAATAATATGATTTTATTGGATACAAGAGTGAAACACAAGAATCTACAGTATTTTCCAAACTCAAAAATGTACATATGTCTAGTTTCAAAAATGGAAACCTAGGAGGAGTACTCGTTGAATTAAATTCTCAAAGGAAACGCTTTATTAGAGTCATTTTCAGTGTAGGTATCAGTAATTATAAAATTAATGAAGACTATTATAAAGAAAACATCAATTTAACAACTGGAACACGATTAAGCGATTTCATTATAACTCTTAAGACACAACGATGTGAGTGCAGCAAGGAATCGGGCATAGAAACAACATGAAGTTAAGAATTATACAAAAGGTCAGGTTAGTACAGGCAACCTCGATCTATATTGACCTCAGATGTCTGAGGCGTATTGGGTTACTCTTTACTTTGGAAACATAGTTAACTAGCTAACCACCTTCTTATCTTTTTTCTTCTTATAGATCATATTTAATCATTTCAGCCCTCTTCCTATTTCTAATTTTGAAATTGATCGAGATAATATATCGTCCCCTAGCATTTGAAGTTATTTCTCCGGCAGAGCAGATGCTCGATAGTCTTTGCAATAGTTGTTCGTTGTTACTCCCCATTTCCGAAGTCCTGTGCCAACAGTACAATACCTAGTAACAATACCTAAAAGACTTCTGGATTGAGTATTTCATTCTTTTTAGTATTCTTTCCATTGATCCTTGGCCAAATCGCTCTGGATGTCGTGCAATCACTTATGTTTGACTATATATCCCAATTCCTGTGTCCATAACATCTTTTAACAATTCCATAGCACTTTTAAGGTCTCTTCGAGCACCTTTCCACTTTGTAGTGTCCAGTTACCCAGTAGAGGCTTAATCCAGTGTCACGAATCCAGGTGTGCCACTGAGTGCCTTGCGACAGCTAGTTAACACTATTAATTTTGTCATTTTTGATGATATTGTTTTTAAGGCTGTATTCCATTTATATAAAAAATGGATATCAGGGTAAAACGTAATTTCTTAATAACGATAGAATGACAATCCATAAGTTCAATATATCAATCGTATGCTGTATAAATTTAAAAATGGTTATGACCTAAAAATAGTAACGAACATTTTTAAATTATTCTTTTCCACAGCTGCTAAAAATATTATGAAATTGATATTCAATTGAGATATTATTTCACAATTTATTCGGCCCATGTCGGTGAGAATGTTTTTTTATTTTTTATTTATGTCATACAGCTGTATATAAAATGCCAGTTTAGAAACAGGCCGAAATAACATGATAAATAGTGTCTCTATAAATCCATTTAAAACGTGCTACATCCTATTCCTGAGAGTTGTGGCAATAGAAAGTTTACAAAAATATTCCTCACTGATCGTAAATTCAAAATAATAATTTTATATATCAAATTTATGGCGGTCAAATTCAATATAAAGGGGCCGAAAAAAAACACAAACTATACTTTTTCCTAAATTAATCGGTTTGGAAAAGTGGAAGGGACCCGCGGAATATTCGATAATAACGCTGATGAAATGAAACATTACTTTTCTAAAGCAGACGATTTAGATTGTAACAACATTCCTGTAGTGATAATTTTATTGGATTTTGAATATTGAAGTCACTGGTGATTGTTCATTGACTCCTCAAAAACTATCTTGAAAGCATTGTTGCTATACAACGGAAACAAATGTCCGGTTGCCTATGGTCCTGATATGAAAGAGACTTAGGAGAACATGAAGTTCCTTCTCGAAAAAATTAAATACAGTGAACATTTTCGGAAAATTTGTAGATATTTCAAAATCATCCCTCGTTTGCTTGGAATACAGCTGGGTTCCACAAAATATTGCATTTGCGAAAGGAATAGCAGAGACACAAAAAGTTACACAAAGAAAGTATGGTCCAAGCATGGACCCTGACGACATTCGTTTACCACCGTTGCATCGGCCTGGTGAAAAATTTTGTAAAAGCTATGCCTAAAAATGCCAGTGGATTCTTATATCTGAAAGAGAAATTTCTCAAACCCAGCGAGGCAATAATTAAAGAGAAAATATTTATAGGTCCATAAATACGGGAAACTAATGAAGGATACAAAGTTTAAAGGAGAGCTGAATGATCTGGAATGAGTCGCTTGGAAATGTTTTGTTAATGTTGTCCAAAGTTTCCTAGGAAACCATACAAAGACTTAATCAACGAGCTCATAATTTTATATATAATTATAATATCCCGCACTCTGATTTGGATTTGTTCCTCGAGAATTTGGGTGCTGCGATTGAAGAACTAGGCGAAAGATTTTATCAGAACATTTCCTTAATGACAAAGCACTATCAAGGGAAAAACAGTGCAGGGATGCTGACAGATTATTGTAGGAGACTTAAAGGAACCTACCAGAAGCAAAACATTCATTTTTTTCCATTGATATATTATTGTTTGGTGACCATAGTACATTCAAAGTTTGGTAAAGTTTTCGTGTGACAAAAAAAAAGGTTTCAAATTTGTTAACCAGTGTAATTTATGTAATTTATTGGGAAAATCAAATGGTTATTAACCGAGTTATTTATGCAACAAGTAAGTAAAGTTATAATTTTTTTCACGAGTAGGACGGTAACTTCTATGAGTGAAAACAGTTACTTTACTCACGAGTTTCATACAACTATGCCCGTAGAAAAAAATTCGACAACACTTTTATCAATTTCTATTTTGTAATATGTAGTAATATTAAAAGTAGAACTGTGAGCATTATTAATATGAAGTGAAGAAGAAGTTACATTACTATTGGTACTTAAATTGGCAATATGTAACGAGTTCAAAGAAACAACATCATCTATAGCTATATTAGTACTTATTGGATTGTTGGTAGGATCGTGAACGTTTACTTGAAGTCTAACTAGTTGTTCCCGTTAAAATTTTACCTGCGGAATCTATTTTGTTTTTATTGAGTCGTCTACGTAACCCTCCGCAATGGTGTTGGATTTCCACCCACCGTGCTTTTTTAGTTGAATTATTTCACCCCCGGAATCCCCTAATAGAGACGCCAAAGAGCGTCGAAATGTATGCCCATTGTAGTTTTTTGGATTAGGTAAATTCAAATATGTTGCGATAAGCGAATCTTCCATTGAAAATTTTTTGCTGTCATACTTTATGCATGAGATAATGATCGTCTGGAGCTTGCAACAGAAACTTAATTTCTTCACGGGCAAATGTTTTAGATTTTTTGGATCTATACCCAACTGATTTATTTTTCAAATATACAATGAGTTTCGAGTATTTACTGATGTCTACGTCGTTATTTACCATTATGGTACCTTTTAGTTTGGAATAAATCGATCAAAGTGTTGAAGACTTCCACATTTTGAATTTCGTTTCAAATTAAGCTAGTAAAACTCTTTCTTTGAAGCTGGTTATGCCTTTTTTAGTACGCCACTCCAAAAAAGAATTATATTCCTTTAAATAGTGTCTCCTGGAAATCTCAGAGAGAAAATTCATAGTCGCTGCAGTTGCCGATTCAACAACATCTTCTGGTGTGCAGTTTAAACTTTTTTCACTATTACTCTCCATCACTAATAATAATACTATTCTCCTTTTAACAAACGCAAAACGGATTTTCTTGAACGAATATCAAGAAATAAAAGTGTGACAGTTTATCGGAGAAAAGAAGTGACATGAGAAAGAAACACGTACGACACTTTTTTTAACTCAAAAGCTACGGTACTTTTTTCACGCTTTTTGACCGATTCAGAAATTACATTCTTTATGAATGCAAATGAATGAAAAACAAACGTGAATATTATAACGAACGTAGAAAAAATTAATTTTATCTGTAGATAAATTTGTCATTCTGCAAATATATCAAATAATTCTTGTTGCCTTTAAATAATATAAATAAAATTTAGTTAGTAACCTCAAAAAAGCTTAGATAAAAATATTGACCCCTACATCTACGGAATACAAAAAAAAAATAGATTATCTAGTCTTGAACAGATAATTCTTAACTCGGTATTAAAAGAATCGGTCATGAACCACTGACATATTCATACGTTATTTCAAAATAATATATCGAAATTTTATTAAATTAGTTAACTATAGAATGGTTACTTGAACATAACGAGATTATAGTAACGAAGCTTTTCAGAAACGCACCTGCTACCATTTTAGAATGTATACCCATCAATTATCAAATTATAAAGTTTCTAATTATTCAAACTTTTTTTTTGAAAATTTTCTTTCTTATTATACTCGTATATGAACAAAAATTCAGTCAAGTTACTTTTATTTTTACATTTTACCATGCTATTAAAAACTTATAACTTCAACAAATACAAATATAATATTAAACTTATACGAATCACCTTGTATAGTAGAATTTACTGTTGTTTCAATGAATAGTTGTTTTATTCAAAAATTTTCGGTTTTCAGAACACAGAAATTTTAATTTAACACTTATATAAATTAAGCTTTTTTGATAAACATCAATTTTTATCAATCTTACAAAAATTATTAAAAAAACTAATTTTGAAACAGAGAAGGTCTAAGATCAAGAACATTTTGAAGCATTAATATATGAAAAGGTCTAAGAAATAAGAAATTGAAGAAATTTAAACTCTTTATATACCTACCTTTAATTAGAAACAAATCAATCAATATTAAAACAAACGGATGAAATGTTGTGAAAATATGATAGAAAATAAAACTCAAACTAGAATTTGGAAAAAGATTGTTCATCGATGAAACTATGTTTGTAAACATAATCTATCCACCATAGATTGTTGGTCTTGGGAAATTATAGCACAATTATACGGACTTAATTATAGGTGACATCGTAGTCCTTTTTTGGAAAGTACTTTTAATAACAAAATAAAATCTTGGTGTGGTGCGATCAAGTGGTCGGCCTCCCAAGCATATTTATCTCAAAAAGCTTTTATTTCTTTGCGGTTACTCAAAACGAAATATTGAAATAGTTACAAATATTAACGAATTAGATGAAAAATAGTCTGTGGTAGAATTACAGGTTAATCACTGAACAGAACGCATAAAATAGATTTCTGTCTAGTCAAATTTTTAAAAAATAAGCTTTGTTTTTGCATACGTTAGAGCATAAGCTTCTTTTCATCTAGATCTGTTCTACCTACTCATTTTCTATGTCAATTCTATTTGTTTCCTCATATTTTTTTTTCTGCGGCTCTGTAATTTCCGGGTTGAAGTAACAAATTATCAAACAGCCACACCACATCGAAGGAAACATCTCCACAAATTTAGACTACAATGACGGCTGAAACCATCTCGGCTCTCTTTAGTTAAGTTTTATTTGGCATATGTTATTGTTGTTTTAACTTTACAACTTTTTATCCCTACAAACCACGTTTAAATTTACAGACAGAAACAACTAAAACCCATATATTAAGCGTGTATGCTCCTGATACAAGTAAAAGTCAAGAAGAAACAGACTCATTCTATGATGAACTGCAGATCACCATGGATAAGATACCGAAGCAAGACGAAATCATAATACTGGGGGATTTTAATGGAAGGATTGGTAACGAGGTTATTAGTGGAATTAAGAATCGGTTTAACGAAGAAACACTCAACAGCAATGGAAAACAACTCATACAATTCTGTGCACATAATGAACTACGCATTAACAACACGTTTTATCCCCATAAACAACAGCACAAGTATACGTTCGAGAACACAAGAGGACATAAATCGATTATAGACTACATTATGTATTACAAACAGAAATATTCATCCCTCAAAAATATTAGATGTTAGAACATTAACCTCAGTAAACACAGGGACTAACCACCATATGGTGCTAGCCATAATACGGAACTGCGTACAAAGGAAAACCCAGAACAAACCGAAAGTGACAGAAAAGCTGAACATAGAAATGTGGAAATACAAACGATTAAGAGACAATTCTGAGAGAAATACTCATCAGACATGAAAAACGACTTATATGGAGGACAAAAAAAGATCTGGAATATGATAAGGAACATCAAAAGACCAATCAATGAATACATCCACACGAAAACAATAACGTTAAAATAATGGGAAAGGTATTTCCATGAACTCTACGGTGACACAATAACAAACCAACCCACAGAACAGAAACAAGAAAATATATCTGGGGAAGGAGAAGACATCCAACAACAATTAATATCAAAAGACAAAATTGGAGCAACAATGCGCAAGATGAAAAACAGGAAATCACCAGGGCTGGATAACATTAATAACGAGCTTCTTAAATATGGTGGCAATGAATTAATAGACCAAATGCATGTCATGTTCAACAAGATATACGACCAGAGAAAAGTACCAGAGGAATGGAAAGTAAACATAACGACCCCCTTCTTTAAAAAAGGGGAAAAGAAAGATCCAAATAATTATAGAGGGATCAGCCTCCTAAGCACGACCTCAAAATTACTAACAAAAATTATTGCAGAAGAAATCTCAAGTAGCGGCATGAGCGAAGAACAACAGGGATTTAGACAAAATAGATCAACCATAGACGCTATATTCATCTTAAGACAGATGGCCGAAAAGGCCATAGAGTACAATAAAACCGCGTTTATGTGCTTCATAGACTTAACAAAAGCATTTGACAGAGTGAGATTATATGACGTCATTGAGCTACTAAAAGAACGAGGCGTAAACCAAAGGACAATAGACATCATTCGGGACATGAACAACGGAAATAGCACATATGTAAGAGTAAACAACGAACTCTCCAGTAAAATGCCAGTATCAACAGGGATCAGACAAGGACATAGTCTCAGCCCAATACTCTTCAACATTATAACGGACGAAATCATAAAAGAAGTCAAAACGGCAGGCAGAGGATACAGAATGGGAAAACATGAGTTTAAGATAGTTTGCTACGTTGATGGCGCGGTTGTGATATCCGAAGATGAGGATAATCTTCAAAAACTGCTACATAGATTTGAAATAGTTGCAGAAAAATTCAATATGATCATATCGACACAAAAGACACAATCCTTGACAATAGCAAAAAACCAAGAAGATGCAAACTGGCAATTTATAATAAAAGTGTAGAGCAGGTTATGTCTTTTAAATATTTAGGAGTTAACATCACGAGCAATAGGAACTTGAAACAAGAAGTCAAATCGCAAACAACAGCAGCATCTAGGATATCAGGATTCCTTCGAACCGTGATATGGAGGAATAAATTTTTAAGTATCGAAAGCAAAACACGGATATATAAAACTTGTGTCAGACCAGTAATGACATACGCCATAGAAACGAGAGCGGAGACTGCAACTACAAAGCGGATTCTTAGAACGACCGAGATGAAGACATTACGCTCAATCACAGGGAAAACACTAAGAGACAGAATAAGGAGCAATGAAATTACAAGAATGTGTGACGTTCCGGATATAGTGAGATGGGCCAGAACTAGAAGAAGAGCATGGAGAGATCATGTCAATAGAATGGACGACGATCGACTGACGAAAATCGCAAACGAAGAGAGACCCAATACAAGTAGACCGCCTGGAAGACCACCAAAGCGCTGGTATGAGAGCTGGTCCTCGCAGTCACAACTTAGGCTGCCTCTTTGAAAACACAAGACATAGTCTTAAAATAAAAAGAAGAAGAAGAACTTTATATCCGTTGCGACTTCTTAAATATGCAGTTAATGTGAACTTTATTCCCCTATTTAATTAATATATTAAAGCTGAAGATTTTTTTCAGCAATTAACACGAATTTGGAAAATATTCGTTAATGTAACGTCAAGTTTTTAGGTATGTGTAGCTTTTCCACCTTTTTGTTTCATTTTAATTTCGATTAATTAGTTGGGAACATCCAATTTAATATTAATTGTTCACCCCATTTGAGTACAAGTTACGTATACACTTACAACTTCATGAGAAAGTTTCTAGCCGGGAAGTTTTTTGTTCAAAGTGGTGCAATATTTGAAAAATTATTACGATAATATTTTATGTTTAATATTTATTTTAATTTTTCAAAAATGTGTTTTATTCTTTTTTTCAATCTATTTTTTAGAATTCACTTTATTGCTTATTTATGTGGACTCGCTCTTATTTTAATAAGTAGTCTGCTCAAAGAGCGATTGAGAATCTAATTGAGTTTATTATGATTAAACGCGTTTTTGTACAGAAATTTAGTTAATTTTTTTTAATATCGTATACATGTACATTTACCTATAGGTTACCTCAATGTTGCTTCAAAAAAATTGAGGATATTTTATTAAAATGCCTATTAATAGATTTTTTGAAATCTTTATGTATCCCATGTGTTCATATATATATATATATATACTGAAATAACGTTTGGCTATCAATCTGAATTATTTTCTATATCTTTAATGTTCCTTTTAAATGGTTGCCATAATTCTAAAAACTGACCCAATTAAATGTTCTACAATGATTCAAAAACTTTGGGAAAGTGAAACATTATTTGTATGGAAATTTTTATTGCAATAGAACATTTGAATGAATACACTAGTATTTTGGAAAATGGACATTTTCTTTGCAAAATTGCGATGTTTCATTTTGTCTAAGAGTATTCAATAAAATTGTGAAGGGTCATCTTTGATTCTGTGTCACAATTTAGATTTGTTTACAATTCAATATAACAAGTAACTAGGGAAAGAAGAAATATGTGAATTGACCTATGAATTTCGCAGCTGCCTTGAATTAAGCTAAAAAAATATGCATGTGACCGGATGTCCGGAAAATATGTTTGGAATAATATCATATGAGAAGGGGTGAACAATGTATGTGATAAATAAAAATAAAATATAACTGACAGTTGATATTTAAACTTTATTAATGTGATTCTAATCTTGATTAAATATTTAATTTAACGTGTCATATTTCAAAGTATTAAAATATTGCCTTGTACGCTGTACGACAAATTATAAGAATGTTATAATGATAAAAATATTAGTTAAAATTAGTGAAAATATAATTGAGAAAGTGACAAAATGTCCGTTTAATTTTATGCTGGTTCTAACAAAAAATTATCTCAATAGGTAACAAGCAATATTTTAATTTTGTTTTCATTTTAAAGAATTCCATGTAAAATAGACCACAAAGAAAAAAATGCGGTTTTATATTGACAGTTTTCGCGCGAAAAAGGACCTTCGATTTCTATGACGTCTTTCCTGTCTGTCACTTGTCGTAAATCTCCGTCGCTGGCTTTCATATTTCCGCATATTTTTTCAACTTTCGGGGTAAATTGTCCGACTGGACCTTCTGACCCAAAACTTTTAAAAATGTGATTTAAAGCTGTGAGAGAAATGACAATTATTCCCCCTAGACCATAATTCGATGTTTTGAAGATCATTTTGACGTCAGTCGGCGAATATACGGTAAAAGTTTAAAATATGAGCAGAATAACTTTAGAATGGCAAAATAGAAATATTCAACTGAAACCTAGATTAGTAATACTAAAAAGTTCTTGAGCGCAATGAAAATTCACCAGTATAATTCTGATTTATTCTTTCAAATTGATTATTATAATACAGACAAACTTTAAAATTTTTTATAAAGCAAATACATTTTGTTTGAAGTCATTTTAATTATTTAATTGTATTTAATTGTTTTTATATTTTTTTAACATTCTAATCATAAAATTGTCATAAATATCACATTTGCATCTTCCCTGTTATATAACCGATAATTGTGCCCTAGTAAACTTAGTCTTAGAATTAGCTCTCTACTTATTTATGTCTGTGTGAAAAATCTTGTTTAGTGCACCTTAACCATCGTGGAGCTAAACACAAAAAAATCGATAGGTTCTAAAAACGTTAAGTATCAATAAAATGTTATGTCGTCGGTTGTCACAACAGCAGGCAGTAAAACATCTACTGTACAAAGAACATAAACTGTCGTACACACAGAAGAAACGTGTTAAATACAGAATAATCCAGAAGCAATTACATATAGTAATAATATGTAACCTGTAGATGATGAATAATTATTATTACGCACCTTTTGCGTGATAACTTTATTTACAGAAGACCATTCGTAATAAAGAGTAACTACATATATTTTAAAAACTACAAGTGCTAATAAGAAAATATATAGATTTTATAAAGTCCGGCAGTTCGAATATCTGCAAGTGACAGTGAAAAACGAAGTAAGTGAAAGGGAAATCAAAAAAAGGCTGGCAAAACAGAACAAAACGCTTGGAGCACTAGGAGGACTATCAAGATCAAAAGGTATTTCGAGAAGTTACGTCAGTTATATAACTAACGGTGTTGTATGGCAGTGAGTGTTGGATCATGAACAAGAAAGAAAAAGAAGATAAATATATGGGAAGGATTTTCGGTGGAGTGTATGAGCAAAAAAAGTGGAGAGGAAGAACGGATGCAGAGATCAAAGTACTGTATGGTCAAGCTGAGATGATAGTTTATGTAATCAGAGCAAAAATATTGGAAATTGGCAAACGAAAAAGGTAGGTGCCCACAAATTTTACCAACTTTCCTACGAAATGTCGCACTTTGACGCTTGCAATAAACAAGTTAATTCATTATTGAATCGAATGAATCGTAACTGATGAGAAGAAGAAAATGTTTAGAAACATTGTCAGTAAGGGATAGGTAAGCTGTAGTTCCAATTAATTTATTTGAAGGTAGTGCTACAATAAAAGGAGAGCGGTACTGGCAAAACTTGGAACCTTAAGAAAGCAGTTCAAAACAATCACGACTAAAATTTTGTTTCTGTATAAAAATGCCCGACATTATATTGCAAAACGTAGTCAAGGACTCCTTCATTAATTCAAAAGGAAAGTTGCACCTTAGGGTTTTATTTTTGTTTTCACAACGCTTTGTCGAAGATAAGGAGCTGTGTGCGCGTCACTGAGTTGCTGAGGTTGCTAGGTTATTCTTAGGACCACAAAATATCAACTCTACTAATATTCTATGACTGGATAGATTAAAAGCTAGTAAAAAGGTGAACATTTAGAGACGAAATATAAATTTTGGTTTTATATTTCAAGAAGAATTTTTATTTAATTTGAGTTTGTTTTTGTTTTATCGACGAATACAAATAAATTCTTCTACTTTTTTTTACCAAAAAAATATAATAAGTTATTTTCTTTTTTGAAATTTATTTAGTTATTAGAACATATTTAATCCATAACTTTTTAATTTTATTACAAATGAAATACTAATTGCGAAACTCAGCGATGACTATCAATGGATTAATAAAAATATCGAGAACAGGACGCAAAGCTTTTCAAATATTGAAGTAGCTCTGTTATTTAATGCCATTATCGAAAATACTAGATTAAATTATTCCCTTAGTGCCCAGGTGTGTACGTTCTTTCAAAAACAATATAATAGGCACGTCTTTTATTACATTCTCTTAATGCCTCTTGAAATGACGGCGAGTAGTACAAGAATAAGCCTTTTGATGTTGAGTTCAGCTTAAAAATTATGTTACATGAAAATAACAATATGTAAATCAAAATAAATGATTACTATAGTTCTGAAAATATAATCAATTGAAATGTCTAAAGAAGAGATGGATTCCATTCTATTAATATGTAAATTTTCGTCGATCTTTTTCTTTCCAACAGGCATGCAGAGATATTTCTAAGTTGCGATTAGAATTTATCTGAAAAAAATATACAAAATATTATTTCAAAAGTTCCATCAGGTCCTTTTCACATTCCTAGTTCTATTTCAGTCTTATAGTTTTCAACAAATTCATTTTAATAATGAATTAAAGTGAAAACATTAAACTGTATCAAATTTTCATGATTTATCTAACAACGTTTGTGGAGTATTGGAAGTTTAAGGACACATAATAGAAAATTATATAAAATTTTATAGCCACTTGGTATATCTTTGCTTGGGTAATTGAAATGGTCGTTACTGTCATTTATGTACTTGAAACAGTAAAATACTAATGACCTAGGGATTATTTTATAATATTACAAAAAGATTTTAATCTGTTCTTTAATAGCGTGGTTGTACTTTTTCTTAAAATAGAAACTATTTTGACGATTCGATATTTATCAAAGTATCACTTGATAACAACAGCACCGGTATATAAAATAATAAATCACCACAATATCAAAATACAAATATGCTTGTTGCAAATACTTTCCGTCCTTAATTGTTAACATTAAATTTTTTATATAAGAAGAAATACTTATCGAATTATTTATAATAACTACGAAATTAAAAAAATGAAAATTTTGTGATCTAATTACTATCTATTATCTACTGAGATGTCTGTCCTACATATATATTTATAATTACAATGAAATCTAAATAGAATTATAAATTTTGTTCAAATTGTTCAGGTATTGTTGTACCATGTCCAAATTTTTTTTTGTTATTTAGATTATGAAGATTTGTTAGAAACCAAAAACAATATTTCACAAATGTGAAATAGACAGGGATCACATGACAAAAAACGGAAAGAAAGGAAGAACATTATACAAAATTAAGTTCCTGGATAAAATTCTATAGCTTAATACAGTGTGAAGAAATTTCAAGCATTATTTTAGAAGTGAAAACCGAAATACACATTAAAGTTATCGTTTTAATTTTAACTATACACCTAGTGAAGTATTTGTGGTATCGCCATTGTTATAGAGACCGACTATATAGACTATTCGCATAATTAGAAAAAAGTGTCGGTGAGTCATCAATAATGACTGAGGAAAATTGATAAAAATGATATTATGCATACGTTTTATCAACATTTCAATTACCATAATTTTACAGTACTATTCCGAGACATAACGTACAATAAGTAAAACCAATGTTTAGTAGCCCATTAAAATGTTCACAATTACGAATCAATTTAGAAATTACGTTTAATAATATAATAGAAAATAAAAAATTTCATGTAGATTTGGCACTTTTCACATTTCCTTTATTTTGGCTTGTATCCAAAATACTTATCTGCGAACAGAATAAAAGTTATATCTATTTGCATTTGAGAACACGTGTAAACTTTCAACTAATTTACTGTTTGTAGCATGATAACAGAGGTCAACTTTTGAATTTTTTCTTTTGTTATCAAATTACAAAATGTTTTAACTACATTGACTTATCAATTCACACTATAAAAATTGTGATATAATTATAAATTGACTAATAATTAAGATATATATATATATATATATATATATATATATATATATATATATATATATATATATACCACTCTATCTTTGTTTTTTACATAAGTATTTTCAAGGTCCAAATGACAAAACTTCTGCCGAAATATAATGAAGATACCATAAACATCCTGAACTGAAACCTTAACTGAACAGAGTAAAGAAAAAGGGGCAAGCTAGAGAAAAATAATGATACAATGTTTATATACAGGATTATTTGAAAGAATAAACATCTACAACAACCATATAGAGGTAACAACGAATGCATCATTATCTAAAAGTTGTTAGGACAAACTTATCGATAATGTATATGTAAATTATCACCAGGGCATTTTCAAATAAAATGCAAGTGTCATAGCGTATTAATTTTCATAACATAACCTGTGTATACCAATTTAATAGTACCGAAAGAAATGTAATTTCATATCATTTGCAAAATGTCCTAATACATATTCCGTTCCAAATAACGAATTAAATTACTCAAATATACAAACGTGTTTTATAAATACAGTATCACATCACGTCTCTTATTAACTTCTTAACAAAAATAAGATTAATGTTCTCTCAAAGACCAGTGAACGGTTTCCAAGGAAAATTGGGGTTGATAATATACCAAATACCTACATTCTTTTTTCCGCTTCCCTTGAAACACAATATCTTCTGCACGATTTGGCAACACCGAAATATCGTAACAAAGCACACAAGATTTCGACAGGAAACTCGGAATATAACCTTGACGACCATCCCAATCTTCTTCAGGGGCGTAGTTTCGGTAGTAGTAATATATTCGGGTCAAATATATTTCATATACTTAGTGTTTACAAAACTATGATTATATCATGTTTAATATGAATATCATTATTAAGAGGACTATGAAAAATAACTTTTTGACGTTCTGTAACTAAAAGATATTTAAGTAAAAATTTAAAAGCTTTCGGTTAATATTCAATATTTATATATAACGATAGCAATAAATGATATATTCGTATATATATATTAAATTCAAACAATGACTGCAAGTAAAGCCCTACTAAAAACATTCAACTCGATACACAATACTGCTATCCGACTATGTATAGGTGTTTAGCACCGCTAAAAGCCTTTATTGTGAGGCTAATTAAACCCCACTCTGGCTCAGACGACAATATCTCTTACGCAGCTTCTATCTCATCCAATCCGTCAAATCCGGTGCATCCTTTGATAATATCATCCCAACATCACAATCTTCCACTTAATTTAATCGCACGTCCACTCCCTTTACTAGTCCAAACCTTAATAAAAAATATAAACTTATCTCATACCAGACCAGTACTACTTTCGAATATACCACCTTGGTTAAAAATTTTACCTCTATCTGATATCTCCCTCGCAAATTCAATAAGGAAGAAATCAGTTCATATGGTCAACCAGGTCAACTGCTGGGTAGAGAGAAATACAACATCGTCCTCTACACGGATGCCTCAAAGATCAAAGTTGGAGTTGGATACTCTGTAACATCACTAGAAAAACACATTGAATCCTATGAAATCTCCTCTTTCTGTAGTGTTAACACTGGTGAACTATTCGCAATATTACAAGCGTTTAAACATGCGCAACAGCATACAAATTCATGCTTAGCAATATGCACGACTCCTACTAATACTTTCATAATTATTATATCCCTGCTCACGTTGGTATTATAGGTAAAGAAAGAGCCACTTGCCTTGCAAAAGAACCCACTTCTCTCACCTACATGTATAACCTCCAAATTTCTGGATATTTAAAAGCATACATAAAAAATCTAGATCGTAACACCTGGTAAAGTGATTGGAATCAAGTTACCTCAGCTCTACGTGACATTCGACCAACAGTTTATAATTCCACTAAGTTTGATTTATGTCAGGATCTTCTCCGCCAAACTGTCAGCATTGCCAAACGAAGCTGACAGTGAAACATATTCTCTCGAGTGTCCAAACTACGCCATGAGACGCCATCGGCTTGGTATAAAATCAAATTTTTATCAACTTTAAATTCAGCATGTGAGGTGAATAAAGTGAATCAGTTCCTCGTAGAAGAACAACTTCTTCCAAAATATAATATTCAGACATTAGACTCAAATTAGTTGTATTTTACCTCACCTAATATTTCTGTGAATAAAAATTAAATATAATAAAAAAAAACTTCAAACAAAGACAATTTATTGCACCGCCCCTGATATTATTCACTGAATTTTAATAGGTCACCCCGAGACCCGGTCCACCCCCTTTTCGGTCGCCAGATTACAACAAACAGTGTTGTCAGTCCCTATTTTCGACCTAAAATACGTTTACCCAAAGGGCTTCCGCGATACTTTCTGCCTCCGTCCTTTGTACACTAAACGACTTTCAACCCCCCATCGGTGAAATGAGGTTGTACTCCCTTTTTAGGGTGCCTGACATGAAACAAAGGAATCGGGATATATGGTCAAGATTTGTTTTTGTTCTCTAAGAATTTAGTATCATTCACGACATTGAAATACAAAAATATGAGGCCCTTAATGTCAGATATTCTAATAGAAAAGTACGAGGGAAAATCGATCCCCTCATACCAGAAACTTTATTGAGGCTTAGTCAGATGGTTTCGTGTTCTTTATTAGAGCCTGACAAATTAATTAAGGTAATAAATAATGCTATTTGTGTTCAACGTATTTTTCAAGGAATATTTTTTTTGAGAAGTTTTTTTTCTGAATGCATTTGATCAACTTTGTGGTAGTTTCTGCCACCGTTTTCAACTAGTTGTCAATTTATTGAAAGTGTATTTGTTAACCAGATAAACTACCGATCAACTAGATATTAGTCACAAGTGTATTGTTAGTAGAACCTCTTAGTTAGTTCCGTTGGCTTAAAACGCTTCAAACTTTGTACCTCGTTTTCTGTGTTGAACAAGCACATAATTTCGAGCACTATTTCTGATTTCGTAACTTTCACTATAGCGGCTGACTTCGGTTTTCACAGATGGAATTTCAAGATCTCGTTCGATTAGTAGGTTTGTGACGTACCATGGAGCACTGGTAATGATGCATAGTATCTTGTTATCAAACCGTTGTAGTATTTCAAGGTTCAAATTACTGGTTGTAGCACATAACTGTATTCCGTAAGCCCATATTGGCTTTGATATAGCTTCATGTATCAGCAACTTATTTTCCAGATTTAGTTGGGATTGTTTCCGAAGTAACCAATAGTCTTAGTTTCATTTCTAACTGTGGATTACAAGATACTTTACTTCATTTTTCTATATCTGAGATTGATTATTGGACACGAATCTTTCTTTAAGGTAAACGTTACATGCACATATTTATTTCATTTGGTTCAATTTTGCATCTGTTCAACCATTTTATTAGTTTATTCAGATGCAATTGAACATGTTTAGATTTTGATACGACGCAAGCAAACCTGTGTCATCTACAAATGTTCCGATGGTTGAGAATATAGTCCTGGGTGAATCCGCTGCTTATATTAAATAAAATTGGGGACCAAGCACGCTACCTTGAGGAGCCACGAATTGGTTAAGATATAATTCTGTGTATTCCGTTTGATATTTTATCAGAAAGTATCTGTTCTTTAAGTTTTATTTTAAGATACTGTAGAATTGGTGTGGTACGTACTAGTTTGTTTAGTTTACCTTGCAGGCCTTTGTACTATACTTTATTGAAGGCTTGACTTAATATTTATATATGCAAACGAACAATATCTTTTGTTTTGGGATTATCGTTGATTTGTTTAACAATTCTGTGAACTTCGATAGTTTCACCTAGATAATTTTATCTAATTAATCTGTAAAAAATTTTGGTAGTACATAAATTATTTTCGATTTTCGATACTGGAACAAATTGCCAAAGTTGTTGATTTTCAAGAAGGTTTAAATTGTAATTTCATCAAATACTTACTAGACTAGAGTCGATTTTTCTGAATTAATATGTAATGACAGGTTGACAACTAGGAGGAGTAGGTGGGATTTATTAAAAACACGTCTACATTAATTCTTGGTGTTTAACAAGTGATTGTTTTCTCATTAATATGTAAGAAGCTGCTAAAACACGATACGCTTTCTTATATGAAAATGAATCGATTCAGAGCGGACGTGTATTCAAGTGTCGTTTCTAGGGCTGCTTCTACAAAGTAAAGATCGTAGACTCATATCAAAGAAAAAACTTATTTTAAGGTTAAACTCTTAGTAATGGAATTGGAATAAGAAATATAAAATACTGTTTTTTGGATCTTAGCCAATAAAGTTTGTCTATGCCGAAATTGTACATAAGAAGAGCTTTTACTATTTTCCAGTGAACAACTTTATAAATTTAAAATGTCATAAATACGAAGATGGGTCCAGAAGTACCTGACTCAATAAATAAAATACGAACATTTTCGAAAAAATACTTTCTCCTTTCAGCTCCATACAACGATGTTCAATAGGTTTTATAATAAGAATCGTCAAGCTTCTCAAAATAAGCATTAACTGCCGACATCATCTCTTCGTTGTTGGAAAATCTTTGACCACCGAGTCATTTTTTCAAATTTGTGAGCAGAAAATATTCATAGGAGGCGAATAGGGTGCATGAGGTACCAATTCTTCAATTTTGGCCGTTGCAATAATGCGAATGTGTGAGCTGGTGCATTGTCTTGATAAACAACACTTCTTTCTCAGCCAAACGCGGCCGTTTTGCTTTATTTCTCCGCTCAAAATTATCCCACGCGTATCCCAAAAAACCAACGCCATGAACTTGCCTGCAAATGGAACGATCTTTGCCTTCTTTCTAGCCGGTTCTACCTTTTTAGTCCATTTGTTTCAGGTGTGAAGTGGACCCACGTTTCATCCATGGTTGTGGAGCTTTATTTCTGTGAAATATTGCCAAGCACTAAATGGAAACATCTTCACGACGCTGTTTTTGTTCCATTGTAAGCAAACGCGGCAGAGCTTTCGTCCAAATTTTCAGTTAATATATGATGTATTGCATTTTTTAAAAATGTCGACGATCACCCAGAACCGCGTTGTGGATTTTCTTCAACATTTCTGGTTAGTCGTCATCTCATTTGGTCGACCATTGCGATGCTGGTATTCACAGATCCTATGGCCTTGTTTAAACTGTGCTATACATTATCTTACTCACCTAGAGTAGAACCTAGTTCATTTTTTATATTGGTTGGGCTAATATATCACATAACGAATCAATTCACTGGAAACCTTCACTATTAATGGCTGCCAAACAGATATCAAACTACGTGGCGTCTTTAAACTTGAAAACATATGCTATAAAGATTGAGTATTTTCTAATACAGTGGTATTTTTCAAGCAACTATCGCTATTTCTAGGGCAAGCCAGGTACTTCTGGGACCATCTTCGTATAAATACGTAATCAATTCTTTGTATTGGACATTTTTTAGCTTATACAGGTATAACAACAATGTAAATGACGAAAATTAATATTAAACTTATTAGTACATTCATAAGATGTAAAAAAAATGATACAATGCGTTGTGTAATTAATTTAGTGAAAGCAAATGAATTTAAAAGTAATCTTAATAAAATGATTTGCATTTAGCTTATCCATAGTGGTAATAGAACTTTAGGTATTTAGAATCTAATTTCCAATCTAATCATGTCAAATATTGATTGGATTAGAAAACCATTATACACAAACAGAAGCCATTTATTGACAAATTTGGAATTTAAACGTTTCGTAAAAACTATATTGTTTCATATTTCTTAACGGCACAATATTTAAATAAAAGTTCAGTCTTTCTCTCCTAAAATGCCTTTGCAAATATGATGAAAACTATTTCGCAGTAAAATGATTCAGGGTTATTATAGCAAAAGCAAACATGAAACTTTAAGGATTCATTCAAAATGTTATTTAGAGTTTTTTTTACAAACATTTATGGTAGGTTTTCATCACATCACTAATTGTAAATTGAAATTCTTATTTCCAATGCTTATTATAATTTTGATACACTGAAATGTTGCGAGAGTTCAACAAATGTATATAAGGAATATTTGAAATTATAAAAATAATATACAATTATTCTTTCATTCTTTCTATACATTGCTTCCTAGTATTTTTCTTGCGTCTTTGTTTTGGTTTTTGTTCTCATTCCAAAGATTCTTACAAGTTTTGAGTATTATCTCGGAATACAGCACTGTATTACATTTGATTCGTTTCTTCAAAATGAGAAAATGAATTTTCTCAATTAATTTAAAGACATCTGGTATTATTCACATTTGTAAATTATTAACCAAATATATTTTTAGTTTAACTCGCGTGCAAAAAATCGATGTATAAAGAATAAGTTTTTTTTTTTGACAACAATTACAAATGTTTATGGGAACTCTTAATTAACATTTTTAACTAAGTTACGTTGCAATGTTTATCGAAATAGTTTATAAAAAGATAAATTACTCTTATTGACATGGTGTTACCTATCAACTTTAATTATAACTGACTATAAAAACGTACACTCTCAGTGTACCAACGGTTCTTAACAACTGGAAAATTTAGTAGACATAGCAATTGCCACTTCAGAGCAAGATCAGCGTTTCATGGTATCTACAGCTTTGTTCGCGGGACTGATTCCGAAAGAGTTTAGGCTACCGACCGCACATCGTCGCTCAAGTTCAAAAAATACCTTTTCTTGTTGATCGATAGAGAAACGAAAGTCACGTCTCTAAGCAAAAATCTAGAAATCGATCTATGTTCATAAATTTTTAAAATATATATTGATACAATTCAAAACCAGCGAAAACCTTAATTAATTATTTTCCAGACAATGAATACGTAAGTATTCGAAAGCTCGAAAAATATATAAAGTTAGTCCACTTTGGTGTTTCATTGCCACGTTCCCAATAAGAAATACAAATATACAGATTTGGGGTCTTGTATACACTGCGATCTTCTTCTTCAATTTCGAGCGCTCCCAGTTGTAGTTCCTTATTGTTTCACATTTCGAGAGAATGTGGATAGAGGTTTCTCCCTCACTAGGTCTAACGTCTTCAGGTGTTCGTTGAGGTGACAGGGCTCCGGATAGAACTCCTGTTAGTATTCGTTGATTGTTCTTATTTAGGTTAATACATTCAGCAGATCTTCTCTGGTTATGGTTTCCTGAATGATCACTATATACTGATTACCAACTGATTCAGAGTCCATTTTGAATTTGATCCGCGATAAAACTTACAATTTTTTGCACTTGACTCCTATCTGTGGTGTGACTGTCGCTTGAATGTTTGTTTCACAAATCAAAATCAACCACCGCGTATAGCAACATGGATTCTTTAGTATCGGAACGATACACTAACAAAAGTATAACAAGACACGAACAACAACTTGAACAGGCTTGTAATAAACAACGAGTTGCTTTTGGAGGTTTGTAGAATGTTTTTGTGGTGGGATTTATTTAGAAGGAAGAATATATTTTAATTCAAAGCCAGTCAATAAAATGATTCCAAGTTTTTTTTTGAGTATTATTCAAATAATTAAGCTAAAAACCTTGTCTCACAGCCACAGATCCTGATAAGCGTAGCAATGGAATAAGTTAGATGAGAGCTATTTTAAGAATGTGGGAGAAGCGATCTAAAGAAAAATGTATCCAATTCCAATAGAAATAAATGTTGATTGATTTGTTTTGCTTCATTTGATTTTACCTACATGCTTTAAATCTTCTGGACGGCTGGGTATTTTTTTAATTACGTTTGCTGACCGAGTATGTAATATGATGTTTTTTAATATTAAATTCAGTTCAATATTCTAAAATGAACCTAATATGGTTCAATTTAGGAAGTAAAAATTGCTGAATTATCCACTTATAAACCGAGCAAATGTAATATTCGATTTGCGGCGAATTCATGGAAAATTGTAGGTCAAGGATTTATGTAATTTCTACGTATTTCTGGAATTCTATATTTATAGTAATCAATTTATTTTAAACCATACATTTCTTGACGGATATTTATTGTTTATACAGATGGGTATAATGAGAAAACGGTGAATAGTGGAATGGATAAAAATGTAGATTTTGCTCTATTGTTAAAATATGAGTAGGTGAATTTCTACGATGCATAAATTTAACTATGTTTGTCTAAATATTCCAATAGCAATATTAAAGTTAGGATGTAAAAAAGTATGGTTGCCTTAACACTCTTAATCGTTTTAAGTCAATATCGAATTGATTGAATAAAATTAGCACAAATGAGTTGAATAATTAATATTGGTACATACATATGATATAATAACAAATAACTATTACTAAGGGTCGGTATTATAAAAGTTTTGTTCAACCGGACGTTATTCAACCTCAAGTCGAAATTCCACCGATGGTTAACATCCGTCGGCCAAATGGAGCTTTGTGCTAAAAAATTTGCGTTGGTTAAGCCGAGAGTTCAATTTCGACCAATAAAATCCGAGTGAATTGACATTTGCCGGGGAGAGTGTATCAGTCAAAAGTCGAAGTATAGTTTCGTTTGAAGTTTCCACTTGTAGTTTTAATATTATATAAATTTAAAAAGATGAATTGTGAAGGAAAAAGAGTAATCAGAGTATCAGATGAATCATCATTACTATTATCTATCCAAAGTAGACTGTTACGTATAATATTGTTGATCACACGCAAGCCAAATTGAATAAAAATTGAGGTTAGAAAGTACCTTTCAACTCTTGGTCGACACTTCAAACTGAATTTTCGTTACGGTTACACCAACCCCTGGCTAACGTTAATAATACGTACATTTTTGATAAAATGTGGATTACACAAAATAATATTTACTTCCTATCAGCTGTAGCCGTTTGTTAAATTAATCATACATTATTTTCATTATTAATTTAGTCTACAACATTTTTTGCCACGATGGATCTTGTTTGACACCACTAATTTTTAAATTCGGACATTTTTTGCTTACGAATAAAAATATTCACATTTTATGAACATGATCTAATTTTTAATCCTCGGTGCATTCTATTTTTATTTTCATATGTCCTATCAGTTTTCTAATCGATTACTGTGCCAAGGTACTTAAACTCGCTGACTAAATCATGATATATATTTATAATTATTTCTGATAACCTTCGAATTACCGAGAGGGGTGTTTTATAATATCTTTCGTGTCTTGTTTAGGTATATAAATTTATATAAAATTTATATATATATATATATATATATATATATATATATATATTTATATATATATATATATATATATATATATATATATATTTATATATATATATATATATATATATATCTCCGAAGGTGTATGGTTAAGTCGCATCATCCTTTTCATGAGTAACTCCATTCTTTTTTATGTTTTGCCTTAGTTATTGCTTGGTGCTAAGCTGTGACCTGTTTTATCCAATATCCATTGTTGGTGTTCTGCTTTTTATTGTTTGTCATTATCCAGCTGTCACTTCCTTATGTTAATATTGTTCGGTATACTATAAACCGTTATTTAAATTTTTCCGATGATCTCTTTTTGGCCCATGGAAGTGCATGATACAGTTTTTATGCAATTTATTTTTTTTCATTTCATTTTGGATTGTCTTTTTGTGGCTTTAATTAAATCATCTATAATGTTTATGAACAACAATTTGAATTAAGTATTCCTCTAAGTCTTAGTCCATCTTTTATTATCAGACTTCCAATAGTCGGGGCCTATGGTCGTTTTCCAAACTTCATTGAATATTTTCACTAACAGTTTTTTCCGTATTTACCTAGATTTATTATTATCTCATGTGATATCTTGTATTACCCTATCGATTTACTATCTTTAGTATTTCAATACTTTCTTCAATCTATTCCATTGTTATTGGTTCTTGTCTTTGTTATGCTCTTCGTATTTTTCTCCTTCTTCTCTATCTTCCTGTAAATATTGATGATATGATATGTTATCATTTCGTTATTTTTCCCCTTTACTTGCTTTATTTCATAGTGTTTGTTTCTCCTCACGTTCTTTTTTGTTTTATAAGATAGCTTTACTTTTGCATTTTGCTCCTTTTCAAAATTCCCCCCATGACACTTTTTTAGACTGTTTCACTGGTTCTTTTTGTTTCTTCTTCTTTCTTTTGACTATTATTTTGTTTGTTTTCTGTTAATGTCCATTACTGTTATGCAACATATCTTTTCTGCTGTCGTTATAATATTTTAGTTTTTTTCTGCCATAACTCTGTTCACCTCTTCTAGGTTGTTAATTGTCTTTTGTTATGTAAAATTTAGAATTAAATATTTGATCCAATTTGTATATTCGGAACTATAACTAATTTGATTGAATGGGGTACATATTTACTCCGCCTCTTAGTCGTGCTAGAACGAGTTTAGGTCATTTGTAGTTTATATCGTGTAGATTTTGAATGGCGAGGTGTTCTTAATTTGAATTTACAAGAGGAAACAGAATAAAATATAACATTCAAAAAGTACCACCTGGTATTACGCCATAATATTCTAATTTTACACCTATAAAAGAAAGTTTTCACCTTTGTTTTATAGATGTGAAATTGTGTCTTTTTTTTTATTTTTGTGGATATTATAACAAAGATACGAGCTTTGTGTCGTCAAACAGTATTCGCAAATTTGAATAATTGAAAGGAAAATTAGTTTCAAACTAGACTCAATACGGAATGTTTTTGACATATTTGTAGCGAACTGTAGGAGATGTTTTTATTATATTACATTTATGTATAAAAAAAATTTCAGTTCTATGTATATCAATATTCACTGATAACATGATTTGATGTGTTTGAATTTATTTATCTTTTTTTATAGGATCGAAAATTTTGTGTCCAGGAATGTCACTATTTATATGAATTTTTTTGTCCATTAGAAAATTAAGCTGAGTGCGCCCCTGTTTAAATATTTTGCACGTTGGCAGGGGCCTATAATATTTATGAAAAATCATTTTATAAACTTGTGTGTTTTAGACATGACAGGTTTGTAAGATGTTAAAAAACACATGGCTGTTTTCAGAAGAATGTCGACATTTTGAAAATTAATCTGTATTCATTTGAAATGGAGCTGGATTCTTTCCAGTCAACACGTAAAGAATTTGCAGTTTCTAAAAAGTAATCCTTTATTCAGCGTGGACGAGTGGTCTATATCTTGTTGATATTCGGTGCAGTTTGTCAGTTACTGGATTGAAATTTTTGTTCATGTATGTTCATTATTGTTACGTTTATACGGATTTATTTCTTTATTTTCTTAGACCTTTTATATATGTTTATGTTTTTAAATCCTCTTGATTTTAGGTCTCTTCTGTTATAAAATTAGTTTTTTCTAATAATATAATTTTTGAAATATAGATAAAAATTTTGACTCTTCGACTTTTTTCAGTCTTCTTACTTATTTATATTGATCAATTAAATTATTTGTAGTTTTATTAGAATTTACAAAATAGAGCTATAAATTTTACTAAAATTATTTAGTTCTTGTTTATTATTTATAGCTTTTTCGTTCTTATGAATGTTAACCATTTCAAAAAATTTTCTTTTTTGTGTATTAGATTAGAATTTTCGAATCTTTATAACTGAATTAATGTTTTTTTTTGATATTTCGTGGTTCTTTCTGCAGTTTTATTATTTTTTAACATATTGATGATCTTTTAGCCTATTTTCTAAATTTCTGAGATGTCTGTCCTATGTAGACAGCATCACAATTTTGTTTTTTGGTGTTTTAGATTTTAGTTTAGTGGAATATTTGGGGAAGTCTTGTACATATGGCAAGGAAAAATGTTTTATGTTTCGTTTCTGTTTTGTTTCTTAATTGATTATAGTATATATTTATCCTTTTGATTTTTTGGTACGGCAGTAATGCAATGATCTATATAACGAAAGAAATGGAACACGTATATTTTGCTTAGGACAGTTTCCTCAAGATCTTCCATTACCAATTGTACTATAACACTTGAAATGGAAGTCCCCATAGCACAACCATCAATTTGTTTGTATATTCCAGGTTTCAAATTTGAAGTATATTGTTGTAAGTTCTATAGCGTTTATAAATTCGTTTTGAGGTTTTTCCGTATATTTTTTAATTTTATCCCATTTTTTTATAAATATATTGTTTACAATGGTAATAGGAATATTTGTATATAAGGAAACCACATCTAACGAAATAAATACATATTTGTTAGGAATTTTTATATTTTTAATTTTTTCCTTGGAATCCCATGTTTTTGATATAGTATTTGTTTTGATATGAATTTTTTTTAAAAATATTTTTCAAATAATTAGATAATGGGGTAAGAGAAGAGAAATATAAGGTTTGTGAAGTTTTGAAAAACCATATATTTTATGGGGTAACGCATTGTGAATTTTCAATTTTTTTGCATCTGATGGCGAAAAAAAAAGTGTTCTGTTTTGATAAGAATTCGTAGGATTTTGTTTAATTTTTTTTAATTAACGTGTCTCAACAATAAGATCATTGACACATGGTACAGTTATGATACAATTATTAGCTATAACTACGACACTCAACATTAACAAATTGTTTGGATTACATACATTGAGAATTTAATTTCACCATATATACCAATGTCTTTCAATTATCGGATCAGGCGCGGTAACTGTTTCACGTTATTCAAACTTTCTTGGAGCGAACTTCCTAGCTGGTAGCTACGGCGTTTATTGGAGTATTGTGGACAACTTTGACTGTCAGTGGTATTTTGCAGTACTGACATTTGGGAGGATCAGAAACAGCCATTAAATATCCATGAGTCAGTCGAGTATGCCCGATGTGTAGTTTGCGTACAACAACTGAGTCTCTACGACTCATGGGAGGTAGGTTTCTGAAGTCGATGGACCGTTGAATTTCATGTAACTTAGTATTGCAGCTTGCCCAGTTGTTTGCCCATCGGTCGCGAAAAGAACTTCTCATGCTAGCTATGACATCATTGTGGATTTGTATCGAGTCGCTGTGGAGAATAGCCGTCGAAGTTTCTTTTACAGCTTGATCTGCAAGTTCATTCCCATGTATGCCAGTGTGAGATGGTACCCAGAGTAATGGTAACACCAGAGCTTGCAAGACGGTCAATGGAGTCATGAATATGCTGAATGATACTGAATATATTTGTCTAATAGAATTTATTGATGTGAGTCTGTGCATATAGCTGATTGTTTGTCGTCAGGGGATAGGGAGTTCAAGGCTTGGAGTATTCCATATAATTCTCCTGTTACCAAAAGATGGTAGACGATTTCGTTTAATTATTTGATGTGAATTGGCTACGGCACAACCTACGCCAACCTCAGATTTAGATGCATCAGTATACAGAATATTATTATCGTGAGTGGAATTGATAATATTTCGAAATATTTGTTTCAGTATATCGCTGTGTGTTTCATGTTTAGGAAATATATTAAGAAATGTATTAAATTTTGGTTGTTGCCTTTTCCAAGAAGGATAGGATGAGAGAGGAATGGGGGCTGTTTCAGATAGTTGGATATGAGTGATGAAATATTTGCTGGAAGTTGTAAGTTGTCTTTTTAAATTATTGAAAAGAACTAATTTTATAACATATATGGATTAAACGATACATGTTTTGTTCCTAATCCGGCCCTGCTTATTTTAAAATTAATTTAATGAAAGACATCTAAATACGTAATGAAGTTCGATTAGAAAATGTTTTAAAGTATTTTATATTGTTGTATTCTATCGAATTATTTGATAAATTGAGTAAGGAAGTCCAACATACGAATAGGCACTTGATAATATGGGATTTACTAATTGCATGGAACTGTTTACATCCGGCTCTGGTTAATGCAAATTTGATACACCATTAATTTGATGTGAAGCGAATGAGAAGAGTTTACCTATAATCCCAAATGATTTCATCTTGCTCATAAAATATTAACAAATAAAGTAGAAGTTAAAATTTTATACATTAATGTTTTCCTAGTAATAATCATGAGATATAAATGTAATAAAGATGTTACCGTATACTCACTACTGTATTATTAGACCATCTTGTATAAAGTCTTACCTGTAACAAGAAAAGTAAATTTAGAACCTGAATGTCAAACAAATGGAAACTGTTTATTTAAGTAATAAGTTTGTTCAGGATAGTTAGAGATACGAGCATGATCACAAAAATACGCAACATACTGCAAAGAAATTTTTTTCCCGTTGTGGGGAAAGATGGCGCTACTTGTCATATAACTGGTGTTCGAATAGGTAGTGACAGCTTTCAGTTCAGAATGATTTATGGAGTCTAGAGGTAACGAGAACCATTTTGAGTGAGGATGGGGGGTAACTGAAAAATGTCCATCTGTAAACAGTAAAGTATTGTTCGAAGACTCACCAAAATAGCGCTAGTGGCAATGATATGAATTTAGTAGTTATAAACAGAGTAAATGTTGCTAGGTTGTAAAATTTAATATTCTCCTTGACTTGTGTAGTTGCTAAATATGCAGTATTTAAAATATTAACTACTTAGGTAGTCAAAAATAATTTGGTAATTATAACCTTTAAAATTGTTCGAAAAACGTGGATAGTGACAGTGTATTTCTATTAAAAAATCATGTCCGAGTCCGAAAATTATATGAACTAAATTTTAAAAGTACGCACAGTGTGGAGTTATCATTTATTTCCATTCATATATTATATATTTTATATACACCTAACAAATTGATTTGTATACACCCCACAGAAATTATTGCATCACTGGTATTTTAAGATTTTTAATACTTAATTTAGGTTTTTGGGACAATCTGTATATGTATCAACTTAATAGATATTTCTGGTTTCTTATCATGGGCAAAAAAATATCACAATTTCTTACAAATTTTTTTGGAAGCAAAAAAACTCGAGTAAATCATTTCTGTCTTGGAGAATGCATTGATATCGGGAACTAAGGATCGGGATCTAAGCAAATTGTGTTATTGTATAGTGAAAATTTAAATTTATTTTGTTAATAATGGATGTGCCTCAACGTTTAACAAGACATATGACGAATGAAGAAGCCGCTAAAATCATCGCGCTCATACAATATGCCCGCAATCAAAGATACGTCGCCGGGGTAATTGGAGTTCAACAAAGCACTATATCCAGAGTTGTTATTACCAAGAAACAGGGCAGCTAACCAGAAGACCCGGACAAGGCCGCGGAAGTGTAATTTCGGTAGTAGATGATCGTTATTTGAGGTTAACGGCGTTAAGAATTAGGCATATCACCGCTCGATGGCTGCAAACAGATCTGTTGGCTGCTCGTAATGTCCGAATAGGCCTACATACAGTTCGAAATAGGCTGAGAGAAGCAGGTATAAGAGCCAGAGTGCCAGCTAGAAGTCCACGTCTTACCAGAGAACATCGAGTAGCAAGATTGGAATTTGCTCGAGAACACCAAATTGGAATATTCAAGATTGGTCCAATATTTTATTCACGAATGAATGAAGATTATTTCTGTATTCATTAGATAGCCGTATACCAGTATATAGGCGACGTGGTGAACGGCACGGCACGATCAGGTTAATTTTTGTCAAACTGAAAGCTGTGGTGGTTTTGGTGGTGGCTCTATCATGGTTTGGGAGGAATTTCTTTTGAGGGTCGCACGGAGTTAGTACCAGTGAATGATGGAAGACTAAATGCTAACTGGTACATAACCAATATCCTAGAACCCCATGTGGTGCCCTATATGCCTCATATCGGAGACAGCTCTGTGGTAATGTACGATAATGCTCGTCCACACGCTGCTAGAGTGGTTCGGCAGTACTTAGAAGAGGTCGAGATACCCACCCTGAATTGGCCTGCACGTAGTTCGGACCTTAACCCAATAGAGCATGTCTGGGACCATCTAGGATGGCAAATTCAGCTACATCCGGCACCAATAAGAGCACTAGATGATCTTCAAAATGTTCTTTTTAATTTCTGGGAAAACATGCCGCAAGGATACGTCCAGAGCCTGTTTAGGAGCCTTCCAAGACGAATAGAAGCTGTAATTAGAGCGAGGGGCGGCAACACACGCTATTAGAAATTAATTGGCTGGTTTTAGCTTAAGCACCGTTCTGTTTTTGTATAGATGTTTTGTACAATTTTCTTGATGTTTTGATAAATCAAACTTTTTTCCCTGTAGATTAAACTGATATAAAATAAATGTTGCGAAAGGCGTATCTATTGGTGTTTTAATTCGTAATAATAATAAAATTCGAAAAACAGGCAACACATTTAAAATATTTAAAAAATAATGAGTGATGCCATAATTTTTGTGGGGTGTATATATTAATAATTTTGTTAAAATAGTCATGAATTTGGAATAAGAATTCAATTTACTATCCTTCTCTAATAATTTCTGGCACTGTTTTTAAAATATTTTCATCTGCTACTAAAGTGCAACCTTAATTTACTTCTACGAACACTTTGATACACCGAGTTGGTTCTCCTTACTTCTAAGCAATACGCTTAGCAAGTGGATCTTGTAAGGAAATGCGAGTCGTGGTTGGATTGTTATGAATACAGATGTGTCTGACATTCATAGTTAAATTGTGGAAGTTTATGGTGAAGTGTTGAGCAGAAAACATGTGACGTAAAAGTGTCGCTCTATTTAATGAGGCAGACAGTGCAGGGAGCGGCCGGACAAGTTTTTTAATGAACACGGCACGATTTTGAGAAATCATTCAAAATAATTAACGTGAAATCTCAGCTAAACAGAGACTTAGTTTCTGTTTTCTTCAGATAATAATGAACACCCGTATCACTCTTATTTCCTTCAGCACTTTCGTTACAAATGGTGAGCCTCTAACCAATCTCTGGTTATTCTGGAGGAGTGACAAGAAGCTGGGCGATGTGTATTAATAAAGTCAATCAACTTTGGAAGACATATTCCTGTATAAACATGTACATTCAACGCCTCATCCCTCACAAGACCGACATAAGATTGTGAAATGCGTGCTTCGGGTATGGTACACCAGACCAAAACTTTATCGTCAAATTCCTTTTTGGATTTATATTTCACGTCATTGGGACAATTTTCTATGTCATCAGCGTAAAATCTATCATCGATTCTATATTCTAAATGTGATAAGGTGAAATATTTTTCGTCATCCATGATCACAACTCTGTTAAAGCTCGGTAGCTTGTCGGAATTCTACGCAACTGATCTTCAGTATATTTAGGGTATTTCTTCCTATTCGATGTGTAACTCCTTTTCTTTTTAGTTCTCGACTGATGAGTCATATGGTAAACCCGAAATCGGCGAGTAAACCTTCGAGTTGACGTTCTTGATTTGTCATTTGCCTTTTGCACATTCCACCAATCTATTTGAAAGGGCATTGGTCAAAGCCTTGGGCCGCCAAGGTTTAAACATGGTATTCCTTGTTCACATTTACTTATTGTTGTATGAATGGTCGAAAGTGTAATATTCTGCAGTCTAAATATATTCACAATATCGGTTGTTAACAACCGTCCAACTAAACTGTATATACTTTTTCAGATAACTGTACGCCATAACTCAGTTAGACCTAGATTTCAAGTTATTTACTATTAAATTGAAGAATTTTTTCCGAAAACTTTTGTTACATACGTTATATACAAGTACCTTCTCAACAACTAACCAATTATATAAATAAATGGTATCATCATATATATAATCGGTCGTACATTCCAATAGCAATAGTAACCGCCCAATAAACAGCTCTTTGACTCGTTTCATGTGGTGAGTCAATCCACGTTCTATTCATTTTTTTCATACTAAAGTTCATTGCGCGTTTAGGCTTTTTCCGCAATTTTTCTTCATTTTTTCATGTCCTGAGTATTACTCCACCATCCACGAACTCCCATTTTGGTCAGATCATTTATTACTTGACTTTCCCTTTGACTTTTTGGTATTTCTCTTGGCCGGTTTCCTAAGGGTTTCTATTCTGTTATTCTTTCAACTTCACTATTACTTTTCATTCGTTTTATGTGTCCTAGCAATCTTATTCACTGCGATTTTTTCTAATTTCAGTATTCATTGTCCGTCACCCAACATTTTTGGTTCATATACATTCGTATCGAAGGTGTTAAGTTTTTCTTCATCAACTTTTGTTAAATTCATCGTTTCATTTTAGTACGTCTACTGAATTTTTGCATAGCATTAGAGGTCGGAATTTATGGTATGCTCAGTGTTTAGTCCGGATCCTCTTAGTGATTTCCTTTTCTGGTTATATTCGCTGGTAAGTTTTTCTTTGCTTTATTATTGTGCTCACAAATTATCTTTCTGGATTTCTTTTTGTTTTAAGCAAATTTTGTATGATAGTTTTCATATGAATTCGTCTTTTCTATTTATAATGAGGAAGGAAACGGGAACACAGATGGAAATTACGGAAGGAAGAACGAATAGAAAGAACTGATTTGAACAAAAAGAGCTTATGCTCTAACATATGAAAAAACCGAATTTAATTTTTTTAAAATATAATCAAAAAACAAGAATCTGTTCTATTTGTTCTGTTCTCCAAATAAATACAAAATACAAAATTTGCTCAACACAAAAGGAAAAATAGGAATAGAATCAAAGTTATTAAAATTTACTTTTGTTTAAAGTGTTAATAGGTAGAGGAAAAATTCGCATCAAATTCGAGGTTTTACTGAAAATTTCTCGAATGGAGTAGGAGGTCGATAACAAATTAATTTTTTCAAAGTTAGAACAAATAAATCTGAAGTGACTACTGCGCCACAATACGTGAACAAAGGAATATTCAAAATGTTTGAAAAAAACGTAACAAGTCGAATGGTATGTTACAATTTTTAAAATTGTTAACCCCTTCGAATATATATTTTCCTATCACTATATTCTTGTATTTAGAACCATTTTGTTTTCTTTTCAACTCCATATACTTAGTCTTTTCTTCTTTATTTCTAGTCCCCTTTTACTAGCTTTCTGTTAAATAAATGAAACACCATCAAATAAAAAAGGTAATTTTGTATTCAAGATTCCTTGTAATATTGTTTACGAAAAACACATATTCAGAAAATTGATTAAAAAGTCATAAAATAATATGCAATTTGTTAATTTGTTGAAAGTTCTAAAATAACTAAGTTCAAAAAATGCTAGTTTACAATGTCGCGTCGTTTTAATAATTTTCATTAATAGCTCATAACTGTCTCGATATTCGGTTCAACGCAAAAAATTACCATCTCGATAATATGAAATTTGGGTAAACCAAAAACATATACTGCTTAGATTAGGATATCAGTAACCTTCATGTTATTTCAAATACTAATGATGCGTTACGGCATTGAACAAATACAGAGATATATCAAATAAATAAGGAATAGTTACTAATTACTAGTTCAAAACACTTTCCTTAAAATATTCCACCTTCTACCTAACTCATCAAAAATACTTTATACGTTCATCAGATAGAACAAGTTGAAGGAAAATTTTATAAGCGGAAATAACAGAGATCTACTACTAAATGGATGAAATCAAAAGAATATCCTATTGTTATTTTAACAGCGTTCAAAGCATTTAATTTTATAGAGGTCAACATTGAACTTTTATGGGATTGTGTATGTGCTCTAAACACGTTGTGTGAAGTCATTTGCATAGATACCAGGACACGAGAGTCATAATAGTAACCAAATAGCAGACGAAAGGGCTAAACAAGTTGTGTCGATGCCATTAATTTGAACCAGAACCTACAAAAGACTTTATAAGAAGAACGGAGCTGGGAAAGGAAATCGCGATTTAGAGATTTGTCTTTCTATTATTATCATACTTGTGTTACAGTTGACGGATAACTGCATGTGAAAAGAGTAAATATTGACAACAGTAGAAATGGAAATGTAAAAGCTTTCCTCGGAGGAATAAATTTAGTGTCAAGTTTTTCTTTTATATCAAATAACAATATTCTATCAATATACATCTCATTGTATGTACACGCACTGTTTGTTTGTTTAAGTACGAACCTTTTAAAATCTGTTTAGCTATATTTTCCTGTCAACAAAATAATATGCAGAGCACGTTTTATCACGTAATACATACGCATGTACACGATATGAAAATTAGGATTTTCAGTGGCACAGAGTAAATTGAAATGACCCCCAATTAGATCCCTTGCCTATGTTTTGCTTTGCTTTTAGTTAATGCTATAATAAACATATTGTTGGTGACAATCGACTAAAACGTAACCTAATTTTCTTGGATAAACCTTTAGTTAATCCTTCTAAATAACTATAACCTTCTAGTAATCACGTGCTATTTGTGTGCGTTGTTCTATTACGGATAAATTCAGTTTGGTTTAAAAATCTCATCAGCATGTGTACCCAATTCCATTAATTGAGAATTGTTTTTGTGTCACTGTGGTGAATAATTTACAATTGTTCAATTATTACATAAAAACAATCCGTATTAGAACGAATCCAGAATAATTGATTTTTTATCTAATTAAAATATTTTGAAAAAATATGTTTCAGTTTAATTTCGGACTCAAAAAGCGAACCAACAGTATCAACACTTTTCAACTGTTCATGGTTAATATTTTGGTGCAGAATTCTAAATAGTCATCAGATCTATTATTTAAAATATGCCGCATATTTCTTAGGCTTATTTTAACTTGTGTAAATTTTACGTTATCAAATGTTACTGGTTAAATAAAATACAAAAACGAGGATATATTATGAAATTCACATACAATAGCCACTAGAATTCAGTAGAGTAGTCTCCAACAGAACCAGGTTCCTTTATCAGTTTTCAATAGTTTAATTAACCTGATATAAATATTAGTCTATGTTCTGTACTGCAACAACTAAAGTTTCCTGGAAGGCGATCTATGTGGCTGTGGAGATAGTAAACTTTTCTGCTTATATTGTATTCGAGAATTTGAAAGCATAGTTTACTCTAATTCTCTTTTTTTTTTGGTCCCGAATAAAGTTTTGTACTACTTGAACAAATGAACCAACCAAACAATATATTCAGTCATCAGGATGGTTACAAGCATCTTCTTTTTTCAACTATCCACTGTAAATATTCATCACATTTTTCACACACGTAATGTGGGGCTCAAGATATATCCCGATCTCCCAGATGTATGCCAAATAAGTCTAGTTTTTCTTATATCTAATAATGCAAATTACCTAGCGAAAATTAGATAATGAAACGATGTTCTTGATTTAAAAATTAGTTGAAATGGGACAAGCATGGGAGGCGGAGGGTCATATACAATTCAAAGAGCATAACTAATTAGTTCGGGATTGAGGACGTCCAATTAACTTAGTTGATTCAGATGTATATCTAGATATTTAGATTCTAATTTCGAATAGAAAATTTCTTATTTTGACAATGAAATTTTGTTTTGGGCTCGAATCACAACTAACATCAATAAATCTTTATCTTAAAAACTATAGCTAAGAGAAAAAACTGGTGGTATTTTTGAAGTCAGTACATTACAAAATTTGAAATTGACATATATAAAAATATTACATTCATTATGTAATATAAATCTGCTTAGATCTTTTTTATTAATCATATATAATAAAAACGTGTTTTTGCTATTTCAAACGATTAATACCATTTTATTTTACTACCAAAGTATGTCCCGAATTTTCCATCCTGAAAATACAAGGTTATTAAAATATCAAAATTTACACTGGAATACCTAAATATTCTTCAGAAAAGGTAAATGAAGTCCAAAAAATGAAGGAAGCTGTGATTTCTTCTGGTTATAGCGCTTTCCTAATTTCGTTTTTTTAGTATTCCGTGTAAAAATGATTTTGGTGTAATCACAGTACACGTCAACTAACCCATACAGGAAACCCAGAGTTGACAAAGGGGCCAAGCCTGGGCCAGTCTTGGGAAGCCTACCTTCGGCGTACCTGTATTGGCCCATGCGTGGGCCAGGCTACTTAGCTCAGCTTCGACCATACCAATGATTACCCAAGCTTGGGCCAAGGCTGAGATACCCACAGCCATTTATCGCCAACCCAGGCTCGGGCCAAAGTTGATTGACCCAGCCTTGGTCATATCAATGATTACCTTAGCTTGGGCCAAACCTGGATATTCCAGCATTGGCCATTCGTTGACAACCCAGGCTTGGACCAAGGTTGGGACAATCCTGGTTAACCCAGCCTTGGCCATTCAATGGGGACCCAAGCTTCGGTTGTTCGGTCACATACGGCGTGGTTCGAGTATTTTCGTTCGTCGGCAGCCATACTTTTTTTTATTATGGGTCTGATCAATCCGATCTCTAGTTTATTCAGTGTGTGTGTTTCTTATCACATTTTTTATTATTTATTACTACTAAAAGTAACTATGTCTGATGCGTATCTTCGAGTTCAAAGATGGCGTGCATTGAATAGAGAAAAAAAAAAACTCAATTGTGAACGCGTAAAGCTTAAATAATTTAAATGTGAACATCAGCTCTGTGAGTGAGGTTAACGATAGTGGTACATTTTTATGTAACTAATTAACTGATATTTTTAATTTGTTAATTACAGTAAGAGTAAGATTAAATATAGAAATTAATATTTGCTTATTTTTAAAATCAAAAAAATCATATTGAATAAAAAATACATAAAGAAATGAAATAAAGATAAAGAAGAAAAAGTTATGTAATGAATAGGTCTTGGTATTTAATCTTGACCCAGTCCTGGCATTCAAGCTTGGCCCAGTCCTGGCAGTTAAGCTTGGCCCAGCGCTGGCATTTAAGCATGGCCCAGTCTAGGTAACTAAGCTTGGCCCAGTATTGGCGACCAAGGTTGGCCCGGTATTGGCGACCAAGCTTGGCCCATCGTTATCACTCCAGAGTTTTACTAAGACTGGGCCAAGCCTGGCTTACAAGCTTGGCCCAGAGTTCTACATGGTTGGGCCAAAATCAGTGAAATACTCGATATTCCTTTACACAAGGGTAGTAACTTAAATATTATAATATCAAATTTCTTAGTATTGTATAGTATGGTTTTATTTTACATCTGAAGTTGAAATTGACAAATACAGAAATGGAGGAAAGGAACTAAAACTGTTTTACCATTCATTTTCTCTGATAATAACAAAATTTTTAATTTGCATTAGAAACGAAACGTTTTTTTAATATTAAATAACAAACATGCATAAATATAAGTACTTGAAACGAAATTTGTATAGCCTAGATCTGTCAAACACTTGTGATAACTGCGAAATTTATTTTATATAATTGTGATTGTAAAGCTATTATTATCTTAAGCTCTACATTGCCATTATTTAAAAAACTTTTTTTCACTTATTCGGGTCAAAACACTTCAATTAATGTATATTTTTCTAATCATTATAATTTGCTAAATGATACACCGAATTAAAATCTAACTGAATTTGATAAAACAAACATTTCATATTACAGTCAATTATGACTTCAATATTAGAACCATATCCTTGGAGTATAATTCCAAGACAACGATATAGTAGTTCTGAATGAACGGTGGATGAGAAAATAATTTGAAACAAATTTCGGGCATTATTAGCGTTGAAACCCCCATAGATTTAACACAGTAGATCTTGTTTCTTTCTTCTATATTTACCATATGCACAATCGTGTTAGGTTTAATATATTTTAGTGAAAATGTATGAAATTTTAAGGGGTCTTACTAGATTATTCAGAATATTAAACTGTCATCAATACGATAATATATATACACCAAAGTGTACTAGCTCTCATATATTTCTGAGCTTTTGAATACCTATGTATTCATCGTTTGGGAATCAATAAGTCAAGAATTGTACCGTTTCAAATTTCTTTTTTTTTTAACAATAAATTCATCGATTTCAAAAATCAATCAATCAATCGACACGGTTCATATTAAAGTTATTGATTTTTGGAATCGATAAATTTAATGTTGATTAATTGATTCCCAGACGATGAATACGAGGATATATTGAAACATTCTTAGCCTACTATAGAACCAAACGAAATTTCGGTGTCAAAATATTTTATTTCTCAACATATTCTCATCTTTATTGGATCTAGTAATTCAAAACCAAAATCACGAATGATTTGCATGGCAACATGAGATTTGTGTGCAGGGGCGTTGTCCTGCAAAAAAAAACACCTTTGGATAGCTTTCCGCTTCTTTTCTCTTTGATTTTTTTCCGTAGAGTGGTCAGTAATCTCGAATAGTAATCTCCAGATATTTTTCTACCCTTATCTAAAAAATTAATCATGATTACATCATGGCAATCCCAAAAAACTGAAGCAAGAACTTTTCCAGCAGGACACGAAACTTCTTAGGTCTTGGAGAACCAGAGTGTCGCCATTCCATCGATTGTTGCTTTATTTCTGGATCGTAGAAATGTACCCAAGTCTCATCCATAGTAACAATTCGGTTTAAGAAGTATACATCGTTTTCAAATCGAGCATCTACCCTTGCACGCTTTTGGTCAATATTCAAACATTTGGGGATCCATTTTGCTACAATTTTTCTCATGTCCAAATTGACGTGAACTATATTCAGTGCTTCAGATCAGATCCGTTTTATCCCAATTCGACGGTCTGATAAAATCCTGTCATGAACTGCATCGATATTTTCGGGGACTGACACACAAACTGGCCTTTTCGATCGGTCATCATCTTCAATGGAAAATTTACCACATTTAAAGCTTGCATTCCAATTTTTCACGGTCACATACGAAGGACATTGATCACCAAGGTTATTAGACATATCATGATGGCTCGATACTCCAATTTTTCGATTTTCACAATATCGGTAGACACATTTTTTCTTTTAATTTATTGCGTAACTCTGGTTTACTTTTTTGACGTCAAACTTTTGCATTGACACTTCTAATAAGTTGTTGTTTGTTGCTATGGTAACTCAATATTTTGTTTATGCATGGAACTGGTCTAGGCTAACTAGATATCAATACATCCTCGTACATAGGTATTCGGAAGGTCAGAAATATATTAAAGTTAGTATAATTTGGTGTGGTGTGTGTGTGTGTGTGTGTGTGTGTGTGTGTGTGTGTTTATATGTATAAACTAACCTATAAAAATATTCAATGTCATTTATAATACAGTCAATGAAAATCTGAATAGAAATAAGAATCAACAAGTTCCACCATTTCATGTTACGTGTCATTTTAAATATTGATTTTAAAATCGTATGAATTTGATAATTTTTTTAAAATAAATACATTTTAAAACATCGCAATTTTCAATTAATTATTGTAGGTAATTTTTAATATTGTTATAGTCTTATACATATTTCAACTTTGTATTACTATTATATTATTACTGAAGTAAGTTTTGCCACAATAAATTCATCATGAATACTCAGTGGAATGGTTTTTGGTTTAGGTCAACAATCATAAATCACAATTGCATTAACACCGACAATATATGCAGATCTGTACTATGAAAAAAAATCATCAATATTTATATTCAATTTAGTTAGCAATACTCTATTCTATAATTGTTATCTTTTCATTATACCAAATGCAAGTAGCGAATATATTTCCACGTTAATACGAGATGAACCCTAAGATCAGTCATTTCCATCCTGCTTTTATTATTTGCAAAATGAAAGTATCTACCTGGCATTGATGATGGTCTTACCAAGGACTGTTTTCAATCAACGACATTTTTGTCTAAAAGGAAACATACAGTTAGTCTGGAAGTCATCTATCATTTTTTTTATTCACAGTATTCCATTTAGTCAATTCGAGGTTTGTAAGTGAAATTACGTGTGTAGTTCAAAATTCTGCTTACGTTGAATCGATTTGATAAATTACACGTATAAGTAGTATGATGCATTCAAAACTTTACCAAAATTACATCTTTAAAGAAAGAGATAATTAGTTGCAGACCAAATTCTCAATGAATCTTGCCGATTATCCCCATTATTGCCGCTGATATTTTCTTCATATAAAATCTCTACCACTTCGAGGTACCAGTTTTTACTTGATAGAGATTTTTTTGACCTAAATTTGTAATTTTAATGTATCCACTTTTTCGCAAGCTGTTTTAGACATCGATATCGATGCTGTGCTTGATGATGTGAAATAAAATTGGTATCTGCAACTTTTCAACTGTTCTTGGTTAAAGTCCCTTGACATGATGCGAGACAATGTGCAAAAAAATGCTTGCAATTTCTTGTGAATGTCGTTTGACATGATGCAATATAACATGCGATGCAATGAAAGTCGCTATATTTCTTGATCAAAAGCATAAGCAAATGAAGTTCAGCTGATTGTTGTGTAGTAAATTCAACCATATTTCAATTTTGTTTTTGCTTATATTTGTTAACAAGGTCGAAAAAATTTGTTTTACGAAAATCAGTTGATTCTAGACTAACATTTGGTTGTTGTTAAGCCAAAAGTAGCTAGCAACTTGCGCGCAATAAAAATGGCACAAGAAATATTGCTTGTTGTATGTATTGCACTTTGTATTGCTTCATGTCAAGCGGCCTTAATGTCAAGAAATATTCGTCTATCCAATATTTTTATCTTGCAAGAAATTCTATGCAACTTCTTGCACGTTGCATTGCATCATGTCAAGCGGCCTTTAATATTCGGCATTTTATTTTTGCATTCATCTACTCTTTCAAATATTCATCACATTTTTCACACACGTAATGTGGGGCTCAAGATATATCCCAATCTCCCAAATGTATGCCAAGTAGGTCTAGTTTTTCTTATATCTAATAATGCAAACTACCTAGCGAACAGCCAATAATGAAAAGATGTTCCTTATTTTAAAATTAGGAAATCAATTATCTAGGGTATTACTCTTTACTGGATAGTCGTAATTTTGATTAAGTAATTGTGAATTAAAAAGTAGGCAATTTTACGTATTTTTTATTGACCCCTTATAGATAAAATTTTATAACATATTTTGTAAATATTTATACATTCATAATACTACGTAATTAAAAGAAGTGATTATTAATATTTACATATAATGAGGAAAAAGTATGAATTATATAACAATTAATGTAAACTTCAGAACCTCATAAAGTGCCTGAACTCGTAGATTTCTATCGGAGAGATAACCTTTGAATGCACAAAAGCTACGAAATTGCAAAATATATATTCAAAATATTGTAAATAACTAAATCGAAATTATAAAGAATATGAAAATATGAACAAATGAACGAGCCCCGTTGGTTTATGTAAAACAGCCAAAACTATATTTAAACTCACCCCTAACCACAAAATACGCATTCATATAAAATCTTCAGTTTCCGTAAATTTTGTACTTCGTATTTTTTGGCTTTTTCTATTTCTAAATGTTACTTACATTTTTAGTTTAACTTTACATTATTGAATTGCTGTTGTGCCTGATGACATCGATGCTGTGCTAGAGCTGTTCATATTGAAATAACATTGCTAGAAGTGCATCAGATAATAGATGCCAAAGTAGCATATGACCTCAAAACAAAACAGCAATCAAGTGTGTTGGTCTTTTAAGACGAAGGAAATTCAACAGAAGGTGGTTCCAAAAGAAGTATGTACATCTAAATACATTGATGCCTATTTCTTTGCCATTACCCGTCATGTAGCAACGGTGGTGTAGACGGCCAACTCCAAAAGATATGCAACCATTTGTTTACCAGAGGAAATTCGGACAAGGATTATTCTTCTTCATGTCATTGCAAGATCTCTCAGCTGTTCAAAAAATTGATTTTTCAACCAACCAGGAGGTTGATGGACCAACCGTCATACATCCTGATTTGGTACACAGTAACTTTTTGTTCTCGCATATGAAAAGCAATCAACAACATTTAAAGTTGTTTTTGCGTTTAGAGCGGAAAAAGTAGTTGGAAAATTGGTGCAAATTTTAATGGAAAATATTACGAAAAACATTAAAATTCTCCTCAACTTTTAATTCCTTAGATCTCTTTATATATTTTTCATGATTCGACTCTATTGACAGTAAATCAGTTGGCAATAATTAGTAACTAATTATATTATACTAATATACATGAATAATCAAACTAAAAATTTGTTGGGACCCGAAAAATTATTGTTTTTAGTTGTTACATTTCAAAAATATGTAGCAGCCATCAATCAAATTATTTGTACTTGCATTGAAATTTATTTAATAGAACTATGAATTTTACTCATTTTCATTTTTTCATCATCTGCTTGAAAATAGAGTGAAGTTTTATAAATTTTGTTGATTAATATACAGGGGTTATTAATTTTAAATTACCCACCTCCCACCATCGTTATAACTGTTTAAAAAAAATTCAAATGTAAGTTGCATTGTTACAAAAAAAATTGTTGGAAAATATACAGGGTAATAAATTTGAAAATATTGTTCTGTATAATCACAACCTAATTCTAAGAACATTTTAAGTAAATTCTGAGGTAACCACACAATTTTATACAATAATATCTATCGAATGGTACCGAACGGTTGTCTGAAAATTTTTGACCAAAGCTATTTTTTATGAAAGGTTATAATTAGAAAGCATTATGTCATGGCGCCACTGCAATCATGTCTAGAGATAAGTGGTCGGTACTAGGAGTCTTAAACCTGTTTTCGACGGTCTAATGACTCTCTTTCATACTTTTATTATAAGAATGGAGTTTTCTATTGCAAATAATATTCCATATGTAAAAGGAACTATTAATTTAAATATTATTATTAAAAGAAGCGTACAAAACAGGAAATAAGATTAGGAGAGAAGTTTCAACAAGTTATTTTTTTTATTAACATTGAGTAGTTAAGCTGTAACCGCATAACAACCGCAAACACATGTATACAAGATTTAAATTAAGTATTCATCTAGACCAAGTTTTAAGGCCGATTCATAAACTTTATTTTCCGTTTGCCGTTGCCGTTCGCAGGCGACGTTTGCCGTTTGACGTTCGTAGCAAATTCTACAACGTTTTCATAAACTTGACGTTGTTATTCTTTTTGACCTGTGTGCTGCTTTGTTTGCGTGATATTTTTGTGTTATTGTTTATAATCCGGTATTTGTGGAAGATATTATGGAAAATAAAGAAGAGAAAACATGCAAAGCTAAAATAACACCAGAAACAAATAAATAGAAAGAGAAATATCCACAACATCATGCTTTAATGTCATACGTCAAAATCACGTGACAAACGCAAACGGATGTGAGTGGATCTTTTCTATTGTTACGAACGGCGATGGGAAAAGATAAAATTAGTTTAGGTTGAAAGTTACCAATGGTAGACGGATCGGCAAACGGCAAAACTATGAATGGTCTTTTGTCTTTTAATGTTTTCAATTTTGTAACAGCAAACAACATCGGCATCTACAAACGTAAAATCAAGTTTAAAATACGTTGACGCTACCGGTAGAAAGCATTGATCATAACAAGGTAATATTCTTCAGGTAAATTATATTTTCAATATTTCTAAAGCAGATAAATAAATTGCCACTATTTTTACAAATCAAAGGATATGTAGATTGGTTCCAGAAAATTTCACAATTTCCTTTCCAGATACTTTGAAGGAAATGAATGCAGGAAAAAAGAAGTAAAGAATTAAGAAAAATGTTACTTTATTCGAAAAATATATTGATTGACATTAAAAGGTTTTAAAATGAAAGGAATATATTCCTTTTAAAATTGGACCTCAGGGAATTTCACATACCAAAACTTTCGTGTATACTTCAAAGGTACGAACTTTCTGCAACTTTCCACTTAAAAAGTTAATGTTCCAATAGAGAGATTTTGCGAGCATACTGGATGGAAATTAAGTTAAGATTTCAAATAACGCATCTGCTTCATTGATTTTTAACAGAAACAAGACGTTTTAAAAGCAGGACAAATAAAAGCTATATACTACGATATTCATAAAATGAAAAAATTCATAGTTTCAAAATAAGTACAAAACTGTTTTAGTGGATCCATAATCATAATCAAAGAGTTTTTAGTATAAAGTAGGGCGTATTGGTCATTTCCATTGAACGGGTACGTTTCCCAATCGGACAATTAACAAATCCTTTAAGGAAACAGGACATGTGGGAGCTTTTACAAGATAACGGAGAAAAAAGGTACATGCAATTTTCTTACGACATTAACACGTTTTGCAGAGATAAAGAAACAGTGGCATTACGTACAGATGCACGAGGAAATGGCAAAGTATTAATTTCCGTAGAAAAATCAGAATTTGTTGTTTCGAATAAGCTCCGGACGGAGAAGAGTCGTGTTTTGTTGAAAATTGGTATCAATAATACATATTGCTTGGGAATACCTTCTTAGTAGCTCACAATTTCATATTTTACACAATGATACGACGGTTACCGCTTAGGTTTTTATAAAATTTTAAATAGAAACAAAATGGTTTTGAAAATTTTCAATAGTATTTGAGGTGTTGAAAATAGCTGTCTGCGCAACTTTTGCTTGACAATGAGGAACAAGAAAAGTTATTACATAATAATTAATCGGGTGAATTATATCAAATTTGCAGTTTTTTGACGTAATAGAAGTTGGAATTGTAGTGATTAAGAAAGACGCCACGTTTTTTGTTCATGCTCATAGACAATCGCAGTCTGTGATATCGTACTATCTGTCTGTAAGTCACATGCCGATCTTCTTTAGTCATGTTGCTTACAGTACCATTGTTTCTCGGAATGACACCCGATTTTGGCCGACTTTTCTCCACATTCTTCACTGACCAACGCCCGACCATCACGTAATGCTGTAAACGAATTGTAAACAGTCTTCTCTGATATTGCTTCATTACCAAAAGTTGCACGAAGCGACTCTATGCATTATTTGGTCAGTAAGGCCTTTTTTAAAATCATACAAAACCATCCAACGTAAGCATTACTTCTTTTAAACGTTCACTATTGTCGTTGATAATATGATAGAAAGCAATTTCAAAATTATCACTAGCTTTAGAATAACAATCGTCAATGTTCACAAATACAGTGTTGCCACAACTCATTAACGCCACCTATTATTCGATTATATAAAAACGCAAAAAGATGCAAATTTTCAATTTGATAATTATATCAAAGCATATAAATGGAATGTATTTTGAGTGAAGACAAAAAGTGATGCTAGACTAAATTTTTGATAAAAAACCAATTTGAAACGCGATTTCAGAATGAAAAAATTTTTGGTACATCTAGAGATGAATTTACTATATATGCAGGTGATAAAATCAGCTTTAATTACATCAAGTGGGATAATTTGTTTCTGTTTTTAATATAATAAGAAGTGTCTTCTGGCATACTAATTATTTTAACTATTTCTATATTTTCTTTATTGCTATACAAGTACGTATGATGTCGAATGTTGTAGATGATCTAGATAATTACGACCTTGAAGCAATTCAAAAAATTCGCAATATTTAGAATATTTAGTTGGTATATCGAAGATTTAGCCTACAAATCTGAAGAAATAGATCGGCAAAAGAGATTCGACGTTATCTCACTAACAAATTCTTGTTTGTGAGACAAATTTTATTTTCCTAATGGATTGCTCAATGCTCATCTAAGGATTGCTAGCAATCGTATTCAAGTAAATTTTTTCTTCGATATATGACAGTGATGGAACTTGGGCGCACCATTATATCCAAGAAACAAAAATAAAGTCGAAATAATAGATCTCCACCAAGGAACGTGCTCTCAATAAAGCAAAAACCCCTCTTTTGGGTCAGAAAAGAGGGAAACCATAACTGACCAATATAATGTTGATTTGCTGATATATTTTGATGCCGAATTTAAGAAAAACCGATCACATTTGTTGAAGAAATGCGTTCTGTTCCATCAGGATAATGCACCTGCCAATTCGTCCGCTATTGTTGTAGAAAAATTAGCGTTACGATTTAATGCCTCATCCGGCGTATTCACCTGGCTCTCTCAGATTATTTTCCTGCCGCAAACTAATGGCTAGGTGAAAAACCATTAGAGATAAATAAGAGAAGGGATATTTCGCAGAAACTACTTTTTGAATGGTTTGAAAAAATTGGGAACACGATGGACTAAGAGTAATCTTCCGTCAAACCGTCCTCGTATATTAATAGAATAGACACTATTTGGAAGTCTGAATCTATCAGTTGCAATTGCCATATTGAACATAACATCGATGTTACAGTTATTTGCAAATTTTTCTGGTCATAATACTTATGTTTTATTACATTGTAAATAGAACAAAGTTTGACTGAAGCCGGCTATAAGGTGGCTAATTATTATTAATATATTGAATAGTTTCTATAATCAATATATTTGTGTTCAACAAAATATTAGATGTTATGTCTAGAAAAGTAGCGATTTAATGGAATGGAAGTATACAAAGATATAAAAAAGAAGAAATTTAATGGGTTTTAGAGAAATTATTTCCAATATAAATCTTATATTTTACATGTCAACCAAGTGTATCTGAACCATAATTTCTCATGAACCGCTGAATAAAATACTATAATAACCTTAGTTTCAAAATTGTAACTATTACTTACCAAGAACAGACATTTTTGTAAATGAGTGAAAAACAAAAAAGAAACAATATTGTCAAAGTATTGAATGATGGATCATTCGTCACTTTCTAGCGAGGACAATGAACATGATTAACCTGAGGCTTACGATAATTGCGTAAATCATGATTTATTGATAAGTAGTTCAATACAATGACCAATTTCTCGCTGTCTATTCTTCAAACTATTATTTTATGAATATCTACTGTTACTAAAACGCCGAATCGTAATAAACGTACCACTATCAAATTGATAACAAAGATCAACAAACAAGTAATTAGCCAAGTTCAAATTTCAACAGGTGAAGTTTTATTGTTAAAGTTGATCAACAAGTTATAAATACTTTATAAAATGTAGTTTACCCATAGGAATCTATTATACAGACAGTGTCTTACAGGTAATTTCGGTTTTCATATGGATCAGTTTTAACATGTCGTAACTTGTTAAGACTAGCTCCGATTTTATGAAAAGTAAAATTGCTTTACTTCCTTCCAATCATTTTTCTTTGTTTAATAACGACGGAGTTGGTTTTTATAATAAATAGTGTAGAGTGCAATAAATATGAAATTCATGTATTGGAAACACTGTCGTGGCAGTAAGGAAAATATTTGAAGCAGAAGAATGGCACAACGTTGGTTTAATCGCTTTAATAATGGAGATTTGACACTTGGAGATCGTTCGTGCTCTGATCCTCTACACTACATGCATGCGATATTGAGGTTAGAAGGGAAGCAGCAGTAGAAAACTAACCTAGCACCAGCACTCATCCATAATCTAACTCTCTTGGTCCTTCCAAAGATACCATACATAACCATTTGAAATTATTAAATAAGATGTATAAAAGTTAACAAACTATAAATGCCGAGGTATACCGAGGACAACTGATGCAAATGTTTGAGGTTTTATCGGAGAAATAACCAGGTTTAATTAACCGAAAGTAGAGAGAAAATACAAAACCAACACCAAGAATTTGAATCCAAAATGCAGTACGACAAATTTTTTTCATCCAAGCCCAAATAATGGCTTCCCCAAGCTCTGAAAGACCTTGCTGAACGTTAGGTTACAACCATAAAATACTATGGGCTAACCTTCGAAAATAGTAAGACCTTCTTTTTGTATTGATTATTCAATAACCAAGTAAACATTGGAAACTAACATTATTCATGTGACATGTGATACGATCTATATTTTTGTATATGATATCAAAGCTGATGGACTGCCTTACAGGAAAGGACTAGACGAGAATGACCTCAAAATCATACAGACGCTTTATACTAACCAAACTGCAGGGGTGAGAACTGAAACCGGCGACACAGAACCATACAGCATCAAAAGAGGCGTGCGACAGGGATGTGTGATGCCTCCTCTATTCTTCAATATATATATTCAGAAGAAGTCAGAAGCCAGAGCGTTAAATAAAGCAAGAGAAGTTGCCAAAATCAATGAAAAAATTCTTAATAATATAAGGTACGCTTATGGCACGTTCTTACAGTTCACAGACAATGGACACGATCTTCAAGCACTCTTAGATCGCATAGAAATTATAGGAGAAGATTATAGCCTTAACATCAACATCAAAAAGACCAAAACCATGATTATCTCCAAAACATTCAACCATCCTCCCATGTCAATCAACGTAAATGATGGCATATTAAAAAATGTCGAGAAATTTGAATATCTGGGGTGTTGGATAACAAAAGATAAAGATCCAGATAAAGAAATAAAATCACCCATCGAGCAAGCAAGGAATGTCTTTCTAAAAATGAGACAATTGTTTACATCCCGAGTACTCGACTTTAAAGTCCGGTACCAGATGGTGTGTATGTATACAGCAACTTATTATACGGAATGGAGACTTGGACCTTTAAGGTGAACTCACTAAGGCGCTTAGAGAGTTTTGAAATGTGGATCTTTGGGAGGATGCTGAGAATTCCCTGGACCGCTAATATTAGTTTAACATGAACATGAAGGAACATATGAAAAGGAAAATAAAATGTAATTTCAGCAGATTAGAAACTGATTTCACTCACAAATTGCAGCTTGCACGCAATAAAAATGACATCTTGCATGAAACAATCAGCTGAACTTCATCTTTTGATCAAGAAATATTGCGTCTTGCATCATGTCAAGCGGCCTTTATGATCAGCAAACTTTTTTAATTCTGCTGGTCACCACAACTAACCTCTATTCTTGGAATTGAGAACCGGCAGTGAATTAACCTATAATCCAAAAAATTAATTTTTTGGTTGAACAATATTTGTAAATAAAACTTATAGAAGTAAATATGGAAACATTTTGCGGAAAGACAAACTGTGAATCCCAATATTTAAATAGAGGAATTTAAATTTTAGGACAAAGAATGAAATTGCAGGACTATTTCAGGTTTTTCAGGACGCGTAGAAGCCCTGGTGAAATTTATTAAAAATAATAGTGGGTTTGACTATACAAAATTGAACAAACTGCACCAATAACTATCATTTCAAAAGAAATATTCAACACATTAGAGATAGGATACCCTAGTTCTATTTCAGTTTTACTAACCATAAAAATAAATAATAAGTAATAAGTTAACTTCACCTGTAGCGTTAAATTTGTGCAGTTGTAGAAAAAATATAGTGTGCAACATGAGTTGAAAGTACTTTTTTCACTAGAGTGTTCACAGCACTCAAGAGAAAAGTTTTGCCACACTATATACTATTGTTGTAACAACAAAAAAAGTAAAAGCCATTATTTCAAACAAAGTAACGATATTAGTGATGAAATGAGTACCGGAAATGCACCAGAAAATCGAAAGTAGTAAATAATAGGCTACTTCAAATGATGAAACGAAAAAAAATTTTATAGAATGATTACAAATTTGAAGTTAGGTTGGGTAACAAAATGCCTTGTTTTTTATGGAATTAGCCATGATTCAGAAAATGAATTATAAGAGACCAAGAAACTTTTAATTAATACACCTGCCGCGAATAAAAATAAATATAACATGAAATCTTAGAAGTAAAAAGTGTAATTAATTTTTGAATGAAGAAATTCATGATGTAAGTTTAAAAGACAATTCTCGTTATAAAACTGAAGGTAAAATTTTCATTTTCATTGCATACAATATGAAAACACTGATTACAGTCAATAAAACTTTTGAATAATGCATAACGGAATTTGATTCACGGAAAACAAAAAAAATACTCTCAAAGTTTTTAACAGTTTTTCAGAACTTCTAGTTTCTACATTGGAGTAATAAAGACTAACGACAACAATTACAATAAAACCAAAAGACCGCAACATCTTTAAAGCGAGTTTTATCTCCACATAACAAACAAAATGTTTCTCTAGGGATGAGTAAAGTTTATTAAATTAGTTTTGGCTGTTTAACCCATTTGAATAAAGAAAACCGATCATCTTTAAACACGACCTAGTTTATTTGGAACAAACAGGTCAATAAATTAGAATTAAGGTGAAAATTGACATGAAGAAATAAGATTTTTTATAATATTGATGAATATTAACAGTCAACGATGAGAAAAATCATAAAATGAAACATACTATCAAGTTTTTTATTATTATTACCTATGGTCTATTTGTATCCAATATTTACATTTAGTACGAGTAAATCACGTCATGTCATATTTTTAATGCCAATCAAAATTTACAACAACTTCAAAGCTTTTTTTTAATAACTAAATGATTTTTATTTGTAAATGCATACGTTAGAGACAAACGTTTTCTGAATGAAAAACAAAACAGAAAATGGTAGAAAGTTATCTGGTTACCGACTGACCAGTTTTTCGGTAGATTAGCATTTTATACGTCCACTAATTCAATGATCGCACATATTGAAATTTCTTATATCTATCTCATACTTCCACTTATGTTAATAAATTTGTGTTCGTCCAGTTGTTCTTAACAAATCATGGATTGAACAAAAGCAGTTGCTGTTTTTCTTCTAAGTTTGGAATTCTACACAAAAGACGTTTTCAGAACTGCCATTTGGGTCGAGTACATGACTTCAAAACCAGAATAAATAAAAAAGAAGAAAGTAGATTACAAATTTCCTTTGTTGTCGATATTTTCATGGAAATAAGGCTTTGCAGATAAAAACTTTTTAAAGTAGATATTTTTGCTGTTTAAAAAAATTATGCAACGACGTCTGTTCGAAAGATTGGTTTTGAAGATTGGATGACAACAATGAACTTTCAATATGAATATTATGAGATAGTTTTTTAATGACAATAGACAACTTGACCCGAGTCATTTATATATACTTCAAATGTTATATACAGTCAGAACTGTTCATTTCATCACATGTACTTAATCGGTTAATTTGAAACGCAAGGAATAAAAACTGATATACTGCGATTCAAAACATTGGAAGCGCAAACGTTTTTATACAAAACAAAAAGTCTGTATGCTGTAAAAATTAGCAATAAAAAGTTTTACGACCTTTTACGATTGTTTACATTAAAACATAAGGGATATCCTCCCACATTCATCAAGTTTAACAAGTTCCTTAATTTCTGTTTTATGGTTAAATCTGTCAGTTACTTTCTTTTAAACAATTTCGTGGTTTTATTTGGAATATTTGACGGTTTTAAGTTTAACGTTGGTATGAATAAGTTTTAATTAGTGCGATAAAACGATGATTCTATACCCTGTTTTCAAACTGAGTAGAAACTGATTTGAATTAAGATTGGCAATTCTGTAGATTCCTGATTGGTTTTACATAGCACTTTTGACATATTTTATGATTAACAATTGTATGAATTGTCAACAAATAGTGCCCATTTCTTGCGTTCTTGTTATTGTTTAATTGAAATATAAGTATATAAGTTGTTGTCACGACTAATTTGAAAATGGACTCAGGTAATATTTCAAGTACTAGCAGATATCATTCGTCCCCCCAAAACATTGTATTTGTACAAACAAATCTCAAATAATCAACCAAGACAAAGGTGAATAGCATTGTGTTTAAAATTGTAAAAACGTTGGGTAAGTCATCGAAAATACCACTTTTGTATGAAATTAACAGATATAGGAATAATTGTCTTCTTTAACCATCGCGGAAGTCATCCATATGCAAAAATGGTTCCAATCTAAAAATATACAATTTGATATGACTTGTACTTTGGCTGCCACCTTATCATTGTGAATTGATTTGGGCTCGAATAGAAAATGAAGTGTCAGGGTCAAAAATACTATTTTCAAAGGGTCTTCTAATGCAAGCCTGGGAAAATGTGGGAAACATTCACTAGCAAATTGTGTTGCACACGTCGTAAAATAAAGGATGAAATGTTCAAATTAGATAGGATTGTAGATGATCTTATAGAACCGATAATCGTTTCTTTCTCCATTGATGACAGTGGAGCAAATTAATAATTATGATATAGCGTCAAATAATGTTTAATGAAACATTTTGGGAAAAGTTCGATGATTAAACTATTTTTACTGTTTTCAGAATGAGGATTAACTATTTGTAGTAAGTTGTCTATTGAAATACCATACCATTTCGAAATGTTTCGAAAATTTGTTTCACCAATAAATATAAAACTTTTAAAAACTTCATGTGCCTCCAAATTTGACAACCTTCCTACAAACGTAGTCACCGACCTTGAAATTCTTTATAGATTTAATTTTACAATTCGTTGTATTTTTTTTCTGTTCGTTTTCGGTAATATGCTTTCCCTCTTTTACCGTATTTCTATTAGATTAATTATTATTTAGTTTGTGGTTCATCATTTCCAGATTGTATAATTGTAGTATGACTAGTATTTTATATCATCGCTTCCCATATAGCAATTTTTTAATGATTTCTAGAGGTGTGAATTGCCATCCAAAAGGCAAGTCTGCATTTTTCCAATTGATTTGAGAATAAATTTATAAGATGTGAAGTTGAAAAATATATATAATTTTATTAGAGGCTAGATACCTCGAAAATAACTTTTATAAAACATTTCAAAAACATCAAGAAATTTTAAAAAGAATTTTATATAGAATTATCTTGAATAACTCTTGCCATATTTGCAATAGAAATAGAGATATTATTAGCAATAAACTATTCAGTAACTTTCACGGGCTTTGAATTTAAACATACGAATAATGAAGCAATTTTTTAATATCTCACTTATGAAATGTTATATGAGAAGAATTTCATTTATTATTACAATCTTACTGCAACACACTTAAACTGAACTCTAAACCTTTTTCAAGTTGAATCGAACGTTGATTTTCTTTTTACAAGATATGATCTGTACGAACCGTTGATCAATACTAATGCACTCAGTTATAAGAGGATACTCCCAGAAGTACCTGGCAAGACATAGAGATGACGGTAGTTGCTTGTAAAATACCACTGTATTAGAAAGTACATAATCTATACAGCGTATGTTTCTGGTTTAAAGACGCCACGTTGTTTACTATTTATTTGGCAGCCATTAATAGTGTATGTTTTCAAACAAAGAAAAAATTGGTCAACGTGATGTGATATAATAATTTTATTTGAACCAATGTAAAAGCTGAACTATATTCTACTCTGGATGAGACTGCTCCTCCGTTGTCAACAGTAAAATATTAGTAGGAGGATCAAAACAATACCGTAGGATCTGCGAAGACCAGCCTCGTAGTGGTTTACCATATGAGGTGACGACTAACCAGAAATGTTGAAGAAAATCTACAAAGCGGTACCGTGTGATCGTCGACTGAAAGTGCGCGAGTTAGCAGACATAGCAGGCATTTCAAAAAGTGCGGTACATCGCATATTAACTGAAAATTTGGACTTGAGAAAGCTGTGGGTGTCGCGTTTGCCCACAATGGAACGAAAACAACGTCGTGAAGATGTTTCCATTGTGTCTTTAGCAATGATTCACAAAATAAATCCGAATTTTTGCGCTGTTTCATAACCATAGATGAAACGTGGGTCCATCACTTCACACTCGAAACAAAAGAACAATCAAAACAATGGTCTGAAAAGGGAGAACCGGCTCCAAACAGGCAGAAATCATTCCATCTGCAGGCAAGGTCATTGCGTCGATTTTTTTGGGATGTGCGTGGAATAATTTTCATTGACTATATTGAAAAAGGAAAAACTATCAACGACGAGTATTAAGCGAACTTATTGCAACGTTTCAGCGAAGAAATAAAGCAAAAACGGCCGAATTTGACTTAGGAGAAAGTGTTTCATTAAGACAGATAACATATCCGTTATTGCGATGGGCAAAATCAAAGAAAGTTAGAAAATACAGAGTTAAACAATAAATAAACATAATCATTACACTTCTCTGTGAAATGAACTAACATTAAATTACCACATTTCTGGAATAAACCACCAATTAAGGTACGAAATCAAGTTAATCTCAGTATTATCTGTTTAATATCGAGAATAACATGTTCAGTTGGTTAATTTCTGAATATATAATGACCTTCAGCTCGAGTCGAATATGTGCCGGTTCACATCATGCCGAAAATGTTTCAAATCTCTTCGTGACATTGCATCTATTTGTGGTTCGCAAGGATGCAAGGATGCTTTTTGGAAACAAAATGATATTCAAAAAAGCCACTGTAAGGCAGCTAATATTATATATAACTCCAAATGAATAAATAATTAATTCTTTCTATAAAATTTCATTTTCTAATATAACAATAACAAGAGAAAATGATAAGTCTCGACATTTACCGGGTTAAGATAATATAGGGAACGTTTACAAATTACGTAAGGCTCATTGGGGGGTAGGTGGAGTTAAACATTCCTTATGAAAACTGACATGAGGGTGGAGGGTGAGATTAACTTTTTCTTACGTAAGGTCATTGATAACATACATATGGTATTTTTCGTAATGATTTGATAAATACTAGCTTAATATATAAAACGCGAGCTCAAGCTTTTAAGAAAGCACGTGAATGCCGAATGAAACTTGATGCATACTCCATACAAAACAACCGCCAACGGCGGCGCCACTTGGGAGTCATATTTTATGTATCTAACCAAGTAGTGTCACTATACAAAAATTTTTTTATGTGATTTGAATACCTAAATATAAATATTTTCAACCATATTTCTTTCGTATGAATGGGTGGGGGGGGGGGGTGGATATCTTCAAACCTGACGTTTCCTTACATGGGGGTAAGGCATATCCAATATTCAAAAAAAATGCACTACGTAATTTGTAAACGTTCCCATATCCGATTTTCTTTCAACCTTACCAGAACATTCCTGTTAAACTCTTAAAGAGGACAATTGCTTATTTCGATATTTTTATTATTACACGTAGATCAATATGAATTACACTGGTAAAAAAAAAACAAATTTTGAATGTACTATGGTCAGAAAATAATATATATCAGGCAAGGCTTTATATGCAACGGTGGTAAAAGTATGTCCCCAGGGTTCACTAAATGATCATTTTTAAGATACTCCTGCCCTGGAGTAAGTGATAGACACTTGGGCCGCGCGTTAAGTTTGGTTTCGAGTTGAAAAAAGGGGCCAAAGAAACTCACGAAATGTTAAAATGATAATGCACGTTTTACTTCAATATGTTTAGCGTAGAGAAATGTACATATTTGCATACATTTTTTTAGTTAAAATCCTTTTTATTCTCCTGGATAATACCTTAGCACTGGTCCCAAAAGAGACGGATGGAGTAACTGTATCATGGGAAATTTAAAAATGGTAATGCGGGTACGAGGAGAGGTCGGGATGTGCTTCGGTTTAAAAAAACAAAGCAAATATTAAACTATTAAACTTGTTTTTATAAACATGCGATGATCACTTGAGAGTTTAGCAAGCCTTCCAGTAATGGATAAATCATATCTAGTCAAGGCAGTACTCCGAATGACATCAATTCAAACTGTACAGGAACTTCCACTCTGTTTTTAATAAAAAAATTTTGGTTACACCTCGTATTATTATAAAATAATATTTCAATGAATCTTTTTGAATATTAATACCATAATGAATATTCTGTAAAAAAAACTGGTATTAATTGAAATTCAAAAGAACTTAGACAAACAAAGCAATAAAAACATAACATGATACTTTAAACACTTGGAAATGGATTAATTTGATTAATAAAAAAGCTGATCTGACAATGTTGAGGTTCAAAAGACGATTAATGACTTATATTTTTCGAAAACGAGAAAAATGCAGTCTGCGTTAAGTAAGATTTGAATAATCATCATTTCGAGTTTAGGTTATTACACTTGTTTGTTTGCGTTAATATTTTGTCTAGCCGTAGTGGAAAAATTGTCTGAAGTTCAAATTACTTGTTACAACATCGGTTATAGCGAAACAAAAATTTACCGAGGTTCTAATTACTTGTTATAATAAATCAAAAATAACCCCACACAAACCTTCTATATATATATGAAAAGTTATGGAAATATTTTATTAAACTGATTTCGTGGCTCTTGCAAATTGTGAAATGGAAATTAGACTTGGAATAACAAATTGGATTTGAAGGAATTATGTTGATGTTTAAGTAAAATTTTAAATAAAGGTGTGTCAAGTATTCAATAAACTATAGAAGTGCATATAGAATATAATCAAATCTATTCAACCATAGACATAGTAATTCAAGACTGTTGAATATATATAATTTCTATACTTGAAAGTGGGGACAATTTTAGAAAGAAACAGCCTCTGGACTAAGGTGGGAAAAATACTATACGAGAAATTAAGAGGAACACTTGACAATGTATCTCATTCTAAGGCTGGATTTCTTCATTTCCTAATAAAGTTCTTACTATTATTTACCGAATAACCAAAAATTCGGTTTCTTCACCTTCTGATAAATTAAACCTCCGAATAAATAGAGTTATTTGCTAAATAAGTTATGAGGCAGTCACAACTATTAATTAAAGAGTTCAGTAGAAACTTAACCTAAAATCTCATACATCAAAAGTGGTTTGTTTGTTTATTGTCCCTATATTTGATTTATTTCATTTTTGGAAATATTCGTCATACAAATAAATAAATATTTATTATGGATACTTTCCAAGGTTTAGAAAATTAGTTTGATGAGGACTTGATTGAGGAAATACATCAAATTCCAATTTAAGGAGCTTATTCCGTTCGTCATAAAATTTTTGGTCTGATGATGAATTTTTTTTTCCATTTTCAATATAAATATTCAATATAAACTATAATTTTCATACCAACAGATCTTTCTCCAAGTAGCAACTACTTCAAAATTAACCTTAACAAAACACGTGCAAATTTAATTAAGCACAGATCGTTGTCAAAAAAATAGATCATAGAAAACCGTCAATAGAGGAACGTTTTTCGCTTATTTCTTTCCTTATTCAATAAATGGACGATTACTATAAAGGCATCTTTCATAATGTTACCAACAATAGACTATTTGTTGAGTACTTAATAAAGTGACAAATACTTATTAGTTCGGATTTAAACAAACTGAAGAAACGGTGAACATTTATTCGACTTTAGTTATGAGGCTAATAATTATTTGGCACTTTATTAAAAGGTGAAAAAACTGGAACTAATAGTGGAGCTCGAATTTTATTGAAAACGCAGTCTAGTATTACTTTGTCTATGAAAAGACTACACGATTTATATACTTTCTACAGACTACAGACATTACGCTGTCGTGGAAAGTGGAGTATGATTTGAACTTTGGCTTGAAAGACAGCATGCGATACTCACTTAAACCAAACATAATTCGCATAGAAATATTAAAAATAATACACTTTAAAAGTCATCAATATCCATCAAATCTACTTTACAAAGGATCCACAATTTTTGATATAATTGTTTATGGTATCAATCAATCAATCGTTCAAAAATATTTGTCAATGATTCCATGAATACTTGATTCCAAAAATATTTACCCATCTGCCATAAAATCTGCAATAATCTTCAATTGAAAATCAAATCTCTTTAGTCTTCCTCGCGAAGAAATTTCTGAATATTTAGAACTATTTTATTTTTATGATTATTTAGTTTATATGTTAATAATTGCGATATAATAATTTAAGGCTGCAAGATATTGTATATAGTTATGTGTGCTGATGTAGCAGCATAAAAATCCCGGCGCGACGTTTCTGTATTGGGAACATGTCTGTTGTGACCCATACTATAAAACAATTTTACTCTTGGAAATAAATTGAAATAGAAAACAGTCTTATAAGAAATTTTCCATGTAGACCAGTTACAAAATAATTGGTTCGAAATATAATGGATATTACATTTTTTAATCCGAAAATCAAACGGAAATGTTATATTATTTCAACTATTATATATATGTCCTTTCATTTATTATTTTATTTGGATTGAGTTGACTTGATGAATTATTTCTTTAATGTTTTTCCCAAATCACTTATCGGTTCACTGAAACCAACTATATGCAAATTTTTTATCTTCAAATATTCACATTTATTATAGGTTTATAAGTTTATATTTTGTGAGTAAATAAAATGAAAAATTAGATATCTAAAAAACAGTATTTGGGTATTTATTATTTCGAAATAGTATTATCAAATATTAACCGTCGCGTTTACGACATTCGTTAAGTCAAACTTAAAAGAATTTAGTTTATCATGATAAACTTAAGATTTTAGATCCGCCGAGATAAACCAGGACTGGGAAAATCAATGATAAATTCTATATAGCCTTATCAAAGAGGTGTTGCATTTGTTTGAGGTTCCTTCTTTCTGGTGAAACTATGTACATTGGTTGTAAACAAAGCTCTGGCACCAAGAAATTTCATTCTCCCCAAAAGAGTGAAATCCAATAAGACGTACTTAAACATGAGAACTGCATAAACACTTGGTTGTGTGCACCAATTGGCTTTTGTACGGGTACAATTTTAGATATTTGTGCAAAATTCGGATGTAATTATGTACATATGACGCTTTCACACTTGTAAGATTCGGATCCTCATGAAGAAACAGGATTATATTTTCCATGTTTCCTGCCGTTCTTTATTACCTTAGCTTAGATTTCAATTTTTTAGCCATTAAACTAGTTTCTGATGCTTCATAGCGAATGAATTACTAGACGTGCTATAGCGAGAGTTGTTTGCAAAGTTTCCCACCTAACTATGAAACAACAATTTTTTTTCCATAATTTTTATTTTTCTACATGGTCTTCTTTGCAAACTTAGTCTATCAATGCTCTAACTTTTTTAATCTTTAACCAAATAATAGTTGCTGTCTTTCTGCTAAAAATTGGCGTTTACGTATGCGATAATATCTTTAACTGATGAAAATTTCTCTCCTGCAAGTGAATCTTTAAGATAAGAGAATAGGAAAAAGTCGCTGGGGACCTTATCTGGTGAATACGGCGGGTGGTTAACCAATTTTAAGTATAATTTGTGAATTTCAGCCTTGGCGATTGCCGTGTGTTGTCTTGATGGAAAAGCCTCTTCAATTGCAGTCGCATTTTTGCAATGTCTTCTTTTACCTTTTCATAACTATCCCAAAAAAGGACCGCCATCACTTTTTCGAACGAAAAAACCGTCTTTGCGTTTTTGGGAACAGGTTTACCTTTTGCAACCCACCGGCTTGACTGTTTTTTCGATTCAGGAGTGTCGTGGTGGATCAAGTTTATATCTACAGTTAGTATCGACGCAAAAAACCAGTTACATTTTGTTTAAACTGTGGTCATTCTAATGTGGGGATAGTTTACACATGCATAATGTTAAATGGTAAATGCCATTTTTTATATGCAGATAGCCTTTTCTATATCTTTAACGTTAATCCGTTTAGGATTATTTGTTTTTCGATATTATGCTGCTTATTTCTACTTAAAATTTGGTACAGAGTCTCTGTATACAGTGTGTAACTCCTCTTTCAATTGCGTTAAGGTCGGAAACTTCTTATTGAGACACCTTGTACAATATACGCTTCAAATTGATGAAGGTGATCGTTTTTGTTTTGCTTTGAAAAACTTGTGAGTAGTATAAAGTGATATTTTCATTTGTTAATAAGAACCAGTGATATATTATTTGAATTGAGTGGACGATTAGAATTTTTACGAGTCTTTCACAACCGTTTTCAAGGTTACATTTGCTAATAAACTTGCATAGTAAATTATTTTAGAAACGCTAACAGTCTATTTTGACGGGAACGCATTTCCTGATTAAAAAACAAAACATTATTTTTGCTCGTTGTTTTGATTGTGTATTTTCGAAAGCGACTTTTAACATGATTTAGTTGTGAAATATTTGTTGCACTTAAGCACGTTCTACGTCGGTTAAAAAATGAATTTAACAGCTAAATATATGTTATCCAGAATAATTCGGTGCCATTTTTTATCAACTTTTATTTTGACGGTCTCACAATTACATGTTATGATATGTAGATTAAAAATCTTATGTGGATCACATTCCTGACAAAAAATAAGTACTATTCGCTGTGGTGTTGCTACAACCCCAATCGTATAAAAAAATTAATCAATGTAGTGAATAGACAAAAAAATGACGAAGTATAATCAAGAAATCGCAACCAAGATTGACTTTAAATCAAAAATATATCAAGTATTCGAGATAAATTTTGATTTAATTCCAAAATTAATTTATCTGTGGCATTCTGCGGTAATGGAAACTTTGGATTGCACGATAAGTTTTAAAATTCTGTTATATTTGCCAAAAAATATTGTAATATATCAGCGTCAACTTTAGTTGAGTTTCTAAAGTACGGAGTTAGTCACTGAAAGGGATTTTTAATTGAGGAACCCTAGTAGGCGAATAACAACAGATATAGTAGAAGAGCTGGTGCGAAACTTTATATGTAAATATATATGTAAAACACGCTCATCTTTTTATTATTTAGTTCAGGCTAACATTCTTCTTAATAGTGCTCTGGTAGTCGGCAGTCATCGATATAATATTGACAGATCGATTGAAAGGTTCTTAGAGGTTAGCAGAGCACCCCAACATGTCAAGGAAATAATGAAATTTTTTGATATGTTATAATTTCGACTATTTCAAGTGTATAATAACAAAATGACGGTTCTAACTACCTGGCAGAACGAATATCTCGTATCTGCGCAAGTTACATTGCTCATTTGAAATAGTCTTGTTGAAACTATGAGCAAACACATAAAAAAAAATTAATGTCGATGAAATAGAAGTTTTATTATATAAACAGTTTATATCCAATTCATATTCTTTCCTGATTTGATAAAAGAAACTCTTTCAAGAAGATTAAAAGGTATATATGAAGACAAGGTATTTTTTTAAGAGCAATTTACGAAAATGTTCTTGTATAAATTGAATTTACAAAATCTATTTCAGTAATATATAAAGTAGGTCAAAATATTTTTTACAAGGAAACAAACTATTTCAAAGTCATAAAAATTTGGTGAATGTAATAAATTTATCACGTTTCTATCTTTGTTGGCCCAGAGAACGTCAACTGCTTTTAAAATATAGTCTACTAAATTAGATTAATTCAAATACAACCCAATTTTTGGGTTGCTACAGAATTCTGGTATCAAAAAAGATAATAGAAAATATTTATAGAAAATAATATGGTACGTATTGTTCTATAATTGCATAGCAGAAGACTAAATGTAAAAAGCATCATGCGATCTATATTTACCGTGGTAAAAATATATTTTGAACTGCATTAATATTCGGAATAAGCCAAATATATGAATATGTATTTGTTGTTGTTACGTTAATCTCCATAATATTTTGTTAGCCGTTCCTTAATTCCAAGTCAGAGCTCGAGCCAAACGCAAAAGTGCGGAAAATATATAATAAAAATATTTCCTCATCTCTATTAGATCCTTAACATCCACAAACAATATATTGTTTTAAGAAATGCTCATGTTTTATTGCAAATAAATTCACTGTTACAAGAATTACGATGATTCGAGATAATATTGACCAGTAGTGTTAAATTGAATCCAAACTTCTTTTCCTCCCTCCCAAAATAACGGTTTCTTACTCTCTGCTACTATATTTTTATCACATCCCCAAAGCTCGTCAGACTATGTAATGATCATATCTAACGATGCAGATTCTGCCGTGGACCCAGGGAAGTTCGCCTGAAACTTTTTGTGATTCATTAAACTAGATAAATCCAGAAAAATAATAATACGCCGATAGAATAACGTTGTGTTCCTCATGTTTTGAGCCTCAAGAATTCGTTTAATCTAGATGTCAAAGAAATATGAAGTTAACCATTAGGAAAAAATGTTGCAGTGGTCCAAACGTAGAACCATTCTATACACTTTATTACATAACGGTAAAAAGTCAAAATAAGAACGACCTATTTCGACTTCGCTTTTTTAGTGATAATTTCATAATATTACTCTAGTCATACCAACAAGGAGGTTTTTCTCTATGAGAGTCAGACCTAAAATCAAATTCATTGGATGTTTCAGCTTCGAAAACAAATTCGTATAAATTTTCGATACCATGTTGAAATTTTTTATTTTTTATCTTGAATACGGAAAGCGTTACGAAAATTTTTTACCGATCAAACCATAAATATTTTTCAGTTTTCTATCTATCCTAGAGACGCGATCACCTTTTTTTGAAACACCCTTTATGGCGGGAGAAAAAATCAACTGGACGACCAAGGACCAAGCCGAAGAGATAATAAAGGTAAGGGGATGAAGTCGAAAGACGCTTCGAGCTGAAACTTACTACACTCTATGTATATATAAGCATATTGAGAAAGAATTATATAAAAACCGCGAAATATCTTTTAGGGACAATTTTTCTTTAAATCACGTTTAATGGGACACGCAATAGTAATCGTATAAATTAGAAATGTGATTAAAATGTAAATTATAATGAAGGTACTGTACTAGATTTAGAATAATCATAAATAAGATTTCACGATCGTGAAATCAACAGTTAAAACTAATTTCCATATAAATATCTCAATACACATTATTATCAAAAATTTAAACACCTTAACATTTTATTTTAACATGTTAATTTATTATAATCTTTTTTTTAATTTCCATCAAATTGTAAATGATTCAACCGACGATAATAATTATTAGGTAATAAAAAATTATTATTAAAACAAGGGTAACGTACTGGAAAAATTTGACGCCGGATTAATAATAATCCAATAGTGGAAAAGCTTGTGTTCATAATATCTCTGTAGATCTTGCTCGAGTCAAGGTAATAAACATATTTAGTTGAAGTTAGTGCTACCTCTTAGATCCTTCGAATAGATTAACAGGAAATATAAATTTTTAAATATAAATAGACCAAAAATGAGTGTAGCAGTCAATCAACCCAAAAGTACTGGGAAGTCATTTTCTCAACTAAATTTTTTTGTCCCGTGTATATTCAAATGTTATTTGACATACACATAAAACATACAAAAACACATCGGAGGGACAGGGCATTTAAGTTTTTGACAAGCTACAAACGGTGTATTACAACGCCCCAAAAATTAAACTGGAATTAATGGAATTAAGGTACACTTCGTCCCCATCGAAAGTTAAGCCTTAACAGATCTTGAAACCTCAAAAACGGATGCGCACTGTTTATTGGGACAGAAAAGGCATTTTGCTGATTTATTTTTTACCACGAGGCCAAACAATCAATATGCACATGTTTACTGCGAGACTATTAAGAAATTGCTCCGTGCACTACAGAACGAGCGTCGATGTTGTTTTTTTTTGATAATACCCAACCTCACATTGCATACGTGACAAAAAAACTCCTACAGGAATTTGGAGGAGACGTGTTTGATCATCCTCCATACAGCCCAGACCTCGCAACAAGCGACTTTTAACTCTTTTTACACCTAAAATCTTTCCTGGATGATGATCAATAATTTAACGATTATGACGAGCTGAAAGAACATGTTACCACATGGTTCAAAACGCAGGCACCTCCTGCCACGCTATATGACAAGTGCCAACAAAATTTCGGAAGCTTTTTCCTTCATCTGTACACGTATTTTATATACATATAACCAACTAGTACTTTGTGGATATATGTAATTACACAACCGTTGAATTTATAACTAAAAGATTTTTATCTGCTCTGTCGTGGAATTGTCAGGGTGAAGAATTTTGTTACTACGTTTCCCATTCAACATATTTACGTTTCCCATTCATATTTTACTATTTTCAGAAATTGCATGGCCCTAAATCTGGAGTCTAAGTCGAATTTTGTTTAACGGGAAAAATTGGAGAATCAAAAGTAGCCTGTGGCACGTTGCGTTATCCTAGGTGAATTTGTCAGGTCTTTGGTAATCGTCGAATATTATATTCAAACATCCCGACTGTTTATCGTCCTCGATTGACTCATTGCCAGCTTTTTACAAAACATTTCGTGAGATTCTTTCGCGCTTTTCTCAACTTTAAACGAAGCTCCATGTATTGTTTGATGCCTCACAGCAAACAGTGGAATTGCTGATATCTCGTTAAAACAACTATAGTACCACACTGATGAGCAGTAACGGGTTCAAGAGCATGAGAGTATGAGACATACTAGTTAGATTAGATGTAGTTCGTGCTTTAACAATGTATCACCTGCATGTGAATTCCTATCTCAAGTTTTGGAACTTATTGAGTGAAGTGTTCTTTCTAATTGAGCTTGTGTTTAATAATAGTGTGCGGTAGCCATGTATCCCCACAAACAACCCCGATAAAAATAATAATAAACAATAGAAGTAGACATACGAGGATGTATTGATATCTAGTAAGCCTAGACCAGTTCCATGCATAAACAAAATATTGCGTTACCATAGCAACGAACAATAACTTATTAGAAGTAGCAGTGTAAAGTTTGAAGTCAGAAAAGTAAACCAGAGTTACGCAATATATTGAAAAAAAAGATGTCTACCGAAATTGTGAAAATCGAAAAATTGGAGTATCGAGCCATCATCAAGTACCTGTATTCAAAAGGGGTTAAGAGGTAAGCAGATTACGAATATATGCTTAATACCCTTGGTGATCAATGTCCTTCGTATAAGACCGTGAAAAATTGGACTGCAAAGTTCAAAAGAGGTAGATTTTCCATTGAAGATGATGACCGATCGGGAAGGCCAGTTTCTGTGTCAGTCCCCGAAAATATCGATGCAGTTCATAACATGATTTTATCAGACCGTCGAATTGGGATAAAACGGGCTGATCTAAAGCACTGAATATTTCATACGAACGCGTTCATCATATAGTTCACGTCAATTTGAACATAAAAAAAATTGCTGCAAAATGAATTCCCAAATGTTTGAATGCTGACCAAAAGCGTGTAAGGGTAGAAGCATCGCGTTCGATCTGTGCTCGATTTGAAAACGATGTAGACTTCTTAAACCGAATTGTTACTATAGATGAGACTTTGGTACATTTCTACGATCCAGAAACAAAACAACAATCGATGGAACGTCGACGCTCTGGTTCTCCAAGACCTAAGAAGTTTCGTGTCCAAACATCTGCTGGAAAAGTTCTTGCTTCCGTTTTTTGGGATTGCGATGGAGTAATCATGATTTATTTTTTGGATAAGGGTAGAACAATAACTGGAGATTACTATTCGATATTACTGATCACTCTACGGGAAAAAATTAAAGAGAAAAGACGCGGAAAGCTATCCAAAGGTGTTTTGTTTTTGCAGGACAACGCCTGCACACAAATCTCATGTTGCCATGCCAAAAATTCGTGATTTAGGGTTTGAATTTCTAGAACACCCCCCTTATTCACCAGATTTGGCTCCGTCCGACTATCATCTCTTTCCTCAACTGAAAAAAAGTTTAAAAGGTCGTAAATTTTCTTCCAATTAAGAGGAGAATATATTGAGTAATAAAATATTTTGACATTGAAATTTTGTTTGGTTCTATAGTAGCCTAAGAATTTTTCAATACATCCTCGTATCAGCAAGCAACTAAATTATAAGGAAAATTATTGATAATGTGATCTTGAACAATTTTCGGTATAAGAAATATGTATAGGAGAAGCGGAGACCTAGAATTAGTAATGCAGTGCAACCATGACGATTTTTTTCGTGTGTAGGAACAAATTTATATTGCTGGCTAAAATCTGATTTTATAAGAATGTCTATATTAGAATAGTAAGGGTCAAAACAACGTTCTCACCTGAACTATAAATTTGTTTAAAAAGTTATGGTTCAATATAATCTAAACTATTCTTATAACGACCTTTCGGAAGTTCCGCCCCCACTTTTTCATTCGTTTCAAATTACTTTCCAACAAGTTTTTTTTAAGCTTGGTAACAGAAAGTAATCATAGGGAGGCAAACCAGCAATAAATTGTAACAAAAACAGGCGAAAGGACAGACGGATTGTGGTAATGGGGAAAAAATTTTCTTCAAAAAATGGGGTGGTTTTTATCTTCAATTCGAAAACAAAACGTTTCAGTAAAGCAGCAAAATATTGATCAGTTATAATTTCCCCTTTTTCTAAATAAATAAACATAATACCCTTAGAATCCCAAAGTACTCTAGTCACGATCTTATTGGTCGAAAAAACTTTCTTGGGAGCACATTCCTTCAATAAAGCCCATTGTATTTTTATCTTTAAGGTATAATTGTGTACCCAACTTTCATACTATAGAAAAAATATCCCTTTAAATAAGTTTGAATTTTTAATGCGGGCTTTGGATCAGCGGCACCCACCTTGCAGATAGCTTTTCCACATGTAATATGTGCTTGATTAGTTACGGACCTGGATATTCAGAATCTACTCTTAGAAACAGATTACCACTCACAACTCAACCCATGGGACGGAGTACGTCAAGAATAATATATACGTAACTTTCGTCCATTTTTCCCTTTTCACCCAACGAAAACAGTTTTCTTTATATAAGATTTAAGAAAAAATTGGAAAAAATACTAACAATGTTATCACCATAGAAAAAGTGTTGTCAATTTTTGAAAAGTGACTCGTAAAGCGTAATTTACTTCACATTTAAAAATAGTCCTAAATGTTGTTAATAAATTTGAAATGCATTTAGTAACAATGCACTTCTCATATTAACATCAATCATACTTGTAAATGTTGCATAAAAACTAGGATGATTCAGGATAAATTGACTTTTACAAACAATTTTAAAATATTTAGTAAATGTATATTATGAATGTGAATTTAAAATTTCCAATGGACGGCGTGGAGTAGATTTTATTGTAATCAATACAGAGTCAAAAAACTTTTGTCTCAAAACAGTCCTAATATCCATTCAATATATTCTAAAATGCTTATAAATAATCGAAATGTTTCAAGTGACCTTTGAATATTTTAGTAAGCGTTTTGATAATCAAATGATCTCCAGAGTCATAGAACTGTTGAAACATGTATAAACTATGCGGCGTGCGCCAAAAATTACAAGGTCAAAAATATAAAAAATATCTTCAATCTGACAATGTAATTTATACAATGATGTAGTTTCAAGGCAGATTTTTGGAATGTTTCATAGAATAAATCCAGTTAAATTGGCAGAAAATACCGTCATAGAGAGATCCCAAATACTAACACATTTATATTTTTATCTCAATCAGTTGGGGGTATCAGGTATGCTAAAGTCTCATCAGTGTAAACGCCGTTGACATATTTTCTAGTGCCTAACAGATTTTCTAGTTCATCAAGTTTGTGCAGGAAGAAGACGCAGCTGGCTTTTCTAATAGTGAAGAGGCATTTATAAATGAAAAACATAATGGACCTGATTTGATTAGTCAATCAGAATTACATAACCTTGTCATGAATTTAGACTTTACCTAAGAAAAATAGAAGATTAAAACAATGGAAACTATTGCAAATTGGAGTTAAGCCTACAACTTATCGAAAATGTCTTACCTTTTAAGACACCTTTGATTCAAAATAGATGAAATGGTGTTCCCAATCAGGTCACATGCGTCAAAAGAGTGAATGGTTTATTGCCGAATCAAAACGAAAGAATAACGATAATTATTTCCATATTTGCCTATAGCATATGGTGCAGTTTGATATTTTCAAACAAATTCTGGAACCGATCAATTATCGAGAGCACGATTGGCATGAATGCGCAGATTAAAGGTTGTATCTTCAATTTTAGGGTTGCCAACTGATAGTACGAAGTATTGTTGATTTTTCTGTGCATGGGATACCAAAGCCCATTCGGATCACTTTATAAAACAAAACTGACTTTCAAGATACGGTTTTGTGCTTGGTCAGATAAGTATTAAAAACAAACCACTGGTATCATATTTAGTTTAATTAAGACATTTGTAGAAGCACCCTCCAAAGACTTACTTGGATTTTGGTTTCTCAGAACTAGGAAATCTGCCTTTACGTAGGGCGAAAACTGAAAAGGGCAATTTTGTCGGTCCTATAAGAAAAGATCCTGTGTTTTATAGAGCCTCAACCCTTTTGAAAAAAAAAAGCAGTGAGAGAGAGAGATGTTTTATTGTCAAAAAATTGTTATAATTTGTAGACAAAAGCTTGTAAAAACTAGAAAACAATCATACAAATAACTAAAAAAGATACAAATAAAATTTTAATATACAGAATAAAGCCATAATAAGTTATAGGTAATAATTAGTATATAAGTCCATAGCAAAATTGAACCAGTATGCAGCAAGCTGGGGGTTACCACCAACCTTCGTTAGAAGAGGGCACCCAAAGAAGAAGACTAAAAATTTCTGACACTATTCTAAAGAATTTTAAGTAAAATCAATAAATCCGATTCACTATAAACTGGAAATCTTAATAATTTATATTGCTTAATTCAAGATTCCCTTAGACTAATAAAAATTGCTGGAAGGGTTTGATCGCTTCCAACGAATTGCAACATAACTGAATAATCTACAAACGGGTTGGTTCATTTGACATGACATGTTTTTATCATAACATAACAAATTTAATCGAGTTGTTTAACGGTCAATTCGATAAAAAAAATTGCTTGAGGTTAGGAAGTGATAAGTATGCCCCTCTTATCAGTTTTGAATTATTTAAGACATATTCATATTTTGATAAATTTAAGACTATCGATTTATACTGAATACTGAGCTTCGTAAGAAATGAAAACTGAATTACTTTTGACAAAAATCCAAAAAACCAGCTACCATTATACTAGGATGAGTCGAAATTTGTGCTATTTTATTTTAATTTTTTGCCAGTCGTCAATATGGCCCCAACGAATGAAGAGATGTTGTTGGTGATGTTACTAATTAAGAAAAGAAGGCGTCGTGCAAAAATGAAGTTTAGTGTGGACCCCTTTTTAGCTGTCCGTCGTGTTAAAAGCCTGTATTTTACATTGTTCGATGAACTGTGCAATAGTGAAACAAGATTTTTTAATTACTTTAGAATCGTCACTTCCTTCCTTCAAAGAGCTTCTAGGCTACATCCAAAGCGACATCTCTAAACAAGATACAAGATTCCTCAGACCAATTTCACCCGAAGAGAAACTAGTCATAACTCTGATCAAACTGCGTGCAAGCGCATATGTCAAATAGAGCGCCTGTTCGAATGCTAGCAGCCTAGTATAGTGCGCCGCATTTGAACCAATGCACCACAACCGATTTTGTGCATCCCGGAATGCAAAAAGCGACCGGCTGCTCGCATTTCAGCATCCCAGCCGGGATGCACAAATTCGGGGTGGCTATTTTAGCATCCGATGCTGGCATCCCATTTGATGTAATGCCCCGCTAACCTCCCAGATGTCAGCATCCTGGATGCTATCATCCTAGTATAATGGTGATAGATAGTGATAGTGATAGTGATAGAATTTTGACAGTTGTTTAAGTGTTTGTAATAAATCATTTATTCTTGACCCTTGTCAAGTTAACACGCTGCCTTTATCGTTAAACAGTCTCAAGATTGTAAATACTTTCTGAATTTGTTCTGTGTGACGTAATCATGGAACTTAGTGACTTGGCGAAGAGAAAAATGGATTATTAAAAGCCCTAAGAAAAAATAATAACTAAAAGTACATTCTCAGGAAAGGATTTTTCTAGGTTCACTTATATTTACTGTTAACAAAGAAGACACAGTAAAAATGAGCTTGTAAAAAATTTATAATTAAACAATGTTTGTACTTATACAACATAAAAATCAAATTTTTAAAAACTATCTCAATTATAGTAATTGGAAATTGAATAAAATAGTAATATATAACTCATTAATTCCTTCAGTTCATAAGTTTCAAACCAAACAGCTGGAGTATTGCAGTTTTTGGTTGAAGTATGTTATAGTACCCGAAAAGTAGTCATCCGTTTGAGACGGTTGGTTATTCTTCATGAAACAACTTTGAACATATAATCTACTATGACAAATTCAATATCATTGTATCCCACAATAACATCCTTCACCTTATAGTGAAAAAAGGAGGCATTTAGCGGTGCTCACAGGCTAATTCAAAAAGAATTGATAAAGGTAGAAACCAGTGACAAATTTAGAGCATAATGGTTATAGACATTCGATTATCGTCATCATCATCAAACATGAGTCAATAAAGATCTTCCGTAATCTCGAAATGCATCTCTTTGGTATACAGTTAGTGCGAAGCTAGTGCAAGAAGCGGGATTGGGCATTTTTGAACCAAAATGCAAGCTCTGCATACCACTAGGAAAATCATCACCATTTTTAAGGTTGAGTTGCTAGTAGTAAAAAAATGTGCTGAAGAGTGTATGACAGGTCACTGTTTTGTCAAATGCTACCTTAAGACGATTTGGTAGACTACGACAACTGCAGATTTTACGAGCAAGCCATGGAAATAGTAGATCATCTAATCTAATGAACTACTGCCCCTTTCAGCAAAAGACTAAAGAACCTTAAAGGAGTAGAGCAAACTCCCCGAACAATCTACGAATTGCAAAATAAGTGATGAAGTGATCAAAAAGGCACAAACACTTCCGGAAATCCTTTTCATGTATTGCTATTGAGGGAAAAAAGAATAAAAAAGGTATTGGGTAAAAAAAAAATTGACAAAACCAACCTACACTTGAAAAAAGGTTGATTTATTTAGAAGGTGTATATAATTTTTTTGTAGCAAAAAAATAACTCCTTAATTTATAATTAAGAATGTTGTATATTTCTCCAGAAAATAATAAAAAGATTGAATACATTTTTGTTCTTTGTCTTTATAACTCAATTAGTTTCTAGATTCAAAATTTATTTTCGAATTTAGTAACATAAAAATACTATTTTAAAAAAATATAACTGGTAAATCAACAACCAAATTATATTTCATTGTTAGACTAGAAGGTACAGAATGCTTAAGAGTTAAAAACAAATCTCTAATATATATATATATATATATATATATATATATATATATACAGTGATTTTCAGATAAAAGTATCCACCTTTAATAACTTTTGTAATACTGGTATTTGGAAAAAATCCAAAAACACGCCAATTTATGTTGGAAGGGGCAAGCATTATGGCTTATTTAAACTTACTGGAAAAGCCACCCCCTCACCCCTAGCAGCATCCCCTTTATTTTTTTAAATTACTTTTCATATTTTTTATGTAAAATTTGGATACTCCTCTTTGAGCTGATTTCAAAAATGTATAATACTTGTAGGTTAAAGTGGTTAGTTTATGAGATAAACAATTTTTCTTTTAAGATCACAAATTTTACTTATTATTTACTTTCACCTTATTTGCCTGTACTAAAATGGGTTGTACAACAGTTCAAACTCTTTAATCTTTTTAACTGTGCTATTTATTATGTTACAATAAGTGTTCAAAATGAGTACCATTCACTTCCATACAATGGTATAATCTATTTTGAAATGCCTCTCTGACATTGCTTAATACGGCTGGATTTAATTGTCGACATTCATTTTCTATCCTCTCTCGTAAATCATCCAGATATTCTGGTTGGGTAGCATAAACTTTTGTTTTTAAATACCCCCATAAAAAGAAGTCTAGGGGTGTTAAATCCGGTGACCTAGGTGACCACTCCATCATCTGCCCCCTTCTACCTATCCTACAAGCGGGGAATGTTTCGTTTAAAAATTGTCGGACAGACATAGCATAGTGTGGGGGAGCTCCGTCTTGTTGAAATACCAGTAAATCTTCGGAAAGGTTATCATCATTTTCTATTATTGTTGTAATACGTGGGTCAACCCCTTCCCTGAGTAACTCAAGATATGATTCACCATTTAAATTTCCGTTGATGAAGAAAGGTCCGACAATGTGGTCACCTAGGATACCACACCAAACGTTTAACTTTTGGGGATGTTGTGTATGGAATTCACGCATAATATGTGGATCACTTTCAGCCCAATATCTACAATTATGCCTACTTACTAAGCCATTTAATGACCATGAGCATTCATCAGAAAAGCAAATATTGTTTAACAATTGTGGATTGTTATTGATAATTTGCGTCATTGATTCGCAAAACTCTAGACGACGATCAAAATCATCCTCATTCAACTCGTGCACCACCTTAACTTTGTATGGGTGGTACTTGAATTTATGTAGAACTTGGAAAACTGTAGAAGATGAAACACCGATCGCACTGTTGACAACGATTGGGGTTGTTGAGCCTCTAAGCTGACTTGCCCTAAAATTGCCACTTGGATTGCTTCGTTATTTACGAGTCCCTCTCGCTTATGCACTTTATTGCAAACAGACCCTGTTGTGGTAAATTTCTCCATCAGTTGAATTACATACTTATGAGTTGCATGTCTTCCGTCATGTAATTCGTTAAATATTCTAGCAGCAGCTCTTGCACAATTATTATTTTGGTAGTATAAACCTACAATTTCAATTCTTTCTTGCAAAGAGGAAACCATTTCAGAGAAACAAAATAAATAATGTATCAAATTACACTATCAATAGTGACTACAAATTCTAGTTGACAATGTCAAACTTTAATAAAAAGTAGAGTTTTTTGTTGTTTGGATTTTTTAAGTAGAATAAATAGCACAGTTAAAAAGATTAAAGAGTTTGAACTGTTGTACAACCCATTTTAGTACAGGCAAATAAGGTGAAAGTAAATAATAAGTAAAATTTGTGCTCTTAAAAGAAAAATTGTTTATCTCATAAACTAACCACTTTAACCTACAAGTATTATACATTTTTGAAATCAGCTCAAAGAGGAGTATCCAAATTTTACATAAAAAATATGAAAAGTAATTTAAAAAAATAAAGGGGATGCTGCTAGGGGTGAGGGGGTGGCTTTTCCAGTAAGTTTAAATAAGCCATAATGCTTGCCCCTTCCAACATAAATTAACGTGTTTTTGGATTTTTTCTAAATACCAGTATTACAAAAGTTATTAAAGGTGGATACTTTTATCTGAAAAGCACTGTATATATATATATATATATATATATATATATATATATATATATATATATATATATATATTAGAGATTTGTTTTCAACTCTTAAGCATTCTGTACCTTCTAGTTTAACAATGAAATATAATTTGGTTGTTGATTTACCAGTTATATTTTTTTAAAATAGTATTTTTATGTTATTAAATTCGAAAATAAATTTTGAATCTAGTAACTAATTGAGTTATAAAGACAAAGAACAAAAATGTTTTCAATCTTTTTATTATTTTCTGGAGAAATATACAACATTCTTTATTATAAATTAAGGAGTTATTTTTTTGCTACAAAAAAATTATATACACCTTCTAAATAAATCAACCTTTTTTCAAGTGTAGGTTGGTTTTGTCAATTTTTTTCAATTTTTTTTTTACCCAATACCTTTTTTATTATTTTTTCCCTCAATCGCAATACATGAAAAGGATTTCCGGAAGTGTTTGTGCCTTTTTGATCACTTCATCACTTATTTTTTCTAAATACCAGTATTACAAAAGTTATTAAAGGTGGATACTTTTATCTGAAAAGCACAGTATAGTTATTCAACAGATTCTAGTTTCACAAACCAGTAACTTCAGTTTCTTTAACAAATAGTGGAAATTCTACATATTTATGGAAAAAACTAACCACCTAGGAACCCAAAATATAAATGAATGGATTTTAGAAATATGTTCATCCTCATCTGTACAAAATGCGATGAAAAAATATGACAAATAAATGTTGTTTACTTTCACGCTGCATTTACTTCAACTAGAATGTCATAAACCATCATGTGTTGAAATAAGCAAGGACATATTTAAACCCGTTCTGGCGATTTGAAATTTTAAAAAATGAGTTAAGGATGAGATGTCCTTCGACCTCAAAAGCAGATGAATACACAAAAAGTGGACAAACCTGTTCGTTAAAACAGTCAATTAACTATTCTAGACCTCACCATAAGTGAATAACTTCTCCTAAGAACTCGTGTAAGATAGTTTGATAGATATGTTAGAAATGAGATAGTAGCTGCCAAATTTGACTGACATGAAAATGAAAGATGGAGATCCGGATTTCATTGTTGCTTGAGACTAAAGTTGGTCTATTGCTATATTGAAAAACTAGTGACATATTTTGCTCTAAAAAGGACTGTCAATGAAACTCGTACCTTGAGATCATGGCGAATGTTTTCTTCCATTCTAGGCTGAGTTTATTCAAACGAGAACTACTGTAAATTTCTCTAAAGTGGTAGTGGATCGCCTGAGAAATTATGTGCGTATTAAGGCCTAAAAAATGGGTCACCAGCTTTATCTTCCAGCACGACAAAGCGGTATGTCAAAAATTTTGATTCGTGAATTTCTGTCAACTAAATGTGCTTAGAGGGAAGCTAGTTGACACCACATCTGGTATTGAGAAGACTACGACAGAGTAGATGAAAATCGATTTAAAAAGGCATTATAGAAATACTCAGAGTCATGATTTCAACATTATGATAAGTACATTACTAACCAATAGAGAATAAATTGATTTTTATATCAACTTTGTAAGATTAGCAACGCGGATTGACGTCTATACTGATTTATATAGCCTATTAACATAGTCAATTAATTGGAAATTAGAAATTAATTGTAGGAAGACCAGACATTTTCATCAAACAGTTCTGAATGATCGTCGAGTTAAAATTATCAGAGATACGTATATTTCAAGAACGCGCTTACTACATATTGACTAAAGAAGCTATCAGAGCTTTGAGTGCCGCGTTTACTCACTTAGAATTAAAGAAAGTATTCGAACATATCAAGATCTTTTGAATGCAGAAACTTCGATCAAATACTACACTACAAAACAGTCAAAGCGGTGTAATTGAGAAGACGAAAACAATTCGAACGGTCGGGAAGATGATGGCTAGTGTTATATACATATATTAGGTGAAGCAATAGAGAGAGAAATTAATAATCTGATAATAGAAAGTGAAACAAATCGCGTTTAGAAAACGAAGTACCACTTTGATTTCGTTAATGCAGTTGATGTGTTAATGCAGCGTATTCTCTACATCTGAATTCTAAAAATTTTGCCATGGAAAATATTATTTGAAAGGAGGCGAAGATTAACAATAAAACTAAATTGAAAAAAATGAAATTAAATTTTCATTTAATGCAGTTAAACACACAAGATGGTGAGTTTGATACAGAAGATAAAGTAGTTTTACATTTTACAGTTTGTTTATACGAGCGTACATTAAAAATCGGCTGATTAACTTTTTAGGTTTATTGGTATTTGAAGGTTAAAGTTGTAAACTGTAAATTACTAAAGGAACTTTTCCTTACTTATTCCAAGTAGTAATATACGAAGAAAAAAAACAAGGAACCATAGAAAAACAAATGAAAAATCACTATGATAATAAAGAGAGTATACAGAAGTTAAGCAATGAAGACAACATATGACGACAAGAAAGAATTGTTGTAGAGACCAGGAGACATCTAAGTAAGAGGAATGAAGGGATACTGTGGACCAAAATGATAGAGAAGAGGAAGTATACACAATTATAAATGAACTGGAAAACAATAAAAGTGGAATCTCCGCAGAAATCATAAAATATAATGGAAAAAAGTACAAAAGAATATAAACAACCTATCACTAAGATATATGAAGGGAGGCATTAAAATGCTTGATTTAAAAAAAGGCTTAAGACTATGTGCGAGAACATAGGTTAAGGAAGTAAGACAATATAGTTTGAGGATACCAAGGAGAAAGCAGAGAAAGCTACACTAATTGCAATCCACCTGAGGAATATTTTCCACCCACTTTGAACTGAAAATCCTTACAATAGTGAAGACATCCAACCTTTAAAAAAGTTCAATATAGCTGATATCAAACCTGTAATAAAAATGATCTAAACCCTAGGAGAGATAGCTGTGGGCTACGGCCGAATTACTGGTACACTGTCCAAAGAGCTGCCAGGTGTATGTATGAAATTTTCAATGACATTCTAAAACTGAGCTACATTTCTCCGCAATGGAAAGTAGCACAAATCATACCGTTTCTAAACCATACTCATTCCAAAACCTGGCAAGCCTGCTTAATAACCAACATCTCAAGACCAGTTAGTCTACTACCAGTTTTGTCCAAAGTACTTGAAAAATTACTCTTAAAAAGAATGACGCCCATACTAACTAGAAATAAAATCATTGCGGACCACCAGTTTGGATTTTGACACCAACAATCGAGCAAGTACGTAGACTAACTGAAAAAATTAGAAATGACCTGGAATCCAAAATATACTGTTCGGCTGTCTTTCCCGATGTGTCACTGGTTTTTGGAGTGTGGCATGCAGACTTGCTACACAAACTACAAACTAACATGTCTCTTGACCTTATACTCAAGTCTTTTTTTAACCGACAGTTACTTCCGAGTTAGTTAGCAAGATTAATATTCATCGCTATATCCTATAAAAGCTGGAGTGCTGAAGGGTAGTGCGCTGAATCCCGTGCTCTACCTGATCTATACAGTTGATCTCCTTACAACTCATGGCCTCAATATATTTGCAAAGCAACATGAACATAATCCAATATTGGTTAAATAGAGGCGCATAAAAATTGATGAATCTAAGTCATGTAACCTTCATATTGAGAAAGGAAACTTGTCCTGCAATAAAACTTAATTACCAATATACACCACAATCAGATGTAGTTGTATACCTTAGCTTATATCTTGATCGAAGGCTTGCGTGGAAGAAACACATATGAACCAAAATAAAACAACTCGGTTTAAAACTCCGCGACATATATTGGTTGATCGGAAGTTATTCTAAACTCTCAGTTTACAAGGTAATAATCCAGCCAATTTGGTGCTATGGAATAGTCAGGGGACCCTGTATGTAACTCCAATATCGATAAACTGGAAAGATTTCAATTATCATGATAGATGTTTAATGCCCCTTGGTACGTGCCTAACGATTTGATACGACTTAGAGTCATACAAGAGATTACGAGATACATTATATATATAAAAATAAATGTCAAACTAGATAAGAATATTGTAAAGAAGATGGCAGATCTTTAGCTTACACTAGAATTTTAAAGGAAAAGTAATCAATGGATTACTGACCTTCTTGTTTGTATTCACATCATACATTTTGCTTAATGTTAATTGGTCTAACAGATTGCAAAACATAATAGATGTTGAAAAAAGGAGGCTTGAGAGAAAGGTGATCAGCTATACTCCATATATTTACACTTCAATAGACACAGAGACATAGTTACCAACAAAATGTTGGAATCTACGAATCAGTACACAAAAGAAAACTATATGAAGAATGTAAGAAAAGAAGAAGTGGATGGCCAAAGAAAAAATGGCTGCAAGAAGTCAAGTGAGATATAAAACAGTTAGAAATACGCGAAAGATATAGCAAAGCATTAAAAGAAGTGGAAAAGAGCGGTGTATAAATATAGTTTAAAAAACTGAAAAGCACATCAAACTAAAAAATAATTTTTTAAATAATAATGAAACAAAAATACTAGTCACCCACTTCACTCTGAAGCTTCTTGCGATGATAAACAGTGGGAAACAAGAAAAAGTCTTTGGACGATCAATCGGGTGAATATGGGCAATGAGACACTAGAACATATTTTTCTCACACCTAAATGTTCATGACAAACATGCCGATCTTGTTTGTTGCGCACAGCATCGATGTTTCTCGTAATGACTTGCTTCTTTTAAACGTTGAATTCAAATTGATTTCCAAACATTTTTATATATTTTTATTCGGTTGCGAGTTTTTCATAGTAATAATAACCCTTTTATGTAAAAACCATCATTTTTTTATATTTCGAAACAACTAACTAATACAACAGTGTAGTTACATTAAATTTTAAAAACCAGATACCTGGGAGATAAGAAAATCTATTTGTCAAGGTAACCTAATATACTTTTAGATAAGATTTGCAAACACTCTGAAAAGATTAGATCAAAAAAAATTCATCTGAGTAAGTTTTTTTTATCAAAGTAATAACGGTTTTGCGAGAATTGATTAATTATCGAAGTATAACAAAAGTTCTTCCATCAACTTACATAAAAATTTTATCAGATACTAAAAATCCAAGACACCAATCAAAAAATCGGAACATTTTCATGGAAATTATATAATTTTCTATTTCCATACTTAGGACATATTAATCATCAGAATATTGAATCTAAGAAATTCAGCTGATTTCTAAGAATGACTATCGATAACTTATAATTTATTTACCTTGATAAAAATAAACACTACTTGAGGAATAGTTTGTATATTATGATAATATAAGAGAAACGGATATTTAAAGAATAGATATATATTAAAAACATTTATTTATACTAGGTTGTTCACAAATTAAACGTGTACCAGAAAACAATGAATTCAATTAGAAATTCCGAAATAAACTGCTGCATCAATATACTCAGATACACTAAAAGATAAGATTTGTGAAAATATTATTTACTCAGAAAACAAAATAATGTGTTTGGCGATCCCGAAGCTAGATTCACTGCTGTACTTGTTGCACCTCGGTCCAAGCAATATCGTGGAATCTGTGCATAACTTTTAATGCACACATATTCGATGGAACTTTAACCTGGGAACTGAAGTGACCACGGCACAAAATTAAAGATAGTTCTCGAAGACGTTACATAGTTCAACGTGCATTGTCGTGCTCAAACAGGGAAGTAGTTTGAAGCACATAATCAACACAACAGGTCTCTTTGGCTGCGGATCACTATATCAATATTAGAAATACGAGGATGGTCCCAGGAGTACTTGGCACAACAAAGGAAACACAAAAATCTTTAATTACATTGAAAAATAAATATATTTATTTTTCAACGTAATCTCTTTTTACCTTCATACACTTTTCCCAGTAATGTTCAGTAAGTTCCATACCCTTCATATAATAAAAATCGTCAAGCTCCTCAAAATAGCCATTAACTGCCGACATTACCTCTTCAATGTTTAAAAATCTTCAACCACCGAACCATTTTTTCTAGTCTGGAAACAGAAAATAATCCGAGGAGGCTAATTCTGGCGTATAGGCTGCATGAGGTAACAATTTAAAGTTTAATTCATTAATTTTGGCCATTGGAATAACGAATGTGTAAGCTGGTGCATTGTTTTGAAGAAACAACACTTTCTCCATAGCCAAATTCGGCTGTTTTTGCTTGATAACTTCGCTCAAACGATGCTATATGTGCGCATAATAATGGTCGTTGATAGTTTTTTCCTTCTAAACATCGTCAATGAAAATTACCCCACGCGCATCCCAAAAAACCGACGCCATGACCTTGCCTGCAATTGTTTTGATTGTCCTTTTGTTTCAAGTGTAAAGTTATGGACCCACGTTTCATCCATGGTTATGAAGCAGCTGAAAAATTCGGCTTTATTTCTGTGAAACATTGCCAAACACTCAATGGAAATATCTTTTGACGCTGTTTTTGTTCCATTATAACCAAACGCGGCACCCATCTTGCGAACAGCTTTCTCGTTTACAAATTCGCTGAAAATGTTCACTATTGATGCTGCCAAACAATTTACTAAACAACGTGGCGTCTTCAAAATTGAAACATATGCTGTATAGATTGGTATCGTGGTATTTCTAAGCAACTACCGCCATCTCTAGGTCAGGCCAAGTACTTCTGAGACCATTCTCGTATTGTAGAGAATATACTGCCGTAGAGAACAATTTCAATGATAGCCGATCACGGTACGTGTTAGGCTGATGATGTCCTATTAAACCAATTCACCGCTTTATCTAAGAGGGCGTTCACAAGTTCTTATTCATCAAGACCACCCACGTTCACAGATTAAATTTGTTCCAGAAGTCTTTCCCTAACTACTTGATAAAGCGCTGTATGGAAATTGCATTCCAACAATATCAAATTCAAGTAATGGAAAAAAGGTTTTACACTACAACAACAAATTGAACTTGTTCGTAAGTAGTTCCAGAAGAGCAAAAATGTTTTTGATAAATTTCGGAATATATGGATTCGCGCATGTCGACACTTATCTTAAATCGTGTGAATGATCCAGTGACACAATGTATAGAAACAAAAATGACGATTTTCTTTTTTTAACAGTATTCCGCAGCAATTATTCGGTTTGTTCTGTTTGTAACAGATTATATATTTTCATAGTTTATTCAATGGACTTAATTTCTACAATAATTCATTTTGATATTATTATCTTTTTATTTCTGCACTTTCATGACGACGGCTAGGACTGAGAGTCCGCGTTACTGAATGGCAGAGATCGCGGGCGGCAGAATTCTATGACGATGTCCAAAATGTTCTTTACTTTCTGTAAAGCCCTCGTACATCTAAATTGACTTTGTATTATGATGATTAGAGTATAGTGAATATGTGAAATAAGGCAACCTTGTATGGACGTTGACAGTATAATGCACACGTGTACCAAGGAACTGAAATTTGATTCCTACTCATTTGCAATTGGAATTTTTTAAAAGATTTACATACATGAAGTTAACATGAACATTTACCAATTTCCTTCAAAGAATAATCTTTGCTCGACAATAAATTTATTCCTTTTCGGAATATTTATACGAGATGTGGAAAATCTATCACATTAACGTACTGGTTCATTGTATGTTGAAATGCAAATTAAAATAAAACATACGGATGTGTTGTTATGTATGTAATTCTGTCTACTTAGTCATACAAGCAACCAGCTAAAATCGATTACCATAGCTAGTCAGAGTCTTTTCGATTTGATAATAAATTTTAAAAAAATACAAAATTATCTACAAAAAAAACGAAATTATGAAGAATTGGTCGAGAAATTAACAGAAAAATCGAAAATTTGCGAACAATTAAAACAAACAGCCGTAGATCAAAAAACTGATAATATTTCAATAAAACGAAAATACGATATGTCGTTGAGAGTAGTGAATAGAGAATTACAACATGATCATAAAAAATTGGAGAAATTCGAGGATTTAGAAAAAACTAATAACAGTAGTTCGAATTTTTCATCAAACGATAATCATAAGATCGATCAACAAACTCTCATAAAACATATAGTGAAGTTGCAGAAAATCAGCCCTAAGAAATCGGAAAAAATCGATTTTTTGGAAGAGCACGTCAATAATTTGGTTATTCAATTGTAAAAGAAGAAAAAGTTTATGTTCTGAGAGAACAAAAATCTTCGGATTAAAGGGACAGTACTAAATTTAAATAAATTTATCGCTTATAACAAGTAAATGAAATATCTTGGTACATAATATAATAAAAAAACCGAAAGAAAGATAATGAGAACTGTAAAAGACCCAAACATAACAACAAGAAGGAGAAAAAAGAGCAAAAAAAATAAAGAAATAGAGGGAGAATATAGTGAGATACATAAAAGAACAAAGGCTCAACTGAGCCGGGCATATAATGAGAGGAAAACCAATTGAAATGATCAAAAGAATAACGCAATGGATCCCATTGTGACCAAGGAGAAGGGGCAGGCCGAGAAAAATTTGGAGAAACGAAATAGAGGAGGACATAAGAGCACTTAATATAGAAAATTGGAGAGCAAAATGCCGGAACCGAAAAGAATGAAAACTAATAACAAAAGCAGCCCAAAACAAACGACAAACTATAAAAAAAAATAAAAATTAGGAAACAAGGGGTAATCCACCTCAAAAAAAAAGGATTTAAAGCGCCAAAAGCGATAGCTAGGATCCACATGTGATAGAAAGGCTTGATGATGATGATGATGAAGTACATAATATAGAGGGTATTCCAGGACTCGATGCAAAAAATCCGGGAGTGAGTAATGAGTCGTATGAGAAAATTGTTTGTATGGCACAGCATTATTTATGCGTCATCTACTCACTCCCGAATTTTTGCATCAAGTCCCGGAACAACCTGTACCTGTATTTTTCAAGATAAATAACTAAAGAATATGCTATATAATAATTACTATCAATTTTTTAAACTTCCTAATTTTCTCAATTCTCTTTTCAGCCCCAGCTTCTCTTTTCTGTTCCACAATCCTTATATAACGTTATGTTCAAACCAACTTTTGATGGACAGTATATGAATAAATACTAATTTGATTCCATTCGATTTGACAAAGATTGAAGAACTTATGACATTGCTGTGTGTTTAGCTGTAATTTGTGGCTGAAGAAAATAGTATCGCATAATATTTAAAAGTTTATTAGGAAACAAAAAAAACAGGAAAATCGCTGATAGAGAGAAGTGAGCCCTGCATTTTAGAAATGAAGGTACATTAACAATTTCTTGGTAAAGTAAGGGCGCTGGCATCAACGTAGAACCTCCCTAATAGATTTATACTAATAGGTAGGAATTTGACTCAAATCAAAAATTTCAACAAATACAATAATCAAGTGCATTTTAAACAGTACCGGATTGGTGGAGTGGATAAATTCCTGTTGTAGCTTCTATTTACGAGTTTCATTCAGTTTAATCACATTTTCACAAGGACGAAGAATGTGTCTGAAATTTTGTACAATAGACTTTCAATATGAACGAATTCCTAGACAAAATTATGGCTTAGATCTTCTATACAAATTACCAATTCGAGGAATGTGTTTTAGTCCACACAAGAAATTTAGCTTCTAAAACTGGAAAAGTTTTCCAAATTTTTTTATGTAATGTTGCATCAACTTAAATGATTCTGTTTTAATTAGGATATTGTATTCTCAAAATCGACTATTATACAATGTCACATACTTTTTCAAGGCTACTTGATACGGAGAAAAACACAGCAGTCAGTTAATTGTTTTTGCAAAAAACTAAGTAGTTAAAACTACTTAGTTGAACTTATACGAGAAAGTTAAAGTAGTGAAAAATTTGATTTGACGCTTATGACTTTACTTATAAATTAATTTTACAGACAAATTAACTGAGATGTTAATGGATATACCTCGTATGTTTTATATATATATATATATAACTAAATATATCATGAACCTGGGGCGTATAAATTCCTTTGTTATCGCGAAATGAAAATAAAAATGAAATTATTATATCCCTAATTTTTTCAAAAGATAACCGCAAACCAAATTCCGGTGAGGTTTAACTTTTGGGAGTACTTCATATTTACTACAGGTTTATTACATTTTAAATTCAAATTTCCATTAACGGCGATACAAAGCCTGAAAAATACACAGTTTCGTAGACTGATGGAATTTATTCTAACTATATTATATTCATATTCGTGGGCGTGTTAGCCAAGGAGAAAAAAAAGCTAACGTGTATAAATCATGTAAAATGGAAAGAAAAGAAACTTTTTTAATATGAAAAAAAATTCAACCTCCGGTTGCTGAATTCTAAACATGAATATTTATCATAACAATTCAACCAATAATTTGTTTTGATACGATGTTAAATTTTCTAGAGACAGTTAAGAATTAATTAGACTCATAATTTACGTTCTACAAAAAATGCAAATAAAAAAATATTCAGTAAGTAGAACAAACCTTACTTTACGAGCTAAAATTGTCAAGTTCCTCTACCAGAAGAATGAAAACAAATACCAATCCCATCTATTTCCAGAAAATGTCTTTCCACTTCACTATTTTATTCAGGGTTTTTTAAAAAAAGAAGATCCCGTTTTTAGGACAGAGAAGAAAATTGAAAAATACGCCATCCGTATTCGAGATAAAGGGTGTTGAAGATACACTTTATTTACGATGTTGCCGTGACTACTGACAACACTGTATTGAAATTTTATACGAATATATGCATGATATATCCAATAAATTTGTTTTCACTTCTGCCTATCGTAGAGGGCGCTGGTTACACGGTTCGTACCAAGTAACATTGAACAAAACTTTTTCAACTTAAACATCATTTAATTTTACACCGAAAAGGTACTCATGATAAATCTCGATACTATGTAACGTTTTCGGAATATTTTCATTTGAAAATTATGAAGTAATGACCGATGATGGTATGAAGTAATGAAGTAAACAAGATTATAATTAAAAAAAAAAGACTAATAACATTAAATAGAATTCAATTAGAGTAAATGTTCGAAATGTTCTCCGTTTTCACAAATCTCTCCTTTTTTCTAAATAATCCATTAATCTCCTAAACGGTTGAGAGTCAGCTATGAGGTGACATTGAATCCTATCTCTCAATTCTTGAGGTGAATTTACCTCTGTAGCAAAAACTTTTTCTTTAAGATACAACGAAACTGTGTAATTCAAGGGATTAAAATCGCATGACCGAGGAGGTCAATGAATCGGAGCTTCTGCACCTCTACCAATCCATCGATTTGAAAAATGGTTACTCAACCAATTACGACACCTTTGATCAAAGTGCGATGGAGCTCCATCGTGCCTATAAAATAGAGATCTTCGCTCGTTTGGCGTTAAATCTTCTAATATCTTGCTTAAAAAATCCAAGTACATATCACCATTTAAATTTCCAGGTAAAATGTACAACCTATTAATTTGTTACCTAAAGTTACTACCCAAACATTAACTTTAAATGAGTGTTCATTATGGGAGTTAAGCATACCTTGTCGCGTATGGCCACGTCCGTAAAAAGAATAGATTTTAAAAAAAATTTACTGAGAGCTGTCCTTTCTTGTAATGTTTAACAAAAATCCACTCTAACCGGTAGATCGTCTTGCAAGAGCTCTTAGACTTGTCTGTAATGGTAGTACTTGAAGAATACCTATTTGCTCGTCTTGCCAAATTCCTTATGCTAATTGTTGGATTTTGACGAAATAAATTTAAAATCATATTTTCTTTAATTATGGTTCTTGCTGTTCTTGGCCTACAAAAATTTATTTTTTCAGTTCTCACATTCCCAGTTTCTCGACAACGTCGTTCAATGGCTCTAAATGTATTTTTACTTGGTAAGTTTCTTCGAGGAAACGCGTATAACGTCTGCATAATGCGTATAACGTCTGCATAACGCGTTAACGTCTGCATAACGCGTAACAGCTGCACTAGAGTTTTTTAAATACTCGCCTAAGGCTAATAACATGTCAGCTTATTCAAAATTTAAGTACATTTAGAAACAATATTTGATTTAACAAATGACAGGGTTTCAGAAATGTAATTATTATTGACTCAACGTCATAACTATCAATAAATGACAGTTTTCTATACCAAACTCAAAGAAAATGCTATTGCTGTTTAAAACTCAAAGTTAACTCAACAGAACAGAGTCCCAGAATCGCAATGCATGATCATCAAGTTGATGTTTGTTTCGTACCAATAGCTCAGTGCCCATACTTATTCAACCCAAATCCTATACTGATTAGACTGGATTTTTGTAAAACCCGATTTTTTTTAATGTATCCGTTTTATCAAAGGGGTCTCATTTACGTAAAAAAAATTTTAATTCACATAATGCATAATACGAGGCATATTTTTTAAGTAAGTACCGTTTTACGATTCCGCCGCCGCAATCCCAAGGTCGGCGTTCCGCACAAGCGCGCTGGTTACCTACATCTCTTGTCTACGCACTGACGCCATTACAGGGCTGTTATACGATTTCTTAGTGCTAAAGACGTAAAACCGATCGATATTCATCGTAAGATCTGTGAAGTTTACGGACAAAACATTATGAGTGATAATCACCCAAAAAAGTGCAGTTTAAGCCAACAATTTCTACCCGGAAAATCATGCGCACAGTATTTTGGGACAGAAAAGGAGTATTGCTAGTGGAGTTTCGGCCTCGTAATGAGACAATCAAGCAGCGTCTTATTGTGAGACATTGAACAATCTGCGTCGTACAATCCAGAACAAAAGACGTGGCTGCATGACAATGCTCGTCCACATGTAGCTAATCGGACCAAAGATCTCATCAAATCTTTTCAATGGGAAACTCTAGAGCATCTTCCCTACAGCCCTGATCTGGCGCCAAGCGACCACCATATGTTCCTGCATTTGAAGAAACCCTTGGGCGGTCAGCGTCTTCAAGACGATAACGAAGTTAAAACAGTTCTGATACAGTGGTTAACAGAATTTTATGAGGAGGGTATTCAAAAACTGGTGCAACGTTGTGACAAGTGCCTCAATGTTCACGGAAATTATGTAGAAAAGTAGATTAAGGTACAGGCATTCATGTAAAAATAAAATTATTGCGATATCTTTGACTTCTTTTTTCAATTCCAAAACGGTACTTACTTAGAACATATGCCTCAAAAGCAAAAAATTTTTCACTGACCAAAAATATTTTTCCGTTTTCTAGCTATCCTAGAGACGGTATCACTTTTTTTAAACACCCTGTAGTTTAGAAATAAAAATCTTCTAATTCTGTGTGTTCCATAAGTAAATATTAGATTACTTTGTTATCGATAAATATGTGTTTAATTGCATGGTACACAATCGAGAATCAAAACGGTAAAAAGCTTGCTCAAACGATTTTTTCTACTTCCATTAATTCTGTATGTTATAATATAAATATTTTTGGTAGTAGAATTTACCACGAACATGGTTATATATTTTGTCATTTGAATCCTAAAGGGTTTAGATAAATAATGTATTTGTGATGTTTACGTGTAATAGGCACGTAGTAAAAATTAAATACTGAACTTACATAATTCCATGAAATAATATATTGTTAATCTACATATCTCATATAGTAGGTTGGTTGGAAGAGATTTCTTTCCATTTAAATTCCATTTTTTGTTTAATATAAATAATAAACAGAATAAAATTAATATCAATTCACTTTAATTTTCTTTTTGAAAGTCTGGAAACAAATTCCTTCACTGGCCACTTGTCATTTGTATTTATAATGGTAAAAAATCAAAAGAAATTCATGTAAGATTGTAAGCACATACATTACAAGTCGTATTAATTTGCACGTTGGCAACAGCAACTCTCGTCGCGTTGAACTGAATATGAAATAGCAAGTTTTTATAAGTAACAGTCGTTGAGCTTAAAGTTTAAAATATTATCCGCCTGTATTGATAGGAGAAATCAAGCCAACATTTTAGCTCTTCACTATCGAAACCAAATAAATGTTCATGGACCTCCGCTTATGATTGTGGACCCCCATTTTTTGTCACGCCAAACATAGACCCCCGCCGAATCTCCCGTGGTCTACCCGGACCAGTTTGGAACTAACAAGGGTCTAATAACTCACTATTTGCCTAGAACTTCCAATTTCATCTAGCCTAATAGGCATATTTTTGTACAATTGATAATTGATCTTATTCTAGTAAGGATTAACAGTCAGAAATGGATGGTCTAAATGCGTTAGGGTACTAGCATAGAAATTATTGTAATCAAACACTGTAAATTACGGTATGGTGGTTGTAGTGATTCGCCGTTTATTTTGTTTGAGAAAACTAAAAGTACTTTATTTAATCGAATGTGATTTATATATAACAAAACAATACGATTATGTATCAAAGAAACAATGTCCCTTCATATGTGTGTTTGTTTTCTACGCATTATTCCCTCCTGCCATCTCTCGAGTATCTTCAGAGATTCTCGAATAGCATTGAAATAAGTCGACTACTAGGCAATCAGGATTTGCATTTGAATAAACTACGAGTGCGAATCACTAAGTACTAATCAACACTAATCCCTTATTGTTAAATATTTTCTTGAGCTCCAATTATTTTGGAAAAAATCGGGTTGTATCAAATATTTCAATTGGCTTAGCATTTTCCGAAAAGTGTACTTTATATCATGTTACTTCCCTCCTCTCCAGGTTACGTCGAATATCATTATTTTTGCCATAAATAGAATAATTTTTTATTTCCACACAATTTTCAGAACGTCCGACTACAGCTTCTTTGCCATTACGCCCTTCAGCATTACGAGAAAAAATAGTGGAACGGGGCCAGATCAGGGTTATATGGTGGGCGTTCAATCTCTGTTAAGCCACATATTCGTTTGCAGTAGCATTGGAAAGCGAAACATTGTGCTTTTTGCTATAATTTTTTGACGCAACTGCCTTAGTAATTCAGCGTCATATGCTGAGTGCACAATTGTATTTGATTCCTAAAAGTTAATCAAAAGAATACCCTTTCAGCCCCAAAAATATTGCAGCCTCTCTATGGAATCTCTTTTGTTTAAAGACCATAGATCGTTCACCCGTTACAATTAATTATATACCCTCTTTGTCTTCGGGGCGAAGCTCTCAAAATCACTCACAATATTCTACTTGACACTGCTTTTACACTACACCAATTTTTGGCATATTATACGATAATATATAATTCTTAGAACACTTGTTTGGGAAATGTCGGTCTGCGCTGAAATTTCTTCTGTTTTTAGATAATTTCTTCCGCTGATTTAATGTTTTTTGGAGTGAACACCGTCCCAGGGCCTCCCGCACTTGGCTCATCATAATGATTCTCGTCCCCAGCGAAACAACTTATACCAATCTTTAATTATTGAAAAAGTTACAAGTCACGATAATAAATAGCCTCCATTCTGTTTTTGATTTTTGTTGGTGTTAATCTTTGTTTTAATCAAAAATTTTATAACACAGCAAAATGAAAGCATAAAGATTTTTCCTAATGCACTGTACTGTAACTATACTATATGAGCCCTAGAACTCATGGACCGCACTACGTATACGCCTTTCTTATAAAAGCAGTTGAAATGTGTTTTCTCTTATCCTGAATCATTTAGGTTCAGCATTTTTGCCTCCAATGCTTCATTTTTTTGATATGTCTCTCAGATTATCAACTAAATTTTTGATATGACGTTTTTTACGAAAATAATTTGACGTTGACGTAGTGCATATTTATTATTTATTGGTAAAAATAGGTAAATTATCATTATAAATGAGGAAGTCTCATTAGTTCCTAGTATAGTGTATTAGTAGGAGAAATATTGTTGATAAAGTTTCTGATGAAAAACTTCCAAACAATAAACTGACTTTAATTTGTTCTCCAAAAATTAAATGTGTTTTAAATTAAGTCTTGGGTTCATAAACATGTAGACTGTCTTGTATTTTTTAAGTGCTGTCAGTATAAATATTTCTGATACATAATAATTCATAACATATTTAGAACAAGAAACAGGTGCTTTAGTTATTCATTAAACTGAGGAACGTTTCAGAACTTTAATATATCGTCAAATTATCAGTAATGTTGTTAGTTCATTGCAATTACAGGTTATTTTAGACGTCCCCAGTCTAACTATTTCCTCTCTAAAATAGTTGAATTGAAATCAAATCTATTGATACATAATAATATTTTATTAATAATATATTACTTTTTTTGTTTGCAGCCTTATGATCCAATCTTATTTTTATTAATGTTTTTGTTGCACTTCATCGTTGAATTTCAATATGTGTGCACCAAAACGTTGTATGCTTATCTATGAGTACTAACATGTCAGCGTTTTCATTTTCTCAACTATTTGTTTAACCAAAGAGTGATATTACGAGGGTTGGTCACAAGTTTTAAGATAGACAAATAAACACAAATATTTACTCTCGATATGGCTTTATTGTTTTTCAAAATATTCTCCATTAAGATCAATATACTTTTTCATGCGTTTGAACCAATTCTTGATGCATTTTTTCCATGCCGATTGGGGTGCATCCAAAACATGTGATTTGAACGCATTGACCGCTTCCTCGAGTGTAGAAAAACGTTAACCACGCAATTTATTTTTGATCTGCGGTAAAAAGGATGATCCATCAATTCTCTAACTCTAATAGAACGGTGGCCACATGTCCAGCGATTCCGAAGTGCCATTTGCAAATTGCTTCGTGCGCGAACAACTTTTGTTGGATTTGGCTCCTCTTAAAAGATCCATACAGTCGATTGTTGTTTAGTTTCGGGTTCGTATGCAAATGTCCATGATTCGTTATTGGCCACGTCTTTCAAAGCACCACAATTCTTTGCAGTAGTCTACACGAACTTTTTTTTTGAAAGATTGTTAAATTAAGTGATATCCAACACGAACTAATCTTTTTGACAGCCAAAATTTTATGCAATTTTGAATATATGCGAGGAGAACTAATGCCCAGTATGCTTCAATCTCACGGTATGTTACATAACGATCTCGCAATATCAGTTTACGCACAGCAACAGCTGCTTTTGGATAACCTTCACGAAATTTATCTTGTAGCGAAGTTCCACCACGAGTGAATTGGAAAACAATAGTTCTTAAAGAAAATCCAGGATTCGCAACCATATATGCAGCGATGCATGCTAGGCATAGAAATGTATGAGAATCGTGTGGATTCGACGAATGACCCAAATAAAGAACGTCATCTACAGAATCAAATACACCAAGTGGCAATGGGAAGGACATCTAGTGACAAGTACAATAGGTGGACCATAAGTATAACACAATGGTACACAAGAGGCGCCATAAGAATGAACCGGCGCCCAAATGTAAGATGGGATTATCATATTAGGAAGGAAAGAACTTTTATGAAATTTTTCAACAACGCAACACATGAAAGAGATATTTGTATATAAAGATACCACAAGATTTATAGGGATAGTCCTTTGGTAAGAAGAAATTATTAATGTATGGAAAGTTTGATTTTCTAAAAGATAAACAGAACAACTATCGCTTTGCTTCGTCACTTTCTTCTAAAGTGAGACTAATTTTGACTTAGTACGATTAAATTCTGAAATTCTATGTAAATGTTTATAATCAGGCTTCGAATTCTAAATAACATTTTGGGATTTGCTTTAATTAAATTTTAAGCAACTAAAACTCCTGCACCATGAGCTTTTGTATCTTCCTTCTTATAATAAATGCTTACTGTGGTAAGAAATCTCTTGAACAAACGCCAAGTAGTACTTTTGTTCATTGCATTATTTGTATACTATGTAAGTGCAGACTCAGTGCGGCGGAGACTGAGGGGGCATGAAACTCCTGGAAAGGCATCGAAGAGAGGCGATTATTTGCCGATCAGTATTCTCATTCGAGACAGAGTATGGAGACGACCAGAAGAGCGATTTGCTTAATGTACCATTCGTGAATCACGGCCTTTTAAAAGGAGATCATTTATGGTTTGGAGTGGTTTTAATTTCCACGCCCGTGCTGAACTGATTTTCATAAATAATGGAGCTCTTACTGCTCAGAGGTATATCGAGGAAGTTCTTCTAGAGGTTGTCATCCCAATTGCTCCATTTATTGGTGAGCAATTCATTTTAATGCAGGATAATGTTCGTCCACATGCCGCCAGAATTGTTACCGAGCAAGTGGGAATCACAATTGTGGACTGGCCTGCACGATCTCCCGATATAAATCCTCTAGAGCATTTGTGGGATAATTTAGGGAGGCGTGTTAGACGTTGTCATCGTCCTCCTAGTGATTTAAATCAGCTCCAAATTGCTCTTTGAGAAGAATGGGATGCTACGCCGGTGGAGTACGTTCAGAATTAAATTTCTTCGGTGCCTGACAGGGTTAGAGCCCTTCTACGCAGCAGAGGTAGTAATAACCGCAATTAGAATTACACAAATTGTTTAGAAAACGTAATAAAAATGAAGAACAACTTTTTTTAAAAATGTGTTAATTTATCATTTTTTCCTTATTTTATCTTTTTTTGTAAATAATCAACAGAAATTATACATTTTTGGAAAATTTCGTTTGAATAACCTATAAATTAACCAATTCTTACCATAAATTAATAAGATTAATATATTTAATAAAATTATAAGACCAAACCTAAATTTCCTTTTTTTTGCCTGTTTATATTTATTGGTGGAATAATTCATTTAGACTAAAATTGAGTTGAAGATTTGACAACCAACACAATGAAAACAAAATCGTTGCCAAATATGCAAATACAATTATGAAGTTACACAAGGGCGTCGCCAACGTGTGGCAGTTGCCCACCCCTAGAGATAAAATGTAGCTAGCCACAAAGTGACCAAAGTCGTAAGGCCGTGACTTCCTTACCTATTAATAAATTCCGCATCGCTTGACAAATTAAGGTTTAATGTTTATTGTAGAAAGTATTGAACATTGACATCCCTTTTTAAAATCGCCGTCATTTTCATCACGACTATATCAGATTTGCAAAAACGCAAGGCCATTAAATAGAGTAAAAATATTTGTGTGTGCATTGCAATTCTTTTTACGACAGTCGTTCACCAGCATTCACGTTAGATTTGTATAATTTGTGCCCAATCTGTGGATTTGGACGTAGTAAAAGCCTCGAAACACGTTAAAATTATTTTACTTTTAATTAAAAACCACCGTGAAAATCCGGAACGTGTTTTGCTGAAGAAAACGCGCCATCACTCGCATTATCTAAGTTACACCCGGCGCAGATGTAAAAGATGACAACTGAAAATCTGAAATAAACTTGTGAATCTATTGCTCAGTTTTATTATTTACCAAACATAAGGAATGAAATCGAACTTTGGCAGTAATTGTGGCACGATAGGCTTAATCTAACAAATATAAAAGTCGTTGAAATCCTAAAAGAAACAAATTCCTTCTTTCTCGAAACGGAAAAAGCATTAAAAATCCCCTCAGGTTATGTTGGAATTAAATATTATTTTCGTTAAAATAAATAATTATTACTGTGTACAAAAGTTTGATTTAGTTATTATGCTGTCGAGGGCTTGTGAAGTTTTATACATTGATATTGATATTAGAACCACCAATCGTCATCGAGGCAAAGACTTCCAAAATGCAGAGCTTCATGTACTCGACTATACCAGGCGTTCATATTTTTTATCCTCCATAATATTATACATAATAGTCATAAGCTGGCGATGCCCTTGAAGTTATATTCAATCAATTAATAGTCTTACAATGAAAAAGCGTTCAAATAGAATGAATTCTACCTAACGTGTTGAGCATCAAGCATCCAGTATATGGTTTTTAAATGTTGAAATTAAATCCTACCTCCTACGTAAAATATTGATATGTCAAGCGTGTTTTCAATTACTTCAATTTAACTTGAAACATTATTGGAATATACTTAAAATGTGACAACTGGTTTCCATATTATCCATATTTACATTAAGTTAAATTAAATATATATATATATATATATATATATATATATATATATATATATGTATTAAAACGAGAAATTTATTATTCAACTCAAATTATTGCAATGAAAGGAAATATTAATTTAAACTGCATATTCAATAATAAAAGTGTTTTTATTAGGTTTTGATCATTCCTAGAGTACCAGTATATGAAATGAATTTATAATAAAATATTTCCATTGGATTGAAAGTTTAATACGCAAAAAATTTGATATCTCGGAGGATAACTAGTATTGGCAGTCGATAAAGGGGAAGGAAGTCAAATATTCAATGATTTTATTGCGCCTATTGTCAAAATATTAATAATTCAAATAACTAAATGAGGGCGTGTTTGGAAAAAAAGTTGGACATTGGCCAATACCAACTTTACCGATTTTAAAAGCAACCCCCCATATATTATTTATTCTTGGGGTTCTTCAGAAAATTCTAGACATAAATGATGTTCAATGTTCTATACCAATCTTCAAGTCTTCCCAGATTTTCTATAAAACTCAACATTAAAAAAAGAAAATTATTTTATTTCAAAAATTCACTACATTACACTAAGAAGTAATATTGATTATTTCTTAATAAGGGTTTGGGACGGGAAGATGGAGTTTATGAAGGTTAGAAAGATATCAATGATGAAGAGAAATTTCGTGAAATAATTGACCATTACATTAAAAATTTTCTTGAATAGAAAATTTTCGACAAAAAAAAACTCATTTCCTGATCTCTATTACTGTTTCCCAGTCACCTCCAAGAAGTTAGGCCCGCACACAAGTTACAAAAATTTTGAATTTGTTTAGGAGATGTTCTAGATTTGTTATGCTGTATTCCAAAACCGCATGGGGTTGAGAATGGAACTTTTATAAAAAAAAGAGAGAAAAAAATGCACCACATTTTCAAGGTATCGCAATTTTGACGTTTGTTCTGAGTTGTTCTAGGACTGTTCTATATTGTTCCAAAATATAACGTTCACAAATTCCACAAATAACGATTATAATAGTTGTTATGAGTTGTTTCAAGTTTGTTCTATTGCTCTGGAATTTTATTTTCGGACAAAACATATTTTTTGATAAGTTAATGGAAGTTGATTATATTATTTAATTAATATCCCACTGACGCCTGAATTTGAACAAATCGATATTATTATATTCCGAGACATCACATTTTTAGCGGTTGTTCTACATTAGTCCAAAATATCTCATTCGAATAAAAAACCATTTGTTCAAATTTTTCTAGAAATTTAATTCTCAGCCCACTCTGTGCTAGCACAAATTAAATATTCGTTCGAAAATTTATTTTTCACAAATTCGTCGAAAACTAATTTTTAAGCCAGTACCTACCACAAATTCGAAAAATGGCGATTATAATAGTTGTTATGAGTTGCTTCAAGTTTGTTCTCAAATGTTCTGGAATTTTATTTTCGGACAAAAAATATTTTTTGAAAAATTGATTATATTAATAAACTAATATCCCACTGACACTTGAATTTCAACAAATCGATATTATTATATTCCGAGACATCACATTCGAATAGAAAAAGATTTCAGCCTTATTCCGTGCTAGAACAAAGTAGAACAATTTTAAACGACCGCGAAAAAGCAAGAACAACTCTAAAATAGCGATTTTTCGAAATTCAAGTGGTAGTGAGATATTAGTTGAATAATATAATCAATTTTCTTAAAATTTCTAAAAAATATTTTTTTTTTCGACAATATACTGGAACAACTGAAAACAAACTTAAAACAACTCAGAAAAACGACTAAAATCGCGATTGCTCGAAAATGTGGTGCTATCTCAAAAATTATTTTTCGAGAAATTTGTGAAAAAAAAATTTTTTTAACACTATATTTTGTTACAATATAGAAGAAACCTAGAGCAAAACAGAGCAATTGACAAAATCGCAATACCTTGAACAGAATTTTTTAGTTGGCACAGAATGTGCCAACTAAAAAATCGTTTGTTCTCAAGTTTAATTTTCAACCCCATGCAGTTTTCGAGCACAGTAAAACAAGCAGGAATATTCAAAATTTTTCAAACTTCAAAGAGCGGTGCCAACTTCTTTGGGGTTTGCTAGTCTCTCACTACGGCGCCATTACATTATAATCAGCTTCTCGATTTTTTATGCCAAAAAATTTCGTCCTGCTGGAATTCACGGTCAGCTTATTGAATATTATGTTGAAGGTGCAAATATGATGGAAATATGCGTAAATGATGCATAAAAAACAAAGATTGATGAGGAAATTGCATACAACCAACAGGCTTTCATCTGTTTTAAAAATCTTGGTGGGAAAAGCTTGGAAATGATGACAATAGAAAGAAACTGTTAGGTGCTACGTGTTGATGTTAAAAATGGAAAATTTTTCATATTTTATTCAACATTACAATTCTACCTCCATAACCAAAGTTTCTCCTACTCACTACAAAACGGTCCTTACTTAAAAAATAACCCAGCTTGTTAGAAAATTCACTCAAGTTTCATTTAAAACTATAATAAATTCTTGGAAATCTTTATACAATATGTTTTTGTGCTTTAAAAATTTCATATCACGTACACCTTTTAGAAGCCGCAACCGGAAATTGATGCACTTTAGAGTATTTTCAGCATTGAGTTGAAATTATTAGTAATAGAATTTCGGGAGGGACTAACCTTTCTATAAGAACCTTTTTATTTCTTCTAATTTATTAATTATTCATATATCATTCCCGATCGAATGAGCTTTCGTACGTATTTTTAGGAGCTTTTTCTCTATTTTTCGGCATTACATCTAGTGAACTAAACCATTTATTTACCATTCATTGGTACATTTGGGGTAGGATAAAAAGAGCTTTATAGAGAAATAAAATTGTTCGTTTCAATCATAAAAAAGTTATTTTTATTTGAATGAAATTGATTTTATTAGATACTAATACACTACTCACTATTGTAAATATAAATTTTATTACCATACAAAATCTCAACTATTTTATACACACCTCAATCTTTCATTTTATTTTATCACTCAAATTTCGTGTATAACCCCACAAATTTGAAGAATTAATCTTTACGTAATTAGGCATGACAAGAAAATTATGAAAGATACAAAGCTAAGTCAGTATTTCAAATTTTTAAGAAAAAAGTTGTGTTTGAACATTACTTTCATTTCCCACTTCAACTTAAAAAGCTTTTCAATAATGGCAAATACAATAATTGGATCACTTTATTAACAATGAAAAAAATTGTTTTTCGCTGTATCCCGGTGATACTAGTTACCACTATTTTTGCACATGTTTCTTTAAAATGCTTTATATGAATCTTACTTCTCTAATATGCTCATTAATTTTCTATTGGATTGATATCAGAATTCTAGGACTGACAGAGCAGGACTTGAAGCTCTTGCCCAGTAAACCTTAACTTTGGATCTAAATTTTTACAATTTATAATACATTCTTCTTTAGTATTCAATGCTTTGTTAATGTTTTTTTCTTATATCATTCTTATGATTTCCTAATCTATATTCCAAATATTGAGATGTGTGTCCTATGCTAACAGCATCTTTTTCAATTTTTAGGTGTTTTAAACTACTAAAATCTTGACAAAGATTCATTACTTATCAGGGTTCTAAAAGTCGGTTTGGATTTTGATTAAAGCCAGGCTGAAACGTCAATTTTATTATGCAGGTCGAAGAAGTAAGAAATTTGTATATTTATACGGCAACTGCTGAAAAAATAGATAAGCGGTAATCGAAAACCACTTTTTTATCCACCTGTGACCATAAAACTGTATCTGAAAGAACATAAAAGACAAAGAAGGGCTTGATGATCTTGCTATGCTAGAAAATCGTGAGGGTTCAGAAGGGGTGCAGCTCAAAATTTATTTCCACAGTGATAATAGTGACAGTTTTAACGGGCTTCACAACATTCTTCCTAGTCAAGGTCATTTTTCTAAAAATGTCCTACACTTTGACTGAATTTTCTATTGTTTCTCGACATATTGGAGCTTTACATTTTACAGAAATTTTTATAAACGGAATATTACATACTTGATTTAATACGTTTTTACAATATTTTCTTTTTGAAAACTTAATATATTTTGTTTTTAAAAACTTTTAATTAATTTAGACATCAAACATTATCTTATTATTGATGCAGAAATTGATGAAGATAAAGTAGTTCCGGGAAAGTATGTTTGGGCTATACGGAGGCTAACGAAGCTGCACAAATGAAGCGTATAGGTGGCACACACGAATGCGTGCAACGAGTGCACGGTGGTTCGAGCGCACAGATTATATAGGGGGGTGCAAAGAGCGCACAATTCTAGTTAAAAAGACGATATCTTCGATCCCTGTATTTAGCTTCAAATGTTTATTACCGTAAATAAAAGAAGAAAAATTATATTCATATCAATGCGATTATAGTCATAGTCTCCTACCTCAACCTAACCATTCTTAAATTAAAAGGCTTTTTAGTGGAATATTCAAAATACGCAATTTTCTAACTATTTTGAACCTAATACCAAAAATGCACACATTCTTAGAAAAAATAATTTTTTCTATCAATTTCTGTTCAATATTTTATTTAATGTTGAACATTTGGTCATTTTGAACAATCTTAGATGTTGCTGACGGTTTTTCGTTCTGTCTTAATGATTATTCGAAAGTTTGTATTTTGGCCCATCTCTAGGACTCACTTCGGCAGATCAAATTTTCTTGTGCGAACGATCTTTCGGATTCGACACAGGTAGTGTGCGCTATATGCACGAAATATTTCCTTAATATGCCCGTGCGCTCCTCGCACCTCATTGGCACACACACACACACCTTCAGAACAAAAGAAAATAGTCAATATCGACTCCATTTTGGTCCTACTTTGACTTGCGTTTTTTAGTTTTGGTGATCTGGAATGATTCCACTGTTAAGTCTATTCACAATAACAAAATGGAAGAGCGGAAAACACTGACAAACGCATCGCGTCCACGAGCTTACACGTTCAGTCGGTAACTATGAACACCAAAAAGTTCCCGAAGACATATTAATAACACTAATGCCTTAAAGAGTTTTAAATAGATGCTTTTGGGAAAAAATTCGTAAGTTATTACTTTAACTGAGGTTTTATTACCATTTAACGATATATTTGGAATAATTAAGAATGATTCCGGAGTTATTACAGCTGTTATATAAGAGGTTTCAACAAACTCATTCGAATAGAGATCATATTACTAGTATCTCATCTAACAAGAACTATAAAAATCTCGAATATACAGATTTACATCAAACATGGAAGTTTTAATTAATAATGCTGCTTAATGAGGAACTGATTTTCTTAGAAAATAAATATGGAAGTCTTGGATGGGTTGGAAAACACGTTATTCCCCTGGCTACGTTCCTGATATTATGTTGTTAATATATTAATTAGCCGAAATGAATATTTCTCTATGTAAATGAAAAATTTTTTAAGCCGAATCGAGAAACTTTATTCAAATATTTTAACGATGTCAGCTCTCGTATAACTGAAACATGGGAAAGTTTATTAAATCAAAATGAAAAATTAAGAGAGCTAGCTAGCTAGCTAGCTCTTAATTAGCGCCGACGTAATTGAACGCCCGAATGGGATCCGCTTGTGCTTCTAAATAAAATGTTTTGCAAAAAGAATATGACATTTATTAAAAAGTAATCCTCTTGATTCATTTGATTCCGATTTTCCATATACCTTGTTAATCGCAGCAGAGTTAGCATTAATAAAATTCCTTAGAGGCATTTGATTATGGTGTTGAATAATTTTGATTATATTATTGTTCAAGTTACGACTTGACGGGAATTGTCCCAATTTGTTAATTCGTTCAAGATTATATAATACTTTTTGTACTTGAATTGAGTAGATTACAAATTAGATACCTTATGGGAAAATAGTTATGGAAAAATATGAAATACGATGTGCAGTCTAATTATACTTATTCCAGAAAGTAACCACAGTTCACTGGTCGAACAAATTGTTTCGAATTTATTATAATCATAAGGCAATTATAAAGTCAAGAATAATTAAACAGAGATGTGAATATAATTATTGAGTACAAAGTTTTTTAAAACAAATAGGAAGAAAAGCTGTGAAGTGGATCATCTTGAAAAAATAAAAAAATATACTAAAAAACATTCTGATTCTGATCAAAATGCATCCAAGTACAAACTAAGTTAATATTTTTGAGTTAAATTCCTTATTTTTTATCAGATTAAATAAGTTATATTTCAAGTAATTAAAACTTATTTATTTGATCCTTTCTAGTCTCATCTCGACCGAAAATAGAATTACTGAATAAACAGGAACCTATAAATTCAAAAACACTGACAACAAAATTATATAATCTTGCATCAGCTGTTAGTAAACGACCTAGGTAGGCATGTAACTTTCGATTTTCACCCTCACATCAAACAAAAGGTTCGAGGATCGTGGATACACAGTAAGGGATTATTTAACGACAGTTAGTCAGTCACTGATGCCGTTTATAGATATTTAATAGATAATAAACCACAAACGTCTAACAATAATTTGATATAAGAACATCCACAATATATAAACAAAGGATTTGTTTAAATCGAACTAAGATGGCCGACAAAGCTCAAAACTACCCTTATATATTTTTTAAATGTTTCGATAATGTTTATTAAGGTGAAAGTATATCAAAAATCGTTGCTGCCTGTACCAGTAGTTAATGTTATACTGGCATTCTTAGAATATAACACAAGGGTGACAAAGAAATATGTATGAAAACAAAGAAAATGAAATTTTTGTAGAAATGTATATACCTACAATTTTGAATAAATATTTTTGTAATCTATTGATTAGGTTATTTAAAAAAAAAAAACGAAAAAAACCGGTTGGAGTAGTTACTACTAATGTGTACTTTAGAAAAAAATTTAAAAACTCACCTTGTCATAATCTAAGGTAACTGGAGGAAGGGCATCATTGTCCTTCTGGCACATGTACTGAAGGTTGAACTTGAGGCAGAAGTTGTGGAAGCAAGCGTGACAATCTGAAGTACATAAAGGAACACAGTTACAACAACAAGTTAACTCACATGAGCACAAGAGGTTGTGGAACGAAACAATTCGAGCGCAGCAAAATTCAGCACCAATTTCATTGGTACTATATCCCCAATAAAGTTCTCTATCACGAGATTTAGAGTTCAGTCCCATGGATGTAGTTCCCTGTTGATTGGTTTCCCCATCTGAGTACGTACCCTCAGCTGATACAACAGTCATAGAGGCCGGCCGGCCGATTCCTCGTAGCATGTAGTTTTCGGCATCAACAGATAATATATTCGAGAATTTTGTTTCTACTGATTTTTTTGGCATTATATTTCTGCTATTATCGTTGTCCCCACTTTCTTCGTTTATGCTCATATTTATTTTTCATTTATTTCGGATATTAACTAACTCAGCGACACATTCACTTAGACATCTACATCCCACAACTTCACACTTCAGACTACCGGGTGGCAGAATTCGGAACTGGCCCTACTCGCACAACTAACAGGATACTGCCATGCGCAATCAACATTAAGATCACGCTGTGGATACAACCGCGCGCACCCCGCAGTCCACACTTCGTCTACTTTTGTTCCCAAGAGGCAGATAGCCTCACGTCATTACTTTATATAAAACCGGTCTTTCGATCCAAACCTCTGTGCTCTCTCACTTAAAACTAATATACTTATATCAACGTGTACTGAATAATCAAAATTATTATTTCGTTTTTACGTGTAATCTAATAAATTTGATAATATATTTATATTACAACATTTAGTTTGAATACAAACATTTTGGCGACTGGCCTTTCAACTATATCAGTGCCGTTAGCAAAAAAAATATAAACAAATATCTTCAACGGTTTTAAATGAAATTAGTGTGAAGTGTATACAGATTTATGATAAAATAATGCACAGATTTCGTAACATGTAAATGAACATTCATGAAAAAAAACTTAGAGTATTAATAAAAAAACAAAAAACAAAACAAACTTGATTTTGAATTTATGAAAAAAACTACCCAGTGAGATCATTTGTTCTTATCAATTTTTTCGATTGTGTTAGTACAACCGTTTGTCAATGTCAGTCTTACAGTTAGCAAAAAACACTCAATAAATCTTGTGACTAACTAAGAAAAACACATTTTTTGCCAAAAAACGATTGTATTCATGAATGTAATCTCCTTCAAGAGCAATATAATAATTCCAATGCGTCTTGTAACTACTCGACGCCGTGGGATTTAACTTTTGCGTCATAAAAGGCTTCAGTTTCAGCAATTATTTCTTTATTTGAGCTGAATTTCTTACCGGCGACTATTTTTTTGAGATCAGCGAATAGCCAGTATTCACTGGAAGCCAAATCTGGACTGTACGGTGGATGAGGAAGCAATTCGAAGTGTAATTCGTTCAATTTAGCCATCGACTTGTGAATCGGTTCGTTGTCTTGGTACAACAGTGTTTTTTTCTTCGACATATAAGACCGTTTTTCCTTGATTTTTCCATTCAAACGATCCAACAACTCTATGTGGTATTTGCTATTGATTATCTCTCTCTTTTGGAGATAGTCGATAAACAAAATTCCATGTGCATCCCAAAATACTGAAGCCATAACCTTCTCAGCTGACTGTTGTTACTTTGGACGCTTCAGACGTTGTTCACCGGCTGCAGTCCACTTAGATGATGATCGTTTTGATTCCAGAGTGGAGAGATGGATCCATGTTTCATCCAATGTCAAATATGGACGCAAAAAATCCGATTTATTAAGTGTAAACATGGCCAAACACTGTTCTGAATCATTAACACGTTGTTTTTGATCGATAGTTCTGCCTTCTGATATCTTTACGGCCTCAGCTATCTCACGCAATTTCAATTTACGATAAGATATAACCAATTTGTGGAGTTTTTTGATGTTTTCTGGAATAACCAACTCAATTTGACGACCAGAACGTTCACCATCATCGGACCACGTTTAAATTCAACAAACAAATGGTTCTTTTCGATGAAGCAGAGTCCGGATAACACTTTTGAAGCTATTGCTGAGCTTTTTCAGTTTTTTTTCATCATCATAAATTAAAACACGAAACTGTTTTGAATTCATTCTTTTGAACATAACAAAACCAACTTCACTCAAATGGCTGACAGTTTATTCTGACTAATCGAAATGTCATGAAATTTCAAAAACGTCATATGGATTTGACAATTAACCGAAAGATAAAGGTAGAAATTCTAATGATGTCTAAGTCATGAAGAAGCTTGTTCTTTATTTAACGATATACATCTTGAGACACCTTCAATTTTAAAAAGGGGGAGTAAGCAGAATTTTTGAAAATTTAATGAAACTGGAAGGTTGCTCCAAAATCTGGAAGACTAGGAATAAGCGACGATACGAAGTTAAATATTAGACTATTATTAGAAGTCAACAGTCACGAAATATTGCCTTACAACAAACTGTTAGTGAGTCGTTTGTAGTGAAATTTTTAAAGATAGAGAAAATGTGCAGATATAGAGTTCAATTTGTTCACGAACTCTTAGGAGATGATCCGGACAGACGTTTAGAATTTTATGCAATCATTGATAAATCCAATTTTTCCTTATAGTGTGATATTTTCAAACTTTTATAATGTGGTACAATAAATCGACACAATTGTCGCTACTAGCTTGCGAAAATTCCTACTGGATTCAGACAAAACACACCCAGCGCCCCCCAAAAATTATTGTTTGGGTCAAAGGAAAATTTATTGGTTCTTATTTCCCTAACATCTGAGCGATATTTGAAGCATCTTTGTACGGCAATGTTTCCGGACCTAATTGCGGATCCAAATAATAGGGAAAATTCAGATCCCATTTGGTTCCAGCAAGACTGCATAATTTCATTATAGTTTTAATTTTAGCACGTTTCTAGGTAACCAGTTTGAACTAAGGTGGTTTGGAAAAAAATATTGATGACGTCATAACTTTGATAAATTCGACGTTTTATTTTTAGACTTATGTTAAAAATAAACTTGAACATGTTTTAACATTTCTTTCAAAAACGAATATTGCACATTTTATGAATTTTATGCATTATATAGTTCATCATAGAAGCTCATAAAACTTAATTAGTTATGTTCAAATTATTTATATAACGAAATTAAGATAAGGTTGATTAAATTGATTGAGGTTGATAAAATATTTTTTTCATACCGAAAATTCTTTAAGCATATTATTTTAAATGCCTCATTAACTACGATTACGACGTTAACTATGATATACAAAAGATTCCAAGTTTTTCTTTCTTCAGAGAATGTTGCGCGCTACGCAGTACTGTCAACTTAAGGTGGCTAATTATAAATCCCTGTCGCTTATTATATAAAGCCAACGAATATATAAACATTCTTTACATATTATTATCTGAAAGTGGAATACTATTGTCAAATCATATAAGTTCATTACAGACCATTTGTCGAAACGAGACTATACCACAATATTTTATGCAGATATGACATGATAATCTAAAATCTAAATAAAAAATTCTCTACACCTTTGGACTGCTTGAAGCTTGTTGATTTTCAATAGAGTCTGTACACGGCAAATGAATCAATACAATACATCATTGTGTGCAGCTATGCGAAATTCATGATTTATTCTAAAACACAAATGAATTACGCATCAGAATTCAAAATGCCTTTAGAAATGAGTACGCCACATTTAATGTCAGAATAGAAAAATATAAATGTTATTAAAAGAGAAAAATATTTTTATATTCAGAGTAATAGAATACATTTAAGTTATGAAATTAGTTCGCCTTAATACGTATAGGAGAGATTGAAAATTTATTGCGCAAACGGGTAAATATAAAAGTAATGGGGATTTATATACTCAACAGCAAAAAAAAAACGGACACTTCATATTTATCTTATAAAAAGCTGATTTTCAACAATGTTTTTGTTTTTGTGGGTATTCTAGTTATTACAGAGAATGTAGGGTCTAAGTCCATTGAACTAATCCCTTCAGGATTAGTAAACAATTAGATAAAACTCAGATTTGATTTATTTGTCTTGAAATTGATTTACTTGTCAGACCTATTCTAAACTTTAAGACTTATTCTAAATTCTAAGTAGTTTTTCGCACATTTAAACATCTTTAATTCATTAACCAAAACTTTTCTCTGATTAATAGACATGTTTTTTTTTATTTTGATCCAGTATAATGGTTCTTTCTAATGTTGACTTAGCCCGAGCTGATACCTTGGCCAGAGAAAGCCGGAGCTTACGGTACATTGCTGAAAATCTTGGGGTAGCGAAGTCTACCATTCACGATGCACTCCGACGTCTCCGGAAGACTGGTAGTTACGATAGGACGGCCTCCAGTGGACGACCAAAGGTAACCACGCTGTAGACGATCAATTTATCACCCTGAGGTTCGGGAAAGTCTTGAAGTGGCTCGAAATATACGTAAGTACAGACACAGTGCGGCGGAGACTGAGGGAGCATGAAATCTTATCAAGACGACCCGCGATAGGGCCCCAATACCTGGCAAGGTATCAAAGAGAAAGGTGATTATTTGCCGATCAGTATTCTCATTGGACTCCGGAGCAATGGGGAGCTGTTTCGTTATGGTTTATTTAATTTTAATGGACATTTCGATGAGAACCATCATGTAATACAGACCAATTGAGCAGTTACCCCGCTTATGTTGCTTTCGAAGGCTTCTTCATTATAAACGCATACAAACTTGCATAAAATTTGGTGTGAATATCGAATACTCTTCATTAAACAAATATCATTACAACTCTAAAATATATTTTCAATGATTTTTAATAAAATATTCATACAAGTTGGTTCCAGATGTTGACGTTTTAGTCTCTGATGGATATCTTCTACAGCATGAAACACAAATCGAATCTCTTGCTCAGTTGTATTTCCACAGAATATCACAGATCCTTTCTTATGTTTTCGGATAGATCTAATATCTTGTAGTCCAATTTACCTTAGCAGAGTCCTAAAAACAGCAATACAACGATTATTTAATCGGAAACTCTGCTTCTCTTTTGATGAAAGGCATTTTGCTTATCTTTAATTGTTCAGTATAAAAAGACACTAATACAACCGGCCAATTTCATATTGACTGGATATTTGAAGCATCTGCTTTACAGCTTTCGAGTATATTACATTTTGAATGATTTTAAATGAAACATTTAATCATGTGGTTTCCAGAAATTGACGTTATAGCCGCCGACGGATATCTTCTACCAGCGTGACTTGAAGTGATTCTGTTGGTCAGTTGTAAATTTTTCACAATACTGCCTTGGCCTGTTTTCTGAGATTCTTAATTCAAAATACCTTGCATACGTCTTTGATGTCAAACGGTCATTATCTCAGCTATCTATGTCTTTGTTCAATGGGAGCAATAATTTTCCCCTCTACACATCTGTTACTCCACGATAAGGCATTATTATCTTATTTAAATCGGAATAAATTTACCGAAGTAACTATATTTTATCACTGGATACAAAAACATCTTAGTTAGGTATATCTAGTCTTTTCTTTACAAAATATCGTGTCGCAAATAGGGAGATTCCATATCAGTGTGTGTATAGAGTGTACTTTCTGACCTATATTTTTGCTACAGCAAATACAAATACAGATCAGCTATAAAAACAAAAATATATGGGAGTAACTCAATAAACAATTACTTGTTTTACATTGTATCCAAATTTCAAATAAGTAAATTTTGACTAAAGCGATAGATAAACGTTTGAGAGTGTAAGAAGAAAAATTTGGATACTATCGATGCGGGTTTAGATCTGGAAGATCAGTCACAGACCACATTTTCACTCTGAAGCAAACTCAAAGAATGTCTTCATAGATTCACAAAAATCTTACGACATTGTGAACAAAAACCATTTGTACAGCATTATGAACGATCTTAGTATTCCAAAAAAGCTTATAAGTCTTACGAAAATGACACCTGAACATACAAAAACAAAGGTAATGACAAATCAAAGAATATCAAAATGTTTCCAGAGCAACACAGGACCAAACAGGGAGATCCTTTATCCACTACGCTGTTCAATATAGTATTAGAATGGATAGTACTTGAAATGAGTTTGAATAGTACAAAGACACTAAAAATAACGCAACTTCTGGCATACGCAGACGATGTGGTAATTCTTTCATCGGAAAACGAGCTTAAGGAAACCTGCAGAGCATTCATAGAAATGGCAGAGACAGTGAATCTACGAGTCAACGAAGATAGTTCATGATAATGACAACACCACAATGGAAAAGAGCAATGAGAAGTTTGTCAATACAACTGAAAGAAAAGAACAAGTTCAAAGTTATATTTATCTTGGGGTGGTTACGAAGGACGACGGTGACAAGGGAGATAATCTGGAAGCGAGGAAAACGAGGGGAAGTAAACAGTTGGGAGGGCTAAATGCGGTAATCTCCAGAAAGGCAAAGCTACATCTATACGAAACAAGAATAATCCCAACAGTGAGCTACGGAAGCGAAACGTGGATTCTTAGCAAAGCAGAGGAAGAGACGTTAGATATATGGGAAAGAAAAATATTTAGAAGTTTACTAGGCGGTAAAAAGGAGAGAGATTTATGGCCGAGGAGAACAAATAATGAAATAAGGAATTTATTTGGAGAAGCGAAATAATAGGATCCAAAAGAATAAAGTGGTTGGATCACATATGGAGAATGCCCGATTTTAGAGCAACCAAAAAAATGATGAACATAGAACAAGGAGGAACAAGAAAAAAGGAAGACCAAGGAGAATATGGTACGCAGAGGTGATGGAAGAGCTAAGAGAAGAATTCAGGACTAGAAAACTAAAGAAAAAAATAGGACATGGAAACATGGACATTAAAGATATCGTCCATCAATAAACTAGAAGCCTTCGAAATGTGGACCCTTCGAAGAATGTTGCGTATACCATGGACAGACAGAGTGAAGAACGACGATGTACTAAGAAGATCGGGGACTGAGAGCATTGTTCAACTTGATCAAGGTACCCTAATTGATGATACAATTAAATCGAAGGAAAGAGAGGCGTAGGCCGAAAACAAATACCATAGCTACGCAATATAAAACACTGGACTGGCATAAATAACACCGGCGAGATATGGAGTTTAGAGGAACAAGCTACTGGAATCGAGTTCATAACAAGAATGCTGCCTGTTTCTCTCTTCTCAAAAAAACAAACTTGTGATTGTTAGATCCTTTAAATAACATTTTGGCGTGGTATTCTTGTCAACACTATTCAAAAAAAGTATATTTTGATTTAAACCGTTACATTTCCAGGGGATGCAATACAATTAGGTTTTGAAACATATCAATTCATTCATTTTCATCAGACATTTCCTGGATATTTGTTATTATTTCAATTAAGCAAAACATTAGTCACCCCGATTAATGAGTGATGATTTTAGCGCACTATTTACAGTAATGGAACAATTAGGGAACAACAATTTTAGGTTTTCAATCTAAATGAATTTTTTTTTTTCAATAAATGGGCTTCATTATCTTAATTTATAATTATTTTAAATATGATTAACTCTGAAAAGTGTTATCTATTTTGCAAGCTATATAGGAAATTTTACTGTTTCCATAATGGCAAAACTTAAATACAAACAGAATTTATGTCGAAGTGCCGTGCAAAAGCGTTTGAATAAGAATTTTTAAATCTATTGGACAAAAATAGTACAGTCAATATTCAATATTTGAAATTAAGATCTTTATATGTTTAACAAAGAGTATTGATTTAGAGCAAATGAAGTTTTCATGAACATATTATCTTCAACACAAACGATGTGTGATTATCATACACCCACAATTATTTTATTGAAACCAAAGTGCAAAAGTAATATAACATTAGAAACTGGTTTTGGCTAGCAATATCCCAACACTGATTCTATGACTAGAAGCATTTCTGAAAGACCTCTGTCGTGGCATTCTCGATACCAGGTTTCAAAACGTACAAGCTATATATGGCATGATGTTAAATCTGATGAGTGAGGCTCATATTGATGAAAACGAGCGAATCAAAAGCGACCAGCAAACAAAAGTTAAGTACAATTTTCTTTTTATCAGAAATTACATTCTCATGAATTGGCAGTAAAGGCAGTACACTTCGGGTATAAAATCCGTAAGTCCGACTGTCGTTGAACGCACTACCCATTTCAGCCAACTATTTTTGAACACCAGCAAATCGGAATTTATCTAGGACACAATACCCAAATATAGTTTCCCACGCCCAGAAAATAATGGCTATGTTTGGTACAAGCTATTTGTGCGAACCAACGTTTTCAATAATGAAAAAATTGTCTTCGTAATAAGCTTTCGGATGACCTCCTTTTTACATTGTTAAAAATTTCAGCATCACAAATTTTTAGGCTTATGATGAAGTCATGCAGAAACAAAAACAGTTCCACATGTCACATGTTCCCACAAAGACCTCACCCACAATTAGTATTTCAGAAAAATCATGGCAATATTTTTATTTTAGTAAATAATGCAATGCCTCAACTTGGCCCGCCATATATTTCGTTAGCAAAAATTGGCACGCGAAGAAAAAAGTTTCCCCATCCCTGTACTAAGCTATCAAATTTTCAATTTGAATGCACACGTCTCTAAAGTTACTATATTATCCCTATAGACAGTTTTTTTGGCACTTTTTTTCAATTTTAAGCAGAACTTAATACTGAAGTAGCTAAAGTAGGTAAATGACTAGCCAAAACGGGTTTAAACTTGTCATTGCTTGTCGTAACATATAAGGGTATAAAAAATTCTAATTTAAATAGATGAACCGTGATGATTACTGCTATAAACATTCATTGACCGCATTTTGTATTACAACTCTTAGCTATCTCAAGATATGCAAAAATCTGTTTTTTCTTTTCATTTTAAGGTGGGAAATAATGATAGAGCACATCAATGAATACATTATATAGTGATAAGGCTTCATCTTACAGCTCTGTAAACACATGGCCGATGACATTTCAGGACGAACTCCATGAAGGACGTCTAAAATCTATCGTTAAAAAAAATCGCCTTCAAAGATATAGGCATTAATATGACTAGCGTTAGCATGATATAAAAGAATTGTTTCTGAGCGATGCTGAAAAAATTTACTGTATGTGGATTCTTTCAAGACGAGTCAAATCCAAAAAAGTTGTTCGTAGTAGCGGAATCAAATGGTTGCCTGCTTCCTTGGCATTACGGATCATGTGGGATTAGTGGCGTGATACGGTCAGTTCAGTACAATCTTTGTTATACTGGAAAAATTTGGAAAACGTCGAAGAGAGAGACTAATGATTACCCGTTATGACAGTGCAAGGTCTCATAGCGCTCCTCAAGCAATTGAATTTTAACCAAGCCAAAGAACGGATTGATAGGGTATCTCCATCACACAGCCTACACATTAAAAACTAACTGTTTCAAAAAGGCGTATTTTGGAGCTGTCTACGTCGAAGTGATTCAAAAACTGATTGACAAGTATATTTATCTTAATGAATCTTTCAAAAAACAATAATCATAAATCTATTTTTTTTTTCATCGCCAAGCGAGAAATATAAATATTAACTCTCGTAGTGAAATAAGAATAATTGATAAAAATATTTTGTTTACGTTTAACAGCAATAAGAGACGTTTCAAATTCTTTTTGAAATATACTTTGTTTTGGTTTGAACATAATTTGCTGACTAAAAAAATGTTTCTGTGAAGGCAAAATAAATCCTCGATTCATAATTATAGAAGGAATTTAATAAAATGTGAGGGTAGGCGTACAAGAAAATACTTCTAGCTATTGGTAATTATAAATTCAAGAAAGATAATTTGTATTGTGTGTTTGAATTTTAAGTGTGAAATTCGAATAATGTTGCAATCAATTCTATAAGCAAAAAATCTTTAAAAACAACGCCAAGAGAATATACACGCAGCTCGTATTAACATCACGAATACAGTTTCAATCAAAACGGGTATAACTTATAAAATATTGCGTGTAATGTTGAATTCAACACGATTCATCTTACAACACAGGATTAAGTAACACAATATAAGCAGAAATCCATAATTTAATGTCTCATTTGTCCTCACATGAGTCACCTTGGGGAATACTTTTCAGCACTGAAATACTACATAAACAAAAAAAATGATGATTTGAATAAAATTCTCACTTATTGCTTAATCAGCTAGAGAATTAATAAATAGAGCACTAATTTTTTGTAAAAAATAAATTAGAATAGTTGAAATTCCAATTTTTTTCTAGATAACCTGGAAGGTTGATATGATCATTATCACGATCAATCTTAAATTCCTATTAATGTCTGTGAAATACGGGTGTTACTCAGTAGAAGTTCCTTCAATTATTATAATTATAATTATTATTATTTACATTAACACTAATATGTAAAATTCCGCACTTTGCCCTGATCTCATCCCAAGATAGCTAACTCAAAAGGTATGGTCCTCTTCAGTCTTCTCTCTAGGTTGGTGTTGTTGGATTGCCTCGATGTTTACATGTTTTAAGAGCCGCTGTTCGTGACTCTTTGCTAATTTAGTGGATACCTACCTTCAGTGTCTATCAGGTCCCGATGGAAGTACCACTACACTTTATTTTGAAACATTTTGATTATTTGAATGTTGCTCTGGCTGGCATATTCCCCTAGCTGAATCCCGTGGGTCTATACCGGTTTCAGGATTTGTTCATATACAAGTAATTTATTTAAAATTAACAGAAAGGATTGTCTTCCCAGCAACCAATACATTCTCTTGGATCTAATACCTAGTTCTTCTTGTTTCTTTTTTAGGTTTGTGAAGTTTTCAACGTAACTACGAATCTAGCTCCAGATATTTCGTTGTATTAGTATATGATACCTGTTCATTGTTCTGTTCCAAATTAAAAAAAATTCACTTAGAAAATGTTATTTAAGTATTGATTCAACTATTATCTAGGCTAACAATTCACAGATTAGGGCCTCATTTTGAAAGTTTAAAAAAATTTTTTTGTAGATCTGCATTTTATTCAAGCAAAACACGTGAAGTAAATACGATATTAAGTACTGTTATTTCATTAACGAATGGTCCCAGAACTATCTGGCTCAATAAAGAAAACAGAAAAGTTTTGGAAAAAAATGTGTTCATTTTTCAATATAATCTCCTTTTAGATCCACACACTTTTCCACGTTCAAAAAGTTCGACACCCTTTTTATAATAAGACTCGACAGGTTCGTCAAAATAGCCATTAACTGCCAACATTACTTCATCATTGTTGAGAAATCTTTGACACCGAGTCGTTTTTTCCAGGCTGAGGGGGCTAGTTCTGGCGAATAAGGTCCATGAGGTAGCAATTCAAACTTTAATTTTGACCATTTCAATAACAAATATGTGAGCTGGTGCATTGTCTTCATGAAACATCACTTTCTTCTTTCTTCTTAGCCAAATGCGGCCGTTTTGCTTGATTTCTTCGCTCAAACGTTGCAAATTATTCGTATGATAGTCGACATTGATAGTTTTTCCTCTTTCAAGATAGTCAATGAAAATTATCCCACGCGCATCCCGTCCCACTAGATGGAACAGTCTTTGCCGGTTCTCCCTTTTCAGTCCATTTTAGGCGTTTTCTGTGAAACATTTCCAATCACTCTTCACGACGCTGTTTTTGTTCCATTGTGAGCAAACCCATCCTGCTTTCTCGTTGCCAAATTTTCAGTTAAATGCGATGTATCGCACTTTTTGAAATGCCTGCTACGTCTCGTTACTCGTACACTTTCAGTCGACGATCATCCATTTTCTTCAACATTTTTGGAGTAGTCACCTCATTTGGTTGAGCACTGCGATGTAGCACTTGTAAAAAAGTCTATAGAACGTTTTCGAGCAAAAAGGTTGGCAATATGAACTGCTTTATCAAGTGGTGCCCTTACGTACTGATAGTAGATGTCCATATCACCAGTTTTCTATGGAACAACTACTGAACTGAACAACAGTTGATTGAACGAATATCAAAATACGCCTCAACATCAAATACGTATTGCACATTCGCACATTGCTAATTTTCCTCACCCCTCGATAATGATATAATTTTGTATTGAAGCAGAATCTTCTAAATGTCTTCTACCCATACTATTTTATTTGTTTAAACATATTCCAAATTTCATTCATCTATTGTATTCACAACATATAAATTATTATCGGTAGCATCATGTATCAAGTAGTTTAAAATGTGATGAAGAACTTTCGCGTAATTTTGTGATGGTGTGTTTGGCAATAGTGAATAGAAAAAATGTTGGAATAATCATTAAACTAATTAAGTGAAATTGATTATCTGATCAGAAATATTTTTGAGTTTGCTTTCGCTTTATTCCAGCGCACATGAAATATGGTCGCTTTACTTTCAAGATAGCCTAACTAAAAAGAACTCAGTCATTGATCCTGACTTCATCTTTCCACGAGATAAAGATCCTTAACATTTCTCGTAACTTCGTCAGAAAGTTTTGTACAAGAAAATCACGCAGCTTTCATGGTTTTTTCATGGTTTTTTGTGTTTGTTTTCATAGTACCAGCTATCAAATATATTCAATGTCTCTTATATCTTCATATCGACAGCCACTGAAGCTGTAAAATATTAAAAATCAAATTCATTCAAAGAAATTGTTCGAATTTACTTTGTTTGATAGTATGCAATCACAACCAATCGCCATTAGTCATTATAGATTCAACATTTTACGGAAACTTGTTTATTCAGAATATACACTGATTATTACGCAGAAGATTTAGAATATAGTAGGCTCCTTCACCTTTCAACACATAACTTGGTTCTATATTTCTAATTCAAATTATGCAGGAATATAATTAACACTATAATTAATAAGCTAATATTATAAACTCATCTATTGAATATCTCTTAAAATCGCCCACACAGTAATGAGTATTAAGTGACCAGTCAATATTGTTCGATGGAAGGAAATATTTGCTAAATTAAGATAAGTATTTTTAAATGCAAAACTCTTCAAATAAAACGCATTAGTCAAATTAATATTGATGATTGGTTTTTTGTCGTATCAACTGCAAAGGTTATTTGCGACATGTCAGTTTATAGTTTGTGGTACAATTGAGTATCTCATCCTAACGAACGACGTATGTACTTTTCGGAAAGTCTAACCCGGTTTCTGGTAGATTACCTATTAGCTGATTGCGGATCTTAACCCTGAACGACATAAGGACTTTTCGGAAACTTCAACCCAGGTTCGGGTAGATCACATATCAGCTGATTGCGGATCCTAGCCCAGAACGAGATTCAGATCCCAATTTCCGAATGCCGCGTTCAATTTTTGGTGGAAATTTCAAATTTAAAATAGGATCTACAAGATTTTTATTACTTCTTTGTGTGTTAATTCTCCGTTATATTTATTCAGATGTATAATAGATAGTTCAATAATTGTTACTCACCATTGATCAACTATTTACTGCCTAAGTTAAATACTACTAAGCTACTTTTACGATTGGATTCCGAAAAGTATGAAAACGCAAACCTCAGTAACCTATTAATGACGCTGCTCATGAGAATTAATAGTGAACAGAAATTTAAGGGCAATAAATAATTAGTGATATTCAAAAAGCATTGACAAGTGAAACAATCATCAGCTGATCGCATTTACTCATCGGTCTACCAGGGTGGAGAGGACATATGAATACCACCCGATTAACTCGTTTCCGAAGAACAATGAACGTGATCCGGATTAGTTTAGGAACATTCGGAACATGATTGGGTTAACCCGATCATAGTATCCGAAAAGTCCTAATATCGTTTGAACAGTTGAAAAGTAGTCTTTCGTTTTTATACTCTTGACTGTTCAACAATGAATGTGTAACCTTTAGGCCCTCCGCACACGGGTCGACTCATTTGCAATTCGAGTTATCAACAGGAGTCGCGCGCAACCTTGTCTGTGTTTCACAGTGGCAGTCCTCACATGGGCCAACTGCCAGTCGTCAACTTAAATTCAGTTGGCAACGTGAATCGCATCAGTTGCACGTAACGCTGACTCCCGGTCGCCTGCAATCTCAGTCGCGTAGTTGCATGCCGTACAATAGAAGACCACGGGTGCGGAGGGCGTTATATTATTTAAAATGAGTGATCAATCTCAATGAATCAATATTTCTTTTGTTGAAGAGGTGGAGAAGCATGAAGTGCTGTACAACTACCACCTTCCTGGTTATTCAAAAAAAGATGTATTGTAGGAGCAACCAATGTCACCAATTCTTCAAAGCTTTCTTTCGTCATCCTATAGAATGCTACAAACTTTGCATCTGTTTCTTTCAATTCTTCGGCAGCAACAAACAGCCTGCGGCTCAAGTTTTTTTGAATATACAGATGACACCAATATTTCTTTCTTCCTCCTCTACGATACCGTCTGTACTGATAGTAATCTATCATTTTACTACATAAAATAAAATAATAGAAATATAATTTCACTCGTCCGAGCTCTGTTGCCACAGACTATCAGCCGAGAGTTGCGGACATGCATTGCATACATGGCCCTCCTGTGTGTGGACTCCAGTTGCGAACAAGTTGCACAGCTCCGATTGCACAATTCCGATTCCGCGTTGCGTACTCAAGTCGCAAACTCAAATTGCAAATGAGTCGACTCGTGTGCTTAGGGCCTTAGGTTCTCATTACAAGTTTCTCATATCGGTGGATTTTCTCGATCAAATAAATTCGAGTGTGTGCCCTAGCCTTAGGCGATCGATTTTTATTTGGTTCGTACGACTTTTGAATCTATTTGCGAGCTTCCACCTTCCAAATAGTTTTTTCACACAATTATTTTTTCTTTATTGTTAGGACATACTTCGCTATCTACTTTCTGTTTTCAACTACAATTGATTTTTTAAGGGAAAAGCTAAATGTGATACACTGAAAATGAAGCATTTTCTTATGTCAATAATGCTATAAAAGTATGTTTTTTTAATAACATCGTTTCGCCACATCGCTAAGAAAAATAGCACATTCTCAAGAACATTCATATTTTCTTCCAAGTTGTACGAAATCCTATCAGAAGGTGAAATAAACAGCATCTTGTTATAATTTCAAACAACGAAAGAAAGGTCTCAAGGGTACAATTAAACCCAAATCCTTTTTGTCAAGTAAGGACGAAACTACGCTCAATTTTCTTATGTCTACTTTGGTGTAGTAAAAAATACCAACTCAAAATGATTAACGATACAACTTCATATTTAATTATTTATTTTAAATCAATTAATTTGTATTGAGATAGTATTGATTCCTTTTTTTTGATTATTTATTGTTGTTATTACAGTTGCGTTTAATATTAGGTCAACCTTGTATTTATTGTATTTGATGAAATAATTACAAAAAAAAATTATATAAACATTTTTGTTTAATTCTATTTGTAATCAAGTTGAGAGAAAGATTCGATGGGTATTTTTGGGTGGGATAAGGAAAATTTTTTATAGTTAAAAAAGTTTGTTGGATTTTGGGCATATATTTTGTAGTTTTCTTTATTTTTTATTATTTTTCTGTTCTTTTTTATCATTTTTTTTTGATTTTCTGAAAATTTTTGAGTTTTTGTTTATTTTTATTCCACTAAATGGTAATTGAGGGGAGGGCGGGTACAGCTGTGGCTGCATTATTCCCTATCGTGTCAACCTGTTCAGAATGTTGTCTGCAATCATTTAATATTTGAAAGGAATGGTGAAGAAACTTAGTGGAACGTACTATTCATCAGCTGTGTTTCGCAAATCACTAATAAAATGGAAACAAGATTTCTGGAGCGAAATGCTGCTTGCCTTAATGAACTGTTTTCATTACCTATTGCCTATTTGCCTGATGATAACTAAAAGAAGTAAAACAAAATTTGTTTAAAAACAGATTACAAAAGTAATGAATACTACGCCTTCAGGATAAGAGAAGCTTGGAAGATTCGTGACAAAAATGTAAAAAACGGTTTATACGCCAGATGAAGTATTGGAGCTCTCTGTTGATACAAAAAGTCAGTACCAAAAAATAAGAATAGAAGTGTAACTGAAAAACGCAGATATATATCCCAGTTATAACAATATTCGTTGCTAGGCAATAAAAGATAAAATTACCCTACAGTGCAGAACAATGGAAAAAGATAGATTGGAGCAAAACCAATTATTGGGACAAACTACAGAGGCTGAGATAGGCAAAAACTCTTCTGAAAAACTATGACCAGAGTTGATCTGTTGAAAGTATCAACCAAGATTAATCTGCGAATACTAACAGGATGTCAATCGATGTCATTACAGTGAAATGCTGAAAGAATGTACAAGATCATGGCGGTGACTTTTGAGTTGAAATATTCCAAAGATGGCAGAAATACTTTGAAGTTTTTTGAATAACTCATTTTTTCTTACATAATATCATTTTCATACGTTCTATTTTCTCCCCTCTTCCTTTAATTAGATTATTCCATTTTATTCGGATGCAGCAAGCACCTTCATAAAATAAAAAAATTGTAACTTGTCACTTTTTAAACAAAACTAGTCCCTACCTTTGAATCTCATACATTATTTAAGCATAGATAACCGACGTACTTTAGATCTATTAGTAAATTTTATCAAGGATATTGAAATAATATTTCCTTTCAAACGCACACACACATGATTATCAAAAACCATAAAAAATATCCTCACATCTAGGTAATAGAATGGATTTTGAAAACAAATTTCCTCATTATTTAGGCACTAGAATTCACAGGTGTATATTATGTTTAAATATTTGTTCTGTTTAAAATTAAAATATAATTGTTTTTATTTAACTAATTAGTTATGAATTCGAACATATGTTTATAATAAAACACTATTGTATTTTTTAATGTATTGTTCTGCATAATCATGATTGTTCTTTTTATTCTATGTTGATGTTTATATGATGATTTAATTTTGATAACATGTCTTAGATTAAGGCACAGAAATTTATAATAACCAGGGATAACTTCCCGGCAATTATCATTAATTTTATCTAGGTTCACGTAGGTATTGATAATTTCATTGAATGTTTACCTATTTTTATTTTTCTAATTAAAAATAAAGAATTTTTGTGTTATGAAGTAGTGGGAATTTATGAAACAACAATCAGGATAGATCTGTAGCGCGGGACTTGAAAAGAATACTGACAATAATCAAATGACACGGATGTTCAAACATGAAAGATACTTTGAAATGGTTGAACAAATACGGGATATAACAAAAACAATTCGACACGATTGCTTCACAGAAAATGTTGGAAAATAATGGAACTTGAGAAATATATGTTTTCTTCGTTATTTTTGTACGTAATGAGCTTCACTATTATTACTAGAAACTAAATCTGTCTTTTCACATAATTGAGAAGCAGATAATTTTACTTAAATTATTAGTTATAAAAATATTAGCAAAAATATAATACCAATAATTGGTCATAAGATCTGCAATTAAAAAGCAAATTCGAAAAAGTTTTACCACTTTTAAAAAGGTTATTGCATGTAAAATTTCAAGAAAAAGATTTCTCACAAGAAAGTTCACATTTAAATAAATTTAGAATGGTAGCGAGTTTATTCAAAAAATGTTTGATAAATATTAAAATAACTTGTCTTATAATTGTAAACCGTTGCAGTTACAGCATTCATTAAATCCAGCATTAAATTGCCTATGACGGTTTGCCAGCTATTCTTCCTGACGACTGTCATTTCGTGACGGATATTTAGTTTCAATTGTACCAGGGAAGTTGGTTTGTTAGCGTGAACTTTATATTTGACATAATCCACAGGCAAAAGTCCATAGGGGTGAAATCGAGACTGCGTGGAGGGCCAACTTATGTCACCTCTCGTGGAGATCCAATTGTCACGAAAAATTCCATGAATTCATGGCAGAGATCTATTAGACGTGTGTGAAGTAGCTCCGTCCTGCTAGAACCATGTTCTTTGGTTATAACCAGTTTAATTCTGCAGTTCTGGCTCGAAAAAGGCGTCTAACATCAGCACATAACGCTCTGAACTCACTGTAACAATGCGTCCCTTTTCATCTTTAAAAAAATAAGGGCATATAATTCCTTGCGCTGAGATCGCAGTCCATACCGTCGCATTAGGCGAATGTAGGTATTTCTGATGTTTGTGTTTCGGATTGATTGCATTTTAGTATCGGAAATTGTGTTTTTTGACGTGTCCATTAAGATGAAAAGGAGCTTCATCCGAAAACAAGATGTTGGTAAACGTTGGAAATCATCTGGTTTACGAAGTTAAGTCTTTGATCAGCATACTAAGGTTCAATTCTTGCACGAACTGAATTTTGTAATGATGCAGCCTCAAACCGGATTTTGGATTATCTAGTATTGATCTGGTCTCTTCAAAATTCTCGGCCGATTCTTCATCGCACAAAAGCCAGGCTATTTTCCGCGCCCCTGCGAATAACAGCGTTCGCGCAATAAGCAATATAAAGGTGAACTTTCTTTTGATACCTTGTATATAAAATTATAGATATTAAGTGAGTTTTAATTATAAGTGAACAAATAGGAACAAAATATTTGATGTGGTTATATTAATAATATTACATCGCATATTCTATAAGGGAAAATGAGGCACCCAGGTCTCTCAATAAAACCCGAGGGCAAATACGTAATCAGATGTGTGTATGTCTGTATATATGTGCAGTTCAGGGTGTGAATTCAAAGTCTTCGCCAACTTGGTAATAATACTGATTGTTATGGGTTTGTGGCAATAAAATACCGAGCTTTATATACGTTAATCATTGGCGACTGAAATTATTGCTACGAATATAATGTAAATATATGAATAGTGTACATATATAGAAAAATTAATTAACCAAAAAATGTGGTATTTCAATTTTGTAATAAAATATTGTGGCGACCATGTCATGAGACACTGCATTTAAAAGTATCTAATACAGGTAGACATTTCTCCGAACAAATTCCCTCAATAAAACGATAACCTATTCACACCTGACTTTGGAAACAACCAAAAACCTTCTACCTCCTCTTTGTTCCATACTTGCACGAACCCAGGCGAGGCGTTTGGAATTGTGAAGAAATTTATTATGTTTCGAGACCGCGAAGCTATCAGATCTCGAACGCCGAGATCTCACCAAAGTTGTGCCGTTTCCACAGACGTAGTTTATTTGTCTATATAGTAAGTTTAAGTTATTGAACTCTGTTTATTGTGTTACCTCTGCTTTACCCTCAAAACTAAGACTAGCGCCCATAATATTGATTTGTTTGATTAAAAATAACTACCAATAGATATAAATATTTTGTTGATTACTTCTTTTTTGAAATTGGACGGATAATTAGTTCGAGAAATGTTTCCCTATCATAGTTCATAGTAACATTGTGGGCGGTCAAGATGCCGTCGAGCACATAAGCCTTCAGACAGATCCGTTGTGTCCCACTTGTTGTTACCAAATGCAGAAGCCGATCAGGCACTTTGGCTACAACCCTTTGATGACATTAGGCAATATGTAAGGTTTGCCCAAGTGTTTAACCAGCGCTCGTGTGAGTGTAGGGCACTCACAGATGACGTGGTTTGCGGTTTTAGGCTCCTCTATGCACCAATGGTACTCCGAATCGTAATATACTGGTCACATTTGTATCTAAAATAAAAATCGAAATATGGCTATTAAATAACGAAGCTGGCGGTATAGAATATTCCATTTTGATTTCATATATTTTGAGTTATACCCCTATCCATAAGAGCTTAACATTGTTTGAAACAATGCTGAAAGTTTTATTTCGACGGCTTTTTCAGGACGAGTGCCGCTTTCTCTTTTACAGCTTCATCAGATTTGAATATTGTTCCTTTCAATGTAGATTTATCTATTGAAACAGATAAAATCGCGTTGACCTGTAAATGAGATGCTGAAACCTCTTGATAAAGCGAGCATCATCAGTCACTTTATTTAATAGCTACACCTCGTAGGTATATATCATAAAAAAGTTCGGAGTTTTTATGTAAACTGTAACATCCAAAATTCGCGAAAAACAATTAAGAGCTTTATATTATGTCTGTTCGATATACCCTGTAGATATCTTATTGATTTTTTAACTAGAAATATCCTGAGAATTTAATATCCTTGTCTAGCCAGTATAACTTTTACCCAAAATCCAACAAATACCTAAAAAACATAAATATCATCCCTACAGAGCATACCAATGTCACGAGACAATCTCTAAATATACCCAATTTATGTTTTTAGTATCTTAGTCGAGTACAATTTCGATATTAAAACAACATAGAACCGGCATTTTCAAGGATTAAAAAGGTCGACTTATCGACAACGCATTTATTGTGTAATATCGTAGAAGCGGCTATCCGCCTGATCGAGAACCAACATTTTCGTTTTGTTCGAATGCAGCGTAGTCAGCAACCAACAACACACACCGAGGAGATATTGCTGTTGCCACGTTAACATTATTTCAGATCGTTTAATACATTCGTAAAAGTGATACAATATATATATATATATATATATATATATATATATATATATATATAAATATCGTCCTTGAACGCCAAAAAACCTATATCATTGTTGAAGTATGTTCTATACGGTGAGTTCAGTCAAAACAGATTTGTTACCAGAAACGATGTTAAATATTTCAAACAAATAAATTTTGTATTTAATATTTCATTTAGATTGACAAATCAAAAGATACTGCTTTTTCAAGAGCACAAAGTGATTTTTACATATTACAAAGTAGGCGTAGATTTGTTGAAAAAATATAAGACGTAAAAAATACAAAAAATAGAAAATCAGAAAATTTGTACTATTCATTATTATAGGTGTCTTTGATTTTATGAAGGTACAAATTTTGAGTTTGGCAACACCGGTAATAGAATGACAACAATACCGCAGCTACTGTTTTGGAATTATTTCTTTTAATATGGTGTTGCGTAGAAACCAAAAAAATTTCTAAAAACTACACTGTGAATACGACTGAACCGCTTGAAAGTTTGAAAAATTATATTATTTTCTTTATTAAAATACGCCAAAATTTTCTTTAACCTTAAACTGATTCAATTTATATAAATAAACCAAAAATTCATAAATTTAAACAAATAATTTAGTTTACTCTGAGTATTACTCAAACCTAATGTCAATTGCAAATGACTAAAAAAAGTTTAATTCTGATTCTAATATTCAGAACTTTTTTGTTGCGATGTACCTCTACCTTCTGGGTCAAAATGATGGAATGTGATTTGATAATTACATGAGACATTAATGTTAATTGAAAATGTTAAACTGTATAAAGAAATAGAACAGAAATCTGTATGAGTACATATACACTTTTGAATCTGCGTTAATTTATTTTATTTTTCATTAAAAATTTAAATCGATTACCGAAAGCCTTTTCAATATTTAGTAACCAGTTAAAAATATGCGGGTTCCTTTTGAACATTCAACTATAGATTGATCCGCTATTTTGGTCGCTTAGATCCAATACACATGGAGCAATTGAAAAGAAACTAAACTCAAAAGTGACTGAAGTCACGAATTTGTTCCCAACTGATTATAGTCAATTTTGGTTCATAACAGTTAATTTAAATTTTGAGGTGACAGGGACTATTCTACATCCCCTTTTCATTATACTTAAGTATTAAAAAATTAGATTACCCAACATCAAACCAAACAATCCAGTTCAAACATGTTTTGCAAATGTACAAACTATCTTCTTCGCCCATCATTGGAATATTGCTCGCACATTTGGAGCTCGGCTCACAAGCATACCCTGAGGATGCTCGACTCAATACAGAGTTCACCATCTTAGAGCATAGAATAAAAGACCTGACTTTGTTCTACTGATACAACCACGGCAAATGGCCTTCCGAGTTATATCCTACCTAGGACAGTTTTACAAGACCTACTCGACAGGCTCATGAGCACCGAGTTCACCTGCAGATGCCCAGAACGTCAATTTACCGGGAATCCTCTTTTTGGAGAAGTGCAAACCTGTGTAATCAGCTATCAAGGCATGTCTTTCTCGAGCACTACAATCTACAAAAGTTCAAGATCAATATTAACAGGCATCTCCACTCTTGAATGTAAGGTTTAGCATCTTGAGCTTGCTTTTTAGATAAAAAAACAAGAAATATAGTTCCAAAATCCAAAAATAAATGAATTAATAACAGTAATTTTAGTCGTGATCAGATTGAAAACAAAGTAACCTCCGTCCATTGAAACCTTTGAGAGGCGGGTGATTCAAGTTAGCGACTCAACAGGTCGAGTTTCCTTAAACCGGTTGCCAACGCGTTGCCGACTGTTCGGCAACCAGTTGCCCCATCTGTAGTTCCCCATTCAAATACAAAGGTTGTTAGTTATTACAAATTGGTTAGTGATTTGCGACAGAAATGAGTGTCTTTTGAGTTTGTCCTTGTGTATTCGGTCGTAGTTTCTGTTTGATAATAGTATAAGCGAGTCAATGTCAAGATTTATATGAAAAGAGGCAAACATTTATCATCTTACAATCAACGATATCATCAACAAATAATACTGGATGAACGTTGAAAAGAATGCATTTTCCCTACAGTGACTGAAGAATTATGTCACTTTGGACCACAAGCTTATTCGAATGAACATTTCCAACACCTTATTTATGTGGTTGAAGCAAAATGAGTCGGATTTTTTGCCTCGATTCATAATGTAGATGAAATCTGGCTCCATCACTATACTCTTGAAACGAATAAACAGTCAATGCTTAGAGCGAACCTGCTTCGAAAAGGCAAAGATGGTTTTATTCCCCGGAAAAGTGATGGTGACCATTTTTTGAATTAGTCATGGGATTGCGTATCGAGCATCAATGCTTAATGAGATAAAGGGGGAAATTGCAAAGGTGCAACCTCTTTTCCATCTGGACAACGCACCTTGTCACATTTCAGTGGTCGCCATGGCAATCGCACTTCGAATTGGTTCACCATTCACAGCATTCACCAGATCTAGCTATCAGCGACTTTTTCTTCTTCTTTTTTTCTTGTTTCATAACATAGAGTTTCATTTGTAGCACTAAAAATGGTTAAAATGGTTAGAGCATCGACCGACTAAGTGTATAGGAGAATATGTTGAAAAATAGAAATAATTATGGAGGTAAAATGTCACGTATTGATAAATGTGCTTCTATGAGAACATCAAAAGGTAAAATGCGGCTCTGCTACGAATTTCGAATTCTAATTGAATATATCACACGTCCCTCTTAAGCGGTTAGTTCGTAATATATTGATTTACACTTTTCAAGGATTGCTCAGATATGTCATTTTCAGGCTTACAGAGTGGTTTATGAATTAATATTGAGAAACGCATCTTAGTCGACATTTCATACTTTAATTAGTTAGGTTTGTGATATGTATTTGGAAAAAACATTATTGCAAAAGATCAAGATAACAATCATGGATATGAATGTTAAGTAGAAAGAAATACTCAATAAGAGGATCTATTACCCATAAATAACATCAAACGGAACAAAGACGGTTCATAATCACGACAGAAATTCTATCTGGTAGAAATTATTGTGATTAAAGGATGTGTGGATATGAACCTGCATAGAAACTGCTAGAAATATTATCATCGAGCTCCCATGTCATAAATTCAAAGTCGGACAATAGGACATTCAATGATTTAAGCGAGAACAGTAATATCTTATTGGTTTGGGTCCTCGGTCATTCAAAAACGAGAGAAATGAAGAAAAAGAGCGCAAAAGCATTTTACTGTCCCGGCACTTCCTGCAGTATAGGAAAATGCTCTTACAAGAGTTTTGTGAGATGAAAGAATATGCTCAATCCAAAAATCATTTGCAGCTTTAAAAATGTAAGATATAAGTAATATCTGGGTCTGTGCTAAACCTTTAAGCAACTAATGAGACTAGGGTCAATGGATGGAGTTTATCTGAGGAAAAGAAGCTTGAAGGATCGGAGACGTGACCTCCTCGAAGCCATCCTAGAGCTGTGGAACTGGAGGGCAAGTTGTAAGGTAGATCTGATGGGAGATCAAATTAACTAATTCCAAATACAGAAGATAGTGTATATCATTTTTGATAATATTTGTAAGAAGAAAACGCAAATTCGTTTTGAAGCTTTTGAACAATATTATTTCATTTCAGCAGTCATGGATTTCTAATTTAGAAGCTAACTATGAAGTATTATAACCTTCCAAAATTTTCGATTTATACAACGAAAAATAAGCAAAACAATCAACTTTACGACTTTTTCCGATTGTTTACAAACAAATACATTCATTGAATTTCAAGAAATCACTCCATTTTTAAGAAACACGTGTTTTATGACTCAATCCGCCGGGTGCATTCATTTATGAAATGTTGTGAACTTATTGAAAATATTTGGTACAGTTTATTCAGCCACACCTGTCCTTTGGCACGTGGAAAGTGTGATATCACTTTATCTGTATTCGATTAATTCTAACTATTACTGTACGTTTTTATTTCTTGATGAAAAAATGCTGGCAAATATACAGGGTATCTTAAAAAATCCAACTATTTCAAGAGTGATCGAGAAGCAAACAAGGGGCGGGGGAGTGACGGCGCGGGGGTCGTTCACTAGCGCATTCCTTGAATTTTTAGTGGCCATTATGCCGTACACGGGAGAGAAACGCCTGTTTTGCGTGCGCGCGTATTTCGACAATCGATCACTTATTCGAGTTCGACGTTTGTATCAGTTACATTATCGACTGCGCAACATTGCGGAAGCTCCAAGCGATGCAACAATTTTGGCTTGGGTCCAGACATTCAATACTATTGGAAACACTATTGGCGAAATTCATCACGGCCGTCCAAGGACAGGAAGAACTCCTGGAAACATTCAGTCAGTAGCCGACAGCTTCGATTCTGCATCAGAAAGCGCGAGTCTCAACTGAGATTATCAAGACCGCATAATGAGATTTGATTTACACCTAAAGGCCTATAACAACATGTACTTCAACGATGAGGTACACTTTCATTTGGACGTAAATCGGCTAAATTGTTGTTTTTGGGGAGAATAGAATCCACAAATCTCACATAAACGCCCGTTGCATAGCCCAATAGTTACCGTGTGGGTCGCTATGTCGGCGAACTGCATTATTGGGGCCTACTTTTATGAAGATAACAGAGGACATGCAGTGACTGTAACTTCTGCACCCTATGTCGACATGTTACGAATTTTTTTCGGGCCTCAATTGCAACAATGTGAGCATTATAACCGGCGGAAATGGTTTGGGGTCACCACTATCAACTCTTTAGCTGCATTGCAAGAATTGTTCCCAGATTTCACGAAGAGGTGATATTGAATGGCCACCTCGGAGCCCCGACTTGACCCCACTTGATTTTTATTGTAGGGGTTATCTTAAGAGCGTGGTCTACGAGAATAATCCATGAAATTTGACAGATTTAAGAAACAATATTGAAGAAAAGATCAGGAGTATTCCTCGACAACTTTTTCAAAAAGTTTTTGAAAATGTACGTAAACGTTTTAAGAAGTGTCGTCAATGTGATGGCCGTCATTTAAACAAAGTCGTGTTTAAAAAGTTGAATATTGTTTCTTATCTCTGAATTGATACCAATAAATACATATGAAAATAACTATAATGCATTTTTCCCAACTATAAAGTAGTTGGGTCGTTATGAGACCTCCTGTACAATCGTATAAACGCTACGAGGTATGATAAAAGAATATAGTGGATGGTCAAATTATTCAAAAAACTACATATACTACTGATATAGTTTCTTATAGAGATTTTGAAAATCAGTTTTTGAGTCCGAGCGATGGTTCGCGAGAAAATTGAATTTTCATGTAATTTTTCTTAGTTAAAGAAATTTGGGTATACCGTCCAATTATTCAAAAAATAATAAGTGGACATTAATCATGAAGAAATCATAGTATACAGAAAATGGGCAACGGAAAGTTTTATCAAATTCTAAAACTAATTTGGGAAAATAAATGATCAAATAATCTGGTATCAAACTTGACTCTTCCTACTAAAAAATATATAAAAAAAATCGATGTAACCGGTATTATGTCAAAATATGAAATATTTTAATCCTATGGGCATCAAATTCTTAAACAACGTTTGCACCCACTTACTAATTATTATGTAACATAATATTTTGTGGTCGGTATCTGTTACATCGATTTTTTTGTCACATCTATTATAAATAGGATATCATAATGGATATTGATTTTTTGCTATAGCTGATCTTCATTCACACAGTGACGTAGACGTCGCGATTTTATTAAATACCATAATCGTTAATTGCAAGTTATATATATGGAAAAAATTAATTTTGTGGATCGTTAAGACACTGAGTGTGACTTATATGATAGACAAAAATCGGGAAATTCTAATATGGAACTGGAAAATGATATTCAGGGGTGGGTGAACCGTGTGGAAAAAATTCAAAATGAAAGAGCCGGCGGGTCGTTTTTTATAGTGGTATGATGTAGTCTTATGAATTTAGAATCGAAACAGATTATATTAATCATCAATTAAAAGCTAATTTTAACAAAAAATGTAAGCATTTTATGGGGGATCCTAATCTATCTACTATATATTCAGAAGAAAGGATATATTCAGATTTGAATCTGTTTTTAGTAACGTTGAAGACTATTAATTAGTGGATATAAAGGTTCCAAGAGAAATAAATAGAAACCTGAATATATTGAGTCCAAGAAAAAGGATTTATAGAAAATGATAAGTGCAGAAAGAGAATTAAATAAATCTACTCTCACAAAAGGTTAGTCTTAGAAAATCAGTATTGTGAAATAATAAAGGCTCGATTAAACGAGTTTACTAGTTACTAGTCGGCGAAAGGTGTTTCAATTTCAATTTGTATCAAGTAGATTTTTTTTATTTTTCTTCACGTCTTTGAAATTACTGATTATAAGCTGCGTCCTTTATATGTGTCTGCGGATGAAGCATCACACAGGTAAGGATGATTTCGATATAAATCTAAAAATGTTATAATGTTTTTGCCAGACCAATTGTTATCTACCATATTGTAAATTTTACAGAAAGTAGAAAATACAGTATTAAGAAATAATAAAACTAAGAAGACTTATTTCACCATCCGCTTCTGCGGTACTAGGTATTCACATTGGTTAGTTGGCACCAGCCAGGATATCACGTGACTGTCAGCGAAGGGTAGATAGTAACAGGTTCAATTTCTGACTGCGGCTACCTTCTTCATCAGACTAGGCTGGCTGCATACGGCCAATATTACCAGAGGTAAACTAGCTGCGAGTTATTTGAAAAAGAAGTAGTTTCCAATGTCTATCTAGTGAGCTACGCTGAGAAAGTTATTATGTAGCTGGCTCCGCATGTAAGCCCGAAACATATAAGAAAGGGCAAGAAAAGACATTAACGTTATTATAGAATGAAATGAAATTCCACGGGAGGTTTGGAGATATTTAGTTAGCATCATAATTAGGTAACTTCAAACCACAGTATTTTGACTGGATACCATGTTTTAGAAAATTTTATTTCAGTTATTGAAAATTTACCGTTTAACGTTTCACGTTTCACATTTCAGCAACAAATCGGCACATCGTTTGCGAGACTGTAAAATTTAAACACAAGCCAACCAGAAACTACGTTGCACCAATCCCAATCGATTGTCATTGCATCGGGCGGGTCAAAGCCTCGAATGATTTATGACTTTTTTTACTTTTCTTATTTACGTTGCCTCCTACAAATAAATATCCTGACGTGTAAATACAGGGTGTTTTTGAAAAAGTTGATCCCGTCTTTAGGTTAGATGGAAAAGTGAAAAATACTTTTTGCACAGTGAAAAAATTTAATTTTTTACGATTTTGAGGTAACTATGTAACATTGTATTGAAATTTTATACAAATATGTTTTGGAAGCTGATACATCCAATGAATTTGTTATTATGTCTGACTCTCTTAAAGGGCGTTAGTTACGCGGTTCGTACCAAGTAGTATTGAACATAACTTTTTCAATATTAGATTTACTGATCAAAAATTTAAAATTAACTCAAACATCATTCAATTTTACACTAAAAAGGTACTCGATACTGTGTACCGTTTTTGGAATAATTTCATTTGAAAATTACGCTTCCAAAAACCTATACGTATAAAATTTCAATAAAAATTTGCCAGAAGTTGCGACGAAATCGTAAAAAATGTGTATATATATATATTTTTCTTATTTAACCTAACTTAACCTAACCTAACCTAATCTAATCTAACATAACCTAACCTAACAATTTCATATAACTAATTCTAAAGCTATGAGTTATTCTCAACACAAAATCAATTTCCAATTACCAAAACACTGTTGTTTAGATTCGACAACAAACGAATTTACACACAAATGCGTTCCGTTCCACAATTTGATAGATTATAATCTACCGAAAAATAATGCAATAAATTGTAAGGAATATGTCAAGGTCCACAGTCTTTCGATAGTTCAGAATCTCGCGAAATAGATTTTCAATTTTACGATGATATATACATTCATAGCTCTCGACTCTTGACTTTTTAGTGACTTTCCAATTAACATGGTTGAAAACATGTCTTTGGTTATCCGACTTTTCCTTGAGACTGACAAGATTTTATGAGCAGTGAAATATACTATTTGAATAAACTGATAGATAAAAAACTTTGTGAAAGTTAAAAATTAGATCACCCCTAATTAACCCACAGAATGGTTCGATCGCATTGTACTCATCATTACTTAATGTCTTTAATAGTCTCATAGAGTCATTTTTTTCGAAATTTGAACTCCTCAGGGATGCAATTTGGTATAGATGTAAATTGCCTCCAAGTAGTTCATATTCAGTCACTTATTCGTTTAAATAATTGATTACGTAGGATTCTGCATGAAGGAAGTTGTATTTACATATGCCGTAAATTCAAATAATATCAAATAATACATAATTTCTTTCGTAAAATAATCTTAATAATAGAACACATTTCTCTCACACTTAAAAATTGGTATGGTATAAAAAATTATTTTTTTTACCTTGATAAGGTAGGAGATTGTTATACCTCCGGTTCTTTTTAATTCTATTTTATGATTTTGGATGGATAAGAATTCAAAATTATTCAAGGTACGATGAGTGAATGGAGCAGTGAATACATCTACAAATTAGTGAACGAAACACTTTTTGCATAAAAAATGTTTCAACGTATTCTCCTTTGAGCTCTATACACTATATCCTACCTTTTTGGATATTTATAGAGGTCATCAAAATCGGTATTTATTTGAGAGTTGATTCCATCGTTAGAATCTGATTTCTTCAGTACCACTGTACAATGTACTTCAGTACAATGTTCAAATTGGGCTGTATTCGAAGAATGAATTATGGAATCTTGAACTAGAAACTTCCGATACTTGCATCCTAATATCATCCTAGTTTAAAAAAATTTTTGAAATAAAAAAAATCGATCAGGGCTAAATGTGGAGAATAGAGAAGATTATGGAGCAATCCGTTAGGTAGGTAGTGCGGTCCATGAGTTCTTATCCTCCCCCTTAACTCGGCATTCACCTTTATGAACAAAAAAATAATCGGACGGGGCCAGATCCGAACTATAGGGTGAGTGTTCAATCTTTGTGAAGCCACAGTCAGAGAAATATGCTGCGTTCATAGTTGTATTCAATTCCTTTCATCAAAAGGATAACCTCGCAGTCCCAACATATTGTACTCATCACTTTTTTGGTCCTTTTCGTGGATTGCTTTTTTAGCACGGACTCGCATTCCTTTGCCACTCCATGGAATCTCTTTTGGATGTCGGACACTAATAAATCATAGTTTCATTATCCATTACATGAATCAGATTATACTTTCTTAGTCCTTTCAACTGCACTGCGCTGAGAATTAGAGACACCTACTAATCTTTGTCATATTGGAATGCTAATTTAGAATCCTCAGAACCTTTGTTTTGGAACTGCCGGTTTGTTTTTATTTAATATTTTATAGAGTAGTCACTATTACAGGACCTCCCGCACATGGGTCATCTTCTGTTTTCGACTTGTGCTGGTATTTATCTTTCTTAAGTAAAAAATTTTATAACAACGCAAAACTCAATTTGAGACATTTTTCAAAACTACTTGACTGAGTGGTCGTTCGAGCTCTACTATAACAAAATGGATCGGAGCAGCAAGTTGCAACTTTGTGTGAAGTTTGTTGAGACTTGATGACGCGTGCGAACGCACTCTTTTTACTATATATACGAGGTCAAGGACTGTGTATTGTGTTTTTAACAGACAACAAAAATGCAAAAGTAGCGCCCCCTAGCGGACAAACGCTGAACTAAAAACGAACGCTGAACTATTTTCGCCCATTTTCCGCTAGAGTTCGTTCACTAATGGAATTTGGAGGACCGGTATAAAATCGGTAGTGTGTAATCAACCTAAAATGCTGTGACGTTATTTATCGATGGCATCTTTCAATCTATCGATTGGTCGATGGCATGGCGTGAAATTTTTCGATTGTTTCGATTATATAGACCAAATAGTCTACTTTAAATAGTTTTGAAACACAAACTAGCTTTTTCAGATATTGACAGGAATCAAATGACATATGCTTATAGACAAAGGCAGTGTTGCAAAGTTTTAAAAACTCACGAACCTATTTACCCGATTTGGTATATGATGAATGAATTAATATACAGGTCAATCCAGTCGTAGTTGTGACGGTTTATAAGTAACTTATGAATAATTGCATTTTCTAAAAATAGTTTTTTACGACGGGAAACATGTAATATAGTTTCTAAGCCAATTTAATTTAATTTTGACGTAATATACTAAATTTCACTTTAAAGGGTAATATATTTTTTTGTTTGAATGGTAGAAAGTCCGGTAACAGGCGTTAATATTAGTTCGTCCATTTGTACCAATTTTCTCTAACTCAAAAATCGTCTGTCTCAATTACTTTTCATTAGTTCCTTTTTTCAAAACAACGTTAAAGACGCCTGTGATTCCACAATGTCATCAATATTTTCGAATCCCTTGAGAATTTATTTTCGTCCTTTTATCCACTACTGTCTTTATAGGAGATTTACGTTTAGGGGCTTTATTTGTTTAAGTATGATTGGGAATAATTCTTCCGTCTGTACATACTGACAGAAAATTAATGGCGTTTGCTGATAAAACTGATGTGTACCACAAATAATCGAGTTTCAATTTTGTACTGTCATTGGAACGAATATTCCATTGGGAAACTGATTCAGGAATAACGCATTTTAATAAAAATGCGATTTATTTTGTCCTCGATATCTCCTTGACTTTCTCCTTCGGTATTCACTATATTTACTTCCCCTTAAGCAAGGGTTTCTATCAGTACCAATTCCATGAACTAACTTTGATTATTAAATAGCGCAAAAATTGCGAGACATTTGAGAAGATATTTGGCGATTCATTAAAAAGTTATAAATGAAACTAAACAAAAATATGGAAACCAGAATTTTACATCCAAACCTATGAGATACGAGAAACATGTATGCTTGAGTGAAGACAGTTGGTACTTTCATTAAATACCAACCTCAAATATCAAAATTTACTGAGACCGACGCCATTATTTCCCCCACCAAGCATATCAGTTGCGCTATTTGATATTTCAAGTTGCTTTAGAGTTTCATTATCAAGTTTTAATGTGTTGTTACTAAAAAAAAAAGAATTTATAAAAATGTGTTCGCAATAAGTAAAATAATATTAAATACATGCCTCGATAGGAAACCAATTAAATTCCATCCAATATTTCGAGAGATTGGAAATAATGTCAAATGACAATTACCTGGTAACAGATTATTTGGTGACATCGAAATTATTGGTAACAATGTGAGGATTAACAATTTTTCAATTCCCTTGACGGGAATATATCCTAAAGTCTTTGAGTAATAGCTCTAGGAAAAGAAGAAACTCTGAGATTTTTAATTTAAAAACTATTTTGCATTCTTAACATTCAAGCTACATAAAATTGTTAATTAATTAATTCATAACTTATTGAAAATTCGCGATTTCGCTGACGGATTTTTATTTATTAATCCAGTGTTGGATTTATCAGTAATCTGTAGCCTATGGCGGCAGGTTTCAAGGGGCGGCAAATTTTGTATTATGAATATGGTTCCGGGAATCCAGACTTTTTTTTATAAAACTGTTTTTTAATTTTTTTTCAGGTTGTATCAGATAGTTTTTGAGAAGTAAGCCGAAACCAAGCCCCTTATTTATAGCTCCTGTGATTTTTTCGAACGACCTTTCAACTTTTTCAAAAATATATTTTTAAGAGGAAAAGTTATTTTGCCACATTAAATCCGCTGTATTGATATACTAATAGAATTGATTTCGCAGTGCGTAAAAATTCCGTCCAAGTCTACGTTCTCATATTTTTTTTAAGTTTGTCTAATCTATCGTGAAATATCAAGGTTATTAACCTCTGCACTAATTATTTTTTGAAGTGATAAAAAATTTAAGCAATTTTACCTAAATGATATTTGAAAATTAATATCTTAATGATAAGGAGTGTTCTTAGTAATTTATGTCGTTATTAATGACGCTGAAATAGTGATTTGTTTGTTACAGATGGATAGGGAGATAAAGGTATTTAAAACCTAGTATATTGTTAGAAAATTTTTATACATTTCAGGAAATTATGATTTCAAATCCAAATGAATGCGGCGTCATTTGTGTTTCTCAAATTATGACGATTCCTACTGAGAAATACACTATTCAAGTCAAATCCCAAGAAAAATCTACTCTTATTAACAGAAATTTATGGTATGTGTTGCAGATAACATTAAAAACAAATAAATTATAATGTATTTACCGTATTTACCGTTCAAATAATATGTGCTCCGTTATTCTGTAAACAATATTAATATATTTAAATAGCTCCTAAGAAGTTATGTGCCATTGTCGACTAATATATAATACTGATTATCATGATTCAATAGCTTGACAATAGTTTTTTCATCCATTGTCGTACAACTAGTGTATTATTAAAACCTAATTTTTGATTCAAAAAATTCGCAGTCTTTTATAACCGTAAGGTGATCAGAACAATAGAAAATTTGTTTTATTTCAATTTCCAACATATTTCACCGAAAAAACAATTGTGAATTCCAATGCCGAAAAATTAGTCCATCAACAGTTAATGAGAAAACACTAATAATTTTGTTTTAACTCATACACAGATAAACATTTAGCGTGCAAAAGTTGATCATAATCTCTCCATTATCATTCATTGCATCTTCGTTAAGGCGCTGTTTGATTCCTGGTACGCCTTCGTTGCCAATTCGTGCATTGAATAATCACCATTTCCTTCGTTGGTAATGCTTCGATCGTGTCTTGAAGTTGATCGTAGAACAAATCCCGCTCATGCCTGAATTTATTGTCTTCCGGTGCATATACTGATATTACATTGATTTTTTGGCCCTTTCCTGTTTTTTGACCCCACTGTAGATCATTAGGTATTCTTCGAATTGTTTTTGGCCTTTACCTTTCTTTTAGTTTTCTGTAAGGCGCAAATGTCGTGGTTGTGATAATTTAGTTCCCCTGTTATCTCTTGTTCTCTAGTGCTGAGGTATCTGATGCTTTATGTTGCAAATCGTAGAACAGGCAGGGTGCTAATAGTGACACAGAAGATCAAAATCCAACGAGTTGATGATTCAGAGCAGCAATGCTTACACGTAATAAATCAGATTTTTTGCGTTCATATGTTACAATGGATGAAAGATGGATCCATCACTTCACTTCAGAATCATCATCTGAGTGGACTGCAGCTGGTGAACCACATTCGAAGAGTCCAAAGTTACAACAGTCAAAAGCGAATATTACGGCTTCAATATTTTTGGATGCGCATGGAATATTGTTCATCGACTATCTCCAAAAGAGAGAGTCAATCAATAGCGAAGAATACATAGAGTTGTTGGATTGTTTGAATGCAAAAACTACTGTTTTACTAAAACCGATTCACAAGTCGAACACAACGATGGTCAGATTGAATGAATAACTTCGAATTGTCACCTTATCCACCCTACAGTCCAGATCTGGTCCGTAATAACTACTGGCTTTTCGCTGATTTCAGAAAAATGCTTGCCGGTACGAAATTCAGCTCAAATAAAGAAGCAATTGATGAAACTGAAGCCAATTTTGACGCAAAAGACAAATCCTTCTACAAGTAAGGCGTCGAAAAGTTAGAGAAGCGTTGGAATGATTGTATAGCTCTTGAAGGAGATGACATTGGTAAATAAATTCGATTTTTGGCAATAAGAATTGTTTTTCTTAGGTAATCACATGACTTATGGAGTAATGTTATACCAATCGATAGATTTGTATTCTTTGTGTTCCTTTCATAAAGAGAAATTTAAAAATTTAAAACTGACGAAATATATAAAATAACAAGTCTTTTCAGTAGATCAATTCTCAAGGATGTAACTTGGGCCCCTTATTTATTTAACGTTTTCATGAATGATGCAATTGATGATAATGATATCAACTATTTACTATATGCTGATAACTTTGGAATATTCTGCCAACTTGATGATATAACTGATTGCGTCGTAATTTAAACTAATCTGCGACGTATCGGTGTAACAAATTGTATAACATCACTCAATAATTCGTGTGATTAACTAAGAAAAACATTTATTTTGCCAAAAATCGATTCAATTCATCAATGTAATCTCCTTCAAGAGCAATACAATCATTCCAACGCTTCTTCTTCCAAACTTCTCCCTGCCGTGCTAGTAGAAGGATTTGTCTTTTGCCTCAAAATAGACTTCACGTTTTAGCAATTGCTTCTTTATTTGAGCTGAATCTCTTACCGGTGAGCATTTTTTTGAGATCAGCGAACAGACAGTAGTCACTGGGGAGATCTGGATTATACGGTAGATAATCACGACCATCGTTGCCGTCGACTTGTGAATCGGTGCAATGTTTTGGTGAAACAGTGGTTTTCTCTTCGATATATGAGGGCATACTTCCTTGATTTTTGAATTCAAACTATCCAACAACTCTATGCTATTGATTGTCGATGCTTTTGGAGATAGTCGATGAACAATATTCTATGCGCATCCCAAAATACTGAAGCCATAACCTTTCTGCTGATTGATGTGACTTTGAACGCTTCGGAAGTGCTTCGCCTGTACTCAACAGATCTTTTTGAATCCGGAGTGAAGTGATGGATCCATGTTTTATCCATTGTCACATATCGAATAAAAAAAATCCGAATTATTACGTGTAAACATGGCCAAACACTGCTCTGAATCAGAAACACGTTGTTTTTGCCTGCCTTCTGATATCTTTACGGCCTCAGCTATCTCACGCAATTTCAATTTACGATAAGATATAACCAATTTGTGGAGTTTTTTGATGTTTTCTGGAATAACCAACTCGATTTGACGACCAAAACGTTCACCATCATCGGTGACTGTACGACCATGTTTAAATTCAGCAAACCAATAACAAATGGTTTCTTTCAAGCCGTTGCTGAGCTTGTACAGTATTTTTTTATCAAGAAACAATGATAAATTAGCACACGAAATGGTTTTGAATCCATTGCTTTGAAAATAACAAAAGTAGCTTCACTTAATGGCTGTGACTTTTTTCTGAATAATCGAAATGTCATGGAAATTTTATACATTGAAAGTTGGTACTTCATAAACTTCATATGGATTTGAGAATGGCAACAGCATCTGTGTGTCAGTCACACGACTTATTGAGTCAGCAAGTAAATGTGAAGTGAAAACGTTTTTTTCTACGACCGTGCGTTTTAACATTATTCAAAGGAGAAACCACCCGGGTTTGATATCAGTTGCTATGACAACCCAAGCGTGTAATTGTTACTAAAACGTCAAAGTTGTTCAAAACGACTTGGAAGTGACCGAATAAGAACAATCTTCTTCTAAATTAAACCACATTAAACCAAATCCGATACAATAATATTAATGGATTCATCCGACGAAGAACTTCCCGAAGCCATTTTGAAGGCTGCAAATGAAGCTAATTCCAAGCTGTTACCTGCCAAATCCAGACTAAGGTATGAGAAGCAATACGACCATTTTGTTACTTGGTGTAAGGAGAAAAGGGCCAAAACTTATAAGGAAGAGGTATTTCTGGAGTATTTTTCAGATCTAACTAAGGTTTTGAAATCTAATACATTATGGTCCCGCTATTCGATGGTAAAAAGTTTAGTAAAAATAAAACATAATTTAGATATAGGAAACTTCCATAAGCTAACGTCGTTTCTTAAACAAAAAAATATTGGTTTTCGAGCGCAGAAAGCGCAATTTTTTACCAAAGAAGGTATATCCAGGGTTATGCTAGCTCCCGACGAGGTATACCTGATGATTAAAGTGAGTACCATTTTTGCACTGGCTGGCGCTATCCGCAGATCCAAGCTTGTAAATATCACTATCGATGACATTCAAGATAAAGGCAACCTAATTGTTGTGAAAATTTCTGATTTCAAAAATCATTCGTCAAAATCATTTGTTTTATCTGAAGAAATAAATGATGAAACCTATTTGACACTGTACAGAAAGTACGCAGATGATTTACGACCACCTACCACTCCACATCGACGATTTTTTATTCATTATAAGAATGGAAAATGCTCAGTTCAATGCGTTGGCGTAAGCACTTTTGGTAAGATGCCAGCAGATATTGCTGCATATTTACGCCTAATCCGGAACGTTATACAGGGCACAGTTTCAGACGTTCTTCGGCAACGTTCCTAGCAGACTCCGGCGAAGAAAAAACCAACCTAAAGCGCCTTGGTGGCTGGAAGTCAACTACTGTCGCTGAGGGCTATTTGAAGGACTCTGAGAATCAGAAGAAAAAAATATCAAATAAAATTCTCTGTACTACGAATGACTTAAAACCGTTGCAGTCATCGTTATCTTTATGCGACCTGCAACCGATGCCATCCTCATCGACGTCATCTACCTTCCAATTGAAAACAAATAACTCCACTGGACCGGCAATTCTTACTAGTCTACAGAATGCAACAAATTGTGTTTTCAATATTAATATTTATAATAATTAGTAGTTTTCAGTTAAAGTTTTTTATATTATTATGTTTGTTGGAATAAAATAATTTTTGAAAAATGGGTTGGTATACTTTTTGTATATACGGTCGTAGAACAAATAATGTTCCTAACTCATGCGTCAACTGTCTTTCCTGCACTTGACCGCTTGCCCTTGCAACTGCAACTTGCAACTGCAGTCGCGTGCGGGAAAGTATCACTTTCCGCACTTGTTAGGAAAATAACTATTTTTTAAAATATTATAATCTAATTATGAAAGTATTAATGTTTCCTCGAACGTCCAACGTTGATTTAGATTTCTTTTTTGACTTTAAATTTTCTATTATATGTCATATTGAGGATATTTTTATCTGCTAACAAAATATATAACTTCTTGGTTCAAAACTAGTGTAACTGTTCGACATATTGTACAAGGGTGGTCTGAAAAATTCAGATACATAATAATCTTTGTTTACAACATAGTCTCCTTATAAGTATATACAATTGGTCCAGCGATGCTTCAATTTTTTAACCCTTTTTATAATAATAGTTGCTGCCTTTCTCCCCCAAATAGGCGTTTTCGTATACGATAACATTCCCGTTTTATCGAAATTTCTCTCTTGCAAGTGAAATTCCAAGATTAGAGAACAAGAAAAAGTCGCTGGGAACCAGGTCTGGTGAATACAATTGATAGTAAATCAATCCGAAGTGCAATTCGTGAATTTTAGTCATGGCGAAGGTGCGTTGTCCTGATGTCAAACTGATACGATTACGTTTGAACTCAGTTGTCCATAATTTCACGGTCGTAAATGATGGTGTAGCGTCTTCGGACCAGTGTCTAATTCCTCTTTTATTTGCGTAAGTATATTGAAATTCAGAAACAAATCAATGACAGCTCGATACTCATATTTTTCCATTTCCAAGAAAATCTTTACAATTATTCACTCATACCATTGTCAGAAGGAAATTATTTATCAAATTATATTAAGAAATCCTGACATCTTCAAATTGATTGAATAGTTAAAACACGATATTATCGTGAGTGATATTTTTATAGGAAATCGTGATTAATAAAATCGGTGAGTCCAATCTGCTTCATACTCCAAGTTTGATATTAGTAGCTTCAACAGTTGATACTACGTTTATCTTCGAAGTTTTCGCCACTCACAGGATTTGTAATCATGTAAGTTAGCATATGGAAATTTTTCTTTGTCAGATCTCTCCGATTAAAACGTTTTTCATTTTCAGCAACTATATACAAAAATGAGAAACGATCAACGAACGTTTGAGCGAAAAAATCAAGCAGAAACGGCCGCATTTGGCTAAGAAAAAAATGATGTTTCATCATGACAATACACCAGCTCATACATCCGTTGTTGGATTATTTCCAGATTTAAAAAAATGGCTCGATGGTCAAAGATTTTCCAACAATAAAGAGGTGATGTCGACAGTTAATGGCTAATTTGAAAAGTTTGACGATTCTTATTATAAAGATAGTATCGAATTTATTAACATTGCTGAGAAAAGTGTATGAAGCTTAAATGAGATTACGTTGAAAAATAAATTTTCCAAAATTTTTGCGTTTCCTTTGTTGTATCAGGTACTTCTGGGACCATCCTCGTATTACGGTAATATTATAAATTTTTTATCAACAGCTAACAATATTTCTAAGCCATTTGGATGGGTCAAGAGTCTTCTAAAAATTCAAAAATTTTAGAATACAAGGCAGGATGGACCTGAACGATGTCAAGTGGTAGTTTCAAAAAGTCGTTGTTTTTTGTAAGCGAGGTTTGGAGCATCTTCAAAAAGAGATTGAAAGTGTTCCAAAATCACAAAAGCAAGAACAAACTGATCATTTTTGAAATCTAATGTTGAGAATACTAAAAATAAGTTTCAAAGAATTTAATTTTCGTGAAAAAAGGGATGTTTTGAATAATGATTTCTAGTTGAACAACACCCGCATATAAATAACAGATACTAATTTAACCATAATTAATAACATCCTTATTTCTTTCACCTACTTATTATATTTCCATTAATTCTGGATCATTAATTTCTATAACACGATCAGTAATAATTGTGAAGTGATGAGAGCTCGGTTTGAATTAACAAGGATATTGTATCCTATTGAGGGATGAAATGAGTTTAGAGAAGTTATTTGCCTACGTACATTTCAAATACGATGTACCTTTTCATGAATACTCAAACTCTGCTTAGGAAACGGGCAAATTATTTATTTTTAACTAAATATATAATTCATATATATATACAAAAACAAAACTTCGACTAATAGCCACTTTACATCCTGCCAAGGATTCATTAGCGAGTCAGTCGCATTAAAACGCGTACTTACTATCCTCTCCATGTTAATGGTACCTGGGTATCATATTAGAATACGTACAATTAAACTAATGAACTACCTTAATCACTTCTTTTGCGTGGTTCAATGAAAAAGTGTACATGAATGTGAATACAATGCACGATTCGAATTTGAAAAACAAAAAGTTATGTTTATCTTGTATTAATTAAATGTCTTATTGTGCCTTGTCAGGATCCCAAGACGTTGGTGATGATAATGGTGATTTGATTTCTGTTTTCAGTCACTTTGAACAATTGTTCAACGTTATGTATGCCGGTCTGTTTCCCTGTTTTTCTCACATAAGAGATATAACGATTCAAAAAGTTGTAAAACGTATAATGTTTCAGATTTCACTAGAAATACCAATGCTGCATACCAACATCGTCGAACTTTATCAACATCTTCGTCAATTGATAATTTATTTCATGAACTTACGACAATTCCAACCAGTCGACAGAAATTTCTTACAAATACTCACAAGTCTCGGTTCATTTCAATGTAGTAAGAAAAGTTTACTGCTGAAAATATATTGGCAAAACCATTGAATATGACAACTTTTACAACTTTTTGAACCATTATATCTCAGAAACAGTGGATTGTGGGAAAAAAGTATTTGTACGTTTTTTGTAGATAATTTTATGATCTACAATTTTCGTATAAGGTATTTTTATGATAAAACTCACTGTTTTGCTGAAAATTGCGAAAAACTCATTTTTTTGACCTTTGACCTTGAATAAAAATTTTTCCATACACGGAAATGATGGGGAACATTCAAATTCTATTGTATTTTAAGCAATTTTACTGATTTTCTGCTTGATAGGAATTTATGTAACTTCGAATGACTAAATTGACCGGATTATTAGTAAGACAGACTAATATGTAGCGTTCACGGTTGCATTTGATTCTTTAAAGTGAATCAAAAGGATACCCTAGCAGTCCCAAGTATTGAAGTTATTTTTTCGGTGCATTTCGTAACCTTTTTTTGACGCAGGTTCCTCTTTCCTATGCGAATATGGAATATCTTTTGAATTTCAAATTGTACTTCATATTGGTTTCCTAACATCAAATTTTCACTTATAGTAGAGAGATTTTCGTCAAATGAGATTAATTGGAAGGGCTAAAAAGGTTATGGCATCTTTGAACTGAGTGTATAGACTTGAAAGGACACTATATTGAAAACTAGAAATGATTAAGGTGAAAACTTGGGGCGGAAACTTTTCAGACAACTCTTTATTAAATAGATCTTAAATAATATTGGCAGTGAATCCTTTATAGATAATATATTATTTTCAATTGTTTCACATGCACTAATATTTTTTTTAATCCATGTTTCAGCCTCTAATCGATTTGGCTTTTAATGATTGTTGCTAATTTCACAATTTTCTTTCTTTCGTCTCGCATTTCTCACAATTAATAAACTTCTAAAAGTAGGTATATTATTATTGTTACTAAAAAGGAAACTTGATAATAAAAAAATTAATTTTTCAATTTATTGGGTTAATTACAAAATATTTATATAGTAATAAAATAAAGATTGTAACTGAAATTACTGAAAGCTATCTCTTAATGAGATAATAAAAGTTTAATCGACGTTAAATTAAATGAGTGGAAATCGTAAGTAATGAAAATATCGGTTGAAGAATTATACAAAAAGTACTTGTTTTATTGTAAAAGAAAAAATACGTTAGTTAGTGATTGAATGACTAAGATAAACTACAACAAACCTGTTTTTCTGTGTGTTTGATACGCCTTTAGTAGCTTAGTATGATGTATGTATGTAAAGAGCTCTTCAAACTCGATTTTTCCCCAAATTTGACAATTTGCTTACATTTTAAAGACAGACCGAAGAGTAGGAAAAATAGAAGAAAGTGATGAAGTATCAGAAACAGAAACAACAAACAACAGAAATGATAAAAAAACAGAAGCGTGAAAATGCACCAAGACTCGAAAATGAGTGTATGAAGAGTTATGTCAGTTGCTTAAGGATATATGAAGACCTGATAGACTACAAGAACCACAGAATAATAATAATGTTGAATATAGTAAGATTATAAGCTGTAAGATTGACTGAAAAAACATATAGCTGCAAGTCATATTAGTATATTAAATGACATTAAAATGAATTACAGGTAATTGCGGCTTATTTTTACAAGGCATTCCATATATCCTCAAGATTCCTTTAAAATTAATTTCATCAAAAAAAAAACAGATACCTGCAAGATCAAGCGATCTCAGGCTATATGGGGTTATATTCAAGATAGTCTGCAAATCATTCAAATATTTCGAAACAAAGAACTCAGGAATATCGTAGATGCACCTTGGTACTATCGAAACAGTAGCCTCTATAAGGATATGGATATATCCAAACTATAATGTAATTTGCCACGAGTCATGAACTACGACTTAATCACCATAACAATGCTGAGGTTATCCAGTAAGATATCAGAGAATTGAATAGCAGAGTAATTTGAGTGTTGAGATGTACGAGGTGTACAAAATGTGTCAGAAATTCAAGGATGCTGTTGAGTAAGACCTTAGCTAGTTACGTAGTAGTAATTTAAGTTAGCTGTAGATTGCTATTTAATCTTAAGATTAGATTATATAAATACTTCTGAATTTCAATATATAACATGATGTTCTTAATCATAAACAGTAATTCAATACACACATTATTCAAAATTATTATATCATCCTGATGCCGTGTTAGAAGAAAATAGACATGGTGCCTGATTGGAGCATTAATGATTCGCACCTACGAACAATTCAATAGTATTTTCAGCACTTTGGAAACCACCCTCAAATTAAACTCTCCCTATTAATGGGAAGTACCCTTACTGGAAGCTTGGAATAGTTGTTCCATGGAAAATTCTCATTTGGAAATTGCTGCAAAACTCAATATATCCCCAGTTCTAGCTAGCCAGTAAATAATATCGTTATCCTTGTCAGAAACAGTAGGATAGCATGTAACTATAGTGGATTTCTAATAATATTTTCCAGAAAAAATATGCCTGTAAACATTAACCACTTCTACTTCCTGTTAGATAGAAACGTCAAAATTTGTCTTTTTATAAAATTATACAAAATAATTATTAAAAGTTGTTGTAGTAAAATGGAAATTAAACAATCAGAATGGGTCATTCACAGGGTGCCATTACACGTTTTGCATATTTATACTGACACATTTAATTGTTGTTTATTTGAATATAATCAAAAATCATATCAATGGCGATGCAAAACATTAGTTTATTTAAAAGCTTATTTAAAATATTGAACTAAAAACAATATATTAACGGAATTAGAGCACTGAATCTGATAAGTTAATAGTTCAAATTCTCTACCGATTCGCGGTATACTGCGTGTAATACAAATGGTGCTGTATTCTTCCAACAAAGTCTGGATATTAAGAGCCGTTTTTTTTTCAACAACAAGTTCATATAAAACAATAATTTTATTACCAAAAAAATTGGTACACGTATGGTTACTTTTCGACATAATCACTGAAGAGATTGGGGACATTTATCTGTGGACAAGCTTTTCAATTCCTTCTTCAAAGAAAGTTGCCACCAATATAGCCTAACCGTTCAGTCACAATAGAGTACAAAACAGACCTTGAAACTGCTGGAAATTCCGTAGATAAATGTTGAATCTGCGGTTTTCTTTAACCATTTTGTCAACTCGTTGCACCAGGTCGTCTGGAGCGACAGATTGCGTCATGCTTCATCTTTACGGCCATTTTTAAACTTGTGACACCATTCACACACAACACAATCACCCATGAAGTTTTTCCCATACACATGACTCATTCTCCGATGGATTTCTGCAGCAGTATGGCTTATGTAACTCAACAGGGTATACCACATATTTTCAATAAAATATCTTGAATTTTCAGAGTTTACCATTAATTTGGGTAATTTTATACTTTCGCGGTCCCCTCATTTATTGGCTCTCTAGAAAATCGAAAAATCATTCGATTAGGATTAATTTTTTCTTAAACTCTCAGATTTTATGGCGGAAATTTCATATAGTTTTATGTGATCATATACGCATTTCAAGTTCATAACTTTTTTACAAATCATCAAACGCAGTTCATATATTTTTTTAGCTAATCTACACAAAAACCGAAAATTTTGGAAAAAAAATGTTTGTTTATTCATTTTTTATCTCACTTGAAGATTTCATATGGTTTTCTGACTTCAAATGTTATCATAAACGCTCTAGAAAATCAAATTTATGTGAAAAAATATAGAAAATATCTTACTTGAAGATTTTATATGGTTTTATGACTTTAAATTCTCTTTAACAGTCAACCTTAGTAAGATACCATTTTGGTAATGGTGAAAATTTTCAATTTTTCACAGTTAACTTTTTAAAGTGTACAATTGATTACAATAAGTGATTTTAAGAATTTTTTTTTTTCATATAAATTTAATGATTACTTAATAAAAAAGGTACAAACAAAGAGAAATTGCTATTATTTTTAATTGTAAAAACACCAACATTTTTGTATATTTTGTTCAATTTGTTCGTTTTTTAGTATAAATTATGAAAAAAAAATATAACAACTTCATTTGATTATTTGGAAAAAAGTTATCAACAATTTTGGAAAGAAATTCATCGAAATCGGATGATTTTTCGATTTTCTAGAGCCAAAAAACGAGGGGGAAGTTAACATGGCATACCAGTCAATAATAGTTTTTTTTTCGCGGCCAAACCTTCGCTTCTACGGTGTTTTTTCGGTTGAAAAACAATTATACATCAACAAATCTTTTTTTTTCTTGTTTTCGCTTTAAAAAATTCTATGGAGCTAAGCTGATATATATCGTTTGAAAGTTGGTATTTCAAAAAAATAAAATAAAAAAATATATAATTGGTGGTGACCTCTATCAGTCAGATCAGGGACTTATTTATCAATGTGTTATGCTGTAAACTATTTAAAAAATTGTAATAATCAATAAATTATTGGATATTTTAATAAATAAAATGTATATTTTATCATTGAAAGGATACGAAATAATAATTTATTGTTCAACAATATAATCCAAGTACAAAAACTTTCCATTTCTTCGAGTGCACGAATTACGTAATCATGATATGGTATAAATTAGAATTCGAATTTATTTAACCATTAAAATAGCTCTACTTGACCTACACTTCTTTTGTATCTTTTGATTTTGTTACATGAATTCATTTCCCTGGCTATATTTACTTCAACCAATTTAATACATCGTAAACCGGTTCATTTCTACAGAATATGATTATGAACATGATTAATTAAACTACTGAAAATTATTTAAAAAATATGATCGAACGGTCATCATAGCAATAAGATTTTAACGAGAGAAGCCAAGATGGATAACCTCCAGAAAACGGAAAATTCGTCAGCATAAAGTCAGCGAGGTTTTTTTTAGTGACTTCATTTTTAAATGGAATAAAAACGTTGTTTTTGGCGTATTTTCTCAGACTGATGAGATTCTACATATAAATATACCGATTGTCTCATAGATAATGTCGGTTTTCAAGGTTCAATGACCTCAACGTTCAGCAATCTCGTTGAGACTTTTGTAAAACGATGTTTTGGGATCAGATGCAAAAAATTGTCACGATGCATTTCCAACATCTCTTTTGGATTCGCATTTTTTCCCACACTAGAATTTCGGCATTGATGTAAATATGGTAGGAGCTCAATACCATCAAGTAGCAAGAGAACCTGTATGTGTGGCAATTCTTCTTTGTATTTCGTTATCTCTTAACCATTTTTACCACTTGAAGCAATCAAATCAATGGAAGTATTTCGAACTGTACCCATACTAACATATGACTGCGAATCATGGATGCTAAATCAGCAACCAAAAAGTAAAATATAAGCTACATATTACAGAAGAGTAAATGAGTGATAAGAAAAGATAGAATTAGAAATGAGAATACATTTGCAGAGAATGAATAATTCCAGACAGGTAAACAATGTTTGGCAAGCTAAAGAACAATAAAAATAATCAGAAACAACGGACGACGTGATGCGAAAAGTTTTGAAGAAGAAAAATTTGACATAAAACATCAAAAGGTTCATTTTCGTATAAAATACCCTTAACGTATTCCATTGCGTTAGTAATATTTTGGTGCTTCATCTTGCTTAAACCTCTAGAAGTTGATAGTTTCCTGGATCGGAAGAAAATGTAAGTTGGAATAACATCTTATTGGGACCAATGATATGGTTCCCAATAAAGCCCTGTCTGTCTTTTAAGGGTTTTGCATATGTTCTTACCTCATCCAATGATGATTTTGTGTTGACCAGTAGCAGGAATATTGCCCGTTAGCATGATTGTTAAATGAAAAATTGAATATTTTGTATAATTTTATAGGGTAGCCTTTTATGTTCTTTTAATATGTTTACTATCGACGTTTGGCTAACATTAAATGTAGTGGATGCCTGTCTACTCGATGAATGCGGGTTTTGCTCAAACTTAAGCATCACATCTAATTTGATTTCATCCCTCAGTGCACTGGTAGCTGCTTTTTTATCTACCCTACATGACCAAACTCGCGAAATTGCTTCTCTATTTTAGTTAGCGTTCCATGAGATATTGGCGATTAGTCAGGAAACTTCTCATGAAATAGGAAATTTACTTCCTGTTGTGTTCGAGTTTTATTTCTGTAACCAATCATTCGTAAAACTGCGATTTTATGCTTTTTCGTTAATTTAACCATTTTTCAGAATTGAAGTAATGAATTCCAAACTAAAATTAAAATGCGGATAACTTATAACTGTAAAAAAATTTGCTGAGGATTTTAAACAAAGTAACGTTGCCATATAAAGTGTTGTTAATGAATATCTACTAAAATCTGATTCAATTATAACGAATATATGTAATCATTTCACAAAAACCTAAAACCCATATATTTTTTTAATATATCATAAGCCTAAATTACCCATTTAGAAAATTGGGGTTCTACCTGTAATTCCAAGAAAGTTGCGAGAATGGTTCCAGATGTAACAAGCATAAGGAAGGAAACACAAAAACTTTTGAAAAAAGTATGGCTCCATACACTTTTTCCAGCGATGTTCACTAAGTTCGATACCGTTTTTATAATAGAAATCGTCAAGCTCCTCTAAATAGCCATTAACTGTCGACATCACCTCTTCATTGTTTGAAAATCTTTTTTAAGTCTGAGAACAGAAAATAATCCAAGGAGGCTAAATCTGTGAAATAGGGTACCTGAGGTATAAATTTAAATTTTAATTCATTAATTTTGGCTATTGCAATAACGGATGTGTGAGCTGGGGCATTATTTCGATGAATTAACACTCTCTTCTTACCCAAATACAGCAGTTTTCGCTTGATTTATCTGCATGATTGTCGCTGTTGATAGATTTTCCTTTTTCAAGATAGTCAATGGAAATTATCCCACGCGCATTCTAAAAATCCGACGTCATGACGTTGCTTGCAGATGGAACGGTTTTTATCTTCTTTAGAGCCGGTAATCCCTTTTCATTCCATTGTTTTGAATGTTCTGTGGTTTGGAGTGTGAAGTGATGGACCCACGTTTCATCCATGGTTATGAAACGGCGCAAAAATTCGGCTTTATTCTGTGAATCATTGCAAAACACTCGATCTTCACAACGCTGATTTTGTTCCATTGCGTGCAAACGCGACACCCATCTTGCGCACAGCTTTCTCATGTCCAAATTTTCGGTTAATATGCTATGTACCGCACTTTTTGAAGTGCCTACTATGTTTGCTTGCTTGCCCACTTTTAGTCGACGATCTTCTAGATTTTCTTCAACATTTCTGGAGTTTTCACCTCATTTGGTCTACCACTGCGACTCTGGTCTTCGCAGATCGTACGGCCTCGATATTTGACTGTTTATAACGAAGGAGCAGTCTCATCCCTAGTTCAGCTTTTATATTAGTTGGGTTAATGCATTTCAAATAAAAGTATTATATCACACGGTGAAAACGTTCACTATTGATGGCTGCTAAACAAATACTAAACAACGTGACGTCTTCTTGAAACAAATACTTTCTGATACATTGATATTTTTGAAGCAACTACTGCCATCTTTAGGTCAGGCCAGATACTTCTGGGACCACCCTCGAAAATGTCAATTTATGATTTAAATTTTATGTGTTTTGGGATTGTAAATTAATTTATACAAACCGAAATATAGAATTTATTCCATTTGGATTTTATTTGTACATGATTTTAGTATTTAACGACCAATATACCCCGGATCACATTAAATTCATTGAGAGAATCATAAAAAATCCCAAAATAAATTCTATAACTCTAGAAATCGAATTTATTTAAAAATGAAATTTGAGGCTTAAAACCAACGACCAGCAGTAATCCTAAGCTTATATGGTATTTCAAAAGTTCGATATATTAATATTAACAAATAATCGAACACGTGGAACAAATTCATATTAAACGACACGCGTATAGCTTATTATTGCTTACCTTTATGAATTTGAGCTTTCTTCCTATTCAAATGTTGAAATAGTAAATCGTATGGGGTGTAAATAAATAACTAGAAAATCAATGACTGCTCCCGATTCAATTATTGCTTGTTGTATGTAAATTAATACAACTATCAATAATATTAGTCACGTTTAGTCATCCCTTTATTATTTTATGATACAATGGCAACTTTCCACCTAGATATATTGCGAAAAAATAAAAATATTCTTTGATTAAATTTTCAATACAAAAAAGTTTTATACATGTATTACTCACAACCTGGTTCTTATTATTATCAAAAACACATCTATTGATTCACTGAGGGTGGCAATTCTGAAAATTTCGGAAATTTTTGGTACATGATTAGAGAATCCTTTTCTACTCAATTTTTGTGCACAGAATAGGGAAGTAATACTCCCCCATGTCTCCCTTTTAAAAAATATGAAAAATTCTATATTCATGATATAAGAGTGAAATGGACAGTCTTCTACCTCCCGGATTTTAGTAGTGAAAAAGCTACCCTTCACAGATGTCCAAATCCAAAACATCTTATTCTTTGTGTTTTTATTCTTTTAACTACATCTACCCCTTCAAGTTCTCCATAATTCGTAGGTTGTTTGTATCTATTTTTAACAATTCCAATTATATTTGTTTCTAATATTCTTAACTTCCCTTTTTTTGTCATTGCCGTTGTTTCTATGCATTATATCAGTATCAGTCTTATCATTGTTTTGTAAATATTCATTTTCTTCTTCTTATTTAGTATTTTGCTTTTACACATCCTTTTGCTTGGTATGCTCTATTAATTGCTATTATTTTTTCTAATTCTAATGATGAAGATGAAATGTATTTTGATTACATATTCCAACAAGAGAAAATGTCTTATTCATTACAAAAATCAAAATTGTATCAAGTTTTAAACAAAGTAGAGAGATTTTAAAGATGTAAATTTAGTATATTGTTTTTGTTTTTTCCTCCCAATCACAATATTTTTCAATAAACATGCGCAAGCTTTGATCATTTGAAACGTACAAAATTTCGGGAATTACTAAAAATTTTAGAAATCCCATGTATAATAGATTGAAATCAATAAAAACTCATAGCAAAATTATGTTCATTTAAGTAGATCAGAAAAGGTAAAGTTGATAATGAGAGTTAATAATTCTTCACGTTCTTCTATATTATTGATATTAGTTTGTTCCAAGAAGGCACTATAATTGAATTCTCTCTCCCACATTAAGAAACTATAATGATAGTGTTCGTGATAATATTAGTGGAATCCACAGATTTCACATTGTTGAATTGAATTTGACTGGGATAAAAAGCAAAACAATCGTTATATCTGGAAATGGTATAGAAACAGTTATATTCTTCTAAGAAGTCTAGTTGATTGGAAGAAGAATGTAAATTCATATATCCTATATTGCTAGTTCAAGTAATTGGAAATGTAGCCCTTCGCACACATACTATATCAGAATGCATCCCTCAAAGAACGATGCAATTGGAGTAAAACTTCCTACCCCTGAGTCTTCTTTGTCGTTTCTACTTCCATGGATTAAATTGAACTATCCGGCTATCCTTTCCTTCAGGATAGTGCCATGCACATCGTTTGACGTTCTAGGTATGTATGTGCTTTCGCATACTTTTGAAGAGAGAGCTAACGCTGTCTTCACTCGAAATCCTGATAATCTCCAGCAGGCTCTCTAGTAGGTGGCTTCTTTTCTTCCGTTTCCGTTATTTTTTTTTTGGTTTTGCTAGTCGTAATCCAGCTGTTTTCTTGGCCTTGGTCTGAAGTATTCCATCAGCTCCCCTATCTCATTTCTTCGAATCCAGATGTGAAAGGAGGTATTCATTTTTTTGCTTAGTCTGATGTTCTGCTTCTGTCAATGACTTTTGGAAGTGTATCCGTCTTCCTAGTCTTGTCCTCTAGGTAGTAGACGTGTTTCATGAATCCCGGATGACTCCTAGATATTTGGCCGAATTAGGAAGGGAAAAGCATTTTTAGTACTGGATTTTACCGATTTTCTTTACACTGCTTCATGATCGGTGAGATCTGAAGTGTCACTTATGTATAAGATCAACTTAACCTAACATAATTCTAGAACAAATAAGTTAAATCTTTTACCATATTCGATATTATAGAAAAACTTCCTACCCCTGTGAGTCTTCTTGTTCCGCACTGTTATTTTCACTTCCAGGAGTCAAATTTAACTATCTGGCAATCCTTTTCTTCAGGATAGATAGATAGGAAAATATTTCAAAAAATTACCTATCGGATAATGATTTTTTAAGAACATTAAATTGCTTAGGAAGGACCCTAGATGAGACAATTTGGTCTTTTACAAATTTGGAAAGTATATCACGCAATTTTTTCAGCTTTTTTTACTTCATTTGCTTAACAGTTATTTTGTTATTAGCTATTAAAACTATATATAGAAACCAATCTGTTATCCGATACATAATAGTAAATTATTTGATGAGCATATAATTATGGCTATTATTTAGGAAAGTTCTAGTAAATAAACCTCCTTAGTGGATAATAGTCATTATATTGCTCATAACTAGACCTCTAAAATATTTATTATGGATTCGATTTGGATTACATGAAATTCCAGACTAAAATAAGAACTGAAAAATGTTTTAAAACAAAATTAAATATTTGAAAATATCAAACGTAATATATTTTTTAAATATTTGGATATTTTTAAAAAAACCTATTTTTTTATTCAGCAAATTGACAAGTTGTTTAGAATCAACATTTAAACCCTTTCAGCTAATTACTTTTTAGAACTTTTTATTTACGTTTCTTGATACGTGGTCTTGATTATACTTCTTTTTTCATAAGAAAATTAGTTCTAAGAAACAGGTAAAAATTGACGTATTAAATGTTTTGATATTGACAACTTGCATTATTATACTAATCAATAGATTACCCACAACATGAATACATACAAATACAATACAATACAAAAATTGAATACATCTCAAAAATATCTAGCAGCCGTCAATTAAATTATTCGTAGTTACATTTAAATCTATAAAATAGAGCTAAAATTTATTTTATTTAAATTGTTTAGGTCTTTTTTATCATTTACAGCTTTCTCCCTTCAATATATGTGAATCGTTTCTAAAAATGTTGTTTTTATATTATTTGATTCCGTATTAAGAATATATGTGCTTTTTGGATATTCCATGGTTTGTTAATGCAGTTTTATGTTTTTTATCATGATTTTTCAATCTATGTTCTAAGTAATGAGATGTCTGTCTTATATTTATGTTTATTTCACAAATCAAAGGCTAATATTTATAACAAAGACTGCCATAAAAATATTTAAATTGTTTACATTGAAGGGAAAAGTTCATGTGATTCTCTGTTATGGAAGAAAAAAATTAGCTTATTTTCGTACAACAGATGGCTCCATTATTTTGTATTGTCGGCTTAGAGTCCACATCCGCTGTTATCTGACAGTGACGTATGCCTCCAAGCGCCATTTGGTCACTGCTATTTAAAATAATGGGACATTCACCTAAAATCAGATTTTCGCATGGCTAGATACTCCAGCCTGTAATTCGTTGATAATATATTCCCTATGGCTACTATTCGTTAGGTCCAAGGACTTCAAGAATCCTATTTGGGGCCGAACGTATGGATGATGAGATACTAAGACAGGAGAGGAACTCTGTCCATTGGTACTGTAGTTTTTACTTTATCCGTACATGGCCACCATACAACGGCTCCATATGCAAAAATCGTTGGTTTTATATCCTGATTAAGTACCAGGACTTCTTCAGAAAAAAAGTAATGATTTCATTAATATTAAATTTTTCATCGAATGGTATAACTTATATCGAAATATTTGATAATCGAATCTACTCAGTATTGATTTTAGTTGGGTGTATATTTTCATATTTCACAAAATTTCATATACCATTTTAAGGAACCTAATAGTATAATGGGTTAACTTTACGTCATGTCTTTTAGAATATGTTTATCGTTCTCAGTGAATCTAGTTATAATTTCAAATTATTTGAATAAATTCAGATTGTACACATTCCCATTTTTGAAAAAAATTTGACAAACTTAGGAATCTATAAAAAATTATTATATACTATTTCCAACTGATGATTCTTCTTCTGTATTTCTATACGATCTCGTCTCCAGGGACTCTTGTTAATGAGGGTGAACCACTTAGAACTCCTGGATCTTCAGTTATTGCCATCCATCATGTAGCTTTAATTACTGTTTGGCTCTTAGAGAATTTCACATACCGGAAGGAAAGGATAATAAGATAACTAGCAAGGAATAAAACGTTTATTCTACGAAACATGTGAAGTGAAATACGTACTTGACACATTCTAAAGTGTAATATTCATTTGAGGTTAAGAATAAACTAAACTAAAATTTTTAAGTTTGGAACCTAACCATCGATCACCATTTTTGTTTCTGTATTAACTGTAAATAGTCAATCTATATAACAAAATGAAATTGAAAAAATATAATAAACCATTTTGAGTCAAATTATATGTACCCAGTTAATATTCGTTAAAATTAATTAAAAACCTTTCAAGAATTCATTCAGCAAACGCTTTCAATATATAAAAAAATTTAAAATCAACATAATTTAGTCTAAATATTTATTTCATTATCAATACGCTGTTGCTGCTCATTCAATGAAATTAAAAATAAATAATACCGCTGAATGTATCAGTTATCTGTAAATATCTACCGGTTTCTACGAATTTCAATCAAATCTGGCAAACTTCAGTAAGACGAGCTGTGGAATGGTGTGATGAATGACCTTGATATGCACACGCGGTCGTGGATTGCGACAATGTTGCCACGTCTAATCCAACTCGTCATGGTCGAACGTCAAGGTAATCAAATGACCGCCCAGAACGATATAAATCATCCATGTATCATGAAATTTTAATGGCAGTGAATACTAACACGAAATACGGATATTTAACATATATTAAACTGAACGTTAACACGAGTGGAAATGTGGTTTCAACTACCTTTTAGTTAATTAGAATAATTCGAAAAGAAAAATACCTAATAATAGTTAGGCATAAAAACACAGTTTGGATTCTTGAATCTACTATGATCCTGTAACACATTTTTGATTGTGATTATCTAGAATAAGAGGTGGACTATGACCAGGATAAATATTACATTCCACAAGAAGATAAAACAATAAATATTTTGTAATAACGATCACCTCTAATACAGATTGTATTTCTATCACAATACTGTATTTTTAATTTTGGAACAGTCCATGAAATTTATTTTGACATTTGACATTGTGATTTGAAGCACTTTGATCGATTAAAGCTGACATTTTTTACGCAGGCTTCTGCTACATAACAATTTAATATTCAATACTTACTCACAGTTTACAGGTGGGATGAAAAGTAGGACAACATCTTTTTTTGAAAGGATTTGATTTTATTATTCAACATTGTTGCTTTCGATTATAGTGGTCATACAATTTATTCACAATGTTTATAGTACGATTTGTCTTTAACTCCAAAATAGACTCCATTTTATGTTTATAGTACGATTTGTCTTTAACTCCAAAATAGGCTCCATTTTTGGTAATTACCTTTTTATCGGCTTAAAATGTTTGTCCAGCAAGCATACTATTGAGATCTGACAACAGGAAAAAGTCACTAAGAACTAGACCAGGGATGGGGAAACTACGGCCCGCGGGCCGTCTCCGGTCCGCAAAGCGTTGAAATCCGGCCCGCGACCATCAAACAAAAATCAAGTACAGCTTTCTTATTATCAGAAATTACATTTTCTTCAATTGGCAGTAATGGCGGTGCGCGTCGCACATAAAACAACATGTGCGAGCACGGACCGGGATATGAGCGAAAACCGAAAATGAAGCTCGACTAGGTGCGTCTGTCGGCGAACGCAATACCCATTTGAAGCAAGTATTTTTGAACACCAGCAAGTCAGTTCATCACTTGCAATTGAATCTATTGGATTCTGGTGTAAAATGATGAATTCATATTTGGGTTTAATACGATTCAGAATCCTCAAAACTTTGTTGTTTTTGGTTTATTATTAGGCACCCAGTTTGAACAGAGATTTCTCATAGATCATTCACGTTCCTCTGATATTTTTAGGATTTCAGCTATTCCAATCCGCTTCCCTTTTTGATTATCCGAAATTATTTTGTGATTTTTTTATGTTTACGTCAACAGTCTCTTTGGAGCGTCCACTGCGTGCATCGTACTCGGTGCTCATTTCACATTATTTAAACTTAGCAAACCATTTCTCAACGGTTTCTATAAACGTATAAAACGTATAAAGATGAGGACTAATTGGCCATTATATGGATTTATTAATAGTAGCGCCATCTACGTGTCAGCCCGCCTAATAATTTTTTGCAAAAAGTATTTAAATATCGAGAGTCCCATGCGTAATAAATTACGAAATACTTTACATTTTCAACACAATTTTCAATGATTTTTTTTACGCATAAATACGAAAGAAATGAGGATTTTTTTATAGAACAGTAAAGATCTAAGTGAATTTGTGCACAGTTATTGATTTTGAAATGAACGAAGCAGTGAAAATGAGAAGAGGGAAAGAACAGTTAATTGGGCAAGTCAAATTTTCATATATTTTAGTTTTTTAAAACTAATGAGAGTTTTATAGTGTTACAACAAAATATTAGGCGGTGAGTGCATTAATGGACCGAGCCCAATACGAGTTCTGGCTACATTTGAATGCTCCCCTTCAATATAGTCCCCTCCCCTCACCACACACCTTCCCATATGTTTTTTCCATTGATCGAAGCAGTGCTGGTGTCTTTTTTGGTGAGTGAGTTTAGGAGCTCTACCGTTTTTTACTTTACCGCTTCCATCGACTCAAATCGGGTCCCTTTCAAAGTAGATCTTCTTCAAACCATTCAAGGAAATTTGAGCAGACCCGTTGACGCAAGAGCTTTTGGTCAGGAGTCACATTTTTGGCACCAACTTCGCACAGACTTTTGTCATGTGTAATTCCTCGTGTAAAATTTTCCTAAACGTTTGTTTATCGGCGTTTACAGCCTCAACAATCATCCGGATGCTTATTCAATGATCTGCACGCATAATTTTGATTTTGGTCACTGTTTCCGGAGTTGAAACAGTCATAGGGCGACCTGGGCGCTGGTCATCTTCAGTGCTATCCGGTCCCCATTAAAGCGATTACACCACTCAAAAACACGCGCACGAGATAGAGAATTGTCCTCTTGGGCCTCTTGCAACAATTTATAGCACTCAGTCGGAGTTTTTTTTCAATTTAACGAGAAATTTGATATTGATATGTTGTTCCTGTTTATCGTCACACATAGTTTTCGGCATGAGAATAAAACTCGTTCGTTTCAAACCACTACTGTACAAATATGTAGTATAATAGTGACGGAAACGTGTTTTGGGATGTGCATAGACAAGATATCTAGGTATCGAACGCACTAATCGTTTTTTACCCCACCCGTCTAGGGCGCCCTCTAGGCGTGCAGTCTCATTATTTAATAGCCAGACCTCGCATCAGAAATGAGAATTGGAATATAGCGAAAATACTTGTAAAAATATTGTCTATTTTAATAGAAAGAAACGATAATGTGGCATGGAGAAGAAAAGGATGAACTATAAAAAAAATTAGAAACAAAAGAAGAAATATTTTTTATTTATTTGTAACGTGGATCAATGAGAGATACTTTTTCAAATGATTCGTCTTCTGTTTTCAAACCACCAACAGGAAAGGATCGCAAACTGATAATAGTTCACATCGGCAGTTCAAACGATTTTGTTAAAGTTGATTTATTAACTTTTGGATCTACTCATTTCGGTGACTATCATAAGGACATGGTTCAAACGAATGATAGATCTTCTTCCTCAGAACCTGTAAGATAGTACCCACAACCAAGTGGTTAAAAAAAGATTTGTAGAATTGTTTAAATTTAAATAATATTGATGTCAATCCCAGTTATGTGATACGCCTATGGAATAAGATTGCTTCCTTATTTTATTACTGTCTTATTCATAAAAATAGTCCATAATTTCTGTTTAATCAAATAATCAAAAAGTGGCAATTTTTCTAAATCTTTTTCGTATCAACTGTGATACAGAAGTCAAAATTCTATAACTTGGTGAGAAGTGCAATATTGTGGTTTGTTATGTTAGCCTCTAGTAATTTGCTGGAAAAAAATCAGAGGGTTTAATTCAACAAGTTCGGAAGAATTTTTCTTTCTAGCATCTTAGCCTCTTGCCACTCTTATATATGTGAGAATGGAATATTTTTTATATCTAAATCAATTCAAAATCTTGATCACAAAGCTAAAAAGTGAGAAAGCATATATATATCGTCAAAAAGAGGTGCTTTCAGAACCATCGCTAATGATCATTGAAGAGAAAACAGAAAAAATTATAAGACTCAACTATTGCAAACAGGGTAGCCGAAAAGAAACAATCGAGCGTCTGGTCTACCAGCGCCCTGCCTTGGCCGAATACTGACGTCAAATGCCAGCTCCACAAATCGAAGAAATAGTAGATTTTGAAACAGAAAAGTGAAAAAAATTCTTGTTTGAAAATGCTAAATAATAAGCTATAAAAAAAGGATTGAAAGGTGCTTAGGTACTTAGCTAAAGGTGACATCACACGGTTCACTGTTTATTCCTTTCTCTTTCATTCAGCATCTTTGATTAAGATTGAAACGTCTAGGCATTAAATGAATCAAAAGTGATAAATTAATTTATTAGTGAACCAATCCAGCGATGTTGGATTTCGGCATTCGGCATCAATCACTCGCACTCCGAATGAACGAAAAATCGAAAATGAAACGTATGAACACAAAGAGAACGTTCACTCGAGTTCGTTTGACGACATATTCGAGGAAATGAGCTAATAAAGTTCATTTTGTGTGTGTCTTGTAAGCGTGGAATGAAAAAAAAAAAAAGAACATTCACTTGAGTGATCATTCATCCGAATGAACCGAAAAGTGAACCGTCTGATATCACCTTAAGTTTTCAGATTGTGGATAATGAGTTCATACAATAGGCCTCAGGCTTAGTGAATCACGACTCATATAGGTCGAGGTTGGCCGTATAAACCTAACAAACCTTATTTACACCAATGAAACTGATAATGTTTTAAAACAGCATAGAATGCAGGATTCAATAGCATGATTTACTGGCAGGAAGTAAAAAGAGTTTATTTTGAGTAACTATTATAAGCGAATACTGCTTCTTGAATTTGTAATTAGAATGAACACACTGTTTACACCACCACTACAACAACACTCACAACTACACTGCCCGACGCGTGTTTCGATAACCAAGTTATCGTCTTCAGAGACTAAAGGTCAGTTTATCTTGCGTCAGACCAAACACCAAACGTGCGTCAGACAGTGTAATCGTGAGTGTTGGTGTAGCGGTGGAGTAAACAGTGTGTTCAGTATGGATATCGCCAACGGTTCCAGAAATTCCAACTTAGCTGTAATCAGAATGATAATTGAAGAATACTTTTTATGAATTCAATTTGAGTACCATAAAAGTAAACATTGAATACGTTTTTCCAATAAATTTAAACAATTAAAACCAAATTGTGCGATGATGAACAAGAGAAAAAGATAATATTAGAGATACTTTTTATACCAATTATTAGGGTATTTATAACTAAAAACTGGGGTAAAATAAGCAGTTTTTGAATCCCAGGACTGATGATCAGGAAAACTTAGCTTAATTGGGCGGAAGCACCGATCGGTTAATTAAATTAAAGTAGGAACAGAAAACGAGACAAGTTACCAGGTATTTGAGTATTTTTATTAGTTTATATGTTGAATAGAAGCAGTTTTGTTTGACAGAAAAGTTCAACTCTTTATAGTAAGTGAAATGGGGACGCCGTTACTCGTGTTAGATAAAAACAGGAAAAAAGAAGAATGGTAAAACTTTATCTAATTGTACAGTTAGTAAGTGTGATCACAAGTCTTTCAGTCGGGAAAAGTTTATTTCCAACAATTTAACTACCGTCCGAAAGTTTGGAGGCACCTTTGTTTTAAAACAAATGATTGCCGGCTATATGAGGTAAACATTTGCAGCAAAATTAGATTTCAAGATGGTTCAACCAATTTCCAGAAAGTTCAAAGAATTTTCTTGTGTTCTTTTTAGGATTTTAGATCAAAGTTTAGAAATTTTTTTAATAAATAATAATTCAATAAATAAAGTATTTTTTTAGAGTTGAATTTTGTCATAATGCTCCAAAATATGAATAGTGAAATATCAAAGGAATTATATCAGTTTCATCATTTTAACACATACACAGAAGCAGTGAACAGGTACCAAACTCATTCAATCGTTAGCTTTTGTCGTTGTTACGAATTAAGTGAAGTATTGTGAACAAATCCGTTTAGCCGCAGCCTTTATTCGCTAGAATTTTTTTGGAAACAATGGAAAAGTAGCAGTAGACCAATGAACTGATGTGAAATTTCACGTGAAACCGCAATTCAAACTTTTATTAACGCGAATATGACGTGCACTAGACGTTCATAAATGTTTAAAACACGCCCCAAATTTAAAAAGTGCTGGTTCGCTAGTAAACATAACCTTAAAAGTGCATGTATATAAAGAAATTTTTGACTGTGATCATTATTTTGAAGTATTTTTAATGTTTTAGACACTTACTTTACTGTATTAAATAAATGAAAAGCGTTATTTGATACGGGGTTGGTGGGTAAGACCCCTCAATTGGAATAGAAATATCTACAGTTACTTTATTACACCACATTTTAAAATAAACGAAATAGATCCAGGCGAAAAGATAGATGAATGAATCGGGGTTTATATGATCACTTATTGAGCAGAGACTCAAAAAAACATTCAATAAAAAAATACCTGAGTTAATCACCAGTTTTTTCATAGCAATTTGTAATGGGAAAATGATTCCCTATATTCTGCCAAATTTTAGTTTTCTTGTATCTAGCCGACTGTTATATAAACACTCATGAGCACGTACAAATTATATCAGCCTTTCACTCAGAGAAGTGAAATTCCGGTTTTCAATCCATCTTTACTATTTTCGTGCTTGGCTCTTTATAATCTTTGTGTGTCTTATCCACATTCATATTCTCGATTTTTTCCTAATTTTGACATATTGAGAATTGATCCGGCGCGGCGACTTCAATTTCCCATTCGTGTGTATGTGTATAAAGTGGGTTTTAAGCAAATTATCCGATTTATAAAAATCATCTATGAATCCATTGTTCCAATCCAACGCTCAGCTGAGTAGTTTTCTGCGTTATATGCTTTGCTAGATACGAATTTGTGACTACCTTGCAACGTTTGTAGCCATAGAATCGATCAAGATATGCTAGCTAAGGTGTGGATTGAATTTGGGTATCGGACAGACAGATTTAGTTACTCAATTTGAAATGCCCTGTACATTTTTGTTTATGTTACTAAGATTCTTTTCTGCTTTGTTTCATATTTTACATGAACGTTCTTTACCATTGTACATATTCCTCACTACGCTTGCATAATTTGCAGAAGTGCTGCGTATCCATATAATACTGCATTCACACAGATTAATCCCGAATATGGTTTAATAAATTTTCTGTTGGAATCCAGTTTAGTCAATTTAATCAATTGAATCTGCTTAACTAAGACCTAAACTTACAATAACATGGCTTTCCGTGAAACTAGTTCATTCCTTAGTATGTATCTGACTCCGATCTGAATGCTGCTATCAACTATGTTTGAGTCGTAGAAGTTTTAGGAACAAAAATCCGTTAAGCTCAAATAAAGGATAAGTTCGGGTAAAATCAGATTGAGGAAACTATGTAAAATATGCATTTTTTAATAAAATAAAAAGTTGAAAATGAAATTACAAATTACAAACGCATATTTATACAGTTGAAAGGGATTATACAAAACAAACCTAGATTGGACTTCTGAAATCAATCATTATAGAATATGACAAACTTTATCTACAACTAATCAATTTAACAAAGGTTCAAGCAGGGTTGAGCTAGGGGCCTGATAATTTTGAATTAGTGTTTGACCCAGATGATATTTTATAGGTAATTTTGAAAGGCATGTACTATATAGATCTCATCGTATTATTTTGAATTGATAACGATTTGTAACTATAGGTATAATAAAGGGGTCCCATTATGCTCGAAAATATAGTTTAACTTATCGGATATACAATCTTAAGCAACTACTATAAATAAGAATGTTTATACATGAGCCAGGGACGTACTTTATTTCTCGTATGTCAGTTTTATTAATATAATAGCTAGCCCAAGATTTATACTAATTTATTTTTATAATCAAATCATTACTCCCACTGAGAATAGGATTTACCACAATTGTATTCTGATGATAGACAATGCCAAGGATTCAGAAAATACTAGATGGATAATAATCCAGACTCGATCCTAACTTTCAACTAAATATATAAAAGGGCCGATATTAAATGAAATTACAAAATGAGTACCATTTCACCACTTAAATAGAGCAAAAAGAGAAGGTAGGTGCATCACACCAATCAATTCAGAAATTTTGCAGGTAATTTGCACATATGTTCCTTGAATGACTAAGCACACAATAGAAAGGATTTTGAAAAATTCTAACAAAGAATCATTTTTATTTTTGAGCATATTTTCAAGTCTATACACTTTTTCCAGTGATGTCCTTGATCAAATACCTTATTTTGCTTAACCCTTTACTACTACTCACTGGGTCAAAATAACTCAAGGCATATTCACTTACACTGCATAAGTTACCAGATTGAGGCAAGATTAGTACTGACGCCAAATTATTAAAAATAGTGCAAGATAATTCTTTCTGGGAAGATCTGGAGTTCAGAGCCGAATCTGTAGAAAAGTGACTCTGAAGAATATAGTGAACACGACACTGGTAGTGAAATCGAGTGAAAACCCGAGGATAAACAACTTGACCAATCAGAGAGAACGAGAAGCTCCAATGTTATTAAAATACTTCTAGTTTTGAGAGATCCTGCTAGTCAGAATCTTCTTTATCGGAGCTAGAATCTTGAAGGCTTCTCATCACACAAATGAAAAAATTAAGTCCATGCAAGGACGGAACACAACATTTAAGAAGCGTAAAAATAAAAGGTCATTATTTCTACTAGTCTTTAACTAAGAGACAAATAAATTTGGGATAGAGACGTTTTTTTGGCTTTTTATATTTACTGGGTTATTTTAAATCCGGACACGAAGACCTACGGTATCTATGGGCTGCCGATGCACAGTGTTTTTAGTTAAAAATTTCCATATCTTATTAAAAAGATCATGAAAAATGTCCTTTTTTTGAGTACCACAACTATTTTGACGAACCAAAATTAATGAATCATCTTTATTACGTATTCAACTTTATCATCATGATTTAAATTTATACAGCTTGAACTTTCTAAAATATTATAGTTCCTTCTTCTTTCATTCCCTTATCCGTTGCGAACATTGGCTATTGACATTCTTCTCTTGATTACTACGTTTCTAAACAGATCAACAGATGGCTCTCCAAACCACTGGCGTAGGTTGTGCAACCATGAATACCGTCTTTGCCCAAGTCCTCTCTTACGATGTCTTAGTATGTGACCAAAATACTCCAGTTCCTTTTTTTTTTGTAAAGACGACTTCCTTCTTTTTCCCTTGTCTCTGTACAACTTCCATTTTGGAAGTGCTCCGCCCAGGATATTTTCAAAATAAGCCGATATATTCACATTTCAAAATATTCCAATCTTTTTAATGTAGCCTCTGTCGTGGTTCAAGTAAAAGAATAGGGTCAACCTAATGTGATCCTAGTGTGGACTTAGTCAGGATAACCTTATTAGAAATAGTCTTTGTTTTAGTAAGGTGATCCTGAAAGCGTTTCCTTGCATGGACATGACCAGGAAGGCCTGAAGAAAAATTAATTTATTTTCAAACGGTTCGGCCTAATGTGATCCTAGTGTGGACCTCGTCAGGATAACCTGATAAGAAATAGTATTTATTTTAGTAAGGGGATCCTGAAAGATTTGTTATATGGGCACGGCCACGAAAGTCTGAAGAAGAAATGATTCATTTCCAATAATTTCTAAATTAATTTGAAAATTATTAAAAAAAAACTAATTTTAAAACAGAAGAGACCTAAAATCGAAAACATTTAAATGCATTAACGTATCAAAAGGTCTAGGAAATGAGAAATTGATGAAATGGTTACTTGAGAAGAAAGAATGAAAGCGGGTTAATCCGGATTTTTAGACATTAAAATAATATAAAGAATTTGGTGAAATGTTTGTGACGTTTATGAAATTCGAATCTATGCAAATGGTTATAGTAAAGGAAGACTGCTGATTTCAATCGTTAAATGGCAAGAAAAGTTATTTAAAACGTGGTGGAACCATTTCCATAAACTTTTCAATAAACTGATGATAAAACAATTTAAAATCTTTGATATCAGAAATGTTCCCTCTCTCTGCTGTGGTTGATTAAAAATATCGTGAACAAAGGCATACGCAGTCAATTTAATTTAATGAAAAAAGCCGACCCTCTTCATTTTTCTCTTCGCATCATTTGTTTCTTTCATTATAATAAAGCGAGATTCTATTTTATCTCTACTTTAAAGCCTTTACTGGCATTTACGTAAAAATACTTTTTTGTAAATCCTCAATTTAAGAAATATACTTCACAATTTTTTCTTTTATATGTATATCTATAGTCATTTTTATCTTAGCGCTAATCTCTTCGAGTGGAAAATAATAATTTTAGCACAAAACAAAACTTGTTATTACACAACATTATTATTAAAGATAGAAAGGAAAAGATAAAATATATAGAGTGGAACAAAAGTGCCTAATTATATCCAAAAACAATATGATATACAAGTCGTAATAAAATAATAGTAAATTATAGTATTAGGAGTGGAAGGCGCGTATTTGGTGTTAATCTCAGATTTTTACTGTTGAGGCATAATCTGAGCGAAACACATAATGAAACTTTATTCAAGTTATATGTATGTATATATATATATATATATATATATATATATATATATATATATATATATATATATATATATATACACTTTTAGTAATATTCAAACTAAAAAGTAAAAAATAAGAATAGAGAAACAAGAAGAAACTAGTGGACAATTTTAACGAGTGAAATCGAGACTAGAATTTTTTCCTCATCTCCTTGAAACATCATAAAGACTTTATCAAACCAAAGTTAACCTTATTAGGACAAACCTGACGAGGTCCACGCCAGAGCGCGTCGTGATAACTTTATTTAAAATAAATTAATTTTCCATCAGGTTTTCCTGATCAGGTCCATATGAGGAATCTCTTAGGATCATCTTCTTGAAGAGGAAAATATTTCTTATCAGGTTATCCTGATGAGGTCCAAACTAAGATCACATTAGGCTGACCCGTTTGGAAAACAACTTAGTTTTCTTCGGGCTTTCCTGGTCATGTCCATGCAAGAAATATTTCAGGATTACCTTACTGAAATAAATACTATTTCCTATCAGATTATCCTGACGAGGTCCACACTAGGATCACATTAGATTGATCCTACTGAAAATAAATTATTTTCCATCAAATTTCTCTGATCATGTCCATATAAGGAACGCCTTATTGAAAAGAAAAATATGTCTTATCAGGTTATCTTGATGAGGTCCACACTAGGATCACATTAGGTTGGAAATTAACTTATTTTTGTTCAGGCTTTCCTGGTCATGCCCATGCGAGAAATATTTCAGGATACCCTTAGTAAAATAAAGATTATTTCTTATCAGGTTATCCTGACTAGGTCTACACTAGGATTACATTAGGTTGACCCTATTGAAAATTAATTATTTATCATCAGGTCTTCTTGACCATGTTAATACGAGGAATCTCTCAGGTTTACCTTACTGGAAATATAATATATTTCTGCAATTATTTCAATTAATTCAATTAAACCATCTAATTCGAACCTCCTTTGAATGTCAATGCAATAGTTCTCCTATTTTACTTTTAGAAGTGGTTTATTCTTTTTGGTGTTGACTTGGATATGAAATAAAGTGTCAATAATATAAAGAGAAGTTGATATCAATCTAAACCATATTTAAATCTTCGTATGAATAGAAAGTTCTCAATATAGTTAACATCATAATAAAATTTATCGCTTCTATTATTTCATCGGTATTTATATTGGAAGCATTTGGATCTAACGAAAGTTGTCTCTCATTAGTTTACATCTAGTTGTATGACATTAGTACTGTCAAATGTTATCTCTGCTAATAATTTTCCTATTTATTTGACAGTGAATGTGTTATGATGGAAATTAATTGTGTTCGCACGTTTTTTCTATGAAACAATAGAAAACCAGGTTCATTTTATACAAAGAAGCCTTAAGGCTATGAGTGGGATGGGAAATGTGGAAAGTAACCTAAAGAAACATTTAAACAAAGAAGTGTAGTGTTTAAAAAATAATTTCTGATTATCTAAAGATTATTACGGTGTATGTGTGTGTTGGTAATCGAGCTATAGTTTTGGAAATGCGTGATTCGAGCGCACGTGAGTAGAGCGCACGGTGGTCAAGCATCGTCAATACGCCGAATGGTTGGTTAAACAGGCCAAAGTTAGTGAATGCCACGTTTGGGCAAATCAAAACTCATGATGTAAAGCAGGTGTATCCACAAAGAGTGACTGTTTGTTGCGGTTATAGACTGGCGATATCATTTTCTTCAAAATGATAAATGGTAGAAATTGAATGTATGGAGACAGACGATATGTGGTTCTAAAAAGACGGTTGCCACTTGACGGTAGACACTTGACGTGACTACTTGCCACATAGCCAACATAATAAGTCTGCACGAGAAGAGAGTGTTTTTGGCTTGAATTAGACACCAAGATCTTTTGACACCGTCGGACTTTTTTCGGTAAGAGGGAGGTAAAGACTAAAGTTCACTTTAATAATCTAAGAATAATTCAATAGCTGAAGATGGGATAATTGGGCACATTAACGACGACATTGAACATCAGTTACCGCTCAGCTTCATTAAGAACATGGATCATCGGATGAAGGTATGACCGAAATATTATAAAAAATGTTAAGATAATTCTCTTAAATGTTTTGTTTTATTTACAATTAACATCGTGTGTTATGGTTGGACCACTCTTTATTATTGGCAACTTTTTAAATGTTATTTTCAATTTTCAAAATTTTTTCATTATTTTTAGTTTTTTAGTAACCAAAAGTTTTTCGACTACCATTATTGTAATAACAACAGACTGGGGATTTCTTAGAACTTTACGGTTCTAGCGAACAAATACCCTTATTTCAGTTTAGCTTTTGTGATATTGATTCTGTAAATACTGGAAAGTACTTTCGTCCCGAACTGGCCATTGTTTTCTTACGTAACGTTTTTTCCTTTTTCAACTGAAATGAGTCGATACCCCAATTCTCACTAAATTGTTATTTTTCCAGGAAGTGAAATATTGTTGACTAGTATCTACGAATTCTCTCTATATCCGATTTTGTGATTATTTTTTTTATTCCATATTATCATTCAAGGTTGATACGAGTGTATAGAATCTGAAATAAGTATCAGGCAATTATTATTGACTTGCAATCAACATATAAAATTGAGCAAGACATGAATATTAATGAATTAATATTTCGTATGAGGCTGTTACAAGGGATCGTTGAAATGAAATGGGGTCACTGTATATACAAATTAAAAAATATTTTGCCTTTTATAAAAACCGGAACAAATTGTTCAATACCCAATATCTATCAAGACGTATATTAAATTTATATTTGATCGTCATGATCTCTACATTGTTCAACGAAAATTCTAATGATGTAGCCATCAAAAATAAATAGAGATAAATCACTTTAAAAGGATTAATCACAATTTAACAAATCAAAATTCCAAGATCAAGAATATAAAGAATATTGTGAATACTATCTCTACACAATTTCGTCAAATTTTTGTATACGAGGATATATTGAAAAATTTTTAGCCTACTATAGAACCAAACAAAATTTCAATGTCAAAATATTTCATTACTCAACATATTCTCCTCTTAATTGGAAGAAAATTTACGACCTTTTAAACTTTTTGTCAGTTGAGGAAAGACATGATAGTCGGGCGGAGCCAAATCTGGTGAATAAGGGGGGTGTTCTAGTAATTCAAACCCCAAATCACGAATTTTTTGCATGGCAACATGAAATTTGTGTGCAGGGGCGATGTCCTGCGAAAACAAAACACCTTTGGATAGCTTGCCGCGTTTTTTTTTCTTCAATTTTTTCCCGTAGAATGGTCAGTAATGTCGAATAGTAATCTCCAGTGATTGTTCTATTCTTATCCATAAAAATCAATCATGATTACTCCATGACAATCCCAAAAAACTCAAGCAAGAACTTTTCCAGCAGATTTTTAGACACGAAACTTCTTAGGTCTTGGAGAACCAGAGTGCCGCCATTCCATCGATTGTTGCTTTGTTTCTGGATCGAAGAAATGTACCTAAGTCTCATCCATAGTAACAATTCGATTTAAGAAGTCTACATAGTTTTCAAATCTAGCACAGATCGAACACGAATCTTCTACCCTTAGCCGCTTTTGGTCAACATTCAAATATTTGGGTATCCATTTTGCAGCAATTTTTCTCATGTCCAAATTGACGTGAACTATATGATGAACGCGTTCGTATGAAATATCCAGTGCTTCAGATATCCGTTTTAGCCCAATTCGACAGTCTGATAAAATAATGTCATAAACTGCATCCATATTTTCGGGGACTGACACAGAAACTGGCCTTTCCGATCGGTCATCATCTTCAATGGAAAATTTACCTCTTTTGAAGTTTGCAGTCCAATTTTTCACGGTCGCATACGAAGGACATTGATCACCAAAGGTATTAAGCATATCTTCGTAAATCTGCTTACCTGTTAACCCTTTTAAATACAGGTACTTGATGATGGCTCGATACTCCAATTTTTCGATTTACACAATTTCGTTAGACATCTTTTTTTTTTAATTTATTGCGTAACTCTGGTTTACTTCTTTGACGTCAAACTTTACACTGACACTTCTAATAAGTTATTGTTCGTTCCTATAGTAACGCAATATTTTGTTTATGCATGGAACTGGTCTAGGCTAACTAGATATCAATACATCGTATCATGAGTATAGATGTGCAGCTGTTTGATCGTTTCCTTGAGGCAGTAACAGGAATCATTTAAGGAATGAAGAGGACTTTCTTGATTTTTATTACAAACATGAGAAAATAACATATTTCAAGGAAATTGAAAACTAATAAAGACCCTTTTATGATATCAACAATTGTATGGCTATGGAGAATTAGGAAAAGTATGTTTTCTAGCCTGAAGTGTCATGATCGTTATATTGTGTAGGGATTACTTAGGTAGTAGATTATACAGTTACGTTTTGCGTTTAACAGGTACCGTTTAATCTTCTATTTGTGCCTCTGCAACTCTATTTCAGATTCGCCTGTCCTTTTTACGAGTATTCTACCGGCACACCTTTGGCACACCATTTTTAGTGTTTGTGGGCTAAACCCATATATTGACCCCAACCCGGGTGATACTACCTGCACTTGATAAAAAGAAAGAATTTTACAATGAAATCAATGCCAAACTATGAAACTGGCTTAAATATTCGTTGGGTCACTCTGTGATCCATTTTCATACCTAATGAGGTTTTATTACTCTATACCTTTCTGAAATAAACTATAAAAGCTTAGTTCTTATGATTTTTTAAGAGAATGTTGTGCGCTTACTTAAAGTTTTGTGATAACATAGTAATAATTAAGTAAAATAAATCATCAAATCGATAATCGTTTAATTTTCACTTTGAGCCACAATAACGTTCAATATTTCCCAATTTTTGAGAGAAAACGTATTTTTCATAATTGGGGGAATGGCTACAATGTAAATGAAAATATTAAAAAAGATATTTGTATTATGAGTTCTTAAAAGAAAGTGAGATTTTAGGATTTTTGAGTTTTCTGTAAGTTTATTTGTTTTTCTACTACTTTTTTTTAAAAGATGTGGAATCCAAGTAACGGATGGATATGTGAGACTCCCGTAGCCTATCCACTAAACCGCCATCTTCTCTCATCTACATCCAACCAGGGACTATTGTGATATTACTTCTGGTTGATGGGTCTGTCGGAGTATGATGTTCCAGCCAATTAAATGGCACTTTATTCACTTGGAGATTGTGCGTAATACTTTAGACTGCAACCTCTCTATAAGCTCAAGGTAAGAGTTGCCTGTTGTTCCCCATAAGTGGATCCCATGTTGGTTTTAAGGCAGGTTTGTACAATAGGACTTTATTTTGCAACAGTAATTTGGATTGATGAAGTAACCAGTAGTGTTTACTGAATTGTAATATCACGTTTTTGACTTCTGTTCCATCAAATGAATTTAAGATCCATGGTGGTATTTTTATTATAGAATATCTTCAATCGTTTGCCTTCTTTAAGGTATTCTACCTGCGAAAAAACTGAAAATTCGCACCGACCAATATTTCCTTCCATAAATTTTAATTTACCCAGTGAAGCTGAAATTACACCCTTTGTTTCTTGTTTGAGGCTGTTCCCTTGTAATTGTGAGTTGAGGTCATTGAATTTTTAGAACAAATTTGTCGAATATGCAATGTCTGCTTTAAAATTGACCAGAACTTACATTACAAGTAGTATTAATTTGCACGTCTGAACAAGCGTTATAAGTCTAGACGTGTATTGATAGGAGAAGTCAAGCCAACATTTTAGTTCTTCACTATCAAAACCAAATACCTCCGCTTATGATTGTGGACCCCCATTTTTTGTCACGCCCAACATAAACTCCCGACAAGTGTCCCGTGCACTCCTGGTGGTCCGCCTAGACCACTTAGTGAATCACGGGTCTAGAAGGATACTTAGGTATTCACACTGTGCGTTTGTGGTAGGGTTTGTCCGTTTGGCTGTACTGTAGGGGTGAGTTCACTACATTTTGTGAAAGTGTTTTGGTTATTTGTGACTTACGATCCTTTAGCTCTCAGATACATTATTGTTGCTCATGATTTCAACAACAGATGCTCTAAATGAACGAACTGTTAACAGTTTTGGTTTTCATACTTCCATTTCCAAACGTGATTTTTTACACAAAATAGTAATGTATAACTTTATTTTATTACATGCAAATAGTGTACAAAAACAAATATTAGCTTAAGATTGAAGGAGCTACATTTTACAAAGCAAGCAAAGATAAATTGAAATGATGAAGAACATCAATTCTTTTTGTATAAAATACAAAGAAAATATTTTGAACAGTTATAAACTAACGAATAAAATAACCTCTACTAGCTTTAAACGTTGTGGAATAAAACATTTTTTCGTAGAGCAATTTGTCCTTGTTTTCGAAATAGAATTCAGTTTCCACAATTACTGAATCAAATTCTTCTCTGGAACATTATGTGGAGATCAGTTATTGCTAACCAGATCTGAATTAAAGGATGATGCATATACAATTCGAAGTTAAAATTGTTCATTTTGACCACATTTTCCATTAATTTGTTGAGCTTGGACCATTTTTTGATTACTTTTACATATGAGAACATTTTTTCTTAATTTTCATCGGTCGATTTCTATTGCACAATCTAATGTTTAGTATAATTAGTTTTGTTTTTTTTAGGATAAGCAATTATAGAAAATCCATCGAATACGAAGATTATGCTTTTTACAATTTTTGTTTGTTTTTGTGATGTTTGAATTATATCAGTAGAATAACGAATTGACACGTGACACCTGGAAGAGTACAATTCAAACTCAAATTTTATTGAAAGTGTATAAGTGTATAAAGCTAGGTATTAGGAGATGGAGACGCTGGAAGTTGGACCGTGATGACTGGAGTAATGTGGTGGCTCTTTGAGGGCCGTGGTGCCAGTGGTACTTACACTGTTAGAGTTACAATTCGACCGAGAAAGTTGTACAGCATCTAGATGATTCTATATTATTTTAGCCACTCTTAATGACTACAATAGAATCGAAAAGCATTTTCATTGCTTATATGATTTTTACAATTGAAAAAAAAATATAGAAGAATCGGAAATCGTTTCAAGAATCGATTTTTGAAAATTTCATTGCCGTTATTAAGAAAGTCAATCGAAAATCACCAATTGTTGTCGTTAGTCTTGAAAGATGTTTTACCACTCTCCTTTTGCTGGTCCTCTTCTCTCCTAATTATGTACCTAATCTATAGAAACTTAGTTTGAATGAAAACAATCTTCTTTTTCACTTAGATTCTGCATACTTATAAGTCTGTATGTGTTATACTAGTGTTCAATGCAGGATTGAATATGTCAAGAAATTAACTGTGTTATTGAGTGACCTCTGTACCGTCATATACTCATATCTCAAATCAAATACTTATGATTTGAAACAGAACTATCAGATTCAAGCAGCTATATCGAATTCAATAATAATAATCAATTAATTAATCAATTTATTATCATTTATATTCATTTAATAAATATTTTTCCACGACCCACTACTTGTTTTTATACATTTCCACGTCGTGGAACGGCGACAGTAATATTGTGGAAAAAAATATTTTATTGTTGACATTGAATAGTACTACAATTATTTCAATAAATGTTTCCATTTCAACTTTATACAGACGTAAATATCGATTTTACTGATTCTAATAAAAACGTTATGCAATCTCAAATATGAATTTATGAAATATTCCTCATTCAGCGCCAAAGGTGATGAGAGGAAATTTCCAGTAAAAGGGTTTTTTTCCAAATGTCCATGACATATTGGACATAAATCATAAATGAATCAGTCATTTGAGGCCCATATCCAAAAAAAGTATATAAAAAACCGGTTTATAATTTATTTAATTCGTTTTTTGAGTTTTTTTATGTTTCTACAGTGGTTTGGTGAGCTAATTCTACGAAAAGAAAATTTTTGTTAAGATATTTAAAAAAATTATAAGCATTGTTAGACATGTATTTTTTATTAAATAACTGAGTAAACGATATACAAGGTCTGGATATTAAATAACAAGACTGCGCGCCTAGAGGGCGCCCTAGACGGATGGGGTGAAAAACAAGTAGTGTGTTCGGTATCTCGATATCTTGTTTATGCACGTCACAAAACACGTTTCCGTCACTATTATAGTATTTGTGCAGTAGCGGTTTGAAGTTCAAATTTCTCGTTGAAAGCCGACAAAGCACTGAAGATGACCAGCGCCCAGGTACTGTTACAACTCCGTAAATAGTGACCAAAATCAACTAAATTGTACGTGCAGATCGTCGAAAGAGCATCCTGAAGAATTCCGAGGCTTTAAAAGCCGATAAACAAACGGTTAGGAAAATTTTACACGAGGAATTACACATGACAAAAGTCTGTGCGAAGTTGGTGCCAAAAAATGTGAATCCTGACAAAAAGCTCTTGCGTCAACGAGTCTGCTCAGATTTGAAAGGTTAGGAAAATATCTGCTTTGAAACGGACCCGATTTGAGTCGATGGAAGCGGTAAAGCAAAAAACGGCAGAGCTCCTAAATACCCTTACCAAAGAAGACTTCCAGCATTGCTTCGATCAATGGAAAAATGTATGGAAAGGTGTGTGGTGAGGCGAAGGGGAGCATTCGAATGTAGAATGATTTTTATAATAAAACCATTTTTCGTAACCAGTCTCGTTATTTAGTAGCCGGACCTCGTATTATCTGGTATTAAATAAAGGGTTGAACATTTCAAATAATAAATAATTATTTTTAACCATTGCGTCTCAAACCATATCGATAGTTGGCCAATTATAAATTTTTGAATAAATTCAATAACAATGTCAACATGCATATAACATATCCTTTGTACGATTTTTATCACTAATTTCTAATGAAAATCTTTCGATTTTTTAACATTAACAACTTTTATCTGAGAGTAAGCTGTAAATTACAATAAATAGAGCACGTGGTAACAAAATTAAAGAAATTTCCTTGATACATTCACACCAAGCACCGTTTCGCTTACTCTTGTATACGTAACCTAACCCAACTCAAAAATTTATCTCCCTAAAGCTCTAATCAAAAACTCCTAAAATCCCCACAATTACTGGGGATTCCTCCTAAAAAATTTTAATATTTAATAAATTAAATATATTTAAATAAATAATATTAAAATTAATAAAGTATCATTAAGCAAATAAAAATTTTCAAACAATCAGTAATTTCATTCAGCAAAATCATTTTTTAAAATTCTTTCTTCATAAATTATTGAGAACTTCAAGTAACAAATCATTTTCTTCACATTCTGCTTCTTTATCTGCCCCCTTCTACCTATCCAACGAGCGGGGAATGTTTCGTTTAAAAATTGTCGGACAGGCATAGCATAGTGTGGGGGAGCTCCGTCTTGTTGAAATACCAGTAAATCTTCGGAAAGGTTATCATCATTTTCTATTATTGTTGTAATACATGGGTCAACCCCTTCCCTGAGTAACTCAAGATATGATTCACCATTTAAATTTCCGTTGATGAAGAAAGGTCCGACAATGTGGTCACCTAGGATACCACACCAAACGTTTAACTTTTGGGGATGTTGTGTATGGAATTCACGCATAATATGTGGATCACTTTCAGCCCAATATCTACAATTATGCCTACTTACTAAGCCATTTAATGACCATGAGCATTCATCAGAAAAGCAAATATTGTTTAACAATTGTGGATTGTTATTGATAATTTGCGTCATTGATTCGCAAAACTCTAGACGACGATCAAAATCATCTTCATTCAACTCGTGCACCAACTTAACTTTGTATGGGTGGTACTTGAATTTATGTAGAACTCGGAAAACTGTAGAAGATGAAACACCGATCGCTCTACTTATTGTTGACAACGATTGGGGTTGTTGAGCCTCTAAGCTGACTTGCCCTAAAATTGCCACTTGGATTGCTTCGTTATTTACGAGTCCCTCTCGCTTATGCACTTTATTGCAAACAGGCCCTGTTGAGGTAAATTTCTCCATCAGTTGAATTACATACTTATGAGTTGCATGTCTTCCGTCGTGTAATTCGTTAAATATTCTAGCAGCAGCTCTTGCACAATTATTTTTTTGGTAGTATAAACTTACAATTTCAATTCTTTCTTGCAAGGAGTAAACCATTTCAGAGAAACAAAATAAATAATGTATCAAATTACACTATCAATAGTGACTACAAATTCTAGTTGACAATGTCAAACTTTGTTTGGATTTTTTAAGTAGAATAAATAGCACAGTTAAAAAGATTAAAGAATTTGAACTGTTGTACAACCCATTTTAGTACAGGCAAATAAGGTGAAAGTAAATAATAAGTAAAATTTGTGCTCTTAAAAGAAAAATTGTTTAGCTCATAAACTAACCACTTTAACCTACAAGTATTATACATTTTTGAAATCAGCTCAAAGAGGAGTATCCAAATTTTACATAAAAAATATGAAAAGTAATTTAAAAAAATAAAGGGTATGCTGCTAGGGATGAGGGGGTGGCTTTTCCAGTAAGTTTAAATAAGCCATAATGCTTGCCCCTTCCAACATAAATTGACGTGTTTTTGGATTTTTTCTAAATACCAGTATTACAAAAGTTATTAAAGGTGGATACTTTTATCTGAAAAGCACAGTATATCTTTATTTGAAGTTATAAAAATTCCTAAAGATACCTCTAAAAAACATCCCATCTCACATTTTCCCCCCTAAATTTGGGGGTAAACCCCTAAGTTAGAAACTCTGGTGAATGCTGTCTTCTTTCCATTTATCCACTGATTTTAGGAAGCCTTCGTGAAGCAGGTCAAAAGTTCGTTCCAACACTGAAGCTCTATACTTTAACTTGTTCTACATGTTTATTAGAGTTATGAAACTCCCATAAAAGTTGAAATGTTGTTTATCCTTCACCAAGAATGTAATATGGCCAACTCAATTTTGGCCTCAAATGGACTGAGAAACACATGTTTCAAATATCATAATTCAACTCTTCGATTTATGTAACTGAATCTTCTTCACGTGAAATCAAATCCAATAATACTTAATCACAAATTTGAATCCTGAGCTCAAAACGACTTTCCCTTATCAAAAACATGTTGACCTTATTTCTCTTGAATATTACATTTTCAAGCATTCCATCTAGAATGAGTAATGACGAGACTTATTTTATTTAATTTGATAAATATCTGTCAAGATATTTCTGTATTCAGTATGTTACCATCGTTGTTTAAAGCTATTGACATACTCTACATGTTACCTCCACTCTTGGCCGGGGTGGGTTATAAACACAAGGGTAAATTTTAGACATACTTCAAGATCAAAAGGAATGTTCATAATGTCCTTGCAATACATGAGTTTACAAAGGAATTTCGTGCTTCTAAAATCTCCAATAATCCTAAACTTTTTTATTTAACCAAATCAAATTTATTAATCATATTTAATCAATTTGTAATGTTATTCAATATTGACGTTAATATTACAAGGAACATCCAGAAGCTCGGTTCTCTATTAACGCCGCTTGGTTATCGGAGATAATGTAAAGGTGCATTCTATAGAGGTTTTTATCCAAACATTTCTAAAGGCCGTTTGACATGGTGCAAGACAACGTGCAAAAAATTACAAATATTTCAAAATATTGCATAGATGAATAATGCACGTCGCTTGAAATTATGTTTTCTTGCATCATGGCTGCAACTAACAAAAATTTCGTTAGTAAAAGTAAACAAATTCATAACCTCACATTTTATTTAATCTTTTTGACTTACTAAAGTAAATAGAAAAAAGTGGCCTCTGAATCACTAGCAGTAATTATATCTATTGCTGCATTACGAGATCTTTTTTGACACAATTAGCTGAACTTCATCTGCGCATGATTTTTATCACGAAATATTGCATCTTGCATTCCATTGCACGTTGTATTGCATCATGTCAAAAGTGACTTTAAGAAATGTTCAATGATTTAGTGATTTCCCTAGTGGAATGTAGATTGGTCAACAAAGACCTACTCCATCTGTATACAAGAGTTGCCTGAAGCACCACTGTTTTTGTGAACATTGAAATTTGTTATTGCGAAGCCAGTGGCAATTTACAAATGGACTGTGTAAGTTGTTGAATGTGAATGTTTAAAAGAAGCAATGGAAATCACCCGTGAAGGCAACTTTTGGTAATGAAGCACCATCAGAGAAAACTGTTACAAAAGAAGATCGGCATTAGGATATCGCAGACAGCAATACCATTGAATTTGCTTAAACATTTAGATGTAAGAAAGATATGTTCCAAATAGATTCCGTATGTCAGTTTCTTCCATAAAGTACGTCGAACAACTGAATTTTTGAAGAAGAAACACATCGAATTAATATCTCATTATCGCATGACTTGTTTTTGTTCCAAAAAAAGATGCGCGGATAGAGATTTTTATCACATCAAGAAGTTGTCGAAGACTTTCCAAACTATGTCAAAACATGTGGGGGGCGAATATTTCGAAGATGCTGAAACACTTTGTTACGAACTTATTCGTTTCTGTTTCACTTTTTGTGAAAACTTGGTAACGCTCTTACCATAGAGATGCATTTTGAACTTGCGTAAGATCTTTATTGACCTAAAATTGGCAGTGAGTGATTGCCACTTAGAATGCTTTGGTCCTTTGATTTATCAATGCTTTCTACCTTTATAAATTCAAGAATCTTTTGATGCCCTGCCAGATTCTTAGACATCAACTTTTTTTTGATTCAGTCGATGAATACATCGTTTTTCACTATAAGGTGAACGGAGGGATCCCTTCCTTTTACCTTCGAACGACATCTTGATGTATTGATGTGAGGTGTTGTCTTTAAACTACAGTAGTCTTGCATTTTTGATAAGCGAACTGTTTTATTTGAAGGAGCCGTGCTTCTGAAGCTTTATTCTTCGGCTTTCCTCATGTTTTTTAATAAAATTTGGGATGGAAGAGCGGTAAGACTTCGATCTTCTGGTCTACTGTTCGTTTTTCGTATGAACACTCCTTTCGCTTTTTTCCATATTTTGGATATATAGCCTAGAATTGAGTTGGTTTAGAACACTCTTGATTACTTCAAAGCTTTTCTATGGCATGATCGAAAAAACGCCGTCTATGCTAGATGATTTGTAAGGTTAAAGCTCTCAATCGCTTATTTGTTTATTTATAAGATTTTTTGTGTTAGAGTTTTCTTTCCCCTGTTAAGAGCGTTTATCCCTTCTTTCTCGTTCTATTCATGATTTCTAGTCCAGATTGGGCGCGTAGAGTTGAGATATTATGATGGAAAATAAATATTTTTTTAAGCTGAAGTAAAAAAATCACAATGAAAAATCTAATAGTATCAAGCTGTCCCACTTATATTTACGTTTGAATTATGGAATATGAAGCAGTGAAATTATATGAAATGAATAGATTTTTTGTTAGTTGTATAAAAATCATTTCATCCATTTTCTAATTGGAACATAAAACGAGTCGACCATTAAATTTTTTTCATGACTTCTATTATTTAATAGGCCATAGGAGCGACATTATTTGATATTAATGTGACACTCATGTTCTTGATTTTTATTTAAGCGAACCGTTGTCATGTAAATATATTCTCAAATTATAATTATTACCTGTATACACGCAACTTTCTTTTAATAGTGAGTTATTAGGTTGATTCATATTATATCTATTATTTTCAGAATTTTATTGTGGGATACTATGATTTATTAAATGATATATATATATATATATATATATATATATATATATATATATATATATATATTCATCTCTGAAATAAATTCGAAATTTAATATTTCGAAAATATATTCTGCCGTTCTTCAAATGTCAATGTCAATAAACCTTTTTGTCCCCAATGGGGAAAGGGTAGTTGCAAGGTAGGTCTCTTCTGATTAAAAATATCAAAAGGTCTAAGAAATTAAAGAAATTAAATTAAAAATATATACAAATATAGTGTAACGGAATCACACACTTGTATAGACCACGAAACCGACCCTGTCTAATAGTATTCACGTTTGGAGAATGCGAAGGCATTCCTAGAAATCGAATCTTCCAGAAAGAACAATGATATGAATACGGGCAGCTTAGAGTAAGTTCAGTACAAGTATTTCAACTAATACGGGAATTTAAATCTCTATCAGAGAATATAAGTAGTAAGTAAAACAAGTAGCAAGTATATTGATGCTCTACGAGTTTGTGGTTGAGACAGCTTAGCTGATATCACACAAATTTGTATATGAGTCTGTTGTAAAAAAGAAAAATAACCTTGTGCTTACCTAATGTTATTCCCCCAAAGTTCCATGACTAATGGTAAAAGTGATTCAGAGTAGAATTCCAATAGTTTAGTGTTGACTACATTGTGGTACATTCCATTTTGACCAAGTGTGTCTTCTATATATGTGCGGGACAAGGTGTAAAGGTAAATATAATATGCTTTTTGAGCATATTCATTATAAAATTCTGAGTTTTCTATACTTGACATTTGCGAACGAGTAGTAATTGATATTTGAGTTCTGGTTGTAAGTCCACGATATGATTGTCAAAAATGGTTTTCTTCTTTTAATTTGTATTCAGTGTCTAGTAAAAAATAATCTTGATTTCGCGCTTGAACAACCAACAGTAAATGTACTGATCCATTCGAGGTGATTTGACAAGCGTTAATAACGAAGCAGACTGATCATGATTTTTCTTTAGAACGCTCAATCAAGTTGTATAAAATTGTAGACTTTTAACGATATTTTAGTTTCGATGGGAGACTATTTCTTTCAACACTAATTATGTTTGTAATATGAGCAGAATTATTCTGTTTAATAATGCATTGAAAAATTGCGAATTCAATTTCTTTGGCAGGCGTTTTGAAAGATGCGATGTTATTGGCTTGTCTCTTTTCAATTCCTTATGAATTTTCGTCTGGAAAAATTCTCATTTGTATAGACTAAACGTATAAATCCCCAAACTTGTTTTTATACTGATCGTTTTCATTTTAATATTCGAACTTATAAAAACTTAATTACGTCAACTATTATTACAAAAATTTTTAGTCACTGATGAACTGTTGTATAAGTACCAGCGTCTTGGGATAAAACAAATAAAATTGGTTCTTTTTACACAAAAAATGAATCGTTGATTTAGCTGCTAGTATAAATTGTATACACCGTTATTTAAGTAATGGTATCAGTATGTGATGAGATAAATTAAATTATCTACGTTAAGGACGTTGATTATTAATGTGCTCTAGAAATTAACATTTGAGTTATAGTAACAAAAATTATTTGTTGAAAAAAAAACGGTGCGTTGTAGATCACGTACACATTTAGATATATTTATTGTTTCAAAAACTCTCGATAAGTATCAAGGTTATTTGATGAATGTATGGGTAATTCTCATGAAATCTCGAAATTACCTATCAATAAATTAAAGAAAAATATGTAAATTAATTCATCAATATTTGCCCTGAAATTTGTACTATTTATATTACTAGAAGTGAAAAATATTTTAGTCCTCAGAATGAATGAGTTTTAGAGGAAGAGCCAGTGACCAATGAAACTTTCCACAATAAATCTTCTACCCCTACTGAAATGAAAAGACACTTCTGGCAGTCCTTGTGGCTGAGGTAGACTACCCTAAAAATTTAAGAACGGTAGGAATTAAGACTTATTGCAGTTAAAGTCTCAGCCCTAAAATTTTACGAAATTACTTTGGACTTCATGAAACATTTTCCAGAACATTTACACTTCTCCTAATTGTTAACAGAATGTCATGAATATTAATCAAAAAATTCAATTGTGTCACTTTATCAGTCTTCAAATTTTAACAAAAGATATAAAATATATATACAATGAATAATTCACAATGCCAGAACGAAATTCCATCACCAATAATCTACCAGAGCGAAAAACGTCCTCGAGCGAATGCAAGTAAGATAGAAATATGGAAACATGTGGGTTAGAAAGATGGGGAGTAAAATAAAAGATGGACAGAAGAAAAATAGTTGTTTAGAAGAATATATACAATTTAAGATTAATTTTATGATACTAATTAAAAAACGAAGTTTTTTCGAAAAAAAAAAAAAAATATATCTAAGTCGGTTAGGTTTATTCTAAAAACTTCTAGGACATGAGTTTCAAGATTTCATAATAATTACCCATATACGTGATAATAAGATTCTAAGGGCACCGTCAATTAAGACAGATTGGCTCTTTTAGACTTTTTGCTTATTTTGATCACTTATATACCAAGTTTTTTTAGTTTAGAGCAATATCACATAACCGTCATCACTTCCTAAAAAATGTAAAAAGTCATCTAAGAGGTAGACTGGTCCGGGAAGTCCATTTTCATGGCCACCGCGTTCTCCTGAATTGAATACAATGGATTCATTTTTTGGAAATACCGTGAAATCTATACACAAGGATCGAAATGATCGATAGAATAAACTTCCATTGTGACGCTAGAAGAAAGAATCTTTGATTGCTCTTCAAGTGTTAGGTGGGAATTTCGAAAATTTATTATAATTTTTTCTTTTGTTTTTATTTGATAAGTTGGAGGCTTACCAACAAATTTTTCTAAATTTCAATTTTTCCTTATGTAAGTAACACGATGTTCGACTGTACGCAGTTCAATTAGAAATATTTCAATACATCCTGTTAGTATTTTCCATAAATAATTACAATTTATGATAATTTTCTTCAGAATGTCTTTTTATGTACAACGGTCTGAAAATCTAGATATTTCCTAAACCATAAATTTCATCGTGTTAAACATAGCGTACCTTTTTGTTGAAAAATCGATTGAAAAATTCATTTTTGCTATCTTTAGATTGTACAGATTGTCCTTGTAAAAGTTACGTTAACCATTGGTTTTGAGACGCTTCTGGCCTTCAGATAAAAGTGTGGAATTATTTATTCCGTCAAATACAATTCATGGACATACGTAATAATCCATTAAAAATTCATAATGTTTGAATGAATGAAACGAGGATTTGTATGAGAAATTGGAAAATTAAATTCTCTACAAAAATGGTTTATTAGCATCTTTTAGCATCTCACTTAGTTTCTACGATATGGTGGAAATTTTATATTTTCCATATCTTTCAAACTATGCTAAATACAAGATGTACGATTCAAAGAATATTTGTATTTAATTTAGTTTTATTTATAAAATTTATCAAATTTTTTACATATATCTGATGAAGTCTAGAAAAATTATTTTAATCAGTATCAAAAATGTAGCTGGCTCTTGATTGTAACACAGAAAATAAGATGCGACTTTAATAATATATGATAAATAAAAAAAACCAATCGAAGATAACAATTTCAATGCCCTCAACATATGAAAATGTCTGGTTTTCATGGTTTACGATAAAAAAGATAAAAAAATAATATGCAGTTACTACTAACCAGCCAAAAGTGAGGGAAGACTTTATAGTTTTTCCAAATAACTACTTTTAACGTGAAACTAATCACTTAAGAAAACTAATTTTGAAATTCCCGTTACAATTCAACGTAAAAGTTTATAAATCATAAAATAATTTTCTCATGACAACATTTTTATTACTATAACGAATCCTTTGAATTGACAGCAGGATGAGAAGAAGAGATATCCGACTAAGACTCGAGGGATTTTTTCATTCTATTTTATCCTTATAAATTTAATACTTTTAACAATTTTAATCCAAAAGATCATTGAAAAAATCTTGAGTTTAAATATATCTATAATTAAGAAGACAACCATATACATATTTAAGTTGAAATAAATCAGCAAGCAAGTTTCGAATATTAGAAAGATTGCAATGTTGCAAATAAAAATACTGAATAAATAACCGGGTACAAATTGGGCTCATGCACCGGTCAGTCAATCTAGGTGCAGGTAATTCTTTCGTTGACATCTACGACCAGGTTTGTCTGAAAAGATTCCGATCTAACAAAGGAACAACCCCTTCCAAATAATAGTTGCAGTCTTTCTCCTCGAAACAGGCGTTGACGAATGCCTCTTTGGACGAAAATATCTCTTCTGGAAGTTAAACTTTAAGGTTAGGGAATAGAAAAAAGTCGATGGGGGCAATTCGTGATTTTAGTTACAAAGATCACCAAAGTGTAGGAAAGCTAGTCGTTTTTTTGAAAGTTCTTCCTTATGTTATCAAGCAATTATGCCTAATACTCCCCTGTTCTAGTTCTACTTTTTTTATGGTACCCGATCAATACAATCTCAAAATACAGAAAAAATTAATGAATTTTTATTATCGATTCTAACTGGAGCTATAATTGCCAATGTCATGATTATTGAATCGTTTTATCTATCTGACCACACTCAAACAACAACGCACGCTCTTGACTCAAGTTAATACTATAAACTCTTGAAGAGGATCAAAGTTCTATAACAGTATATCAGAGACAAGGGTTAATTTTAACTAGTGTTAATATATTTAGGTAGGTACTAGAAGATAAAATGTTACAGATGTTACGAATAGATCATTTTATACACTGTTTTTCATTGTTTTGGGATGTTTCGCTGAATTGTTAAATAAAATTTAGTTATTCGAGTTTAAAGATGTTTTTGTTTTGAAATTAGTCATCAAGATATTTAAACTTCAATTCATGTCATCCTATGTCACAAAAGATCAGTGACAATCAGTTTGGTTGATAGATCTATCCAACTATCAGACCCCCTGAATTTAGAATAATTAGCTATTGAAAAAGCAAAAACTGCATTGAAATAAGAGAACAGATACTACAATCAATTAAAAAGCAAAACAGAAACTAAATATCAGAATATGAAACATTTTTATGTACAAGGACTTTCCCAACAACTATCGAATTATTTCAATAAATATGATATTAGTAAAAGTCATAAAGGACATAATACGTTATCCAAATATTTCACTAAATTAAAATCTAAAACAGTCTAAAACGATAAAAAAAAATAAAACTGCCTTAAGAACCACGAAATATCAAAAAAACATAAATTCAATTATAAAAACTCTTGGAACGGAATCTAATACACCAAAAAGAGAATTTTTAGAAATGTTTCACCCTCATGAAAACGAAAAAGTATAAATGATAAAAAAGACCTAAATAATTTAAGTAAAATTTGTATCTCCATTTTGTAAATTCTAATAAAACTACAAATAATTTGATTAATCAAGTATTGCTACATATTTAAAATGTAAGGATTAAGGAAAAATTAATTTTTCGTATTAGAACATTTTTTATTTTGATTTTATTCTTATATTGATATTCATGATAAAGCTGATCTATTGATTAATATAAATGCGCAAATTGTCAGTGTCAATGTTATATTTTGATAAAGAAAAGTCGAAACGTTAAATTAATAAAAAAAACTAATTTTAAAACAGAAGAGACCTAAAATCAAGAACATTTAGAAACATAAACATATCAAAAGGTCTAAGAAATAAGAAATTAAAGAAAATGAATACTATGACTTCAATAACGTGAATTATAAACGGAATTAACTGCAAATGTGGTTGCTATTACTTCATTGCGCATATATCCGCCTACCGTCACGTGGCATAATCTTAATAATGGAATACTAATGATGAAAAATGACTTGAAAAACCATACAACTAGTTGGAAACCCTAGAAAGACTATGTCTCTTTATATTTAGGGAAAATATGGTCAGCAAACGCTAGCTTCTCCCCAACGAAATTTTGTACTTAATTATGCTACATAAAAAAATATTTTGCCTCCACCCCCCAATAACAATTCACGAGAAAAATACATTACAGTGGAATCCACCTTTTTCAACCTACGATCGCCGGTCAGGAATGCAACTGGTGATTGGTTAGGTGCCTAGTAGGCGATTGCGCATCTTCTCCACTCAAACGTTCTGTCACTGGCGATTCCAAAAGATCGTTTCCAGTTAAGTCACATAATCATGGTTGTCGCTAATGACTCTTCCACTAAGTGTCAATTTCGAGCTATTATCCATTTCTTGCATACAGAACGGAACGACGTTCATAATGAAGGGGGTAAAGGACACAAGTTTATCGCTACAGACGACATTGTTCAGCGAGTTGACCAAGAGTTAGGGAAACTCGAAGGTTCGCCATAAATGAATTATCAATGCAATTTCCTAAGGTTTCAATATCTACGATGTTAATTGACAATCAAAAAGCTCGCCGAATGGGTGCAGATTTGGAGTTTCTAGACCGTTATAATACTGATGGAGAAGATTTTTCGATGGACAATGGATGCACACAAATTCTTCAACGAGACCTACAAAATTCAAACGAACATTCAACAGTCGTAAGACTTTTTAGGACCATAAAGATGTCTGGTTTGTGTAGTTTATGCAGCCTGTAACAACAATTAATGTTAATTTATATAGGGAAACTTTGCGACGCTTATGAAGAGCTATTCAATAGAAACGAAGAGACATGATTTTTATATTTTCCCTGAACTGAAGTAGTGGCTTGGAGGGCGGCGATTACAAACTGACGTGAAGTTCAAAGAAACCTTCAACTGGCGGCTACATTTGATGGAGAGGGTATCGCAAAGCTTGTTCACAGATATGACAAATGCCTTAATTATGAAATGTAGAGAAATAAACTATATTTTACCTTACTATTGGTAATGACATCTTTTTTGTATATTCACACCATTTTTTTTCTTTAGAGCCCTTCGGAGGATAAAAAAAAACAACCCTCTTATATCAAATTAAATTTTCAGTGGAACTTTTCATCGAAATGAAATCATATTACACCTGAGTGAGAAAGATCCCAGGAATTCACTAAAAGGACTGAAAGTGTGTTGTTTGGATCAATCTTCCCTTGTTAAATGACTAATTTTTGAATGCCACCAAGAAAATGTTGTAAACCCACCCTACTTTCGTTTCGACTAAAACACAACACCAAGTAACCGTGCTGATGGTACCGATGTTTAAGAAATTTATCTCTCTATGTATATAGGAACGCCTAAATTATCTCGGAAATGTCTTGTACGACTTTTATAAATTTTTGTGCGCAAGAGGTATCTACACTGTTGTCAGATCTTACCTTTTTCCGGAAAAATAATGAGCTTTGTTATTTCAAATGGATCATCCTGTATATTTTTCGCTTTTAGAAATCCCTAAGAAATCCTTATGATTTTTCATCTAATGTTCCCTATACCTAAATCCCATAATTTCGCAATTATAGCTACATTTACATTACGGAATCCAACGCAATGGGTTGGAAGGCGTGGTTATATCGAATGGCCCCCGCGATCACCCGACATGAATTCTTTAGACTATTTTCTGGGTCACTTAAAAAAACATCGTTTATAAAACAAAACCTGCCAATATTCAGAAATTAAAAGATAGGATTCCCACACGGTTAAGAAGAATTGAGCAGCCAGGGATGTTGCGAAATGTATTTCAAAAATTTTAAAAATCGCATGACTGCACCAGTTCCTTCAATCGTAGCCATCTAAATGAACAATATTTATTGTAACTTCGGTGGAATGTAGCTATAACTCCGAAATTATGGCATAGAGGATATTACATTAAAAATAATCAGTATTTCGTGATGATTTCTAAAAACACAAATTATATAGAGTGATCCATTTGAAATAATAAAGTTCATTATTTTTCCGGAAAAAGGAAAGATCTGACAACAATGTAGATACCACCATAACCCCGGTCTTATCACAAGATCCTTGTACATAAAAATGTATAGAAATCGTACAAGCCGTTTCCGAGATAATTGAGACGTTCCATACATAAAACTCACTCTGTATATATTTATCTGAATTTCATTATTACGTTGGGGAGTACATTATGGTGTACTTGTATCTTTTTCACGGTAGAAAGCATTATCGAAATACTGAAGATTTTACCTAACTTTGGAGAAACCAAAATTTTGTTATGTTATCTACGAACTTGGAAATAAAAAAACGGGTGATATTTTCTGAAGAGAGAAGAAAGTTGACCCATTTAAAAGCAGAAATAGGCAATTACAAAAAAAGTCCACTTGGCGTCTTTTACCTATCTTGAAAATGGACATAGTTTTCTTTTTCATCCTCTTATCTTCGTTATTTATGGGACTAGGACGTAACATTGTAGAGATCAAAAAATAAACATTAAGAACATGGCGTTAAGTCTTCATTGAATGCAAACCTGGACATGGTGTCTTTTACCTCCGGGGCACAATATACTTTTTCTACTTTAACATCATCATCTATTATTTAAATCATTGATTTAGACCAAATGTATAGAGATGTACTCAAAAAATCTTATTTTTTAGTGTACATTTTATACTTCATTTAGTGTACATACCACAAGAAAACTAAGATATTAATTAATATTAATCATTAAGATATTAATCATTAAGATATTAATGTACAAGGTGTCCAGAAAGGGTATCGAGTATTTGTAAGTTCAAGTAAACAAAAAATATTTATAAGCAATAAAAACTTTTATTGTTTTTTGATACCATATGAATTGGAAAATTATTTGGAAAAGATGATGTTATCCAAATGATGACCGTTTCGTTGCTGGCACTCTTCTAAACGTGAACGAAGATTGGCGATAACACGTCGACACAAAGCTCTTGATATTGCTGCCATTTCTGACCTGATGGTTTCCTTCACAATTGGGTTAGGTTCGTTGGATTATTTTGATGAACCTCACTTTCAAGGTATCTCCATACAAAATAGTCAAGCGGGCTAAGGTCGGGGCTTCTGGGAAGCCAGTTGATGTTACCCCTTCGCGAAATGACTTTATTAGGGAATAATTCAGTCAAAACTTCCATCGAGTCATTCGAGGTATGGCAAGTGGCCCCATCTTGCTAGAACTACGTTCTTGAGTTGAAACCTTCAAATTCCTGCAACTCTGGGACTAACAAATTTCGCAACATATCGCAGTAACGGTGACTATTCATAATAATGCTCGGCCTCGTTGATCTTCATGAAAATAAGGACCAATAATTGCTTTAGCAGACATAGCGGCCCAAACAACGACCTTTGGGCTGTGCAGGGGTCGTTCATGCTTTCGTTTCGGATTCTCGACTACCCACTCCTAATGCTATCATCACTTGGCGCGTGGCGTGTACGATATTCCGCACGATACAGGCGTTGAGCAGTTACTAACTATCGTGACTAAAACTCCACAAAATGGCGGACGCCACGAACCCCTCCCCGCTCCCTTTCGTCGCTCCGTTTCGAATGTGGCGCGAAAACAAATACCCGATACTCTTTTTGGACAACTTGTATTTCTATTTCAATTCTGTCAACCATTTATGAAATAATATATTTGTAATTTGACAGATGTTTTTAGACACACTGTAGTAGATAACGAATAATAAATTTAGCTTGATTTAATTCTACGAATATCTTAATAAAGACTAACGCTTCTGTAATACCAAATCTTCCCGAATAAGTGTTAATTAATGTAATTTTGAAGTTTCTACGAAGTAAACTAATTTAAATGACATACAACAATTAGGAGGATAAGAGAAAATGACTCTCGATTAAATACCCACCAAAACGGCACTAATTTCTCCATCTCTACTATTCAAATACAGCAGCATGAAAGAATTATTCAAATTGGTTAATTTGACTTTACTTTGAAGTCATCAGATGATATTTTGTAGAGTTGAGAAAGATAAATGAACATTATTTCATTCGTTCATCAAAGAATAACATAATTATACTAATTTTTTATTGTATTCTTATTCACTGTATCGTTTTGAATATGGAGTATTGGAGAAATATTTACAAAATATAAGTTTTCACTGGTAAACACTGTTTTTGTCATTCGAGTGATTATTTGTATTCATGTTAGTGTATTCTCATTAACAATTTTAATAATTTTGATTCAATTACGTCCAGTTTTTTTTGATAGCTATATTCGAGTTATATACGCACCTTTTTTGAATAATTTTTTTTTAACAAAGAATAGTTTTTAATCAATTATACATGTTCCCTTTTGATCAACGCTATTTTGCCAACTTTCTTTCAATTTCATGATTCCGCGCTCATAAAATTTCTGATCCTTATCAACAAAAAAACTGAACCAGTTGCGATTGAAGATCATTTGACCATTCAAAGCATTCTGCAAACTTCGAAATAAATGGTGCCAGATCAGGGCTGTATGGGGAATGTGGTATCACTTCTCAGCCAAGCTCCAATAGTCTCCCATGAGTTGCTAAAGATATGTGAGGCCTCGCATTATGATATTGGAACACTAAACCTTTCCAATTTGGCAATTCTGGCCATTTTACTTTGATTGCTTCATCCAGTTTCATTAAACAGTAAACATCAGAATTGACCGTTTGGTTCCTCGGAAGCAGCTCAAAAAACAAAACACCTTTGTAATCCAACCAAACTGACAGCATGAGATTTTTTTGTTATTTCTTAGCTTTCACGTCTTAGCATCGAAATTTCACATAATCATTTTTGATACTGCTATTAAGACTATTTTGAATTTCCATTGAGACTGCTATTAGGCTGGGCTAAACAAGAGCCCAGGCATTTGCCAATTGCAATACCAATGATTTGGACCGAATCAAAATTATATTTGTTTGAGTCAAACTAAAGGCTTTACAACCAAGTCCAAATAGACTATCCAGTATCCACACTTCGGCCAACAAACCCACTTCATATAGTGCCGACCTGCTTGTGTCAAAGCCTCCAAATTGATCAAAAAATCAGGATTCTACTCTCAAATAAGGTACCTGAAGATAATGATCCAAGTTATGCACAGTCAGCTTCAAACGAACCGCACTTATTGACAAAAGGTAATTGGAATACGTGATTTGAATCTGTCTGAAAACTGGGCTGAGATCTTCAGGACTAGATCAAACGATTGAACATCACTTTATCCTGATACGAGATTTCCTTATTTTCAACATCGTGACGATAAAATAAAACGTTGCTTTTCTAAAGCAGGTGATTTAGTCTATTGTGATAACGTTCCTATTTCGATGAACTTATTAAGATTTGAAGTTGATCCATATAACTAGAGATGATTCGTTGAGTCCATCAAAATCTAAGTTGAAAGCAGTGTTGCTGCATAAACTTCCTCCAGTGCCGGTTGCTCATGGTTCTGATATGGAAGTGACTATGTGCTTTCTTCTTCAAAAAATGAAATCTAAACGCTTTCGACTGAATATTTTTTTTTTTTTCGACAAATTTGTGTACGGTGAGTGACGAACAAGACTATAGATTTCCTGAATGGAGAAGCGCTATGTAAGGGAATGAAGTCCAATTTATTGTTGGAGACAAAATAGGTCTTCCAGAAGTCAAATGTTCACAAAAATCTTATGAATATATTTTATATTAAGCAATAATATCTCTAATTGTAGCTCATGTTTGTACTTTTTACAAAAATATATGTTTGGATATCACAACGAAAACTGACGTGGTTCTTTTCCATTCAATATTATTGTCTAGTAAATACTAAGTTTTCATGTGAAAAAAAATTTGGTCAACCATTGTTGTCGAGGAAAATACAACTTCGAATCTACCAATGTAAATTTCAATAGAAGGTCGGGATAAATCTACTGTATTCTCCCTAAACATGAGACATTATAACTTTAAAAAAAGGTGAAAAAGTACGGGTAAGAAAATGGTATTTTGAGAGCCACTCATATCAACAAGAACAAATGTTGATACTGGCACTTTTTCGACCCCCAATTTAGGCAATTTATTTGATCCTTCTTGGCGTTCATACAAAAAACAAAAGGTGATTTGTTTTCAGAAATACATGATAGTTTCGAATACATTTTTGTTACAAGATTAAATCCTTTGAGAAACATACCTTCCATAGTTGGACCAACTTCATTGAGACAGGATTTTTATAGCAAAAATTTAAAAACAAATCTAATACTTACCTTTACATTTTACGCCAACATGGCCCTGGCCCCAAATATAATCTTTACCTGCAAAAAAAAAGTAAAAAATAATCAATATACGAGGGCCAACTTTCGAGACATTGCAGACTGCAGTTAAAGCAAACTGGAGTTTCAAACTTTATTGCGTTATTCGGATATACGTAATTTTGGCCATTGCAATAACGAATGTGTTAGCTGGTGCATTGTCTTCATGAAACATCGCTTTCTTCTTAGCCAAATGCTTATTGCCAACGCTCAAACGTTGCAATAAGTTCGCATAATACTTGTCGCTGATATTTTTTCCTTTTTAAACATTGTCAATAAAAATTATCCTACGCGTATCCCAAAAAACCGACGCCCTGACCTTGCCTGCTGATGGAACGGTCTTTGCTTTCTTTGGAGCCAGTTCTGCCTTTTCAGTTCATAATTTTGATTGTTTTTTCGTTTCGGTCGTGAAGTAATGTATCCACAATTTATCCTTGGTCATGAAACAACGCAAAAATTCGGCTTCATTTTTGTGCAATATTGCCATACACTGGAAATATTATCTTGTCGATGTTTTTTTTTTCATTGTGAGCAAACGTGGCACCCATCTTGCGCACAGCTGTCTCATGTCCAAATTTTCAATTCATATACGATGTACCGCACTTTTTGAAATTCATACTATGTCTGCTAGCCTCGCGCACTTTCAGTCGACGATCATGGATTTTCTTCAACATTTCTGGAGTCGTCACCTCATTTGGTCGACCACTGCGATGCTGGTCCTCGCAGATCGTACGGTCTCGTTTAAACTCTGCTACCGAATATTTTACTGTTTCAGTCAGAGTAGAATCTAGTTCAGCTCTTAGTTAATTAGTAATAAATGTAAAAGTTTGAACTTTTTATAATTTTCAATAGACTGGGAGAGAGAGGAATTACCTCTTATTAAATCTAATGATAATCATTGAATATAAATAGAAATATAATAACAATATAATTATTATTAATAATCAAATCGAAACTTATGTTATTTATAGATATACATTGTCAATTTTGTTGATTGAAATAATGTAATATGACAAGGCCGTCAACTTCAAAGTCATCGTACTGATGTCAATCAACCAGATAACTGAAAATATGCATTTAAATTAATGTGGAAATTCATAATAGTACAATGACATAGACTGAAGTCTCATCATTTTTTCTCTGATTAATGACATTTTTAATTCTCATCAAAGATTTTAAATTTCAATACATTTTACAACACTATGCTTTAATGTTTTGACCTTTTCAACCAGAGTGCTGCTCTAAGAGGCTCATTTTCGATGCATCAGAATGATTAGTCCAAAATCACGTTTTATGGTGAGGGTCCTGGATAGTTCTGAATACTATGTCGGGTACGATTCGATCTAAAATGAAGTGCTAAGATGGTTTCAAATAAACAGCTACTTTTTTACGGGAGATTTGGATATACAGGGGCAGAAGGACGACGGTCGAAGACCTAGACATTGACGTGTAGAGTGATCAATTCTGGTGGGATGCGAAATACTGTAAAGTATCATCGAATCCAACCAATGTCACTCCAAAAACTTATCGCCTAATATAATCGAGGAATATACTTGAGTGCTGAGTTCTGAGGGTCAAGTTAGATTGGGTTAGGTTAGATTAGACGATGATTTTTGGAGGTAGACTGGTGGCGCACTCACAGTTCAGTCATACGTGACTTGACACGGTGAGGCGATGCATTTTTGGAGTGGGATTGGAGGTATTCGACGACACTTTACATCACACCAGGGCTGATCATTCTGCACGTCAATGCCTAGGTCTTCGACCTTGGTCCTTCTGCCCTTGTAAGCCCAATCTTCCCGTAAGAAAATAGCATTTTCGCACCCTCACCATAAAACGTGTTTTTCCACTTCCCATTTTATGACTTGTTGATGGGAACTATTTTTTTGTGATCCCGGAATTCTTATTTTACATAGATCAATAAGAGAAGGTCTGATGATTCCTAGCTTGTAACATACGGCACACCAAACATTCACTTGATTGAAATACTACACCTTTTTGCTTGAATTACGTAACATGGATTGTCTTCGCTCCGATATTGACAGTTTTGGGAAGACGAAACACTATTTATGGTATTTCACAAAAATTATTGATTAATGAAAATATCTCTTCTCCAAAATCAGATCCCCGTAACGCAAACAGAACTTTAATGGTTTTGGTTCGTCATCTAAATTGTGACACATTTTGACTTTCCACAGATAAATTCTGTTAGCATCAAAATTGTCAGTAAATTTGTTTTACTTATGTCTATTTTAACGTTTGGATATCTGAGTGACATTTTGGAATCCGTAACTATAGTACTTGTAGTTTCATAATAAGCTTTCGTATCTTTTGTTGTAAGAAATCTGTTGATCGAACGGCAAGCAACACTGAAGTTCCCTGCAGTATTTGGATACCTTCCACTGAACAAAGCATTTCATTCCATAACATTGAATCATACAAACTTTTTATACAAAGGTTACCATTGTATTTAAAACTAGTTTAAGTTTGATAAAGAAGTGTTTAACAGTTCATTTCAACATAGGTTTGTTCCAACCTGCTAGTCTGGACCGTTCTTGGAGCGGTTATTGGAAGCCTTTATAGATATTTCCTGCTCAATCTCCGACTATGCACGGTTCTTGTAACAGTACTTGCTACCAATAAGTATCGAAAAGACCGTCTCGGAAACGAATCCCTAAGTCGGTTAGAATACAAATCAGAATCGTTCCTCGTTTAACTGTAACTGCTCGGTTGGAACACGTAATCTTTATTGCGCAGAATCATCACCGTACGGAGAATGGTTTTTTAATGAGTTGGAACAAACTTCATATCAATACAATAAACTTTGTTTTTCCATGGTAGTATTTGTTGCAAATATTAGTTTTTGATTTGTGAGATGAAATTGAAGAAAATTTTAGTTCACCGATACTTTAGAAGTTTGGTAAGAGATCTAAATGTTGATAATAAAGAACTTATCTCAATCACTTGTTGTATTTGCCACATTAAAGGCAATTTACATTAGAGAGAAATGGGTCCTTTGAAATTTTTGAAAACTGAAATTTTGTTTGAAATTAATGTTCAAATAAGCAGGGCAGAATTTTTTATCTTTTACAAGAGTCGTGTTACCCATCCAGAAGACAATTTGACTGACTAGGTGTTTTGTCCAAAAGTCGCGGGAGCTTGTTCTGATTTTTCGAGAACTTTCCTTCTAGTATTCTTCAAGCTATCTCCTTTACGTCACGTATAATTTCTCCCTACTTGCTAGCACCGTAACTTTGACCTTTGATCTACATCAGTTTAAGACCTCGTTTTAATTCTCTTTCGAAGTTTGTAAGTTTTCTGTTACCTTCATTAAATTCTACACTGTTGATCAATTTCTTCTTCTTCCACTTCTTTTTCTCGTGTGCTTTTTACTTTAAATCAGTTTAAACTAACTTTGGAAGACTTTAATCAGTTATCTTATTCTCTATATAACTCCAGTTTCGTTTATCATTTTTTCTATAAACATCTTTCTAAATGAACAAATAATCTTCGTAAATGTGAAAATTGCCTTTCACAACTTACATAAGGTGTTTTTTGTTTTAGCAGAAAATCATGAAAAAAAAAAAACAATTTCTTCTGTAATAACGATTCTATTCAGACAGGATCTGACAATTTCCGGTTTCCAACAGAAATGTGCGCGGCAGATATAGCTGATGGGGAAGCTCTTGGATACATTTTTTAATACAATTTTTCTGAAGTCTCCAATACGTCAAAGAGGAAAGGCAAAAAATATCTCCGAACATTTTTTGCCTTTCATCAAATTAACTTTCTACGCTTTCTACACGTGTTTCACTAATTGTGTTAACAATAGCGGAAAAACATTCACAATAAATATATGGTTTTAACGAGAGACGCAGTAAGAAAATAAAATTCGGTTGGTTAAGCCGTGAAATAATGATGGGAGTATTCCTGGGAAACACTGTAATTTGTTTTGCTGGAATATTTAGGGAGCTTATTAGAACTATGGGCTATTTATATGAATGAAAGCGTAATAAAATGATAGAAGATTCGTAATCCATAGGCGTACTTCATTCATTAGACAGTTAAAATATTCTTTCAAGTTACACCTCAAGTATTTTCGTATGAAACAAGATTTGTATGAATATATCGGGTGTATATTCACCCAATTCCTTATAATTCAAGGTAAAAAAGTTTTTTTCTAAAATAATTTTTCCGCAAGGTATGAAGCACGTTGGTTGCATTCAGCAGACGAAAACGTTGTACAACCCTAGCAGAATTGTTAGGTGACATACGCAACAAACTGAACGCAGACTGCTGGAACAAATTTCATATGTGAACGTGTGTAGTCTTGAAGAAAAAAACTTGTGGACGCCCTCTTAGACGGTGAATTGGTTTAATAGGACATCGCCAGCATAACACGTACCGTGATTGGCTACCATAAAAATATCCCACCAAACCAACCTTGTGCATTGGCTGTTCAAAATCAATAACATAGTGTTCTCTATGGCAGTATATTCTCTGCACAAGAAGTACCCAGCTTGACCTAGAGATGGCGGTAGTTGTTAAAAAAAATGTCATTGTATTAGAAAGTACACAATCTGTACAGCGTATGCTTCAAGTTTGAAGACGACACGTTGTTTACTATTTGTTTGGGAGCGATCAATAGTGAACGGTTTCAGTGAATTTGTAAACATCGTTATGTGATACAAAACTTTTATTTGAAAGGCCTTAGCCCAACCATTACAAAAACTGAACTAGATTCTACTGTGGGTGAGACTGCTCCTTCGTTATCAACAGTAAAATATTGGATAGCAGAGTTAAAACGAGGCCGTAGGCCTTCACAGACCAGCCTCGTAGTGGTCGACTACATGAGGTGATGACTCCAGAAATGTTGAAGAAAATCTACAAAACGGTACTGGATGATCGTCGACTGAAAGTGTGCGAAGCTAGCAGATATCGTAGGCATTTAAAAAAGTGCGGAACATCGCACATTAACTGAAAATTTGGTGTGCGAGAGATAGGTGCCGCGTTTGCTCGCAATGGAAGATGTTTTCATAGGAATAATGCCGAATTTTTGCGCCATTTCACAACAATGGATGAAACGTGGGTCCATCATTTCACACCCGAAACAAATAAACAACAAAACATTCTGCAGGCAAGGTCATGGCGTCGGTTTTTTGGGATACACGTAGTATAATAATAAAAATCAAGCAGAAACGGCCGCATTTGGCATGTTCAATCATGACAATGCACCAGCTCATACATCCGTTGTTGGATTATTTTCTGTTCCCAGATTTAAAAAAATAGCTTGATGGTCAACGATATTCCAACAATGAAGAGGTGATGTTGGCAGTTAGCTATTTTGAGCTTAACGATTCTTATTTAAAAAAGGATATCGAACTTATTGAACAGACCTGGAAAAAGTGTAAGGAGCTAAAATGAGATTACTTATTTTGAGCTTTCTTTGTCGAGCTAGGTACTTTTGGAACCATCTTCGTATAATATATCTGACGCTTATCCTTATATTAGCTGTTCATGACATTATTTTAGTCTTTTCAGTTTTTGTCTAGCTCTTGTATTAAAAATACCTTTTTTTGTAATTAAAATATAAGTTTTCTTTTCAAAACCGAATTTCAATTTTACAAATATTTATCCCGGATGTTATCAGTGATTGACTGGAAAAATAAATATTGTAAAAAACATCTTCTGAAAGTCATGTGCTGATGCTGAAATATACATCAGAATATGGCAGAACAAAGAGCCGATGATTACCATGCATAAACAATAAGCCGAATTCTAGCCACATAAACAAGCTCAAGAGACATGCTGACATATACATAAAATGTGAAATATTTTTTTATTTACTTAAAAATTTCAAAGAATGTATTGCCATTTAACGCCTGTTGCATTATTCAGCTGATTTCAGTACTTCAGTACCCGGTCGCTAATAGTAGACAGTTAGTGAAACTAATACCCACATCCGCCTCAAAATGTGTTAAGGGTGGAAAATTCTCTAATCAACTTATGTCTATATGTTATATTATTATATTTTTTCCGCAATTCGGTGTTTTAATTATAACCATGACAAGTACAAAGTATGTCAGAAACTATATTCTTATATACCTATTCTCATTAATAATATATCATTTTTATGGTTTTTTATGGGAATCAAATATTTGCAGTACGTATCACGTGTCCAATTTATCAAATTCAGGGAACATATGTCGATGTCATGAGGTAAAATAGTTCATAACACTTATGCAAGACAATGAAAATTGAAATTAGATTTATTTTACCATTGACTTTCATAGAAGGTTCTTGCTTAGAGCTCAAGTGAAGTTTTTAGCTTATGAAAAGTTATTTATAGATTAGCTATTTTCATTATAAATAGAATAATCAAGGTCTATACAGAGTATACAAAAGTCTCCATATGGGAGGACATATTTTTTACGATCGAAAATGTTTTTTGTAATGGGACACGAAATTTGATGTTCACCTTTCATAAATGTGTATTTATAGAAACGGCACAAGTATGATAAGCTTCATTAGAGGAATCAAGACATGGAAGTTCTTTCACTGTTTGGGCAAGCTTCAAATCTGATGTTTCATCATTAGCAATCATGCCAAGCAAGAATTTAATGCATTCGCATACTTTTTTCACAGAAACTTTTCACATACAGATGAGATCTATCGCACAAACTTATCCATGGTTCGATATCTGTTAGCCTTCCAGAGATAATGGCCACTTCCCGTATATCCGGAAGTGAATGTTTTCACATAAAATAGATATGATTAATAGATTTCTCGTAGTATCAATAGTCTATACATAGAGTTTCATGATGATCGTCGTGGGGTGGCTTATCATACTCTTACTATAGAAGCTAAGTAAAAATCCTGAAACAAATTTAAATTAAAAATTGACATTCCTCAATGTGAAAATGCGATTCAACCTTTGAACCCCTTCCAATGACATGTATAATAGGAAATATTGAAAATTTGCTTTTGAATACAATTATCAACGTTCATGCACTAGCCGCCCCTGTCATCGCCCAATTGACGAATTTTTCGCATGGAAACTGTCTAAATGCAGTCGCTTGTTATTTCAAATTCTCATTACGAGAATTATATAAAAAAATTATATAAAAACTTTCTGCCTCAATCATTTTTTTCTCAACATAGTTTCGTTTTGTCTATACACTTTTTTCAGGATGCTCCAGCGTCCAGCCTTAATCCTTCCAAATACTAGTTTCCGCATTTTTTATCAAAATAAACGTTTACGTATGTGATAACGTCCTAAAATCTATCTCGTTCACTTACAGATTAGGAAACAAGAAAATGTCGCTGGCGTCCAGATCTAGTGAATACGATGGATGGTCAATCGATTTGTAATTTAAGCCATGGATATCAGCTAAGTATGAGAAAGGGCGTTGTCCTAATGGATATGCAATTTCTTTTTCTTCAAATTTGGTTCCTGATGTGCCGCGGACAATCCATGTTTTGTACACGGTAACGAAACGGTGAAAAAACCAGTCCATAATGCTGATAAGCAAAGTCAAATACACCTGGTAACTTGTTATATGATTACATTCGATTGGAAGCAAACAATCTTCTGGAGAAGATAACTCAAAATTGAAACTACCGAGACATATGAAATGCCTTCGAACTTTCAATCTATCTGTAGTTGGTTGAAAATACCTCAAAAAATTATGCTTAAGCAGTATACGAAATATAAACTAATTGAAAGAACAATTTTGACACGAACAGTTTTCCTCTTACTACTACTAAGAGGTGGGCAATTCCAAAAGTCACGAACTCTTCGTATTATTTAAGTTTCATATCTACTATATTTTTATTCATATATTAAGATTTAGATAAAGTAACGAATGTATTTAAAGAAAGAGTACGGTTTCGATTTCTTTGCACAATTATTTAGACCACTTACACTAACTTTCAATTTATTCACACATTTCACATTCCACATAATAACTAACACTAACTATATGTTAATATTAACTATTTACATCATTTACTATTTCTTTTTTCACTCGAAAGGGTCAAATTTTGATTCAGAAAATTTTTATTTTGACAGCGGCGAAGCAATTATCTGCCTTGCATTAATTACATTTGCTATCTGAATATATTAAACATTTTTTATTTGATATATAATTTTTGTTGGGAGCAATATGTCCTAGCATAGTCACATGGCCGAATTAACTATAGCAGCTTCACAACAACTTGGAGTCCTACTTAAAACCAAAAAACTATATACTCCGCAACAGCTTCTAATCACCTACAAGGCTCAGATTCGTCCATCTTTGGCGTATGACTCGCCCATTTGGAGCTTGGCTCCCAAGTATATCCTGAGGACGCTCGACTCAATACAGAAGAGAGCAATTAGACTTATAAGCGATCAAGAGTTGCCCAGAACGTCAATTTATCAATTAACTCCTCTCTTTGGAGAAGTGCAAGTCTGTGAAACCAGCTATCAAAGCACTTCTTTCCTCAAAAATACAACTACAGAAGTAAAATCAATATCCACAGACATCTCCACACGGCAGGCACCACTCGAAGTAGTCGTGTGTAATAGGGTTTACCCTCTGGTGCTTGCTTTTAACTGAGGAATAGAAAAAAATTTCAATGCTTATAGGAGAATCAACAATAATTTTAATTGTTTTAAAAGAATCAAGGAATCGAGATTGATTGTCAATTCCTAAAAAATTAATCAGAAAATAATATTTCTTTTCTTTTCGATAATTTAAAAGCAAAAAATAGGAATACATGGAATGGAATCGCTTTTTGAAAAATTGATTTCCCGATTTTGAGAAAGCGAATCGAAAATCTCTAATGGATGACGTTAGGTCTAATATATCTTCCGCCACTTTCCTTTTGCTGAGGAGAATAGGATAGTAGCAGTCGATGAAACTTTATGTCTAAGGAAAAATCCTGTTTTACTGTAACTGATTGCAAATTCCATGTTTTAGTTAATTTTAGTTGAATCAATCAATTTTCAAACAATACCCCCTGTCGAATTTGTACATCTTTTCTACAGAAATAATGTTTCATTCTTGGATAATATGGAAACTTTGTAATTCTAAGTTAAATTTTTAACTTTACTCCCACACGGAATACTTGTATAGTTATTAATCTTGGAAAGAAAAATCAATAGAGCTATTTTTTACCCTGTAAACACTTAATTTGATTTCAGAAATTTGTTAGTCAAATTGTTGCGATCAGCTCAGCTGTTGACATCAAATTAGGAGACTTTAAGTTCATAACAGACGTTAATTTAATCAACCGCCGCGCCGTTAAATTGTGATAGAGAGAAAATATCAACTACGTTGAAATAATAAAATTACAAAAAATTGTTAAACGAAGCAAGAAAAAAAATAACATCAGTTCGAATGAATTTGGTAACCTTTCAAACTTCTTGATGATAATATACATATTCTCTTCGTCCGAAAATATGTTATACGTTTAAAAAATCGTAGATTATCGTGAATGTGAAAACAAATGACAACTGTACAGTATACAGGGTGTCCCACGACGAATTAAAACTATCTATATATGGCAAAATACTTGTAAAATCATGAAAATTTCTATGTTTGGGTTTTAGGATGCGATCTTTTTAACTAAAATATTTTCAAAGATGACAGACTTCCGGTCGGCCAAGCAGTTACCGTGAATGGTGTTGGCTAAGGCAAGATGATAACGGACTTCTTGTGGCCAGAAACTGAGGATATGGACCTGGACGATATGTGGTTCCAACAGGATGGTGCCACTTCCCACACAGCCAACGAAACAATGGCTCTTTTGCGCGAGAAATTCAACGGTAGTGTTATCTCACGTCGTGGCGGCCAATTAACATCGCCATCATGTGATTTGACACCGTTGGACTTCTTTCTTCGGGGATAGGAAGAAAAAGTGTACGTCATTAAGCCAAGAACAATTCAAGAGTTAAAGGATGAGATAATTCGGCACATTAACGACATTGAACCTCAATTATGTCTCAGAGTCATTGAAAATATGGACCATCGGATAGAGGTACGCCACCGAAGCCGTGGCGAGCATTTGGCCGATATTTTGTTTCACACATAATTGTCATAGATCCTTCTATTATTATAAAAAATATTAAGGTAATTCTCTGAAAACTTCTTGTTTTATTTACAATTAACATCGTGCATTTTGGTTCGACAACCCTTTATTTTTTACGAGGATACCCTTAAAGATATGAAACTGGTTTTTGTTCGGTTGCTTTCAAAATACTTATTACTAGTTTTAGTTCATACATTTACACCATATTTCCAAATCGTTAAGAAATCAGATCTAACTATGGAAATTTAAGTATACTTCTGTTGTAAGGCCTCCCGTGGACTCCCAGAGGTACTTTGGGAATCATTAAACGTAATATAACCTAATATAAATGACGGTGGGGTGCGAGGAGTGCACGTGCATCGAGCGCATAGGAACATTTAGAAAACATTTCGTGCCTCTAGCGCACACTACCTGTGACAAATCCGAAAGATATTTCGACGAGCGCACTAGAAAATTTGATTTGTCGAAGTGAGTCCTAGAGATGGGCGAACATACAAACTTTCGAATAATCATTAAGACAAAACGAAAAACCATCAGCAACATCTAAGAGTTTCCAAAATGAGCAATTTTGACAGAAATAACATCTTTTTTGACTGAGCGTAATAACGATGGCTCGGTACTGTCTCGCGGCGGAAAGAATCCTTCAGTTTCAACTGGATTAATTTCGCAAGCTTCCAACATTCATCAAGAAAAGGAGAATCTTTGGGATGTACACGATGATACACCTAATCAGATGGAGACAACAAGATCTAGAGATGAAAAAAACTATTTTGAAAGAAAGAATTCAATCTTATCTGTCGGAGCAGTAGTCCATATCCTACTTTAAGAAAATCAGTTTTAAAGTATCTTTCCGCTCCGTTCACCAGTGTTCCAAGTGGGCAGCTGTTTAGTGCTGCTGAACAAATAAACTCAGATCGTCGGAATAATCTACTTGGTGAGAACGTCGAAAAACTGCTTTGTTAGCATATAAGACTTCTTGCTGTCGAGTACTAAAATTACTGAATTAGTTTTTAATCTAATAATGCTTCGTTTTTTTTTCATTCAACTTTATAGCTGTTTTTTAAATTAAGTTGTAACTTAGTAAATAGGTTCATAATTGTCGTACAAATTATTGTGATATATCGTTGTTGAGACTGAGACTGATAGTTGTATGATTAATGATTAGATTATATACATTGACTGATTACTACGTAAAACCAAAGTGCTAAATAATAGATCTCAAAAATATATTATAAAATATAAAATTTATCTTATGAATATTGTGAACGCAATAATTGTAGTCTGTAGTTTTTATCTAAGTCTAACTTGATGTTGTTTTTTACAAGTTTACTTCCAAGAGTAAATCTTCAATAGTAGCTTAGGTTTCGGTTTCGACCGAAACTGAGACCAAGGCCGAAAGTTCGGTTTCGGATTCGGTTTCAGCTGAAAAATCTATTTCGGTCTGACAATAGAGTTTAGTAATCCAAAACAGCCCTTTTCACAGCAGTATAGTAACGATAACATTAAGTTATCGTTACTATAAATTATGCATGTTTAGTATTTCTGTCACTTTTATAGATTCAACTTCAACACCATTAAGGTAACGTCTTCAATTATTTATTATTCAATTATTATTAATATGACTAAAATGAACCATAATTATATTTATCTAATTTTATAATTATTATTGTATAAGATAGGAACTAATATATACAGAAGCCTGTAAAACTAATACTGGGTTCATTCAATTTGATATTCGTCTAGTACACGAGTCAGATTAGTGAAACTTTAAATTATTAAATCCTCAGTTTACTAAATAAATTGTTTTTAAAAAGCAAGTTGGTGAATTGAGTTATTTAGTTATATGTAGTAAAAACATAATATAGAATTTAAAAAATGGTGTTTGAACCATACCTGTTTAAAATTGGTCTGCACATAACTATTAAAAACAATCGAGTACAGTGATGTTATCAATTCACTAATAGAACGTCACTTATGCGCAACACTGTATTTTTAACAGGATAAAAAATAAATCAAATGTAGAAATATATTCCTGATGAAATGCCTTAACAATAATAACTACAATCTATTAGCAAATCGTTTCAATATGTGACTATATGACGATACTGACGTTCATTATAGTCTGCACACTAAATTTTATGATTACTTTATAAATTGCCACTACATATAATGTTTATTTATTTATTAGAAACATCCTAAAAATAGTACAGCTTATAGTCAAAAATTTCAGTGTAAATATTTATTCGAACTATAATTTTTCAATACAAACGAAATTGTAGCAAAAGTGTGATCGGTTATCACCAAGAATCTTCAGAGTTTTAGTTTCATCAAGTTAAATCTCTTTTTGAAGAAATTAACGACCATGGTATACAAATAACATGACAAACAATAAAATTAACACAAATCCATCTACTCCAACACTTGATTAAATTATTTGAATAAGTTTCAAAGTTTATTTGCAACTTAATATTAGTCGATGTCGTTCACAGTTTGCTTGTATAGAGTTAGTTTACGCAGACATGGAAACATACGAGGCATAATCAAAAAATGAATTTTTACATCAGCAATTTCTTCCCTCTTTCAAGTGAAGGGATCCTTAAACTAAACAGAAAATGTTTAGTATACGTATAAAACAGTGTGTGTGGTCATAAATAAAACAAACTGTGATAATTTTTCAATATATTCTAGCTTTATTTTCACACATTTTTTTTAGAATGTCTGACTAAAGCTTCTACGCCACTATTAAAATATGATGCATCTTTAGAATCAAAATGTTCGTACACCACTTGCTTGATTTCATATTTCACCCTTTAAGTCGAAATAGTCACACGGGACTAGATTAGGACTATATGGTGTATTTGATTCCGTAAAGTCAATCAAAAGGAAGCCCTTTCAGTCCCAAGATATTCTAGCCTTAATTTATTTGGTAATTCTCGTGAACTTTTTTGGCACGGGCTCTCCTTTCAGATGTCACTCTTTTGGATAATAGACCATAGTTTCATCACCCGTTACAATTGATCGGATTACACTTTCTTGGTCTTCGAGGCAAAGCTCTAAAAACTGTTCATAACATTCTACTTAAAGCTGCTTTGGCACTAAGCTAAGAATTCGATCATATTTGAATTCCCATGTAGAATCCTGTTTCCTTTTGGTAAGGATATGTGGTTTCCAGGTGAGTCCCTTGTCCAGATACCCAGGTGCTTTTCGCTGTCTGTTTCTGATAGGGTTTGTCCGTGCTATAAACCAGAAGAATCAGCTAACGAATCGATGAGAAAATGAGGGAATAGTGTCAGTACGGAAATATGATTTTATTTTTCATCGTACAAATCCCTTTTGATGAGACATACGTGTCTCGACTTTAGACATTATTAAAACATATAATTCTATTTATTTAGGATGCGATCTTCCTCTGCGTATATTCAAGTTAATATTATAAATCTTGAATAATTTAAAGGGTAGTTATGTAAACAAAACTTCGGTGTTTGTAGAATATATTTTTGAATTCGGTACGTCTTCCAACGATTTTGTGATAACTAGAAAGCTTAGGGAACAGTTTAGTATTATGCTGACAAGCACGTTTAAATAAGATGTGGATACAACTACTGTTTAAATACCACTGATAGTAGTATTTAAACGGCATTCCTCATCTTTTCATCAACAATATAGCGACATTACAATATGATGTAAATATCTCTGTACACGCGTTGGCCCCATATGCAAATAAGGTCATTGACAAGTATAAGAACATGAATTTTACATTTAAATCTCACTAGAATCAGTATTACTATTATCACTACACCAGAAACATATCTGAACATTAAAAAAATCATTATTTATAATGAGATCGAATAATAATTTGAATATAATAGTATCTAAATATTAACCACCTCCCTCCCCATTGGATTAAATCAAAATAGATATCGCATATCCCTTTGATAACCGTCTTAAGTCAGAAAACAAAAAAATGGATACTTGCATAAAAGGGGTCTAATACAGTCATGTCAAAGAAACGGCCCGCGGATGTTTTCAACACTCGTACTATCAAGTCTACGGATGTTTTTAAGTAATTTCAAGGGGAAGGCGTGCCTAGACAAGCGAGAGAAAGACAGTATCGCCATCTCTTAGCAGCAAGCGAAATATCCTATTATTTTTGTCGAGAACGATAGAATCTTCCACGCGCTTCGAGTCTAGACTAGAACCTTCCTTAACCATATAAAAGGAGTGCGTCGGCGCGACGTGAGTCAGTTGAGTGGAGTAATCGAAGAAATACGGTACTACATCAACAAATGATATTTATTCTGCAACTGAGCATTTGATAGCAGAATTTGAACTCGACTGGCAGCACAACTACAGATGACGCTCCTGTCATGGCTGGCAAATATTCGGGCGTTGTAACTAAATTAAATCAAAAAATATCAGGGAATTTTATTGGATTTCACTGTATAATTCATCAGGAATCATTGAGATCCGAACATTTAAAAATGAACCATGTCATGAACCTACAATTAAAATTGTAAATTTTATAAGGAGCAGAGTTCAGACAATTTTTACAAAATTTTGACCAAGTTTTCTGATGTCTCTTATTTTACCGAAGTTCGTTGGCTCAGTGAAGGAGTAGTTTTCGAAAGATTTTTTGCATTACGTGACCCTATTCAAGCTTTCATGTTAGAAAAAGGCAAACCAATTGATTACGACAATGACTGGTGGATTGATTGTGCCTTTTTGGTAGACATAAACACTTTATAGATCTGAATATAGAGTTACAGGGTAAAAATTTGATTGTCACTTAAATGTATTCAAATATTCCAGCCTTTGGAACAAAGTTGTGGAAAAATCAGGTAAAAAATCAAACTTTGGACCATTTTCCTCTTTTAAAATCATTTGGCACAGTGAACCAAGAAACAAAAAAAATTGGATGATTATTCTCAACTTCTGCAAAATGTGATCACGGAATTCAACAATCGTTTTGAAGATTTTCACAAAATGAATGAAATGGAATTCCCAAATTTCAACAATCCATTCTATTTTGAAGCTTCACAGGCACCGGTTCATTTGCAAATGGAGTTGATAGATCTTAAATCGGACAGTGTTTTCAAAGAAAAATTTAATGAGATTAACGTTCTTACATTTTATACACAATATTTCAAGAGTTTGGATAATTACCCGGAATTAAAAAAGCATGCTGCACGCATTCTCTGCATGTTTGGTAGCACCTATTTATGTGAGAAGATGTTTTTCGTTAATAAGAACAAACATCGCATAAGACTTAAGAATGAATATCTCTAATCAATTATTAAAATAACTACAACGAATATGATACCTGACATCGATGAACTTATCAAATACAAGAGAAATCATGTATTTGGATCCTCGAGCTCAACATAATTACCTACCATATTTTATAACTTTGGTATGATTTTTAACAACCGTATATTATATACTTGTATAATTTAATATATAAAATGTTATAATAATTCCGTTATTTTGTTTTAATTTTCAATCCACCTACGAATTCAAAATTTAATATATGGCCCTCTGCAAAATTGAGTTTGACACCTCTGGTCTAATAATTGATGTCTTTCATCTAAAAAGAGTCTAAAATTCAGGAAGCTACAATTATTGCAACAACTTTGACATAGAATATTTCAAAAAATTCGCAAAATTGACAATCACAATGTCCAGTATATGATGCAACGCGCAAAAATTACGCGCAATTGAAGAAAATGGCTCTTTAAGTATAATTTAAATCGTGTTTCTTGTTAACTATATGTTAAGAAAAAAGTGCTGAATAAATGAATTATTAACATTATTTCGTTGTGTCAAAATTGCACTACAAAATTTTTCTGAAAAATTTTGTTACAAACGTTAGGTCTATCATTTAGTATAAACCCATATATTGTTGAGATATGATTCAACACCTAGCACAGAAAAATAGAAATTTCATATATGTTTACTCTGTAAAATTATTTTATAAATATTCCAAATGGTGGCCTTGATAAGATGGATTTATGGAAGTGTGACAAAGAAATTCAAGATTCTTTAAAAATATTACACAATATTCATAAATTATTATTATGAATTATTACTTTATATTGTTGTGATGGTGGACGGGTTTCCTAGGCTCCCTGTATTTTTAACCGATTGGCGCCATAAATTGTCAGTAATCCGCCTTGTTAAGTGATATAAATGAATCTTGTAATCATTTTTATTGTCAATATTAATTCTTATGTTTTACATAAGAATGGAAATCATTTTATTCAAATCGGAGATTCTTATTTTCTTTCGTTATTAATTCAATAAATTATATTTGTGCAATATATATTAGGTAATATAATATATACATAATTCGGGTGTTTCCTCAATTATAATGATGACGTATATTATTGAACAGTGATTAATAGTTGAAAATAATGATCAATATTCACTGGGCGTGGCCATTTTTGTTCACAAGACCAAGGTCTTGATCTGTTATGAATACTGAAACATAAAACAGTTATATAATAATATAGGAGAACCTTGATGTATGTATGAATTGGGGTATCATATACACTACAATTCAAACTTTTTCGTTCCCCTTTCTTGCTGCGATACTGGAGAGTCCACTGTGTACAGCTGATCCATCTATTCCACTCCTTTTAAAAGTCTAGAATGTTGAATGGTTGTAATTGCCAGAGATCTCGTCTTCTATTTCATACTATGCCTAGTGTAGTGCTCTGAAGTTACGTAGTGTTTCACATTTCGAGAGAATGTGGGTAGAAGTTGCATCCTCTGCAACAAAATCTTCACGCCTCATTATCTGCGAAGTCTAGCGGCTTTATGTGTCTCTATAGAACTCCCGTTAGTATGCGTAGATTGTTCTTACTTAGATTCATCCATTCAGCAGATCTTCGCTGGTTATAGTTTCTCAGGACCTGTAGGTTATCCCAATAATTGGTTTTGCTACTATCTACCGTGTTTTCCAATGCTTGGGTTGGGGTCCCATGAAGGGCTTGTCTGTCCTGGCTTTAGCGAGCTTATCAGCTTCATTTTCCTTCAATCCAGTGCGTCCGGAAATTCATTGCAGGATAACTTCATTATTCTTGCCTAGCTCGTTTAATTTTTCTAGGAAATCCCAAACGAGTTTAGATTTTATGGTATTGAAGCTCCGATGGCTACGATAGAATGATGATCTCCTGTTTGCGATAGTTTCTTCCTAAATTGAATTGCATAAATTTCTGTGTGTTACCCAGACTTTTGGTTCTGGGCATGTTCACTCCTATTCCAATTCTGTCATCTGCTGCTTTAGATCCGTCCGTATACCATTTAATGGCATTTCTATTCATTTCATGTATGGTGTTTTGGTTCAGCTTAGAATTGAGGTAAACTTTGATAACGTTATAACCCCATTAAATTCATAAAACTTTGTGTTTCCATGCCCTTAGAGACCAAAACTTCTTTAGTTAAGATACGAATCCTGTATAAATTAAACGAATAACGTGGGTATTCCACTTCAGTAATAGTCTAACGTCCTTTGTAACTCAAAGATTCCTTTTAATCAAATGATATTTCTTACCATGTTTTCCAAGTGTCTTCATATGGCGCTGAGGCTAAGTACAGTAGCTTATCATTTTTGTTCTCTTTGCACACTATCAAAATGAATTCAATATAAATAAAATTTTTATTCGGGTCGACGCATTACAGAGGTAGGAGTGTGTGAAATCGCTGGTATGCTGCATATTGAAATGTTAACTGAGGAAAAGGATCCCTTCACTGGCAGAGAAGATTGAGCGCGCTGAGCGCAACAAAGTTAAAAAGAGATGAGCGGAGAAATAGTATATGTCGTTGGCAAATATTATGGAAAATCTCGACAAACGGAAGATGGAGCTACCAACTTATTCTGCGGGTCAGCTGCCTTCGCGGAGAGATGAATTTCTACTTGACCCAGATCGTCTCTGGACACGGATGCTTCAGAGAATACGTCCACAGGTTCAAACATAAAGGTAGTTACGAGGATGTATTGATATCTAATTAGCCTAGACCAGTTGCATGCATCAACAAAATATTGCGTTACCATATCAACGAACAATAACTTATTAGAAGTGTAAGTGTAAAGTTTGACGTCAAAAAAGTAAACCAGAGTTACGCAATAAATTAAAAGAAAAAAGCTGTCCAATTGGAGTATCGAGCCATCATCAAGAACGTGTATTTGAAAGGGTTAAGAGGTAAGCAGATTTACGAAGATATACTTAATACCCTTGGTGATCAATGTCCTTCGTATGCGACCGTGAAAAATTGGACTGCAAGCTTCAAAAAAGTGTCAGTCCCCGAAAATATCGATGCAGTTTATGACATGATTTTATCAGACCGTCGAATTGAGCTAAAACGGATCTGATCTGAAGCACTGAATATTTCATACGAACGCGTTAATCATATAGTTCACGTCAATTTGGACATGAGAAAAATTGCTGCAAAATGGATACCCAAATGTTTGAATACTGACCAAAAGCGTGCAAGGGTGGAAGCATCGCGTTCAATCTGTGCTCGATTTGAAAACTATGTAGACTTCTTAAACCGAATTGTTACTATGGATGAGACTTGGATACATTTCTACGATCCAGAAACAAAGTAACAATCGATGGAATGGCGACACTCTGGTTCTTCAAGACCTAAGAAGTTTCGTGTCCAAAAATCTACTGGAAAAGTTCTTGCTTCAGTTTTTTGGTTAGGAGTAATCATGATTGATTTTTTGGATAAGGGTAGAACAATAACTGGAGATTACTATACGACATTACTACGGGAAAAAATTAAAGAGAAAAGACGCGGAAACCTATCCAAAAGTGTTTTGTGTTTGCAGGACAATGCCCCTGCACACAAATCTCATGTTGTCATGCAAAAAATTTGTGGTTTAGTGTTTGAATTACTAGAACACCCCCTTATTCACTAGATTTGGCTCCGCACGACTATCATCTCTTTCCCCAACTAAAAAAAGTTTAAAATGTAAATTTTCTTCTACCGAGGAGGTAATAAAAGCCGTGGATGTCTGGTTTGCAGTGCAAGAAGAAACATTTTTTTTTAAAGGTCTAGAGATGTTGCAGGTTCGCTGTAATAAATGTATCCAATCAAGAGAAGAATATGTTGAGTAATAAAATATTTTGACATTGAAATTTTGTTTGATTCTATAGTAGGCCAAAAATTTTTCAATATATCCTCGTACCGCGAAAGAAGCAAATATGATCTGCGTAGTTAACGATTTTCGATCTAATGTCGGGTTTCCACCAAGCGGACGGGACAAAAACAAAATACAAGCTGTCCATTTGTACAGACATTTCGCACAGAACAGAAATAAGCAAAAAAATGTTTTTGTTTTGTTCAAATTTATTCAGTTTACACCGGACATGCAGTAGTGAAAATGTGGCGCGAAGCAAATTGGAGAAAATACGGCGAGGAGGATTTATTTTTGCTAGGAGTTGTATATTTCATGATTAAAAATAACAAAAGTAAACGTCGGTTTTGGAGTAGGCTATCTTTAATGCCAAAAGGAGGAAATTCGACGCCTAAACTATTGCAAGATCTTAGTTCCTTCCGATGTCCATGTTTCTAGTATTCAGAAGTGAATACACCTGTTTGTAGGTGTATTTTCATAAAATAAAACCACTCATATAAGACATTGCGACTTGTTTCTTTCACTCAATAAATCAGACTACCATTAAATCATAACAACGAAAATAAAAACAAACTGGTTCTAATTTCAAGGACGTTTACACCAAGCTGATAAACATTCCTAAAATACGTGGATCCTTTGAAGTTACCTACATTCGACGGGACACTGTATTAATGAAAACTCAAGTCGTGGACTATCTTAGAAAACGATCCAACAGTTCTTATACTGATCATGGACTGTCACAAACAGACTTGTGCGCTTGGTGGAAAGCCGACATAAGACGAAGACGTTTGTGCGTTCAAGACGCATATTTTGGAGCTAATCCCTTGGAATGAAAAAAAAAATACTTCAAAAATAGGTCTTAACGCATGGAAAAATGATTTAATCTAACGGAGAATTATTTTTCGATCATAAATACTGTGGAGTTATGATCTTTAAATTAATTTTGATAATTCAACTCAGTTGTAAGAAGAAAATTAAACTCTATTCCTAATATACAGACTAAATCCATACAATTGCTCCACGCTCTTAGTGATTCATTTCCTTTCACGTGAAAAGGCTCTATTCTATAAAGAAGTATAGATACACAATAAAATTTAAACATTGAAACGAGTCGAAATTTTTAGACATCCGGTACAACATAAATATTATTGATTATAATGAAATTTCGTTGGTTAGGAACTTTGTGTGTATACAAACGTTATACAAGAGGCCTTTAACAATAATTCCTTCATTAGATACTGAAAGTGTTTATCTTGATAAAATTATATTCCGATAGCCCTAGGTCATCGTTTGTTTTGCCCACTAATCTACATTATAAATTCAATCTAATTGAATAAATTCGACGGAATATGCAAAACGCATAATATGCATGTTGAAACCAACAATTATAGTGACAAAGCAGTTATGGAGATGTGTCAAGAAACCCGCAGGGATATAGCTAATTGGACGCTGAATATGGCCTACAAAATTTCTGTCGCCTTTTCGTTATAACCAAAAGCATACACAAAGTTTTAGGGCGCAAAGGAACGTGAATTAAAACAAATTTTGGTGGAAAAAATATAACGCCGATAATATAGAGAATTAGGGGTAAAATCACCCTCACCCAAAACCGACAAAAAGGAGTGACGTAGAAGTGGAATTTTGATATTTATCGGTAGGTGCCTTATATGTATGTGTGTGCGATGTTGTCATATATTCAGTGAAAGAGGGTGGATTATTTTGTTCTGCCCTAGGCACAATACATTTTAAAATCAGGCCCGCAAAAATTATTGAATTTTTTCTACGAAAATTTAATTGTTTGAAAATAGAAGTAATCTTATGTCAAATAAAATATGTTCAATGGAAATGAGGAAAATTTTCAAATTAAAAATGTTTAAAACATTATTCACCTAATTAAGACATTCCTTGTGACATATATCGTTTAAGACGGATATTCTTGTAACTTCAACATTATTCTCAATATTTTTTACATATTTTCTGCCTACTATATTGGACTGGGAACATTGTCCATACCGACTAAAAAATATCCTCTATTTCTGGCTTCTGTGTCCTCTTCGGATCTACGTTAGGCTCTACCTCGCGTTCGGTGGACCTAGCTTTACAGGTCTTCTGTCAATTGTTTTCTCCCTCTCGATTGTGCTTCTTCCTTCTCTTCTCTTCACAGAGAAGATTCCTCTCGTTACTAATCAGGTAGACTCTGTTGAGAACGTACTTTCAGCCGTTATCTCTCCTCCAAGTGCAGCTTTTCAGGTGTGACGATGCATGCTGAAGCGCGGGCATACGAAAATTCTTAGCCTACTATAAAACCAAACAAAATTTCAATGTCAAAATATTTCATTACTTAACATATTCTCCTCTTAATTGGAAGAAAATTTACGACCTTTTAAACTTTTTTTCAGTTGAGGAAACAGATGATAGTCGGACGGAGCCAAATCTGCTGAATAAGGGGAGTGTTCTAGTAATTCAAACCCTAAATCAATTTTTGCATGGCATCATGAGATTTGTGTGCAGGGGCGTTGTCCTGCAAAAACAAAACACCTTTGGATAGCTTTCCGCGTCTTTTCTCTTTAATTTTTTGCCGTAGTAATGTCGTATAGTAATCTCCAGTTATTGTTCTACCCTTATCCAAAAAATCAATCATGATTACTCCATGGCAATCCCAAAAACATGAAGCAAGAATTTTTCCAGTATCCAAGTGTCATCCATAGTAACAATTCGGTTTAAGAAGTCTACATCGTTTTCAAATCGAGCACAAATTGAACGCGATGCTTCTACCCTTGCACGCTTTTGGTCAGCATTCAAACATTTGGGGATCCATTTTGCAGCAATTTTTCTCATGTCCAAATTGACGTGAACTATATGATGAACGCGTTCGTATGAAATATTCAGTGCTTCAGATCAGATCCGTTTTAGCCCAATTCGACGGTCTGATAAAATCATGTCATAAACTGTATCGATATTTTCGGGGACTGACACTCTTTTGAAGCTTGCAGTCCAATTTTTCACGGTCGCATACGAAGGACATTGATCACCAAGGGTATTAAGTATATCTTCGTAAATCTGCTTACCTCTTAACCCTTTTAAATACAGGTACTTGATGATGGCTCGTTACTCCAATTGGACAGCTTTTTTCTTTTAATTTATTGCGTAACTCTGGTTTACTTTTTTGACGTCAAACTTTACACTTACACTTCTAATAAGTTATTGTTCGTTGCTATGGTAACGCAATATTTTGTTTACGCATGGAACTGGTCTAGACTAACTAGATATCAATACATCCTCGTATATACTCTGAACATATTCCGAATATCATGTGAACGTTTCAAATGCGCATCCTTTGTTCAGAATACGCATTCATCGACGAACGATTTATGAACATCGAGTTTGACATTCTCACACTCTGTGGCATATCTCATAACTTTCTGCGATATTTGGTATCGCAAGAGAGTTTGCTTATGTTTTTAGATAGTTATATTAGGCTTAAGTTACAGGTTATTCGTGATAAATATCACAAAAATAGGATAAATGCACACGCGTTGGATTGAAGCACAATGGACGTATTCAGAGCACATTCGGAATTAGAAATCTGTGCTCAATGATTTTAGTGTTTTATTGACACACACAATTTTACACTGCGCACGAATCTGTTGACATCTTGAATATCTACCGCGAACCAAGCTATTGTAATTTACGTGAAGCCATTGGGTGCCAAATCAAGGCAGTGTCGTAGATTACATATCCATGATTGTACAAGTTGCGTTTCGGATTCGTTATGTGAGAAAACTGAAACAATTCAATCCAGAACAATAATATTCAATTGGAGAGAAATTTAGTGCAATTTAACTAATGAATACATTATTTCACAAGAAACTACAAAACTTAGATGAACTGTAGTATTCTCTAATAGTCCTTTGAGAGAATAGAGACAGTGGGACCGAATCAAATGAAACTGGAAGAAAATGGAATGCAATCTAACTGTGAAGGGAATCAGACGAACTAGAGTATTGTCAAATAGGAATTAGATCAAAAACTTTAGACTTAAAGTATTCTCACACAGTTATTTGAGAGATAAGAGATAGTTTGAGTTTCGGAAGATACAAATCATAACAAATCCAGGACAATTAGAAATTCAACGCATCTGGAAAGAGACCTAGCGCAATCTAACTAGTGAAAATGTAATTATTCCCTAAACTGCGAACATCAGTCGAACTTTTGTCAAAAAATTCTGCGAGATAACAGACAGTCTAAGTTAGGGATCAAAATTTCGGGACAATTAGGAATTAAATGCACCTGGAAAGAAATCAAGCGCAATCTAACTGCAAGGATTAGTATTCTCAAAGAGTTCTGAGGGATAACTGGCGCAGTTTAGGCCGATGAAAACACAAATAATGAAAAATCAGGAAAATTGGAAATCGAATTCCGAATCTCTTCAATCAATTCTGGTAAATAAATGTTGTGATTGAGATTATGTTCAACTATACGAAAGCTTCAGACTAGAACTGTCAGCGATAGTGATAAACAGTCATTGTCAGTACAAGAATGTAAATAGCAGCTCTCGTAATGTATATTAAGCTGCGGGGGTCATTTTGGAGTGGACGTCCTGGACCTGACTCAAAATTTGTTGCTATTCAGTTGCTAATTTATTACATGATAATTGATTTTGTTGCTCCAGACGCTCCCAAGAAATGCCTACCGTAATATTAACTTAGGGTAGCCAAGTCAAATTCACCATCGAGACTACTTGCAGTATTCAGTTACGGTAGCCAAGTGCGATATCTCGGGTGAGCTGGCGACAAGAACTGAGCTTCAGATTCTGTTGCTATATGATGGTGTAATTAAAAAAACTCTAAAAAATTTCCTTACTCCTACACTCGGTATTAAGCTACGGCAGTCTAACATGGAACATTCCGGAATTTAAGCTGCCAAACCTTGCTACCGCGATATTAAGCTGCGGCAGCTTTATCTCTAGACTAGAATTAGTTGCTACTTTGCATATTTTGTTACTATACAGTAATTATAAAATATAAAATCACTTTATCAAGAAATTATAAAAACTCACACTCGTCATTTTGCGAGAGTAAGTTTTGGAAATTTCGATAAAGCCACTTTGAAGCAATGAAATATGCTAAATATGTCGCTTGGCTTGTTTTGGTAGCTGGTCTCGCTTTCGAAATATTACGGTAGGGGATCACGCATTTCTGGGGAGCGGCTGGAGCAACATAATCAATGATCAAGTAAAAAATTAGCAACAAATTATAAGCCAGGTCCAGAACGTGCCCTCTAAAATGACCTCCGCAGCTTAATATATGTGCTCTCGTACTAGAAATATTAGTAAAACACTTTGTATTTTCTCTGTTTAGATCGGTTATATATGATTGATCATTTGTTTACGATCATAGCTATGTTGGACATCGCCCTTTACAATAATTGTACTATTTCCTTATATTAGCAAAGATTTTTGACAACGATATTAACAAAAGGAAACCAGCCCGGCGATTTTCGAAAAGCTGGTGCTTAACCAAAAAAGTATAGGCTTATTTTTCACAATCTATACACAAAATATTTATCCTCATCACCTTTAAATCTGTCTGTACAAAACGTAAAAAGTTATTGCAATTATAAGATCTCTATCACTTGCATATTTAAGTTAATTAATTATTTTTTCTTAGGAGTGCCTGTGCATGAAACCAGACTGATTTATGGAGAGCAATTAATTTTTATAAGAGAATATATTTCTGGTAGTATCATTAATTAAACATTTATTTTCGAGAATCAGATCATATACATTTTTTCTGACGTTTTTCCTGTATTATTTATTGAAAAAGTTGCGTTTTTCTAATATAAGTCCATGCGTTATTTTCCATCACATCGGAAAACTAATTTACTAGGAACATTGTAAATTATTTTTTTTATCTGTAATATGACTTACAAGGGTTGTAACAAAAGTACGATTTCAATGAGCTACAGCGATTTGATGACAGAAATGTTATGATTGCAGTGATTCCCCCGCTCGCGATATTCTTTGTCTCCCAGTGTTCGCTTGGCAGCCGTCAGAGATCAGAGAGTTCATTGCCCTACCGCCAAGTGCCAGGTTCGAGCAGCAACTCCGTTTCTCCACGCAAGAAAGTTAACCCCTTTGAAAATTCATCGACAACTAACTGCGATTTATAATGAAAAGTGCATGTTCGTTCAGAACGTCTGCAAAAGGTGCGAGGCTTCTGCTGAGGCTCGCACGGAAATTCACGATGAAGAACCGCCGGTCCAGATGATCACCAGTGAGCTGCTCAAAGATCAAGATCCGTGAACTTGTTGAACGCATTCCCGAAGCAACGTCTCGACTGTGATCACAACTTTCTTCAACAATATGAGGGGTAGGCGGCAAGAAGTTGTTGGACTTTACTGTGACAAGAGATGAACGTTGGCATTTTTATACACCCCCGGAACAAAACAGCAATCTAGTCAGTAGAGTCACTTTGTCGACAGGAAAGGTTATAGCCACTGGGTAATTCCTCACCGATTTCAAACAATCTTGAACGACAATAAATCAAAACAAATATTGTGGAACTTTGACCAAACTCCTGCAAGTAACCCAGAATTTCAGAAGAAGACGACTGACGGAGAGACAAAAAATAAGGATGAATTGTATGTCCCATCTTCTGTACAGCCCTGGGTTATCCCCCAGCGATTATAACCTGTTCTCCAAGCTGAAGGACCACTTAGGTAGCAAACACTTAAAGAGCGACGATGGAGTCCAAGCAGAGGTCATACGCTTTATCTACGGATTGGCGGGAGACTTCTTCGACTTGTAATAAAAAAGCTGAAGCACCTTCTTTAAAAGTGTGTGGAAAAAAATTAAGACTATAATGAAAAATAGACAACAGTGTAAGTTTTCCAACGATGTGTGTATAAGTTATGAACAATAAACAATTTTTTCTATTTGTAAAAAATATGTTAAAATTTATTTTTGGTGAAACCCTCATACTTACAGTGAGAGTCAATGTTCACAGCAGTACCGAGTACAAAGGGAAACGTTTCGAATTTCGATGTTATGATTGCTCTAATTGTTCTGTTTACTTCCCAGTTTCAATACACTCTTTAGGTTTTTTTAATATTTTTCTCGGATTTTTTGACATTGATAATGTAGATTATTTATTTTATGAAACGTTTTTTTTAATACTTGAGTAAAGAGAAATTGGAAAATGTAAAAAAGTAGTCAAAACATGAGAAATTACCTAAAATTAAAAAATGATCCGGGAACAGAAACAACCTCTCAGATTTCATACTGCCAGATAAATAAATTCTGATGCCACTAACCATTTATTTCTCGCATTCGTTAGTAACATCATGAAATAATAACAGGTGGTAAAAATAGAGGAATTTTACTGAGTCATCGCTGGAATTCCACTGGCGTTTCTCGATACTATCAAACTTGGCAAGTTAGAACTAGTACACGTCACCAATGTGTTCAAACCTGATAGATCCAGCTATCATCAATTCAATCTATTATCTTAAGTAATTAGAAAAAACTGAGGTATGAAAACTCAGCATACCAACTTTAACGTTTGAACAATTATCGATTAATGTTTTCTTAGTGTGAACTTGTATAATAATAAATTATATTTGTTTTTTACCGGAAATAAAATTGCGTACATTACAATAACTTAATGAACGAGAAGAATTTGTTATGAGCTGCATTATTATTTACAATTACAGGGTGGTCATATGATCTAAATTTTTACTTTATTACATAGGAATAATAGATACACCCACCAGTAATTCAAATCAACAGCACCTAGAATCACTTACGTATTTTCAACTCTTCCCACCCTCAATATTGTAACACGTGAATTGATTTGGTTCGTCGAATGTTGAATCTGTCGCCATTCAATTGAACCACATCGTATGTCATTTTCAATATCTGTCTTTCTGATCTTTCCTCCTCACTATAATCCTGTCTATATAGTATGAACAGTGTTTTTAAATAAATTAGATGTTAGTGGATAGTGTAGTGTTATTGAATAGTTTGGTGTGTGAGTGTTAGTGAATAAATAAATTACGTAAGTGAATCACACTGTGTGTATAAATTCATCCCACCCGCTTTGTACTTTAAAAACTGTTCATATAAATAAGAAAACCTTACAATAAAATTCTCCATCTCTCTTTGCTAGCAATGTAACTAATATCCTAACGTTAACTCCATTACTGGAAGCATCTAGAAGGTTTTCGGCTGATTTATCGTGGCCTTTTCCCTAACAGGTCTCAAAACTTTTTTACTTTAGGAAAGGGCCAAAAGTCACATGGTGCTTAATTTGGAAGGTATTCGAGACACAGCGCGTTTTTATGATGAAGAAAAGAGCCGTTGGTCTTTTTTTTTTCAAGGAACGTTTCGTAAACACATTATTATTTGAATTATTTTATTTTGAACATTTTCATCTGTTTTTGATGCTTGATAAGATTCCTCGTCCTTTAATGACTCATATTTATTTTTAACACTCTCATACTACTTGTCAACAGTCTTCAAAGTTCCTAAAGTATCATCATAGACCAATTTTCGAAATTTTTCAGCGTATTTGGCAGTTTTTTTCAATTTGAAACTAAACTTAAATGTAAATGGAGATATTCTAAATAAGATCTGACTAAAGTTCTAGCAGCAGCAGACTGACAAGCCAGTTTGGGGTCAAATATGCGACTGCTTGTCTTAAGACAATCGGGGTATATTAGACATATCAGTTAAAATAGGTACCGCATGAATAACTGCTTCTATAAAGATGAATTCACATTTCCTCTAAAAGGACTCATTATATTTAATTAATTAAAATCCAAAAGAATGGAGGATATACTATTTGTTCCTTGCATTTTCCAGTCCTAAATTTCTCTTTCTGTCTCCCTTAGGTCTTCCATCACCCCGCGTACCATATTTTTCTTGGTCTTCCTTTTTCCTTCTTGTTCTATGTCTATCATTTTTTTTGCTGCTCTAAAATCTGGCATTCTGTTTGTGACCCAGCCACTCTATTCTTTTGGATCTTATTATTTCGTTACGTGTTCTTATCAGTCCTAATTCTATCTTTTTTTCCCCCTAGTATCCTCTTGAGTATTTTCTTTTGCCATATATCTAACGTCTCTTCCTCTGCTTTGTTAAGAATCCAGGATTTGCCTCCGTAGCTCATTGTTGGTCTTTTTTGTATAGAGGTAGTTTTGCCTTTCTGCAGCTTTTTTTTCAATTTATCGCATTCAGTGCTCCCAATTGTTACTTCCTGTTATTTCCTCCCTCGTCACTATCGTCCTTGATAATCCACCACATAATTTTTCACTTGTTCTCTCATTACTTTTTTATCATTGTATTGAAAAACTTCTCGTCGTTTTTTTCCTTTGTGGTGTTGTCATTATCATGAACTTCGATTTATCTTCGTTGACTGGCACATTCAATGTCTCTGCTGTCTCTATGAATTTCCTCAAGCTCCTTTTCTGACGTTGAAAGGATTACTACATCGTCTACGCATGTCAGTATTTGAGTTGTCGTTGTTTTAAGTGTCCCTGTTCTGTTCAAATCCATTTTACGTACTATCCATTTTCTAATACCATATTGAACGTAGTGGATACGGATCTCCCAGTTTTACCCTGGATTCGTTTGGAAACATTTTGATTTTCTTCGTTTTTGTATGTTCGAGTGCCATTTTTGTAAGATTTATTAGCTTTTTTGGAATACTAACTAACTATATGATGAACGCGTTCGTATGAACTATTCAGTGCTTCAGATATCCATATACCATCAAAAATTTCACAGTACATTTTATTTTAAGAAAAAATTTGAATATTGCCATATTTTTTAGTATTTACAAGCAGTCGTAAACATTTTTTGTAATTAATTCGACTGTTTTCATAATCCAGCTGAAAATTGTTAATTTATTGTTTATTAGTTAAGAAAAAACATTTTAAGAAAATCTATCACAGCTGATTTAAGAAATATTTTATTACATGCAGGTCGCATCTACTACTAGGGATAAAATTATAAATTATCCTTTTGGTAATGTCATTTAGATATTTTGAAAATTTCTGGGTATCAGTTTCTGCAAAATACTTTTACATTGTAATTAACCCTGTGATATTAATCTAATTTTTCAACGCTTGAATGCAATTCACTCATAAGGGTGTCAGACGGCAGAATGAATAGCGTTAGGGAAAAAAAGTGGTTCTGTACTCATGACAGCGCTAGACACCGCGGTTTTGCTCAATCAACCACAGTCAAACAATGGAATTTGGAGAGTTAACATAAGTTTCGATGTATTACTGTAAATACAAAGAAAGGCGAAGAAGACTGAGGTGGTGGGCACATATTGTAATAGATGGCAGATTAATCATGGGCATCTCCGTGTTTCAACTTCATCCACACGGTGATCCGGGACTTGATGCAAAAAGTTCGGGAGTGAGTAGATGACGTGAAAATTTCTAATACTCCTCGTTTCTGAGTTATAGACCTTCAACTCCATTTTACGTACTATCCATTTTCTAATACCATATTGAACTTAGTGGATACGGATCTCCCAGTTTTACCCTGAATTCGTCTAGAAACATTTTGATTTTCTTCGTTTTTGTATGTTCGAGTGCCATTTTTGTAAGACTTATTAGCTTTTTTGGAATACTAACTAACTATATGATGAACGCGTTCGTATGAACTATTCAGTGCTTCAGATATCCGTTTTAGCCCAATTAAACGTTCTGATAAAATCATGTCATGAACTGCATCGATATTTAACTTTTTTGAAGCTTGCAGTCCAATTTTTCCCGGTCGCATACGAAGGACATTGATCACCAAAGGTATTAAGCATATCTTCGTAAATCTCCTTATCTCTTAACCCTTTTAAATACAGGTACTTGATGATTACTCGATACTCCAGTTTTTCTATTTTCACAATTCCGGTGGACTCCTTTTTTCTTTTAATTTATTGCGTAACTCTGGTTCACTTTTTTGACGTCAAACTTTACACTGACACTTCTAATAAGTTATTATTCGTTGCTATGGTAACGCAATATTTTGTTTATGCATGGAAATGGTCTAGGCTAACAAGATATCAATACATCCTCGTAGCACTATATTTCTGTAGTTTTAGTATTTTTTTCTTTCTTGTGTATTGATATCAGTATTGCCATTTTCCATGCTTCTTGTATTGAAAACTAAACTTGATATAAATGGAGGTATTCTAAATAAGATCTGACTTAAGTAAGCAGTAGCAGACCGACTAACCATATCGGGGTCAAATATGCAACTCCTTCTTTCAAAACATCATCATTAAATTTATTAGTTTAAATAACGATAAAATTTGAAATAACCAAAGGTTGCGGCCCATTATATTTAATTTATTAAAATCCAAAAAATGAAGGATATTCGAAAAGAAAGAAAAATATATTTATTTTTATTATTCGTATATTTTTAAGGTAGATAGATATTTTAAAATGAGGAACAGTCGATCCAATGAATTGTTTCTACAGGTTACAATATGATGTTGTATAAATTGAAATTGGTCATCCTGTAAACGATACTGATATTATTTTATAACTACTAACATTAATTTTTTAATTTGTAACATGTTCACCTTCTTATTAAAAATATTGTTGCAATATATTTACTTCAACATTCTTTCTAGTGGAAGTTTCAAGTTAATATCAATGTAGGGACCTTCTATTCTTACTAGAGAAAATATTTTATCATTAGCATTTTTACTATAAGTTTCTGAAGATAAAATGTTTACATGCAGCGGGAGCAAAGAAATGAGAGTAATAAAAACTATATGGAGTCCTTGACATATTTCGAGAAAATCAACATTGTATATTTTATCAAAGGGAAAATTATTTTTGTTTCGACAAAGGGAGAATTGAATTTCTAAAACACAGTAAAATACAATATAAACTAACAATGTACTGGGTGAACCAATGAGCGTATACCTATTGTAACTAGAACACTATTGTGCGAAAAATTTGATTGCATAGCTCTACAAAAAAATTTCCCTATTTAATTTTCACATACCTTTGAACTATAGTCCATATATTATTATTATACAGGAGAGAATAATCAAACCCAATTACTAATCCTTAGTACGGTCATTTTAAATATTATTATAGAATATCTAAATATTTCCTAAAATTTTTATAATATACCTGAGCTAATCCAAATTTTCGGTCTTTTATAACCATAAGCTGCGCAGAACTATAGAAAAGCCGTTTGTATGAAAGATTATGTTGAGAATTCATCAAATTGGCAGCTGACCCGACCTATCCCAACCTTGACCCTATCCTTACCTCACACTATTTTGTTTTATATAGATTCAAAGTTGATAACCATGTTCGTGTTAACTTTTAATTTAGTCAAGTTGGCAGTCGATAAGAATTTTTTTATATGTTCACCTGGCATTGAAAAAGCGTAATGAAATGGCGACAGGCAAACCTGCTCCAATTTGTTAATCAAAACGAGTATTGTCAAATTAAGCTTTATTTTTGTATTCAAATCTTGTCGCCACATGCCAAAACTTTGTCAAAACTTTCTCAACAAAAAACCAAAACCCACTGAAAATAACAAACAGATTACGAAACTATTATCTGTAATTTACTATCTAATAAAATTTGGAAACTTGGAAAATTCAAAAATTAAAACATGGAATTCCTAAATCCTCTAGGTTAGGTAACTTACCCTAAATTCACAATTTTTAAATAATACAGATCATTTAAAAATTTAACGACAAGAATATTTTTTATTGGACAATGATTTAACTAATAACATAACTACATTTGGATCTGAAATTGTTCTGAAATCTGAAATATTTTAAATACTGTCCAAAGTACTTTTTTCAGTTTTTAATCTGACATGGCGTTCACTTCACATTGAACATTATATTCCGTTGATCTTTTGCCTTTTACCATATAAACTTTCAACAACGTACATAATTGAAATCCCGAGCTGTATAATCTTCGTCACGAGTTGTCTAATCTTCATGACAACCCCTATCACGAGTTAAGTTAGAATTTCTGGAACCGTTGGCGATATTCATACTGAACACACTGTTTACACCACTACAAGACCAACACTCACAATTACACTGTCTGACGCGCGTTTCGATAACCAAGTTATCGTCTTCAGAGACTGAAGTGTAATTGTGAGTGTTGGTGTAAACAGTGTATTCAGTACTATCACGAGTTGGCGCACGCCCAAAAGAAGTGATATGCTATAATTTTATAACTCTCTCAGTCATAAAAATGGACCATAGACGTACCATTTTTTTCTCAGTATTTTGTTTCAATTCGTTAAAATAAAGATTAGATGTGATTTTATTAATTTTTTATCTCATGTATCATAATCGATTTTCGTTTTATTTTCTTTATATTAATAGATTACTATATTTTTGTTTATTATAATAAAAATTTCAACTGCTTCTATTTTGGTGTTTTATTTTTGTAAGATATCTGCGAAGATCTCTCTCTAGACATGAGACATTTTTTTTGTGAGACAAGAGAAGATTTTTCTAAGACAAAGGGTTAACGACCCCCTGGCAACGGATAAAAGAAAACTGATCTCAGCGCAAAAAAGGAGGAATTTAATTTTTTTAAATAAGGAATTGTCCACAGTAAGCCCTAAGAATTTTACAGATTCAACGACTTCAATGGTGGTGGTGTTTAATAAAAAAGGCTGCAATGTATTTTTATATGATGAAACTTTGATTTTAGAAACGTTGAGGTAGAGAAGATTAATTCAATTTTATTCTCACGCCAGATGCAAAAAACGTTCTGTGTGAGGTGTATGGGGAGTGTATAAGACTATTGGTCATTTATAAACGTCGTCGGCTGCATACAACGTCACGCTGAACGCCGCGTCACGAAGCTCACTATAGTAATGTACTGTTTTCACACGCTGACATTGATGTGTGGACACCGTAGGCTTCAATCAAATACTTTGCGCCGCGTCTATAGTTATTTCGAACCATTACTGCGTAAGCGTCGTATTTGGCGCCAGCACAATATGTCGAAATTCGATAAAAAAGACGAATTACTAATTGAATAAGTCCAAGGTTATTGTGCATTATACAATAAAAGTGACAAGCAACTTTTTCTTCAGGTGATATGGGCTTAGGATGCCTTTTTGAAGGCAGTTTTATTACATATGATTTTGATTGACAGGAAAATATTCAATACATTTAGTTGTCTTTTAAATGTATTATTATCAAAATCTGGAAACATCCTTCTTTCTTCCTCTTCATAAATATTCGGTGCCCCGATTTTTTTTTCATATGTAATTTATATCACAGTGATATGTATTGACAGCCGACGCTGTGCCTGGCGTTCAGACGTCGATCAGAATGTTTAGGCATATCATTTAATAAGAGAGGAAATAGGGCAGAGAATTCAAAGACGAAAGAACAACGATCTGAGCAGCCATTGGTTTCGGATAAAGTGATGCAATGCTGAAAGATCGAATGGTGACGGTTCAGGACATCAGCGATATGATACCTGATGTCAGCAAGTTTTGCATGGAGCCATGCACAAACGATGAAGAGCTGAAAGAAAAGGTTTTAAGCTATCTTCGCGGCGAGGTAGCAGACTCAGGCATGCAAAAATACATTGATCTGAACTGCGATTATGTCTAAGCTTTCCAAACATGTATTATTAAATGCCAATAAACATGTTTTTTGCTATGAAAATTCATTGGGAACCTTATATAATGAACAAGCCTCATATAAAACATAATGCTTGTAAATTTATGAATGAATATCCAAATTAGACAATTTTTTTTATATGAAATTCCAATATTCTAACAGCTGATATGTTTGGTCGCGGTTTCACATGTTGTTACCATCAGCAAAAGTTTTTTTCAACATTTACGATTAGTTTGATGTACACATAAATGTCTGTGATAATTAATTTTACTACAGAATACGGAAATAACGAGTATACATTAAAAAATCCGTGTGAACTGTTTGACATAAAAGTCAAATTACATTGTGAGAGGTTATATACCATCAAAAATTTCACAGTACATTTTATTTTAAGAAAAAATTTGAATATTGTCATATTTTTTAGTATTTACAAGCAGTCGTAAACAATTTTTGTAATTAATTCGATTAGTTTTAACTGTTTTCATAATCCAGCTAAAAATTTTTAATTTATTGTTTATTAGTTAAGAAAAAACATTTTAAGAAAATCTATTACAGCTGATTTAAGAAATATTTTATTACATGCAGGTCGCATCTACTACTAGGGATAAAATTATAAATTATCCTTTTGGTAATGTCATTTAGATATTTTGAAAATTTCTGGGTATCAGTTTCTGCAAAATACTTTTACATTGTAATTAACCCTGTAATATTAATCTAATTTTTCAACGCTTGAATGCAATTCACTCATAAGGGTGTCAGACGGCGGAATGACTAGCGTTAGGGAAAAAAAGTGGTTCTGTACTCATGACATCGCTAGACACCGCGGTTTTGCTCAATCAACCACAGTCAAACAATGGAATTTGGAGAGTTAACATAAGTTTCGATGTATTACTGTAAATACAAAGAAAGGCGAAGAAGACAGAGGTGGTGGGCACATATTGTAATAGATGGCAGATTAATCATGGGCATCTCCGTGTTTCAACTTCATAGACACGGTAATCCGGTACTTGATGCAAAAAGTTCGGGAGTGAGTAGATGACGTGAAAATTTCTCATATTCCTCGTTTCTGAGTTATAGACCTTCAAAGTTGTCAAATCAGAACTTATATTTTTCAAATTATGCATTCGAACATTATAAATTTTTAATGGATGATTTCGTATGTCTATGTAGTTTATTTGACCAGGAGCGGCTCATGCCCAATGGTTAACAATCCGTAACTTTTACAGGGACAATCTGTACCATCTAAAGAGAGCAAAAATAAATTTTTTCAATAGATTTTTAGACAAAAAGGTACTTAATGTTTAACACGATGAAATGTATGGTTTAGAAGATATAAAGATTTTTAGGTCGTTGTACATGCCGAGGAAACTGTTCGCCATAAAGACTCATTCTGAAGAAAATTATCATAAATTGTTATTATTTATTGAAGATACTTACATACAGGAGGTGTGAAAAACAGAACATTTTTCGGAGAACTAATGAATAATATATACTATCAAAGGGCCACCACGTTTCCTTTGAATTAAATACAATAGATTCATCTTTTTTCGGGATATTTTAAAAGCTTGGTATATGCAACACCGGTAAATCCAAGGAAAGAAATTATCGATAGAATAAACTTCCACTGTGACACTATAAGGCAGAATCTAGGAATGTTCCAAGTTCAAAGAAATATTCTCCGTAGTCTCGTAGTATATAAGTTCTGATGTCGCAACTTTAACTGCCTATAACTCAGAAACGAGGGGTCGTATGACTATTTTTTTTTATGTCACAGCAATATTTTCACGTCATCTACTCACTTCCGAATTTTATGCAACAATTTCTAGAAAACCCAGTATAAATACATCAAAAGCCTCTGCTTTCATTTTGAGTTGTACTGATGGAAACTTGTTGGCAAAATTCACAATAAAGGCAAAAAATGTAGACACTAGTAACTCGAGACGCCATGAAAAAGTGACGGTTGTACTGAAAGTGTTAATAGTCAAGGGACTAGATTGCAAAGGGCGAACCTGCTCAGGAAATGCAAAGACGGTTTCATCGGCCGGAAAGCTGATGCTCATGGAATTATCGACTAAATTCAAAAAGGTAAAACAACAGGATAGTATTACGCATCATTATTTGATAAGGTATAGGGAGAAATGCATTTTAAGAGAAAGAAAGTGCTTTTCCAACAGAGCAACGCAGGATTCCATGGATTCCGATGGCTTTAATCCACACATTGCACTTGGAGTTGGTTTACCACCCACCTGATTCACTGGAACTGGTCCCCAGCGATTTTTTCATGTTTCCTAACTTCACAGTGTTACTGCAGGATTTAAAGTCTCATCGAAAGAAAGACAACAACTATTATTTGAAAGGGTTACGAAAGTTCGGAGCACTGAGCACTGAGGAGACTTTCTTGAAAAATAAATGATTACGACAAAGAAATGTCTTGTTTCTTTGTTAGGTCGGAAACTTCTCAGATAGTCCTCGTATATTATATTCCGTATTTGTATCTGGAAATTTTCTTACACATCTTTCAGATTTTTTCGCGATTAGTAGGAAATCGCCGAATTTAATAAAATCGCTTAAAACCATGAATCTTATTTTACGATATTTTCTCACGGGTTATAAATATACTTCACGTTTTCTCACAGCAAAGAAACTGTTCTATAACTTGATATAAACTCTAAAAGGTTTTATTTCATTGCTATAATTCTATCAATATTTGAAAACTGTTTGAAATTGGCTATTATTGGATCAGAAAATAAATTTAATATCATCATAAAAGTTTATTACGGAATATAATCGCTTGAATCGTTACCCATATAGCGAATATAAAAATTTAGGTCACTTGAGAATTGTTCGCGATTTTAATAACAAGAAACAGGATCCGTACCCTGTTCAAATAGTTACTTGAAAATATTACCGTTGGGGTTGCTAAGTCAAATAACTTTATCAAATTTATATTTACCCATATCCGAATTACCATAATATTAAAGTTTATTTGAATTCAGCTTCAGTTTTCTAATGCAAGGAAATTCGTGGACACAAACTAGAACATTGAGTAGTATACATAGTGTGATCTAGACATCACCAACTTTAACTTAAGCAATTATATGTAACCAAAATTTGGGCATAATTCAGATAATAAAATCTGTTGGGATCAAATGCACCAAACTCTTGGACACTCGTTATATACATTATACAAAATCTAGATCAGCATTTTCTTCACAGAAATATCAGTGAGAAAATGGCTGTTTTGCAAAAGTGAGCAGATTGTTATCGCCTGTTTTTAACACAGAGATTACTTAATTAAGATTTGTTAGTTGGTTTTAAATTTCAAAACAAAAAATTCATCGAAAAAATGCTTAGGTGATTTTTGATACGTCAAGACTAATCACTTTGCATTAACAATTTCGATAAAACCGCCGAATTCTTCACAAAAGGTATTTATATTATAAAAATATTATTACTCGTAATTGTTCATGAAGAGTTTTTTTAGAATGCCAACGTTTCGATCTTTTATTTGATCTTTATCAAGGCTCTGTGCCATATGTGTTGTCGATAGATTTGAAAAACCCAGGAGAAAGTGTCATTCTTGATGTTATTGTCCTTCCTAGTATGTAATTTCGAATGGTGTTGCGGGTCGAGGATTCAAAATAAATAATTCAAGATTTTATTAGAATACCAACATTTCGATCTTTTATTTGATATTTATCAAGGCTCTGTGCCATATGTGTTGTCGATATATTTGAAAAACCCAGGAGAAAGTGTCATTCTTGATGTTATTGTCCTTCCTAGTATGTAATTTCGAATGGTGTTGCGGGTCGAGGATTCAAAATAAATAATTCAAGATTTTATTAGAATACCAACATTTCGATCTTTTATTTGATATTTATCAAGGCTCTGTGCCATATGTGTTGTCGATAGATTTGAAAAACCCAGGAGAAAGTGTCATTCTTGATGTTATTGTCCTTCCTAGTATGTAATTTCGAATGGTGTTGCGGGTCGAGGATTCAAAATAAATAATTCGAGATTTTATTAGAATACCAACATTTCGATCTTTTATTTGATATTTATCAAGGCTCTGTGCCATATGTGTTGTCGATAGATTTGAAAAACCCAGGAGAAAGTGTCATTCTTGATGTTATTGTCCTTCCTAGTATGTAATTTCGAATGGTGTTGCGGGTCGAGGATTCAAAATAAATAATTCAAGATTTTATTAGAATACCAACATTTCGATCTTTTATTTGATATTTATCAAGGCTCTGTGCCATATGTGTTGTCGATAGATTTGAAAAACCCAGGAGAAAGTGTCATTCTTGATGTTATTGTCCTTCCTAGTATGTAATTTCGAATGGTGTTGCGGGTCGAGGATTCAAAATAAATAATTCAAGATTTTATTAGAATACCAACATTTCGATCTTTTATTTGATATTTATCAAGGCTCTGTGCCATATGTGTTATCGATAGATTTGAAAAACCCAGGAGAAGATGGCGTTCTTGATATTATTGACCTTCCTAGTATGTAATATATATGTATACAAAATGACCTAAACTGTAGTTTACCCTGTATATACTATAACGTGGAAAACATTTACATTATACTTGAACCATATCGTACAATATGTGACTATGGATTATTTTAAAAATATGATCATTATCAGTCGTTGAACTTATCGCATTTATCAATAGACTTTTTTGAAAATATCTAATGCATAATCGATATCGTTAAGGTGTGTCATACTTTGAGGCACCAAGGTAAATATAAAAAAAACTGCATAGTCTATTATGTCAGCGCTAAGTTTAGTGATCTCATTAGTTAAGAGCTTTATGTCATCGTATACATAGTTTGGTTGCCCTTTTTTTACAATTATACTAATAGCATTATGTGAAAATGTTTTTAGTAGAAACGACTCAGATATTATAATTGTTTAATTTCATTATGGAATAATTTCTTAGGTGGAAATTGTCGTTGGAAAAATACATATGGATAAGTCGTAAATTTGTTGAAATTCAACAAAATAAGGTATACAAAACATTTTCATTATCGTCCAAAGTTTGGAAATAAAAAAAATATTCGCACAATACGCAGTGAAAAAATTAGCTTTAACCTCAATGCAAATTCCAGCTATGGGTATAAACTGTCTGTGGTTTACTTGGCACCAAGGGTCCATGGGAGAATCGACAGGGGTCTACGTTGGGAATGACAAAAAATGGGGGTCCACAATCATAAGCGGAGGTCCATGAAAATTTATTTTGATAGTAGAGAACTCAAATGATAATTTTAAACTTTAAGCTCAACGACTGTTTCTCGCATATTCCATATTCAGTACAACGCGTCGAAACTTGCCGTTGCCGCGCTGGCTGTCGTCCCGTCCACAAGCGTTGTGGACGTGACGTGCAACTTAATACTTGTGGTGTATCTGCTTAAAATCTTGTATGAACTTGTTCAATTGAAATCCACTGCCTTGTTTTATCATTTTAAGAGTGTATTGGTGGATCAAGCTGTCATTTACTGTTACGAATCGACGCAAAAAATAAGTCCCATTTTTTATCTGATTCGAAATTTCACGGTCATAAATGATAGTGCAGAGTCTCAGTATACAGTGTCCGCTTCCGGCCCATGGGCCGTATCAATAAGGCCCGTGATCGCAATGTGTCACAGAAAGAAGAATAATATTTTTTAGAGCTTTTAGACTTCATTCGATTCCTCTACGGATGTTTTAAATACTTGTACTCTCAAGTCTACGGATGTTTATAAGTAATTTCAAGGGCAGCGTGTGTCTAGACAAACGAGAGAGAAAGACGGTATCACCATCTTAGCAGCAAGCGGAAATATCCTATTATTGTTGTCTAGAACGATAGAATCTTCCACGCGCTTTAGACTAGAGCCTTCCTTAATCATACAAAACGGGTGCGTCGGCGCTACGTGAGTCAGTTGAATCGAGTAATCGAAGCGATACGGTTGGAGAAGGACTTTAATTGTACTGCGAAGTAGTGATTGTGAAGATATTATGCATTTATTTGTGTCGTGCGCGTGCGCTATCCATAATTGTTGTGTCGAGTTACATAATTGTTACGATTTTGGCATAATGTCACAGAAATGTTGATAGTGAGTGCAGAGTTGTTAAGTCTAAATGGGAAATTGCATATTTTTTCATAGAATGGAAAGGTAAAACACTGTGATTGATTAGTAATTGAACAGTTGTTGTTTGTGAGGAGTTTTATTTAAAGAGACACTATGATACGAATCATAAGTCAAAATTCGATTGTTACCCTGAAAAACTAAGAATCGACACATTGTCATCTTTAAAATTTAACTATCTTTAACTAACCTTTCAGTGATGGTGATTTTTTTGAAAACTGTATACTGAAAGTTGCCGATGTTTTATTTCCATCTCAAAAGTCAATAATTCGAAATATTTCGCTCTCAAGAAACACTGTTGCTTCAAGAATAAATGATTTATCTCAAAATTTGGTTCTTTAACTAAAGGACAAAATTAAGGAATTTACAAACTTTTCACTGGCTGTTGACGAGAGCACTGATACTGTTGATACAGCTCAATTTTATGAGGAGCAGAATCATCGACATATCAGACAATTTTTACAAGATTTGGACGAAAAGTTTTCCGATATCCGTAATTACACCAAAGTTCGTTGGCTCAGTGAAGGAGTAGTTTTAGAAAGATTTTTTGCATTACGTGACCCTATTCAAGCTTTCATGTTAGAAAAAGGCAAACCAATTGATTACGACAATGACTGGTGGATTGATTGTGCCTTTTTGCTAGACATGAATAAACACTTGACTGATCTGAATATAGAGTTACAGGGTAAAAATTTGATTGTCACTCAAATGTATTCAAATATTCCAGTCTTTGGAACAAAGTTGTGGAAAAATCAGGTAAAAAATCAAACTTTGGACCATTTCCCTCTTTAAAAATCATTTGGCACAGTGAACCAAGAAACAAAAAAAATTGGATGATTATTCTCAACTTCTGCAAAATGTGATCACGGAATTCAACAATCGTTTTGAAGATTTTCACAAAATGAATGAAATGGAATTCCCAAATTTCAACAATCCATTCTATTTTGAAGCTTCACAGACACCGGTTCATTTGCAAATGGAGTTGATAGATCTTAAATCGGACAGTGTTTTCAAAGAAAAATTTAATGAGATTAACGTTCTTACATTTTATACACAATATTTCAAGAGTTTGGATAATTACCCGGAATTAAAAAAGCATGCTGCACGCATTCTCTGCATGTTTGGTAGCACCTATTTATGTGAGATGTTTTTCGTTAATAAGAACAAACATCGCATAAGACTTAAGAATGAATATCTCCAATCAATTATTAAAATAACTACATCGAATATGATACCTGACATCGATGAACTTATCAAAAACAAGAGAAATCATGTATTTGGATCTTCGAGCTCAACATAATTACCTACCATATTTTATAACTTTGATATGATTTTTAACAACGGTATATTACATACTTGTATAATTTAATAAATACAATGTCATAATAATTCGGTTAATTTTTTTCTATTTTCAATCTGGCCCATCTACAAATTCAAAATTTAATATATTTCCTTCCATTTTCAGAAAAGTCTTTTCTGGTTGTATATAAAAAAAATTAGTGGAAAAAATTTCTTAAACCACACTTTACTGAAAATGGCGACAAAGTGAAGAAAAATTGATCATATAAGAACTATTATTTTCTAATAATTAGCCGAAAAATCTGCTACTGAATAAAGTTAAAATTAATAAAATATGGTTGTAATATGTGACAAAATAGTTAAAAAGAAAATGAAGGCAGTAGTACCATAAAATGTGGGCCTTTAATGTACACTGCGAGTGCGGGAGCACAGGGGTCAACTTTTTATTATTACTATTATAAATTTGTTACACAAGATTATCAAAAAATTATTTAGTTTTGCCTTAAAAAAATTATTATATAAACTATATAAAAACGGTATGTATTAAGTTAAATGTCATAATCACTCTATAGTAATTATGATCGATTATACGGCTTTACATCAAAATCCGTTTTAAATAATGGAAATTCTAATTAAAGTACAGAAAATCTAATTTTGTGATTCAAGCTTTCACGTTATCTCTAATTTGCGATTTCTCTCTCTCTATTCGCCATATCCGACGAATTTTTCCAATCAAAAGTTACGATTTCGTTTATTTACTATTTCAATGAAACCGAACTAAAATCCCGTCAGATTTCCATAGCAACAAGCATCACTTGTCCTTCGTGTTTCGATTTTTCAGCAAAACAGGAGTGTTCAATTTGTCGATACCGAACTTGTTATTCTGTTTATCTATCAGTTCACATTATCTAAATTGAAGAACATATGTTTTGTAATTAGGTATACACAGGGTGTCCAGTAAAAATTGAAAATCAAGTTCCTGTCTTTCTCCCGGTTTTTCCAGGTGGGTTTCCCGGTTGAAATTTCGTGATTCCACTACACTTTTATTATGATGAACATCCAAGTTATTTTTTTTTATTCAACTAATCCTTATTCCATTGTTGCAAGCTGTTTTTGAGAGTCTTCAAGGATTTTTTTTCAGTTTCACACAGTTTTTCTAGTTTCCACCAAATCTTGTAATTTTTTATCTTTTTTTTTATATTATATCTGAACTTTTTAGTCCACTAATTTTTTATAGGGAATCGTAAACTAATCTTTGGCCTATAAGTGATTCTTAGAAGAAGTTGCACCACCTTTTTAATCTACTGTTTTCGATAATTTCCATCCAAAAATCATCTTCTCTATCACATCGGGAATAGTATTTCATCTTATTTAGAGTGATCTGAGTAGTCAGAATAATATCTCTAAAAGCCATGTCTGCTTCTTCTAATGTAGAGGCATTTCATCTGTTTGCAGTCAACAAAATGTCAACTGCTTCAGACATCAGTTGCACGGATTGTTCTGGATTGTTGCCAATTGTATTCGACAAAAAACGCATTGCTTCAGTTAATTTGGATACTAAGAGGCATTTTTTCAAAAATTTGGAAACCGTATACATGAAACAATTTCTACAATCCTTTTGAACCCAAAGCGGCATACCCTAAATTAATATTTTGCACTTTTTTGACGTTGCAGAATAAAACATTGTTATCCTTTTTGAAAATGTCTATTTTAGAAATAAGAGTGCTTTGAAGAATTTCGGCTGCAACGAACCTCCTCATTAAGTTATTCAGAATCGAAATCAGGTCTTCGTAAAGAAATAGAGTTAGGGGCCAATGACTGAGCGGACTGAAGTCGGTGAAACACGACTGAAGCGTCCAAAAGCACAACAGTCAGCTGGGAAGGTGTTGACTTCAATTTTTTGTGATGCGCATGGAATATTGTTCGTCGATCATATCCAAAAGGCAGAGACAATCAATAGCGAATACTGCATATAGTTGTTGGATCGTTTGAATGCAAAAATCGAGTGAAAACGGCCTCATAAACAATTGTTTCACCAAGACAATGCACCGATTCACAAGTCGTTGGCAATTATGGTTAAATTGAACGAATTACACTTCGAATTGCTTCCTCATCCACCGTATAGTCCACATCTGGACCCCAGTGACTATTGGCTATTCACCGATCTCAATTAAATGCTGAATCCAAAGCCTATTTTGAGGCGAAAGACAAATCTTTTCACAAGCACGGTATCGAGAAATTAGAGAAGCGTTGGAATGATTGTATTGCTCTTGAAAATCGATTTTTGGCAAAAATTGTGTTTTTCCTAGTTAGTGACATGACTTATTGAGTCCCGAAAGATAATCGATCGTTTCTACTGTTGCAAAATCCATATGAACATTCATGAAAATGGTAGATCTCCACTATTACGATGTAGTAATAAGGTATTTGGATAAGCATTACGGTAATGGATGAATTGGACGATGAGGAGCAATGGATTTGCCTACTTGGTCACTTGATCTAACAACTTTGATTTATCTACATTCAATGGGGTATAACAACAATTGGAATAAGAATATAACAATCGAGAAAAAAAGCCGAGTTGTCAGTTAATTTCTATGAATTCAACTTAGAACAAGGATTAACGAAAATATATATATTTATATATATATATATATATATATATATATATATATATATATATATATATATATATAGATAATAGCAGTCACAAGATACTACTGACATTACTTAAAAATTTAAGGAATCTTAGGATCTTTCGCATTCCAATCAAACGGTTCCACCAACCAAACCACCAAGGTGCTGCTGGAGGAATAAATATTCAACAGTTTTTGAAGAATACCAATTCCTTTTTTTCCAGTCAAAATGATGTATTAGCTACGTGTATGGTCCTAGAAATACCTGGCCCAACAAAGAAAATACAAAAATTTCTCAACGTAACTTCTTTTTAGCTCCATGTAATTTTCCCAGCGATGTTCAATAAGTTCGATACCCTTTTTACAATAAGAAACGTCAAGCCCCTCAAAATAGCCATTAACTTCCGACATCACCTCTTCATTATTGGAAAATCTTTGACCACCAAGCCATTTTTTCAAATCTGGGAGTAGAAAATAGTCCGAGAAGGCTAGTTCTGGCAAATATGGTCCATAAGGTAGCAATTCAAACTTCAATTCATTAATGTTTGCCGTTGCAATAACAGATGTGTGAGCTGGTTCATTGTCTTTATGAAACAACACTTTTTTCTTGGACAAATGCGGCCGTTTCGCTAAAACGTTGCAATAAGTTCGCATAATACTTGCCGTTGATAGTTTTTTTTTCTTTTTAAAGAAAATTATCCTACGCGTATTCCGAAAAACCGACACAATGACCTTACTTGCAGATAAAAAGATCTTCTTTGGAGCCGGTTCTCCCGTTTCAGTCCAATGTTTCGATTGTTATTTTGTTTCGAGTGTGAAGTGATGGGCCATGGTTATGAAACGGCTTTATACCTATCAAACATTGCCAAACACTCGATGGAAACACCTTCACGATGCTGTTTTTGTTCCGTTGTCCCCATATTGCGCACAGCTTTTTCATGTTTGAATTTTCAGTTAATGCAATGTACTGCCTGAAATGCCTACTATGTCTACTGGCTCGTATACTTTCAGTCGACGATCATCCAGTAGCGTTTTGTGGGTTTTCTCCAACATTTCTGGAGTCGTCACCTTATTTGGTCGACCACTGCGATGCTGGTTTTCGCAGGTGGTACGGCCTCATTCAAACTTTGCTACCCAATATATGCTTCAATTGACAATGAAGAAACTAGTTCCAAATCAATTGGTCTATAGATGGCAAAGTGATCAACACAATCCATACTCTCATCTTTTTCTTCAAGGCACAATGTACTTCTGCAATTCAAATACTTTGACTTCTTTTACATATCACTGTAAATGGTTAATTGTTCTGCATGATTATTCTTACAATGAGTTTCATAAATTAGGTTTTTGACTAGTTCGTGACACATGAGGATGTAAAAACTTATCGATTTCTACCCTCGCTGATATATTTGTCTCTACTCTGACAGGATAAGTAATTAGATAAGTCTCTACTTCTAAAATACAGTGCGTTACAGTTAATTAATTTGCGATAAAATTGCATTTACTTTTACACATTTTACGAACTAGATTATAATAATTATTTCATATGCATTAGTACCTAATAAATTTAATTATATTGTTTATCGCTCTAATGAATTCAAATAAATGGTATTTATTTAATTTTATACATTTATAATAATGCTGAATTTACAAAATGTTCAATGCAAGTAGATTAAATAGTGCAATTATAGCACTATATTTAAAGAATTTCATTAAAATTGTTAAACATTTCGACCAAAATCTGCTGGGTTATCAAAATTTGAATTATAAGTGTTATCTAACTGACCTCTCAATTTCACTTCTTCTTATGTATCTATTGATAACTGAATGCCATATTTATCATTTAAGTCTATTAACAACACTATTTTATTTGGGTATTACGGGGGGTTGATTGTTATTTCGCTGATATCAGATATAATAATAATACCAACAACTGGAAAGAACCGGGAGTTCATAATATCGAAAACTTCTTGTATAAGAAATTCCCGAGCGTACACAGGGAATTGGCGATGCAATTTCCTCACCTCCTACAGAACCAAGAAGATATCTCATCGTTTTTAGCACTGGGATCCACTCATTTGCTTCCAAATAGCTCCTCACTAGGTAAAGACCTATCACATGCTTTCCTTCTTTGTATAAGACTAGCAATACCCGTCGCGGTTTCGCCCGCGGTTTATTGAACCTCGAGTAATATACATGTACTTCAACAGGTGAAGATCGTCACATAATTATCGGTAAATATCACACCTATTGATGTTAGACTTTTATTGACCCACAATAAACAATAGTAAAAGTAAATCGATAAGTTTAATTCCTAGTAATTTAGGAATTTAATTCGTAATAGCATAATTTCTAACTAATGGAATGGAAAACAAATAAAGAACCATTTCCGATATTTCATGTATGCCGTGGTGAGAGATATTTTTATGAAACAAAATTATTATGATTTCTAAAAACAGTCTCCTTCATATTATGAATAAATCATATATCTATGCAGAATTGGCTACGTAAAACACTGGAAACCCAATTTCATATTTAACCCTTTTTAAAGAAATCAAAAAGAAATTTCCAAAAACGGAGAAATTAGTTTTTAGATATTGACAAGGGAGCCATTTCTAAAAAAGAATCGCTTTGATATATCATTTCGTCATGAAGAATTGCTAAATATATGGTTCCGTAATAAAAATTTTTGTTCAACTCTTTGAACCCTTTCCAAGTCCAATTCTGCAAATCGCAGAAATTTGTTTTTAGGTATTTATACGGAGAATGTGTTAGTGCAAAAAGGAAGTCGATATCTCAATTAGAGGTCGAGAAAAACGAAAAAATCGAATTTGCAAACATACCCCGTTTTACCCCTTTAAAATCGAAATTTCGCAAAATCCTTTCTTGGCGCAACTCTTCACACCGATACCAACATACCCTCAAAATTTCATGACTTTATCTTTAATAACCTTGGCTGGGCGTTGATGAGTGAAGGAATCAGTCAGTCAGTCAGGACATCCTCTTTTATAGATATAGAAGATACTTATAGCTTGTTATCACTAACAGAATTTACAGGCACGTCGAGGAAAATAACATCTTAGCGGAGGAACAGAAAGGTTACAGAAGAAATCGTTAAGGGTGCAAAGAACAACTTGTTGTGGACTATGTGGCACAGAAAGATCTCCGAAATATAAACACATCTTTAATAGATCACAAGAAAGCGTTTGATAGTGTACTTCATTCCGAACTTTTGGAAGTCTTGCAAATTTACAAAGTTCACCTAACAATTGTAAGCAACGATTAAAGATGGCGAAAAAACCTTCATCTACAAATCGGTCCAAACTCCCTCAGAACTGATGAAATGCCCATTCATAGAAAAATATACCAGGGTGACTCCTTTCATCAAATCAATCATCTTCTCGATATTATACATCGATTTTCCACTGATACACATGGAGTTCGAGCTGTCCCTCTACATATCGAAAAAGACATTGCCATGAACGGAAATGTGCAGCAGTCCAACAGAGATATTGTACAGGTAATAGAGAACGGAAAAACTTACAAATACCTGGGATTTCACCACAAGCAGACAATGGCTATAATCCAGGATCGGTACATCAAAAAAGTGAAGTTGTTTATGAAGTCTGAATTAAATGCAGGCAATCAACATCTATGCTACAACTGTTTTAACGTATTCTTTTACAATCCTGAAGTGAACGAAAACTGAGCTAGAGGGTATTTAGATTTAGAATAATGATGATAAAAAACAACAACCACCAACCGAAGTCATCTAGTATTAGAACAACATTACCCCGAAAAGAGGGTGGGAGAGGCTTGTTAACCTACACTCTAGACAGGTACAGATAACGCGTGACTTCTTTAACAGGAAATCAGAAACCTCAGCCCTACATCGGATTATATCCAAGGCGGATAAGGATTACTCATCCTCAGCCTCGCATCGCCAGAATCTGACTTTAAATATAGTATTGAACATCGAGAAGCTGGAACAATTGTCACAAAAGGCACTACACGACTTCGACCAGCTACATGTTGACAAAGAAGCTTCTCTTCTCTTTCCAGAGACAGAAAGCTTCATGATGGCTATTTAGGATCAAGTTATTAACAAGAATAACTACAAGAAAAATGTTATTAAGGATCCGAACACTCAATCTGACTAATGCAGAAAGTGCCAACAAACATCATCAAGACTATCCAACATATAACATCTTCGTGTAATGTATCAGCTAATACCGATTATCTACGCCGGCATAACCAACATCATCCACCAGAAACTGGCCAAGAAGTTCGGTCTGCTCAATACGTTTACACCGTATTACAAGTGCCAGCCGCAGAAGGCGCTCGAAAATGACAGACCTGACATCGTGGTGGTTGATAGAAGAGTCAATTCAGTCCTTCTTGTCGATGTAGCTATACCGAACACTCACAACGTCCTCAACAAACACCAGGAGAAACTGGCCAAAAACGCGGATCTCGCAATTGAGATTTAACAGATGTGGCACAGCGAAAATGTGGAAATAGTCCCAGTTATTATGTCAGCAACTAGTGTCGTGACTAAGATCCTGCACGATAGCATTGCCAAACTGGGATTACCAAAAAACACCTTCGCCGACATCCAGAAGGCCGTAATATTGAATAAATGGTTTTAAAATAGGGACTTGACAATTTTGAATTTAGTTTGTTAACGCACTTTTTTAGTTAACATCGAACTGTCACTGTCAGTTTATTCAGTAGACATAACCTTTTCATCATGGTGAATGAAGTACACGAACAAACAACGTTTGCAAATCTTAAAAATTTATTACAGAAATTCGGATTCGACGGCCGCTACTTTAAGAGCGTTAGCTCCGATTTTCGGTCGTAATTCTCGACCTAGTAAACAGGCAGTAAAATTCGAAGCGACGTACGTTCTCCGATTGGGCTCTGGAAAAGATACGCCAAGATGATCAATTTCATCGCAAAATGATCTTCAGTGACAAAGCTCAATTCTGGCTCAATGGGTTTGTCAATAAACAAAATATGCGGTATTGGGCGGGTGAAAATCCACATGTGTTTAATGAAAAACCACTTCATCCACAAAAGATAACTGTTTCGTGCGGTTTGTATGCCGGCGGCGTCATTGGGCCAAATTTTTTCGTCGACGATAGTGGTCGCCACGTTACTGTGAATGAATATGGACTTAACCAGCATGGTTTCAACAGGACGGCGCTACAAGCCATACAGCACACGTTACAATTTATTTATTGAAGAACAAGTTTGATGAGCGTGTTATCTCAAGAAATGGACCAGTCGATTGGCCACCTCTTTCGTGCGATTTAACGCCTCTAGATGTTTTTCTTTGGGGTTACGTCAAGTCATTGGTCTATGCTAATAAGCCGACGACGTTGGAAGAGCTCAAAGCCAACATTAAACACGAAATAGCAGTCGTTTCGGCCGAAATATGTGGCCGAGTCATGGAAAATTGGGTCCAACGAATCAACTGCTGCAAATGTGCCCGCGGTGGCCATATCAGCGAAGTCGAGTTCCATTCATAAATATTTTGAATGTATTTCAACCCGATAACAAAGTTTTTGAAATATCTCAAATGGATTTTATTTTGAAAAAAAGTTGTCAAGTCCTTATTGGAAAACCCCTTACTTACCATATTAGAATAAGTCGACAAAGTTTGTCCGAATTATTTAAGAAAAAATTCCAAGGTGGTTTTGTACATTTGTGAGAACCGATTGGCCGAAAGGGAACACTCCATTATTGTTATTGACATCGTAACATCCTCCACTTGAATAACACGATAAATGGTAGAATATGGAATTGAAGTTATCTGATCAATCTGTCTAATACGAGGGTGAATCACATATAAACAAGACTTATGTTTTAAAATATTTATTTTGATTTTAAACGCACAAACAATCATAGTTTATTTTTCTACATAATCTCCTGATTTAGAAACACATTTTTCCCAGCGTATAGGTAATTTTTTAATTCCTTCCAGGTAAAAAGAGTCAGGTCGTGTTTGTAGCCAATTGCGCACATATGCTTCAACCTCATTATCGCTGTGGAATTTTTGCCCTCCCAAAGCTTCCTTGAGAGGACCAAAGACATGGAAGTCGCAGGGAGACAGGTCTGGACTGTATGGAGGGTGTTCCAGTGTCTCCCAACCCAGTTGCTCCAATTTTTGTACTGTCAGGGCTGCCGTATGGGGGCGAGCATTGTCATGGAGGAGAATCACTTTTCTCATTGGAAGGTGTCGTCTTTTGCGGCGATATGCAAGTCTTGCATATCGCAATTGCAATATCCGAAGTTGTTAGACGCCTATCACCTTCAACAAGTTGACGAACACTGTCGATGTTGCCCGTTGTAATGCTGGTGCGGGGTCTGCGGACATGGCTCTCATTTTCAACACGTTCACGGCCCTCCACGAACTGTTTATGCCAAGCAAACACTCTAGCTCGCGACAGCGTCTTTTCCCCGAACTGTGCTGTCAATCTTCTCAAGATTTCGGCCGGTTTTACACCTTCTGCAGCTAAAAACTTTATAACAATACGTTGCGCAATAGAGGGAGGTACCTCCTGCTCGGACATCGTAACGATGGACACTGAGCGAGTCTATGATGATGAGTCACGTGCTTCCCCCACTCCTGACAAACCAACCTAACGGCCAATAACAGCGGAACGTTCTTCCATCACTATTGCGCGCGCAGGTCCAAAAGTCTCGTTTATATTTGATTCACCCTCGTACTAACGTAAGAACGCACTCTATCATAGGTTTGTTCCAACCTGCTAGTCGGGAACAGTTATCGGAAGCGTTTATAGATATTTTCTGCGCAATCTCCGACTATGCACGGTTCTTATAACAGTACTTGCTGTCAACCAAGTATCTAAAAGACCGTTTCGGAAACGGTTCAAAAACGTTAAAACACAAAACAGAATCGTTCGTATAACGGTAACTGTCCGGTTTGAACACGTAATCTCTATTGCGCAGAATCGTCACTGTACCAAAGACGGTTTTTTGATGAGTTGGAACGAACCTTATATATCACACTTTAAAGTAGTGAATAGAAAACTTAGTTCCTGTCAAACATTTACAATCAATTAATTCCATGTCATCATCGACCCTCAAAAGATATAAACGACTTCAATATTCAAGTTTAAGTATATGTAAGAGACAATTTCCATGAATAAATTTTAATGGAAAATGTGACGTAATAAACCTCACTTAATTGGTATTTATATGGAACGGAGTGAATGGTAAAATGAAATTAATTATCTTTCCAAAAAAAGAGATTTCTCAATTCACCCCTTTGAAGAGTTGTATTTCTCAATTATTTATTAAAAAATCTGGACCACATTATATTTTTATTTGACCTTTTTTATTTTACAAAAAGTTTTAAATAAATGTTCAGTTGATTGGGAAGCTACCACCAGAGCTTCTTTGAAATCAAGTTCTTGTCAAATTTTATTTTTTATACTCGACTACATGTTGCATTAATTAGATTCTATGTTGATAGATTGACCTACTTTTGCATTGACAATAGACGAATCAATTAACATTGTATTATATTCTAAAAATAGTATCATACATTTCCGAAGATTTCTGTACTTTTTATTATTCATTTCATAACGAACTGATTCATACAATTAGATAATTTTTTCGATATTATTCAAATACTGTTTTTACCGTATTTTTTATATTTGGCTTTTTGTGTTGGTTTATTCATGTATGTGTCTATCTATTTAAATATGTGACTTAATTGAATCAGTTAAAATTTGATAAATCTATGACTCTCGTAGACCATGAACTGCTACTCCTATACTGCCCAAAAGACGTATAATAGAGGTAGTGGAAATCGAGTAGAGCTACGAGTCATACAATTTTACGTTTGAAATAAGATCCTATTACCAATCTTAACAACTTTGGGCAATTTCAATCTCTCTCTCGTTCTCTTGGATTCTTCCGATTCAGAATATTTTAATAGTGCAGTGATTTTCGTTTCGTTTAGGTCAATTCTTTCTTAGTTTCTGGTTATACTGGGTATTTAAAATATTTACGAGGATATATTGAAAAATTCTTAGCCTACTATAGAACCAAACAAAATTTCAATGTCAAAATATTTTATTACTCAACATATTCTTCTCTTAATTGGATACATTTATTACAGCGAACCTAGAACGTCTTTAGACCTTTCAAAAAAAATGTTTCTTCTTACTCTGCAAACCAGACCTCCACAACCTTTATTACCTCCTCGTTGAAAGAAAATCTACGACCTTTTAAACTTTTTTTCAGTTTAGGAAAGAGATGATAGTCGGACGGAGCCAAATCTGGTGAATTAGGGGGATGTTCTAGTAATTCAAACCCTAAATCACGAATTTTTTGCATGGCAACATGAAATTTGTGTGCAGGGGCGATGTCCTGCAAAAACACCTTTGGATAGCTTTCCGCGTCTTTTCTCTTTCCCTTATCCAAAAAATCAATCATGATTACTTCATGGCAATCCCAAAAACCAGAAACAACAACTCTTCCAGCAGATTTTTTAACACGAAACTTCTTAGGTCTTGGAGAACCAGAGTGCCGCCATTCCATCGATTGTTGCTTTGTTTCTGGATCGAAGAAATGTACCTAAGTCTCATCCATAGTAACAATTCGATTTAAGAAGTCTACATAGTTTTCAAATCTAGCACAGATTAGAACATTTGGGTATCCATTTTGCAGCAATTTTTCTCATGTCCAAATTGACGTGAACTATATGATGAACGCGTTCGTATGAAATATCCAGTGCTTCAGATATCCGATTTATCCCAATTCGACGGTCTGATAAAATCATGTCATGAACTGCATCGATATTTTCGGGGACTGACACAGAAACTGATCTATCCGATCGATCATCATCTTCAATGGAAAATTTACATCTTTTGAAGCTTGCAGTTCAATTTTTGACGGTCGCATACGAAGGACATTGATTACCAAGGGTATTAAGCATATCTTCGTAAATCTGCTTACCTCTTAACCCTTTTAAATACAGGTACTTGATGATGGCTCGATACTCCAATTTTTCGATTTTCACAATTTCGGTAGACATATTTTTTCTTTTAACTTATTGCGTAACTCTGGTTTACTTCTTTGACGTCAAACTTTACACTTACACTTCTAATAAGTTATTGTTCGTTGCTATGGTAACGCAACATTTTGTTTATGTATGGAACTGGTCTAGGCTAACTAGATATCAATACATCCTCGTAGTAATTGTTACTAAACTAGGTCCACGGGTTGAATCCCCGCTTCGGAGCATTTATCAAGAGAAGGGTGGGGATAGGGTGGTTATTTGTTCATTGGTAAGAAGTGATTTCAATTTGCCTACTCCACACAACAAATCACCCCTTTTATTGGTTGATTTCTTAATCTGCCTACTCCTTGAAATTTCACCGAGGAAATGAAAAGCATCGAGAATACTGTTGATACTAACACAATCGGTTAAGCGAACTGGTGGGCTAGTTGCCTGGACTTTGTAATTATAAGGGACCTATTGGCGGGTTTCAGATTTTTGGCGCGCGTAGGAAGTATATAATTGGTAGGAGAGGTGATAAATGTGTGGAGATCGACATCTCGGGGGGTTATATAGGAAATGTTATTATTAGCCGGAGTGGTATTAGAGCGAAGAGGATGAAGGATGAATAAAGTGTCTCCAAGTTTCCGGTAATTTTTGGGTAGCGTCCTTTGTATTCAGACAGTTGGGACGTTTCTTTATTTCGATAGCTTCTCCAATAATCCTGGACTTGGAAGGAGTGGAGTGAGGCGATGGTTTTGGTTCTATCGAAATCGATTGTGTCCGGTACGGACACATTGTTGGGCAAGGGTGGAGGAAATATCAAAATTAGTGACGGACAAAAAATGTTCCTTTGCTCTGACGGAAATACGTCGATTTGTCTGGCCAATATAGGAACGGGATTCCATACACTCCATGGTGTTCATTGGATATTTTTGACAAATCTGATTATGTGAGAGAGTTTAATTTGGTGGACTTTTGTAGACAATAATCTGTGAAAATATTTAGTGAATTAATTTTCTTGACGATAATGGTAATAGGACGATGGCAAATATAAATGCTTAAAAGTACCTGTGTCTAAAGGTCAAAGGCTTATTATCTTACATGCTGGAGGTGGAACAATATTTCGGAATTAAAACCGGACACTATCAAGACGACATGAACAACACATGTTTTGTCAAGTGGTTGAAACAAAAATTCAGTCCCAATGCTCCAAAATGCGTATTGGTATTAGAAAATGCCTCTTATCACAATGCACCGTTGAAACCCATTCCAAATTTTTCATGGAAAAAAGGTGCAATACAGAAGTGGTCTACTGAAAGAAATATTTTTATGAGTTAAAATCAACTAAAGCTGAACTGAAGTGATGCATTTCCCAACTCGTTTTGTTGAGATAACACCAAGAAGTTTAGATAATTTAGTTAATCCCACGAAAATTATTGATGATAAATCTTCTATAAGAAAAAATTGAGATTCACTTATTAATGAAATGCTGTATTGGAGGAATAATATTAAATAAATAAAGTATTCTTCGCAGACTAGCGCATAAAGTATTTTTATACCACTAGTAGGTGAAATATATTTCCTATACTATCGGAAAACACCTAAAGTGAATAGAAAAATAATAATGTGATTGTCGCATGTCGTAGAGAGGTAGAAATGAATTGAAGCGCAAAAGTACAGGTGGCGAACCTGTGGAGAAGAATCGTGAAATCAGTTGAAGACCGATGAGGAAAGAAAAATAAGTCAGGGCCTTAAAGGAATGTAATACTGTAAATTTATGTATAGTCGTTGTTTTGGCAGAAATCAATGAGTCGAAAGACACTTTTGTAGTAGAATAGTTTGAAGCTTTAGAGTAAATAAAGCAGCGCTGTAGATGAATCATTAGGCACTTTCAATACTAAAAAACAACTACATGTAGGACTTGGTGAGTTTTGTTAGTTTATAGGTCAGCTAATTTAAAATCGATTGGTGTGAATATATGAAATTGCTAAACATTGGACTTAGTGACTTATGCCAGCTAGTTTATGAGTGTTATCGTAGTGGGATTGTGGCAAAATTAAACACCAAAGTGTATTAACTCTAATATATTTCCGAACTTTCGAATACTTATGTATTCATCGTCTGAAAATTAGTTAAAAATTGTGATGTGTAGTGGGATTGTGGCAAAATTAAACACCAAAGTGTACTAACTCTAATATATTTCCGAACTTTCGAATACTTATGTATTGATCGTCTGAGAATTAGTTAAAAATTGTGATGTGTAGTGGGATTGTGGCAAAATTAAACACCAAAGTGTACTAACTCTAATATATTTCCGAACTTTCGAATACTTATGTATTCATCGTCTGAGAATTAGTTAAAAATTGTGATGTGTAGTGGGATTGTGGCAAAATTAAACACCAAAGTGTACTAACTCTAATATATTTCCGAACTTTCGAATACTTATGTATTCATCGTCTGAGAATTAGTTAAAAATTGTGATGTGTAGTGGGATTGTGGCAAAATTAAACACCCAAGTGTATTAACTCTAATATATTTCCGAACTTTCGAATACTTATGTATTCATCGTCTGAGAATTAGTTAAAAATTGTGATGTGTAGTGGGATTGTGGCAAAATAAAACACCAAAGTGTACTAACTCTAATATATTTCCGAACTTTCGAATACTTATGTATTCATCGTCTGAGAATTAGTTAAAAATTGTGATGTATAGTGGGATTGTGGCAAAATTAAACACCCAAGTGTACTAACTCTAATATATTTCCGAACTTTCGAATACTTATGTATTCATCGTCTGAGAATTAGTTAAAAATTGTGATGCGTAGTGGGATTGTGGCAAAATTAAACATCAAAGTGTACTAACTCTAATATATTTCCGAACTTTCGAATACTTATTTATTCATCGTCTGAGAATTAGTTAAAAATTGTGATGTGTAGTGGGATTGTGGCAAAATTAAACACCAAAGTGTACTAACTCTAATATATTTCCGAACTTTCGAATACTTATGTATTCATCGTCTGAGAATTAGTTAAAAATTGTGATGCGTAGTAGGATTGTGGCAAAATTAAACATCAAAATGTACTAAGTGAACGCGTTGTGGTTGTTTTAAACGGCCACTGGCCGTTTTCGGTCTTTGAGCGTTACATATATATTACAAATATAATTTGAAGTGCAACATGAAACAAATAGATTACTTACAATGTTTACAGAGAATCGGTGTCAGGAAATAAACATCTTCGAATTTATGGTCGGGCTTATTTTCCATTTCTGAAAGATAAGAAAAACAGAAATTAGTTCTAACCCGATACTGCATTAATGATTTTGAACAAACAAGGAGCAATCATTTGCATTATTTAGTACACCCACAGTGTAACAGTAATTTCATTAAACAAGTGGTAGCATTTGGGTCATTTGCAAAAAAGGATTCGATTTCACATATTTCACCGTTGAAATGTTAATAAGAAGACATAAATGTAAACTATTTATCATAAAATACCGATATTGAGATATAATATAGGATTAATAGTTTACTTTTCCAAGTTAATTTACTTCCAATATGAATATTTCATAGAATAAACAGACGATTGCGAAACGTTTTTATTGTGGATTCATTTACTTTCGATTACCAAAAATTGTTTGAAAACAAGGTGTGTTTGTATAATTTGTAAGTGAAAAATTTTAAAAAACTGTACAAATATATTTTATCATTTTTTTCGTTAACATAAAGATCAAACTATCACTCGAGGTATCGCATCTAAAATCATGTAGGATTATCTTCCTTTGGCCAATATGTTATAGAATGAGAAAAAAATTACAGGAAATATTCAAAAGCACAAACACCAGAAACAATTTAACCCCCAAAACACCTTCACAATGGCTTCAAAAGTTTTTGCTGATTAGATCTTTATCCCCTTTCGAAAATGCTTCATCATTCAAAGAAAGTTCCACTAAATATATTTGTGGTAAATACTATTTTAATAACAGAAAAATCAATAGTTGGAACATATACAAGGATGTAATAAATGGGATTACATATTGTTACACGCCGTTTAATTCGTATCGTACCAGTGGTCGGCAAAGACGGCTCCAGAGCTGCACGAGGCTCTTAGCTCCTTAAGTGCGGCTCTGGCACAAATATCTACGTAAGGTGCAATAATATTTCCATTCAAAAAAACAAAATTACGTCTTATTTTGATGAATTAAAATTTTTCTATAAATCGAGAATATGTGTAATTTTTTAGTAAAAAGATAAGTAGGGGAAGGAAACTTAATTTTTTTATGTTAAAAGAAATAATAACATTTGAGAAGAAATTATCCAATTTTTACAGAAATTTGAAATAAAAACATTGTTTCACTTTCCGATTCTGCTGAAGGATCCCCAAGAAAATAATTCCTCTATTGATAAACACAATTTTAGAAACAATAATTTTGAATATAAAGGGAAGCATTTCTCAGCAAGTTTCAGGAATTTGAAAACAGCATAACAGCTTTAAAATTTGTCAAAAATCCTCTAAATGCTACAATAACCGAGTTGAAATTTTCTCCTTTGGAAATTGACATTGGAAGCTTTGATGTACAAGTGGTAGATTAAAAAAAAAAAAAGGAGATATGGCACTCTAAATACGAATGTCTTTTTTGTTGAATTGGAAATATTGGAGGAGAAAAAATATGATCTTAATTCAAAACACAAGTGGTGTGCTTTGAATGACCCGCTGTTCTTTCTTTTTTTGGTTTTATATACATATGCGAAAAATCTTTTTCAAGCATGAAAATTATCAAGAGCAAACTGAGAAGTTATCTTATTGGACTTGTGCCCTTTAAAAACAACAAAATACAAACTGGACATTGTTCGTAATATATAGGATGTTTCTAAATTCATGCGACAAAATTTCCTCGGCCCGCCCCTTTCCAAGGCTTTCAGTAATAGTAGAAACTTTAAATTCTGTAATATTCGTACAATCCACAAAGAACTAACTACGGGTTTTTTTTTCAATATTCCTGTTAAATAGAGGTGGAATTAGTAACCCTTACTTTATTCAAGATGATATTTTTTTTAATTGAAATTAGAATTTAAAATTGTTGTTTTATTTAAAAATTTTTTTATTCTAATTTTTTTTCCAAAACCAATAGCTGCAAAAAAAATAAACACCATAATTTGTAATTTTTTTTAATAAATTGAGTGAAAACATTAAAATGTTAATAGGATAACAAAGTAACCCTTACAACCAAGAAGAGATTATAAAAAGGAAATCAGAGCAGAATATCCGGTAAAGCCAAATAGTTATTGAGAGCGGTCAAGAATAGAGAATCCAGGGCAGGTTCAATATCCATATATCTAGGAAAAATGAAAAAGTAGCTAGAAATAGCATATTGTGAAATTAAATATTTCAAAATTCCCACTCAAAGGTGGGCCTCTGACGTCTTAACTCAAAGAGATTTAACTGCTTGAAACTTGAACTGAGAAAAATCGATTTTTCTATTTTACGCCATCTTAATTTTTCAATTATGAGAGGGTTTTTGGTGGCTGCTATTGAAAAAGGTGGTTGTTTTCATATTACAAAGGTTCTTATATAGGAGAACAAGGGTCATATTATTAATTTTGACAGGTACGCCATTTCCATCTATCACTGTCTATGTGGCTCTACATTCAAGAACCTAAGCTACATTTTTATTGGCTTACGTTTTCATTAAAATAAATCAAATAAGTAAGTATATAAAATAACTACTTATAAAGAGAACTTTTATATTAAAACTTGATATTTTTCTGTTTTCCGGTATAGAAAAATTGGCAAGAGTCATTAAGATCAACTCAATCATTAATAGTTTCTATATTATTAATAATTTCGAATGGTATTGGGGGTTGAGGACTCAAAATATCCAAGAGTTTTTTAGACTGCCAACGTTTCGATTTTTAGTTTGATCCTTTTCAAGGCTCTGTGCCATATGAGTTGTCGATAGATTTGAAAAACCCAGGAGAAAGTCTCATTCTTGATGTTATTGTCCTTCCTAGTATGTTATTTCGATTGGTGTTGCGAGTTGAGGAGTCAAAATAAAAATGTCTAAGAGTTTTTCAAACTGACAAGGTTTGGATCTTTTTTTTAATTATTAATAACTGGATGACTTTCTCAAAATATCGGCATTAATTCTGCTTCTGAATAATTATTGCTGTTCCTAACCATTATGCACCATGGTTATTTTCTATTGCCAGGTTTTGTTATTGTTTTTGGGCGTTTTTCTGTAAACTGAAAACCTCATTGTCCCAGATAAAAGATCCTAAATATTTCGGAGATAATTCCAAAGATCAATACCTCAATCTACCGCTGCCCGACATTAAAATCCTTTAAAATAAACTTTATTAAATTGAAAACTTTTTTATAGTTCTTAAAAACCAGTCCCCTGACATGTCACCAAAGCAGTGTAGTTACTTCAGACTAAATTAATGGAGAAAGTATCTATTAATTAATCGAATAATTATACTATTAAATGAATATTGTTTGATTGTAAATGAGACCTATTTATTTCACATAAATATTCTACAATTTAAAAAAATCCAATGGAACTTTGTCTTCGAACTTGGTGAACAGTAGTCAATATTTTAAATTACGTATCACATAGCCGATTTGGCGTTGGAGCTAGGTGCAAGAGAACTGCAGATATCCTGGTAGCTGTTAGAGACGATGTCGAAAATCTAGAAAATTTGTGGAAGCCATTGAAAAGAAATGTTCTGCAATTAGTTTGAGCATTATAGCAATTGAAGCGATTGAAGAAATTAGCGCTGAAATCGATCTAAAAGTAACCAAAATGAAAAATTTTGTTGGCACCCTCAAAGTCTATCAGGTCAATGGAAAATTCTTCGATCCAACGGAAATAAAATCAAATTCTACTCATGAAAAGTGATGAAAATTTTAAGCTGTTTTTGCGACAATGATTGTTGTATGCACTTTAACACGTTGACCGCCAACTACAAAATAACTCATAATTCACCTCCCCTGAAGAGTTTTTTTGCATAATTCAGACTCAGACTAAGAAATGAAAGTTTTTTTAAAATTCTACATTTTCTACACTTTTCAGTGATGACTTTTTATTTAAATTATCATTTTCAATGATTTAATGCGATTACTACTACTTCGCCTAGTAGTTTGAGTGTTTATACAATAACCAGGAGAATTATCTGCGTAAATGATAAATCTGTTGAGTTCCGAACAATTTTCCAACCATATAATGACCACATCTAGATCTCAGGGATTGCTTAATGCAGTACCATAGCTACTGGAGGGATTTTTGAACTTTCGATAAGCACGAAGCTTGCATTAGATGCTATTATACGTGGCATGTACCATATTTCCTCGAGTATTGTATCTTGGAAGCATAATCACCTGGAAAAAAGTATATAGGATATTAAAAGTTAGTACTTACCTTTTGGAAGGCGTTATAGATTCATAAATAGACGTCGACGTTTTTGTATCGGATTTATAAGTTCTGTTTGCGATTTCTACAAGCTTCATACTGAGTACTATCAAGTTTGTTAGCATTAGCAAATTTTTCGCAAGTGAAACATTCTTCATATTGAAAACCAGTCCTTGCAAGCAGGCATTACATAAATATCAAAGGAAACATGTAGTAGATACTTATATAAAACACTTACCATTCTTTGAATGATTTTCCTTTATATTTTCGAATTATTTTTCGATAACACATCACACAAAAACAAGCACCAGAAATTTTGAAAACAAAATTAATTCATCAGAGACAAAATTGCGACAGTAACTGGAAATAGTTTCAAAAAATGTTTAGTGAAAAGACCTTAACTACAGAAAATCTTGCAGTTACGCTTTTTACCACTAACACTTGCAGTTACTGTTTTTTGATTTAACGAAAGATTAGAAAAATCACTTGCGCCTATATTTTTTTAGTAAAAAATACATTGTTGTAATGTAATGGAAAAAGTTGACCGTCAATTTTAGGGACAATTGCAGATACACTCTTTTGTATTAACACGGCAGTATTGGTAACATTGTTTTAATAAATTGTCAATTGTCAATGAAATTTTTATCATATCTACAACCGTGTATAGGAGACTATCGACGGAAATCCCGTGTCACTAGATGACGCTGAATTTATGTGGGTAAAGTTAGCCCAGCCTTTTTCGAAATTCAAAAAAATAAAAGTTGTGCTGAATTGTGCTACTTGTGCTGAGAAACGATTTTTTTTTAATATTGAAAGTTCTATGAACTGATGAATAATTCAAAAAAAGTTTCCCAGCCATTTTCGAATTTTGAAAAAAAAAATATGGTTGAATTGTGCTACTAGAGAAAAATTAGAAAAATTAATTGGAACACCTTAAAAAAAAATTGTTGCCTCTATGAAATCCATAATTATCGAAGTTTTATCATTAATTTCGATATAATTTTTCGTATCGACTACACAGTGGTCAAAGATGCCAGCACAACTCAGCACAACCTTTACTTTTGCGATGAAAAATTTCTGTGTCGAATTACAAAGTGGCTGGTCAACTTCTCGAAAAAAATGGAAAATTTTTTTAAGGTGTTCTAATGTTTCTCTAGTAGCACAAATAGCACAAAGCTAGCACAATTCAACCATATTTTTTTCAAAATTCGAAAATGGCTGTGCTAACTTTTTTTTGAATTATTCATCAGCTCATAGAACTTTCAATATTAAAAAAAAAATTCGTTTCGCAGCACAAACCTAGCACAATTCAGCACATTTTTATTTTTTAATTTCGAAAAAGGCTGGGCTAACTTTACCCAAATGCTGAATTTGGCTTCTATAGTGGTCAACAACAATACAATCTGTAAGGGTGTTCGATGCTTTTCCAGTTTTTTTATGTGTTTTTAGAATTTTGGTAAGATTTTCTTCATTTTTGTAATTCCCATTATTTCATAAACGTGTTTTTGTGGTTAGAACAAAAAGTTGTGTTTAAGAATCGGTTTAAAAATGACGAAAATTGAAGTAACATCATGGAATATATTAAAGTTAGAAGCAGACGACTAAAAGAAGGTGAAGCGGTTTTTAAAAACCATTAAAAGTTTGTGTCTACAGAAGTCAGGTCTAACTTCCAGCCCCATAAGATAACAATTAATCTGAATGATGTAATAAAAATTGGAAATGCATTTATTCTTGGAGTAAGAGACCCCAAACTACCAAAAAGGTGCACAAGAGTTTTATTGGCCACTAGAAAAGGATTTCAACAACTAGTAAATTTGTAATAGTACAACTTTCACAACGTGTTTATTGTTTTCGAAGTGCACCTTATGTGTGATGTGTGGTTGTTTTCATCTCAGAAAAGCACTTACACGGGTATATTATTTCACAATTTAGACTAAAATTTCAGATAACACTTTCTATTGCTTATAAAACAACAAAATTAGTTTGTATTCTGGCTTTGTTGTTCGTAATTTTCGCGAATTATTACATGTTGCTGTTTGTTGAATATTTTCTTTGTGCATAGTTGAAGTGAAGGTTTTCTGGAACAATTATTAGTAATGATATTGCCTTTGAGTCCAAAATTGAATTAGAGTATGTAAAATAGTATAAAAGGTATAGAACGGTATCTATTTCTTCAATTTCTTATTTCTTAGAACTTTTGATATGTTTATGTTTTCAAATCCTCTTGAGTTTAGGAATATTTTGATATACTTCCAGATTTAAATTAAAAACGGTTAAATCTATAAAAATTATTACCAGAGAAAATTTTTTATGAAGAAAAGGAAACAATTTTTTAAATAAATTCTTCAATAAACTTAAAAATTAGGTTATAATCTTCAGTTGCCCTACAAAACTATCCAGTATCGATATAATTCAATAATAAAAATAGTTTGACACATATTTGAAAAAAATAAGGGTTACGATGCACCATTTTAAAGAATTCTACTTCATTTTTTAAAAAGTGTATATAGAGCAATAATTTTATTATTAGAGAGGTATTATCGGTTATAGAAATTAATCACCAACTAACTAAAAATAAATAATCCACGTGGAAGGAGTTTGTGAATCTAATCTTAAGAGATTTTTGACATCAGGTGTCGCTAAGATATTTATGAAATTCTATGAGGTAATATATTGGTTTCAATTAGCTGAATAAGATGTTTATACTGTTTTTCATCTGAATAAGTTGCTGTTTATTTACCTGATACTGATAGTCCCTGGATACGTCTAGATAATCCTAAAACAAAAAAGATTTGTGATTAACATTAGGATGAATAAGCAGAAAAAATTAAGAAATTGAATTTGACACCAGAAACTTTGGGGTAACTAACCATTAATTGCTAATACAGTGTAGTGCTAAAAATGTAGGAAAAAAAAAATAATGATACTGTCTAACCGAATCTGACAGATATTTAGGGTTTCAAAAACTCGTTATAGAGAAAATAAACCACATTGTTTATCCTTTGTGTGAGTTATCTAACAAAAGTTCAGAATTAACTATTGGTGTTATTCATTATGAACACACTGTTTACACTACCACTATACCAACACCAACAATTACACTGTCTGACGCGCGATTCGATAACCAAGTTATCGTCTTCAGAGACTGAAAGTAAACTAAAATCTAATAACTTGACTTACCTGTTGAATACTAACTTTCTTAATCCTTAAGAAGCTTAAAAAAAACAAAGGGCCAAATCCTTAGAAAAAGCTTATATAAGGACAATTCCTTACAGCTCCAATTAGGTTTAAATTTACCTTCAGTCTCTGAAGACTATAACTTATCGAAACAAGCGACAGACAGTATAATTGTGAGTGTTGGCGTAGTGATAGTGTAAACAGTGTGTTCAGTATCCCACACATGGGTTAAAATTGCATGTTGTCGTACTAGTACTTGTTTTATTATATTTAAGACCCTATCCACTGAAACCATATTTGTAAGACTCTCATTGTGCTAGTCATTATGTTAATAAAATTACTAAAATTGGAGACATATATATATATATATATATATATATATATATATATATATATATATATATGTCTCTTTATTGTTTCAATTTCCCATGTGTATATTAAAAACTTGACAACAACTTCTATATAAAAATAAAATGTACATAACAGAAATTTTAAATCAGTTCAGATGATGATTACTAAGCATATGAAAAAAAAAATAAAAAGAAATTAGTAGAACATTTTGTATAGAAAGAAGAAGAAAAGTTTGACCGAGGTTATTTCTGTCGCCAAAGTTCATGTTGGCGTCTTATCCTGTTTACTTGAATTTCTGCACCAATTCTTAAATTAAATGTGTGACAAAAGGCGTCGAAAAGTCTAGCTACATATTGTGCGAAACTTGTATATACAGGCTACGGCAGAAAATGTATGGAATTAAAAGTTGAAATAATAGAGAAACTACGCTAGACTTTTTTTAGAATTCACAAAATAATCAATATGTACTGCAATTGCTTTAAAACAACGTCTCATATATTGAGGTGAATGATAAAGTAAGGAAATGTACCTATATACTTAGCAACCGTATGTAAGGTTTGTAAATTGAATTCTTGGGTTCACGAGTCATGCGGGTTGCATTTTTCCCCTGTCAGGCAAACGCCATGAAGCGGTCAGATACGATAACCTGACGCCATTTTGACGCCGTTGTCTTTAAATGATTTTAAAGAATTATTAAACTGTACTGAAGTGGTGAGGAAATTGTGAGCTTCTAAACATGTATAATTCTTCATAGCCTCTTTGGCCGTGAGTCTAGGTACTCCAATCTGTCTAATTCGGTCACGCGTGGCCACCAGTCCTTATCTTCCTCCATATCTTCGTACCGCAGCTCAAATGGGTCACAACCACACTCCTTAACTTTCTTCTAATAGCGCCCACGGTGATGATGAATCAATTTCTCATTATGTCCCCTTAAAAAAGCCATACTTCATCAAACAATAATCACTAGCAATGCTCCCGGAATAACCTCTTTCCTTCAAACCCATCAACATGGCCGACGCCTTGTTGTCATGACTGCTCAATAGATGGCGCTCGAGTCGCGTAACCCAAGAATATAAATAAATTTGAAAAAGTCAAGACTTATTTGGTACATAAAATCATAAATGTTGGCATATTGAGGCTTATCTGATTGGATATGTCTGTGAGAATGTCATGAATATGGATGTGAATTTTATTCAATAGTCAATTTATGAGAATCAAGAAAGGTCCACTAAATAATTCATACATATCATCTACAAACAACTAATTTTCAAAACCAATACATCAGAATGGAAATTCTTATCATATAAGTTTTAAAATTTTCCTTTTTTAAATAGAGACTTTACAGGAGAAGCTAAATTTGCGACAAGAACTGAAAAATTTTAATAGGAAGCCTGTTGAATCAAAGAAAGTATTTTTTTTTAATTTCTATATCTACCCAAAATATATAACTTTGGTACCATACTTGAATACATTTTCGTACAATGAACTGTGAAACATGAGAAAAATTTATGTATAACCGAATCTTATTATTATAACATTCAATTTTATTGTTATAGAAATGTTTGGTAGTTTTTGAAAGGTTCCATAATTGAATAAATTTATGAAAAGTAAAGAAAAAAAAATTAAAAGTTAAAAAACATGTTGTCATTTGAAGTTACAAAAATAGATATTATATTCTACTAGTTTTGGTGAGAAAACATACTTAATTTTGATATCTGCTGTGCTTTCAACGGTTCTTAGTATATCCATCAAATCAACAAAATTCAATAAAAAATTATGCAGCTTTTTGCTTGAAACAGTCGTAAAAAATCGCAATTAGTGCTAAATTCATATAAAGCTAGCATAAAATTTTAATTAAGCAGAGAATATGTTGCTGCAAGTAAGTACTACCAAAAATTAAAAAAAAGAACTGACGAATTTTTGCAATGATTTTATCAACACATGATAGCTTGAACTCGACTTGCTGAACAAAAAATGCTTAAGAAAGTTTGTTGCTATATCGAACAATGTCCAAACGAGTCTAAAGAACGAGCAACAAAATAGAAACTTAAAATCAGTTGATGATCAGGGTCAGTCACGATTTTTCCTATAAATGCTAGCTTGAACTGGACTATCTAAATAAAAGGAGAGAACAATTAGTTGCTACATCTAACAATGTTTAAATGTGCCAAACAAGTAACTAACAAAATATAAATTGAAAATCGGCCCATTTTCAGTTTCTTTGTTTTCTGATTGGTTCAGCAATTCAAGTTCAAGCTAGCATGTGTAGAAAAAATTGTTAGTGACTATGATAACTGGCCGAATTTAAGTTTCTATTTTGTTGCTAATTCTTTAGACTCATTCAAATATTGTTCGATGTAGCAACAAACTTTCTTCAGCAAGTCGAGTCCAAGCTAGCATGTCTTAAGAAATCATTGCTGAGAGCAAAAATTCGTCATGTCTTTTTTTCAATTTTAGGTAGGTGGAGCAACAAATTTTGGCTCAACAGTTGACTTGATATTCATTGCTTTGTTAAAATTTTATGCTAGCTTTATATGAATTTAGCAGTGATTGCGTTTTTTTGTGAATAGTTCAAGCAACAAAAATAAATAAGCTTTGAAATAAAGGAATAACAAATGAACTAAAAATAAAGTTGTCGCCGATTTTAAGAAAAATTGACAGATTTCTTACTTATAATTCAGTTTCACGAGCTTGTATTTACAATGAAAATAAAAAGCTTTGTTTTCTTGAAAAAAAAACTAATTACCAGATTTAACATTGGATACTTCCACTCCACATGCTGATGGATGATGGATTGTTTTTCCAACTTCAGAGCCCAACAACTTGACATATTCCACTAAAATAAAAAATATAACAAATTAATTAATTAATTACAATTTTTGTATATTTTGATAATGTTTGTTAGTATCTTATTAAAGACTTTTTCAACAAAACAACACAACTATAAAATCTTAGGTTGCTTTATGGTAGGATGTTTTTATACCAAAAGAAATTTGGTATAGGTATAAAAATCTTGTTTTTGTAGTTCACTGAAACTCCATTGGAATGTTTCTTTCCTATCCATTCAAATTCATTGTGGAATATTTGGAAATTAGAAGCTATAGGTAGAGGGATATTGATATGATTATACATACACTGATTGAACTAAAAGGGAATGCATTGTAACATTAACTGTTACAACATAATATATAATATCATCATAAAATACCTGGTCTGTTGTTTTTGCCAGTGCTGTTCAACTTAAATATAAGATAAATGTGCACACAACTGTCTGTACTAGTTTTTTAAAAGTGCACTTGAAGAATTTTGAATTTTTCAATGAAATTATGAAATTTGAACTAGTGTCTTATCTAAATCTTCATTGAATTGAATAGATTAAATCAAATATATATATATATATGTATAGGGTTCACAACAGAAATGAAAATTTAGTGGTCCAAAAATATAACATGGTAGACAAAAGTAAAAAAATTAACATATGCATGCTACACACACTTTTATACATATTTCAAATTTGTCGTCGATGTGTATGATTTTAGCGACATTTCTTGATGATTTGGCGACAATTGTCGCTATGTCGCCATGCTGGCGTGAACCCTATATATGTATATATATACATATATATTTCATAGATTTTTCAGTTTGACTAAGTTTTGTAAATATATATTTCTTGTGGTGGGAATGTGGCAAAATTAAACACTCAAGTGTACTAACTCTGATATATTCTAATCTTTCAATTACTTATGTATTCATTGTCTGGGAAATATTTAGTCAAAAATTTTAAAATTGGTTATTCGTTTTAAAAAACATTAAATTCATTGATTTTTGAACATATTCTTCAGTTATATTATTTTTCACAGAAAGCAGTTTCTGTATGTATATTACAAATTATTTAGTTATATAATTAGCTACAGGAAACAGGAAAGATAAGCATTGAAATGCTGCCACTAAGTGGTCTTTGAAATAAGATAACACCACATCATTTCCTAATGAGATGACATGAGTTTGTATTTATTATATATATATATATATATATATATATATATATATATATAAATATATTAGGAAATTATGTGGTGTTATCTTGACCATATTAACAGAAAAAGAATAAGTATAAATTACTATGAATTTTCAATCTCTAAACCCACCCAATTCCAGAATGATGAATATAAGATATGAGTTTTATAGTGAGTTGTCAAGAAAAATTGTAAATAAAACAAATAATTTATCAGAATGTATCAAATGTATTTATGGATGATTAAAATATTAATGTATAAGATGCAACATAGAATAACAGTACCTGGGACATATCCTACATCATTGGTTCTCCTACTATAAGCAAATAACCATCCAGGACGATCAGAATGACTGGTTTCAAAGGGACTTTGAACAGACACTTCAAAGACATCTCCTCTTTGAAAACTCAGGTCTTCATCATTAGAAGAAGTAAAAGATTTAAATGCTTGGTATAATTCATAATCCCCCATTTCAAGCCAAATTCGGTCACTCTCACACTATTGCATATTTTCTGCATAACTCGCAAATAGAAGAAATTCAATATATATGTTTCCAATATAGTGTGATAGGTCTGTGACCTAAAGTACCTATACAAATTTGAATTGATTGATAATTATTTGGAGCCAACTTCTTCCAACCAATTGCCACCCATGTATTTAAACGTCCAAAAATCACAATTCATTATTTTTAGTTGTGAATGACAATTAAAGTTCACATTAAAAACATTTACTTTTTCAGTAAAAAGTAAATAAAAACCACAAATCAGCTAGGGAGCCTTTTCTTCCACAGTAATATGAAATGCTGGTTTGTTACACTGACTGACTTTTATTATTATCATTGAGTAGAACGTTGCTGGAAGAAAATGAATTCAAAATAGAACTTTTTACTTCATTTTTTACATCACATTTAACGATCTGCACAAACAAAACAGCAGAAAAAATAAAAAATGGCGTCAACGTCAAGAGTTATCAAAAAATTGTCAGATGTCAAAGAATTACCAACCCATAATGTACAAATAACTATACATTTGAAATGTTTATTGTTTTTTATATATAAATCAACTATATTAATAACAGATATAATACATATCTTTGATATCTAGAAAATTATTGGAAACGTGAGTTTAAAATATTAAATATTTTTATTTCAATAACTATTTGTACCAAAGTGGTTTAATACACAATAATCTAACTTATTAATCTAAGCAATTTTCAGATAGTTTATATATTCCAAAATTTGCATATATATTTTTCTCCCGATTAATCGTGTGAATTCCTCCACAGATGATATAATTCTTTATTATATTTTGTCTACATGTTAAATCAGCCAGACATAATTAAAGAGAATTGAGTGTGCGCCGAGTCTATTTTTGACATTTAGCATTATTTGTCTATGTTATTATAAATATTGTAAAAGTGTATTATCCAATTTGTATTGGATAACAAAATCGTAATATAGGTATATAATTCTACATTTCTACCAATTATTTGGGTAATATATGAGTTTTAATTTTCTTTGTTTTATTGTAGGTTATGTGTAAAGAACTAGTATTTATGGCACATGGCTTGTTTTTGGTCCAATCAAAAGGAAACAAAAATAATGATAGTATCTACCAAAGAAAATAATAATGTAACTTTTTACAGCATAGTAGTTTCTGTTGGGGATTTTAATTGGACCGTGGAACATCGCTACAGCGAATTTTATGAACTACATAATCAACTTGTATTAAATCATGGACTGCCAAAAGATATCTTACCGTCAAAAAAAGTTATTCGGAATAAATGCCCAATTTTTATTGAAACTCGAAGAAAAGGTCTAGAAGAGTACTTACAGAAAACTTTGGTTTTTTTAAAACGAACCATGCCCAAAGTATTCGTAGATTTTCTGAATTTCAATTTTTATGATATATTTTTTTTATTGCAAGATCTGGCACCAAGATTATTCAAACAATCAGATGTTTTTCTACAAAAAACATCCATGTTTTGTATGACAACTTTAGAAGTAAGATTTAATTCATAATTTATCATAAATTTAAATATTATCAATTTATCCCTATATCCAAATATCCCTAGTGAAATCCACAATTATACTTATAATAAATTCTTGTTGGCGTTTATCAAAATTTGAATAACTAATTTATAAATCCTTATTTATTTTTAGCTTCATGCTTTGTGTGAGTTTTTGAAAAAACCATTGTTGGACCAAACTGAAAATAGTTTAGATATTAGTCCAGTGCTAGATACATATTCTCAACTTCAGTATGTTACTATTCGTGGAGCATCAATACCATATTTGCAGAGTAACATTATTTTAAATAAATTATCATTTGATTTTTCTGCATTCAAAGTAAGTGAAAATAGATATGTGTATATTGTAGTTAACTTGAGTTAACCATGATATTTCTACTGTAGCTAATAGGGTGAGAATGTTCTAAGAAGGCCCTATGTGTCTTCATGCAATATTTTGTTACCAAAATCTATCCTGCCTAAATTTTTTGACTAGACATATCTACTGATGATAGTGATGAGATATAAATATTTATTTACATAAAATTTAAAAGAAATAGTTTTTTAACAATTATCACAAAAGTAATGTTTTTCAGCCATTTGCTTTATTAAAGTTCTTTTTCTAAAGATTTGTAATTACATAGTTTTTGCAGCAAAAAATGATTGAATTAAGACTATATCTAAACCAGATAGTAAATCATGCTTTACCCAGTTTTTTCAATGATTTTTATCTTTGAGAAAATTCTTTCTGCAAGCATAAAAGTGATCAAATAATTTTTTCATTTGTGGTAAAGTCTGGAAGCATTTAAAGAAGTCTTACCTCAAGCTATGCCACTGTCTGAACATTTGTTGAACAATTTGTTACGCTTTTTATACTTTTTTTCACGTTTTCTTTATACAGTGTTAGTGTATTTTTTGTAGAAAAGTTTCATGTGTTGATATATAATAATTCATATGACTTCTGTTTCAGGTTTTACACACATTAATTTTAGAACATGTTTCTTTCGAAAATATCACTTCACTTGGAAATTTAAGAGATACCGTTCACAAGCTACAAGTTAATAATACAAACGTAACTTCCATTTCTCAAATTTTACAATGTGATGTAATTCATAAGGATAATATTGAAGGAAGTCAGGTATTATCAATATGGTATTTTGTCTTTTCACACACACACACACTTTTTTGTTTTAAATATCCTTTTTTTTCAGCCAAATCAGAGTATAGATTGAGTTGACATATTTGTTAGGTTTTATATAATAGTACAACTGATTTCCACTTTATAGTTAAAATCATTCTAGAGGTACTAATCAACCTCAAAATAATCCTTTTGCCCCTTCAAGGTCTACAGGCAGAGCACAAGTAATTGTAAAAGAGATTTAAATAGCCCACGTTAGTTTCCAACTCCAACAAATTTTTTTCTTTTGGGGGCTCGGAATAAAACATATCAATTTTCTCAGTGAGAATAAATTGCAATTGAATTGGAAACAAGTATTCTATTAGTAATATAATAATATAATTTTTCTTCAGAAATGGAAACTACTGGAAACACTTTTTTAATTTTCCTGTTTAATTTACAATCTGTTCACAATAGAGCAATAAGTACATTTTTTAAATCCTAGTTAAATAGACATGTAGGAATAATAACTCAGTTGTTATTTCCTATTGAGCTACTTAAGAATTGAGGACAAGACAAATTTTAACAAGCTAAAATAATAAAAATATTGATAATATATTTATAATAGTTAATATTATATTATAATAATTAAAATTCTAAAATTTAAAGATTAAAATCACAATTTTAAAATCTAATAACTAAGTCGTGTGGAGTAAATTGTTTGATTCTACATCTTATAATACGTTGCGACACTAGATTTTTAGCAAGTCTGATTGAATGCCTTTTAAGCCTATAACTATAGTTGTCACTCAACTTTTTGATTTCTTTTTTAACTGAGTCAACATTTACATCACAAGTGATAGCACAATTAGGTACAAACCAAGGAGCATCAGTGACTACTATAACAGTTTTTGCTTGAAACCTTTCGATAATTTCTAAATTCGAAATTGATGCCGAGCCCCAGAGTTGCACTCCATATGACCTAATTGGCTGGAGAATAACTTTGTATATCAAGACCTTGTTCTCAAGAGAAAGCTTGGAGTTTCGTCCGATAATCCAGCCAAGTTGTTTCCTTTTAGTCAAGATGTTTTTTTTCCACCTTAGTCTGTGGTCCAAGTGAATTCCTTGCCGTTAAGACTCACGGGTAGGCAATTTCATCTTCTATTTATGAATGTTATATGTAGCGATTTTGTTTAATTGACTTTTATTCTTCACAATTTTATCCATACGTGTAGACTATCCAGGTGTGATTGTAAAAGTTGGGATGCTATTTGAGGGTCTTTGTGTGAAGATAAAACGGAAGTATCGTTGAGCAAATGTGGCCGATAAGGCGTTGTTAGAAGTAGGCAAATCCGAAGTGGATAATAGAAGAGGATCAAGTACACTTCGCTGTGGAACTTCAGCTTTTATGGGATGGAACTTCGAGTGTTCATGTTGACATTTAATAAGGAATGAGGAAGAGATTAAGGGGGAAGAGCTTCTTAATTTTATGCAATAGTCTAGTGTGCCAGACTTTGTCAAAAGCCTGGCTCACATCCAAGAAAGCAGCAGAGCAATACTTTTTATCTTCTAGAGATTGGATTATTTTATTAGTGATCCATTGTACCTGTTCAATAGTGGCCAAATCAAAGTATAGATTGAGTTGGCATATTTGTTTGTTAGATTTTATATAATCAATGATGGTTCAACTGGTTTGCCCTTAATTACTACTAATTATCTTCGAAATAATCCTTTTGTCCCTTCGAGGACTAGAGACAAAGAACAAATAATTGTTAAAATAGATTTAAATAGCCCACGTTAGTTTCCAACTTTTGATTTTTTTCTCGAGTTCAAAATAAAACATTTCTATTCTATTAGTTATATTTTTTTCAGAAATGGAAAGTACTGGAAACACTCAATTTAAATAATAATAATATAACAGAGATCGACAGCACCATTAGATTGGCCCCAAAGCTGTCATATTTAAGCTTAAATGACAACAAAATTTCTACAATAAATAATTTGTCTCATTTACCAAATTTATCAGTCTTAAGTTTATCTAACAATCTAATAACTGTATGCACAGATCTTAATACGAAGGTAGGTAATATTCGATTATTAAACCTGTCACAGAACAATATTTCCACTTGTAAAGGATTCAGTAAACTGTATTCTTTAGGAACACTCGATTTAAGCAGTAATAAAATTACAAACATAGAAGATATTAAGTTTCTTGGAGATTTACCGTGCTTAGAAAATTTATTGCTAACGGGCAATAATGTAGCCACTACAATTGACTACAGAATAAGAGTTTTAGAATACTTCGGTGACAAAGCAAAACAGATTTGTTTGGATAATGAAAAACCAATACAAGCTGAGCTTGATAAGGTTTCCGTTTTGAGAGCTTTAAGAATTGTCAAAGAGGGAAAAACACCTGATTTAAAATCCACTTTTACACAATAGGATTATTGGGAATCTTTCATATTTACTCATATACATATTATTACATTAATCGAATGTTCCTGATTTTGGGTCTGTTTTTCACCCTTAGCCGACACACTTCTGGCGCCAATCATAGCCGACACACTGGGGCGTTTTTGACCCCAGTCATTCTAAGTGAACTAAGATGTTTTTCATCGTAAAAAAATTCACAGTTGTACATTAACTACCCATTTACAAGACTACATGAGTGCGATGCAAAAAATTTTCAATTTAATTTGTTAAAAAAAATATAGTTTACAAAAAACTCCGAAAAATGATCATTTTTACTTAAAAATTCATAACTTTTTCAATTTTGCGAATTGGATGCTCAAATTTCAGCAGCATTCCCTGGAAACATATTGCTTTATATAAAAAAATATTGTTATATTGCCCGCTGAAAAAAAGGTATTTATTTTGAAGAATGATTATCAGAATTTCAGTCATTTTTCAAAAGTGCATTTTTTCATTACAAACCTCATTTCATACTGAAAATTCACAAAAATAAGTCGAGGAATGAAGAAAAATAGTCAAGTTAATCGAAAAATATACTTTATTATAACTTTGCCAACAGAAAAATTATTCATTACATTCCAGCACACGTTCTACAGAACATTAAACGGTGATCATCACAGATCGGTCGCTCACAATTTGCACAACCTTCATTTGTTTTCTTGTCGCTTTTTCGCGAGCAGTCTGCACATCTCGGTCTCTTCGGAAATTTCACTCGTTCACATCCTCCTTCTTTGTGAACGTCTAAGCCCAGAATCCCGGCAATGCCGAGTTTCAAATCACGGCGCAAAGTGACCGTGTCGTACTTTTTCAACAAATGCGGTCTGATCAGGTACAATGAAAGTTTCTCAAGGCAACTTATGGCAGTACACTTGTCATTGGAATTGTCAGCTTTGAGTTTGTACTTCAATAGAATGCGAGAATTCACTGCAGCCTGGTCAAGCATGCCGTAAAAAATTCTCATTGGCCAGCGATTCGTTCTTCTCGATACCGTATACGAATGACACAGCTGGTCAAAAGTGTCTGTTCCTCCTTTTGTTTCGTTATAGTGATGAATAATTTTAGGCTTACTATCTATAACTTCTGTTGTGCGCAAATATGAAGAGAGTAGCAATACGATTTTATTTTTCTTTGGCGTAAACCAGACCAGCGTAAGATTATCTGTGTGGCAGAACTTAGACTCTGGCGGTGACTTGGAAGCAACTCTCATTTCAGCTGGAATCTCTCTCTTATTCTTTCTCATCGTTCCAGTAATTGTCATGTGGTATGGTGCAGGCAGCATACGCTGGACTAGAGGTACCGACATGAACGTAGTAACGACACGGAAAAAGTACTCGTGGATCTTTTCTTCTCGCACGACAGCAGATCCCTTGCCTAAATAGGGTACACCGTAAATCAGAAAAAAATTATATTGATCCTAAAAAACTGCTTTATTGCTTTCTCAAAACGAAGACGAAATATGAAAGTATATTTACCAAATATGAGGTGTCTGCATCGTTTAGGGTAACTATTTTCAATCCATATTTATCTGGCTTATCCTTCATGTACATACGAAACACACATCTGCCTCGAAAACTCAACAACTGTTCGTCAACAGTGCATTTATTGCTCGGTGTATAATACTGTTGACAATTCATCATGAATATATCCCATATTTGACGAACTGCAGAAAATCTATCATTCTCATCTCGCAACTTCTTGTCGTCAAACCGCAAACAAGATCCTAGAAATGTAAATCTCAGCCTTGGGAAAACGCATCTGTAGAGCGTTATGCCATTTTTTTTATCCCAAAGTCTATTATCTACATCGGCAGATTTCCAAAGCCCTTGATAGTATAAGACACCAATATATGCTCTAATCTCATCACGATCAGTCAAGTGATGATAGCTTTCTGCTTTGTCTTCGACAACCAACTTCAAACAGATTTCTTCGATCTTTTTATTTGTATGCTCCACCATTATATCAATCATTTCATCAGTTATTTGGCGAATGGAAAGTTTGAGGGTATATTTTCTTGTTTTTTGATTAGTGCCTAATGATTAACATCTTGGTTAAAATTTGCGAATTTCTTTTTATTTTACTTTGGTATTGACAAGTGCATTTTGGGTTAGAATACAATGAACCGAATAAATGTCTCAATTTGTGATTCCATTTGACCTACTAGAACCAGAACAGGTGAGCTGATATAATCAGCTCAGTTTGGAAAAGATCAGATCATTTGCAAAAAGAAAGCTGTAGTATCTTCAGTGGATTAGAACCTTTATCATCACTAGGGCTGCGATATCAGGGCTGTCAATGTCAAATAAAATTTTTAAAAAGGCGTTAGTCGTTAGTTCGAAACGTCAAATCTTTTCTATTAAAAAAACTTTGATTGAAATAGGGTACTTGATATTTATTTTTATAAGTTCTTGATATTAAATGTTAAGAAGTAAAATATTTAATCGAAAGTGAACAAATAATATTTAATTGGAGATCGCGAAAATTTCAAATTTTCAACTACATAAGAAAACAATTCTCATTGGTTTTCAGTTGTGAGAACATAGGTTTAATAAAAAAATTGAGCAGTTCTCTGCTTGATGACCACGAGGTTATCGTTGCCTGCAACGTAGCTAGTGCTGTTATAATACAGTTTTTATTTATTAATTACGTATAAATAAAATATTTTTCTATATATAGATTAATTTTTTACATTATTACGTAATCACATTAAAAATTAAAAGCATAATGAACTTAATTACTATAAAATATTAAAATAAGTTAAATTTGAATCTTACTTACATTAAAATGAATCTGACAACAAAAATAATTACATCTCGCAGGATCGTCAAAACGACCTACACTTTTAAACCATTTTTGTTGTATATTCAAATTTCATGACATCATAAAAAAACTTTATAAGTTGTTTTAGTCGTGGTATTTTTACATCCTGGCACAAAACACGATTTATATACCGTTTTTCGCATTAATCAAAGTTTAATAATATGTTCAGTGTTTATTTTATACCTATGACGTCACGCAATATGAGGGTCTTACTGAAATGTTTAAACTTCTTACAAAATTTTTGATCTTTCAATAATTTTTTTCTCTTTTAATATTGATCAAAGAATTGAAAAATAAATTATAATAAAAGTTGTACATAAAGTTGTACCCAAAACTATTTTTTTTCTCAAACCATGTAAGTACCTTATTACCTAAAATTTAAAACATATAAGTAAAAATTTAAATTGAAGAATTATATGTATTACTATATCACTTAATTATTTATTTTTATGTGATATAGACAAATATGAAAATTGATTGTATTTGTCAATTTCTATGATAATTTTATTGTTGTAATTATAGTATTATGTTTATCAATACTATTTGGTTCTGACACTCCTTGTTATCTTCTAACTTTGGTTTGAAGTCTTGTAATTGTTTTAATCCCAAATCAGACAAATACATTTTGTCAACTATGCTATTTAGAAAACGCCCAACGCTATTCCTTTATACAGTTAGTATTATAGTACAGGGAGTGTCAACTAGATAGAATAAATTTATCTATTAAGGTGTAATTTCTCTTGGTGATATTCATACTGAACACACTATTTACTACTTCCATAAAATTTCACTGTCTCATAAGAGGCGTATCTAGGGGTACGTAGGCCTCAGGGTAAATTATTTTTATGGGCCACCACACTATCACTTGTCTATTCTAAAAGTACGTTGAGACATTTTTAATAGGTACTAGGGTGATGCTTCAAAGACCCAAAAATATTTTTTGTTTCTTTTCTCTTGGGTCACCCTCCCATTTTGTTCTACCTAATAAGAGAAACCTAAATTATTTTTTTGAAAAAAGGTTGCTACTAATGATTTATAAAAACCAATATTTTCCCAAAAAGTGATTATTTAAAATGAGGTTTTAAGGTCCGTATATGTTACTCAAAGCTAATTTTGTATCATATATGTGTTACAATTTGCTTTCGGGATGTGAACAAACAAGAGGAAAATTAGACAAAAAACACAGATTTTCACAAAATTTCTTTAAATATCACAATTTAAAAAAAAAACTTGTTACAGAATTAATATAAACTTATAATAGCTGTTTAGAGTCCTCAAAAAGATTTTGATGCACAATTAACACATAAAAAACTCATTATGGAGACAGCAATGTTATTGTTTTGCAATTTGGGAACTTTTATCTGAAGGATTTGCACAAAAAGCAAAATATACTGCTTCTGGTCTTCATCTAGGGTCAGTATTTTGTTGCACTCTTGGTTTATGGACACCCCTCTCTCTGCTGTATAATTGACTACCTTAAATTTTGTTACTATCTCCTTACTTTGAATATATTTCTCTTCTTTGACCCAGTCTTCAACTTTTTTCTTGAGGAAATCGGAAATAAATCCGACAATAGAAAATAATTGTTTGGTGTTACTAGTGACAAAATCTTTTTATTACCAGTGTTTTCAATGTCTACATTAATCCTTTTCGGGTAAAAATCAGCTCCTTCTTTCTTTAGAGCTTCCACCATTTTCTTCTTAGTTTCATTTCCCACTTTCCTAGCTATGATAGAGTTTACATCCTCGCACTTCTTTAAATCTTTGAGTTCTAAGTCGTTTCTTGGGGTTGAACCTTTTTCCTCATGTTTTGTCAATCTGTATTGCTCTCGAAACAAGAATATTTTCAGTGAGTAGATAGACTTTGTCATCCAACGTGCTCGGTGAAGGCTTTTTAAATGAAATGAAATTATGAAAACCAAAAATTGAGTCCTAGGCCTAAAGACATTAATTTGAATTCTGTTAAAAACAGCCAAAACAAGTGTTGTAACCTTCCAGTCTATTCAAATTTATTTATTCATTATATAGTTTATAATTTCCACAAATAAAAACTTACGATTCACTGCAAAAAAAACAGAAAAATATATCACTCTTTATAATATAAACGAAATACACTGTTTTGAAGGTTAGATTAACTGCACACGTGCACACACCTGCACTGATCATAGATAGCCATATGGAGTGTCTCTGGGTTAAAAAATGTGAGCTGATTTTTGATGGGTAAATAGGTGGCGCTGATTATGGAGGGTATTCGCTTGAATTTTACGCGCTGATTTGAAAATAACTGTATAGTAATGCTTTAAATAATGCACCGTGATAATGAAATTAGTAGTATTAAAATAATGAAACGATTAACAAAACAGAATCTCGTTAAATTAACTTTATTATTAAGCTATTTATTTGGTTTAGATAATACATATATTCTAATATGAAAAAAAAGTAGAATCATGTAACAATAATGAAATAGTATAAAAAAAAAACATTTTGGTTGATTAAAATAAAATATTGAATTTTATCCGTAACTAATATAATAATTATAGCGATATAATTAGATCAATAAAAATAATAGAATAATAAAAAAAAATATTTCGGTTCATAAAAATAAAATATTGAACTTCATTAGCAACTAATATAATAGTTATAGTCATATAAAAATATCAATAAGAATAATAAAATAATTGAAAATAAAACATTTTGGTTCATAGAAATAAAATATTGAACTCTATCCGCAACAAATATAATAATTATAGTTTTGTTAAAATATCATTGGTAATTAGCTTATGCAAGCAGGTACAGAAATATATCAAGTTCTTAATAAAAAATAAAAATCTAATAAGATATTAAGGATTGCACAGCTTTTCACATGAATATAATCAAACGTCAGTCACAACTTTGATAATTTCTTATACAGTAAGTGTTTAACTTCAGATCTCAATCCCATAGTACAATCAGCGCCACGTATTATCTATCCCTACAGAATTCAGACCATATTTTAAACGTACCGTCCATAAGAGATGTTCCTCCTTCTCTACACTCCATAGATAGCCACTACGACTACACTGACAAGCAGTGACAGGCTCCTCAAGCTGGTGGGAGAGGGGGGAAAGTTGTTCTAGAGTGAAGGGAGTGGTTGTGTGGTTAGATTGGAGTCTTCCTGGCAAAAAAATAAAGCGATAAAGTTTTTTTTATAATATTCAAAATTACTAATGGAAATTATATTGAATTTTAATATTTTTTATGAAATTTAAAGCCTGGTAGCGACCCCTAAAACTTAATTAAATCCAACAAAATTTTAGTTAACTTCATTTTACATATGAGAGATCAAAATGGGAGGGTGAACCGTTGAATTTTTTAACTGTCATTTTCAAGCATCATCCTAAAAGGTACATTGAGTATTACGTGAAAAGTAAGGAAACAAAAATATGTTTTATCAATGATAAAACCTGTCTAAAATTATTTTGATCTAACAGTTTGTAAATTGAAATTTTCCCTTTTTTCCCCTTTTCACAAATCATTCATAGATTACCCGTTCTTTGCATGGTTTTTTCTTTTAGTACAAGTAAAATGGGATTAAACCCGAAATTAAATTTGGCGCTTCTGATTTTCTGGATTCTCAGAGGTTTTTGGTTACTGAATAAACCTAGCAGCTCTTAACAAAATTACAGGCACGGGTTTTCGAAATTTTGGAAAAAAATTTGAAACGCGAATAACACGAAAACTAAGAGGAATTCGAAAAAAACTGACCGAACAAAACACGAGGAGCATAAAATTTTCTACAAAAATGGTCTCCAGCCATTTTTTCGTTGGAGCCACTATTTCTGAGTAAATCTCCCTCAACACCGAAAGTCGGAGCAACCGCTCGCGAATTCTCGCCAGTACGAATTCAAGTCTATTTACGCTTTATTTCTTGGAAAACTACTTCGTTTTCAAAAAATCAAAATGCATCATGATGATCAAGATATTTATTTTCTACTCGGGTGAGCTAGCATAATTTTCGAGTTGGAAAATATTGCGAGATGAAGAGGTATATTGGCCAAATAAGCACTTAAAGTTTCAATGGATATATTTCATCACTCACCATATAAACAAGCAAATCCAACGGGAGATTTGTCGTTTGTGTTATTATCAATATTATCATGTATATAACACACATGAACTACTTGTTGGTTTCAAATGAACTAACTTTAAAAAAAAAACGCGATCGTGAACAGTATCTTCGATCTCGGTTAATTATTATTTCAATATTCACAAACTTCTTAATAGTTTCTCTTTAACAAAAATGTGGGTACCCATTTTATGTTCTACAGTTTTGGCTCCGGCACTTTTTTTTCGAATTCTACGTAGTTTGGGAGTTATTCGCGATTCAATTTATTTTTGAGCGTCAAACCCATTTTATAATGGAAATTTTGCGGTTCGGAAAAAATTAAAACCTCATAGTTTTCCAGAAATTGCTTTAAAAATAACAGAACTACATGTTACAAACCCTTCTTCCACTCATTTTCACTTTGTTAGCAATATAAACTGAAATATAATAAAACAAAATTAAATCAAATCACACGTTTATTGCAACTACAACAAACATCGGAATGACAACTTCAAACTCGTTTTCCTGATAGTGAGACCTGTTTATTTTTGACAGATATGTTTTTTTATGCAATGGAAATTAAAAACACAGACACGATCAACTTAAAGTGAACTTGTTCTTTTATATAATTCTGGGGCCTTTGATGTTATGATGGAAATTTCCATCATCATGCAAAGAAGAGTTACAGCATTCACTATCGTATTTATCAAGGTATAATAGTCAGTTTAGTATTTAATTTAATAACAAATATACTACACTCAATTTTTTTCTCAGTATTTGTATTTACACCGAGAAAAAATATAAAATTATATGCAAAAATAAAAATATTCTCAATGAGAACGAAAAATACTTATTTAAGCACCCCACTATACAATATTGTTTATAAATTCAAAAAAACTCTTGAAATGTGGCTGGAAATAGTAGGAATCAAATTACGAACGGCTAGGTCGATCTGGGATTCCCGGAATTACGTTCGGAAACTGGTCCGTAGTTGCCAGACACTCTGAACGAATATTTAGCGTGGGTGATAAGGTCTCTTAGTTATTTTAGATATGTATAAGGACCGTACAGTAATTATTATCTTTGATTTACATACTTATTCCGATTCAAAAACGTTTAATATTCCGAAGCATCGTGGGGCTCTTGGACGCTGGACGTCAGACTTTCTCTAGATGATATGTCCGCCGCCGTGTCTTATGCTCGTTTTTATAACAAAGTTGTTTTGAGAGACTGAAGGTAAACAGTCAATTAATTCAGTTGTGTTGGTGTTGTAGTGAAAAGTGTGTTCAGTTCTTTTAATGCCAATAAAATGCTGAAACATCTTAAACTGTTTCTAATTGTGATCAATATTTGTTGGTCCCCATAAAACTGCACCTTAGTGCTTCAATTTTTAATTGTAAAGGATAATTGAAATATGTTAATTGTGTAATTTAACAAATTTTCTCTTTCGATGTCACTATTAATGCTTTCTATTTACTCAATTACACTGAAATGCATCCATTTACAGATAAGAAGTTTTGCGATTTACTAACACACTGATATGTATGTGTGTAATTATGGGTTTCATATACATTGCAACCCAAGGAATCTATTGTATCTCCTTTCATTGCTACAGCTGATATGTTAATCCCAATCCTTTCAGAAACTTCAGGATGGGGGATGGCTGAAGCTTTCAAAGATCTTCATCTTCTATTCCACACTTGGAGAGAATATTCCTAAATTGGTTTTACTTGGAATGGTACATTCGATACATCTTTTTTCGCTATTTTTTCCCAGGAATATATTTAGCTATCTCAGCACCTTTTGATTACTGATGTCATAAGTTGAATTGCACTCAATTGCATACATATCCGCTTGAAAAATACTTGGTATATTGCCCAAGCTTTCAAAGGGTTTGGCTCTATGCTGCACACACTCCTATTCCAGTTCTCTCTGCTGTTTTGGAGCCGTCCGTATATCATTTGATGGCATTTCTAGTCTGGTTTTTTGCAGCTTAGTATTGAGGTAATTTTTTTCTCAAAGCTATCTATTTTGACTCCTTCTCTGAGCATTCTTAGTGAGGTTATTCCTCAATTTTCTAATAATATAAGGAGAGGTTGAAAATTTAGAATCTCGTCTCGTGCATCTGTTGGGCATGTTCTCATGGTCTCAGTGATATACATATATGCAGGTCAGTCTTTGTACCTTCGAGAGATCTACAGCAAAGTCTTTTGGTTACAACCCCAATTTTTCCCAGCAAAGCAAAGTTTCTACACACCATCAGGTCTTACGTGGCTTTGCTAAGTACTTCAGACTTACAGAGCTGTGTCTTGAAACAATTGAAATAGTTTAATATGTGTCTGTTTGAATACCTGTGATACAGTATGTATATAATTATGTACCATGTTTTGAAAAAATGATAATATTCCTGTTTACAAATTATTTGGACACAAATATCTATTATAATGATGTATATTAATATGAAGATCTATGAAAAGTATGTGAATGCTAGAAAGAACTAAATTTGTATGTTCATATATTGATTTTAGAATTATTATATATTTTGAAAAATTTTGTTTTAGATAACGTAGTGAAACATGAATATTTTTCAAATCTAATAAAATTATATTCATAACTCGTGTATACATTTTATTAAAATAAAGATTATTTATTATTTTCGTTATTGTATTTGTTTTTATACAAAGTATATTATTAATCTGTTGAATTTTGAAAAAAAAATTAACCTCTTATGAAACAAAAGTTGGAATACTCCTTATTCTGATTTAATTTTGGTTCAAAATTTATTCTTCAATTTTCTCAATCCCAAATGAAACAAAAACATTATGTTAAAGTTATTTTTTCCTATTTATTACTAGGAACTAGTTAAAACTCCAATACAAATTCACACCACGCACAACGACATCATTACGTCTCCACAATTTTCATGGATGTCCAGAAGGCTTACGATCAGGTCTGGCATACCGGACTTGTTAGGAAATTTCTGGCTATAGTAATATGAAAAGTTTATTCAACGTAAATCCGACAATGCTCACGACCACTAACGCAAAAAGGCTTGGGGAGTTGTAGAAAAAAATTATGGGTGGAACGCACATCTTGAGATTTGCCAACTTAAACACGTTCAGTTTATCATTAATATTGGTATGGAATTGTAATATTAACATTACTGTTTATACGTGAATTTCCCTAAATGAACTCTTCCACGATTTCAAAATAAGGATTTTTCGTTATTGTGCGAACTCCTGCAACGTTTTAATAAAAATCTTATCTGGATGGATATTTCGATTTAGATGATCTGAGGTGTTACAATAATTGTGATCGTTAAATGCATTGTACATGGTGCATTCCACTAAAGAGATGCACAGATTGAATGCGAACATGACGCTGGCTCGCTCGTAAACATAACCTTGAAAGTGCATGTATATAAAGAAATTTGACAGTGTTCAACGATTTTGAATTATTTAAAATGTACTTACTGTATGAAATACATAGAGAAATATATACAAAGCGTCATTTGACACGGCATTGGTGAGTCAATTTGATTAGAGGTTGAGAGATGAATTGGGGTTTTTCAGGGTATCTGCAACTACAAACTAAACTAGAAAAGTGAGGTTATGTTTTTAACGTTTAAAGTTAAACTATCTTTGACATGCTCGCGTTCAATGTGTTTACCGCTTAAGCGCTCGCAGCGCCAGAAATACTCTTTTGGGCATTCTTCATAGCGACTACGATCGTTGAGGGGTGGCGAGAACGTCACTTATGAGGTCATGACTAACGTTCACGACGACCCTTATCATGAGGTGAGGCAAAGTTCAAAACTCAAGCAACGCAGATTGCAACCATGAGAATATATCTCATTATTTGATGCAGCATGGGATATTATTAGTACTTTTGAAGCATTTTGTGACGCACCATCAGATATTTCACTATCGCCTCATAAGATAATTTGATTTTACTTCAATGTAAATTACTTCACCACTCCACTAAAAAATTCAATAACTCACAAATTATAACATAACTACTCAAAGCTTTTGCTCTATTTTTTCTATTTTGCTATTCCTTAATATTTATCTCGTAAGCCATTCCACTTGGGTTTACGATTATAGAGCTTTGGACTAAGTGGAACAGAAAAGATCGTGGTCGTGAGTGCTTAATGGAATACACCCTTAAAAGCTCATCGCATGATGAAATCTGTGTGACATTATTATTGACACTTGACATCTCATATTTTTACATCATTCAAAATGTTTCTTTCAAGTTTTCGCATGATTTTAAGCAAATAATTGCTATTACAAAATTCTAGTGTTTCCAAATTTTTTGTGGAAAATTAGATTCTACCATGCGGGTAAGCCGCTTAGACGTCTTATATAGAAAACTTCTTTTATCCAAATTTTTTACAAAAGGATGGGGATCACCTGAGAATATGCATAGGTTAGTTCTTGAAAAATAAATATATTTTCATTAAGATACAGCTAGTTTTTGTACACATATTTATATACCAATTTATACACACTTATAAAATCAAGGATTCTTTTTCAAATGTGCACATTTCTTATCAAATAAAGTTTATTAAGATTTTGAACTTCTTTAGATAAGTTATGAGGAATTTAATCGTAAAATGATCAACCTTGCAGAAAGTTTTTATTTGCAAATGTTACATTTAGATCAGCTCTAGATTGCAACACTAGAGAGTGTATTTTGAATCTCGTGACAATCGCTTTCCACAAATATTTTGAAACTTTTCCATATAACATATTAGCCCTTTCAATACCCTCTCAACAGAAAAAGGTCCCAATAATTCCATAATTTTATTTATAGCGGTGTACCTTACAACATAAGATTATTCTGAACATTGATTTTGCAATATATCTATTTCAATAAAAGTTCATTATATAGTTCTTTCTATAAAGTAAAATACTATAAATCTTTTAGGTTGTTCGATTTCAGGCACATCATTTCTGACAGAAATTCTTGTTACAAGTTAGTACCAAAAGATTATCCTGTTAATGTAATAAATGTAGGTATCATTTGCTGAAGTTATTTTACCACATATTTTTTTAAGTATACTACATTAATGCATTTTAGATAGTTAGAAGGTCAGATTGTAGAATAATAGAAGGTACATTTAGAAGCCCTTTTGCTTTACATTTGCCTGGTTTGGTACCTGAAGAAGTCCAAGATTGTTATTTTCAGATGGTACTTCCTTTGAAATGGAAAAGTAACTATAAACCAATATGCATACATTTGGCAGGAACAGGTGATCATGTAAGGTGAAAGGTAAGATATACCCATAGTAGTAATTGTCATCCTTGAATATTTGTAGTATTTTTGGAGGAGGAGAACTATGATGGCTGAACCTCTGTTAAAGAACGGAATTGGTGCTATAATTTTAGAAAATCCTTACTATGGAGTTAGAAAACCCAAAGATCAGATAAGATCTAGTGTTCATTATGTTTCTGATATATTTGTAATGGGTGGTTGCCTGATATTAGAATGTTTAGTTCTATTAAATTGGTGCGAGAGACTTGGTTTTGGTCCTCTTGGTGTTACTGGGATTTCAATGGGAGGCCATGTAAGTATCTATACTATGCTGTAAGAATTATCTATTTATATATTGCGACAATAAAAATTCAACAACTAGGTTTGTTATATGTTAGTGGTTAACATTTGTATAATTTTAATAAGATTGTTAATTATAACTAAAATCTACTTGAAGTAGTAAATAAAGTTCAATTTCATGTAGTATTTGAATATGATAGCAAAATAATTATAAAAATAATGGATAATCACAAACGATATGTGACAGAATCAACATATTTATTCACATTTATGTATCTTGTAGGTATCAAAATGATTAATATCAACTTCTTACCATAAGATGAATAGTTATGGCTTTCTTATTATTAATAACGACAAGAAAATAGTTAACGTACTGTAAAATTTTTTTTTCAGAGAAAGAGTTCTTAGTAAATATGGTATGTTCTATATTTTGTACACATATTTTCATTAAGCTATTTACCTCAGTTTGTTTTATGAATATACAGCTTAACGTTGATTTTATAAGATGAAAAATAATTACAAGACGTTTATTATATAAAATTATTATAATAAAAAGGATTTTGCTGTTATTTTAGTAATTATGCTGTTTTATCATAATTTTTATGTTCTTAATATGCCGTGAAAACTTTCAAATTACTTCTGTTTTATAACGTTATAAAATTCAAAATTTGATTATTAGATATTTGGAATTCAAACAAGGTACACGTCCATTGTATGACAAACCAAAACAATTATAACTTTGTATCTCTTTCACACATTGAAAATACGGACTACACATGCCATAAATACTTGAAAAATACAGAAATAATTTTTTGTGTTAACTATGGAACTATTGTGCTAAATGTAATTTTGAAAAGAATGCAATTGAATTGATCTCCACAGTTTTTTATTTTTATGGAGATCTATAAATCTTTGATTCAATACTTTCTTTGGTAGACACTGAAACTTTTAGTTGCTTTCCGACACTGATCCACAGCATGTAATTTAACATATTAAAATTTCACAGGTATATTATGAAAATATAAAAATTGCTTGTAAGTTTGTTTCACTTCAATGCTATTGAGAGTAAAAACATTTCTTTTTTCAAAACATAAAGCTTTTAGTTTTTCAGACAGTAAAAAGCATTTGAGCCAAAAATTTAGCCAGAAAAGGGGTAGAGAAATACAATATTCAACAGAATGGTAAGTTTTACAAAATTATTGATATTATTGTAAATATTTTGTGTTTACAATGGGGTAATGAGTGAAATTCAAGTATATCAATACATTTAGATTAGTCTAAACTCTACATGAATATTATGTTTAATCAATTTTTAAAAACTACTTCAACTTATATTTTATTTATTAAAACTACTGTTGAAACTAACATCTTCAATAATTAACTAATAAAAAAATTAGTGTTTAATAGTATATTATTCATGAGTATAAAATGAAGATTATTATTCACGAGGTGAATCTTACTGCCTCGAGCGCTAAAGAGTGACATAAATCACCAAGTGAATAATAACTCATACGCGAGTAGAATACTATACTTTATCCACGGCTACTAAATGTAGTTCAAAATTCATATCCCATATTATATACTTTCCTTGATTTTTCCGGCAACAAATTTAATGAGGCAACTTCAGCAGTTTCTCTAATTTCTGGTGGTGTTAAAGAAAAGTCTTTCATTTTCTATATACATTTTCAAATATTTTTCAACACACAATTCCATATAAAATATCAAAACATTCACAAATCTACTCATACAAACAGGTTTGAGTCCAATTTATATTGCTATTTCATTTTATAAATTATTTAACAAAAATAGATACACGACAATCACATTTAATGTCGATGTCAGTGTTAATGCTCCATACCTAAAAACTACAGGTCCCGAAAATGGATTGTTTGTAGCAATACAACATAATATAGCTAAATCAAAAAAGCATCTGACAGCAGTGATTAATGATTCATTAATCACTGTGTGATATTAGTAAGGTCGAGCAAATAGGTGTATAATGGGTACATTACAAAACAATCGTGGATAAACTTATTTATTGTAGTGTATTATTTTGTTACTCTATTAGGTTTAAAATAATCAGAATTCCAGGTATATTTACAATACTTTATATGATATATATTTTTTAATAAACTCTAGAAAAAAATACAGATTAAGCTGTCATCAACTTGAAACACTATTACCATGTTGTTCTTGCATGCCAAAAGATCTTTCTTCATACATTTTTTAATTCTAATTATTGAAAATACTATTAGTAAAAGGTGATTTATTGAAAGTATACTTAAAAAATTCACATCTTTGTAATGTTTATTTTTTATAGAAGAAAAATTTTAAGTTCTCTCCTTTTCTGGCAATGGGCAGAATATATTTAGTTTATTTTTACACAATTTAATTTTTATTTTATAAAATCACAGCACATTTCTTTAGATGGCTTCTTTGGCAGCATCCAATTGGCCCAAACCTTTAGTGCTAGTTCCCTGCTTATCATGGTCTACTGCATCCTCTGTTTTCACCGAGGTAATTCATTCTGCTCTGATGCTTCAAATATAGTTTCTTACAATCACTTACACAATTTTTTTCAGGCTAATTAGACATCTAACCTTATGCAACATTGATAACTCAAAAAAGTTTTTGTTTTAAATCAATTTGTATAATTTTTAATATAATTATGTATTATCTATTCTGCTATATTTTTCCAAGCACAAAATAAATAATATCATCAATACAGCATTGACTAAAATAAATTATAAATAAATACAAAAATATGTTACAAAGAAAATATGTGGAGGAAGATTCTATGCTAAAGATTGGTATTTCAATTTGTTCTACTCAGACCTCATTTCGAATATAAACTCGCAATATCAGGTAGGATTAACTCACCCTTGGTGGAATGTATCAGTTATATTCAGACGATCCTCCTTTCTGAAATGTAAGATTGTTCATGTAAACGAATTTTCGCCATTTTTCCAACTAACTTACTATGTTTCAATATAGGCTTAGTCACAGTCTCATATGTATATTGCGTTCAATGAAAAATAGATAATAAATGCCTTGATTAACCCCAAATTGAACCTGTCAAAAACAAAATTTGTTAAATTATTGTAAGAAACTATATTTGATTTTGAAACTTTAATTGCAATTTTAGCAACATAGATTTTATTGAATATGCTTGTTTTACGCAACCAAATCTGAATTTTTATGGTGACATTTTTTTCGTCAAACCTGTAAAACTATGAAAAAAAATTAATAACTTAAACGAGACTTCATAAATATCGACCAAAGATAATCCAAAGTCTATCAAGGGTAAACTATATTTTACTTTAAGCAATTTTGGTTTGCGTAAAACGAAAAAATATATATTACAATTTGTACTTTTTTATAGGGAGTAATGAGTGAGTCTATAGACTGGGAAATGCTACAAATTCAATACGAAACCAACAAATTGTACTGCGATACTCTCTCTAAAAGGTGTAAAATTGTTGATAATCCATTTGCATGTGATTTAAGTCGATCTGTACCAGGTAATGCTTTCATTAAAACAGTGGAAACCAAAGTAGAAGCAAGTAGGTTTATTGAACTGAATATTTTTCTCGGCTTTTACCATCTTTGCTATGGTTTGCCAACTGAATGGAATTGTACAGAATAGTTCATTTATTCAAGCAGCTTAGAAAATTAGATGATGTCAAATCTGCGACTCATATAGTTGTGTAAATGATTATTTATTATTACTGTAGTAAAAAATATAATTTTTCAATCTAAACAGCAAGAAATTGGAACTGGTAAAACTACAAACATATGTTAATTATTTTTTTTTCTTTTCTAGAAGGTGCATTAGATCTTCCTATACACCTATTCGATGATTTAAATGTAAGGAACATAACACCTCACCAATTAATACATTTCTTAAATTGCTCAACAAATTGCCGTGACATAACTTATAAAATATCTAGTCAAACAAAACAATTACTGGCATCTAGAGAATTCGCACTACTCAATTTATTGAAAGAACCACCCCCAATTGGATATAGTAAAAAAACTAGAGAAATAAAACGTAGAACTAAAGAAGCATTGTGGTTCATGAGAGGAATAATGGATGAATGTACTCATTTGAAAAATTTCTCTGTCCCTTATGATACATCTTTAGTAATATCTATATGTGCAACGGCTGATGGTTATGTTCCTAGGAGTGGAGTATCAAATTTAGCAGATATATGGCCAGGGGTAACAATAAAGTATGTCGATTGTGGACATGTCGGAGCTTATGTTTGGTATAGAAAAATATTTAGGTAACTACTTTTTATAAGTAATTATTTTGGAGAAAATTTTACGCTGAGTAAGGATAATTTTCAAGATTGTACAATTGAAAAAATATTGAGCACATTGTTTACTACCGTTATACCAACAATCACAATTACAGTGCCTGTTCCTTTGAGTTAGATATGAACCAGCCACCTATGGGAGGCTCGAAGGACCAGAGCGTTATTAAAGTGGTAGTAAACTGTATATTATCCAGTTTCAAGGTTATAAATCACTGAGGGAACACAAGGGACATATCCCTTTCCATATAGTATTCATTTGTACAAAATTATTCCATATCATAATTATTATTAGTTTAATTGAAAAATGTTATACAAATTTGTATTGAAAATCTAGGAAAAAGTGGGTAGTTTTTCCTTGCAACATAAGTCAATAATCCTATGCGACAATTTTCCCTGTATTGTTTACAAACACATGAACATTATTTTTAGATATTGGGCAAAACAATTGTTCACTCAGTACATAGCCGAGCTTGTAATATCCTTTATAAATTACTGTTGATTGGCAAATTTCCAAAAAATATAACTATCAAACAGGACCGGCCTGAGGAAAATCTATATTAATAAGATTAAATTCGAAATAGTTATGGAAGTTAAAGTACTGAATATAAATTATTAATATAATACTGAAGTTATCATTGGGGTGCACAAGGCCCCGGTAGGGCGAGGCGAGCGCCATCTATTGAACAGATATGGCAACAAGGCATCGGCCATGTTGATCATGCGTTTCGAGGAGAGACGATATACCGGAGCATTGCTAGTGATTATTGTTTGATGTAGTATGGTCTTTTTAAGGGGATACGGTGAGAAATTCGTCATGACCGTGAGCGCTATCAGAAGAAAGTACAGGAGTATGGTTGTGACCTGTTTGAGCTGTGGTACGAAAATATAGAGGAAGATAAGGACCAATCGCCACGCGTGACGAATTAGACAAACTGGAGTACCTAGACTTTACGGCCAAAGAAGTAGAAGTTTGGGATGCAGATTGGTGAACCGTGTAGAGTAGATGTAAAAAAAAGCAATATGGGTAATTAGTCCTTGGTAGTATCCTTCACACTTCTTGCCATCAGTTTAGTCTTTTGGGAAGAGTAAATAACGAAATTTGGAGTAATGTTAAATATGGTGCTATGATCACCCTGGTTTGTTTACGAAAAACGTAACAATATGGACGACGCCTTGTTGTATCTAACCGCTAAATGGCGCTCGCGTCACAGGGACAAAAATGCGATCCGCTTGACTCTTAAACTCCAAGAATACAATCATTCTTTTTATAAGCTTGTCATTTGTACAATTCTTTTGGACACACAACTTTTCATAAGATTTCAAATGACCAAATCTTCAATTTCTTGCGAAATGAATTAAAGTAACCTCATTCAAGAATCTTGGCACGATATATGGAGCATTACATAACATCCACCCTTCTACTTCTCACCTACCCCTAAACCTTTTGAGCTGGAGAGAACCACACAAAATTTACTCACGGCTATTTGAAGCCGTCAGAAAGTCATCCTATGTTCCGAAGTTGTCGCGTTCCTATGTCTCTTAAGAACATCCTCACTGACTGCAGACAATACTGTACCTTATACTATCAGTTTGATCTTAAAACTAACCTCAAGGAGACACTCAATTGCCCGACAGAAATTAAGAAAGTTTCTTAAAAGTTACGAAGCTGTTTCAGTAAATATAATTTATGTATTGTAATAGATTCTTTAACAGTCCTTTATTCAACTCATGTATCATATGATTGTTTTTGTGTCCAGTGCTGTCGAGGCACGTTTAACTGAAATAAAAAAAAAATTAAAGAATTGTGGTAGTATGTATCTGATGCAAATTAGAACCGATTTTATGTACGCCATCAACAAGAAATAAACAATTATACAATAAGGAAACAACTTAAGAGAATCAAATTGGAATATCAGAATGTCTCTGGACCTCTGTTAACCCCAGCATGTCAAAGTGCAAGACTACAGTTTATTCGAGTTATTTAGATTGGGATAACCATCTTCTCAGATGAATTAAAATCCCACCTATTGGACAATGATGGACAGTACATATATATGATGGAGCAGCGATAGTTATGGTATGGTATGAGGCATAAAGATGGAGGATTCCATAGACATTGTGATTATTGAAACAGGTCACCTTAATGCTTACAAGCCATACCCTTTGCTTTCTTTTTAGTAGCAATTTGATATTCATGACTTCATAAAAAGAATACTTACAAATGAATCAATTAAAATTTAAGGAACAGGGTATTTTGTTTCAATTCCACCTCTATATAATTTTTTGATCAAATTCATTGCCGGGAAGTGTATTGGTGAATTTTAATATAGATGTTTTTACTTTTTAGGGAGGCTATTATAAGTGCTTTTGAATTAGCAAAGAAAAAAGTGGAACCGCCATCACCTTCATTGTATGAAATATGACTGGAATTAGAGAATTATTAGACTAACAACCACTATATGTGCCTTCTTTTTACATACCTGTAATATATGTACATATTGTATATTAACAAATCATATGAAATTTGTAATAAATTCCCAAATACAATAGAGACATTCAGCTAGTCAGTTTTGTTTTGGTCTGAAGTATAGATATTAAAACTAATAAGGTATCAATGAATGCATAGAAATTTATTATTTGAAATTGTTGTAAATAAAATAAAGAAAAAAGGACATAAAAAAGTGCAGGTTTCAATTAAATATATATTGTAAACAATACACAATACGTATATAAGTGCTTCAGCTAGGCCTTTTAGAGCCATAGTATGGAAGTGGTTCCCTTCCACACTCTCCTATTTTTTCGAATTCCTCTCTCTCTTATGTCTTCCATCTCCTCTGTATACCATCTTTTCCTGTCCATTATTTTTTCGTTGCTTCAAAATCTGGGATTCTCTCTATGTGACCCAGCCACTCTATTCTTTTAGATCTTATTATTTTGCTTAGTTCTGCTTCTCCAAACAGATTCCTAATTTCATTATTTGTTCTCCTAAGCCATACCTCTCTGTCCTTTTTACTGCCTAGTATCCTAAGTATTTTTCTTTTCCATATATCTAACTTCTCTTCCTCTGCTTTGTTAAGAATCCACGTTTCTCATTGTAGCTCACTGTTGATCATATAAACAATAACACAAATAAATTAGGAATAGAAATTAAAATTGGAGAAGGGTTGAATGGAAATCACCATTAAGAGCAAATATATTTGAGCATAAGTATCACCTATACATATGAAAAGAAATATATACATAATTCAGATTTAAAGATCAGCTGAACGAACAAAATAGGTATCAAGTGAAGCTTTTAAACTAATAATTAATCAAAGCCAAAGCATGAATAATAATAGATTGAGAAAACATCTAAAAATAGATAAGATGTGATACCCTCCATCGATATTTGAATAATCATTATTTATGTATTTACACCACCCTACAGCTCAAAAAACAGTAAGTATAACAATTCTTGAATCCCATGTTAACTCTGCCAAATACCGATAATGAGAAAGTTATAAAACGGAAAAAAACTTCTTTTTTATGTTAGAAATAGTGCTGCAAAAAAATATCCAGAGAGTTCTGCATTTCACAGTGATACTGATTCATTCGATGTAATGGAAAAAATTTGAGAACATTAGTTCTAACAACTGGAAAATAAAATAAAAATTGGGACCGAGTGGCAACTCGAGGAGTATGTATTCTTTAACGACCTAACAATTCCGGACATTCAATTTTGTGAAGGAAGAACACATAGGTCTAGTCGCTAGGTCGTTTAAGTTAAAACGTTCTAACTGTGTGTTTTGAGTGGTGGATAAATATTGTCAGACCTGAACCACATATATTTAACATAATTTCTGTGAATATTATTTATTTTTCTGATATGAATTTGGTAGCTTGGGTCCCATATAAGAAAAGCATATCCTAGTTTTGGAAGAACGAATGCATTAAAAAGTAAAGATACAGTTTTAACTCCAACAAACTACCTAGAGTTTCTCAGTACAAAACCGAGGTTTTCAAAGACTCCACCAAGGATAATATTAATATGCTGAACAAAGTTTAATTTACTATCAAATGTAACACCAAGATCTTTGAATATTGCAGAAGTTTTAAGCACATTATTAGAAATGTGATAATTGAAATGAAGGGGATCAAGTTTTCAAATGAAAGATAAAGTTTTACATTTTGAAATGTAGAGAGGAAGTGCATTTTTATCGCACTGGTCACAAATTTTATCTATATCAGATTGAAGTAAGTGGTAGTCATTAATGTTAGAAATGAAATGATATCGCTTCAGATCATCAGCATAAAGGAGAATATTAGAATTTAATCCTGAGACAATGTCGTTTATAAATATTAAAAATAATAGTGGCCCAAGAACTGAGCCCAGGGGCATTCCAAAAGATGCGTTAATTTCTATGGAGTTGAAATCATGGTAAGTCACTTTAAGTTTTATATCCAAAAGATATGACATAAAAAAGTTGGTAAATTATTTAATTAAACCTATGTTGGATATCTTAATAAGAAGAATGGCATGATCCAGGCGATCAAAAGCTTTGGAAAAATCTGTATAGGTGCATCAACTTTATCACCGCTGTCCAAGTGTGCTGCTGCATATTCAATTAAGCACATTAAATTCGAGACCGTAGATCTATAAGGATAAAAACCATGCTGTTCATTACATATGGATAGTTTCACGTGGTGGAAAAGAACTTCGTAAAGCAGAATTTCAATTACCTTAGTACCTACAAATTACATCATTATATTCCAATTATTTCTCCAAATAACTGGTATACACTTGTATTGATAACCACTTTTGTATTCCATTATCTCAATAAACTCTGAAGCCAATTCCTGAATTTTTTGTACATTTGAATGTTTAAGTTTTGAATTGTTTTAAATTACCAAAAAAGGATACATTTATGAATAGCTTTCTAATTGATATAGAATCAAGATGCTTTGAACTTAAATATAAATTGAGAAAAACTTAGTACATACTGGCAGAGAACCATTTGCATTGAACAGTATATTGATTTTAAATAAATAGAAAAAAGTACTTTGGGAGATATACTGGTGAGCAAAGTATCAATGGTACATGTAATTCATTATCCTATTTAATACTCTAAGGGGAAAGACTGCTTAAGATACTGATTTAATTTATTTGAAGATAATAAATAAATAAAGTTTTTACTTTGCTATTCACAGCAAATATTGATTAACATATTAACATCTATTATGAGGGTAACCAAACTCGAAATTATTATATTTCTTAGACCTTTTATATATTTATGTTTCTAAATCGTTTTGATTTTAGGTCTCTTCTGTTATAAAATTAGGTTTTTTTATAATGTTTGAAAGAAACCTAAAATCAAGACGATTTAAAAACAATTATTATTTTCTATCTCTGCATATTAAAATACGACTAAATGTTGAAGAAAAGTTATTAAGAATTAAAATTTGAATAATGTTTTTTGTGGTTTTGGCCCTACATTTGTGTGATGTATGATTCTTATTTCACAAATTATCTCTGTGCAAAAATACATGAAGCAAAACTAAGATTTTCAACAATACTATTATACTTTACCGAATTATTCATTTTACTTACCATGAGATACAACAGTTTTGTACTTTGAAACGATATAAAACTTAATTACTAAAATCCTATTATTTTTATACATAATATACATCACCTAAGAGATCTGTTCTTGAAATTATGATCTGATACTATTTTCGTTTTAAAATTAAATTAACCTCTAATACTTTTTACAGTTTTCTATCCTTGATTTAAAAATCGCCCTCTATATTATTTTGAATATAATACCCACTAAATCTTATTTGTTTATTTTGGTATTTTTATGTGGGTTGTGATTGGCGTAAGAGATCACGTGGACCCGCGCCGTCATTGTTGAACAAAGATGAACGCAAACTAGATGTTTGTTGTTTCCAACAGATTGTCAAGTCACGTACGCCGAAAAGTTGTGTTTAGTACGATACGTACTAAGAAGTTCTTGTGAATTGTTAACAGGAGTAAAATAAAACGATTTGAGTGCTGATATCGTTAGTTTCTTTGTGTTCTAAAGGAATTTAAACATGTCATCTACAAAATCAAGCGTAGATGATCTTGGAGGTAAGAATTATTGTTTATATTCCCATCTGGTATGTCGTGTGTCATTGCTATTTGTATTTACGACTGATCTTGACTGTAAATATGCCTTATTTCTTCATTACTAGGATGAAATATTCGTAATATTATAAGGATTCTTATATTTAGGATATTTTATAGTATTAATATAGATAATATTGACTTTAGAAGTAAAAATTTGTCAATTTCGAAAGGATCATTATACCAACAATAAAAAGCTTTGTGTGTAAATAGCATAATGTTTACAGTCTGATCGCTCAAAAATAGAATAAATTTAGGTTTACGATATAACAAACTATATTTATCATTATTCGGACAGACCTTGTTTTTTTGCAGTGAATATGAATAGAAATTTTTATGTTAAGTATTCAATTTAATATTTTCAAATGTTACTAACTTAAATTAATAACTATGGTATTAGTCTTTTGTACAAAAATTAATATTATGTTCATGCACCAGGATTTCATACTAAACAGATCTGCAATTCAATTTAGAAACCTGTTTAATATACGTACTTATATACATTTATTTACATATACTAAACTTGAAATTGAAGTTTTACTTAGCATATTTTCAAAAAATATTACCAATATAGTTGTCTTGATAATATGATGATATCTGTATAAATTGATCAAACCATTAGGTACATTTTTTACTTAGATGTACAAGTATGCAAGCATAATGTTAAGCTAAATAATAGGTAAGTTCAAAACTATTTAAAAAATATTTCTGTATTTACATCAAATAAATAAAACTTTTATTAATTTTCAAGCATAACAACTTCGAAGATTATTGGTATTAGTCTCTAGTAAAAAAAAATTTGGACTTCTAAAATTACACAAATATGTTTTTACAGAAGCCATAATTTATAATCCTAAAGTAATTTACATGGTTTTATATTTACTCTCTGCTTATCCATTTCACTTTCTGAATTGAAACAATATTTACACAAAGTCGCTTTTCATTGTGCCTTATTTATAAAAGTGTCAAAATTATATTAATTAACCTTACTTCTTTTCTGTAAATGATACTAAAAATAATTATTACCCTATTAGTTTCGTACCCTTTAATTGATTATTAGAAGAAGAAAAAAATGGACTGAATATATAAACTTTAATATTATATACCATATAGGTATTATATGGTTTGATATAAAAACTTGTTTTTCTGAATGACTTTTCAGAACCAGTTTCAAGACAATCTCAATTATTATTTTTGAAATTAAGGGACTTTAATAGTTGTCTATTTATTTTACTGAACAATTTCAAAATGTGCCTGAATTAGATGAATGGAAAATTGGTGACAGTTATTTGTATTATTATAAATCATTCACCATTCTCTCTGTATACTATATACTTTAGGTTGTCATAATTTTCTGTAAATTTAAATACAAAAAGATGTACATTTTCTTTTTATACATGCTTTTTTTTAGATTCCTTTTGTCTTAATTTACTTTATAATATTTATATTTAGTTTATAAATATATTCATTTATTAAAATATAATTTTTATATACTTACTAATGATTTTCTTCGAAAGTTCCTTGTCATATTTGTAAATTTAATTTCTTTATATATACCTATATTTTAAATTCTATTCAAATATACAAACAGTTGAGGAATTTTCTCCTTGCTCATTTACTTTTTTATTGATGCATAAAATCAGAATTCTATTTTGTGACCCCCAATATAATTTCTTCATTGTTTCAGGAATTTTGTACAGTAATGTTTTTATGTTACTTTCTAATCTGAAGCATTAATGAACAATTACTTTTTATTATGCACATTTGCACACTTCAGAAATTTGTTATTTGAAATTTGTAATGGATATTAATACCCATTAACACTCTGCCAACAATGTAGTGAAGGTTGCAATAGGTTTTGATGAATGTAAAAAATTATTAATTTTAGTGTCTAATAGGAGTTTATCAGATATTGCTACAAATTGGATAGTATTTAGTTTTAATTAATTTTTATTGTTGAAAGTAACCAAAATCTAACTATACAGATTTGAATTCCGTAAATTGTTTAATAAAAAAAATATTTTTTAAGATATACTTTCATTCCTGAATTAGGATAGGAACAGTTTATAGTTCCTAGATCCTCAAAACATCATATTATAAATTAATTCAATCTTTCCTTCTCCTCAGCTTACGAAATCTGTTTCAATACTGAATTAGCCAAATACCTTGATGTGGGTTGATCAATAATGGATTAAAATGTGAATTACTATTATCTCAGTAATCTATCTATATCTACAGAACGTCCATTTTTCACATTCAACTTATAGGAAATAAGATTTTTTGAAGAATTGTATAGGAAACATATTTTCTGTATTGTAATCACTATAGATTAGAAATTAGCTTTTGGCGATGATAATATTTTACATAGAAAATCCCATGTATTGCATTTTCTTTGTTGTGCATATTTGATCTCTGTATATCGGAATTTTTTTATAATACTATTTGTGCAAGTTATGTGAATAATGGAAGAAGACAGTGAATATGAAGATGATATGAGTGACAAGAAAATGAAGAAAACCGACAGGAGAGGAATGTAATGACATAATCAACAAACTGAAACACAATAAAACAGGAGGATTAGACGATGAACTAATAAAATAACCTAAGTGATAAAATATTCAAGATCATAGAAAGAGTATGGGAAACAGAACCAATTCCGAGAGAGTGGTCTACTGGATCAATTACACCAATAATGACGGGAAGAAATCCTGACATTGTAGCAGCAATTATACTAACAATAATAATAAATGAAAGACTGAAACAGGTAGTGGAAATAGGGGAATATCAAAAAGGTTTTGGACAAGGAAAATCGACGTTAGATGCGATCAAACAAGTGATCGATTACAAACAAGCATTCGACGTTCCAAAAAGTAGGACAATTATAAAGGACATGGGAAAACTACAAGTACCCCAGATGTTGATACGATTGGTGAAAATCACTATGTTAAATTCTAGGACAGGGGTAATAACAAAAAATGGCCCATCTGAGGAATTTTAAATAAATGCTGGGGTAAGGCAGGGTAGACTCTAAGCGGTGTAATAAGGGAATGTAATATCAATGGAAGTATCATTAATAAATCAATACAATAGCATATGATGATGATTTAACTCTATTAGCAAGGGACCGAAAGAGTCTTGAGAGCACATTAGAAAAAATTGTAAGTGAGGCAGGAAAAAGAGAATTGAAAATCCTGATGGATATAGGGCATATAAGTTCAAAATTATAATGCAGGGCAGTAAAATAAGCCGAGCAACTAAATTAAGAGTCTACAAGACTGCTATAAAACCAGTAGTTACATACACCACTAAAACCATGAGACTAACAAATATGGATGAATAACAACTAAGGATACATAAGAAGAGAATAATTAGGAAAACTTATGGACCAGCGAAAGTTGAAAATAATGAGTATAGAGATGAGCTATGAAATTGAGAATATATTAAAAAATGTGAATATAGTTAACATAATTAAAGCAAAAAGAATACAATGAAACGGACACATTAGAAAAATGGCAGGGTATAAGAAAAATTACAGAATAGATAGGAATGAGAAAAAATTGCCAGGTAGACAAAAAAATAGATGGGAAGATCAGATTGTATAAGATAAGCAAAATCTGGGAATACGTGACTAGAACAAACAAATGCAGGACATAAATAAATGAAGAACAATAGTCGATGCTGACTATTCACAAAAATACACCGATACTGACTATTTACAAAAATATACAGGCAAAAGAGCTCAATTTGAGTGGCTACAATTTTCAATAGAATATATGTGGATTAATTTCGTATATATATTCATCAAGGAGTTAACCCGTTATGATATATTTTAAATATCAGAAACATTACAAGGGTCCCTCTTCTTCTCTCATAATGTTAACTGATAATTTTGTGATCTGAACCACATTCTTCACCTTAAATATGTATTTTCAGAATCATGGGTTGATGTTAGTGTTGGATCAATATGTGGATCCCAAGGAAGTGCTACCCCAGGATCTATTACCCATACTATTTCTGTAGAAGACTATTTAAAACTACTCAGAGAAGCTCAAGAATCTAACCAATCATCTGCTCGAGTTTCCTTGGCAGGATCAAGACGAGATACCCCGAGAAGCAGCCCAAAATCTCCACCAAATAGCCCAGTACAAGGCCCTGTTATGAACCTTGAATGGCAAAACTATTATATCAACTCCGAAGGTAAAGAGGTAAGTTTATAACCTATTAAATAATGTAAATAATTACTCTTTGGTAATATATTGAGATCAATGGAACAAGAGACACTGCATATATATTTCTATTCAAAAGTTTGAAATTATGTTGTAATTCGTAAAACTTCGCGATTTCACGATTTCACGTTATGTACATACACCCATACTCCAGGGTAGAACCCTTTAAAAATAATAAAGAGTGAAAAAAAATAATAGTAGGATGAAACCTATTGGAAAAGGAGGAGACTATAATAGAAATAAAAGTAAAAATAATTTACGGGCGATCTGAGGTCGGAATGGGAAAGGGGGTAAGCTTTTAAGGGTAAAAAACGGTTTATCTCGATTTCTTGTAAAACTGCAAGTCCTATGGAAAAAAGTCAAATAGCAAACTTGTAGACAATGAGAAGATCTACAACTTTTCTATTTTCACTTTGTTTACATAACTTCATAATTTATATGAAAAATTCAAAAAGGCCAGATTTTACGAAAAAAAAAAAAAAAATTTCCACGAAATTTGATGAAAAATTATCTTATGTCCCAAATATACTGTAATTTATTTGAATTGAAATATTTATTTTGATATAATATCGTAAAGCACCCCAGTTTTCGAAAGAAAATTCTCAGTAAAATATCAGCTTTTTTTAAAAAGTTGTTGATATTTTGGTTCGTTGAAATCTCTACTTTTTGATGGTGTATACAAATATTACCACCACCATGGTAAACTTTGTCAGAAAAGGCAAAAAAAATCGCATCCGAAAATTTCATATGTACAATTTTTAGACATTTATTCTCACGTATTTCGTGTAATTAGAATGAATAACTAGAATTAGAAAAAAATTCGGATGCGACTTTTTTCTGTCTTATTTTTTGCCTATTCTGAGAAAATTTACCGTGGTGATGGTAATATTTTTTACACTAACAGAAAGTAGAGATTTCAACGTACAAAAATCTCATTGATTTTTTTTAAAAAAACAGATTTTTGACGGGAGAATTTTCGTTCGAAATTTAAGGTGCTTTTTCGATATTATGTCAAAATAACGTGAAAAAATACACATTTCAAATCAAATAAAGCACAATGTACATTGGACATAAAAAGGTAACCCTTCAAAAAATTCCGTGGAAAAAAATGTTTTTTGTATTTTTCACATAAATTTTGAGGTTATGTGAAAAAAGTGAAAAAGTTGTAGATCTTATTATGTACAACTTCGCTATCTATCTTTTTTCCATAAGACTTTTAGATTTGCCGGAAATAGAGGTAAAATATTTTTTACCCTTAAAAACTCACCCCTTTTCCCTTCCTGACCCTAGATTGTCCGTAAATTATTTTTCTACTGTCTATGTTTGTGCTAATTGTTTTCTTATGATTCAATCTTCTCCAGTTTTTTTTTTAAATGTTTATGCCTTTGTTTTTGTCTATTTTAAATTTATCACTTTTGATAATTTGATATTGCAAACAAAAATATTGGGTAACCTGTAGAAATTTTAATAATTTATGAATCTGATGACCTTGTAGGTACTGTTGCTCGGTACATAAAATACATTTTCATCAAAAATACGTATTAACAATTCATCATTTATTATTTTATCATATTATCTTCAGAAAATATATTTTTTGTACAAAATAAACTTGACATTAGCCTAACCTTCAAAGTATTGAAAACAAAATACTTTTTTGATGGAAAATATGTAGAAACTTGAACAAAACTATGATTGATTTGTTCCACTGCTGTAATAATAAATAACAGGAACCTAAGTGGTCCATTTAAAAAAAAGATTTTATAATTACACTATAATATGATTATAATTAAGAAGAATGTTGGAAATTAAAAAGAAAGTAATGAATAGATAATTAAATTTCCCACTTTTCTTTAGTTAAACAAATCTTTAGATTACACTATCTGATAAACAAATTGTATTATTCATAACAAAGGTCTAAAAGTTGCCCTGATCTTACAAATATTTATCATTGAAACAAATAGACTCAGAAAACTGTTTTCGTTCCTCGAACATAATCTCAAATACATGATTTTGTTCGTGGGAGCGAAAGATCTTAGACTTAGATGGCTAGGCCACTTGAAGCTTATGCCCGAGGAGCAAAACCAATTATTGGAACAACCTACAGGGTCTGAGTCAGGCAGACACTTCTGGGAAACTATAACCAGAGTAGATCTGCTGAATATATAAACCTAAGTAAGAACAATTAAAAATACTAATTGGAGCAGTGTCGCCTCAACAAACACCCTAAGATGCTAGGCTTAGCTGATGATGTGGCGTGCAGATTTTGTTGCACAGAGGACAAAACCTCTATACACATTCTCTCGAAATGTGAAACACTAAGGAACTCCAGAGCGCTACACCTGGGAGCTCTTGAAATAGAAGACGAAGATATTTGGAAATTACATCCCACATTCTAGATATCTTAAAAGTAGTGGGATTGATTGATCAGCTGTAAACACTGAACTCTCCAATATTGCAGTAAGAAAGGGTCGCAATTTATACGAGACCCCAAATCTATATATACATATACATATATGCCTAAGGAGAAGCCTGAGAGCCGGCGACCGTCTGGATGCTATCGAAGAGGATCTTTGGGAGCTAGATGTGAGGGGGCTGAGACGCTGTGCGTTGGACCGTGATGACTGGAGGAATGTGGTGGGCGGGGCCAAGGCTCTTTGAAGGCCGCAGTGCCAGTGATAGTAGTAGTAGTACTATTACCAAATTTTGTAGTGCAGTTAGATAAAAAAGTTGACTGTTTTAGAAGTAGTTTGAGCTTTGGAAATTCCAATTAAGCATTAAAATAAGCAACGACATAATTACTCTGATATTTGATAAGAAAGGAGCATCCGGTTCCTTGCAATACAACAAAATTATTTGTAATCCAACAAAAAGCTAGATAAATCACAATTTTTGTTTTTTTTCAAGTAACTGCTTTGGAGGAATCATACCATACCTGAGTCATCAAAAGACACTAACCAAGTTTCTGAATCTATCTCATGTTCAGTTATGGACGTTATTTTAATTTGTGTACAATTGAGAAGTCTCGTTCTTTTGATATTCTTCTACTTTTTTCAATACTTACTTTGTTATTTAGAACATTGCATTTCTGTTATCTCAATATAAGACATATTTTGTCCATAAAATTTGTTCTTTTTGTCTGGTGAATCATACAAGTTTATTTTTTGTTTTCATTGATTAGAATCTTTGTTATTAATTTAAAGGCATATAAAAATACCTTGTTATTATATTTAGTTTGTGATTAATACTACAAATAGAATTTTTCTTATCAGTCCAAATATATACACAATACATTTTTTCCAGACAGAGTGTTTTTAAAATATCTAATCATCATTGTTGTGAATGGAATCAGAAAACATGTACAATATTTTAATAAAAGCAATTAACATTATGGCTTTGCGTAAACTATGTTTGGAAAGTAATCCGTTCACTGGCGTTAGGAAACTAGACAAAGTGAATGGGTCATAATCATATGATAAGATACTTTTTACTCTAGTAATGGAATCCTATAAGATAACCAATTTTCTGTTTGGAAAAGGGTGGTAAAGTTACTCTGGTCCCCTGACATAGGGAACTAAGAGAGAACGATCGAGGAGATTGCATCCAGGCTACTAGGACAAGCAAAGCCTTTCCATTCTTAGTAATAGGAAATATTCTAGTATACAAATTGGTTGATTTGATCATTCGTATTTATAAATTCCTCATACGTGGTTATCAATTGACATGTTACTAAGGCTTGTAATTTTTGTACTTTTTTGGTTTTTCGACATGAAAATAGCTTATTGGTATTACAATTTGGTGCTAAATCCGTGTGCGTTGGTAAATTGTTCAATAATTATTATTAAACTTCAAAAATCCATCACACAACTGAAAAAATGCCTACAGACAAATAAAAATACTATGTGGCGGACGTGAGAGGTTTCGAAATTCGTGGAGTTTTGACTCATTACGTCATCTCCCTTTTCAATTTTTTCAAAAGTGACAGGTGGCTGCTGTCGATAATAAATTTTTCAAGCTTTCTGTTCAAATCTTTAATAATTTAAAAAAGAAAGCAAAAACAATTTTTCACGAAACTCCCACTCCAAGTTGGCAACAAATCTGTAGGAACAAGTAAGATTAGTTTTTATGAAATTCTTTAAAAAAGGAAAAAAAGATTCATACCAAAACCAAATTTCAGTTTTGGTATAAAGATACTTTAACTGACAAGAAAATTATGTGAAAAAATTAAATGGAAATGTTTGGAAAATTTGTAGAAATTTTAAAGTCATTTTTCGTTTGCTTGAGCTACAGCTTGATTACACAAAATATTGCTGTTTCATTTGCACTACACGAGCTTGGATTACTTATTCCAGGACAGAAGAATGTTAAAAATGGTCCTGCAGTGAACCCTTACCACATACTATTACAACTGTTGCATATAAAGCCCGGCATGATAGAAAATTTTGTAAAAGTTTTGTCTGAAGACGACAGTGGATTCTTATACCTGAAAGAAATTTCCAATGTTTCTCAATAAGTCGTGTGACTCACACACAGATGACGCTGCCATTATTAAATCCATATGATGTTTGTGAAGTACCAACTTTCAAAAGACTATGTGTAAAATGTCATGACGTCAAAAAAGTTGACAGCCATTTAAGTGAAGCTACTTTTGTTATTTTATAAACAAATTCATGTTTTAATTTATTATTTATTCTTGATGCAAAAAAATACTGTACAAGCTCAGCAATGGCTTGTGGTGTGATCCGGACTCTGTTCCATCTAAAGAAATCATTTGTTATTGGTTTGCTGAATTTAAACATGGTCGTACAGACACCGATGATGGTGAACGCTCTGGTTGTCCAATTGATGTGGTTACTGAGGACGTAAAGAAATCAGAAGACAGTTTGTGTACAAATATACATGAACATTTGACCATTAGAAAGCTTTTGTCAAAGTGGGTGCCGAATTTACTCACAGTCGATCAAAAACAACGTGTTGATGATTCAGAGCAGTGTTTGGCAATGTTTATACGTAATAAATTCGATTTTTTGCGTTGATATCTGACAATGGATCCATCACTTCACTTCGGAATCAAAATGATCATTATCTGAGTGGACTGCAACCGGTGAACCACGTTCTAAGCGTCCAAAGGTACAACAGGTAGCTGGGAAAGTTAAGGCTTCAGTATTTTCGGATGCGCATGGAATATTGTTCATCGTCTATCTCCAAGAGAGAGAGGCAATCAATAGAGAATACTACACAGAGTTGTTGGATCGTTTAAATGCAAAAATAAAAAAAACGGTCCCATATGTCGAAGAAAAAACTACTTTTTCACCAAAACAATGCACCGATTTACAAGTCGATAGCAACGAAGGCTAAATTTAATTAATTACACTTCGAATTGCTTCCTCATCCACCGTATAGTCCAGATCTGGCCCTCAGTGACTATTGTCTATTTGGTGATTTCAAAAAATGCTCGCTGATAAGAAATTGAAGCCTATTTTGAGGCAAAAGACAAATCCTTTCACAATCGTCATCGATAAGAGAAACGTTGGAATGATTGTATTGTTTTTGAAGGAGATTACATTGATGAATAAAATCGATTTTTGGCAAAAAAATGTTTTTTCCTTACTTAAATTTTGTTGACGTGTTAATGACGCCTCATAATCACTGCATTTTATATAATTTCTAGATATAGAGGTTTTTTGACCTTCAATATCTAATGTATCATCATTTTTTTTTGGTTCCAAATAAAACAGTAATTTCTACTTTTACACAGTTCACTTCCAGTTTACGATATAATACAAACAAATTATTTTTAATTCAATTTTATTTGTAATTATAATTAATCATGTTTACAGTTTTTGATTTTATTCGAGTTTGGTTAGTTACAGATATTCTTAAAATATAAATATCTTTAGTTTTTGAAATTATTTTGGGATTACCGTGAACTGTTCCAATGTCAATAACACTGGACTGATTTTATCTGCATTACGTGTCATTCTCTCCCAACTTTTATTTTCCGCAACTGTTTGGTACATTCCTAATATTTCTATTACACACAGTTTTTCATGTTTCCATTTAATTTACGGGAAGCCAATCATACGAATGCCAATATTTCCATTAATAATTAATTCCAGGACTATTAAAATCTGTTGCATATCCTTTACGCATATAACAACGAAATCTGATAATACATGTAATGTTGTTTCCAACCCAATGGTGGTAATGTTACAGTGAATAAACAGAATGTAATTAATCTCTGGTTATTTAACTGAAATAATATCAATATCGTAATGTTATTCTTTTGGTTTCTAATAGACAAAGGGTTTATACAGTTACATAAATATCGTGGTTTTATTTTGAACTGGGCATCAATAAAGTTGCGATTTACGTAAAATCATGAAATTTCCATGAAAATAAATAAAATAAATAAATACCTTATTTAGACTAGCCATACTCCATAGCAATAAATGAAAAATTTATAGAAATTGCTTGCTTGGGGATTGTAAAACCACAAGGTTATGTTCATTTTATTGGTAGACTAGTGCCTTAGTTTATGGTGTTTGCTAGGAGATACTGGTGCCCAGGTATTCATAAACCATTTCTATTTCTTACTTGCTGCGTTTTTTTTGGCGGTATTAATGACATCTCAATGTCTATACCTTGTTTTTAAATTGGGAGGACCATTTTAGGAAACTTGAATCACACCATTAGAAAAGTTACTAGATTGGACATAAAATACTAGTCGTATTAAAATTGTACTCTCCGGAAATGATGAACCACAAACTAAATAATAATACTGGTCGACAAAAAAAATTATTTTGTAGTACCACAAGAATGAAAAATGATTGTAACACATAAGGTTTTTATGTTACATTCATAGAATTCATAGAATATTTATTATAAAAAGAATTTTAAATCGTATATATTGACAATATTTATAGTTTACATCTAATAAACATGCCTCACATCTATTAAAAACGAAAACTTTAAAAAAAATCACTTTAAATATCAATTAGTTCTACTCTTTCCTTTTATGAGAGGTTGCAATTTCTCTGTTTAAAAATCAACAGTAATCACCGATCATGGCCGAATCCCATCGTCCTTGATACCAAATTTCCATTGTTCTAATATCTTGGGGGAACCTTTCATCACTGACAGCTCCCAAATTTTCGGGAAAAATATCAGATAAGAATGGAGGAAACGAATTTCCAATGATATTCGAGCACCGAGGAATTTGTAGCCGTCTAGAAGTTCTGTTTGTAGTTTGGATTCATATTGTTGCCCAAAAATCCCCTAACTACACAAACAAATGCCTTCACGTTCTTCCTGACTGGTGAGCTTTTTTGCAAAATTGTCATCGTCCAGCAATTTTCTTATTTGTGGCCCAATAAAAATACTTTCCTTCAATTTGGCATCACTCAAATGGGGAAAGACTTCGTTAAGGTATTTGAATCCATCACCATCTTTATCCATAGGCTTGCATTAAGACCCTTTACATCTTCAAGTTTAAAAGTAGTATTTTTGATTGACACTTCATTTTTTACTCTAGCCCGAATCAATTCTATAGGGATCAATTCACAATGATATGTTGGCATCCTAAATACAATATTCATATCAATTTGTATATTCTTAGATTGTAACCATTTTTCCATATGTTTTTTCACAGTATATCTTGTCGGAACCTTTTCTACCCTACGGTTGTAGTATGACGCATTGTCCATTACAATCGCATCTCCGTCTGACAATTATACCAATACCACTTCATTTATATCGTCATGATGATCTTCAGTTTTTTCACTTTCAAATATTGGCAATCCATCTTTAACAAATCCATGCTCAGATTCCCCATGAAGGACGTTTGCCTTTTCCAAATGATTTTCTCAGACCTGTAGACAATCCTTTAAGAACAGCATCTCTTTTATCTCGAATAGATCCATCAATATTTTGGAATTCGTATGACCTTCATTTAGCCAGGTTTCGTCAAGGTATAAATGGATCTCTGTTCTCGCCTATACTGTTTAATATACAGGGTGTTTCAAAACTTTCGCATGCGAGTTATATCGCTGCATTGAGCGAAAAAAATCGATTAAAAATCACCAAACAATCACGTGTCTATAATGCATAGGTTTAGCCAATCAAAGCTTGTGGAACGTTTAAGTCCTCCCTATCATGCGGTCGAGAGTCTGCGAATGATGTCTGCTAGTGCTTGGAATATTATTTGGATCCATTTTTAAATTAGTCCAGACAAGAATTGTTTTATATTTTAATAAAAGAATAATAACAACGCAACAAAGAACAAAATGAACACTATTTGTTGACAATTTATACAATTGTCAATCATAATATATGTCAAAAGTGCGATGTAAAACCGGCTGCAATTTGACCAATCAGAACTTGAATTCAAATAAGTCCTCCTAGTTTAAAATCTGGGTATAGTTTAAAATAGGTTATAATTTACTTTTTTGCAATAACTACGAATAATTTTAAAAAAATATTTTATTTCAACACTAGGTATGTTAATGAAACAGTAATTTGAATACACAGGAAATAGTTGTTAGAAAAACTTGTCGCCCTTGAACAATACACCTAAATTTAAACGTCATTAATTTACTAAGGGTTCATAACAAATAGTAATTCTATGTTCAATTATTCCGAATCAACAATTGTGTATTTAAGTGTAACAGTTACCTATTATTTCTTCTTTGTTTCATATGGAATCTATTACAGTGGAGAAAACATTGACATTTACTACATATTTTTTTGTTTTCAAAGACAGCTACATTTTTCAATTATATTTGAAAAACTTCAAACTACAATAAATGTTTTTGGCAAAGGTAACCAAAAGAAGAGGTTTTGTACAAATTTATTGACTTTAAGAAGCGTAATCATTATGATTAGAAATAATAATAATCTTATGTTCATGATAGGAAGGAGTAAAAATGACAGTTGGGTTTTAGAAACACTTGTTTTGCAATATTCATTGGGCTTCCAAATTAAAATAATGGTTTACTATTCAAAAATAAATAATTTATTCAATCAAATTCAATATTGTTTAGTATTTCTACATAGTGGAATTTCAAACTATGGCTACAAACCTGGCAATTCGGGAAGTAACGTGATGTTACTCATCAAATTATAAAATTCAAATTTGTGTACCTGATTTTTTTTTATAAAAATCAGTTTTTATTGAAGAAAACTGAAGTTTGAGTACAGGTATATAACTATACAACCACTGCATGATAGGAAGGAGAAAAGTTGTCAGATGGGTTTTATAAACCCTTAAAAATTTTATTGATTTGTAAGTTGTTGAGATTTTCTGTTTTTAAGGTCATCAGGGTTTAGTCGACTTCCACGTTATTTCTAATGGTCAGTTTTTTTAATATTACCTTCTTCTTTAACTAGCTCTGTTGAGTAGTCTATCCATTTGTCTTCTGATATTTGACTTGATTCGCAAAGCTCTGTTATTTCTTTCCGTTGTTGTCTTATCACCCTCCATATTTGTGTTTGGGCGCTCCCCCTAATCAATTTGTATCTTCTGGTGTTTGTAATTCGCAAATTTTAGTTTTTAATATTTTTTATATATTCACATGTTGTTAGTCAAAAGCGTTTTTTAAATTAATATATTTTCCATGTTATATTTCTTATACCATAAACAAATTAAATACATTATTGATTTAACAAATGCAATAACAACATATGGTTCACAAATTAAAAACATTTTAAACAAATCAAATTATATCTGAATTCGTTTCAAGAAAAAATATACATAAATGAATGGCAGAAGAATTGAAAGAAAATTAAAACAGCTGCTTATAAGATGATGGTCCCAGAAGTACCTGGCCTGATCTAGAGATGGCGATAGTTGTTCAAAAAATATCATTGTTTTAAAAAGTACGCAATCTATATATGTTTCAAGTTTGAAGACGACACGTTGTTTAATATTTGTTTGACAGCCATCAATAGTGAACGTTTTTAGTGAATTTGTAAACATGGAGAAAATTGATCATCGTTATGTGCTACAGTATTTTTATTTGAAAGGCATTAGCACAACCAATATAAAAGCTGAACTAGATTCTAATCTGGTCGATACTGCTTCTTCGTTATCAACAATAACATATTGGGTAGCAGAGTTAAAACGAGGCCTGCGAGACCAGCCTAGTAGTGGTCGACTCCAGAGATGTTGGAGAAAATCCACAAAGCGGTACTAGATAATCGTCGACTGAAAGTTTGCGAGTTAGCAGACATAGTAGGCGTTTCAAAAAATACGGTACATCACGTATTAACTAAAAATTTGGACAGGAGAAAGCTGTGCGCAAGATGGGCTCCGCGTTTGCTCACAATGGAACAAAAACAGTGTCAAGAAGATGTTTCCATCGAGTGTTTGGCAATAGTCCACAGAAATAAAGCTGAATTTTTGAGCAGTTTCATAACCATGGATGAAACGTGGGTCCATCATTTCACAACCGAAGCAAAATTACAATCAAAACAATGAACTGCAAAGGGTGAACCGACTCCAAGGAAGGCAAAAATCGTTCTGTAGGTAATGTCATGTCAAGAAAATAAGCAAAAAGAAAGTGTTATTTCATCAGACAATGCACAAGCTCCCTGTTATAACAATGGTCCAAATTAATGAATTAATTGATACCTCATTCACCCTACTCGTCAGATTTAACCCACTCGTATTATTTTCTGGTCTCAGACTTGAGAAAATGGCTCGTTGGTCAAAGATTTTCCAACAATGAAGATATTTCGGTAGTTAATGGATATTTTGAGGACCTTACCGATTCTCATTATTAAAAATATCGGGAAAAATGTATGGAGCTAAAAGATTACGTTGAAAAATATTTGTGTTTTCTTTGTAAGGTCAGGTACTTTTGGGAACATCCTCGTACGCTTCAGATTTTTATATGTATTTTCTCAAGTGCCGACACTTTTGTGTATAAAAATAGCCCCAGGCTTTTGCGTTGTAGTGTTGTATGTTTTTTTATAAGTATATAGGGACTATGACCTTTATGAAGCAACAAATATGACGCAGTGTATGTCAAATATTATAAATTATAGTAACGAAACTGAATATTTAGTTTGTGAGATTGTGTACATTCCCAAGTACTTATTTAAAACTGAAAACTATTTCGAGGGTTAAAATTTGCTTACATATAAAAACATCATTTATAAATCATAGCAAATAAAGCATACAATTCTAATAATAGGAAATGCATTGAAAATATCTGTCATTATAAATAAGAGATGAACTTATATCTCATATCTCATTGTTTTCTATTAAAAACTTTTGTTTTCTTTAAACAATATTTTAAATGTGATAAATACTCGTCTTTGTACTGTTTTTAATTGTGTTTATTAATAAACACACCTTCACGTTTATGTTCGGTTGTTTGTACGTTTTTATTGTTTGCTAGCAAGCTTACGCTATTTTTAGAATAAATAATGAATTAAGGAAAAAACAAAAATAACTACCACCATTTTTTTTGCAACGTGCAACGATAACAATGTACAAGACTTTAGTTAGTTGGTGGTATTGATTTTTTAAAATCGAGGAGATTGACATTGGTGGCTAGACACGCCGCACGGCGCCGGGAGAAAATCTCTATTTACGGGCAAATGATTGCGCTTAAAATGGGTTCATCCTTGTTAGACATCGCGCAATTTAAGTGTTTGTTAACCTTCAACGAAGATCTAAAACAGATGTAAATAAATGTACCAGAGGCAGCCATTATTTAATTAAATATTCTAACTTTAGTATACCACTAATTATAAAGTAGAGGAACATTATTTTATTTTATGCTCAATCAAGAGCTCTTTGACTCATTTTTTGTAGTGATTCAATCCACGTTCTAACCAATTTCTTTTTTAAACTAAAGTTCATTGTACGTTTTGGCTTTTTCCGCTATTTTTCTTTACTTTTTCCTTTCCTGGGTATTACTTCACCATCCACGGACTCTCATTTTATTCAGACCACTTGTTACTTGACTTTCCCATTGACTTTTTGGTCTTCCTTTGGGCCGTTTTCCTAAGGATTTCCATTCTGTTATTTTTTTCACTTCACGATTATTTTTCATCGGTTTTATATGTCCTAACCACAGTATTCGCTGCGATTTCATATATCTGTTTATTGTCTCTTCATTTAAGATTTCAGTTTCACTTAACTTTTTTGGCCCATATATTCTTTCTTTTCTTTTGAACGTGTTAAGTTTTTCTTCATCAGCTTTTGTTAGATTCAATCTCCTCCATAGGTTACTGTTGGCATTTTATGAGTTTCATGATTCTCTTGGATTATTTCAGGGTTTTTCTCTTCAATATTTGGAATTTAATTTTGCTCTGTATAGCATTAGAAGCCGGAATTTATTATTTGCTCGGTAGCCTGTTTGGATCCTTGAGTAATTTCCTCTCCTCGTTCATTATGATTGTTAAGTATTCAAAAATGTCAACCTCCTCGAATATATATTTCCCTATTCTCATACTTCCCTTCATTTAGTTTTAGTCTCCTTTTACTAGCTTCTTGATCGATCTTTAGGTTCTCTATTCTTCTCGTTATTGTCGCCAAATTATCTACGTATGCCAATATTTGGATGTCCTTATTATTAATTGTACCTGTCAGCTTGCAGTATTTTATTACCCCGTCTAGTAGATACTATATTAAATAAAATTGTTGATAGTCCGTCACCCTGTCTGACTTCTCGATTTATATCGAATTCTCGTGTTTCTCCATCTTTCGTAATTACATGTGATTTAAATTCAGTCATCATCATTCTGGTGAGCTCTATCAATGTTTTTGGAACGTTTTTGTCTCTTTTTAAGGTGTCGAAAGCTTGTTTAAATAGAATGTGGATATTTGTATCTTGATCGTAACATTTTTCTATAATTTGATTTAAAATATGTATTGTTGATCCCCCTGGTCTAAATCCATTTTGATGGAATTAAAAATCTTGTAGACCGTGTATAGTAGGGCAACAGGTCTGTAATTAGCGCACATTTTTGGGTTTCGTTTTTTGAATAGCCCATAACATAGTTCTTTATATTATCACAATGAAATTATTGATCGGTTCGTTTCCTGTTTAACGTCGTTTATAGCTTCATCAAATTGTAACGTAAACTATAGACGAGCATCTCTTTACTAAAATCTAATATTCATGATTCTCTTGTTGGGGATTTTCCGTTGAAGTGATCGCTATTCTTATCCAATGTAATTGTAATGTATTTATTTAGCATAATTGATCTGTAATCAATAAATTATAATTAGGTTGCTTGCTTAACAATCCAAAAAATATATTTAACCTAGATAAATGTGTTTGCACTAACTAATTAATATTACCCAAATTACAGTCTTTGCATTGAACCATTAAACCACTTGTGTCGTGACGTTATGTAGTATGTAATTTTTCTGTAAAATATATAAATACATTAGAATATTTTCTTTAAGCGAATGAAAGATAAAGTAAGTAGCGAATGAAATTAATCAGAAAATGGAAAGGAATTATCTTATAAAATAATGTATATAAAGCAGTGGCGGCTCGACTTTTGAAAACTTCATGAACAAATCGAGAAGATTTAACAATTTACCATTTTGAGCAGTGGCGGATTTATAGATTTGGCGCCTGAAGGTTATCCATCTTTTGCCGCCTCTACTTACTATTGAAACTCACAATCATATAATTCGCATTTTTCTTCAATAAAACATTTTAATTTGATTATCTGTTAATAAACCCAGAACTATGGAAATGTTTTAAAATGATTAGAGTAAATGTATGATTCAAAAAATGTTGAAAAAACTCTTCAAATTGTAGTTTATGATATTTATCCTTTCAACTACCCCTTGGGCACTTACGGAAAGTTATTTAATTCTATGTAATGTAAGCACAATTTATGAAATTCACCAAATCATTTATCGTGTAATGGAACTAGACAACAACATTTTAATGGTTTTATTCTTACACAGGCAGCGTCTTCTTCTTGTTTATCGACAAATTATACAGTGGGATTCTTTCTCCAAGGCTTAACTTTCTATAGTATTTTCTTGGTTTCTTCTTTCTTGATGAATTCATTCATGCACAGACCTTATTTTCGCCATCATGTTCAAGAGGGTTATGTATATGCATACTGGAAGAAATTGAGAACCATCCACGTCCAAATATTCGGCTTTCTCTAGCAGTTCAGCAACTGAAAGTAGTTTTTTCTAAAAAAAATCAGAGCTGTAAGTAGTTGATGATAGATGATTCGTTAAAGACCCAGCGAACATACACGGTTCACCTTTCACGTACATCCTATTTAAATACAGTAAAAAGAAGACTACATTCACAAGAATACCTAATAAAGACATAAATATTATTATATGAAAAAAACTAATGACACGGAAGCTGCCTAACCAATAAAAGTTTGAAAATAATATTTCTTGTTATATTTACGTTGGTAATTCGCAGCGTCTAGAAACACATGTACGCTTTGGTGAGTCGCACGGGGGTGAGAATTCGATAAAGCAACTACGTTCTTTTATATGGACGTACTTTTAGTGCAAAATTTTCGTTGCAAGGTCCGCTTCCGTTTATTCTGTCCAATTCCGAGGCTTTGGTTATCTGGCTTCATAACAGCACAAGAACAGCCTTCACTACGGCTATGGAGCTTCTTCTACCCGCTTATGCACCGTATCGCCGCTGTCGGAGTACTTGATAGTTCGGTCTCTCACACTAACCTGTCAGAGATTCTACCAGCAGCTTAAGAGGTCATTGAGACACTCATGCTTCATCACCACGACAAGGTGATGTACTCCCCAAGATGTACCGTACAGTACTAAGGCCAGTTGCTATGTATGCTTCTGAAATCTGAAAATGAATGTTAGAGATGAACTGAGACTCAACTAGTGAGAGAGGAAAGTACTTCAACGGATCTTCGACCCAATGCGATCCCATCCTGGTAGCAGAGGGTCCAAGAGTCGAACTTGCATATCGGAAAGCCACAGACTACCAGGACGACCACGGCGCAAATAGGACTTCAAAAAATTGGGCGCCCGAAATGGAGGACAGTTGTCCGGTAACTTTAGTTTATTAGTTTTAGTTTAGCTTTTCTTGACTTAATATCTATCATAAATAGTTCTTCACTCTTTTCAAGCAAAAATAGCTTTAGTATACTTGCATTTCAATTTTTATTAAATTGGTCTTCTTCGTATAAACAATAAAATAAAAAATTTGCCGCCCTTTAAAACACGACGCACTAGGCTTCAGCCCGCTCAGCCTGCTGGTGAATCCACAACTGATCTTGAGAGACTAAAGAAACTAAGATATAGTTTGGGAGTCAGGACAGAACCTTGTTGTTGCGATGTAACAATCTATTTCGTAAGAATTAGGTTCTTTTTGGCTAGCGCTTTGTAATTAAAACTGTCTATTTTGGATATCAACTTGTTTACAATATATATATATATCTATACTTCGACACAGTTCCATTATACCTCGGTATATTCAACCTAAATGAGAATCTAATTGACCCAAGATATTGATTGATCATAATAACGCTTATTCTATGCAATTATAATGGCTTTCGAAGTTCTCGTGTCTCTTCAGATTTTAAGTGCCCTAGATCGCTGACCCCTACTTCCGTCCACACTTTATCCCCACTAAAAAATAAGCAGGGGAAACAATATGATGCATTTTTTACAACCACACAATTATTTTGGTATAAAAATCTTGAGTAAACTTTCTTATGCAGGTTTTTTCCCTACTCACCTCGGTTTTTTCCATAATAATATTTGCCTACCTTTTGTTTTTAACCTTTTCTTCGTATGAATATCTACAAAATATCTTCGTGTTTATTAATCCAGCACAAAATCTATTATAGTATAATGTTATGCAGTTTAAATAGTCCTAAAGAACTAGGCAGTCTGGAAAAAAAGCGAAAAAAGGTATTCGGCGCCTAACCCACAGTGTGTTACTTGTTGGACTTAATGTATCCAGTTTCTCCAGTTGAATTAGCCACATAGTTTTCAACATCTAGGATTATAACGTAGGTCACAGAAAAAGTGCGCATAGCACGTTCCTGTATTCAAGGTAATTGATAATACTGCAACAACGTAAATTGATTCTTACCAATCAACTGCTCTAATATATAGACGTGAAATCTGAATAGACTGGACTTTTAACTAGACGCGATCATCTTAGATGCCATATTTACACCATGTGCATCATGAACGATCACGAGTGCCGCTGATGCACGGAGAAGGATTAAATTGTACATCACGTCATCTGTAAGTGCCTAGCACTTACACGACCGCGATTAAAACACTTAAGAAAGTCTCACAGCTTGTCTAATGACATCAAAAGCTCAAAGCGCCTGATTAGCTTCTCAAAGGACATCGGTAATGTCAAGTGGGGCACGATGGGCCTATCAGAAGGCTTATGTGCCCAACGGCCCTTGGCCACCTACTCGCTACTATGAGCGTAAATCGAAAGCTAGGTGGATAATTCATCCTGTCAACTCAAAATTTATTATTATTTACATTAAATAAATATTCGAAAATAAAACGTCGCCATTTTGCTGTTTTTAATATCAGTGAGAAGGAAATAACTGATTATATAGGTCCCATGAAAAAAATAATGTTTTTGAAAAGCCGAAATGTTATTTCATAATCAATTTTCTACGCAGAATCCAAACGAAATAATTCGTTACTCAAAATTTAGTAATCCTAACCTAACAATTAAAAGATACGATATATTTGAGGTTATATGTGTAATTTCTCATTACAAACACGTTATTTATATAATACCACTATTATTCTTCTTCTTTTTCAGTAATAAAAATGATTTATTTCAATATTCTTACATATTTCTATTTGTTTTAGTCAAAATCATTACGTAACCTCAATTCATTAATTTGAAATTAGTAATAAAGGTTTTTATTATTGATGAATACATCAGTTTTTAATATTTTCACTGAAATAACACATCGTACAAAGCGATCGCGAAGTAACGAAAAATTTCTGTTTTATCAATTTATCATTTTCACTTAGAACATGCAGCGCTCATGCAGTAGCCGCCCCTGATCAGGGCCGGATCAAGATTTATAAGGCCCGGGGCTAAAATAATGACGGGGCCCCCTTAAGGAATTCGGAAACCCGAAAAATTCACAAAATAATATCAATACGTTAGATTTGTTGTATCAACACATCAAAAAAATACAGAATGATTTCCAAATGATGGGGCCCTCTTGGACCTGGGGCCCGGGGCTATAGCCCCCCCAAGCCCCTAGCTTAATCCGGCCCTGCCCCTGATACAAGGATTCATTACTAAAATCTGATCGGTTCGGTTTTTGTAGAAATTAAAATATCCCTTGACCCGACAAGTCAATATCAGATATCGTCACCGTGTGGCATCTGTGGTTAAGTTTTACTATAATATATCAATATTTTATCGTCCTAGAGACATAACCTAACAAAATATTTGATTATCATATCTATTTACAAATACAATATAGTTATTGGCGTCAGTTGATCACGTTGCCACGTTAACTATAAATTTTTTATCTTTTTAATGTATTCTAATAGTTCAAACTAAACACTTTAGAACGCTGATAACGGAATTCATTGCATACTGAATAAAGTTATCACTCGCTTTAATTCTTTTTATAGAGTAATAAAATCATACAATGTACAAAGAGCGATGTTCACTTATGAATGACAGTTAAGCCGAGTTTACACGTTTCAAGTAGCTAAAGCTACTACACCCAGTAACCAAAATTTAAGTCCGGTTTTTTAGCATGTGCCTACATTTTGATAAGTATTCCGGTTTAGTTGTTATTTAATACTGTGGAATTAAACATGGCTGAAAAAATGCGTGCAGCAATACGGCATTGTATCATGGACATATGTGGTGAGTTATCAGAAACACTTGCAGAAGAAATGAAGACAAATAAAAATAAGCGTTGTTGGGTACGAAAATGAATCAGTCGAAGAGATGTATATGGTGCTTCTTCTACTTTGTTAAGAGAATTAGCAACTGAAGACGCACCAGAATATAGAAATTGGTTGAAGATGAGTGAAGAACGGTTTAAAATACTACTGGCTCAAATTGCTCCTCAAATTCAAGAACAAGAACAGAGAAAGAAAGAAGTGATAATTGACACTTTCTTTCTAGAAATTCACGATAATTAATTAACATTCAGCGTTATCTCACAGTAGCTTTTCTAGGTTATATTTACAAAATTATTTTGTACTACGTGAATAGTTTAGACCAATATTTAATTAACGACTCTAGTCATATAAATTTTTTTAACACTGCGTACTTCACTCTATCTAAAATAACTAAGTTCATATGATATCTGGTCCGACAGGAGCGCCAATCTGGTCAAATTTTTAATTATAATTTACCGTCTACAAGCCGACAGTTTTTAAGCTAAACTCCCATATGAGATGGTTCTCCTTACCTCTACCCTCCATAGCTCAAGTAAATAGAAATTGTTTCTATTCAAAAAAACTAAACAGTTTACTAAATTAGGTACTTGCGCAAGTACTAAATCAAATTGTTTTCACCATACAAGTAACTAAATTGAGCCACTTGATTTAGTAATTTGCTTTAGCTACTTGGCACGTGTAAACTCGGCTTCATATTTTGGTTTGTGTTTAAAAAATGTTTTTGCTCAAATTTTCCTACCAAATAAAGAAAAGCGATAGGTGAATCTGTATTTATTAAGCGTTTTACAATATTTGTTTTTCCTTACAGGATTCGTCTGACTGGAGTAGTCGTCCTGCTTCCCTGCCTCCAAAGAATTGGACCTTCCGTCCCCACAACAGAGATCTCAGTATTCGATATGCACGCTTTGGTAAAAATAGTATTTTTTCGCGTAAAGGTCTTTGCACTTTATTCCTGACTAACCTCGTATCCCTTCTACTTGGAACAGGAGTTGGTTTATGGTTGAGTAAGCACGGATTTTTTGTTTCAGCCATTAAATTTCGTTAAACAAAAATATAATGGTCAGTGTTCCAAGTTATGTTTAATTTTTTATATGGCTTTTTTTTGTTTTCTGTTTAAAGTGACCTAACATACAGATGATTTTGTCACGCGATTTTGAAAGTATAACGTACACTATATATATATATATATATATATATATATATATATATATATATATATATATATATATATATATATATATATATATATATATATGAAACAAAAAAAAGTGTGACAATTCTGTTGTATCAAATTTTAGTATGTATCTAAATTAAATGTTAGATCACATGAAGATTCATTGAGTATTGCATCCAATTTTTTTTCATTAACTCACTTTGTTATCAATAAAAGGTGTTTAAAGTATAATTTTTTATATTCCACTTCGTTTTATTCCTTATAGATAAATCCGCCATAAAATATTATTTATATAGAACGAAATAAAAACTATGAATTCTTTGTTTCTTTATTGTATATAAAAATTATTGTTTGTACAGAATTTTGACATATCTATTTCGTCCCACCTGATTATCATTTGTAAATTAGATGATGTGTAATACTGTTAGCCACTGATTTGTTGGAAAAAACATATTAAAATAAACTGTTATACTCAAAAAAATTATTCTGAAACATTTAATATCCTCTACAGGTCAAAAGTTTTTGCCCACCCTCAAGTTTTCGTGATACACAACATATAGAAACAATACGATCGATTTTGATATTCATATTTTGAGGAACATTTATAAATAATAATATAGTAATAATGAAACTACAGTCTGTAATTTTCATATTTAAATTTAAACGGGACGCTGTTTGTCGATTGACAAAATTTAAAAAATTAAATGAAAAGTTACATAAAATGTTACATTGTTACATTTACATGTTACATAAAATCCCGCAACAAAGAACATTAATATTGGCGCCACCACCCCACAAAGCCATAACATCCATTTCATCAATCGTTATGTACAATGATTCATGAAAAAAAAAAGGAAAAGTTGTAGCACTGAAGATATACCAACGAAAAGGTAGTGCGTATTCAGGGAGAAGTGGATTAAAGAAGAAGAGTGGCTCAAACCATGTACAGGTAATGTTCATAAGGCCTCAAGCAAATATTGCAATAAAGATTTTTATATTGCTCATGGAGGCAGTAGTGATGTTACTCAATATTACAAAGTGGAGAACACAAAAGAAATAAAGTTACTGTTGCTTCCATTTCCTGAAAGTGACAGGTTGGTTTTGGCAGAGTTAACCTCTGTATTTCATACACTTAACATAATTTATATGTCAATGGATTGTAGTCACAAGTTTTTACCTAAACTATATGATGACTCAAAATTGGTCACAAATGAAGAACTAAAACTTATTATTACTAAATATTAGGAAAGTTTGTTTTCTATTATAACAGACTCATAGAACAAAGAAAATAGGAAGCTCCATCCATTGTGCGTGCAATATTTCACTAAAGAAAAAAGGCATTGTTAATTGTGTTGGTTCAAAAAGCACAGCATCTCGTAGAGCTAACTTTAACTAAACTACAAGCATAAACACCGAAGGAATAATTCACAGAAGAATAAAAAACAAATCAGCCGGTACTAAAGACACTATTATTTTTGGTTCATAAGACACTTTCGCACAATAATATGAAAGAAAAATTAATGCATTATTTTGAAATTAAATGAATGGATTATAGGGTTAACAAAAACTTTTGACCGTTAATGTATATTAATATTTAAGTTTAAAAAATTTTTTCAATTTCCTTTCAAAATCTTCCTCCTTCGATCTCCCAATTTTCATTATTTACTAAGCATAAAATTACTATCAAACTCTTGTATCAGTTGGTGTATCATATATTTTCTTTTTCAGTTTCCTTCTTATGTTAACCATAGTATCCGTGCAGTACAACTAATGCCTAAAACCTCACCAACCTCCAATTGCTAATAGTATAGGATTAACTGTGCTTTTGAAAATTATTTAAATTGTCCTCTAGAAACACAATGATTCACCTACATATCTGAAACTCAATGTTATATTTGTCTTACTTTCCACCAGTAATCACACATGAAGTTGAATTAATTACATCAAAAATCACAAAGCTGTTAATTAGAAACGGGTACTTGCATTTTTTGAAATGTATTCATTTTTTTGTTTATTTTACAAGTTTTACAAGTGGCGGCCTTACTGAAAACAAAATTTTTGACGTTTCAATAATTTTTTTCTCTATAAATATTCATAGAAGAATGAAAAAAATTATTATAAATGTTGTATATATACTATCCAAAACTTTTTTTCTCTCAAACCATACAAGTACCCTTTTATAAACAAGGAAAAAAGTTTCTATGAATACAACGTCGAATATTTAGTGGAATATACAATTTTTTTTGTATACTTCTAATAAAACGATATATCCATATTGATTATGTTATAATTTTAACTCTAGTCAACATATTTTCTCCTAATAACCATAAATCCTTTTACCTCTCCCCTAAATTCTATTCATTTCACAATTTTTGCAGCTATTTAATATCAACATCATTAAAATGTAAATTGGGGAAGTTCTGTGATGAAAACATCTCAATATCAGTTTTGTTATATTTTTTTTTAATTTCTTGAGGAGGAGGAGGAGGAACCTTGAAAACATTTTTGCCTCCTTATTGTGTAAGTACTTCTGCTTGAATTTGTTAAATTCATTTAAGAAGTCAATATAACACGCACTAAAGATATACATTATCAAAAGTTATGTCACAAGATCATATTTTGTTTTTTAAAAACAAATTGAGTAGTATAATCAGGAGAAAAGAATATGTAATATCAAATTTGATTTGGAACATGTACATTTAACTCTAAATCAAAAATCTTTGTTTCTTACAAATTTCCAAATTTATATTTTCTAATAGCTTGTGAACGCTGCCTTGTAATGAGACTGTTGTACTTTTGAAATGTAGTGGGTACTGAATTGCCACATGGAATGGCTTATTTTGTATGTTTATTAGAAAAATTGAAATTTCGTATTTATATCTGTTGTTACTTTTATTGAAAATGATTAATTTATCCTAATGTTAGATAATAGTTATGCTCTGACATTTCGGTCACCGTTTATGTTTTGAATAATTGAACCATTTTTGTTCATTAAATTGAGGGAAGTATTTTGATCAAATAAACAACTTAAGACTTACCCAAGGATTTACCAGTTTTAAATAAAATAAAATCTGAGAATATGGAATCATTTGCTTGCATTGTTAACTAAAGGGTATGAAAGTGATGCCAGTAAAGAATTATGTCAGTCTGTAATACATTAACCAAGTTGGACATGTTTTAGGAAATGTAAAAACTGGTCTGTATTTCTATTGTACTATATATAATGCTTTCCGATTGATGAATGTACAGATATGATAAACAATAATGGTTAAATTAAAAATATGTATGTCAGTGTACTGTCTGTGGCTGGAAGTATAAAATTAATAATCTTTTTTAAAATATTGCTTTCTACCAATTTTTGTTGTATCTATTCTCTAGTGAAAACTGGAAAAACATTTTTTTCAATTAATAAAAATTTATTTCTAGATCTAGGATTACTATTTAAGATTGTCGTGTTTTGAAGTAATCTTGAATAAATTTTCTAAAGAATATTTTATTTTCAATTAACATTACTCAAAAATCCAACTAATTCTCATTGAATATTATGGAGAAAATTGAATTTTCGGAAAAAGTATTAAATTAACGAACAGAAATAAATAAATGTATTTTCAATAGAAATGGGAGCTACTTTACACCAGTGGTTCTTAAGCTTTTTAAGCCGCGACCCAAATTTGAAAAATATGTTTATGTCGCGACCCAAAAAAGTCAAAATTTTTTCATTGCTTTATTTTAGATCGTATTTTAAAAAAATCTTCAATCCTACGATGATTATTTTTTTTAACTTACCAATTTTTTATTAATTTTCTTAATAATAAAGATAAACAAAAGTACTTTTCGATCCAAGGAAAATTTAATTAATAATCAAGTGTTTTTAATAATTTTTATTGACCAAATTAAAATCTATTTATAACTTTTTGAAAATAATTGACATTTAATTATTCCTAAAAAAAAGAAATATCAATACAGATGTTAAGTCTTTTAAATTTTAAATGCAAGTCATACAGTTTTAATGAGAACCTTGTGCTTGAATACATTTTGAAAGATCTTCAAACCTCGGTTGAATGCTTGTCAAGGAGCACCTTATATCTATTTCAGGATTTAACTTGTTCCGGTAATTGTTTTTGATTACACACCGAGCCGAAAAACCAGCATCACACATATATGTTGTTGAAAAGGGCAATAATACTTTTAGGGCTTCTTTAACAATTATTGGCTTTTCGGTTTTTAATTTTAACCAGAAAGCACATAAAGATTCAGTGTTTTTGTAGAAATTGTATCGAAGTGCTTGGTCACTTTGTATTTCTATTAATTGTTCTTGAAATTGATTAATATTAACACACTCCTCATGCAAATCACTTACATCAAAATTAAATGGCATTCGAACCCAATTATATTTGAAAACATCGTCTGCTATTAATTTTTCTAAGTGATTAATAATAATTTTCTGTATTTCAAAATCTGTGATATCAATATTATTGTCTTCAACCAGTAAATTAAGAGTCGGGAATGATGCAAGTTTCTTTACTTCAACCTTATTTCTCCATAATTTGAGTTTATTTTTAAAACATGTAATTTTTTCAGTTAATTCAATAATAGTATGATTACATCCTTGCATAGACGTATTTAGATTATTTATTTCAAATAAAATATCTGACAAATAAGCAACTTGAGTAATCCACTTCAACTCGGAGAATTTAGATGCTATTGGGTGTTTCTATTCTCTTAAAAAAATTCGACTTCTGTCCGCAATGATAATACTCTTTGAACAACTTTGCCCCGGGACAGCCATCTAACTTCAGAATAATATAATAAATGTTCCTATTCTACACCAAATTCTAAACACATTTCGCGGAAAACTCTACAGTTAGAGCTCTTGATTTGATAAAATTGACTACCGCAACAATTTCATCCAAAACGATACATAATTCGGGTGATAATTTTTTTGAAGCAAGATTTTGTCTATGTAACAAACAATGAATCGATATAATTTGTGGATTCATTTGTTTTGCTCTTGTCGAAAATCCCTTTTGAGATGCTGCCATGGCAGCTGCAGCGTCTGTGCAAATACTGAAACACTGATTCCAATTTAATCCTTCTTCTTTAAAAAACGAATCGACCATAAGAAAAATATCTTCACCTCTAGTTGTTGTTGACATTGGTTTGCAAAATAAAATGTCCTCCTGTATATCTGTTAAACCTGGATACCGCACGTAAACCATGAGTTGAACATCTTTACTTACATCTGTCGTTTCATCAAGTTGAATACTAAATAAACCAGCAATTTTTATAGCAGAAATAAGTTGATTCTTAATATCAAATGACATATTAATTCGTAAACGAATTGTATCATTTGATAATGGTTTCTTTTGTAATTTCTTTGAACTTTCATCTCCGCACATGATACGTGCCATGTCAATGGCAGCAGGTTTTATAAGTTTTTCAGCAATATTCTGGGGTTTCTTTTGTCTTGCAATATGCCAAGCTACATGAAAAGAAGCAAGTGTAGCTTGTTTGGCAGAATTTATAAAACCATTACTACTTGGTGCATCCAAACGCTGTCTTTTTAAATGGGCTTCTTTTCTTTCGAAAAAAGTACGATCTTTTCCCTCAAAGGAAAAATTTTTATGTTTTGCATCAGAACGTCTTTTAAGTTTGTTTGGTTTGTTCACTCCTCGATCATAAATGCAAGTAAAACCTAATTCTAAAAATGCTTCCTTGTATTCACGTTTGGCCATTATTAGGGTGATTACAATTTTACAATACGCACTGTAGCTTGATCACTCCACTATTAATAATAAGACAAAATTTGTTTCTAAAATGCTTTTATTCACGTTTTACTGTTATTCACAACACAATACGCTGAAACGAGTTTTCGACAGAGAGCTTACTGAGTCTGCGCGCACGCAAAGCAATGGCGTGCGTATTACCAACACCTCCTAGAAGATTGGACTTCACATCCGGAAGGCCATTCGCGAAGAGCGGTAAAACCGAAACATTGTATTAGGGAATAACTCTTCTAGGAGGTGTTGGTATTACTTATTATTTGGTGAATTACTAACTTTTTTGGTTCGACTCAGCGCGACCCAAGAAATATGCTTCGCGACCCATAGGTTTAGAGCCACTACCTTAAGATTTATTTGGCTCTTTAGTATTACATCACTCAATAAGTCGTGTGACTGACATACAGATGTCGCTGGCATTGTCGCTTTCATATAACTTTCAAAAGATTATGTGTCAAATTTCTCATGACATTTCGATTAGTCAGAAAAAAGATACAGACATTTAAGTGAAGCTACTTTTGTTATTTTCGCAACAATTTCGTGTGTTCGAAAAAAATAATGTACTCAGCAATGGCTTCAAAAGTGTTTTCCGAACTCAGCTCCATCGAAAATAACCATTTGTTGTTGTTTGCTGAACTTAAACATGGTGAAAGTTCTGGTCGTATAATCCAGAAAACATCAAAAAAGTCCACAAATTGGTTATATCTAATCGTTAATTGACATTGCGTGAGAACTGAGGATGTAAAGATATCAAAAGACAATATGGGTACAATTATGCATGCATATTTGACCATGAGAAAGCTTTTTTCAAAGTGGGTGCCGCATTTACTCACAGTCGATCAAAAAAAAGGTGTTGATGATTCAAAGTAGTGTTTGGCCATGTTTACACGTAAGAAATCAGATTTTTATGTGACAATGGATGAAACATGGATCCATCACTTCACACTGGAATCATAACGATCATCATCTGAGTGGACTGCAGCTGGTGAACCACGTCCAAAGGCACAACAGTCAGCTGGGAAGGTTATGGCTTCAGTATTTTGGGATACACATGGAATATTTTTCATCGACTGTCTCCAAAAGAGAGAGATAATCAATAGCAAATACCACATAGAGTTGTTGGATCGTTTGACTTCACAAATCAAGGAAAAATGGCCTCATATATCGAAGAAAAAAATTCACTGTTTCGTCAAGACAATGTACCAATTCATAAGTCGATGGCAACGATGGTTAAATTGAACGAGTTAAACTTCGAATCGCTTCTTCATCCACCGTATGGTACAGATCTGGCCCCTAGTGACTACTGGCTATTAACTGATCGCAAAAAATGCTCGTCGGTAAGATATTCAGCTCAATTGAAGCCTATTTTGAGGCAAAACACAAATTCTTCTACAAGCACGGCATCGAGAAGTTGGAATGATTGTATTGCTCTTGAAGAAGATTACATTGATGAATAAAATCGATTTTTAGCAAAAAATGTGTTTCTCTTATATATTCACACGACTTATTAAGTGATGTATTATTTCTTGATTATCCTTGCAATGGCAAAATATTATAAGACTAGGTAATCGGGAGTTTCTTCTCTCTAAAGGATCTACACTTATTGCTTTCCACTAGACCTATTCTAATTAGGAGAACCTACTAATTTTTGTATCAGGTGGTATTGGAATTCAAAAAAAGAACAAATGAAATTATCTCACAGCTAAAGTGTTTCTGGTTGGTTAAAGCCTGATTTCTAAATTCTTTTTCCCTACACCACACAAAGGCTAATAAAAGGTATCTGCGCTCCCAAGTATATGGGCCTCTTTTTTATTTTTGATTCCTGTGAGACCAAACTAAAGAGAATCTGTTGCTTCCAATTTGCCAAAATCTTCTTACAAACATATAGAAATTCGTCAAGCAAAATGAAACAATTTGAAAATAGATCTTTATTTTTATTTCTAAGATAAATGTTTGTAACTAGCTCTGGTAATGTATATAAACGTATAAAGTAGTTATAAAATACTTTCAACATTAATGGCAATTGTGATAAGGTACAATTTGAATTGTATTTTTATATTTTCCTTGTTAGATTCATTCGATGAATTTAAGTGATAATGCCCTGGATATAAAAGCAAAGTAGTCTGTCACCTCTTCAATCTAAAACAAAGAATATTCTTTCAGTATTACCGAAACTTCAGAAGTTATTTCATTTTTCAATATACATTTTTCTATCTAATTAGAAGACTAATTATTGTAATTGGTTTATTTTACACACTTACAATTTTGGATGTGGGTTTCCCTGCTCCATGACCAGCTTTAGTTTCTATGCGGATTAGTAAAGGATTTTTCTGAAATGGAGACCTGCCTGCTCTATAATGTAGCTCAGCTATAAACTTAAGAGAATGCAATGGAACCACTCGATCATCATGATCAGCTGTCAATAGAAGTGTTGCTGGATACTGTTGTGTTTCGTCTACAAAAAATATAAATTTAAAATTCCATTTTATAAATAAGTCACTAGCAAACTAAAAAGAAATCCAATAGGTTATTTCCATCTAATTGGTTCAAACATACCCTATAGTGTGAATACCAAAAAATATTTTCCAATAATTCTTATTTGAGAATTACTGTTTTTAGCAATTTTATTGTTAGGAATGTATATAAGAACAAATTAATTAAATTTTGTGCCAACTAATCACTAAGATAATTTGTGATTGCTTTGTATCTATTTAAAATTGGCATATTCTGCATCATATTAATTACCTTGCGGCACCCGAATATTATGCAATGGTGAGTACTTATATAGATAATTAAACTGATCTTCTTCTTCAGAGTTGCCGTAATCAGATTTCCATGCATAACCTATGGTAAACTTGTGATAACGCAACATATCTAAGACACCAACTTGACAAATAGCGGCTCCAAATAACTGAGGAGCTTGATTTATACAAGCTGCTACTAGTAGACCTCCATTCGAACCTCCTTGTATGGTCAGTTTTTCTACAGAGGTATATTTTTCTTTTACCAAGTATTTAGCTGCATACTGGAAATCATCAAAACAGTTTTGTTTATTTCCAAAACGACCTCCGTTATGCCAGTTATCTCCATATTCCCTATAATCAATAAAATAAAAAATTGTGAATGCTTATATAATTAAGTATCACAAAAGTTAACTGAATATCAAGATGGATATAATATATACTAAGGAAAATCTGAGAAGTGAGATACATGACACATAAAATGTGTGGAATATCCCTTTTTCAGTCAAAAATCGCTGAAGATTTTGGTAATTATAAATAAAAACAGCATAACAGGCTTCAGTGGTAGTAGTTTCTTCTGTAATCATGAATGTAGAACAAAAAAATGTGATATATGACTAACCATGGATGAGTTTTGATGAAAATAAGGTTTTGCATAGTTTCGAAGAGCTTAACAGAATTCTGAATTACTTACCCGCCTCCTCTAATATTTGCTAGAGCAAAAATGCCGTCAAAATTGTTTATAAATATAAGACGAGAAACTCCAAATGATGGTGTCAAATTAACATTAAAGCCTCCATACCCATACAACAGACAGGGTTTTGTAGCATCTTTAATCAAACCCTAAAATATAAACTGAATTAATAAAGCCCTTGTATAGTATAAATTATAGTAGTTAGTGAGTCTAGCTACAACACTACAATTTTCAGTTAGAAGATATGAGAATGAAATTTTTTTCAGTACTACAGTTGGAATGGGTGATATTCATACTAAACACTCAGTTTACTACCATTACATTAAGATTCATAATTATACCGTCTGACGCGACCTTATGAAAACAAAGTTGTCTATACAATTGCCATTTAGCTACTTAATTTTCCATTTTTTTCTGTACGAATTTCCACAATACCGTCAAATTAATAATCACCTTGTAATTTACCCTAAAAACTGATGTACATAATTCTGGGTCATTTTTTTAAGGGGAAACTGAGCTAGTACAAATATTAACACAAAAAAATTATTCAAGACTTTTTGAAAATTGCATGTGGCGTTAATTTGTACAAAAATGAGCTAGTATTATGGAATTCACTATCTTCCTACATAGATTCTCATTCTTTGTTGAATTTCTTTTCCAAACTTCGTCTTTTTCCCATATTTTTCATTATTCTCATTATATTCTTCATTTCTTCTCCATTCCTCACAATTTTTACTATTCTTCTACAAAAATGTACACTTCCTTTTCCACAGTTTTTACTATTTTCTTCCAAGACATATAATATCTTTTTCCACATTAATACCATCCCATGAAAATTCCCACGTTTGCTGTATTCTCCAGTCTTATTTCACTATTTTCCTCCAAAGATTACTGCTTTACCATGCTTTTCTTCAGTCTCAGTTCTTTTTCCACATTTTCCTTATTCCCATTATGTCCTTCATTTCCATTTTAATATTTTTTCTCCCTCAAAAGATTTACATTTCCATCTTTTTCACTATTACCCTCGATCTCAGCAGAGAGAAAGTGTACTTATGTATGTTATATTAAATTAATAATAAATAAATTATTAAAGTTGCAGTGCAACATGATTAAATTCTAGATTAGTTGATTGCTGTAACAATTTAACAATAGTGATAAATAAATACCTTTTTATTTACTATGAACATGGGAATTTCGGTACCATCTTTACTTTTATAAAATACCTGCTGTGTTTCATAGAGTGAAGCATTAAAATCACCAACTTTAGTTTCGTGCCAAAGCTGTAATAATTTAAGCAATTAATTATTCGATTAGAAATTCATGTTGAGGCAACTTACAGATTCCTTGATTTCGTTGTTATCAAAATTTACTTTGTAAATAATATTCGGAGTCAAAAATGAACAGAAGCTGTAAAACATTTCTTTATGGTAACGTTTACCTGATATGGCAGAAATAGTTCCAACATCTAACTTGAAATCATAAATCTTATTACCAGTCTTAAGGTCGTATATACTCATGGCATTCTGTAAAATTATTTCACCACATTTAAAACAATTAAATATTTTTTTAAATCTGCAAGCAAGTTGGTGTAAACTAACAAGTTAAAATTTCTAGAACTCTTGGTGATATTCATACTGGACACCTCTTTACACCAACACTCACAATTACACTGTCTTCAAAGAAATTTTCTTGGGGTGTAGTTTCAATTCCATTAATTTCTTACTTGAAACAGACTTGTTCTTAAATTTTGAATCAATGACCCTAAACATGTTTCTTTGAAACTCACCAGTTTTCAAATTTTAAATCACTTAATCTATGTGTTAGTTTTTTGTCAAATCCGTATGCTTCTATTTCAAGGATACTTCATTTACTGTTCAGATATTTGATTTCTAGGTCCAGCCATTTCCTTCTGGTAAACTTCCGAACTCTATCTGAAACCATATTCTTGCTCACGTCAACTTTGATAAAAACTGGAAAACACTTAACTTACAGCATGATTTAAGGAGCCAAATATCAGCAATTACCAATATCATCTTAATATTAAGTTTTACCTACCTCTTCCTTCCATTAACCGTGGAGTCATCACACTAAGTTGGAATTTCTGGAGCTGTTAGTGATATTCATACTAAACACACTACCACTACAGCAACACTCAAATTACAGATACAAAGTCGAATTAGTTGTTTGTTGGTAGTGTAAACAGTGTCTTTAGTAGGTACTTAGTAATCACAAACAACTAATTCGAGTAAGTACCTAGACAGTGTAATTGTGTATTCAGTATAAATATCACTAACGGTTCCAGAACTTCCAACTTAATTGTCATGACTCTACGGTCAATGGAACAGGTATGTAAAACTTACTATCTATTAAATCAGATGTATAAGTGCTGATATTTGGTTTCTTAAGTCGTGCTGTTGGTTGTTTTTCCAGGTTTTATTAAAGTTGACATAAGTAAGAGTATGGTTTCAGATAAAGTTCGTGTTTGCAAAAGGGAAATGAGTGGACCTAGAAATCAAATATCTGAACAGTAAATTAAGGATTCTTGAAATAGAAGCATACGGACTTTATAAAAAATTAACCCATAAATTAAGCAATTTAGAATTTAAAAACTGGTGTGAGTTCCAAAGAAACATGTTCAGAGTAATTGTAATTAAGTAAGAAATTAAAACTGCACCCCAAGAAAAGTCAGTGTAATTGTGAGTGTTGGTGTAAACAGTGTTTTAACTATAATAAGCTTTTAATGAATTTATTGAATTAAATAAATCAATGCTGTATAATGAGGTATTAAAGTGGAATATATCAACAAATTTTGGAAAGTATTACCTTTACATCTCTGAGGTAGCAAACAACTATCATATTATTGTTAATAATGTGAGCCCAGTCCAAAACATCTTTATGGTGCTCTGGAATCAAATCCACCCAATTGTCTTCTGAAGGATTTTCAAAATCTATAATAATTATTCTGTAGTTTGGTGCACTTTTGTTTGTTCTAAATACAAACTTCGAATCCAAATTTGTTAAATACTGGAAAATAATCAAAACTTTATTCTGTGAAAACAGAATCAAGGATTTGTCTTTATTATAACTATATTTCCAAGAACAGGAAATACTATCAATTTTTAGTACAAATCATAATTGTATTTATGCCAAATCCCTGTCTTATGAACAACAAACTTAAAAATAAAATCAACTTTTCAACAAATCATTCTAGTTATTCAAGTCTACATCAAGGTATTTTTTTCTTAGTAGTCCAGAATTGTGTGCACTCATTTCTAGAATTTTTGAAAATAAGGGCATTTAAAATATTCTTTAAAACTCAATAATAAGATAAATAAAATAATTCAAAGAGTCAAAGCAGGAACTTTTATTTTTCAAATATAAGCAAAATGGTTTTAAGAATTTAAATTTTTGGAGTAAGTGGTATTAAACTCATGTCATCTCTTACCCATTTCATTCAAATACAGTGTAGTTTTGGAGTGTAACCAAGAGTTACGAAGTCATATTTTTCTCAGAAGATATATGCAAACTTTTTTGACATTTTGCATATATAACATATATATATATATATATATATATATATATATATATATGCCCAAGTGCTAGTTTGAGGACATTTTGTTCCTGTATCTGTTAGTTTGGGGACAAAACGATTGTTCGGGGACAGTCCTCAAACTTTTATTATATAGCTAACTGGTAGTTTGAGGACCATACTATTTGAGGACATTTTCGGTTAGTTTGAGGACATTGTCAGTTAGTTTGAGGACATTAATAGCTAGTTTAGGGACATTGTATCAAATGTTTGATGACGGATAAACTGTCCTCAAACTTCACTTAACAGAACATTTTTAGACAAAATTAAAAGCATAAATTAAAATTTGAATGCTTCCTCTGATTGCGTCTACATATTTCATATTCCTATTTTGTTAGTAGGAGAAAGTGCTATGTGCAAGGCCGAGAATTGAGTTTATAACAAGCTGTCAATTTTTGTTAGTAGATCAAAGTTCATTTATTTAAATTTTTATATTGATTTGAAAATATAATTTTAAATTTTTAATATAAATGATTTAGATTCAGAGTCTAGAGTTTTGCCACTGAGCTATAAACCGAAGGAAAATTTCTCTATAACTGCATTATAAGTATCGGAGACACAACACATGCGCACAACGGTTCGAGGACAAATGAATATGATAGATGAATGCAGTTTCTGTCTCTGTCAGCGTTGCCAGCACTATTACGTTAGTAATAGATCTATTACCAAATGGATTTATTCATTACGCTATTACGCCGCTTTGCAATTTAATACGTCTTAATTATTTTGGCCAAAGAACAAAAAATCGAAAACGGAAATCTTAGACATGCAGTGCAATCAATGTTGATTGAATGAACATGGAAACTATCTAGTCTCCATGGCAATGAAATTCGGCGTTCGACTTTTGACATTTGTCATAACCATATATTTAATACTCCTATATTGCTAGTAGGGGTCTGAAACCGGGCGAAGTTCCTACGGTGCAGACATATATCCGTCTATCCTTCTCGCGAAACGGCAAGCCTAATACGAATGTCCAATAATACGTATGCTCTAATCAGACTTTAAATTTCGAAGGCAAATGGCTTTCAAAACTCGTGACGCTTGCGCACAACGAGTCGAGTTTTCCGATAGAGATAGAAACAGTCATTTGCTGTCTCACTCACGGCCTGATACTTCCACTTACGGGCGCTAGCAATATAGGAGTATTAAATATATGGTCATAACATAGACTTTCTCTACAACTATTTTTTTCTGGTTTCTATGTTGCAATGAGGCAGTTTTTATTAAAATAATAGACATTTGTTTTTTCTTAACGTTTTTTCTAAGAATATTTTCATTATCTATTTCCACTAGTATTATAAACGATTTTATGAGAAGTTTTTGTCAATTAGATATTATTTTTACAATTTCTGTTCGTTTTTTGTTCCTTTGTATATTTTTTTTCTGAATCTAAGCAATAAAATTTTTATTTCTTTTGGAAATTTTGATTTCAAGAAAATGTCAACAGAAACATGTTCAACTTTAGCGACATCTATGTTTTCCGTTTGGATGGACACCACAGATTGTACAGAAAACTTCAAAAAAAATCTATTACGAACAACCTATTACGAAATTCAACAAAATTTAGTACGAGAAATCAGAAGCTGCTGGCAACACTGGTCTCTGTTAGTCAACAACACTTAAAACTTGTGTGAAGTTGTTGGCTTATTATTTGACTCTAATACCAGGATTATAATATAGTCCAGTCACTATTATAATTTAAAATGGTCTAGTCGACAGTACATTATTTTTTATAATATTATAATTACAACCAATAATTATCAAAATGTATTTAATAATTTTATAATTATTAAATACATTCAACGACTGTCTAACGATTATTTTTAACCCGCAACTATGCAGCGCTATCCTACTTTTTAAGATACTTAACGTTAATGTATACAAAATACATCGCTTTAAACATCTTGAACAAACAATTGAACACTACTTTATATCTTAAGAATGATTAGAAATTCAAGTTTCAAATAACTTTTTATTTTTCAAATCTTTGACTGAACTATAATTGTTTTTCTGATATGTCATTTTACAATCACAACAGATGTTCATTCTCTAGTTGGGAGTCTGACACCGAGAAAAAGAGTAGGGTTCTTTTCTGAGAAAAATTTTGAGTAGGTATACGTATTTATATTTTTTACAATATTTTATCCTTGGGAAATATCGAGTTCGGAGCAAAATATTGTGAGTAACAACGAAGAAAATTTAAAGAATATGGTGATGATTTTACTACAGAGATCGAAGCACAGATAATTATGTTTCAATGTGTATAAGAATCTACGGGAAAACTTCGATTTCGATGAAGAAACAGAATTAATACATGTAATCATGATGTAAGTCTTTACATCATGCATGCAATATTATTCAAGACAGCTCAATACCAAATAAAAGCTACAAGAAGACGAAATATGGACACTATATTGAAAGTTCCTCCTGATTTTTGTATGCAGTAATGCAGTTATCACCCTGATACAAGAAAGTTTCTGCATACACACATAAGCCGGACGGCGTGGCTTGGTATCACGGGGGTCTAGTGGGTACGTACAATATACGCACACATGCCTTGGCGTGTTGCTACTGTGAAATCATTGTCAATTCAAGGTTTTTTTTATCTCATTTTTAGACTTATGTATAAAATATATACCAAGGATTGTTAATATAGAATGTTTGGAGAAGGCAGGCGCAAAACATACAGATTACTCAAAATGTAGTTTAAAATGTGACTCACATCAAGTTCTTTAGATGTACTTTATTCATATATAGTGTTTCCACGGATTGGGTATACTATAGTTGAAAAATTTTTTAATTTCAGTTTTGTATATGTGAATTATAAACAAAAAATTTGTGCGCTTTATCATCGATTGAATTTTTAAACTTACAATCTTGTATATTTGGTGATAAATACAACGCCGCTTATGGCAGTTATCTCAATATATAGATATTAAGAATCGAAGAATAAATAAATTTTCGATGAAAAGTAACACAAAAATTTGATAGGTTAGGTATTTGAAGCTCCGCGATGTTAGCCACCTCATCTGTGGAATTTCGATTGACCAATTATACCATCTGAAAGGTCAGAAATTGGTCGTAAAAGGTCAGTTGGTCTCATTAATTGGTCAGCATCAGAAAATTTTTTATTAAAGATTAAAGTTTTTCAAGGTCAATTCAAAATGTTATCACCTCATTTGCGAAAAAAAAAAAATTCCACCTATGCGCGATCGGGAAGCATTCGCTGATAATTGGTCAGCTAATATAAATAAGTGGTCAGTTTAATTTAATAATAAAAAAAATTAAAAAAGTTTTGTCTGTCGTAACGCGCATGCTTTGAGGCGGATGATTCTAGCTTTGTTCGCCGGTCTGATTACGAACTAATTCAGGGACTGACCGCATGCGCATTTTCTAGTAATAGTTCTGTGTTACTGGGTCACAACGATTTTGTAAATTATTGATTCCGAATCAGTTACAGAAGTTCTTAGATCTTTCTTAGGACTAATGCCCGTACTTATAGTCGAAACTTGAGTTCGAGCCCGTACTTGAAAACGCCTTGAAATAAGATTTTGTATAAAAGTCTCGACTATAATGTTCGTACTTATAACCGAGACTTTTGTATACAAAATTTTATCTCAAAGCATTCTCAAGTACAGGCTCGTACTCAAGTCTCAACTATAAGTACGGGCATAAGAAACTAGAGATTGTCTTATGCTAGAATCTTTTTTTTTTCGTTCGCAGTAAATGAAAATCTTTGTTCGGTTCGTAATCATGCATGCGTATTACGGTGATTCTGAATAGGTTATTTTTTGGTTCCTAATGGATTCCATTTGTTACCCGCGAACAAAGCTAATCAGGGCAGTGAGTACTTACGCACAGCTCATCTTCACTATAAACCAAGCAGAGTTGGGGAAATATATTTTTTTTTAATTTTTTTTGATAGGATATTTTTTAAAACTACGTGAAGGTCAAAGTGCATGTATGGGTTTTGTTTATTTTATAATGAACTTTTTAAATTAAAAAATTTTATTTACATAAAAAATTAACATGAAAATTAATCTGATGGAAGAGTTTTTTATTATTGCTTTGCAGTAAATAATATATAGTTCAATACAATTGCAAGATAAAATATTTCAGGTTAATGTTAAACAAAACTATAGGTATTACCTTGTCGGTAAGGCACACTTATTTGACGTAAATTTAAAGACAGGTAAAAATTGGTTTCAATATAGATTCAATCAATTCAACATAGTATTGTTCTTTACTTTATTATAAAAAAATTGCCTTGTTTTCTTGCTCAAATATTATCATTCAATATTAAGGTATCGAGATGAATTCACAAGTAATTAGCAATTAATATAAATATCGATTAATACACAACAAATTATTTTGAATTATTCATGTTGTATCTTTAGAAAGGTATTTGCAATATTTGCATCCTAGATCCTAGTAAGAAAGTAATATACTCCGTTTTTTTCATTAGCCAAGTAGACAAAACATTCGGACGGCGCCAGCGGAGCGGCTAAGTACAAAAGGGTCGCAGTTTTTCTGTAAAGTTATTACTAGTAAGCAAATCAAAACTCATTCCATAGGCGCGCGATAAAAATAAAATAAAATGGCCGAGTCGGAAAAAATGAAGAATTTATATAAGAAAAGGTCTATTATTAAGGCATCAGTTACAAGGTTTGAGAATTTTTTGAAGGAAATCGAACAAGATCTCTCAAAAAGAATTTACGTAGCCGATAGATTCGAAAGATTTAAAGTATCTTTAGACGATTTTGAAGCAATTCAATCGGAAATTGAGGAAAATTTAGAAGATACGGAAAGAAATCAAATTGGTTTTGATAAGGATCGTAGAGAATTTGAAAACAAATTTTATGAGTTACTAAATGATGCTAAAACCTTGATGAACACGAACAATGGTGTATCAGATATTGAATCTTTGATAGTCGATAGTTCTAGGCCGCGATCAGGTATATCTCATAATCTAAGATTATCAAAAATTTCCTTACCATCTTTTTCGGGTGAAGAAAATTGTTGGTCATCATTTCACGACCGATTTAAATGACTAATTCATGATGATTCGAGTTTGTCTACAACAGAAAAATTCTTCTATTTGCAATCAGCAGTAAAAGGTGAAGCTGCAAAATTAATAGGTGACTTAGAAAGTACTGATTCAAATTATGAAATAGCATGGGATATGTTAAAAGACAGGTACGAGGATACAAAATCTTTGATTAAAATCCATTTAAAAAATATTTTTGATTTACCTAAAATCAATAAAGAAAATTTTTCTGACTTAAGAAATTTCTTAGACATATTCAATTTAAATTATAGGGCATTAAGGAAACTAAAAGAACCCGTAGATGAATGGGACAGAATTTTATTATTTTTATTAGAAGAGAAACTTGACAAATATATACGTAAAGAATGGGAAACTAAAATACATAAAATAAAATCCCCGAAAATTGATTTATTTGTTGACTTTTTAAAGGAAAGATGCAGCATAAATAAAAATATAAATAATAATACCAATGTAAAACAGATAAACAGTACTAGCTACCATTCGAAATGAGTTTTGGCCTCTTTCTGGTCGCCAAACTATCCGCAGAGTTTTACGAAAATGTGTAAAATGTTTTCGAGTACAGCCTACTGGATTAATTCAAAAAATGGGTGAACTACCTTCATCAAGGGTTAACCCATCAAAGCCATTTTATACGGTAGGTATTGACTATGCTGGCCCATATTTAATAAAGGACAGCAAGCTGCGTAACAAGAAATACATTAAGTCTTATATATGTTTATATGTTTTTCTTCCAAGGCCACTCACTTAGAACTAGTTAGTGATCTTACCGCTGATGGCTTCCTTAATGCATTCAAAAGATTTATTTCTCGTCGTGGTTTATGTAGGCACATTTATTCAGATAATGCAAGTACCTTTGTAAAGGCAAATAAGGATTTATTAAAGTATTTTGAATTAAGCCAATCTCTAGTTGTTCAAGAGTTTATAACCGATAACTTGATTACTTGGCATTTCAATCCTCCTTACTCCCCTCATATGGGAGGATTGTGGGAACGTGCAGTTCGCTCTACTAAACACCATTTGAAACGTGTACTTAACAACACTTATCTTACTTATGAAGAATTTTATACTCTTCTATCTCAAATTGAGGGCATCCTAAATTCTCGCCCTCTCCTTCCTCTTACCGAAGATCCTGATGATCTACAGCCTTTGACTCCAGCACACTTCTTAATCGGTATTGCGATTCAAACAATTCCAGAGTCAGCTGTTCCTGCTGACCATAAAATTCAGTTATCTCGATACAAGCACATTACTATGATGATACAGCACTTTTGGACTAGGTGGTCCAAGGACTACTTGAACTTACTCCAGCAGCGACCCAAATGGAGAGGTACTCAAATTGACTCTATCCAAGTGGGATCTATGGTGCTCTTAAGGGAAGATGATACCTCTCCAATGAGTTGGAAATTGGGACGCATAGTAAAGACTCATCCAGGCAGTGATGGACTTGTTAGAGTAGTGACAGTAAAGACTTACAGTGGTATCACTAAACGTGCCATAAATAAGATATGTGTTTTACCTATAGACGATTAAGGGTTATTTGGTTGTACTTATTTTTTACTTGTATATAATTTTATGCTATGTTTATTTCTTTAATGTATATTTTTTTTTCTTTTTGAAAGCTGGTACTTTCAAGGCCGGCGCTATGTTTGATTTTGTTTTAATTCTAGTTTAATTTTTATTTAGAAATTCATTCTACTCTACGCCTCTGGCAGTCTTTTTCTTCGTTACTTGTCGTTTTTATGTAGCGTCACGAGAACGAGTATGTGTATTATATAGACCGAAGTAAGAACGTTTTTGGTTCTAATAAAAGAAGCTTTGCTTCCAGAAAATAAATGGGACTTTGTTTCATTTAAAATAAATAGAAAATTTAAATACAAAATAAAATTATACAGTCCACATCATTCAATACAACAAAATACCTACCTATGTATTTAAAAAAATTAATTCGTTCATATGAGGTATCTATAGACATTCGATTTTAAACATCGCCGTAACTTCACTAATTCTTGTAATATTAAACCGTTCATTGTTAATCCTTTGAAGTGGCGTTCTAATCTGTTTTTAGGTGTTTTTGATGATTCGTCTCCTTTTACCAAAGTAAGTAAATTTGGACAAAATGATTTGTGTTCAGTAGACAACAAATTTGATTACTGGAAATTATTACCGAATATACAGGGCGAACCGAGGATCTACAGTGTTTTTTTAATGAAATGTCATGTATATTAGCATATTTTTTTTTCAAGCAGTTCAGTGACCTCCAATCACCCCTCCAATATTATTGACATTTTCTTAACCAAATTATGATTTTTTTTATGAAAATGAAAATCTTATTTGCAGATGCATACCGAAAAAACCACTGTCATCCTTCATCATAGTTACGGAACTCAAGAGAAAATAATTATGATACCATTTGATAGATAGATGTGCGATGTTTCTGGTCCATTTCCATGCCCTACAATTATACAGAGTAGCTGAAAATTATTTTTCTAATCCGAATTGTTTAAAAAGAATTTTCTAGTTTGTTTTTTCAAATGGAACAACTCGTATATTTTCGAGCGTCTGATGTAGAATATTTTTTGTACATCCACCCATATCGCTATTTCCTCTGAACAGGTCAAATTCTAGAAGCAATTAATAGTTTTGCTATTCATACATAGGTGCGCGTTCCATTAAATGCACTATTCGGACGTAGAATCGACAGTCTGCTATCTTTCCCTAGTTTTGGGTATCGCCATCTATGAATCGGGAATTCCGCTTCAAAACTTAACAAGGGGTAGATTATCTAGTTACTACATATAATCAAGGATTTCATGCAGATCATAATTTGGTAAATACCTATTCCCAGAAATGACAAAAAAGCCCAACAAAATTAGCACTGAATTCTTGTTATTGTATATGCATGTTAAGCCGCGTTTACACCTTGTTATTAACAAGATTTATGTTATCCATCAAGAGTCTGTAAAGATTAAAGGAAATGTGTTGTGTTTCAAACAAATATTAATAACAGAAGTTAATAGCCTCTTTTAGCGTGTTAACTTTTGTTAATAACTGGTTCCTCTCTTCCCCGCAGCCCCCTCGCCCGGCATGAGTGTTGATACTGGCGAAGTGACTTTTAACTTTTGTTGATAACAAAACTAGCAGCCAAAAGAAAATGTTATTAAGATATGTTAATGACTTTTCTTATTAACACCTGTTAATAACAAAAATGTTAAAAACTCGTGTTATTAACTCCGGTGTAAACGCGGCTTAACAAGGAATTTTCTGTTAAAAACACGAGTTATTATTAACTTTGGTTAAGAGAATTTTTTGGGGATTCAGTTAAGTTAATAACTTTTTCTTAAAAACTCTTGTTATTAACTCCGGTGTAAACGCATCTTTAGTAACTGGCATTTTGTAATTAATTACTCGACTAATTTGGCAACAAGGTTCTGTTTTTATTCGATATCAGGTATTGTCGTTCTTGTTACAGATATAGTCACAGTTATAACAAAACAGTGATAAATTTCATAGGTTGTCATTTCTACTTCATGGTTATTTTAATCCTATCTATGAAATGATATATTATTATACCGAGTTATATTTTGACCACCTAATAAATTTTGAACTAATTTATATAATGGAATGGGGTTTTACCAGTTTCTAATTTTTATTAATTTAGTTTTTTTCGGTATTCGTCTAATTATATTCACTTCCGGTTTAATCGGAAATGATATAGTGTATTTGTGAAGACAAGACAATTTTGTTATTTCAAATTGAACACCTTTCATACTTTTCAACAATCTGAAAATCCATTTTTTTCCATTTCCAAACTACTTAGTATATTTTTTGTACTGGGTGTGATGACTTTATTATAGTATTGTTTTTTCGAAACATGTAAGGATGCATGAAGTTACTATGGAGAATGAAGACAACTACTTGTGAACGCCGAAACAGATAATTAAGAAATAAAGAAATCGATTTACATTTACACTATCACTACACAGACATACACACTTCTCAATCTAACGCGCGTTTCCATGACTAAGTTCAACGACTTCAAACGCCCAAAAAGTATACGCAAGTTTGAGTGTCTGTATAGTGGTATTGAAAAGTGTGTTCAGTATGAATTTCAGCAATGGTTCCAGTAATTCCATCTCGGATCTTTCGTAATTATTTAGTAATTATTATAAATATTAATCGTTTCAATTCTCAATAAGGTTATTTAATGGTTGAAAGTTATGTTGTCTATCATTTCTATAGTCAACTTGTGAATCGTTACATGTTCCCTAAAAACAATACTGACTTCAAGCATCAATATAACTATCACCCTGTACAATAACTATACTGATTAGAGTATTTTGGAAAGTGAAAAGAGTGAATTTCCAGATTGTAGAGAATTCCACAGTGTGTTCCATCTGAAATAAAAAGTTGTCTTATTTACGAAATGCACTATTAGGGAAAGATTGATAAAAACCCAATTCCATTATATAATGGGGCTTAAAAGTTATTCAAGTTTATAATGGGTCCAAATATAATGGTGAATCGTCCTGGAAATAGTTACTTTGCGGTACGATTTGTGTGAAGTGGTATATTCAATGGTAATACAACTAGTGATTACATTTTTGGGATAAGCCTGTTGATTTATTTCAAGAAACTGAGTTGCATGAAAAAACAACGTGGATAGTGTACTATTTGTTAACCTTGTGAGAATGTGAGAACTTTATAGGATTGGGTTTTGTTTTTATTTCTTAGCTCTTGCACACTTATAATAGAATCACCACCAGCTGTTATTAGTGTCACTTGTGTTTTGATTTAAAAAAAAAACACAATTTTCATGAGTTGAATTCAAAATCTACTGGCCTGGGGTATTATTTATATGGGGTATTACATCCAATTTTTTTTATTTAATAAGCACATTAATCTGCTTCGATCTATTTTCCGGCAACGCTATAACCGATTGTTTGAGGACATACCGAATATACCATTATATACCGCATAAATATTTGAAGTTTCAGTTTGGGGACAGTATAACTGGTTTGCTAAAACCGTATATACCATTGTATATCGTATATATATTTGATGTTTCAGTTTGAGGACAGTATAACTGGTTTTCTAATACACATAACTATTTCTTCGAGGACAGTATAAAGTATATAGTATATACATCGGATGTCCCTGTATAAACACTTGGGCATATATATATATATATATATATATATATATATATATAATTCACAACATTTGATTTTATGAAAAAGAACTACACTTCTATTCATTGAAATAGCAAGTATTGGAAAAAGTTATTAGCAATTTTTTAGCTTTGTAAATTTACTTGACATTTGTTGTCATGTTTACTAAGTTATCGAGTAAGAATTAACAAAAAAATTTTCGTTATACCATTCGTTATACCATTACGCCATCTTCCAATTTGGCAATAGTAGTAGCTTGCTGAATTTTAGTTTGCTGAGAAGGCACTAAGTACACTTTTACTTCAACAGAACTCAAATCAATTAGTGAAATATCTGTTACTGACATTAGTTAGGAACTC